>CM042894.1:20993080-23393080 GCA_023653625.1 Triadica sebifera
CCATTTTCAACACCATTCTGGTCGTTCCTTTGCTGTTCGTATTTCATCACCACCATTCTGGCTGTTCCTTTGCTGTTCATATTTCATCACCACCATTCTGGCCGTTCCTTTGCTGTTTGTGTCGTCATCGCCTCCAACCAATTAAGCTAACACTTTCTTCTCTCTCTATTCATGGTTGGGTCGTGATTCTTTGAGTTTTAATTGTTATTTAAGTTAATTTTCAGATTGTTTGAATTTATGGAATATGGTGGAAGTACAAAAAGTTTAAAATCTTTTATAAATTGTTGTGATTATGAAATTTTTGGACTTTAGTTATGATTTATAAATTGTGATTATGAAATTTGTGTTTCATTTTTAAGTTTATTATCATGATTTTTTTTATACTCTTTTATGCTTGAATAATGATTACTAAATATGTTTGATTGTATATCATTTTTGTTTAATTTTATATAAAAATAAAACTTTACAATTATATCCTTTGAATTTAATTATTTATTAATTTGCTCCTAAATTTTAATATTTACATGTTTTTTCCACATGTCTGTGTCCTATACTTAGAAATGTCGTTTCCCAATATCTGTTTTTGTGTCCATATTCGTATCTATATCTGTGTCCGTAATACATATGGCAGAAATGCAGATGTTGAGATGGATGTGTGGGCATACAAGATTGAACAAGAAAAGAAATGAATGCATTCGATAGAAATTACATATAGCACATATTGGAGACAGAATAAGGGAAGGTCGTTTAAGATGGTATGACACATTACATAGACCCTCAGAGGTGCCAGTTCGTAGATAAGATAGATTGGTTCTCTTGATATTGAGACAGACCTAACCTTGAACAAAGTGATTTACAGAGAGAATCCATATAGCCGACCCTATCTAATATGCGATTAAGACTTAGCTGTTCTTATATAAAATATAATACCTCTGGAATCAAACATATGTCAATTTGTCCACTAGCTAGGGATGCATGCATGGCTATAAATCCACTGCTACGACCCATCAATTTGACAATGCCAATACCATGATAAGCACTATGTGCCTACAACAGTACAAAAAAATATAACTTCATTATGTGAGTATGAGTACAAGGAAAGATAGAATTCACAGAAACACAAATAAGAGGAATAAATGAAATGTTACAACACTTATATATCAAAAGTAATAAATAAATTTTGTACCTCAATGTAGGCAGAATTTATTGCTCGTTGTGCTTCTTCAACAGCAGTGTCAAAACCAAAAGTTTTGTCCATCAACAAAATATCGTTGTCTATAGTTTTGGGAACACCAACAACAGCCACTTTCAACCTTCTCTTACGGCACTAAAATGTGAAGTTCAAAGGGGTTAAAATACACACAAGGAACAAAGAATAATATAGAACTGGAATTCAAGGAAAAGGGGATACCTAGTAAGATCCCTATTGATGCAGTGATATATAGAATCAGCAGTTAAATGTCATTTCATATGAACTTGAAGATGATGAAAATGTGGTCATAAGAAAACAAATATTATCTGTCACTCTAATGCAATTCCACCACCATGTATTTCTAAAGAAAACATATATATATATATATATATATATAAGTATGTATATATGTTGTATCCGTAATTGAGCTTACCTTGTAGCTTTATCTATAATTGCACAACCTAACTTAATTGGTCATAGTTGTACCAATGTCAAAGCTCAATGTCACAATTGATATAATTAAAAGATTTGGCCAAAAATGAAAAGGAAAAAAAAAACATAGTAAGTTTATCTGGTAATTCATTCTTAGATTAACCAATTAAGTTTGCTGCAAGGCAGTAAATCAATATACAATTACAGGCTAAAAAACCTCATCATGTATCGCATTAGCTCCAGCATGCGTGCCATTCCCACCTAGCACAAAAAGCATGTTGATTCCTCTTTCCTGGTTTTATAACACAAAAGGATATAGGAACATCAAAACCCACTATCTTGAAGCAAGATTCTATCAATTTAGACAAAATAAAAAGGAATCAATTCAGAACCTCCATACTGTCCACAATGTCACTAACACTTGGTCCCCCACGTGAAACTCCTAACAAGCTTCCACCAGAAAGATGAATATTTTGAACAACTTTCCTTGATAGCTGAAAACCACAGTGAAATCTGATTTTGATTAATTGGCGCTGAAACCACATTGAAATCCAATTTGATTAATTGCGAATTTGAATTAAAATGTTGATTTTTCAAAAAAAACAACACATATATTTGATTGTCTGTATTATAAACATAATTAGAGATACTGATACGTTTGTTGACTCTTGATAGCTGGTTACTAGGAAAGAAAGGGGATATTACCTCAATTTTATTCAATTCAGTGTCGGAAAAACCTCGATAACCAAAAGGAATCCCCACTATCTTTTTGACTCCATATATTTCAAGTGTGATTACAATCTGTCAAAATTTTTAAAAAATATAAGCAAGAAATAAAAGAAAAACCTCAAACATTTAATATCATATGAATTGCAGATTTTTAATAATTCTGGAGGCTTCTATGAGTGAGCAGATGCAATTTTTAGTGTTTGTCAGAAAGCAAAATAATTCAGTTTCATGAAGATTCAAAATTCTGGCATTACTTCCATGGTGAGGATTAAAATTATGGTGATTCAACAACAACAGTATAAAGGCTTGGAGTATATGAGAATTACAAGCTGATTGCATATAAATGATCCTTACCTGTCTGATAACATCATTGAGACCAGGGCATAACCCACCACATGTTACAATAGCTGCCTTCACTTCCTCTGGTTTGAAGTATATTTTTTCCCGAGGCCCAGCACGATGAACCCTGTAATGATTCAGCGTCAAATCCACCACAAAGTACGATAAATTTAGAATGAAAGTTAAGCTTTTACACACAATATAATACTAGAGAATCATGTCATGAATGTGATTATAGCTAAAGATAATTGTACAATTTTACTTATTATTTTTCTTCTGTTAATCAAAACTACATGTTCCCATTACTTCATGCTCTATAATCTGGAGTACTTAACTTTATGATCTAGATAGTTATTAATCATGCTCTCATGATCAGAATGTGAGAAGATGGAGACTTATTCTTCATATTCTCAATAATTCACATTTTCATCTATGTTACCTATAAGCATCAAACCCTTTAGCAACTTACTATTACCAAATGTTCAATTAGTCATCCAGAAAATCAAATAAAAAGTAGAACTTTCTATTTATTGTACTTTGATTTGAAATTTATCATAGCCGAAACCTGTAAAAACAACAATGCTAAGGTTGCCGATAATCAGAAGACATGAGTCTCTTTTGTTTCTTTTTCATGTTCCTATCCTATTAACTGACCTCTTATCCATTAATTGCATCAGAAGACCTTTAATTTTATATATAACTATATTTACAAGACTATAGAAAGTCAGCTTATATACAACTTATTTAGTAGGTGTTTGGGATTGCTGTTAAGTGTTCAAAAAGCAGGTTTATAATTTTTTAATTTAATTGACTAATTTTTTTAATTTTTATAAACTGTTTTTTTCAAACTTGCTTCTGGGAAAAACATCTATTTACTTGCTTCTCTCCAAAAGCAATTTTCAAAACTTAAAAAATTTAAAAATAAAATTTTTTTCTCCAAAAGCGTTTTTGGCAAACGCAATGCCAAACGGGGCTTTAGCACAATTTAGAGTTCAATGGTTAAACTTGTATTCCTTTTAATAGTCAACTAATATTCCTTTGAGTAGTTTCTAAGTTCAAATTTTTACACCTATTGGACTGTAACATTTCTTCATTCCACAAGAAAAATTTAACAAGCATATCCTACATTGCTGAAACCACTGTACAACAAAATAAAGGTACTTAGAATTGAGCCAGAAAATGCAAGCATTATTTATTCATAAATTTACAAAAAGAGTTAGAAGGCATTATTACCATTGTTCAACCCAAGTACAATCAGGATCAATGCACTCAGCTCCAGCAGACATTGGCGAGGAGTAATGTATGACCTGAAATACAAATCAAAACAATTAAAAAGGGGCACATCATATCCTGTCTGAATTATGATTGTTCGTCCAAGGAGATGTGTCAGTCTCAAACTAAAGGTTTTAACTATCATGATAATGCACAAATTTTACAGTTACAAATACTAACATGTAATAAAACTTAATATGATTCCTGTTTAACCTGACTTTGGTGTTACTAACTAGATCATTCTGCTGGCGTGATCATTAAAAAAAATCCATGCATCATTCATTGATGAATGTTCTACCAAGAAGAGAATTCAAAGTATGCATAAACATTGACGGTCATAAATTCTGGCACTGCAAAAATTGGAAGTAAAAGGAGAGAGAATTATTGATGCATCAATCAATAACTCTAGCTCGAATGCATAATTTCCAACTTCTAATGTGTGTTTCTTTTCTAATTCAAGCGATTTGGTGGTTGACAGGTTGTGATTTGATTTCAGAAGTTATGAAGAGGACCAGATATACCTTCAAAAGCACCCTATCATTATTGTTAATATAACCATGCCATTCCTCATCAGATGGATAACCTCCTGCAAAATCCGCTGACACAGGAGTCCTGTAAAATAAAAAAAAATAATTGAAAAAATAATCAATAAATGACAACATGCAATTTGATAACAGAAAATAGTTGGCTGCAAAACTCAAGAAACTTCTGCTCGAGCTGTAATTAAAGCTAACACACAATCTAGCACATCCAAACCAATATATACACACAAACTTAACGATAAAGTAACTCTTAAAATTTTCCTTTTTAACTAATGTCATAACTAACCAAGAAGAAGAATTGACACGAAGCAAAAGACTTCTACAAGTGTAATTAGGTAGCATAAACTTTTCAAAGATCCCAAAAGCTGAAATCACAAATGGCACGATTTAAAACATAATTCAGTTAAATTAAGTAATAGGAGCTCGACGAAAAACCAAATAACATTAGGAAAGAAAAATGAAAATAAATAAACATACATTTGAAGTAAAAAGACCAAAAAAAAAACCTCATCTTAAGACAGAATGTAGAGGGTATCGGCTGAGCATCAGGAAATACATCAGTAATATGAGGGATATTAAATCGCCTTTCAAAATCCCTCTGATACTTAATTTTCCAATCAGGATCATTAAAGTCAATAGTGGGAGTCTGCTTCCGAATCTGAGCAAAGACGCCTGTTCTCTGGTTGATTCTACTGAAATTGAGCCTTGCAGAGCTATAACTAGAGAAGGAGAAGGCATGAAATCGACGATAACTTTGAGTACGGTGAAGAGAAGTGAATTTGGGGCCCGCGATCGCAGCATGCGAGAGACAGTCCATGAAAAGAAGCGGAGATTTCTATTTCTATCTGCAAGTGAATTCTTACTATGTCTCTGTTTACTCTTCTTTCGCTTTAGTTTGGAGAATTGAAATGTGAATGGGTGAGTTGAAGAAAGATCGAAGAGTTAAATGTAATAGAGAAGAGCGAAGAGAACGAGGAGGAGGAGAGAGAGACAAACAACGAACAAGAAAAACGGCGGAGGATGCTTTACGGGTGTTTTTATTTTTGTACGGTAGCTCTCCGCCTCTGGCTTAAAACTTAAAAGACCGAGGACGTGACACTTTTTGAATTTCAACGGGGCCCTTTCTTTAGTTTCTTGCCCTTTCTCTCTCTCTCTCTGCCTCCCTAAAGCCACATTTTTTGTTGCTTTGATTTCCACGTCACTAACTCATCATACAACTAGATTTTGCTATGTAAATTTATTGGGCGAATATTAAGATTTTTTATACTTGCTTAATTGCTTTTGTTGGAAAATAAAAATCAGTAGTGGTAACCTTCAGAGTTATTTTATTGAAACTTTAGGGTTATTTACGTATAACAAATAATTAAGGATATACTGATTTAATTGAATATTATTATCCTCAAAAATAAAAGTTATATATAATAAAAAGTTAATGCGAATAAAATTATAAATTTTTACCATACAAAATTAATTTTATTTTTATATTAAATGTGAAATTATTTAGAATTTATAAGTTAAGACTAATATTCGAGACTCAGCCATTAGATATTTTTAAAAAATAAAATAATCAATTTCATAATTGTAAAATTCTAATCGAATTAACTTCAAAACAAATCAAAATTCAATTATTTTGAAATTAGTTGTGAAAAAAATATTTGTTAATATTTTATTGGCAAGCATTTATATTTATATTTTTTTTACTTTCTACTAATTTATTCGGTATGTATTTTATTTTGCCAATATGAAAATGGAAGCTCATTTATGCATAATTCACCTAACTTATAAAATTTATTTTCCTTCATATACGCAAAAATGACATTGCTCTTATTCCCTCTATGAGATATCTAGACATTTTAAGATAATTATAAGCATATTTCATTTTAGTTAAAAATAAAATAAAATTTAATAAAGATATTTTTCGGTAGAAGAGTTTAATTTTATTTTTCTTACCCATACCTAAAATGCAGGAACAACTAATAACTTTGTAAAAGAATGTTTTATTAAAAACTCTATCATTAATTCAAATTCGTTTAATTTATATCACAGGCCCACTTTTATGATGATGATGGTAAAAGAATAAGATTAACCTACCATGTAGAGTATCATTGTAACATGTAAGACTTGTATTCCTCCAAATGAATTAAAAAAAAAAACTTCAATGAAAAATTGAAACCATCAACTCTGTAAATAATAAATATTAAAGGATAACAATAATAATTTGAGAATAAGAACCTAATTTAAGTGAGGAATTGTAATTTTGATTTTAAGGAGAATTAATTTTGAATTAATTATGGAAATTAATTATAGAATTTAATTTCATTTGATTAAATATTAAATTTCACTTTAAAATGACAAAAAAAAATTGAATTAACCAAAAGAACACAAGTAGGAAATTTTGGTTCAAGCGTTGAATCGATTTACAAATTGAAATCCAAAATTGTCATTTTTATTTTATGCATTAGAGAATGCATGTTAGGTGTAACATCCTCAACCTTCCCCACATGCATTTCATTTGAACATATGCATCTTGCATATAATCAAATTGAACACATGCATTTCATACGTATTTTTGTAGGAACAAGTCCATGACATGCACTAGCTACGTGTCATAGTATATTGCAATTGTATCGAGTCATACACAGTATTTGTAATCTAAATGAGGATAAAAAGTATTAAAAATAAATGAAATAAGGTGACAAAATTAAAGTATGCAAAATGACTAGATTAAGGTTAAATTGCATATTGTGTTGAATAATAACAAGAATAATTAGGAAAAAAATAAAAAAAAATAAAATAAAAAAAATAAAAATAAAAATAAAAAGTCAGAAAAATAAAAAGAAAAGAAAAAGAGGAAGTGGACGGGTGAAACAAATGGTGGTGCCTTTTAACTTATTAGGCAGCCACCATATTCATTTCCATCCTCATCATCTTCTTCTTCCTTGCTTCATTTCTTCCACCTATTTTCTCTCAAATTCCAGCCACCATTGTTTCTCTCTTTCACTCCAAAGATTGCAGCAACAAGATTAGCCAAGAGTGATTATAGGTGAGTAAACATTTATTTTTGTGTTAAGCTTGATTTTGCTGTTTAGGGTTCATTAATAGACACTTCTTTGCAACCCGATTTCAATGCACATAGAAATTGATTCTGGAAAAGCTTAAAACACAAACGTTGTTTCGTTATGTCTTAAATTTATGGATATGTAAATAGTTTTGCAATATGTGGTGTATAGAATGAGATATCCTCTTCGTACTGAAACTGGTCAGGGTGCGAACCCTAACCAAGTTAGCTACTATGTTCTTTAATTTTGAATATGTTTAAGCCATTATTTGAAGTATATTAAAACATAAAGGTTGTAGATATATGTGTTATGTATCGGTATACCAAATTTCAGGTTCATAGGGCTTGTAAATGTTGATTTATGGTGAATGACACCATGACTGTTTCATGGTTTGAACTGCCTACTGGGTGCCCTGGGCAGAGTCAGCAATTTGTTTGGCTCATTGGAGCTCGTTAGAGCTAGATTCTGTAATGGATCAAAACAGGAAAATTATAGGTATATGGCTTAGATAAATATTGGTACTAAGTTCATCTTAATTGGGTATGTATAGACTAAGTTATGGTCTTTAGAATTCATACTAGTCCGGAAGCCAATTCTGTTCTGGATCAGTGAAATGTTGCTTATGATTTGAAGACCTTAGAGGCATAATTGATAAAAGTTGAAAACATGAAAAATATTCCATTTGAACCCATATGAGTGTCTATAAAGTTTATTTAAAATATTACTTATAGATTATAAGTTATGATGAACCCAAATGAATACCCTAAAACTGCCTAAAGGCAGAAAACATAACACTCTTAGAAATTCCACCAAATATTGTACAATGATCCAATTGGTCTGAAATTTGAATATGTTCTATAATTATATATTAGTTTTAATTAGAAATAAGAATCAGATTAATTGGTCATGTATAGAAAATTTTATAGGCTAAACAGTCCCATAAGGTCACACTGCCTCATAGGAAAAATCTCAACTATATACATGAACAATGCATATTAATTTGTTTAAGCCACATTAAGTCTCCCTAATCATGAGTTAATTGATTATGTTTTCACATTAGGCTCACAATATATTGGAGACCCAGAAGGAGTGGATAGATAATAAGTTAGAGGTCGGAATCAAAAGAGAACGGTGAGTCTAATTATCGATTGAATTCTTTAGTGCAAATGAATGTTGCTCACTATGTGATTCATATGATTGTCATGATTGGTCCTTGATAATGTAATGATGGATAATTTGTGACATTTTGGTACATATAAATGGTATACTTGTGGTATATTTGAAGTATATGTTTGACATATGTGATATATATACATGGTATATGTATGGTATATGCAAGATATATGCGTGACATATGAGGTATATATGGAATATATGTATGTTGTATATGATAAAGATGCAATGGTTGATGAATGATTAAATACAAGTGCATATGCATATGGATTAAAAAGGCGTTGTGACTAGTTAATCGATATTGTAAAGCAAAAGAAGAGGCCTATGGCCCAACAAATATGCAAATGAAACAAATGATCAAGCTACCTAGCAAATGCAAATGCAAATTTTCATATGGAAAATGTTCACATGGAAATCAGGGGCAATGTCTGTTTAACTTAGTCACAACAAAATGAAATAAGCAAAGCATTTGCATACATAACGAGTAATGATTATATGTTTCAACTTTATTGATATTTATATGATATTGATGAATGGAATGGAATAGATGGTATGTATTGGATTTGTGAGTTATTATTATGAGTTGTTTGGTACTTTAGAGCTCATTTGATGTTTATTCTCACTGAGCCGCAACTTATCAATTTGCATCATTTTTCAGGTAAAGAAAAGTAATAGCTCGTTTTGAGTAGCGTATAAAAGACATGGAGCACAGGTCACTGGCCGAGCCTCATCACTCTCTCTCTCCTTGCATTCCACACAAGCATAAAAATGTCATCTGCATTTTGTATTTATATGGTTGAATATGTACAGTCAGTTTGGAATGGATTTTAAAAATGTATAAACGAAATCAACTCGTAAATACTTATGTGTAAAGTTTATGTTTTAATATATGTGATACATCGTATTGTGGGTTTTAATATTGACTTGAAAAATCATCAGTTGATTTTACAGGATATGATAAAAAAAATTTTTTACTACCATTGTTAACAGAGTATTTTGTCTTTCTAGCATGCTATGCGTGATTAATTGATACAGGAATAGGTTAAACACAAATGTATAAGATGTGATGTTACATTAGGGGTGTATGAAGAGGTATGATTAGAGAACGCATGTTAGCATTGTGTTGATAAACAATTAAGTCTTATGCATTCCATTAATGTGGGGAGAACCAAAGTTCTTCTAGAGTTAGGGTTGTTAAGTTGCCTCAAACTCACTCTATAAGAATATGTTCAAACCATTAAAATTAGATTTCACGATTAATGGGTTAGACTTAACTGATATTATTAACTTGTTGGATTTACGCTAAGGTTAATATGTATTGGAGGCGAAGTTGGATTTGTATACATGAGATGTATACATATCAAGAGTTGATAGCCCAATGTATGTGCACACATCAATAAATTGATAGCACAAGATTCGATAGTTGCATGAATAATGAAATTGGTATGGATTAGATACCTAACAACCAAACTAAGATGGTTGAGGGGACACCTCCAATACAATATGCACTAAAGATGAATGACTATATTAAGAGGTTGGACACCTTGGGATTTGTGATGGATTATGAATTAAGAACTGACTTAATTCTAACTGGTTTATTTGATAGTTATTCACATTTTGTGCTTAACTATAGGATGAACTAAATCTCTACCACTATTCCTAAGCTGATTAACTTGCCCAAAATAGCTGAGCCATCTGTCAAAAAGGACAGTAAGGCTGTGATGTTGGTGGACTCTTCAGGTTCTAAAAAAAAGAAGCTTAGGAAGATGAAGAAGTCCATGAAGCCTATGGGAGGTGTGGCAAAGAAGAAGGCCAAGGAGATTGCTCCAAAGGGGACATGCTTCCATTCCAGCAAGGATGACCATTGGAAGAGAAACTATATGGCTTACTTGGATTCCTTGAATAAGAAGGCATTTGATGCCCCATCTAAACTCTATCGTGAAGAATTTCCAAGCAAGAGGTTTCAGCGTATGTGGATTCACTACTACTGACTTCCACCAATCTTATGCATTCTTCTAAAGTAAAAAGATTGCTTAACTAGCTGGAAGCTCTTCTAAATGCTGAGCTTCTCAAACACACTTTCTGTCTTTTCTAACTAGTATTTCACAGCGGCGGGATCATTCTTGCTCATGCATAAGAAATTTATAGATCAAACTTTCCTCACTTTATCCATCTAAACCATCGGCTGTGGTAAAGAGCTAGAGAAGGAAGTGGTCCTTGTGGCACTACTTGTGTTATCCTCTGTATAAGAACTAGTCCACCAACCCTACCATAGATGGGGGTGGAGGATGAGGAGTAAGACCTGGCCCCTGTATACTAGCCTAACTCTATGGATTTTGAGCCTCGTTATCCATAAGGCCATTATTGGCATCATTCTTCTAAGGGTAATCATCCATAATCGTTACCTAAACATACAAACCGATAGAGAAGAGCCCATATTAGAGTTATATAGGACAAAATCTATGGTGCGTGATATAACCTTTTCCCTACTTAGGTTCAGAACCAATTAAACTTGATCTCTAATATTGCTAAATGTAACACCCTTTCACATAACCAAGAGCCTTCCTATTTACATGGAAGAATTTTACAATAAATAAAACCATAAACCAATTAAATTTAAAAATTCGTTAATGCACTATGGTCATGATGACTTTGATAAAATATAAGATTATGAACAATACTAAAATTAAAATTTAAAACTCAAATTTATAAAATTAAGGCTAAGACTTGCTTAAAGGTTTACAAAAGAATATACATATAATTAGTTATAGGAATACACGTCCTTACAAATTTAAAGCATGCACACTAGTAATTAATCCCTTTGCCCAAACAAAAGAAACCAAAAAGTGGTATATCACTAACCCTCGAAGTGTTTGTCCTTTGCTCTTCTCTTAGGCATTTTTTGCATGCATGACCATTTATTAACGCATGCCAATATGTATGCATGAAAATGTTACTTTTATCATGTACATAAAAAAAATATCTCATGGTGCCTACCATGCCACAACAAGGCATTTCTCATTTTTGTATCATTCTTGTATTGGCCAACCTAGGCATCTTGGTATCATAAAACCCTAAATGGAATGTCATTTCTCCAAGCTCTAGTCCTAGTTAGAGTATTGGGCATAAAAATTCTCATTTAAACATCAAGTTTCTCAACCTCATATATGGATCATATCTGTTTTGCATCTCAATATCCATTCTTTTTCTATAACAACTCAAAGGCACATTATTCTCATTAAAACATTTCCAGATTTAGTTAAACAAAAAAAATTAAAAATTTATCATGCAAGTAGTTCATGATCATGAATACACATTCATGCCCGTGAAACTTTCCTTTTGTGGCTTTCTTAGTGACATAAGTGAATGTTTCTATACAAAAATCACCACATAATTGGCAACTGTGAACAATTGTTCACTCCTATAAAACATGGAAATCTTTTAGAAAACATACTTTAACACCACAATTACCATTCCATATATAATTCCTAAGGTTTACTAATGTAAACCACACTATCAACTCTCATTGTAACACATGTTCATCCATTTGTTTACCAAAATCCCAATTACATGCATAAGAGGAAGTTATATCCTAATATTTTGCTATTATGCAATAATTTCAAAGAAATCATCATCTAAGTACATATCCCTTCCTAAGCACCATATAATCTATTCAATGTACCTAAAATCGACCAAATGGAATTAAATACCCTTAACCATATTTATGACATAACTTAAACCTCATCAATTCATCATTAATACCACCACATATACTCCTTTCATCAATTCAATCCAACCATAATGCATTTTAATATATAAAACACACAAATGCAGCCATTACATTTAATATGGACTTATGTACAAACCTCATTCAAAAGAGAGCCTTAAGAACCTTTAATTTATTCCATTCAAGCCATTTCCTTCTTTTGAGGGGGAGCTTCCTCTCAAAGTACAATCTCTAACATATAATAACAAGCAAAATAAAATTAAAACCCAAGATTTCCTAATGGTTCCTCCTTAATTACCCTAATCCATATTTAACAAAAAAGGGATTTTCCTACCCCTAACCTTAGGTTAACCTCCCCTAAATCCATGAGATAAAACATCATCAAAGGAAAAATTGAGAGGAAAAAGGGAGCAACTTACTCAATTCCAAAAGTTATAAGGATTAGGGTATCAAAATCCTCATTTCAAACCCACTATACTTCCTCTCCAATTTATTCTCCATGTTAAACCTCTTTTTCACTTTGATTTCCTCAAAAGAACTTATGTTCTTCACTTAGTTTAGGTGAGTCTGAATGAAAGATTGAGTACAAGAGTCTCTAATCCCTTGAGGGTGATAGAAGTTAGGGTTTATTTCTATCAAAAAAATGGAGAAAATGAAGGGTTGTTTATTTTTATATACCTTGATTCATGGTTGTGACTTATTCTTTATAAGCATGAATTACCACTCACGACATAAAGCAAGTCGTGACTCAAACTTGCTAGGTGTGAAACACATAATTAATGATCGTGACCATATCTTCATGAGCATGAATCACCTGCAAATTCATCTCTCTTTTATGTTTGATCTTTCTCCCAAAGAATTAACCTCTCAATCCCAGGCACTTTTTAATACATGACTTCATATCCATAAAAACATATAGACCATATTTTACGAGCATGACAATAATATTCTTAATTAAAATTAGAATATAATAGCAATTGTCTAATTCTAAACAAGCCCATTAGACAGTGTGAATACATAAGTCCCTATAGCTAATGCAACAACTCTTGACCTATTGCCAACACACTAGTCTACCTCTCATTTCTTAAGTTGTCTACTGTTCCTTAGGCTTTACATATCAGTACATATGTGTGAGTTGTAATCAGTATCCAATACCCATGCATTATTATTAGAAACAATTTTAACCTCAATAACATAAACACTTAAAGTAAAAGGAGCATCTAATGTCTTATTAATCTCCTTTTTTAAAGACTCAAGATAGGCCTTATAGTTACTTTTCCAATGGAAACTCTTCCCATAATGGAAGCAAATCCCCTTTGATGTCTTCTCTCTGAATTTCTTCTCCATCTTCAATGCATGTTGCACTGAGATGTAGCTTATACCATTTTGGAGTGGAAAAGCAACTTAGATATCTCACATCGCTCGATTTGAGCATGCTCATCAAAAAGCTCTAATATTACCTCTAATTCACATTAACCATAGGTGTGCCCAACAAGCCAATGTAACTAATTAAAGCTGACCCATTAATCATGAAATCATATATCAATAGTTTAAACATATTCTTGTAGAGCGAGCTTTGGTGTGCCCAACCCAAACTCTGAAAGAACTTTGGTTCTTTCCGTATTAATGGAAGACATTAGCCTTAATATAACTTATGAGAGTTTTTCTTTAATTAAGTCTCATTATGGTTGTTTGGCATGCATAATATATACATCACTAATTATATGGTCTGGATTATGGACATATCCAACATCAATCCTTCAAGCCATTAAAGGATTGATTATGTCCCACCTAGGTAGATGCATGAAATTACAATTTTAGAATAAAAAACAATTTCACATTCCAAGTTTTTTTGTAATTGGCACCAACACCATTGCTTCTTGCTCCTTTGCACTTCAATTCTATTATAATCCTATGTAATCTAATTACATAAATTCTTCATAAGAAAACCTCAAGTTGCTTTTGAGGGGAGTGAGATGAGAAGAGAAATATAATATAGAGAATATATAAGGCAGTGACTTGCAAGCCCTATTTACCAAAAATAAAATTTCCATGCATGAACAATCACATTAGTCAAGTCCACAATCATGCCATCATGCCATTTCATATACCCTTAGCATGCCTTGTCTAATAAATAATTAAAGATAATCTATTAAAGTAACAATTTGGGTTCCCTTTGTTTCAACTTTTGAAATTTAGTTTTGATTGTTTGACATTTAATGAAATTCATCATAAATTCAATATTTTTTCTCATTAAGTGCTCATATTTAGAAACACTTTATAAAAGGAAATCATGTAAATTAGGCATGCATTTGATCATATCAAAAAGTTTCCTAAAATTGTCTACTTAGCCATCTAGGTTACTACTAATTTAATGCATGCAACATTTAAATCCGAATTTAATGATTTGATTATATTAAATATCAAATTTAAATTTGACTAGTAGTTAATTCATAATTAAATTAACTAAATTTTTTATTAGTTTGATGCCAAGTAGGATTAAACAATTCTAGTTACAATTGCATACTAGAATTGTAGCCAAACTAGGATTAGAAAACCCTTTTCTAATTCAAATAAAATTCTATTTAAAAAATTTCCAAACTTTCAAGAGAAACTTATAATCAGTTTAAACTAATTAAATTTATTCATTAAACAATCTAAATCATTAAAAAACTAAACTAGTAAACCAATTACTCAAAAATTGCTTAAATTGAATTATACATGAACTAGGAGACTCTAGAAACTTAAGTACAAATTTAATTTGTCTTTAGCTTGAATTTAACATCAAAATAAGATCATGAATATGTCATAAACATGAAATTAAGGTTATGTTCAGGAAGTTACACCACATTAAATCATAAAACGCAAAACAGTCCCATCGCATGGTAATGTTTTTGGCCTATACACTAGTTTTGATTGTTCCATGATGAAAAATGATTTTTGTACCATATTAGGTGATATCCAAAAGCTAAAAAAAATTATAAATATTCCACAAATATGTTTGATTAATCAGATTAACAAACCAAATTCGAACAACCCCTCAAGAAGCTCAATTGGCAATGCAAGGTTTCATAAACTGTAGAAATTTTGGCGATATGTACAATTTACAGTTTCATTTTTAAATCCAATTTAAAAAATTCCATTATCATCAATAACATCTATCATATTAATATATTATTAAATGAAAAAATTGAGGCCAAACACAATCAAATTTGTTTTTACTGGAATGAGGGAATCCAAGTTGTTCATTTTCAATCAATTTCCTTGATACTTCAATTAAATCCAAAATTAATTTACATAAGATGAATTTGATACCATTGTTGGGATTTGAACATGCATCTCACATGTCTAGTAATAGAAATATAAAATTTAATCAAATCCAAATCCATAGAATGCCCTATGTAATTTAAAATCGAATTGAACCATTCAATGATAGAAGTTGATTACCTTGTTTTCAATTGTTGTTTTTCCAAGTTTGTGAGTCTATCCTTCAAGTTGGGTTATTGTAAACAATAACAATTCAAAGGCTGAATTGCCTCTATTAGTTATCCATATGACAGAACGAATAAAACAACAATGGTGTACCAAGGTGCTAGTAATGGTAACTTTCGATTTGAAAAAGAAGAAGAGAGAATAATTATAATGCTCGTAAGTTTGGGCCCATAAATAACATGGAATAAAATATATTAAGGGTATATAGATAATATATATACGGTTATCGATACAGCGAACATGAAAATAGTTAAAAGGATTTTAAAGAGAATTTTTTCCAATGTTCACACCCATGAATATGCAAATGGCTAACATTGGTTAGCCTTAGTGCCATTGCATGTGGTGTACATAATTGCATTAAAAAGATGCTGAAAAATTATTATAGGCTGATGTTTCACAACTATGAAGGAAGGCTTTTGTGAATGGCTCCACAGAAGATGTTCACGGCCTTGAATCAAGATTCATGCTCGTGAATATCCATACAAAACCAGTCACATTAGACAAACAATGAAAGAATGCTTCAAGGTCATTAATGTCTATTCATGCTCGTGAATCCCCTGTGTCTAGATTGCGTATTTTAATTCTATATTGGAAATACATAAATTTTTTGTATAGACACACACCTTGCATGACTAAATGAGATGGTATATAGTGGGATAACTTGATTTGGAACATGGATCTACATTATGTGCACAAAATTACATAGGATCATGTGATGAATATGTTTAACCATGAAATGAGTTGTAATTGATACGGATAATCAGATAATGAGTATTGAAAGCCCATTCTCTATTAGAGGACTAGCTAAGGATAAGTGGCATGACATTGAAGGGATTACGGTACTGTAGAATATGGTTAGGTATTAAGTCAGGGTGGCTTAAGCTCAAGTCAGAGTGCCCTTATTCCCCTATGCATGAAATTATTATATTTGACTTAGTTAAGGTGGCTTAAGCTCGGGTTAGAACACTCTTGACTTGAAAAGCTCGGTTAAGCACTATATAGACATATACAGTTAATGAGAAAGGTGGCTTAAGCTTGGGTCAGAGTGCTCCTATTTCATAACCCACATCTGGGTGGTTTGGTCTAGAGTGTTGGGTAATGAAATGTGAAACACCATAATCAGGAAAGTAAACTAAAAATAGGGAAACATGATATGGTGAGATCCTACAAAGAAGTAATGAATATCAGTAACCAGGAAATGGAAATTTGTATTACACAGTATGAATGTCACTCAAATATGATGAATGGGATTCACCCATATGTGTTATGTTTTGTTTATACATTTTATGCTATGTTTACATGTAAGAAAATATGATGGCATAATCGAGAACACATGTACATACATCTATCTATGTTATGATTATGTATGAATAAATATTTTTATGCTTATATATACCACTAAGCTTTCTATAGCTTAGCATGTGAGTTTCTTTGCATACAAGTTTGGAGTTGTTAGATAGTTGATTTAAAAAGAAGAGAAGTTGGACCCCATCAAAGCAATCAAATATAGAACTGTGTTTAGGTTGGTTTTCTGTTATTTCATTAATTTGTTATCTCTCATGACATGGGATATAGATAGTTATTTAAATTATTCACGTTTTATCATTAAGGACACACAATTAATATGGTTTATATTTCTTTTTAAATAAGGTTGGATTTTGTAATAAGGGCTATGGTTTCCCAAGCTAACTATTTGATTATGGATTTGATTCAGACATAGATGAAGGTTTTTTACAGTCACTATGATCATGATACATATTTAGGATGTAAGTAGAAAAAGTTTTTAAATAGAACAAGTTCATATTGATACTGTCATATGGCATTCATTTATATAGTGGGTTTATATCCTACTCTATAGATGGGTGTTACATTTAATGGTATCAAAGCTTAGGTTTAGGCCTTTCTAAACCTAAATGGATATGGGGTTATCATGCATGTATAAATGTGTCTCGTCTAACTCTGACTTGGACTAGTTCTCTGTCAACTTATGGGACTAGAGGAGATGACATTTGAATCAAATGATATAGTTAAGAGCCAAAGCTCTCCACATACCAAGGCATCGAGCCATCCCATTACAACTAGTGTGTTGGGTTTTTGAAGAATGAATCATATTCATAAACACAGCGAAAAATAAAATTTTTCAAAACTTAAAACAAAAGATCATACTTGACTACGACCAACGGATGAGAAGCTGCAGGTGCGCTGGACCTGCTGCGGGCTGCTACTGGGTAGCGCAGTTCGCCCGCAAGGCTAGCCAGTAGCCTACCTAGCCCGCGCGGGCCTGTACGAGCCTGTGACACTCCTAAACAATTTTTCCGTGCGATCTCATTTCGATCCATCCTAAAAAAAATTCTCTCATATTTTGGATCCTATCCAAGACCATTTTACTCATTCTCCATATCTTCAATGCATGTGACCCATTAGGTTCCTAGTTATGTTGACCACTTAAATTAACAATTAATTTAAGCAAGTCATGATCGGTATCTAGCAACACATCATGACCCCTAATTGACCGAAAAGTCAGTGATTTGACTACGAACATTTCCATAGACAATTTCTGTGCAATTATTCCTTTCACCATTCGATACCCCACTTGGTTCAGAGTATGGACATGTGTCAACTCCCACTAGACTGACTACGTCACGTTTAGTCCAAGTAATGTTAGTTCTTGTCCTTGAGGCTCATTACTCTATTAGATATGTCATTGAAGACTATCTTTATGATATTTCCACTTCGGCCAGAGATTCCTGAGTAATGACCATGACAAAAGACCATGGGTATACACTCCTTCTATCAAGAGTAGTGAATCCTTTGTTGGTTATCCAATTACCTTCAAATACCTCAAGCCGTATCCAATCACCACCCTATGAGCTACCTCTCTGAGGCAACAAGGAATAATATCAAAATATAGAATCAATATTCAAGATATCCTTGAGTACCTCAAGTCTAAGGATACTTGCATCATTGCTATGATGAGACTATCATTGACATTTGAATAGATTATCCATATGATTGTCTCATAGTTGGTAATCCAATATACTTAGCTACACTTAGCAAACATCCACATGTTAACTCTAAACATCTCATGTTTATAGATTATGAGATCTACTACTTGATCCAATCAAGGAGTGTAACATGTGCTAGTCTATCTGGATTAATAATGTCCCGTCTCATTCATCCTATGACTAGGGATAATTTTGATACTAACATAATTACACGATTGTTCTAAGCTAAAATTAATTGGGAACCTAATCGGTAACACGCATTGAAGATATGGAGAATGAGTGAAATGGTCTTGGATGGGATCCAACATATGAGACAATTATTTTGGGATGGATTGCGATGAGATTGCACCGGAAAAAATCATTCGGGAGGGTCATGGGCCTACGCGGGCTAGGCAGGCTATTGGACTGCTTAGTGAGCTAGCTGGGCTGCCCAGCGGTGGCTCACATCAGGCCCAGCAAGCGCGCTAGTGCCTCCCGTTGGCCAATGGGTGAATTTGGCCTTAATTAGGCCAATTATGGTCATTAAGCACATTCATTATTCATTCAATTCCCTTTTCTCCATTTTTTAACTGTTGATCTTTTCTTTGAATTTGATTTAAATAGAAAAAATATCAAATGGCAGAAAATAGACATGGTAATAATTTTTTGTGAAAAAAATATTTTTAAAACAATAAAATTCCCTTAATAATACTTTCAAAGCTATCACTTTGAAATTGCTCAAACCATTTCTTTTGATACTTTCTTCTTTATTCTTCATGTGGATTGTTGTGGTTTGCTACAACCTAACAAAGTGAAGATTTGAATAACAAATAAGAAAATTACAAGGTATAATTTCTAACATTTATATTTATAGAAATTAGTTTTAATGGCACAAGTATGATCTTTTGTTTCGGGTTTGAAAATTTTATTTTTCCACTTCATTTGTGAATGTGATTCATTCTTCAAAACCCAACAGTTGATGATTGCATGTTTTTGATGATTTTGGATCAATAGGTTTTAAAAAATTGAAATTAATTTGTAAAATATGTTTTACACATTTTTCTTTCTCTAATCTGATCATGAGATTACTAAGGATAATTATTTTGATTGAAAAATGATTTGAATGTGATTCAAATAATTAATTTCGGATTTATTTCAAAGATGCCCAAAATTGTCTTGTTTATGAATATGTATTGTTGATTAGCTTAATTGATAGGGCTTATTATACTTTTTTTTTGTAATTTGACTATGAAAAATTAATTAAATATATTGAGAATGTTTTTATGCCTCTGGAAGTATCCAATAATTAATTAAAAATTATTTTAATTAATTTTTCTAACAAACACAAAAAGGGACTGTTTTAGCATACCTAGTGGGGCTGTTTTGTTTCATTTTTTTTGTATGTGTTTATTTTATTTTTAGCACATTGAAATATTTTTTATGTGATTAAACATATATTGTTTTGATGTTAGATGCATGCCAAAATTATTTTGTTTGCATTTGAAATTTTAAAAAAAAATCTAGATATTGAATGAGTCGTTCTGAGCGTCTAAGTGTGTTGGTTTGTTTGTCTTAGTAATTTTGGCTTATGCCAAAAATATTTTGATGAACTTGATCTGACCTATAATTAGAATGATGATTTGAAAATTTGAAAATTTTTAGAATTTTTGGAAATTAATTTTGAATTAATTTAAGTTGAGCAATTGTAATTCTAGTATAACTAGAAATTAGTATGTATATTAAAATTAAATTGTTTAATTTTAACGTCATAATATTCTGATTTTAAGTCAAATTAACTTTGAATTAATTATGGAAATATGAAATTTAATTTAATTTGATTAAAAATTAAATTTCACTAAAAATTAAATTTCACTTTTAAATGACATACAAAATCAAATTAATTGAAAGAATACAAGTAGGCAATCTCGGTTCAAGTGTTGAATCGATTTACGAATTGAAATCCAAAACTGTCATTTTTATTTTATGCATTAGAGAATGCATGTTAGGGGGTGTATGAAAAGGTATGATGGATGATTATGGACTTAGGCCTAATGTGATTAAGCATGCATGGAATTGTTTTGTTTATGGTAAATAAGGCCTGCGTGTCCTTACCTCTCTTTCTTTCTTATGTGTTTCTCTTCTCATCTTATTCCCCTTAAATGTACATTGAGGTTTTCTATACTTTGAAATATGTAATTAGATTACATAGAATTAGGATAGAATGAAGATACAAAGGAGCAAGAAGCAGAGGTGGTACCATAAACAAAAAGACTTATACCTAGGTAAGACCTAGTCAACTTCTCTTTGGCTCAAGAGATTAACTTTAGTTATGTCCATAATCATGCCATATAGTTAATGTAACTGTAACATCCTTGACTTTCCCCACATGCATTTCATCGAACATAAGCATCTTGCATACAATTCAATTGAACACGTGCATTTCATACGTATTTTTGTAGGAACAAGTTCATGGCATGCACTAGCTACGTGTCCTAGTATTTGGCAATTATATCGAGTCACACGTATATCCTTATAACCTAAATGAGGATAACAAAGTATTAGAAATGAATTGAATAAGGTGTACAAATTAAAGTAAGCAAAGTGATTAGATTAAGATTAGTAAACAATTACATTGTTAATTTAGTTAAATCGGGTCAAATGATTAAGTTGTATTATTGTGTGAATTAATGAAATTATAAATATATGTAAATAATAATAATAATATAGACAAAATAAAATGAAAATGACACAAAAGAGAAATAGAAGAGAAATAGAAAAGAGAAATGAGAAGAGAAAAGAGAAGAGAAGAAGAGAAAATGACAAAATGACAAAAAACAAGTTGGCTTTATCTTCATCTTTCTTCCCCATTTCTGCCTCCTCACTTCAGCCCCGTTTTCTTCTTCATCTTTCTCCATTACAGAACTCAATTCTTCTTTGTTTCACCTAGTATTTGCACCAAATTGATCCCTTGCAAGTTCGTTCTTGGTAAGTAATCAATTCTTATTGCTATAGGGTTGATTTGAGTTGCTTAGGTTCAATATTAGGCACTGAATTGCATCCTGATTTTGATGTTAATAGAAATTGATTCTGGAAATGTGTAAAACAAAAATGTTGTTCCTTTATGACTTATATGTGTGGATATGTAAACAATGTTTCAAGCTGTTATGTATAGGGAGAGATATTCTCTTCGTACTGAAACTGGTCAGGGTGTGAACCCTAACCAAGTTAGCTACTATGTGGTTTGATTTAAAATATGTTAAAGCCATTATTTGAAGTCTCTCAAAACATAAAAGTTGTATATATATGTGTTTTGTATCTGTCTACCAAATTGCAGGTTCATAGGTCTTATAAATGTTGAGTTATGGTGAATGGAACCATGACTGTTCCATGGTTTGAACTACCTATTGAGTGCCCTAGGCAGATATAGTAAACTGTTTGGCTAATTTGAGCTTGTTAGAGCTAGATTATGTACATGATCAAAACATTAAAGTTATAGGTATATGTCTTATAGAAAGTTTGGTACTAATTTCAGCTTCATTGGTTATGTATAGACGAAGTTATGGCCTTTGGAAGCCATACTGGTTCGGAAGTCAATTCTATTCTGGACCAGTAAAAGGTTTGGTATAATTAGAAGACCTTAGAGACATAATTGGTAAACATTGTAAACATGAAACATGTTCCATATTCACCCATATAAGTTTCTGTAAAGGTGTATTAAAATAGGACTTATATATTATAAGTTATGATGAACCCAAATGAGTACCCTGAAATTGCCTAAAGGCAGAAAACAAGGCAGAAAACAGAACACTCTTAGAAATTCCACCAAATATTGTAAAATGATCCAATAGGTATGAAATTTGAATATGTTCTATAATTATATGTTATATTTATTTAGGAATAAGAATCATATTAATTGGTCAATTATAGAAAAAGTTATAGGTTAAACGGTCCCATAAGGTCACACTGCCTCATAGGAAAAATCTTAACTATTGACATGAACAATGCATATTAATTTGTTTAAGCCATATTAAGTCTCCCTAATCATGAGTTAATCGATTATGTTTTCATATTAGGCTCACAACATATTGGAGACCCACAAGGAACGGATAGGAAATAAGTTAGGGGTCGGAATCAAAAGAGAACTGTGAGTCTAATTATCGATTGAATTCTTTAGTGCAAATGAATGTTGCTTGCTATGTGATTCATGTGGTTGTCATGATTGGTCCTTGATAATGTAATGATGCATAATTTGTGACATTGTGGTACATATAAATGGTATACTTGTGGTATATTTGAGGTATATGTTTGACAAATGTGATATATATACATGGTACATGTATAGTATATGCAAGGTATATGCTTGACATATGAGGTATATAGGGAATATATGTATGTTGTATATGATAAAGATGCAATGGTTGATGAATGCTTAAATACAAGTGCATATGCATATGGGCTAAAAAGGCGTTGTGACTAGTTAATCGATATTGTAAAGCAAAAGAAGAGGCCTATGGCCCAACAAATATGCAAATGAAACAAATGATCAAGCTAGCTAGCAAATGCAAATGCAAATGTTCACATGGCAAATATTCATATGGAAACCCGGGGCAATGTCTGTTTAACTTGGTCACAACAAAATGAAATAAGCAAAGCATTTGCATACATAAAGAGTAATGATTATATGTGTCAACTTTATTGATACTTATATGATACTGATGAATGGAATGGAATACATGGTATATATTGGAATTGTGATTTATGACTATGAGTTGTTTGGTACTTTAGAGCTCATTGGATGGTTAT
Source organism: Triadica sebifera (assembly GCA_023653625.1). Classification (NCBI taxonomy): domain Eukaryota; kingdom Viridiplantae; phylum Streptophyta; class Magnoliopsida; order Malpighiales; family Euphorbiaceae; genus Triadica; species Triadica sebifera. Next base: position 21,016,825 of record CM042894.1, read on the forward strand.
TCTCACTGAGCCGCAACTCATCAATTTGCATCATTTTTCAAGTAAAGAAAAGTGATAGCTCATTTTGAGTATTGTATAGAAGACATGGAGCACAGGTCATTGGCCGAGCCTCATCACTCTCTCTCTCCTTGCATTCCACACAAGCATGAAAACATGTCATCTGTATTTTGGACTTATATGCTTGAATATGTATTATCACTCTAGATTAGTTTTGAAATGTATAAATGGAAACAACCCATAATCCTTCGGATGTGAAGTATATGTTTTAATATATATGATATATCGTATTTGCGGTTTTAATGTTGACTTGAAAAGTCATTGAGTGATATTACAGGATATAAGACTTGTAAAGTCATTAGTTGATTTTACAGGATATAAAAAAAAATTTACTACTATTGTTAACAGGGTATTTTACCTTTCCAGTATGCCATGTATGATTACTTGATATTTGGATAGGTTATACTCAAATGCATAAGGTGTGACATTACAGTAACTATCTTTTTATATCCATGTGATGAATGTATGATATATAAAAGCATGAAATAATAACTTGATGAGACTTAACAAAGAAATCCCTCACTAAATAAACAATTAATTATTTCACCTTCCATTAATGTGTGGAGAACCATAGTTCTTCTAGAGTTAGGGTTGTTAAGTTGCCTCAAGCTCACTCTATAAGAATATGTTTAAACCATTGAAATTAGATTTCATGATTAATGGGTTAGACTTAATCGATATTATTAACTTGTTGGATTTGTGCCAAGGTTAAGGAGTATTGGAGGCGAAGTTGGGTTTGTATACATGAGATGTACACATATCGAGAGTTGATAGCCCAATGTATGTGCACACATCAATAAGTTGATAGCACAAGATTCGATAGTTGCATGAATAATGCAATTGGTATGGATTAGATACCTTCCAACCAAACTAAGGATAGTTTGTTGAGTTGCCTCGAGGTTATTCTTATATAGTTGGATATCAACCCACTAAGAGAACTTCCATATAAGTTCTTTTGGGTTCATAGTGAGGGTTATGGATTCACAATAAAATAGTGGAAGTCATAATGCGATTTATTAAAGACCTAATAAACATGCATTTTATTTACATTCTATCATGTTCTATTTTACATCTAGATTGCTAGAATCATTATCATGACAATTGTGAATTTGCGATCACTAATGGATTCAAATAAGTTGACTGAGCCTAATTTTTTTGGATTGGCTAAGGAATTTGAGAATAGTTCTCAAATCCAAAAAGATTGGCTATGTCCTCGATAAGGCACTCCCTAATCCCTTTGCTACTAATGCTTTTGAAGATGTTCATAAGGCATATCAAAAGCATCTTGATGATAGTGAGATGACAACTTGCATTATGCTTGCTACTATGTCAGCTGAGTTGCAAAAGCATCATGTGGCTATGGATTCTAATTCCATAGTATACTATATAAGAGAGTTTTTTGATGAGCAAAAGCATTTTGAAAGGTTCAAAACTTTGAGGTTGCTCTTCCGCACTAAGATGGTTGAGGGGACATCTCTAGTTCAATATGCATTGAAGATGAATGGCTATATTGAGAGGTTGACAACCTTGGGATTTTGTGATGGACCATGAACTAAGTATTGACTTAATTCTAACCGGTTTATCCAATAATTATTCACATTTTGTGCTTAACTATAGGATGAACCAAATCTCTACCACTATTCCTGAGCTGATTAACTTGCTCAAAACAGCTGAGCCATCTGTCAAGAAGGACAGTAAGGCTGTGATGTTGGTGGACTCTTCAGGTTCTAAGAACCTTAAGAAGAAGAAGAAGAATTCCATGAATCCTAAGGAAGGCATGGCCAAGAAGAAGGCTAAGGAGATTGCTCCAAAGGGAACATGCTTCCATTGTGGCAAGGATGGCCATTGGAAGAGAAACTGTAAGGCTTACTTGGAGTCCTTGAAGAAGAAGGCATCTGATGCCCCAACTTCTTTAGGTATTTTTGACATTGAAATTAATATTTTTTTCGATAATAATATGTGGGTATTAGATACAGGTTATGGCTCACACATATGCATTGATATGTAGGCCCTAAGGAACAGTAGGCAACTCAATAAAAGAGAGTCAGACCTATGCGTTGGAAATGGAGCAAGGGTTGCTGCATTAGCTGTTGGAACTTATGTATTGACCCTCCCTAGTGGGATTATGTTAAATTTGGATAATTGCTATTATGTACCTACTTTGACTAAAAACATTATTTTTGTTTCAAGTCTAAATAAGGATGGTTTCCATTTAGCTTTTAGTAACAATTGTTATTCTATTATGTTGAATGGAATTCTTTATGATAATGGTACATTATGCAATGGAATATACATATTAGATATGTCAAATCAAATTTTAAACATCAATGATAATAAAAAGTGAAAACAAGATATGTTGAAGTCATCTTACTTATGGCATTGTCATTTTGGTCATATAAGTGAGAAACACATGACTAAGCTACACAAGAGTGGTAGTTTGGGGTCATTTGATTATGAATCATATTACACATGTGAATCTTGCTTATTAGGCAAGATGATTAAATTACCCTTTAAGGGAAAGGGTGAACGTGCTAATGGACTTTTAGACTTAATACATTCAGATGTATGTGGTCCAATGTCTACACACGCCAGATGTGGTTTCATCTACTTCATTACTTTTATCGATGACTACTCACGATATGGGCACGTGTATCTTATGAGATACAAATATGAAGCTTTTGCAAAGTTTAAAGAATTTAAAAATGAAGTATAGAAATAACTTGGCAAAAGTATTAAAACACTTCAATCAGATAAAGACCTTGGAAAAGCAGTCTATATTTTGGAGATAAAGATCTATAGAGATAAATCTAAAAGATTGCTTGGTCTTTCACAGTCAACATATATAGATAAGATGCTAAAGAGGTTTAACATAGAACAATCCAAAAAGGGATATATTCCCATGACCCATGGGATTACTCTCTTAAAGTCTTTGTGTCCAAAGACACAAGATGAGAGGACACACATGAGTTTGTTTCCATATGCTTCAGCTATAGGATCAATCATGTACGCTATGATATGTACAAGAACCAATGTATCATATGCTCCGAGTGTCACAAGAAGGTACCAATTGGACCTTGGTGAGGGTCATTGGGTTGCTATCAAGAATATCCTTAAGTACTTAAGAAGGACTAGGAATCTATTCTTGGTATATGGAGATGGATATCTTATTGTAAGCGGGTATACCGATGCCAACTTTCAATCTAACAAGGATGACTCAAAATCTCAGTTAGGTTATATATTCACACTAAATGGTGGAACAGTTAGTTGGAAGAGTTCCAAATAGGAAATGACTATTGATTCCACAACTGAAGCAAAGTACATTATAGCTTCTGAAATAGCAAAGTAAGCAGTTTGGATAAAGAAATTCATCACATAACTTGGAGTGGTTCCTAGCATTATTGATCCAATAAAATTGTTTTGTGATAAAAATGGAGCCATTGAGCAAGTAAAGGAGCCACGATCTCATCAGAAATCCAAACATGTACTTAGAAGATACCATATGATTAGAAAAATCATTAGTAGGAATGATGTAAAGATAGAAAGAGTGCCCACTGATCAGAATATTGGTGATCCATTAACTAAGCCACTACCCCAAAAAAATATGATTATTATGTACTCGCTTATGGAATTAAATACAAAGGCAATTGGCTTTAGTGCAAGTGGGAGCTTGTTAGAGGAGTGCTCTAAAGGCAATCACCTTTAGCACTTATTGTACAAATTTATTTAATTAATAAAAGGCTTTCTCATTAATTTGATGTTCATTTGATATATGAATTGATAGTGATCTTAAATCAATTAATGAAGTCCTTGATACATAACATAACATGAAGAAAATCATGATGAGATCATGATATTAAGTTTCTTATGATGTGTAATTATGTTAGTATCAAAATTATACATAGTCATAGGATTAATGAGATAGACCATTGTTAATCCAGAAAAACTATCACATGTTACACTCTTTGATTGGATCAAGTAGTAGATCTCATAATCTGTAAACATGAGATGTTTAGAGTTAACATGTGGATGCTTGCTAAGTGTAGCTAAGTACATTGGATGACCAGCTATAAGACAATCATATGGATAATCTATTCAAATGTCAATGATAATCTCATCATAGCAATGGTGCAACTATCCTCAAACTTGAGGCACTCAATGATATCTTGGATACTGATTTTGTATTTTGACACTATTCCTTATTGCCTCAAGGAGGTTGCTCATAGGGTGGTGATTGGATACAGCTTGAGGTATTTGAAGGTATTTGGTTAACCAACAAAGGATTCACCTCTCCTCATAGAGGAAGTGTATACCCATGGAATCTCTGGCCAGAGTGGAAATGTCATAAAGATAGTCTTCAATGAATTATCTAATAGAGTAATGAGCCTTAGGGACAAAAACTAACATTACTTAGACTAGACTTAATGTAGTCAGTCTTGTGGGAGTTGACACATGTCCATACTATGAACCAAGTGGGGTATAGAATGGTGAAAGGAATAATTTCACAAAAATTATCTATGGAAATGTTCGTAGTCAAACCACTAACTTTTCGATCAATTGGGGTCATTATGTGTTGTTAGATACCGCTCATGACTTGCTTAAATTAATTATTAATTTAATTGGCCAACATAATTGGGAACCTATTGGGTCACACGTATTGAAGTTATGGAGAATGAGTAAAATGGTCTTGGATGGGATCCAAAATATGAGAGAATTATTTCCGGATGGATCGTGATGATATCGCACAGAAAAAAATAGTCTGAGAGGTTACCTTGAACTATAAATGGATTTAATGATCTAAATGTTGTTTAAACATGTTCTAGACATAGTACAGGTATGAAAGTGTTAATAAGAGTCATTAACACTGGTTAATCTTTAAAGATATTGTATGAAACGCATGAGATACTATGTTTTGAATTGTGTTTTGGTTGCTAGAAATGCATGATTCACACCCATGAACAAGGGTGTCACAACCATCAATGTTAAGGCTAGATGAACTAGCATGAACCCAAATTTCATAGGTTATGTCATAGTTAGGAAGCCATAATGATGTGGTTTCACAACCGTGAATAAGTAGTATATGACTTATAAAATCAATTTCTTCCCCAATATGACTTATTTCCTAATTCCTTTGCTAATAGGATTGATTTTCATTAAATGACTGATATAATGAATTCAAACATTTTATTCAAAAATTAATTTTTTTAATAAAATCAAATTAGATGCACCAAAATTATAGCATTCAATAAAAATCCATAATTTCTTAATGTCAATTAATATTTAATTTTTAAATTATGGATATTTCATTACATCTTAAAAAACACTATAATACTCAATTTGTTTTCCTTTTTTTTTTTATCTCATTATTACTTATAAGACTATAATAAAAATTTATGACATATATAATTTTGCAAAAAATAAAAGATAAAAAAGTGTTTTTAAAAATGGTATAAAATGAATATAAACTAAAATTAAATATTAATTTAATTCAAAAATTAACTTTACAATCTAGATAATATTTATTTTTTTAAGTGAAAATTAAATATAAATATTAACCCTTTATTATCAACAATATATGTACAAAAAAATGAAAATTAAAGAGCTAGGAATGGAAAAAAAAGCATTAAACCAAAAAAAAAAGAGTTTCAGGCTTACCTTTTGACAGTGATGCGAACGGTGTAGAGAGAGAGAGTGGCAAACGACTAGGCAACAACGGTAGAAGGCTGCTAATAGAGAGAGAGATTAGACACGGCTGGGCACGGTATGGAGAGAAGAAGGGAGAAGAAGGATGGGGCGGTGGGAGGATCTGCAATTTTGGAGCAAATTTGGAGAAGAAGAATGAGGGTTGGTTAAGTTAATTATGAAAACAAAGGGCGAACAAAATGACGTCTTTTAGTTAAGTTAATTTTAGCGATAGATTTATTCTATTGCTAAACCGTCTCTAGATTTTAGTGACAGAATAAATCCGTCACTAAAATAGAGCTCTATTTTTGCGACAGATTTATTCCGTCACTAAAATAAAGCTCTATTTTAGGATGGATTTATTTCTTCAACAAACCATTGCTATATTTTATCGACAAAATAAATCCCTCCAAAATCTTTATTGAAAAATTAAAAACAATACCAATAGATTTTATTTGCCGTTAAGTATATAATAGCAGCAAAAAATGGCTGGCGCTATTCAATTCCATCTCTAATCCATCTCTAAATTGTGCGCCAATTTTTACCGCCACATTTAGCTAGTGTCATTAGCTACGAAATATATCTGTGACAATATGTAATCGCTAATATGTTGCTATATATTTTAATAATTTGTTTATTAAAAGTGTCACATATTTTCGTCACTAATCCATCGCAAATTAATGATGGATTTAATCCGTCACTAATTTTTGTCACTATTTCCTAATTTTCTTGTAGTGTCTGGATATGAGCGTACTTGATCTTGAATTTGCTAGTATGTTATATTGTTCTCAATTAATGTAGCTTAAGTTTAGGTTGTTAAGCGCCATTAACTTGAGGGGCTCAGACGAGCGGATATTTTGTGAGCATGGTGGCTTAAGCTTGAGTTGTTGAGTACCCTTGTCTTACATCCTGCCTCTGGATAATCGAGCTTAAAAAGTTAAGGGCTAAAAGGAAACTAAATATATGATATTTGGTAATCTAAATGGAAAGTTATATATAAGCTAAATGAATGTTAATATCAGGTAACATGATATACTAAGGTAATATGGATATGTATATGTGTACATTATACATGGATTTTATGGTATGTCTATGGTAAGATAGGCATATTGATATGACATCGAAATATGTAACAACTAGAATGTATAATTTTAGGAATGATCATAAGGTGAATGACATGACATTATATGACATTGTATAAATGTAGAATATTTATGCACATATGTACCACTAAGCATTAGTTTGCTTAACATGTGGGTTGCTGCAAGTAGGTTTAGAGTCGATAGAAAGAAGTTGACTGGAAGAGTAATAAGCACATCAAAGATCAATCAGAATACACATAGGTTAAGATGTGTTTACATTCATAGCATATTATGTATCTTATTTATGTCATGTGATTTTTAGAGTTTTTGTTTTACATGTTTTTTTTATTAAGAACATGAAATGATTATTTATTTTGATGTATTTTGAAATACGAGGCTAGTGAAGCCGAAAAAAAATTTTTCTATTTTTTATTATATCAATCATTGGATTGAGATCTTATCTTGATGCTTTAATCGCTTAAATATGTTTAAAAATGTGTAAAATGTGAAAAGTTTTAATTTAATCAGTTTTCTGCAAAACAACTTATAACATACATTGGTATAGTTGGGGGGTTTTCTCGGCTATATTAGAAGGTGTTATATTTATTGGTATCATAGCTTAGGTTTAGGTGTTTATGAACATGAGTGGGGTAAAGGGTTTTTAATCTTGCATTCAATGTGTCTCTTCTGACTCTAACATTGGCTATTACCTTATCAACTTGTAGGTTTGAGTGAAAGTTAATGGAGCATGAGAAAGTAGATCCTTATAATGTTGTGGAAAGCAATTGTCTTACCAACACTTGGGCTCAGGATCAAGCTAGCATTGCTAGCATACATGCTTCGGGTGATGCAATAGTTCCTTCACAGCACGTCGCAGGATGGGCTGAGCAAGGCTAGATACTGTTTATAGAGAAAAAGCAGGCTTGCTATAGCAGTTGGTACAAAATATGCCACAGGTAGCTCCATAGCCAGTACCACCACCAGTTCCACTGCCTCCACCAGCGAAGCCACATATATAGATAAATAAGCTATAAAGTATGGGGCTGTTTATTTTGCTGGTAAGAGCGACCATGATCTAGAATCTGCTAAGTTTTTGTTAAAGAAGACCAAAAGAGTCTTTATGTAGCTAGAGTATGCCAATGAGCACAAGGTTAGGTATGCAATTTTTTTTTACTTTAAGATCATGCATACGATTGGTGGAAGGCAGTTCTATTGAAGCCATTAATTCCATAGCCATTGATATGGGTCTTCTTTATGATAGAGTTTAAGAAAAGTATATGCCATGAATGCGTATGGAATAGAAGAAAAGGGAACTCCAAGATCTATACCAGAAAAAATTTGACTATTATAGAGTATAAGCAAAAGTTTGTCAAGTTGAATAAATATGCAACCAGGATTCTTGGGGATAAGGAGAATAAGTGCCAATGATTTAAAGATGGTTTACGTGAGGATATAAGCTATCAGGTTTTTCAGATTGAGGACTTTACAAAGCTAGTATCTGTAACCATCATCATTGAGAGGAATAAGAGGAAGAAGCCATCAAATAGAATGGCAAAGACTTCAGGCAAGAAGGACCACTTTTTCTCTAAGCATTCATAATATCAGGGAAACAGCCAAGGCTTTTCACAACTGAATTCCTTTAGGAAGGAACCACTATCTAGAGCTACTTCTGTTGTTGCCAGTTCACAGCTGCAAAATTCGAGAGGGATGATGCCAGTATATGGGACTTGTTGCAAGAGCCATTGGGGCGAGTGTTGGGTGGCCACTAAAGCTTGTTACAAATGTGGGTCCCGAGATCATCTAAAGAGAGATTGTGCATTATTGGATAGTACTACACCTACATAGACAGTGGAATAGGCTCTAGTGTAGATTCGACAGCAGAACTGATGAGGTCAAGCAAGGCCTAGATAGACTATCTCAAAGGCAGTCAGTAGACCAAGACCCAATAGGACTCTAGCGAGAGCTTATGCCATAAGGGCACAGGAGGATCACGAGGCCACTGATATTATCATGGGTACATTTTCTCTCAATGGCTTATATTTATGCACTTTGATAGATCCTAGACATATACAATCATATATTTGCACAAGAACACCTAAACTATTAAAGGAGTGCTCTAAAGGCAATCACCTTTAGCACTTATTGTACAAATTTATTTGATTAATAAAAAGATTTTTCATTAATTTGATGTTCATTTGATATATGAATTGATAAGTGATCTTAAATCAATTAATGAAGCCTTTGATGCATAACATATGATGAAGGAAATCATGATAAGATCATGATATTGAGATCTTATCATGTGTAATTATGTTAGTATCAAAATTATCCCTAGTCATAGGATTAATGAGATAGGACATTATTAATCCGAACAGACTAGCACATGTTACACTCCTTGATTGGATCGAGTAGTAGATCTTATAATCTATAACCATGAGATGTTTAAAGCTAACATGCAGATGCTTGCTAAGTGTAGCTAAGTACATTAGATGACCAACTATGAGACAATCATATGGATAATCTATTCAAATCTCAATGATAGTCTTATCATAGCAATAATGCAAGTATCCTTAGACTTTAGGTACTCAAGGATATCTTAAATATTGATTCTGTATTTTGACACTATTCTTTGTTGCCTCAAAGAGGTTGCTGATAGGGTGGTGATTGGATACAGCTTGACGTATTCAACGGTAATTGGGTAACCAACAAAGGATTCACCACTATTCACAGAAGGAGTGTATACCCATGGCCTCTTGTCGTGGTCATTACATGGGAATCTCTGGCCAAAGTGGAAATGTCATAAAGCTAGTCTTCAATGACATATCTAATAGAGTGATGAGCCTCAAGGACAAGAACTAACATTACTTAGACTAGATGTGATGTAGTCAATCTATTAGGAGTTGACACATGTCCATACTCTTAACAAAGTGGGGTATAAAATGGTGAAAGGAATAATTGCACAAAAATTGTCTATGGAAAGGTTCATAGTCAAACCACTGACTTTCCGGTCAATTGGGGGTCATGATGTGTTGCTAGATACCACTCATGACTTGCTTAAATTAATTGTTAATTTAAGTGGCCAACATAACCGGGAGCCTAATGGGTCACACTCATTGAAGATATGGAGAATGAGTAAAATGGTCTTGGATACGATCCAAAATATGAGAGAATTATGTCGGGATGGATTGCGATGAGATCGCACAGAAAAAATCGTTCAGAAGGGTCACGGGCCCGCGCAGGTTAGGCAGGCTACCGGTCTGCCTAGAGGGCCAGCTAGGCAGCTTAGGAACAACCCGCAGCAGGCCCAACGCGTTGCTGCCTCCCTCCTGTTGGCCAACGGTAGATTTTGGTCTTAATTAGCCAATTATGGCTAATTACTATTCATTTATTTCCCTTTTCTCCATTTTTGACTTTTCATCTTTTCTTTGAATTTGATTCAAATAGAAAAGACATCAAATGACAGAAAATAGACATGAAAATATTTTTTTATGAAAAAATATTTTTAAGACAACAAAAATTCTCTCAATAACACTTTCAAAGCTAGCACTTTGAATTTGTTCAAACCATTTCTTTTGATAGTTTCTTCTTCATTCTTTGCATGGATTATCACTAGAGACATCCTAATGTGGATTGTAGAGGTTTGCTACAACCCAACAAAGTGAAGATTTGAAGAACAAATAAGAAATTACAAGGTATAATTTCTAAGCTTTATATTTATATAAATTAGTTTTAATGACACAAGTATGATCTTTGTTTCCGGTTTTGAAAATTTTATTTTTCCGCTGTGTTTATGAATATGATTCATTCTTCAAAACCCAACATAAACAACACAATATGATAGTTGACAATTTAGAATATGAGATTGAAGTCATGAATCTTCTAGGTAACAATGTGATGGTTAATCTAGTGTACAAACGTTTTCCATTGGTTGTAAATGGAAGAGAGTTTCCTGCAGACTTGATCGAGTTGCCTTTCCTCAAGTTTGACACTATTTTAGATATGGATTGATTTCTCAACATAAGGCAATAATGCATTTTCTGTCTAAGAAGTTGATTCTTAAGACCTAGAATGTGATGAGATAGTAGTGGAAAGTGAGAAATTTCCATAGTCAGCTCAAGTCATTTCCATGATGAAGGCTCAGAAGATGATTAGAAAGGGATGTAAGGCTTACTTAGCTCATGTGATTGATATGAGGAAGACAGGACCAAATCTGTAGGATTTCCTGATAGTGAGGGAATATCCAGGTGTGTTTTTTGATGACTTACTAGGATTACCTTTAGACAAGGAGATAGAGTTCTCCATAAAGCTTGCACCAGGTATAACTCCAATATCAACTGCACCATACATAATGGCACTTTTAAAATTAAAGAAATTAAAGGCATAGTTGCAATACTTATTAGATAAATATTTCATCATGCCATGTATATCACTATAAGGTGCACCAATGCTATTTGTTAAGAAGAAGAATGGACCAATAAGGTTGTATATCGATTATAGGCAGTTGAACAAATCTACTATCAAGAACAAATACCCATTGTCAAGGATTGATGATTTGTTTGATCAATTAAAGGGTGTAAGAGTTTTCTCCAAGATAGACCCGAGGTCAATGCACCATTAATTGAAAGTTAAGGTAGGTGACCTTACGAATACAACTTTCAGGACTAGATATGACCACTATGAGTTTTTTGGTTATGTCATTTGGGTTGACCAATGCTCTGGCAGCTTTTATGGATTTGATGAATTGGATCTTCGGGCCATATTTAGATCAGTTTATTATGGTTTTCATAAACATCTTGGTTTATTCTAAGGATATAAAGGAACATGATCAACACTTGAAGACAGTTTTGCAGATCTTTAAAGATCAAAAGTTTTATACCAAGCTCTCTAAATGTGAGTTTTGGTTAAATGTGGTAGCATTCCTCGAACATGTATTATCAATAGATGAGGTTAAAGTAGATCCCAACAAGGTCGAGGCGATATTTGATTGGATGCCTTTAAAGAACGTAATAGAGATTAAGAGTTTTCTTGGTTTAGCTGGTTACTACGGGAGATTTGTTAAAGGATTCTCCATGATAGCTTCTCCATTGACAAGATTGTTAAGAAAAAATGTGAAGTTTGAATGGTCAAACAAGTGTCAGCATAGTTTTGATCAGCTTAAGAGTTTGTTAACAGAAGCTCTAGTTTTGACACAACTAGTTTTGAACAAGGAGTGTGTCATTTACAATGATGTTTCTCACAGTTGTTTGGCATGTGTTTTGATGCAAAAAGGAAAGATTGTCGTCTATGCTTCCATGCAATTGAAACCCTATAAAAAGAATTATTTGACCCATGATGTAGAGTTGGAAACTATAGTCTTAACATTATAAATTTGGCATCATTATCTATATGGAAAAAAGTGTTTCATCTACACCGACAACAAAAGATTGAAGTATATTCCTACATAGAGAGAGTTGAATTTGAGACAAAGAAGGTTATTGGAGTTGATCAAGGATTATAATGTGTAATCGATTACCATCCAGCTAAGGCCAATGTTGTGGCCAATACATTAAGTAGAAAATTCATGGTAGAGTTGCACATTCGACCTACTTTGAATCAAGTGCTCAGAGATGTATAGAGGTAGGATGCCAAATTAGTTGAGTTGATCGAGTTAGTCTCCAAGAGGGAAAGATCTAATTTTTCATTTGAGCTAGAAAATGGCTTGTACTATCAAGGCTTGTTATATGTGCCTGATGATATGGATTTGAGACAGAAGATGTTGAAGGAGACACTTGAGACTAGATATTTGATGCATCCAGGAAGCAACAAGATGTATTAAGATTTAAAGGTAAATTATTTGTAGTAAAAAATGAAGAAATAAATTACAAAGTTCACCACAAAATGCCTAACATGTCAGCAGGTCAAAGCAAAACACCAAGTACCATCAGGGTTGTTATATCCGATCACTATTCTAAAATGGAAATGGAAAAAGATCATAGTGGATTTTGTGATTGGTTTACCTCTAACACTAAGGAAGTATGATGCCATATGGGTTGCAGTAGATAGGTTAATGAAGTTCGCTCATTTCTCACCTATCAAGAGAGATTATCAATTGAATAGACTAGTTGAACTGTATGTGAATGAAGTGGTAAGACTTCATAGAGTTCCAGTTTCCATCATATCAGATTAAGATCTAAGGTTCACATCATAATTTTGGAAAAGACTATAGCAATCATTGGATACAAAGCTCAACTTTAGTACAACCTTTCATCCTCAAACAGACGGTTAGTCGAAAAGAGTGATTTAGATATTACAAGACATGATGAGAAGTTGTGTTATAGAGTTTGAGGGTAGTTGGGAGAGATATCTACCATTAATGGAGTTTGCCTATAACAACAGTTGTCAATTAAGCATTAAGATAGTTACGAGATACTTTACGGTAGACAGTGTCAGACACCATTATGTTGGACCAAACTTAGCAAGAGAAAGCTAGTAGGGCCAGATTTAGTGCAGGAGACATAAGAGAAAGTAAAGATCATTTAGGATCATTTGATGGTAGCTTTAGATAGACAAAGGTTGGACACAGATCTCAAGAACAGAGATATTGAGTACATAGTGGGAGACAAAGTGTTTCTTAAAGTCTCTGCATGGAAGAACATTCTTCGTTTCGAAAAGAATGGCAAGTTAAGTCATTAGTTCATTGGACCTTATGAGATCCTTGAAAGGATCAGACCAATTGCTTATAGACTACCATTACCACTACAGTTGAGCAGGAAACATAATGTTTTTCTTGTATCTATATTGAGGAGGTACAAGTTGGATCATTCTCATGTTATTCCAATTGAAAGCATCGAGATGAGACCAAACTTTTCGTATGATAAAAAACCAATTAAGATTTTTGCTCAATAAGTCAAAAAATTGAGGAACAAGTAAATAACACTATTCAAAGTGTTATGGAAGAATAATGTTACCAAAAAAATGATATGGGAAAGTGAGGATGTGATAAGAGCTCGGTATCGTCACTTGTTTCAATCGACACAATAGGTAAATTTTGGGACAAAATTTTTTCAAAGGGGAGGGAATTGTAATGCCCGTATGTGTGTTTAAAGAGGGAAAGGATGAGGTTAACGTATGTTAAAGTTTAAGTTTATGTTTGTAAAAACAAAAGCTTTCATGCCATTGAAAGTCATGCTACAGTACAAACGACATAATTTTGTACATGGCAGGATCATTTTTAGAAGAGAGGACGTTCATGCTTTTGAATGGTTGAGAAATGGTCATAAATGGCATTTCACACCCATCAAGGTAAGTGTCACATTTTTTTCTTTCTTCTGCACACCATATCTTGCTTTGAAACCACCTTCACTGCCTCATATCTGTAATGGTCACTAATTAGCATCTAGTTAGAATAAGTATTTGATATGCATAGAAACTATATGATTGACATTAGATATTAAAATAAATTGAGTAAATTATTAAATAAGAAATAAAAATGAACTAAATAGATTGATAAAATTTAATTTGGTTAGGCATATCATAGTAAAATTACAGTTTAATAAAAGCTAGTGGAATTTAATACATGTAAAAAAGTAAATAAATAAATAATTAATTAAAATAGAACAAGTTTAAAAAAAAAGGAAAAAAAGAGGAAAGGGGGGCCGAATGTGGTTTTGTGAGAGGGGGGAGTGTATTTGAGTTAAATGCATTTAATGTCATAATAACATCAACCTTATCTCCACACCAATCTTATCTCCACTCTTCTTCTTCCTCCAACCACTAGCCTCCATGATTTTCAAGAAGTTCATTCCAAATAGATTTGTTCTTGGTAAGTGATCATCTCTCAATTATTCTTGTATTTTTAGAGTATTAGGACTGTATATTATCAGTATTTGGCACTTGATTTTCGAGTGAGTTATCAACCAAATTTGAAGAAGTATAAAACATAAAAGTTGTTTATCTATGTCCTTTGTATCTCTCTGCGAAATTTGATTGAAGTATTTTGAGTATATGAAGAGATATGGTTATTGGAATTAAACTGTTACAGGGAGACATATCAACTAAATGACCTACGGTTCTTGTACAAATTGATTATCTTAGTGGCTTAATCCGAGGTTTTATAAAACATTAAAGTTGTAGGTATATATGTTATTGAGGTCTCGGAAACATTTTGTATAATTTTCTCTTGTGTAGGTTGAGTTATTCTGAAATGATCTATAATTGTTCCTTGATTGAGCTGGTTTCATATACCTGTTCAGTTCCAGTAACTTCGTCCTTATATTTCACCTATACTTAGATCGAATTAGCCAAAGTTAAAAATATAAAAGTTTTACTCCTATGTCTTATCTAAATTTTTGTGAAAGTTTCACCTTAAAATATCATGTATTTTGTGAGTTATGAGTTGAACAATTAAACTGGTCTGGTTGATACTCTATATTGAACCAGTTATAGATCCGTCAATATTTGAGAATCTTAGAGACCGAATTTGGAAATTATTTAAACATACAAAATGTTCCAAATTAACCTATATAAATTTATAAAAAGTTTCAGAATAATTGAAGCTAAAACTTGGAATCTATTAAATTTTGAATTGGGTACCTCGAAACTGCCTAAGGGCAGAAAACAGGGAAATATTTAAAATTATACCACAAATTATGTAAAGGTTCAAAAATTCTGAAATTTTAGTATATTTTAGTTTTACATGTTATATTTAATTAAGATCAAGAATCATATAAATTGGATAATTATAGAAAAAGTTATTAATCCAACAGTCCTTAGAGGTCATGTTCTAGCTTAATAGAAATTCTAGTTATTTATTTAAATTATATTAAGAATAAATATTTTATCAAGCTATTAATTAATTATATTTTTAAAATAGGATTTTAACAAGAAGAAGACCAACAAAAGTGAACAAGCTCTGAACTTATATTTTGGAAAAGGAAAATACTGTCGAGGTTTGTACATATATGTATTATATTTTGCTCTTATGCATGATTGTGTGTGCATGACATGAATTATTTGTCACAATGATGAAATTGTATATTATGACATGTTTTAAAATTATAGAAATGTTATTGACTATGAACTTAAAATTATGCTAATATTTGATAAAATATCATGCTATCACTTGGTTTTGAAATAAATGATGAGTATATGATTGTGTTAATATGAATTGAGTATTGGTTATAGAAACAAGAAATTAATGGTGTTAATTGCCCAGTTCTCTACCTGAGGACTAACATAGGATAGATGGTGCACCATTATGGGGGACGTTACGGTACCGCTATGGATATGATTTAAGGACAGGGTGGCTTAAGCTCTGGGAGCGCCCCTGATCCTGATTACACACAGATGACATGATTATATTCGGTCAAGGTGGCTTAAGCTCCGCGAGCGCCCTTTACTTGAGATTATGGTGAGTAGGGTGGCTTAAGCTCCGCGAGCACCCCTATTTCACACCCCATATCCGGACAGTCCGGGAATGAGATTTGGGCTGATACTAATTAAAGACTTTGGAATGAAATGTGGGAATTATATTATTGACATAAGTGATTAAGAAATGAAATGCTTATATGAGGTAGTGAGAACTTAATTATTGAATATGATTATTATGCTTATACTGCTATGTGATGTGGTTAATTCTTTTATATGACAAATATGCAATAAAATTTCAGTGTGTCATGAATTATTTGAGACATGCATTTGTGTGACTGCTTGGGAAAAACTTAATGCCTATATGTACCACTAAGCTAAAGATAGCTTAGCGTGAGTTTTTCTCACGCAGGAATTGGAACTATAGACGGTAGGAAGTGAAGTGGTCAGGAAGGAAACCCAAGCCCATATCAGCAGAGACACAAGAGATATAGTTAGAGGGTTGGTTATTTAATAGTTTTTTTCTTTTCTTTTTTTGGTTGACCATGTATATGGTTTGTGGTGGACTTGACTCATATGTTCATATTGTGTATGTAAATAATTAAGTAATATAATCGGGTACTATATGTGTGAACAATATAATGTTATATATATTATTAATCAGAATGACCTGCCTAAACCAATATAAATAAATAAATAGATTAAGTTATTTAAAATGAAAAAAAAAAATTTAATTCGAGCAAATTTATCAAGTTAAGCTTGTGACATCCCTCTTATATATGCGGGATTATTCCTACTATATAAGTGGGGCATCACAATATCACCTCTAACGCACTTAAAGACTTCTTAGTCATCTTTTCCACTCTGCCTAACCCTAAAACACCATAATTGTAGCTTTAAAAGCTTGAGAAAACATGGAGGTTTGAGTGAGTTTTGCCAAGTTTGAGGTATAACTCGATTTTTAGGGTTGTTTTAGGTTGCTTATGTTTATGTGGTTACGATAAAAATATTCTTGTGATGATAGGATTTTCTAAAGAGCAAGGAACCACATCACAAAGGAAAAATAAGCTTGAAAAGCTTGGAGAGTTACTTAAAGCTCCATTTTGGTAAAAGGTTAGTACATATGGGCATTTAAATTCGTTTTCCTTGCGTAATCTGTTTTGCATGTTGTAAGTGTGAAAAGATGGTAAAATAGCATGTTACGGTTGACTAATAACATGGTTATACAGTTTTAAGTGTCAGAATGACCGATATTATATTTTATAGTTTACTTTGACCTAGAATTTGATTTATATGATCTAAATGTTATTTATATATGTTGCAGACATGGTATAAGTATATAAGTATTTATAGGAGTGATTGAAAATGGTCAATCTTTAGAGATTTTGCATGAAATGTATGAGATACTCTATTTTAAATCGTGTTTTGATTGCTGGAAATGTATTATTTATGCCCATGAACAAGAGTGTTACAACCGTGAATATTGAGGCCAGATGAACTTGCATGAACCCAAAATTTTACGAGTTGCATCACAATTGAGAAGTTGTGATGACGTGGCATCACAACCATGAATAAGTCACATTCCTGAATCTTATGTTCTATTTCACATGATTGTTCATGTGCTGAAATTAAGTCGAGTTCCCAAAGCATGCTGTAGACTCTTCCAGAACTGCGACGTAAACCTAGGATCTCTATCAGATATGATGGACATTGGAGTTCCACGCAACCTCACTATCTCACCTACATAAATTTCAGCTAGCATGTTCAATGAGTAGTCCATTCTAACTGGTAGGAAATGTGTTGACTTCGTCATTCAATTCACTATCACCCACACAGTGTCATGCTTCCTTTGAGTCACGGGTAAACCAGTCACAAAATCCATCACAATTCTCTCCCACTTCCACTCCAGAATTAGTATTGGTTGCAACAATCTTGTGGGTAATTAATGTTCTGCTTTTACTTGTTGACAAGTTAGACATTTAGCAAGTACTCGGTGATATCTTTCTGCATCCATGGCCACCAGTATTTTGTTTTCAAATCTTAGATGCATGGTATATACCATTCCATGTGCTTCTTTTAAAATATCTATCTTCAAATCTTTCATACTTAGCACACAAATCGTATTCTTGAAGTATACTATGCCATCCTCCATCAATGAAAACTCAGACTTTTCTCCTTTTTTTACTACCTTAGCTATCTTTACTAACTTTTCATCTTGCTTCTGAGCATTTTTAATTCTCTGCATCAATGTGGATTCCACTCACATCTCAGCTAAGATTTTCCTATTTAGTGCATCTACAGCCATATTAGCTTTGCCTGGCTGGTAGTCGATCACACAGTCATAATCTTTAATCAACTCCAACCATCTTCATTGTCTTAGATTCAACTCTTTTTGTGAGGGAGGGTACTTAAGACTGTTGACCAGATATTGAACCAAGAAGGGTGGTTGAATTGGATATTAAAAATTTTAATTTTTAAGTGCAGAAATAAAAGTTAAGATGAGTAGGGATAGAAAGATATGACACAAGAGTTTTTATAGAGGTTCGGGTGTTAACAAACCCTACTCCTCTCCCCAATCTCAATTGGGAGTTTCACTAACACACTAAGTGTTACAATTGAGTTTTACAAGCTCACTCCCAACTATGGTGTTTCTAACAATGGATTGCACCTAACCCAAAAATCCCTTGTGTTTTAATGGCTCACACAATAAACCAATTCCTTGTGTTTTAAAAGCTCACATAAATAACCCTTACAAGTTTTCTACTTTTAACCCTAAAATACCCAAACTCACTTAAGTAGTTTATTACAAAGAGAAACACTTACAAATCTATAATGCTCAGAGAATAATGAGAAAAAAGATTTTCACAGAGAATAAATGTTTGTTTTGAAAATATCAAATGCACAAATGGCTTACAATAAGATTTTGATTCGAAGTATTAGCTATTCTCTTGTTCTGGATTCATAAATGACTTGCATTTATACTTCCATGGCGAATTATAGCCGTTTGATTGCATTTAATGTAGAAATAGCCATTGCACCAACTCTTATTTTTGCGCTTGACATGTTTCTCTTTCCTCTTTCAGAGTCGTGAGTATGATTGTCACGGTCGTGACTGTTCTTCCAAGCCGTGACTTGAGTGGTGACTTTAGTCGTGAAGCATTCTGAAAGGATTTGAAATGTTTGATCACTGGCGTAACATTATATATTCATGGGCATGAACATCCTTCCTAGCCGTGGTCCAAGTGGTGACTCTGGTCATGAAGATCTCTGGAGGAATTTGTCATGTCTTATCATGGGCATTACTTTTATTCACAGGTGTGACTGATATGATCATTCACGGTTGCTATCATTCTTTATGGTCGTGAACTTTAAATGTTGGATAGTTGGCGCTAAGCTTCATCACGGGCGTGACATATAAGGTCACGGGCGTGAACATGCTATTTCTTCATTTTTTTTTATCTTTTTGAGATTATTCTTCCATTCTCCATTCTTGCTATCATGTTCCATACCCTGTTCAATGAACTTAGAAAACAAGTATGTTAATACATTATTGCTATTTTATTTGTTAGTATCAAAATGACGGAAATACCCCTCAAGGTTCAACAATCTCCCCCTTTTTGATGGTGACAAATAATCTAGCAATATGTGTTTTTGAGAAGTCTCCCCCTAAAAAGATGCTTAAGATAAAGATAAAAAAAAATTACTGAAGTGCAAGAATTGTAAAGAATGATGAAGTGTAGCATCAAAATATGCTTCCTAGTTTTAGGTATATGCAAGTTATATGCAAGGTATATCCAATGTATACCAAAATTTTTCCTTAAAACAAGTTAAGTATATGCTAAACATATTTAAGGTATATTCAAAGTATATCAAGTGCATATTCATTTATGTAAATTGCATCAAGGTATATGCAAAGTATACTTAAGGTATATTTAAGGTATATGAGCTCATTTGCATACTTGCATATTCATTTGAATCAAATAAGTATTGCACTTAACTTTAAATATAATATATTGCTAGGTTCTCCCCCTTTTGTCATTAACAAAAATAATAACAAAACGGTAAAACATAATGGAAAACAAAAGCAATTATATTAATATAAAAAAACAGATACAAGGATTTGAAAAAGAAATTGAAATTCCTACTTCAAACAAGATAGAAAATAACATAGCTAACATATAGTCTAGCCGGACATCCTATCTCTAAGGCGAGCTACTTCCACCTCGAGGCTCTCCATATGAGACTCCATGAAACCCTTGAGGTTCTCTAACCTCTCATCCATTGAAGCCTGCAATTGCTCAAATCGTGATGCCAAGAGGTCAGCCACTTGCTGAGCCAAGTTTGGTGTGGAGGCAAAGGATTGTCCAATTTCCTACTCAACCTCTGGAGGTGCCACCTCAACTCGAACTCTCTTCCTCTGCTGGATTCCTTGGAGGCCAACTTTGAAGTCATCCAAGTCATTGTCCTCCCAAATAATCTCACCAGCAATGTTGGTGAAGCGGTAGTAGATGTTGTTCTCAAATACTATACGAACAACCGCTCCCATTTTGATAAAGGAAACGACGTCTAGTCAGTCTCGAGGATGTGCTAGTATGAGGTTAAAATGGTGCTCCTCTAGCTTCAAGTACCCTAGCTTGATAGCAAGGTGAGTCACATACCCAACAATCAGAATGTCTCCGGAGGGATTGGTACCAATTGACAAAAGATGGTTTGCAAACCATCAAGATAAAGTCATTGTTAGGCCTCTTTGGGCCATCTCTAGAGAAAAAGCTCTAACTTCCTAATCGATCCTTTGTTGTCTCCTCTGGAAAAAATGCTATAAGTTAGAAACCTATGCAAGTACTTGTGCATTGGGGATCAAAGGTAGGTGCTTTTCATCTTCTTGACATCCCAGATGCAGTCAAGCCCGAAGTGAATCCATGCCTGAGTAGCATAGAACTCCACCTCACTCTCATTTAGGATACCATCAGAGGGAATGTTGAACATGTCATCAAACTCTGTGGCAGAGAGGGTGTTCGGATGCTTGCAAATTTGGAATTTCACCATGCCGGTATGAGAGACTTGCAGAGTGCTCAAGAACTCTAGAGTTGGTTCCCTCAGCGTCGATTGATGGATATCGACGAAATCTTTCAGATGACAAGCCTGAAATAGTTCCGTCATGCTTGTCTCAAGTCCAAGTGTTCTAATTGTTTGCCACTCAAATGATCAAGAGGAAAGGAATGGTCTTTTCTTGAGAACTGAGTATCTTAGATGACAATGCTTCAGAATAATGTTTAGAAGGTAGTCCATGTACCTTCTTGGAGTATGAGCCGGTTTCCATTTTTGATTGAGAAATGAACTTTTGAAGAGTGAAAACTTTGATGGAAATTTTGGAGTAGAACCTAAGGTGTTTGATTTCTGATGATGGAATTGGTTTTTGAAGATATTTATAGATGGAATGAGTTGTTAGGGGGCCGGAATCTTCAAAATAGTATTCAATGGTGATAAATAAGAGAAGTTGAGAGATGTTGAAGAGTTGGAATGAGAGAAATAACGGCAGAAATGTTTTATAGTTGACATCTTCACAGGCGTGAAATACTAAGTCATGGGCGTGAAATGTCATGTTCACGGTTTGCTGAAGAGATGCTCTACCCTTGAAGAGAGAGGTGAAATTATTCACGGTATGAAAATTAAAGGTAACGAGCATGAATGATGAACTATCACGGTAGTGACAAATGAGTCACGGGCATGAATTACAATTTTCACTACTTATGATCGTGAAACAGAGCGTGACACAAAGCGTGAATGCTTCTGTGATTTTTTGGTGGAAATATTCACAGTCGTGAAAAAGCATCACGGGTGTGAACAAAGGGTTTTACGGGGGTGATAGAAAAAGGTTATGGTCGTGAAACATAGTTTTCACTACCTTCAGCCGTGAAGAATGTCATGAAGCAAGTCGTGAAAGCTACTGGAGCCTCTGGCGATTTTGATCACGGCCTTGAATATATGTCACGGGCGTGAATTGTCTAAAATCCTCATTAAATAAAACTAAGTCTAAAAACAAGACTAAAGCATTTCTAAAGAGCTTTTATCCCCTATAACATATGTTTCTATCAAATTAGCTACCTCATATCTAAAAAGATGAGACAAAAAATACAAGATTATCAATCAAGGTTTGACAATTTTGGCAATCATAAAGCTAATCCATCAATCATACCAAGCTCTCTTCTTATGAAATTAAATCTTTCCTCATTTAGAGACTTAGTGAAGATATCTTCCAATTGATTGTCTGTGCTTATAAATTCCAATACAACATCTCCATATTGAACATGATCTCTAATAAAATGGCGTCTTATGTCAATATGCTTACTTCTAGAGTGTTGAATGGGATTCTTAGATAGATTTATGGCACTTGTATTGTCACATCTAATAGGTATATGGTTCATACTATGACCATAATCCTTAAGTTGTTGTTTCATCCAAAGGATTTGTGTACAACAACATCCTGCTGCCATATACTCCGCTTCAGCGGTGGAAAGAGCAACTGAAACTTGTTTCTTGCTAAACCAAGAAACTAAGCATTCTCCAATAAAGTGACAGGTACCTGAAGTACTTTTTCTATCTAAAAGACTTCCAACATAATCAGCATCTGAATATCCTATAATGTAGAAGGATGAATTTCTAGGATACCACAAACCTAGATGCATTGAGCCATGTAAATATTTAAAAATTCTTTACTGCATTTAAATGAGACTCTTTAGGCAGTAAGATATAAAAGTGATCCGATCATACCTCTATAGAGCTTTTCATTAATGCTTTTACCCTTTTCATCCTTGTCCAATTTTGTTGATGTGCTCATTGGAGTCTTGGCATTCTTGCATCTTTCCATTCCAAATTTCTTAAGTAAGTCTTTGGCATATTTGGATTGGTTGATGAATATGCCTTCATTGCCTTGTTTTATTTGTAGACCAAGGAAGAATTTTAGCTCACCCATCATGCTCATTTCGAATTCCCTAGTCATACACTTAGCAAATTTTTGACAAAGCAATTCATTAGTAGACCCAAATATGATATCATCAACATAAATTTGAACAATTAGAGTGTCATGCTTATGCTTTTTAATGAATAATGTAGTGTCAACATTCCCCTTTGTAAAATTATTTTCTAAGAGAAAAGAACTTAGTCTTTCATACCAAGCTCTTAGGGCTTGTTTCAAACCATATAAAGCTTTTGAAAGTTTAAATACATGGTTGGGCAAATCATAGCTTTCAAAACCCGGTGGTTGTTCTACATAAAATTTTTCTTCTATAAAACCATTTAAAATGGCACTTTTTACATCCATTTGAAAGAGTTTGAAATTCATGTGGCATGCATATGCTAAAATTATTCTTATGGCTTCTAATCTAGCTACATGAGCATAGGTCTCATCATAATCTATTCCTTCTTCCTGATTATATCCTTTTGCAACCAACCTAGCCTTATTCCTAGTTATTGACCCTTGTTCATCTAGTTTATTTCTAAA
Source organism: Triadica sebifera (assembly GCA_023653625.1). Lineage (NCBI taxonomy): Eukaryota > Viridiplantae > Streptophyta > Magnoliopsida > Malpighiales > Euphorbiaceae > Triadica > Triadica sebifera. The sequence goes on from CM042894.1 coordinate 21,040,489, forward strand.
TACCCATTTGCTTCCTATGATTTGATGCTCCTTGGGTCTAAGTACTAAGGTCCATACTTTACTTCTCTCAAATTGGTTGAGTTCCTCTTGCATGGCAATCACCCAACTTTCATCATTAAGAGCCTCATCAATATTTTTAGGCTCAATTTGAGAACCCAAAGCAAGGTCAGAAACTAAATGTTTGAGATGAGATCTAGTACTTACTCCCCTTGTAGGACCAACAATGATTTGCTCTTTGGGGTGATCTTTTGTCAATCTCCATTCCTTTGGGAGCTCTTGCATGTTTTCCTCTTGAGCTTGAGGTAGAGAATCATCTTGATGTGAATCTTCTTGATCATTTTCTTCTCTTTCATTTTCAAGATCAAGTATTTCCATGGTACCTACAATAGCATCAAGAACACTACCTTTCACAAGATCAAGTCTACTATATTCATCAAAAATAACATGCGTAAATTCTTCAACAGTTAATGACTTTTTATTAAATACTCTATATGCTTTGCTAGTTGTAGAGTATCCTAAAAAGATACCCTCATTAGATTTAGAGGCAAATTTTCTAAGGTTGTCCTTGGTATTCAATATGAAGCACTTGCATCCAAATACTCTAAAGTATGATATCAAGGGCTTTCTTCCATTCCATAGCTCAAATGAAGTTTTGTTTAAGATAGGTCTTTTGAAAATTCAATTTGAAATGTAACAAGCAGTATTTGTGGCTTCTGCCCAAAAGTAAGTTGGTAAACCATATTCATTAAGCATTGTTCTAGCCATTTCAATTAAAGTTCGATTTGTCCTTTCAATTACCCCATTTTCTTAAGGTGTCATAGGAGATGAAAAATTATACGAAAGCCATTTTCAAGACAAAAATTTTCAAAGTTTTCATTTTCAAAATCTTTGCCATGGTCACTTCTTATTTTGAAATACAATATCCTTTCTCATTTTGAACTCTTTTAGCAAAATTTCTGAAAGTTTCAAAGGCATCACTCTTTTGAGCTAAAAAAATTACCCAAGTAAATCTAGAGTAATCATCTACGATGACAAAGGCATAGTGTTTACCTCCTAAGCTTGCAATTCTAGTAGGTCCAAATAAATCTAGATGCAGGAGTTGTAAAGGTTTTGAGGTACTTACAATATTTTTGGATTTCAAGGATGACTTGTGTTGTTTTCCTCTTTGGCAAGGTTCACATGTCTTGTCTTTTTCAAATTTGACTTTTGGCAGTCCCTTTACCAGCTCTCCTATTCTGAGGCTTTGAATTAAATCCATGCTTGCATGACCAAGCCTTCAATGCCACAACCAAGATTCATCACTAGTAGTCACAAGACACTTAGAGGAATGGTTAGATATTTTGTGTACGTCTATTATGTAGGTATTGACATCTCTATTTCCTTTAAATAACTCTTGGCCATTAAAAAAGTTTACAAGACATTCGTTGGAAGTAAAGATAACTTTATTTCCTCTATCACATAATTGACTTACACTTAACAAGTTATGTTTTAAGCCATCAACAAGCAAGACATCTTTAATGAAATTATACCGTTAATACCAATAGAGCCAATGTAAATTACCTTACCCTTAGCATTGTTTCCAAAGGTAACTTTACCTCCATCAGTACTTTTGATTTCATTGAAAAGTTCTTTATCTCCTGTCATATGCCTTGAGCATCCACTGTCTGCTAGCCAAGCATTTTTGTTTATTGTGGACCTACGGTAGACCTATAGAATCACAATTCAAGTATGATTTTTAGGTACCCAAATGAGCTTGGGTCCTTGGAGGTTAGTACATGAAGGTTCCTAATGAGCCTTCCTTATCCAGCAATATTTATTTATGTGACCAAATTTCATACAATAATTACATTGTTTAGGTCTAAAAATGCTTTTTGGTCTTACAATGCTTTTGAATGTCATATTTCTATTAGACTGAGTTTGAGAACAATGGCATGCACAATCATGATGTATTGGTGCTTTTCTAGGTGCATTCTTCTTATACATAAAGGCATGATTAGCCCTTTAAGGTCTCTTTCTTAGGCTTACCAATCCTTGATTATTCCTCTTATGTATAGAAGATTTAATGTATTTTGTGCTCTTAGCCCTTGGGGCTGTTACAACAAATGTAGAGATATGAGGTTCACTTGACTTAACAAAAGTAGTCTTGTGAGAAGATGATGATGTGCCCTTAAATCCTACACCATGTCTAATTAAGGGTAGTCTTTGAGATATAATGAGAGTATCTAAACTCTCTTTTCCCTTGTGAAATTTTGAAATGGAGTTTCTAAGTTCCTCAACTTCATTTTTCAAAGTATTGTTTTCTTTAAGCAAGGATTTGGTTAAGGGTCTTGAAGAGTATTCATCTAATGACTTTTGAAAAGATTCATTAGATGATTTAAGCTTAAAGTTCTCCTTTTCTAAAGCGTCCATTTTGATTTTCAAATTAGAAATGTTATTTTTATAAGTATTGAATTTACTTTTATATTTCTCTAGTTCTAGATTCAATACTTCTATTAGGCTTTGCTCATCATCATCTTCTTCACTATTACTATCATTATCACTACTATCATTATTGAAAGAGTATGAGTGAAGTGATCCTACCTTATCCGAGACGTGATCCTCTATAGCCATGAAGCATAGGTTGACCTCTTCACTTTCATTGTCATCTTTTTCATTTGAAGAGCTTTCGTCATCCCATGTGGCTTTGTGACCTTTCTCCCCATTGTCTCTTTGGTATTTGTTGTTGTGCTTCTTGAGCCTTGGACATTCCGATTTAATATGCCATCTCTTCCCACATTCATAGTACTTTACCTCCTCTTTACTTCTTTATGCTTCATTAGAAGTTTGTTTGAGGTTTCTTTGCCTGAATTTTCTAGAGTTTCTCATTCTCTTCTCAATAATTCTTTTCAACCTTCTTGAGAGCATAGCAATGTCCTCATTTGCATCATCACTCTTTTCTTCAACATCTTCAACTTCCTCTTGAGATTTTGATGTAGAGGCTTTTAGTGCTAGAGGCTTTCTTTTTTCTTGCTCTGCTTCAAGCTCTCTATCTCTTTTCACTGCCATTTCATGTGTAAGAAGTTTGCCAATAAGCACATCAATATTCATGATGCTCATGTCTTCATTTGCCTTTTCAATACGGGCAACTCTTGAACCATAATCTTTGAGAGGAAGACTTCTCTGGATTTTGTTATTAACATCTTCCAAGCTCAGGTGTTTCCCAAGTTTTCTCATGTCATTTATGATGGCTAGAAGACAGTTGGTCATGTCAGTAATTGACTTATTGGATTTCATCTTGAAGAGCTCATACTCTGAAGTAAGAAGTTGAATCTTCTTGGATTTAACTTGCTTTGTTCCTTCATGATAGTTTTCCAATGTTTTCCACATGCTGTAAGCAGTTGGGCAATGTTGTATTATGCCACATTCTTCAATGGATAATGTGCTTGAGAGAATTGTCATTGCCTTCTTGTTTTTGAAGTTTGCTCTTCTTTAAGGCTCTATCCAATCATCTCTTGACAGGATTTCTTCTTCGCCATCAACTCCTCTTCTAGTTGGTGGTGTCCATTCTTTTTGAACACTATCCCAGACTTCGATTCCTTCACTATCCAGATATGTCTCCATCCGAAACTTCCAATGAGCATAATTTGCTCTATCAAAGTAAGGCTTGAGACTTTGGAATCCTTCATTGGCCATATCTTGATCTTTGCTAGCGCTGTTTAGGCTTTGATGCTAAACCTAGCTCTGATACCAATTATTGCCCAGATATTAAACCAAGAAGGGAGGTTGAATTGGATATTAAAAATTTTAACTCTTAAGTGCAGAAAGAAAAGTTAAGATGAGTAAGGATAGAAAGATATGACATAAGAGTTTTTATAGAGGTTCGGTTGTTAACAAGCCCTACTCCTCACCCCAATCTCAATTGGGAGTTTCACTAACACACTAAGAGTTACAATGGATTTTACAAGCTCACTCCCAACTATGGTGTTTCTAATAATGGATCACACCTAACCCAGAAATCTCTTGTGTTTTAATGGCTCACACAATAAACCAATTCCTTATGTTTTAATGGCTCACACAATAAACCAATTCCTTGTGTTTTAAAGGCTCACACAAATAACCCTTACAAGTGTTCTACTCTTAACCCCAAAATACCCAAACTCACTTGAGTAATTGATTACAGAGAGAAACACTTACAAATTTATAATGCTCAGAGAATGATGAGCAAAAAGATTTTCACAGAGAATAAATGTTTGTTTTGAAAATATCAAATGCACAAATGGCTTACAACAAGATTTTGATTTGAAGTATTAGCTATTCTTTTGTTCTGGATTCATAAATGACTTGCATTTATACTTCCAGGGCGAATTATAGCCGTTTGATTGCATTTAATGCGGAAATAGTCATTGCACCAACTATTATTTTCGCGCCTGACATGTTTCTCTTTTCTATTTCACGGTCATGACTGTTCTTCCAAGCTGTGACTTGTGTGGTGACTTTAGCCATGAAGCATTCTGGAAGGATTTGAAGTGTTTGATCACGGGCGTGACATTATATATTCACGGGCGTGAACATCCTTCCTAGCCATGGTCCAAGTGGTGACTCTAGTCGTGAAGCTCTCTGAAAGAATTTGTCATGTCTTATCACGGGCGTGACTTTTATTCACGGGCATGACTGATATGATCATTCACGGTTGCTATCATTCTTCATGGTTGTGAACTTTAAATGTTGGATAGTTGGTGCTAAGCTTCATCACGGGCGTGACATATAAGGTCACGGGCGTGAACATGTTATTTCTTTATTTTTTTTTATCTTTTTGAGATTAGTCTTCCATTCTCCATTCTTGTTATCACGTTTCATACCTTGTTCAATGAACTTAGAAAACAAGTATGTTAAATACATTAGTGATATTTTATTTGTTAGCATCAAAATGACAGAAATACCCCTCAAGGTTCAACAAATACTTTTGTAATCTGTATAGATATAACATCTTTCCCTATACAAATGATGTCTTCAGATCTTGAGAGCAAAGATTATCGCTACAGGCTCTAAATCATGCATCGAATAGTTAAGCTCATAAGGCTTAAGCTGTCTAGAGGCATATGCAACTACTTTTCCCTCTTGCATAAGAACATAGCCTAGACCATTATGACTAGCAACACTATACACAATAAAGTCTTTTCCTGGAGTAGGCTGAGTCAAAACTGGTGCTTCAGTCAACATTGCCTTTAGTCAATTAAAGCTTGCTTGACATCTATCTGTCCACTCAAAACGTACCTCTTTTCGTAGCAGTCATGTCAATGGATTCGCTAAGGATGAAAATCCCTTCATGAACCTCCTATAATATATGGCTAATCCAAGGAAACTTCTCACTTTTATCACATTTCGAGGTGGTTTCCAATTAAGAAAAGCTTCGATTTTACTAGGGTCAACTTGAATACCTTCTGTTAAAACTACATGACCTAGAAAACTGACTACTTCAAGCCAAAACTCACACTTTTATAACTTTGCATACAACTGCTTCTCCCTCAATGTTTGCAACACATTTCTGAGATGTTGATCATGTTCTACTCAGTTTCTAGAGTAGACAAGAATGTCATCAATAAACACCACTACAAATTGATCAAGATATGGCCTGAACACTCAGTTCATCAGGTCCATAGAGTATGCTGGTGCATTCATCGATCCAAAGGCCATAACCAGGAACTCATAATGACCATAACGAGTCTTAAATGTCATCTTAAGTACATCTGACTCTTTGATCTTCAGTTGGTGATACCTCGATCAAAGATTTATCTTCAAAAATATGGTTGCACCCTTCAAATGATCAAATAAGTCATCAATCCTAAGTAGTGGGTATTTATTCTTAATAGTAACCCTATTAAGCTATCTGTGGTTCTAAACCCTCTCAACCCAATGGTGGTGTGCATATATATGAATGTGTCGACCCCGGATCTATCAATGCTTGTATATCAAAGCCAAAGAGAAGGAATTTTCCAATTAAGACATTAGGTGCATCCTGCTCCTCTCGGCCTCACATGGCATATGTCCTGGTTGGGACAACTCCACTACCTTCTGACCTCTCAACTGTCTGTGATCTAAATTGACTGGGCCCTGATCAGCCTCTTCTGTCTTGCCCTCGACCTCGGCCTCTGCCTTGCCCAGAAGCCTACGTCTATATCTGCTTAATGCCCTCCAAACCTCTGCCATGTTGTAATAGAGGACAATCCCTTCTCATATGAACTTTGGAGCCACATCTCAAGCACGCTTCTGTCATCAATCAACACTCTCCTGGATGAGAATGACCACAATGCTTATATTATGATGGATGTAGAGATCTATGTGGCGTTAGTGTCGGTGCATTGGCTGCTAAAAAGATAGATCTCATAGGTTGTCCCAGTCTGAAAGAATAAGGCTTGTTGGAACCCCAAGCCTAAAATCGGCCACTGGAAGATCTTGCTCTCTTGCCACTCTATTGTACTCCATTTGGCTATGACATGGGTCTTCTAAACCCTCTATGTTGTGCTAGTTGTTGTGCCGCTAGAACTCTCTCAATTGTTCTGGCAGATGCTAGCAAACTAGGAAAACTCATCAGGCATAAGGCTAAAACCTGTAGCTTGATTGGGTCTCTCAATCCATCTTCAAATCATCGGCACTTATCATCCTCTATAGACACAATGCAACTAGCAACTTGCAGAGATGTGTGAATTCTCTCTCATATTCTGTTATCGACATGCTCCCTTATTTTAACGTCAAAAACTCTATTTTCTTGTCACCTATATAGATAAAAGGAATATATTGCTCATTGAATTTTTCCAGAAAGAATTCCTAGGTCATGGGATCAGGTGCCTCTGTGCTTTGTGACTCAGATCACCACCAATCATATGTATGATCCTGTAACAAAGACACTGCATTTTCATATTTATGCTCATTTGTGCAATACAGCTAATCAAAGACTATCTATGCCCATTCTAACCAAAACTCTGCCATTGAGGGGTCAACTTCCTGTTTACCATAGAAATCGGAGGCCCCTAACTTAGTCTCTCAAACTATAACCCAGACAAGGCTGGTTATGATGCTCTTTGTATTAAATCTATCATGTTCCTTATAAGCTCTGTTTGTCCTGTGCCAGCAACAAACTGCCCCCATGATGAGGTGATAAGGAAGGAGTGATTTTGATTATTGCAATTATTTTTTCGTTGTTCTCCTTCTTTCATCGAATATTCTCTACTACAGGTACTTGGCATAGAGACAAACTTAATTAATAATAGGGACACCTAAGCCATATGAATTTAATAACTAATTAATGGATTCATGCATGTTAATTAGCTTCTCAAAACTTGCCACTTGGTGTGGCCAACCACCACATGTATATAATGTCCCACTTCATGCATTTAATTGGTGGTTATCCCAATTAATCCACCAGTTTTTGGTAAATTGCAAATTGACTCCTAAACTTTTCAAAATTTGTAATTTAATCCCTTACTGTAATTTAACATCTTTCAATACTTTAAACACTTTATTGAGTATTTTCCATAATTATTTTTTATTATTTTAATTTATATATTTTTTTCGGTCAAAATCCTAATTTAGACTCTGATTGATCCAACGCATCAGCTTAATTACACGTGCGACTTAGACCTAAATTTGCAAATATGACATTATTTATGTCATGGAATTTTGGAGTTTTTGTTTTACGTGTCTTTTTATATTAAGAATATGTAATGATCTTTATTTTATAATACGAGGTTAGTGAAACCGAAAAAATATTTTATATTTTATATTATATCATTCATTGGATTGAGATTTTATCTTTATGATGGATCTTGATGCTTTAATTGCACAATGATGTTTAAACAGGTTTTAAATGTGAAAAATTTTAATTTAAGCAGTTGTCTACAAAACAACCCGTAGCATCCGTCAGTATAGTTGGGGGTTTTCTCGGCTACATCGGAGGATGTTATATAAATTCTCTTTTGAATATTAATATATTAGAATGTTGGTCACAAAGATATTTACATTGATTTTTATATGAATAGTGAAATATTTATTTGTCTTGAAAAAAAGAGTTTGGCTTAGAAATATAATTAGGGAAATTGTTCTTATGTTTTATTAATGAGAGATTTGACTATGTGATTTATTCAACAAAAATGACATTGGATATATTTTTATGGAATTTATGGTTTTTAGCCTATATAAGAATATAGACAATGATCTAGAGATTTTTGGCATGCTAATAGGGTAAGAACTCCATGATCTATGGTTATTTTGGTCATGAGAGGTATTGTATGGATCATGCCATTATCTTGGATCAGATATTATTATTTAAGTCACATGGTTATTTTTGATCCTGAGATTTCTGTCATTTAACGGTGCCTCTTGGTTCCTTAGGGACAGTCTATGGTGTGTTATAGAGGAAAAGAAATAATGAAAATTTTAATTGATTTATGGATGTAGTGTTCTGAAATTTCTATGAAAATTTTGGTACTATTGATAGGATGATTTTCTTTTCACTATTTTAATAAGAGTGAATTGTTTTAGAAATGAGCTTTTATATTGTAAACAATAGTGTAACACGTTCATTTACAATCAATAATTATAATATCTTAAAAGAAAATATTTATTTATAATTGTTTATTGCTGTGAAATTTTACTAAAATGAATTATTTCAAAGTTATATTTTAAATAACTATTACTAGAAGATTTGCATCAATGAACTAAAGCTCAAGTTTTTGTTCTCTCACGCATATAGTAAATAGGAATTAGATACTAATGCACAAGGCAAAAGAATTGTCAATCTAGTAATTCCATTAGAAGAGTGCAACAGTAACAGAAACAATGATCGTCATGCCATACTCATAAATGAATTCTTCTTTTTATGCATTAGGTATATTTTAAGATAAATACATAATTGTAAATAAGATCATGTATTAGTTTATAGTTTGTAAAATCACAATTCACATATGTTTATAAGGATTATTTGATATCATTTTGAGTTATAAGTGGATCTAAATATGTTGTATATCCAAAAGTCATGTGCAGACACATCAGTAGCTAGTCAAAAATACCATTTTACCTAATTGAGGTACAAATGGGTGAGAGAGTATTGCACCGATTGTGAAACCGAGAACATCAGTATGAAAAATAAATTATATTGATATATTTAATTGCAAACAATTAAATTATTTAGGGCATGAAATTAGAAATTTTAAAATTTGGGTGCAATTTGTTAAAAAAAGGTTATGGAATTGATTGAGAACTTTGGAATGATTAAGTTAATTAAATTTTTTAAGCTAAAATGAGATTTATTAAATTTAATTAACCATGCATGATGGCTACGTTAAACATATTTTTAATTCATTTATAAAGGCTTATGTGGCATTAAATGGGTACAACGCAAATTGTTCATCATTTAAGTTTTTCCTTTTTATCCACCAAAATCTTCAAAATAAAATAAAGACCATTTCCCATTCTATTCTTGTGGCTACTCCAATCGAAAGCAATTCTTTTTCTCTACTATTTCTTCTTTTTTATGTCCATGACTTTTCATTCTACCCGAGCTACATCTATCTCCTTTTTCTAAATTTTCATGATCCTTTCTTAAACTAAGCTTTCAACACCAGTTAGTAAATTATTATTTTGAATAAGAAGATTATTTTCAAGGTAAAACTGAGACCCAACTGATGGAGAGAAAACTATGTTGGTTTCGGTCAATCAAGGTTATGCCCTTGAAGGCATTGCATGTGAAATCTAAAGAAGGGAGAAGGAAGAATGAGGAATGAGGAAGGGAAATAGATTTCTAGTGTGAAAGATTCTTGCCAGAGTGAGGTAGTTTTATCTAACCGAGATATTTCTTCCCTTCCATCTTTAATTTTATGTCTATGCCATTCAAAAATATATATAAAAGTTCAATTCCTTTCTTCCTCAAGAGATGGATCCTAATATATTTTCATTGTTCTTTCTTTTTGATTGATATCAAAGCTAGGTTTTGGATTGAGTTGAGATGGTTTCACAATACATGAAATTAGTTGATAAGATTATGGCTTAATTTGAATAAATGTGATGCATCCATTTACAATCAATTAATTTCGTATCTTAGGAAAAAAATGTTTATTTATAATTGTTTCTTACTATGAAATTTTACTAAGATGAACTATAGTTTCAAAGTTATATTTTAAATTATTGTTGCTATATGACTTGCACCATTGAATTAAAACTCAGCATGAGAGTTGTTTTTTTCTCACACAGATAGTAAACAAGAAATAAATTGTAGTATACAATTTGAGAGAGTTGCATATTTAGTGATTCCACCAGAGAAGCACAGTAGTAATAGTAACAACAATAATTATGTCATGCTCATAAATCAAATTACATGCATCATGTATATTTTTTAAAACTCTAAAATATATGTTTATAAATAAGTTATGTACCAATTTGTAATCCATCAAAAGTATAGCTCATATATGTGTATAATGAATATTTAATCTCATTATGAGTTATGAGTTGATTTATATATGTTGTATGTCTTTAAAACCTTCGCAAACACATCAGTTATGCAATCGGAGACACCACTTTACCTGACTAAGGTACAGAAGGGTAAGGAGGTATTACACAAATAACCAATTAGATGACATTTTCACCAAGCCTCTCAATGATGAGAGGTTTTGTTTTATAAAAAGGGAGTTTGATATGCTTAATGGGAGCACATTGGCTTGAAAAGTGATTTAAAAGGCATGCATTGCATTCATCATGCACACTTAATATTTTGGCCTAGTGATAAGGGTTTGATCCTAACACTTGGTATATTTAATGTTTTGGTTGTGATACCATGCTATTGGATGCTCAATTTACTTCACATGTATCATATTTACTTTTATAATGAACCTCATTGTGAACCATGAGTGTTATGTCATACTTTTAATTATATATTTGTCTTGATGATGTGATCATACTTGTATGCCATGAAAAAGTATGTTTAATTTACTTAAAGAGAAATTTTACAGTATAAAAATTCATTTCAAAACTTGTTTTATATTGTTGTGTTTTAGGGCTTCAAGCTCTTAACTAAGTAGTCACAGCCATGAAGGATTTTGGCCCAAAATGGCATATTCATTCACGTTTTGGTTCATGCCTTATGTCACGATTTGGTGCCCACGACAGCAGGTGTTCACAGCCGTGAAAATATGTACCTTAGAAATCTGAACCATTCATGCTCTTCGTCATGACTTTAACTATCTTTGAACACTTAGCTTCACACTTGTAAAATATTTCTTCACGATCATGAATCGGAACATATAAAACCTATTTTTCTCTATTTTATCTCATCTTTGGTCTTAATTATGTTTTGTTTGTGACAAAAAAAGAGAGAAATTTATATGTGGCATATGCACATGTTGAGATTGTGTTATATGTTTGACATGTGATGTTGTAATGGCCCAAATTTCACGTTAATCGAAAACTGTAGTTTCCAAGATTGATCAGTATATCCAGGGGTCAAAAATACACCACAGGTGAAAAATATTTGATCATCGGATAATATAGGTTATGACTAGTCTGGTGGTAAAATTTGGAGTGAAAATAAGGTCAAATAAGTCCTCAAAAGTCAAAACTAAGAAAAAATGGGACCTGGTTTAAACAAATAGTTAGTTGACCGTACTTTGATCGGACTATGAAAAATAGCAAACGACATCCAAAAATTCATATTAAAAAATGGATAGAAATTTTACGGTAATACCGAAAATTGAATTATCAATTCGGTTTGAGTGAGCTGGATAGAAAATGGACTACGATTGAGTTAAAACTTTTGTGTAGACATATAAAAATATTTTATGAATTATTGAATCAAATTTGAGTGAAATTGAGCTTGAGAAGTGAGAGAAATAATTTATAGTACTTAATTGGGTCTAAATGGGTTGGGCTTTGTTTGGCCCAAGCCCATCGAACTTAAGCCACTATAAATAGTCTTAAATATCAGAATTCTCTAGAGAGAATTCTGTAACTCCTTCCCCAAACCCCCTTGCTTGGCCAAAGTCATCTTTTCCCATTTTCCTTCCGATTTTCTTCCATTTTCTTCACTTTTTGCACCAAAATCAACCACCCAAATATAATTTCAGCATCTTTAGTACCTGATAGAAGTTTTTAATCTTCAATTGGAGGGCTAGAGTGAAAGGAAATCAAAGGAGAAAAGTTATGATACAAATTTGATGTAAGTGAAATTTATGATTTTAAATTAGTTTAATGGTTCAAATAAGTAGTTTAAGGTATGTAGATGATAAATATAAAGTTTATTTGATTAAGGAAGCAAAATAATTGTGGATTAATAAAGGAAACATTTTGGCCATGGTAGGTTTAAGAGAATGTGAAGGTGCTTCCAAAGAAAAGGCTAAGGAAAAGGAAGATTAGCAAGGCCTAAACAATAAATTAAGGTTAGTGATTTCAAAATCTATCTATTTCCATTAATTAGGCATGATTTAGGGTTATGAAAAATTTGGAATATTGTGTGTTTTGCATGTAATTTCTAATTAATGCTTAAAACATGATTAAGGGATTATGAAAAGAGAATTAGAATGGTTAATTTCAATTAAAAAAATATTAATTAGTGGAAATTGGAAAATATGACCCTATTATGTGAAAAAATGTAAATTAAGGTATAATTACATTTTATTGTAATTATTATGATATATATGGAATAATAAATGTATATATTAGTGAAATGAATAACTAGAAAGTGAAAAAAAATTTAATGATAAAAATTTAATATAGGCCGAAATATGGGAAAAGAGAAATTATTATTTTTCTTGCTAATTAAATAAAAAATTAGTCATGAAATGCAAGAAAATATGATTTGTAGTGTGTATAACTTTATTGAGAATTTTTAAATGAAATATTAAATATTTTTCTAATTATTGATTTTATTATGCATGAAATGAAAAATAAGAAATAAAGTGTATTTAGTGAGCTTAATGACTTAATTGATTATTAATGATGAAATGTTGATATAGTAGAATGAAAAATATGAAAAGATTATGGTAGAGATAAAATTGTACGAATGAATAAAATATTAAGTGATTAATAATAGAAATTATGAATTTAATAGAAATTGAATTAAATGAATAAAATAATACTCTTAGTTATTTTTCTAATGGTTAAATCTAGTCCAGGATATAATTAGCTAGTCATAGGGACATCATTACTACGATACGGGTCATGGCGACTTGCTTATGTAGGCCAATGATAGTTTACTATAGTGATAGTGATTTAGTTAATAGTGTACAGTGCAGTGCTTGGGTGATCATTCAGGATTACTCTTCAGTGTAGTGGACTTTTAAGTCCACGTCCTATATATCTGGTTCGAAGATTTTCTAGAGAATGGAAACTAGGGCAAATTTGAATAAAAGTAGTAATAATGATAGAAGTGAAAAATACATGAAAGATATGATAAAAATGAATAAAGTAAAAAATATGAGAAAAATAATACAAATGAAAAATATGATAAAAATGATATAAGTGATAAATTTGATAAATATGATAAAAGTGATAATGGTAACAAAAGAAAAAAATAGTAAATTTAAGAAATGAAAAATAAGTGGATGATAAATATTAAATTGTGTAGTAAATATAAATAAATAAATAAATGGAAAATAAAAATTTCAGTGGCAAAAGTGTAAATAATATATAGTTAGTGACATAATTGTAAATAAATGAAAATAAGTAAAATTTGTAGCTAATTAAATAAAGAATTAAAATAAATAAATAAATAAGAAGAAAAGAATGGTTAGTTTAAGAAATAAAGTGAAAACAGACTAAATTGAAAGAAATTGAAAGTTCAAAAAAAATAATTGAAAACTTTTGTTAATTAAATAAAGATATTAAATAGTTAATTAAAGGTAATTAAACATAAAGTATTGATAAAAAGAATAATATATTAAAGAAAAAAATTTTAATAGTATATTAAAAATATTATTGCATAAAAAAATAGGTCAATAGAAATTTTTAGATTAGTAATCACCAGTGGACATATTAATGCTCAGCACGTAGTTATTTGACTGCGTACAAATAGTAGCAAGAAAGTCAGGAGTAAGTATACAAATTTTGGGAGTTGACGAAAGAATAAATAATAGTAAGTTAGTACCAAGAATGACATGTATACATATGTATAGATATGGTGTTGTACGAATAAAATTATATACATATTCTTATAAAAGAATATTTGTGTATTATTAAATTTATAAAAAATGAAATATTTACTTGTGGTTGTATGAATAATGATATTTGTGAATTATTATATGTGTGCTGTTGTGCCCAAAAATGGGCTGCGAATTGTTTATATTGCAGGTGGGTAGTTAATATAAAACCGTTATATTGCTGAAATTTTTAAAAAATAAAAAAAAAATTAATTAAGTGCTAATAATAGTATAATCATTAAATTAACTTATGGAAAAATAAATTTGGCACACATCAGTTATAATAGTATTAATCCACGTAACGTACGTATAAGATGATTGTTATAAGGGTGTCACAGATGTTTTGGCATATTATTGAGCTTTTGAGCATATTGAACCTTCATAAACTTAATTGTTTTTAATTGAAGTCAATTGATTGCACTTAATTGTCTATGTCTTACAACTTGTGCATGTGGTATGCTTGTGTTCTTTAAATTCAAACTTTCCAAGAATGTCAAAAGATCCAGATTCATTCACGACTTGCTTCACAATTTGGTTCATAGTCAACATCAAGTTTCATATATGTGACTCTACAATTTCACACGTGAATACTCAAGTGTCAAAATTCAAACAACCTCCAAAATCATTCATGACCAGCTTAACTACTTAGGTCACGGTTGGTCAAAAATATTTATATCCGTGAAAACACGATCACGCCTGTGAATCTGCAGAATTAAAGTTGTCAGATACGAATGAAAAATTAGTTAAACAACAATTTTCATATTAAATACACTCTAAATGACTTTATTTCTCAAAGAAAATATAAATACTGTACATTTATAACTTTCAAAGGTTAGAGAATTGATTATAAAACATTAAATCTTTATAAAGCCTAGTGCATTTAATATCTCCAACTACCTTTATATATTCTTTTTATTGTAAATTATTATTGTTCATTATTGTTAAGTTTTTTAGTAGTTGAATGTATTCATCCTTGTAATCAATTACTCAATAGTGAGATTGAGTGAGTTGATTGGGAATTGAATATTTATAAAGAGTTTTGTATTAGTCATCAAAATATAAAATTTAGTTATTGTGTTAGCCATTACACACAAAAATTTTGAGTTAGTTATTTGCAAAGAGTGAAAAATACTATAGTTATAAGAGAGAGATAAAACTTCAGTGTAACACTTTGAATTAGTGAAATACCTAATTGTGATTAAGAAGATAACCACCCAAACCTGTGATACTCTTATAACAATTATTATATACGTACATTACGTATGCTTATGCGATTATAGTCAATTTGTGCAAAAAAATTATTTAACTTAATTTAATAACCATAATATTATTACCACTTTATAAATCTTTTTTATTTCCCAAAAATTTCAGCAACATAACAGCTATAAATTAACTACTCCACATGCACAGCAAAAAATTTATAACCCATTTTTGGGTACAACAGCATAAACATAATACAAAATATTCTTCATTCAAGTACAAGTCAACATTCAATTCTTCACACATATAATAATTCATAAATATCATTTATCAGAATGTATACAAAATTTCATTCCTACAACTCCATATCCATATATGTATGTCATACTTAATAATAACCTAATATTATTTTATTCTTTCGTCTGCTCTCAAAATTTGTTCACTTACTCTTGTGTCGTTCTCACTAATATTTGCGCGCAGTCAAATAACTACGTATTGAGCATTAAAATATTCAATGGTGATTACTAATCTAAGAATTTTCATTGACTTATATTTTCATACATACATGCAATATTATATTTACTACACTACTCAGATTTTTTCTGTAATATATTTATTATTCTTTTTATAGATACTTTACTATTATTTACCCTTAATTTACTATTTAATATGTTCATTCAATTAACAATTTTTTTCAATAATTCATATAGTTTCTTTTCAATTTACACCTGAACTTTCATTTTTTTTCAATTTATTCATTTTTCGCTTTACTTCTTTAATGAACCATTCTTTTATTGCTTCTCTCCTTTTTTTTCTTTTTAGTTTTTGTTTAGCTACAAATTTTATTTTGGTTCCTAAATTTCCAATTATATACAGTCATGCCACTAACTACTTTATTTTTCATTTATTTTCCTTTTAACTACATAACATAACATTTTTCTACTTAAAGTTCATTTTTTTCAATTTTACTATTTTTGTCATATTAATCACTTTTATCATTATTATTATTATTATACCATTTTTATCATCTTTTTCACTTTTATCATATTTATCACATATATCATTTTTATCATATTTCTCACATATATTATTCATTTTTTTATATATATTTTTCATTCTTACTACTCTTATTCACATTTGCCTCTAGTTTCCATCCGATAAAAAATCTTCAGACTAGATATATGGGACGTGGATCCCAAAAGTCCACTATATTGAAGAGTGACCCCGATAGACCATCCGAGCACTGTACTATACACTGATCACTGAATTACTATCACTAAAATAGACCATCATTGGCCTACATAAAACGAGTCGTCATGACCCGCACCGTGGTAATGGTCTCCCTATGGCTAGCCAATTATATCCTGGACTAGATTTAACAATCATAAATTTACTAAAGGCAATACTTTATTCATTTGATTCAATTTCCATTAAATTTATGAATTCCATTTATTTTATATTATTAATTACCTAACATTTTATTCATCCATAACAATTTTATCTCTACCATAATCTTTTCCACACTTTCAATTCTAATATATAAATATTTCATTATGAGTAATCAATTAAGTCATTAAGCTCACTAAACACACTTTATTCATTATTTTTCATTTCATGCATAAAATAATCAATAATTAGAAAAATATTCAATATATATTTTAAAAATTTACAATCATTTTCTACACACTCAATATCATGTTTTCTTACACTCTATGACTTAAATTTTATTTAATTAGCAAGGGAAATAATAATATCTTCTTCTTCATATTTCAGCAACACTAGATTTTCATTATTAAAATTTTTCTTTCACATTCTAAATATTCATTTCACTAATTTATATATTCATTATTCCATATGTATCATAATATTACACTAAAATGTAATTATCCCTTAATATGCATTTTTCATACAATAAGGTCATATTTTTAATGTTCCATTAAATCATTGTTTTAATTGAATTTAACCATTCTAATCCACTTTTTATAATCTCTTAATCATGTTTTAAACATCAATTATCAATTACATGTAAAACACACAAAATGTCTAATTTCCATAACCCTATTTCATACTTTGGCCTTCCTAGGCTTTGAAAATAGTTAGATTTTGAAATCATTAACATTATTTTCTTCCTTTGGCCTTCCTAGGCTTCCCTTTCCTTAGCCTTTTTGCTTGGAAGTACCTTCACTTCCTTGTGCACCTACATGGCTGAAATTCACACTCCATTAATCCACCATTATTTTTCTTTTCTAATTCAATTTAACTTCATAATTATCATCTACATACCTTAAACTACCTATTTGAATCATTAAACTAATTTAAAACTCTTAATTTCACTTACCTCAAATTTGAATCTTAACTTGTCTCCTTTGATTTTCTTTCACTTTAGCCCTTCAAATGAAGATTAAAGGCTTATACTAGCTACTAGAGAAACTGAATTTATATTAGGGTGTTTGATTTTGTTGTAAAAATTGAAAAAAAAATGGAAGCAATTTGGAAAAAACAAGGGAGAGATGGTTCCACCAAGACGGAGAAGAGGAAGAAAAAGATGAGACAGAATTCTATCTAGAATTCTGATCTCTTGGGTTTTATATAATGGCTTAAGATGGGGGGCTTGGGCCAAACAAATTTCAACCTATTTAGGCCCAATTAAGCAATTTAAATTATTTCTCTCACTTCCTAAGCTCACACCCAAATTTGATTCCATAATTCATAAAATATTTTTATATGTCTATACAAATTTTTTTAACTCAATCGAAGTCTACTTTCTGTCCAGCTCACTAAATTTGGACAGATTAATCAACTTTTAGTGTTATCATAAAATTTATTTTTCACTATCAAATAATCTTAAATATAATTTAGAGTCTATCAATGTCTTAAAATAAATTTTTAGGTGTCATTTGCTATTTTTAATAGCCCGGTCAAAGTATAGTCAACTACTTTATTAATTAAATCGGGTCCTTTTTTCTTAGTTTTGACTTTTGAGGGCTTATTTGACCTCATTTTTACTTCAAATTTTATCCTCATACTAGTCATAACCTATAATTTTTTATCATCAAATAAAATATTTTTTTTATCCCTAGGTGTATTTTTGACTACTGACTAATTTCGGAAATGACAGTTTATGATTAACTTGGTATTCAGGCCATTAAAATTCTCCCTTACCAATAAAAATTTCGTCTTCAAAATTTTATCCGTATTGAACAATTGTGGATGTTGTTGCCTTATTGCAGCTTCTGGCTCACATGTGACTTCTTCTACATTGGGGTGACTCCATAACACCTTCACTAATGGGATTTACTTATTCATAAGCTATCTAACTTTTTTGGTTAGGATCTTTAATGGTTTCTCTTCATAAGTCAGATCAACCTATATTTGAATTTCTTCTATCTTGATCACATCACTAGGGTCTCACCTATACCTCCATAGCATTGACACATGGAACACATTATGAATCTTTTCCAACTCTTGAGGCAGCTTCAATCGATAGGCTACTCATCCCACTCACTATATAATCTCATAAGGGCCTAAAAGTCTCGGACTTAGTTTGCCCTTCTTGTCAAACCTCATAACCTTCTTCCAGGGTGATAACTTTAGAAACATTTGATCTCCGACCTGGAACTCTATATCTTTTCTTCTTAAATTCACATATGATTTCTATCAGTCCATAATGTATTTCAATCTATCCTTGATCACTCATACCTACTCTTCAGTTTCTCAAACCAAATAGGTCCCCATTAACTTCTTTCCACTCAATTTTGTCCAACATAAAGGAGTACTACATCTCCTCCCATAAAGTGCTTCATAAGGTGCCATTTTGATGCTGGACTGGTAGTTGTTGTTGTAAACAAACTCAGCCAATGACAAATATCTTTTCCATCTGCTTTCAAACTCAAGGACGTAACTTCTCAACATATCCTCAAGTATTTGAATTACACATTTCGACTGCCTATCAGTTTAGGGATGAAAAGTCGTACTAAAATGAAGTTTTGTCCCCAACACTTCCTGCAACTTGTTCCAGAATTGGGAAGTAAATCTAGGATTTCTCTCTGAAATAATGGAGGATGGTACTCTATTGAGCCTCACTATCTCATTAATGTAGATTTATGCCAACCTGGTTAGTGGATAGTCCATCCGCACTGGTATGAAATGGGCTGATTTGGTGAGTCTATCAATGACTACCCAGACAACATCATACTTCCTTCCAGTCAAAAGTAGTCACGTCACAAAATCCATGGTTACTCGATCCCATTTTCACTCTGGTATAATGATAGGCTGAAGTAAACTCGATGGAACTTGGTGTTCAGCTTTCACCAGCTGGCATATCAAGCATTTGCTTATGAAATTTTCACATCACGTTTCATTCCTGGCAACCAATAGTGTACTTTCAAATCTTGATACATTTTATTTCCACCAGGTTGCATCACGTAGCTATTATGATGAGCTTCCATAAGAATGTTCTTTCTCAAATCATATTGATCGAGTATGCATAACCTCTGGTTGAAATAAAGGATGTCATTTTCACCTAAAGAATAATCACCTTCATTACCCTCTTTTACTCTGTTCATTATGGCAATCAAGCGATCATCTAGCTTTTGTGTTGTTTTCACTTGCTAAAAGAAGTCTCATTTTACTTGCATTTATGCTATTATCGCTCCATCTTGTGCCATATCCAATCTGACATTCATCACCCAAAGGGCTATCATAAATTTTTTACTAAGTACATCAGCTACTACATTCGTCTTTCTTAGATGATAGTCGATTAAGCAGTCATAGTCTTTTATCAATTCAAGCCAACGCCTCTATCTCAAATTAAGTTCCTTCTATGTGAGCAAATATTTCAAACCTTTGTGGTCTGTGTAAATGTAGTTTTTCTCACCATAAAGATAATGTCTCCAAATCTTCAAGGCGAGTACAATTGCTACAAGCTAAAGATCGTGAGTAGGATAGTTCTTCTCATATGTCTTGAGTTATCAGGAAGCATATGCAATTACTTTACTTTTTTGCATCAATACACAACCTAACCCATTCTTGGAGGCATCACTGTAAATCACAAAATCCTTGCCAGATTCTAGTTGAGTTAACACTAGGGCTTCTGTTAACATGTTTTTAAGCTTCTCAAAGCTTCCTTAACATTTATCCATCCACTCAAACTTAATATGCTTATGTAACAGTCAAGTGAGTGGCGCTGTTATGGTGGAAAAATCTTTTACAAATCTCCTATAATACCCTGCCAAACCTAAGAAACTTTTAACTTCTATAACAGTTTTAGGTATTCTTCATTGTAAAATTCAATATTCTTTGGATCCACCTTTACCCCTTCAGCTGAAACTACATGACCTAAGAAGGATACTTCATTCAACTAGAAGTCACACTTGCTGAACTTTTCACACAGGTTGCTTTTCTCTCAATATCTGTAAGACAATTCGTAGGTGCTTGCCATGTTTTTCTAGCATCTTCAAATGCACTAGAATGTTATTAATAAATACCACCACGAACTGGTCGAGATAAGGATGCAATATCCTATTCATTAGATCCATGAAAGCTGTGGGGCATTTGTAAGGCCAAATGACATGATTAAAAACTCATAATGGCCATATCTCATCCGAAAGCAGTCTTAGGCACATCTGCTTCTTTTACTTTCAACTGATGGTAGCCCGATCGTAGGTCAATCTTGGAAAATGTACCTGCTCCCTTCAATTGATCAAATAAATCTTCAATACATGGAAGGAGATACTTGTCTTTGATTGTCATCTTATTCAGTTGTCTGTAGTCAATGCATAATCTGACAGACCCATCTTTCCTCTTTACAAATAGTACTGGCGCTCCTCATGTGAAATACTAAGTCTAATAAAGCCTTTATCGAGCAATTTCTGCAACTGAATATTCAATTCCTTGAGTTATGTAGGCGTTGTAACACCCCTTTACCCCACTTCCGTTCAGCGAGGTAAGTGAGTATTAACCATCTAACTGTTTTATAAAATTAATGAAATGAAGTATAAATTTTGTTTTTTGCAAAAATATTACAAACATTGAAATAAAGATTTTTACAAGCACCAATATTCAAAATTTTATTTATTTATAAAATATATTAATTTACATTCAAACTATGTTTAGTACATTACAAGTTCATATTTGTAATTCACATTAGATGAAATAAAACCATAAATTAATTTACAAAACTTTTGATAAAAATATAACAAAATAAATCCAAAACTTTTACAAATAGTATCATTTTCTTCTGACAATTCTACTATCTACGGCTACCCTTTTAAACCTGCGCGATAGGAAACCACCCGCGCTAAACTACTAGCTTAATAGTGCCTCAATAATAAAAATTTTATATATATATATTTTCTCACATGTTATTTATAAATTTAACAAATAAGACATAAAATAAAAAATTATATAAAATCAAACAAATTTCATCAAATATATAATATTTAACAATTTTAATTAATATAACATTATCAAAATGACATACTTTAATAATATTATTATTTTTAATTTCTTTCTTATTCCCATAATACTTATAACCGAAACTAACTAATAGAAATAACGGAGTTGCCATTACCGGCTTTCATAATATTGCGCCGAGCGCTTCGTAATAATGTCATTTCCGACTTAATAATTTTAAGCCAAGCGTATTTATAAATTTGTCATTTTCGGCTTTTATATTCAGCACCGAGTGCCTTAAATTCCCTGACTGGTATGCAAAACTATTCTCAATTCTATTTCTAGATTAGGTGTCATAGGACTTAACTATTTTTATTTTAATTCACATTATTTCCAAAATTGACAATATTATTAAATTATCACAATTATGCTTATTTATTTATTTTTTGTTCTTTATTTCCATTATTATTCCATTAAAATCTCACACATAAATAATTTATTGAATATCTATAATTACCAATAAAGTAAAAATTTACACTAATTATTACATATACGTATCACACCACATGCACAAACCCAATATTTCAAGTGTTTACCTATGGCAAATTTTGGCCCTAATTTTGGGCTTAATATTTAGCCCATTTATAATTTGAATTTGAAGTTATGATCTTCTAACAATTTGAATCTTACTATCTCAACTTTCAGATTCATAAAAAATCACTCAAATTACAGTTTTCTATCAAAAGTTATGGCCAAATAAACATTCAATCGTCATTACCATTTCTGCACAGAATTTTCTGGATAGATTTTAGGTCTGAACTTTATGTATTTTTCTGGAAATATTCAGACATATTTATATTTTATGGTCTAAATAAAAGTTAAATCTCTATGTCTTAGCTTTCAATTCCAATAAAAGAAAACATAAAAAAAATTCCAAAACTCAAGTTATAATCAAAATAGTCAAGACTATTCCAGAATCCCTACACCAGGGTCATCAATTGACATCACTTTATATGCTACTTACATTTATCAGATGCATTCATTTTTATGTCAAAGTTTCTAGATCACAATTACATTCACATATCTTAATGATTTCACACCATTTGGTCTCATTACCATATAAAACATTTAAAACCAACACTTAGCCATATTATGACAAACCACATTCATATCACACACATTAAAACATAATTTCATACCATTAAATCACATGTAAGATTTTTATCAATAAAACATATAACTAATCATCCTTGGATCTTACTTTTATCCTTCTTTTCCTCCCCTTACTATTTAGCCTTCTCCTTCTCTTTGTCACCCTCTTGAGGGCCTCTTATTGGTTCATTTGGTTTTCCTACACAACCAATACCATATCTCAATCCTATCATCCATTTTTAAAGTTTTTCATATCTACATAATATTATAATGCTCCTAATATATTTTATACCTTAATTTAGTCAAAATATACTAAGGTTAAACTTCCCTCTTAATATGTCATGGCTGCCCAAAGATCTTATCATAGTTCCCAATTCATTTTCTTCAAATCAACACTCAATTCACATTTCACTTATCACCAATGTAGTGCTTCTATGTTAATTTCAATTTCCCCCAAATTACTTTAACTAAGACAACCCCTTCTTCATCCATTAGCATCATCTTTCTTTAGTTTTTAAGTGATGAAATAATTAATTAATATCAATTATCATTAATTAAAAGTTTAACTATACTTTTCTTCAACTAGTTGCAACTATAGTTATCTAGTTCTAATCTTGCAACATAACCTAAATCTATCAATTCTAATCATATCTATTATCCTTGTGGATCTCAAATGCAAGGAAAAATGTTGAATTTAAGAAGAATAAACTCACCTTAAGGGTACTCCAAGGTGGGCCAAAATTTTCCTCTAAAATCTCTCCCTTTTCTTGTCTTCCTTCTTTCTTGCTCATTTGCTCCTTTTAGGGCAAGAGCTCCTTAATTTCGAATTTCCTCTCTCAAAACTAAATTTTTTCTCTCTTTTTCAAGTTTGAAATGAAGCAAAAATGGTGGCTTTGGAAGGCTAAAGTGGACAGCCAAAGAGAGAAGAAAAGAAGATGAAGATGACTTAGATATTTTGGGTGGAAGAATGGAGAATTTGTTATTCTTTTTGACTTTTATACTCAAATTAAGGAGTGGGTCCCACCAATTAAAATTAATCATAATTCTCATTGGTTTATTAAGTTAATTAATCTTGATTAACATTTAAACTTTGAGAAATTCCTTATTTGCCACATCTTCCTCCATATTCACACATTTTTCCCCTCAACAATTACCATAATACCAATTTTGTCCATAAAAAATTTTATTTTATTTTTTTTCTAATTCTAGCACTAATTTTTTTAATTTCCAAATAATAATACCCTTAATTATTTTCCATTATTATTAATCATTTTTTTATGGGTTCAAATTTAGACTTCGATTGAACCTGCGCACCTCACTACAGTCACGTGCAATCGGGACCTAAATCACTAAATGTTACAAGCATCATCCTGTAGGATGCAATCGAAATATGAGTCATGCCTGGAGCTACATCAATAGTGAATTGGACTTTTCTGTCAGGTGACAAGCCTAGTAGTTCATCAGGAAAGACATCTGGAAAATCTCTCACTGTAAGCACATTTGAAACCTTAAGATCTTCCTTTTTAGCTTCCATTGCATAATATAAGTAAGCAATGCACCCCTTCCTTATGAGTCTCTTAACAGCTATAGCTGAGATCCCATCTAATAGAAAGTCTGTTCTTTCACCCACAATAGTGATTTCCCGGTCATCGGAGAGTTTAAATGTCAATCTATTCCGTTTACAAACTACTATCGCTTGGTGGGCGAATAACCAATCCATCCCCAATATCACATCAAACTCACGGAATGGGAGTTCAATTAGTTTAGCTAGAAATTCATAACCTTGAGTACTAATGGGACAATTCTTATACACCCTATTCACCACAAACACTATTTCCTAAAGGATTGCTCACTAGGATGTCCTGGTCTAGTTGTGAATCTCTTAACCCTTTTCCACATGCAACATCAATATTTATGTAGGAGTGTGTGGAACCAGGATCAACAAGTGCATAAACAGAATTAGTCATAAGCATGAATTTACCTACTATCACATCAGGAGCATCCTCATTTTCTCTAGCTCTCACTATATATGTACGGCTTGTAGCTCGTCCCTGACCTTGGGGTGGTTGTACAGTAGGTCTAGATGCTGATGGATTAAGGGTTGCTCCCCTACCTCGGCCTCTGGATGGTAAAGATCCAATACCAAGTTCCGGTGATATAACTGTAGAAGCTTGAGCCACTGGACAATCCCTGACCTGATGATCCTTTGAACCACATTTGAAATAGGCGCCATTCAAATATTTGCACTCTATTGGGTGAGATCTACCATCATGGCCATAAGTCTGAACTGTACCTCCCCCTCTACCTCTAGGTGTACTTCCCACAGAAGTGATTGAGGTATTGCCACGGAATGTATTTCCTTGTCCATGCCCTAGTGCAACTGATGTATGACTCTGTGATGGAGCTGGTCCCCTAGACTTCTTACTCTAAGTACTCGAACCACTGAACTGTCCTGGCTTCCTTTCCCACTGAAATCGAGTTTGTCTATTAGCCTCATCTGTCTGGATACTTTGCACTTTAATTGCTACTTCTACCATAGCATGCAAATTTGGATGATGTTGTGCACCCACTATCTGTCTAATCTTGTTATGGAGACCCCTCTCAAACCTCTGACATAATTTCTCCTCTATCAACTGATAGTCATCAAGATAGGCACTGAGGCACTCAAACTTGTGCTCATATTTTGCTACTATTTTATTTCCCTGTCTAAGCCTCCAAAAAATATCTTGCATCTCTGCTTTATACTCCGACCTTATGTATTTCTTTTCGAACTGGGCCAAGAAGAAATCCCAATTCAATTGTTCATCTGGGGTATGCTTGAGTACTGAATCCTACCAAATGAATGCAAGAACCTTGAGTAATGCTATAGTACATTCAAATTTCTCTTAAGGTGGGTTGTGAGTGATTTCAAATAACTTCTTTATCTTGAATAACCATTCTTCAATTTGTACAAGGGTTAATGGATCACACCTGTAGAAATCTTCAGCCTCCAATTTCTTCAACTGCTCTAAAATCGGCTTCTTTTTAGGTGGAGCAGGAGGTTGTACTTGTCCTACTGGCTATGGTTGTTGAGCTTGTTCAACTTGCATTCTTTATTGAATGTAATTAGCCATAAGATTAAGAAAATCTGACTGTGGCAGTGGAGGTGGTGCAACTGGTGGAGTGATTCTATTGCGAGGCTTCAGCTTGCCCAAGACTAACTGACGCTTCACTCTCACAGTCCCTAACACCTTGACCTTGTTGGGATGCCATTATTCACTATAAAATAAGGAAATGAATAAGCATAGATTAGACTTATAACACATTTCATCCATCCATTGGCCTGTATATACATATAATTCATTCACTTAATTCTCACTCTGATCATAGAACCACCTAAACTAGGCTTTAATACCACTAAAAATATGACACTCTTATAGCAATTATTTTATACATACATTAAATAAGCTTATGCTATTATAGCCGATGTCTTCAAAAAAAAATTTTTAACTTAATTTAATTACCATAATATTATTACCACTTTATTAATTCTTTTTATTTTTCAAAACTTTCGGCAGCATAACGACTATAAATTAACTACCCTACCTGTACTGCAAATAAGTCATAACCCATTTTTGGGCACAATAGTACAAATATAATAAAAAATATTCTCCATTCAACTACAAGTTAATATTCCATTCTTTATACATATAATAATTCATAAATATTCTTTATCATAATATATATATATATATATATATATATATACATGTCATACTTAATAATAATCTACTATTATTTTATTCTTTCGTCTGCTCTCAAAATTTGTACACTTGCTCCAGTGTCTTTTCTGCTACTACCTGAACGCAGTCAAATAAGTACATACTGAATATTAAAATGCTCAGTGGCGATTACTAATCTAAAAATTTCATACATACATGCAATATTATATTTACTACATTATTCATATTTTCTCTCTAATATATTTATTATTCTTTTTATCAATATTTTACTATTATTTACCCTTAATTCACTATTTAATATCTTCATTCAATTAATAATTTTTTTTAATTAATCTTATAGTTTTTTTTTTCAATTTACTCCTGAACTTTCATTTTCTTTCAATTTAATCATTTTTCACTTTACTTCTTTAATTAACCATTCTTTTCTTGCTTCTCTTTTTTTTCTTTTTAATTTTTGTTTAGCTACAAATTTCATTTTGGTTCCTAAATTTCCAATTACTTACAATCATTCCACTAACTTTTTTTTTTCATGTATTTTCCTTTTAACTACATAACTTAACATTTTTCTTTCACTTAAAGTTCATTTTTCAATTTCACTATTTTTGTCATATTAATCACTTTTATCATCATTATTATTATTATACCATATTTATCACTTTATCATATTTATCACATATATCGTTTTTATCATATTTGTCACTTATATCATTCATTTTTTATATATATTTTTCATTCTTACTACTCTTACTCACATTTGTCCCTAATTTTTATCCAATAGAAAATCTTGGGATGTGGACCACAAAAGTCGAGTACACTAAAGAGTGACTCCGAATGACTACTCGAGCACTGCACTGTACATTGATCACTCAATCACTATCACTGAAGTAGACCGTCATTGACCTACATAAGTGAGTCGCCATTACTCGCATCACGATAATGGTGTTCCTATGGTTAGCCAATTATATCATGAGCTAGATTTAACTATCAAAAATTTACTAAAGGCAATACTTTATTCTTTTGATTCAATTTTCATTAAATTTATAAATTCCATTTATTTTAATTATTAATTACCTAACATTTTATCCATAACGATTTTATCTCTACCATAATCTTTTCTAAACTTTCGATTCTAATATATCAATATTTCATTATGAATAATCAATTAAGTCATTAAGCTCACTAACCACACTTTACTCATTATTATTCATTTCATGCATAAAATAATCAATAATTAGAAAAATATTCAATATATATTTTAAAAATTTGCAATCAATTTTTACACACTCAATATCATGTTTTCTTACACTTTATGACTTAATTTTCATTTAATTAGCATGGAAAATAATAATTTCTTTTTCTTCATATTTCGGCCAAATTTTTCTTTCACCTTCTAAATATTCATTTCACTAATTTATACATTGATTATTCCATATGTATCATAATATTATACTAAAATGTAATTATGCCTTAATATGCATTTTTGACACAATATGGTCATATTTTTAAAGTTCCATTAAATAATTTTTTTAATTGAATTTAACCATTCTAATCCAATTTTTATAATCTCTTAATAATGTTTTAAGCATCAATTATCAATTACATGCAAAATACACAAAATTTCTAATTTCCATAACCCTAATTCATTCTTTAATAATAAAAATAAGTAGATTTTGAAATCACTAACCTTATTTTCTTCCTTTGGCCTTCCTAGGCTTCCTTTTACTTAGCATTTTTCATGGAAGCACTTTCACTTCCTTTATTAATCCACCATTATTTTACTTTTCTAACTCAATTTAACTTCATAATTATCATATGCATACCTTAAACGACCTATTTGAACCATTAAACCAATTTAAAACTCTTAATTTCACTTACCTCAAATTTATATTTTAACTTGTCTCCTTTGATTTTCTTACACTCTAGCCCTCCAAATGATGATTAAAGGCTTCTACTAGCTACTAGAGATGCTGAATTTATATTAGGGTGTTTGATTTTGTTGTAAAAATTGAAGAAAATGAAAGAAATTTGGAAGAGAAAAATGGGAGAGATGGTTCAGCCAAGAGGGAGGAGAGGAAGAAGATGAGATATAATTCTATCTAGATAATTTTGATCTCTTGGGTCTTATATAATGGCTTAAGATAGGTGGACTTGAACCAATCAAAATCCAACCTATTTAGGCCCAATAAAGCACTTTAAATTAGTTTTTTTCACTTATCAAGCTCAATTTCATCCATATTTGATTCCATAATTCATAAAATATTTTTATATGTCTACATAAAAATTTTCAACTCAATCAGATTTTGTTTTCTGTCTAACTCACTAAATCTGAACTGATTAATTAATTTTCGGTGTTACCGTAAAATTAGAGTCTATCAATCTCTTAAAATAAATTTTTAGATATCGTTTGTTATTTTTCATAGCCCGATCAAAGTATGATCAACTACTTTATTAATTAAACTGGGTCCTGTTGTTTTCTTAATTTTGACTTTTGAGAGCTTATTTGACCTTATTTTTACTCTAAATTTTACCTTTGTATTAGTCATAACCTATATTTTCCGATGATCAAATAAATTATTTTCATACACGGGTATATTTTTGACTCCCGGGTATACTAACCAATTTTGGAAACTACAATTTATGACTTACTCGATATTCAAACAATTATAAAACCTCTATAAATTTTATGTCTCTCAGCTCTACGCTTATTTCTGTGTTATTGTCTTAGTTAAAATTTTATTTAGTCACCAATTCATCTCATTTCTTGGTAATTATTTTCAAAATTTTACTAATTAAATACAATATATTAATTAATAATTTTATTTGTTTATTAAAATATTTATTCAATCATTAAATAATCATTTTACTAATGATTACAAAAAATTAAAAAAAATTCATTATCATTAGTTTATAATTGCTGTGAAAAAGGATGAAATTTTAACCAAAAAAAATTACAGTTTATCCTTTTAAAAATTTAATAAATTACAATTCGAAACAAATTTTTAAAAAATTAACAGTTTATCCTCTGTCATTTGATGAAATAGTCATTCATTTGATACTGTATGAATTTTCAATATTGCAATGCAATATACTGCATATATTTTCTGTAGTTGAAATATTTTTGTGTGTCCAAGATTTGACCGATTATTTTTAGAGTGTAAGATCCATCTATTCTACTTTTGTGAATATTTAAAAATCATCTACACTACAGAAGTTTAAAAGAAATCAGGAAAAAAGAAAAAAAAAATTGCACAACGACTCAATTGGTTAAGGATTTTATGTGTCTTTCAACGAATTTAGGTTTGAGTCTCACTCTTCCCTCTCACAATATGTACTTCATAAAAAAAAGAAAATGACAAAAAATGTAAAATTGGGAATGATGCTTAAGAAGTGAGCCATTATAGAACTGAAAGTTGATTTAATTATCAGAAAAAATGTGACTTAAAAAAACTCAGAAAAATAATATTTTAAAAAAATTATATTTTGAAATATTTTCCAATCCACCCAAGAG
This sequence comes from Triadica sebifera, assembly GCA_023653625.1. NCBI lineage: Eukaryota > Viridiplantae > Streptophyta > Magnoliopsida > Malpighiales > Euphorbiaceae > Triadica > Triadica sebifera. The sequence goes on from CM042894.1 coordinate 21,070,623, forward strand.
ATTAGCAAATTTGGTGGCACTGAATCCACCCATGAGAGGGGCAAATTCTGTGCAAAAATTACTTTTCCTAGCCCTAAGACTCAACATAATTTTTGTTCGAAAAAATTATAGTTTACGTCCCAAGATTTGAACAAATTATAATCAGAAGCAAATTTTTAAAAAACTAGCAGTTTATTCTTCTGTCATTTGATAAAAATACTTTTTGAGATAACAATTAGAAAAACTGAAACTTGAATAAAATGGTTGTTCTGCAGTTATAGTCGTTGATAACGAATAAAAACTATAATCCTTATAAAAGGTCATTAGTCTATTTGAGAGTAGTATCTCTATTCAACAATATAGGATTAAATTTCATGAATTTTTATTAAGGATTGAATCTCAAATTACTCCATTAATTATAAGTTTAAATCTTGAAATTACATAATTATTAGTGAAGTTTTATAAAATTTATTTATAAATTCTACCTATTTTGAAGGAATTTGTAGTAGTAGTTACGTTGAGTTCCAAGGAATTAAAATCTTTATTTTTTTTTTATTCCAAATCTGAAATTTGGATTCGGAAATGAATTTCACAATCCAAAAACAATGTAAGTGTTTATTATTTCTCTGAATTTAGGGCCAGGTATATTCATTCTTATATAGCTTACAAGAATACAATTCATTTTTAGTAATTATATGCAAGTTTCTCTAAATTTCATGCGCATAAATTAAGGATCAATTTATACAATTCAATTTACTCTAAAATTATAGCTTCTTCATGTCAGCAAATAACAAAATTTAATTTTATATTGTTGAAATTATTTTGTAAAAATTATTATTTAATTGCAAGTTTAACAATTGATCACTACATATATTCAATTTTTAACATTAGATTCATTTTTGGACATATCATTTGTGGGGGATGAAATAACCAGTTCAATGGCTTCAACTTCTTTAGAGATTGTCAATGGAACAAGTTGAGTCATTTTCTTCGTTTCTTTATGTTTACCCCAAAGCACCGCGTATAATCCGCAGACTATCAATGTTGCTCCAATTATGCTGTAATTCAACAAAAGCTATACATCAAATTATAAACATAATTACATAAAAATTCAAAAGCTTGATTTAAGAATTACTTGACAAAAACAAACTATAACTTACCTAAAACTTAATTAGTAATGATCATATGCATATTTACTTCATAATGAAAGTTTATAACTCAACGTTTATATTGATTGGTAGCTTTGGTGCTGACTTTTAACAATATTTTGTACGAAATATCAAATAATATTAAAAGAAATGGTATGAAATTTAGCACTAATCATGTTGTAACATTATTAAGAGGATTCAAAAGCTCATAATTGTTGGCCAAACTACACATGTACCAGAAATAAATGACAATAAAGATGAATGATGCATCATTTGTTGAAATAATTAATAATTAGTTGACAAAATATTTGGTAGATAAGATAGTAGATGGAGATTAATTTTGACCATCCATTTGGTGGGTGGGGTTTAATCTTGATCATCCATTTGGTAGGTAAGACGGTAGGTGGAAAATGATCTCAATCATCCATTAAAGTAGGTGAGAATTAATCTTGACTGTTTATTGAGGAAATGTAGACCTATATATAGCTTTAGAATTCATTTGTAAGGTATCTCATCCATATTCCATCCAAAAGTGAGAGAGAAAAATAAAAGCTTAGGAAAGTTTTAGTGAGAGATTGTGAGTTGTGAGTATTTGTAAATACTTTGTAAATTTTTCTTCTTTTAGTAAAAGATCTTCAATAGTCTGGAGACGTATGTATAATTGGCCGAACTCCGTTATCAATTTGTATGCCTTATTATTCCGTATTTTCTTCACTTTCACAAATCTGATTATAGAAAAATTGGAATTATTTCCCAACAACTAGTATTAGAGCTTTGATTGTGTTTCTTCTATCTTTTTTGGGTGATTACTGTTTATGTGAATAATGATTTTTTCGTAATAATAAATTTTGGTTGGCGATACCAATTTATCCACAGTGGTGTTCTAATACACTGTGGTTCATAGAAATTGTGCGAAATGATCCAGAGGAAGTCAGATTCAAGTGGGAGCGAGGACTACAGATGAAGGAAAAATGAAAATTGAAAAGTTCGATGGTGTGGACTTTGGCTTTTGGAAAATGTAAATAGAGGATTAGTTGTATGAAAAAAATCTTTATCAACCTCTCTCAGGGAAGAAGCCAGAGGCTATGAAGGAAGAAAATTGGAATCTTCTCGACAGACAAACCCTTGGAGTTATCCTACTGACGTTATCCCGCAATGTTGCTTTCAATATAGCAAAGGAAAAGACCACGGCGGGTCTTACAACAACTCTCTCTAGTATGTATGAGCCATCAGCCTCAAATAAAGTGCATCTGATTAGGCGTTTATTCAATTTGTGAAAGACGGAAGGTGCATTAGTAGCTCAACATCTCAATGAACTCAGCACAGTCACAACCCAATTGAGTTTGGTTGGAATTGAATTCGATGAAGAAGTACGAGCATTGATACTTTTGTCATCTTTACTAGAAAGTTGGAATGCTACTGTCACAACTATGAGTAGCTCATTGGAAAGCACTAAATTGAAATTTGACGATATTCGTGATCTGGTTCTCAGCGAAGAGATCCAACGAAGAGAGTCGGTTGAATTATCAACCTCTTCAATTTTGCATACAGAGTCAAGAGGAAGAAATTCATCTATAAAGAATGGATGTAGCAGATTGAACTTCCGAGGTAGATCGAAGGGACAGGAGGTCCAAATCTAGAAATCCCAGTAATTTCCATAGCTCGAAGACTGTCGAATATTGGAATTATAGGAAAACTGGACATTATAAAAATCAGTGTAAGAGTGCACCGAAAGACCAGGAAGTAAAGACAGAGGCAAATGTTACTTCCATCTTAGGAGGCAATGACACATTGATATGCTCTTTATAGAATAAGGAGGAATCTTGGGTGTTAGACTCTGGAGCATCGTTCCATACCACTTCACATAAAGAGTTATTTGAGAGGTATGTCTCTAGAAACCTTGGAAAGGTATACCTTGGTGATGATCAACCTTGCGCTATTATGAGTAAAGGTATAGTGAAGATTAAGTTGAACGGGTCTGTTTGGGAGCTGAAGAATGTCAGACATATTCTCGATCTAAGAAAGAACTTAATCTTACTAGGGCAATTGGCTAGCAAAGGCTACACTACAATCTCCCACGATAATGATTGGAAGATTTCAAAATGAGTAATGACGGTTGCTTGAGGCAAAAAGAGTGGCACTCTTTACATGACAACAGGAGCACGTTATTCAATCATAGTTGCAGCTGTCAATGAAAATCCCAATCTATGGCACCAGAGACTAGGTCATATGAGTCAAAAGGGGATGAAGATTATGCATTCAAAAGGGAAACTTCCAGGTCTACAATTAATGGAGATAGACATGTGTGAAGATTGCATACTTTTAAAGCAGAAAAGGGTAAGCTTCTAGACCAGTAGCAGAACCCCAAAGAAAGAAAGGCTAAAGCTCATTCACTCTGATGTTTGGAGACCAATGATCGTCTCATCTATTGTTGGGAAACACTACTTCATAACTTTCACCGATAATCACTCTTGGAAGGTATGGGTTTACTTTCTAAAGTACAAGTCTGAAGTGTTTGAGGCTTTCAGGAGATGGAAAGCTATGGTTGAAAATGAGATAGTCCTAAAGATTAAAAAGCTCAAAACCGACAATGGTGGTGAATATGAAGACATTGGATTCAAGAAGTTTTGCTATAAGCACAGTATCAGAATGAAGAGAACCGTGCCAGTCACACCTTAACATAATGGTGTAGCTGAAAGTATGAACCGAACGTTGACAGAAAGAGCCAGAAGTATTTGTATACAGTCAAGTCTAACGAAGCAGTTCTTGACAAAAGCAGTCAACACAGCAGCTTACTTAATCAATTGAAGTACATAATACCAAATGAGGTATGGAGCTAAAAAGAGACAAAAATATCACATCTAAAAGTTTTTGGCTGTGTAGCATATGTGCATATTAGTGATTAAGGAATGAATAAGCTTGATCCCAAATCTAAGAAATGTACTCTCATCGGCTATGGTGAGGATGAGTTTGGCTACCGTATTTGGGATGATGAAAATAAAAAGGTTGTCCATAGCAAAGATGTGATTTTTGATGAAAGGGTGATGTACAAGGACATGCATAAAATAGTTGTTAGCAACTCAGAATAAAATGAGTTAGTATTTGCAGATGCAAATGATATCCCAGATAGTTCCATGACGGAACCGATTGTAGCAAGTTCTCAGCCAGAGGTACTTATTAGACCAAACAGTGTGTATTAATCCGACACACCACAACCTCATACTCCATCTCCTGTATTAAGAAGGTCTTCTCAACCTCATGTGCCTAATAGGAGATACACGAACTATCTCTTATTGACTGATGGAGGGGAGCCTAAATGTTATGATGAAGCTTGTCAGACTAGAGATGCTAGTAAGTGGAAGCTTTCCATGAAAGACAAGATGAAGTCTCTGATCTCCAACCAGACATGAGAACTAGCTGAGCTACCTATGGGAAAGAAGACACTTCATAACAAATGGGTGTACCGGGTTGAAGAGGAAGATGATGTGTTAGTACTAGAGAATATCCAAGGAAGTAAGAATCCAACAAAAATATTGACAAAGGCGGTGACTATCGACAAACTGAAGTTGTATTCAACTTCAGTTGGTCTGCTAAAGTAACAAGACCAGAAAGGCTGTTGCATTGATCAACGTGTGAAGACATATTGAAATTAGTCTTCAACTAGGAGATTGTTGGTTAAACTACACATGCACCAGAAATAAATAACAATAAAGATGGACAGTGCATCTTTTGTTGAACTAATTAATAATTAGTTGACAAAATATTTGGTAGGTAAGATAGTAGGTGGAGATTAATCTTGACTATCAATTTGGTGGGTGGAGATTAATCTTGACCATCCATTTGGTATGTAAGACGGTAGGTGAAAAATGATTTTAACCATCCATTAAAGTATGTGAGAATTAATCTTGGTAATTCATTGAGGAGATGTAGGCCTATATATAGTTTTAGGAATTTATTTGTAAGGTATCTCATCCATATTCCATCCAAAAGTGAGAGAGAGAAAAATAAAAGCTTAGGAAAGTTTTAGTGAAAGGTCGTGAGTTGTGAGTATTTGTAAATACTTTGTAAATTTTATTTAGTAAAAGATCTGCAGCAGTCCTGAAATATAAGCGTAATTGGCCGAACTCTTTTATCAATTTTTGTGTCTTACTATTCTGCATTTTCTTCGCTTTCACAAATTTGATTAAAGAAAAATTAACGTTATTTCCCAACAACAATCATCAATGAATATAATCTTAATTTCGAAATAATACATACATATATATATATAACACAAAATTAAGATAAGAAAATTTACCTTCCAAGGTGTAACTTTTCATTAAGGAGTATAGATCCAGCAAAGGCAGTACAGACAAGCAATAAAGGGTTAAAAACGGATATATACAGAGGACCTTTCACCCGCACACACCATGTTACTAGAGTTACCATTATTCCAGCAACTATTACACCCTGCAATTAATAATATAAAAGATATATAACAAGATATAAAACATATAAACATGCCATAAATAAATAAATAAAATAAAATAAAACGAGAATCACTTAACTGCATTTAATATTAGTTGACATTATATCAAATTTATGAATTGAGACCTCTTCAAGTTGAGTTGAACACGAGAGATTACATTTGTTTAATCTTTACCATTGTTTGTCAATAAACGGTTAAAATTAAATGTTAAAAAAATTATATAAACTTTCCCGTAACATTTAATATTAACCATTCATTAATAACGAATAATAAATATTAAAAAATGTGACATATCATGTTCCATTCATCTTGAAGGGGTATCGATTCTTATATTAATGTTGAATTCTACAAAAGATCGAGTATTAATCTATTGGAATTCAAGTTTGGCCTCCATTTCAGAAGAAAAAGAAAAAAAGAAAAAAAGAAAACATATGCCGTTATATATGCTAGTGTATTGATATCCATACCGCATAGGCTACTGTAAGCAGTCTTATATTCCAACCTAATTGCCATTGAGACCAATCTTTCTCCATAAAAAGTGCAAAAGCAGTTGTTTGGATTGATGCCATTAAGGACATCAATGCCGTGCTTGAGTAGGGACATGGATATCTTGCACTCATTTTTGCCTAAGAGCAAAAATACAAAGATAAAAGTGAAATAAAGTAAATTTGACCTTTGCTATATTTATTTGTAAACAGTTTGCCTGAATTATTAAGTATAGAATATAAATTAAAGAGAAGTAATATTTAGAATAGAAGTTTTAGTTTGCAACCCATTACCTGAATAATTAACCACAAAGCATAAGAAATGCAATTGGCCACAGCAAACAAAGAGCCTAAGATGTGGTTGTGATTATTATGAGATGAAGCCAAATGGATAATATGGGAATGATAATGTTTCAAGAGATTAATATGTGAATCCCATATATTAACTTCTATTCCTTGATAAAATGTGAGAAGCATGGCCCCACCAATCCCTATTATTGTCCCCACCATTTTTCCCTTTCCTGCTACAGTTCTTATTCCTACCTTCTCCAACCTGAAATTAATTTACAAAAATATTTATCAGAATAAAAAAAAACTTAATAAATTATGAATTTGATCAACAAAAAAATAGAGGGACAAATTAGAATATGTATAGTACCCAAATAAGGCAGCTAGAAAGAAGGTAATTGCTGGTATAAGATTAGCCATGGCAACAGCAAATGTTACTGACGTTAACATTATACTTTCCAGGTACATATGTTGACACAATGTTCCCCTGCAATCCATTATTTTAGTAAGAAACTTTGAGGATTATTATTATTATTATTATTATTATTATTATTATTATTATTATTATTATTATTATTATGGTGAAAATATCTTTATTTTATTCGAGTGGATGAATAATTCACCAGAGCAATGGTCTATTAAAACTATAACCACAATGTTTACATTCGCCTAGCAAGGGTGTAGGTCCGCAATGACAACTCATTTTAAAATTCACTTATATTGAGTCTGATGAAGCAAAACAATGACAAACTCACCGCTCCTGAAAACAAAGTCGCATTTTGATAAATAAAATTTTTTGTGCATATTATATTTCACATTTTTTTTTTGACATTAAGAGTGGTTCGTATTTATTATTGGTTACATGTATCGCCCATATGATATTATAAATAGGGACATAATTATTAGCTAGAGAACCGACCATTTTTTGATCCACTTTGGTATCTACATATTGGTCATTATATACTATTATTACTTCACTTTTGATAAGTTAGCCTTCTTATATTTTTCAGCATTTATTTCCATTTTGTTATATATTTATTTGTCTTATTAGCATTAATATCAATCAAATAGTGACTAAGTTTCGTTTGGTCAAAAATCTCACTCTTAATATCCCGATGTACAACCATGACCACTCTGCCCGTTGGAACCAACCCAAGGCGGTTATTTACTTGGATAAGATCTCATTCAAGTGGATTCAGGACTCATATTATTAAAACATATTTTTAGTAGCACTTGACACACAAAAAGAAAAAAATATAAAAATTCAATTTAATTAATTCATCTATCGTGAAATAATGATGATAAATATGAGATATTATAAGTTCAATATTTATTCTCTACTAATGATGTATCAAAAAAATATTAAATTTGGCAGAAATTTAGAGTACGACTAATCTATTGCAAACTTACCCAAATAAACCGCTAATAAATGCTTGAAAAAGTATTGTCCTTGTAAGTTTTGGCCTAATATTTCTGTAAATCCAATTGAACACAAAAATAAATAAACAAAAATATACATGATATTTTTTTGAAAAACAGTTAGAGTTAAATTTCCAAAAAAAAAAGGTCACAAAATAAAAATTAAAAAAAATACAAGGAATATATATGGAAAGAAAGAGGTAAAACATTGTTTGACCTCTCAAAGAGGAGAGCAAGAGGAGCCATGAAAGCAGTAGCAAATATGGATCTATAAGCAATAATGACCCGAATACTCATTCCATTACTGGCAGCCAATTTGTATAGCACATTAAGACCCGCAAATGCTACCTGAACTATCACCATAACTACCACCGCCTTCAATTCATCCACCAACTTACTGATCTCTTGCATCTTCTCCATTAACATTAACATATCAGAATCAATATTTTCTAAGAAAATACCCTAATTCAAAATTTTCTATGTTATGTAGAAGAGAAATAAACATGAAATTAAGAAAATACCTTAATACTTGTGTTCGTTTCTTTGCTATGTTTTAGAAATCTATTTATAATTAGATTTTGCTATAATTACAAAATTAATAAAATAAAATTTAATAAGTTATTTCTCATTGAAAGTTACATCTTTTTGCTAATATTTGACCATGCGTTACTCTACTATAAGGTAAGCTTATTTATTTAATATATTTGACCAAATCTAGTTATACATATTCTTTAAAAAGGAAAGTAGTAATATGGGATAACTCTCTTTCCATAAATAAATTAATAAATTCCATAATAAATTTTATATCCAATAGTGTGATTATTTTGGATCACTTATTTAATGACTCCTGCGTAATTAAATTGGTGTGACTTTTAGTTTTCATTTTGTGCAATTGGACATGCCTTTTTTTTAAATAATAAAAGACATAATACATAACCCTCTATATTTTTCGCCATTGGTTGTTTTGTTTCGTGTATTCATTTTTGGCAAACATTGTTTCATGTATTCATTTTCTGTTACATTCAATTATTTAATTATTCAATTTTTGGTTTAATTAGCCTCGACATGCTGACATGGCTCTACATATTCACTAAATTACATGCCAAACTTCAAATTAATGAGACTAGGTATAGAGGATAATTAAAGTGATCAATCATGATAAATACAAAACACCATGGCTATTATAATCGGGTCCAGCCCAACCAGTTCAACCAATTTAAAAGAAAACTAGTCACCAAAATCGGACGGGTTCTAGGCGCTCAACCAAGGTACATTGAACCATGAAAAAACCGACTGATCACAATTCACCGGTTAGAAAATTCTTAATTTTGTTGAAAAAATGGTAAAGTTACTCCTGCAGCTGCTCGAACGCATTAATTGCAATAGATCTTTGCCACCAGTCACTCCTAGACCAAATGGCTACATGTGATTTACCGATATAAATTTTTATATATTATATTCACAAATTATTATTTATATTATTAAAAACATATATATATATATATATATAATTAACTTACATTTACTTGTTTTTTATTTTGTTGTAAAAAATTTCAAATAAAATATTTTTATTTTTGGAAAAAAATTAATTTAGAAATTAATTATGTATATAAGTAATGGTATTTAAAGTACAAGCAAATTTTACTGTCTAGTTAACACGGTACGGTCTAAAAATCCCCTAATGGTATGTCATTCCATCTAATTATAGTTTCCAACCTGATATATGGGCATTTTCCAAATTTATTGTTTTATTTTCTTTTTATGATCATATTTTGTTAACAACATTCACAACAAATTTTATATATCATCTATTATAATCATGGTTGACATTTTAATTAATTAACATTCGAAAGATTTTAATCATTAACTCATTTAATTATTCATTAAAACAAAATATAGCATCTAACACATGTTATGAAAGCCACGGCCTTGATAGAAAAAACTGTACACAATCCATAATTCACCAACTTATGCTATCATAATGGGAGGTGCAAAGATCACAAAAATAAATGGCTAAGTTATCTTTCCTTTTATGAATGCAACGACCTTGGCATAACAACTCAATTAAATTTTTTTTGTTAAAATTTCCAAATTGATTCACATTCTTTCACTAGGCTTCTTTCTCTATCACTTCCTACTATACACAACTCCAACCATGTGTAAAAAAAAAAAAAAACTCACACACTAAATAAAACTTATTTAATGGTACACAATGATACTGACTCAGCAAAGTCTAAAATTGTAATCTGAAAGGGAAATAAAATAATGAAAAAATAAATTATGGAAGTGTTTCATATATTTTCTAAGATGTGAGAAGTGATGAAGTATGAAAAGGGATTTAACTGAAAATTATAAAAAGTTATAAGACAAAAGTGCAAAATTGACAAATTTAGAGGACCAAAATAGATATTTGCCAATTAAATAAAAATTAGGCACATTCTTACTGGCTGGCTACACTAACTATAAATATTTTCCTAACCTTGTTTAATTAATCTAAGTAAGATAAATATCTATGTCAAATAAGTGGATCCCATAATCTAGACTTTACTTCTATTTTCCGTATTGTTTATTTTTCCTTCTTTCTTTTCTTTTATTTTAACTCTCATTTTCTACAAAAACCCTTCCCTTGCCCATTCCTCTTCCTCCACCGTATCCAAACCTCCATTTTAGAGAGAGAAAGTAAAGATAGTGAGAGAAAGTAAAGAAAAAAGAGGTTTATGCACTCAAGACCCCTACAAAAAAAAATACCTATTTTCTATTGGTAAAGTATGCATTTCCATCGCTAAAGGTAATCAACAATTATATATTCCATCACTATATAGTTGGTAGTTAAATAGCTAGCAACGAAATCTTCATTCGTAGTTATATTTAATGACAAAAATTTTATCGTTAAAAGAACGCATCTATTACTAATTTCGTCTACAAGTTAGCAACCAATGACATAAACAACGGATTAGAAATAAATTTCCTTATGTCATTATTTCTTATGTTAGTAACGAATTTCTTCTATCATTATTTAGTGATGGATTACTTTATAGATGACTTATTATATCACTAGATTTTTTTAAAAATACAATTTTTTTTGTTTGAACTAATATAAATAGAAAATAACCATGTTTACTAAACAACAAAAAATAACATTCTGTTTGAAATGATTGACTACTATAACATTTAATTAGCACAAATAATATATATAACAATAAAAACACAACAAAATTTTATAAATACTAGTCAAATATATGAATCCTAGTCAAATATAGTACATATTTACTAAACAAAAATTTAAAATGTATTATAATGTGAAAATAGATAAAGTCTCTACTCCTCAAAAATTTCATCCTTATTTTCATCATCATCAGCATGAGCAACACCATTTGTAGTAGGAAAAGTTGTAATAGACTATCATGGTGGCAAAATACCTTAACTACATAACAACTCTATCATGGTCTACAACTGGAACTACAAAACTATGATACATCTACTCATTTTTTTCCTACACTTTTTGTTCTACCTCCTCCTCAATTTGCTTAAACCTCTGTGTATCATCCATGAACATGGGTGCAATGGAACTAGAGCTCACACCACTTGACATAAATGATGATGTCTTGCAGCTAAGGTCATACAATCTCTGCTTCTTCTTGCCTCCTATCTCCTCCATAAATATCTTAGACAAATCAACCTATGGAGTCTATATAATACCCTCAGCAGGCTGAGAAGCAGCAACCACACATGCCTCTACATGTTCCTAAGATGTATCATTATGGAATTAGAGTACTGAAAATATGCATGTGACTTGAATATGAATTGTTTTCAACATTAAAAACAAAAATATTTGACTAGTTACATAATAAAAGTGATACTAACAGTGATCTCCTTGGATTTGCTATGAATGAACTAGTCATCTAGTTTCTTTGTGTGAATCTTCTTGAAGATCTCAAACTCATTAGATTATCATCCCAAATTCTTTGGCTTAAAGAAAAAAAATTCATTTATGGACAACATAAAAAATCAAACACAAGAGCTACAAGAATGCAATATTAAAAAGCTAAATTATATATTAGATTAAAGATTTGAAGAGTTAAAAGTATTATCAAGTCGCATGAGTGATCTATAATTGATTTTGAGCCTTTAGTCTGTCTAGATGGACCTATACCCTATCCACCAACCTCACTACATTAGTTCTTTCTTGTAGTTTTAGACTTTACTTTCACTTCTAGATGTTGAGTTTTCAACATGCATCTCAGACGTGGCACATTGAAAATATAAAAATTAATCAAAACTAAAACCCAAGGAATACCCTATGCATATTAAAATCGAATCATACCATCTAATGGGAGAAGCTTATTACCTTTTATTTGATCTTTTGTTCTTCCAAGCTTGTGAGCCTTTTCTTCAAGTTGGGTTATTACAATCCACAACAATCCAAGGCTGGATTGTCTCTAACAGTAATCCACAAGAAAGAACAAAAGAAAACATCATAAGGGTGATGGGGCGATCAATCAACAAAGGGCTAGCAATGGAGGTTAATCGCTTAAGAGAGATAGAAGAAGAAGAGAGAATAATTTTTATTTTCTCAAAGTGGCAGCACTCTTTCTGAGCCTTTTTTAGGGTATTTATAAGTCATCTAATTATAGTTAGGGTAGGACACTTAAAACTTTACATTTGGCCTTCCATTTAGAGTGAAATTTTGCATAATCACATATCATCGCAAGCGCGATAAGGTCATCACACACGCAACAACCTTGTACAAAAAGGCTTACTGTTATGCACAAGACAGAATGCCCTTGTACCATCATGTGCACATGAGGAATCCTCACGCGCACAACAAAATAGCACTTTGCACATGTCACTTGCACACGACAACCAATATGTGCACGTGATATGCAACCCATTTTGCTCTCATACACAAAGCTCTTTCATGCAACTTTATCTCTCATGTTTTTAGATCCAATTCAAGACCCATTTCACATTTCCTTTATTCATTCCATGCGTGTGACCCATTAGGTTTCTAGTTATGTTAGCAGCTCAAATCATCACCTGATTTAAAGCAGATCATGAGCAGTATCTAGCAACATATCATGACATCTAATTGACTCGAAAGTCAGTGGTCTGACTATAAACCCTTCCATACACAATTACCATGCAATTTATCCTTTCACCATGTTATACCTCATTTGTTCATATATGGACTGTGTGTCAACTCCAAGTAGATTGACTACATCACATCTAGTCCAAATGATATTAATTCTTGTCTATGAGACTCATTACTCTATCAGATATGTCCTTGAAGAACTTTTTCAAGACATGTTCACTTTGGCCAAGAATTTCTGAGTAATGGTCTCTACAAAAGGCCATAGGTATACTCTTCTTCTATCAGAAATGGTAAATCCTTTATTAACTACTTAACTACATTCAAATACCTTATGCTATACCCAATCACCACCCTATGAGTAACCTTTGAGAGGCAACAAGGAATGGAGTTAAAGTATAGAATTCAGTATCTAAGGTAACCTTGAGCATCTCAAGTATAAGGATACTTACACCATTGCTATGATGAGACTATCACTGACATTGAATAGATTTCCATGTGATTGTCTCATAGAAAGTCGTCGAATGTACCTGACTATTCTAGCAAGTATCCATATATTAACTCTAAACATCTCATGTCTGCAACTTTTGATATCAGTTGCTTGACCTAGTCAAAGAGTATCACATGTGTTACTCTATCCGGATTAATAATGTCTCATCTTATTAACCTTATGACTAGTGATAATTAGGTATAAATACAATTGCACATGATAGGAATCTCATCATCATAATCGCATCATGACTTCCTTCATGTTGTGTTATATACTAAGGATTTCTTTAAATGGTTTAAGATCTCCATCAATTCATATGCAATGAATATCATATAATGGAAGTGTCTTTATTAAAAATAAATGAATACATCCAATGCCTAAGGTGATTGCCTTTAGGGCACCTCTCCAACATTAAATTACTCCAACAATCCTTCAAGTGCTGCCATATATTATCAGCTATTGGCAATGGCTTCACCCCTTTTCACTTCCATCTATAAGTCATGTCAGAATATCGATCAGCTGTCTGATGCTCCCATATTTCTTCTAGGTGATCACTAAATTGAGGATCCAAAGAAAAATGTTTTTAAAAAAACAAAAGCAAAACCATCGTTGTCATTATTATTATTATTATTATTATTATTATTATTATTATTATTATTATTTGTACCTTAATTAAACTCATTAAAATATATTTTCTTAATTGTAAGGGTCACATTCTTCCGAGTATATAACCTTCATTCTCAATCATCATAGAGAAAGTCTTTGTGATCATACTAGAGAAATGTTAAATAGAATCAACCTCTACATAAAATATAACAATAAGAATAAGAAATATACAAGCATAAAAAATATCAAATTAATCAATACATTCCATCCACATGGGCTTATGACCGCCTAAAATGGATCCTACAACAGATGATGAGTTCGATGGTATAGAATAAGAGAGAGAAGAAGGTGATGGTATTGATTTTGGCATAGATGCCGATGACATATACAAAAAGGTAGGAAGAAGAACAATGAGGTGCGACCTTTATGGGTGAATAATTTTGTACTTTTGTTTTTTGTTTGCATCTATATGAATATTAAATCATGGATTTTGTATATAGTTTTAGGAATAATGTTTTGTAAATAAAAACTATATTGTATGTAAAATGTAAATGTTTTATTTAATTGATAACAATGATTTTAAAAGAATTTTGTAAAAATAATGATTTGAGATATGATTGTTGAAAGAAAAAAAAATTGTATGTCATAAATGGGTTTCTAGAGGAAGTTTTGTAGCACCCTCGTGCTTGTTTGTTAATTTAGTAGGGTAAAGATGTGTTACAATGCAAACACACAACTCATGCATATGACATGCAAGGGGCATTTAAACATCAATATCAACTTAATCATATTATCCATTATGTATCAGGCATAATATTATGTCACTTTCATCATAAAAAGTCTTATACCCATTTTTCTTGTCGATGTCACAATTCATATGGAAGGGAACCAAGTGAGTTCAATCATTTACCATTTTATTTAATTGTCCATATCACTCTTAGCTAGACAAAACTGGATATAGATTGAGAGCAAAGGATCTAACACAAACTAACATTAGACCTTTTGGCCTAATACATCTTTCTCAAATGAGCTTATCAGTTAAGGGTGTAATGCCCTCTCGCCTAACCAGGATTAACCCTACTAAATGAGCAGGTGCTACAGAAACTGGTGTGTAGAAAACTTGTAAAATTTAAAAAAATTTCTTATCTTTGGAAAACCCTTTTTCATAAACACTTCATTTTCATATGAAATTATATTAAAACATCTCTTATATAAATGTTATCCATGGAGAAATCCTTTGATCCAAAAAACAACATCATCTTATATATAAAAGAAATAACATATTTGGGGCTCAGAAGGCCCAGTGTTTATAAAAATATATGCCTTTACAAAAGCTACAAATATATCTTAAAAGATAAGACATATATGCAAGTAAACAACCCAAATCTCTATACCATGTACAAAATACAAAATATGACATATAATGACTCGTGTCGGGTTTGCACTATTGTCTCTGATGTTGGGCTGACTTCTCTTGTTCAACTTCAACTCTATCTACAAGGCTATAACCTGCGTGGGGAAACACCAGCATGCTAAGCTACTAAAAACTTAGTGGTATATATAGGCATAAAAATTCACATGCAATCATACATTAAATAATTCATAAAAACATATAAAAATATCATGGCATGGCGATGAATTTATACTATCATATAGATATTTTACCTTATTGATGAGCTAACTCATTGAGCTCTAAATTATATGAAAGAGAATATATAATTCATTTTTAATAATATATAACATATTAACTATGTATTCTTGTATTTTTTAACCTTTTTTTTTTATTTCATTATGCTCTTGAATCACTTTGATATGATTGATTAATTGATTGCTTAATTTCTTGTTTGCCCAACAACTCTCAACACTGACTATATAGATATGGATTGTGAATAAGGGTACTCTCAGAGCTTAACCACCCTACCACTATTTATAATCATGTGTCAGTGAAGACATCTCAGTCAATGGTGCTTCCAGAGCTTAAGTCACATTAACGAGTATAAACTTAAGTGCTAGTCAAGACGTCTCAAGTTAATGGCACTCCCAGAGCTTAAGCTACATTGATGAATATAAAATCATTGTATCATAATTACTATGGTACCGAACCCCCTTAATGGCATGTCACTTATTATACTTCTAGTCATAATATCAAGTTTGAGCTTTACCTGATCATATTATCTTATTATACTTCATTAAGACATTTATATTTTATAACATATATGCTTTGTTCATATATAACCCATCATGTAACATCTGCGTACTGATATTCATAGAAACATGCTTTCAACATAACATTATGAAGGCATGTGTATAGTCATTACATTATAACCATATAAATATACATCATATATCATTTAAAGTGGGATTCATGGCCATGAACTATGTGTTCATGGCTATGAAGTATCATTCACGAGCACTCCTACTTGAGAACCAAATCGTGAACTAAGTCATGAATGCTTCTGTCCATTTTGTGCACATTCTTAATAGGCATGAAGAAATAGGCATGAGCATGATCTTATTCGTGGAATGAGATTCACGGTTGTGAACACCTAGTCACATACGTGAATTTGGATTTTCTAGCAGTTAACAACATTTTAAGATAAGCATTCGTTATAGGGCACATGCAAGGCTCTAAGGATTGTCCCATGACAATCTTTTCCTATCAACATTCTCATCACATCATGCATTAAAACATTTTAAAGAATAATTTAAACTCGAGAGAACACATAATCATTCAATTCTCCCTTTACATACTCATTATGCATATTAACAATCATCTATGATCCCATATGTATTAATACATCATTTATTGCTTCTTTCAACCACTTAAGCCATTATCAATCAATATGCTCATAAATGCACATTTATTACACTCCATAATATGGCATCCTGAATAACTCGTATCAAGCATACTTAACATCCAATTCTTGTCATATCATGGCATTAACTACTTTATTTAAACTCATTATAAACAATAGCTAACATTTAAGACATTCAAGGAGTTTAGCATAATAGCATGCCAAAATTCAAATTTAAATGCATATATATACATACCTCTAATGGAGCTCTAAAAACTAAGCTCACCACCTCCTCTTTCCAATCCTATCACATATAACACATCTATATCAAAATCTATAACCCTTACACCTAACCTTTAAAGTCATAAAGATAAAAACCCTAACCTTAACCCTCTTATATAACAGTAATCTCATAAAGCCTTATACTAAAGCATACTATGACCTTAATCAAGAATAAAAAGAGTTCTATAAATATAAAACTCATGTTCAACCTGAACCCTAACTGTTATAGAAATGTCTCTTGGCTAACACCTAATCCAATAATAACCCTTGTGTTTTAATGGTTAACACAATAACTTAATCCATGTGTTTTGATGGCTCACGCAAAAACACTTACAAGTGTTTCACTCACTACCCAAATCACTCAATCCCACTAATTAGTATTAGATTATAGGAATGAAAGCACTTAATAACCAAAAGAGCTAAACAAACTTAGCAATAATGGTTTTCATAGTGGAGATTATAAAAAATGAAGTTTTAATAAAGGCACAAATGACTTTATAAAGATTAAGTGCATGATAACTTATTGTCTAACCCTTGAAAGTTCATAAATGACTTTATTTATACTTTCTCTGAGAAATAATACAGTTTGGAGTGCATTCAATGCAAAACTAGCCATTCAACCTCTTTTCTATTCATGCCTATCAATATTAAATGTGCAGGTTCACAGGCGTGACTATTCTTGGTGAAGTTGTTATTAAAGTGGTGAAGCTGGCCAAGAATGCTTTTATCCAAAAATGACATAATCCTTCACTGGCATGCCATTTCTTCATAGGCACAACCATGAATAATTGAATTCCAAGGTTTGGTGTGCATGGATATTCACTAGTGTTACCTTATCTTCCACATGTGTGAAAAAGCAGTTTCACAGGGGGTGGATATTTGCATTAATGGGCGTGATTTGTATTCACAGGTGTGACATTTTATTTCATAGGCGTGAATGGCTTCTCAAATTTATACTTTGAACTTCAATTCATTTGAATCAACTTACTTTTATGGTTGAGAAACATTTAACCTGTCTAAACATGTAGAACACAAAATATAGTTAAATTTTCAATTGTCCAATTAGCTGTTATCATCAAAATTATGGGAATACCCCTCAAGGTTTAATAATCTCCCTCTTTTTTATGGTGACAAACAATTGTGTAATATGTGGCTTAAGGAGAAATTATTTTCTCCCCCTCAAATTATGCTTATAAGAATCTAATACATATAATCATAAGCATGCCGCAAACTTAATCCAAAAAGCATAAATATAAAGAAGTTCAAAGCGTTCACTTAGCCCATCAATATAGTATGTAAGTTTTAACAAAAACAAGCGAAACTCATGCATCAAAGGCATATGTAAAGCATGCATAATATATATATTGCATATTCTTCTCCCCCTTTTGACACAATCAAAAAGGAAAAGGTAAAATAAGCAATAAACAAAATAAAAGCAAAAATATATGCATTACTAAGTTCAAAAAGATACAAGATTTGATAAGAAAATCAAAAAGCTTGATTACATAACAAAAGATGTAATGCTATCATAATGATCCTAAGATAAAAACTAAAAGACTAGGATAGATGGCATAATGCTAGATAGTTGATCACGTAGACGAGCCACTTCATCTTCAAGGCTTTCTACTCAGACTCAACAAAGTCCTTGAAATCCTCCAAGTTCTTATCAATATACTTCTTAAAAGCATCCATGCTTTCCTAAAGCATGTCAAAGTGAATAGTGATCACAGCCATCAACTGTTGAGCCAAGCCTTATGTCAAAGAAGGTGTTGCCTCACCAGCTGTAAGGGCTTCAGTACCACTTCTTAGGGCTTTAAGAAGTTCCACTTGAGCTATCTTATGGTAAAAACCTTGTAAACCTGCTTTGAACTCTTCAGAGTCATTAGCCTTCCATGTAATTTCATTTATAGGTGTAGGAAACCTGTAAAAGATTTAATCCTTTTAGAGGATGCGGACAATAGCTCCCATCTTGACAAATGAATCAACATTAAGATGATCACGAGAAGAAGTCGGATGATAAAGTAGGAATGATCTTGAAGATCCAGATAACCAAGCTTCACATCCAAATGAGTAGCATAACTTCCAATAGAATTTCACTGATAGGCTTAGTGGCGATGGAAATGAGATGTGAGGTATTTCATCTCGATAATGCCATTGGCTCATTCTTCTAAGCCCATTCTAGAAAGAGTAATTCAAACTCATGTATCAAGCAATAGCTAGCCCCTTAAGTAATGATGGAGTATATGAGAAACCAGTGAATGTATCGATGAACCGGATTGGTCAAATGTATTCTCTTAGTCTTTTTCATGTCCCAACTATATTCACTACCAAAGGTTCCCCAAACTGAGGTGGGATAGAAGTATTTTGTCTTTACTAGAGAAGTCATTGGTATGTAATATAGCATGAAGGAAATCATGATGAGATTTTGATGATGAGATTCCTATCATGTGTTATTATGTTCATAACTAAATTATCCCTAGTCATAGGATTAACAAGATGAGACATCGTTAATCGAGTTAGACTATCACATATTATACTTCTTGATCAGATTAAACAGCTAATGTCATAAGCTAAAAACATGAGATATTTAGAGTTAACATGTGAATGCTTGCTAAAGTAACCAAGTACACTGGATGACCAGCTATGAAATAATCATATGGATATCTATTCAATATCAGTGAAAGTCTCATCATAGCAATGGTGTAAGTATCTTTAGATTTGAGATACTCAAGGTTATCTTAGATACTGAATCCTATACTTTGACTCTATTCCTTGTTGTCTCACAGAGGTTGCTCTAGGGTGGTGATTGGGTATAACATGAGGTATTTGAAGGTAGTTGGATAGTCAATATAGGTATCACCACTCCTAATAGAAGAAGAGTATACCTATAGTCTCTTGTAGAGATTATTACTCATAAATCATTAGCTGAGGTTGACAAGTCTTGAAGAAGGTCTTCAAGAACATATCAAATAAAGTAATGAGTCTCATAGACAAAAACTACTGTCATTTTTGGACTAGATGTGACATAATCATTCTTGTGGAAGTTGACACAGAGTCCATGCTCTGAACCAAATGAGGTATAGTTTGGTGAAACGAGAATTGCACGGTAATTGTCTCTATAAGGGTTAAAAGTCAAACCACTGACTTTTTGGTTAATTAGGTGGTCATGATGTATTGCTAGATACCGTTCATAATCTGTTAAATTAAAAGAAATTGAATAGATATCAAATATGGGTCAAAAGAGTTTGACTCATAGAATCCTAATTGGATTAGGATTCCTCCCGAGACTTAAGCTGTAGGCATAAAAAAAAATCTATTAGGTCACATGCATAGAGAGAATGAAAAAAAAATGTAAAATGAGTTTTGGATAAGATCCAAGTGAAATAAAAAGAAAATTGGGTCTTTTAGAAGAGTTATAAAAATTGGTTAAATCCAATTTGGTTTAAGATTGTTGGCTTAGTCGACATTGAACCATATATATTAACAAAATGGGCCCATTAGGGCTTTTTCTTTTTTAACCCTAAATATGAATATATGGTATTAAATTTTGCATGAAAATTGAGAAAAATAACTAAACCAAAATTTTGTGATTTTCGCTCCATTGATGATTCGCGAATTAAAAGTATTGGGACATAGAGTATAGAAAGAAGATTATAGGGATGGCAATGGGGCAGATTAGGGGTGGATATGTTTATCCCCATCCCCAAACATTTTAATCCGACCCCGCCCCGATCCCCAACGGGGAAATTTTTGTAGTCCCCATCCCGGGGGACGGGGATCCCCAACCTCGCCGTAATGCCCCGATTAGAAATGTAAAAAAATTTAAACACATTCAAATAAAGGGAAACAATTAAACACATTTTATATTAATGTAGGAAAAACAAGTCAAGTAGAAGGTCTGCTACATCACTCAATCAATTCCTCAAAATTTCAATTTTCTTATGAAAAAATAAATGCTAACTAAACATACTGATATAGTAAGTCCACTAATTTGTTCATTGATAAAATTATGTCCATAATAAACAAAAACCTCAATCAATGAACATATCAATTGCACTAAACCCATTCAACTTCAAACAATTAAAACATTACTACCCTAATATTTGAAAATCTGAAAAACTGAAGAGTATGATAAACTCTAAACATTATCTTTTCTTCTTTCATGCAATAGACATAATAATTGAAAAATATAAAAAGTTGAAGAGTAAGATACACTCTAAGCATTTTATTTTCTTCTAGTACATAGATAAGAATTCAACACCACAAATAAATAATTAATTAAAGGAATCTATAACCTAACAATCATGATTGATGGCCCGATGCCAAAGATCTAGTCATTTCAATTTTTTGGTTCAACCATTTGATTAATTCTTTAAGTACATAGATAAGAATTCAAGATTAAGACTAAAAACAAGACACCTCCTTAGCAGGGACATGAGCTTTAGCTGGAGCAGCAACAACTTTGCCACCAATTCTTAGTTCTCACTCTAACAGCTTTCCTAGGGAAGCTATCAATAAGCAAACCCAACCACACTAATAAACCCAAAGAAATTTAAGTACATAATATTCAATTAAACAATTCAAAATAAAGGGAAAAAAGAAACAAATAAATCAAACTAACCTCATATGAATTTAAGATACACCATCATACTACTTGCTAATATTGGGGAAGGAATTTGATGCCCTAATTACAATATACCAATTTCCAAATTGAGCTTAGAACAAGTCAACTAAAAAAAATGAAAAGAGAGCAATAATGGGCAATTCTATGTCTATTTATTACAAAACAAATAAAAACACAACATGAAAAAAAACTATAACCATTCAACGTTTTGTGCAAAACAAACATAAATAAGAGATAAAACAAATAAATAGTGTCAATACAAAGAAATTGCAACCATTCTCAATCTAAGTCTTAAGCTAAATAAATAGGAACAAGAGAGAGAACAAATACTCTAATGAAAAACCCAAAACCAACACGAATAAAGCATCCATCAAATGTTTACCATTAATTTGTGATGACTCCTGCATTAAATATTAAACAACATATTCAATATTTACAATGCTTAAATGAAATTTCTATTTTATTTAATTGAATTCCTTCACCATCTGAGTTTGTATCATCATATATGGTGGCATATCCATCAGAATGGTGTGATTCTCCTTCTAAAAATTAAAAAAAAACACACACACACACACACATATATATATATATATATATATATATATATATATATATATATATATCAACCATATATAGAATTAAAAGAAAAGAATAAAAGAGTAAGAGTATTACCTATATGCTCAGTAGCCCAAACCCAACTTCGTGCACACATTAGTGCCTCTAATGTCTTTAAATGAAGTCTACTACAATGTGGGCTAATAATCCTCCACTAGTACTGAAAGCGGACTCAGAAGCAACCGTGGAGACAGGAATGGCTAATATATCTCTCGCAATGGCTTGAAGAGTAGGATATTTAACTCCATATATTTTCCACCACAACAAGATATTAAAATCTTATGATCTTGGTAAGAATTCTTCCTCTAGATAATTGTCTAATTCTGTCTTGACATGTGAAGTCCTAGCTCTTTTCTTTTCCCTCACAAACATATCATAGTCTGACAATTTATCCTTACCCTTATTAGAATAAGCAATATCTACGATTGTAGAATCACTTCCAATAATTCCAAAATTTCGGTCAAATTCATAATAATTCATCAATTCACAAAAAAGTTGTCTTATACTAATTTGAAATGAAAAATCTTCTCCATAAAATTTGGGAAAATAGTATTCAAGCAAAGTCATCTTATATCTTGGATCTAAAACAGTAGCAACTCCCATTATCTCATGAATAATTCCCCAATATTTCTCAAATTTAGACAATATAGTGGTTGTCATTCGAGAAATAGTTTCATTTTCACAAACAAGTCATTTCGACAACTCTAACTTAATCTCACAAATATTAGGAAAATACATATTAGCAATTGGATACTTGGTTCCTGAAAATAATTCAGTCACAGTATAAAAAACTTCCAATCTCTCACATATTTCCCTTGCAAATTCCCAATCATGTTCACTTGGCAAAGTTTTATAATTAGGCTCACGTTGTTTTAGATGACTAAACACTTTTTTATACAAAATGGCAGTTCGAAGCATAAAAAATGTGGAATTCCACATAGTTGGACAATCAAGGCCTAACTTTTTTGTGATTGGAATTTTCAATTGTCGTGCTGCTTCCTCAAATTTTTCAAGTCTTTTAGGAGTAGCGGTCCAAAAAGCCACACTATCATGAATATTCTCAATTGTACTCTTTATAATATCCAAACTATCTTTCACAATTAAGTTCAATATATGCGCACAACATCGCATATGTAACAAGGAACCATATTTTATCAATTTACTTTTGTCCAATTTATCCTTGACTAAACCTATCAAAGCATCATTTGTAGAGCAATTATCTACTGTAATGGTAGACATTTTTGTATCAATACTCCAATCCATCAAACAATCAATCAAAGCATCACAAAGTACTCCACTTGTGTGTGGAGATGGTACGTACATGAACCTAGAAAAATTATAAATATTTTATTATCTAATATTTTAGGATTTAAATGACACAAATTTTAGATTTTAAAAATTGATATTAAAATAGTATTTATATGAAGCAATTAGTAATGAAATTACCTTAAAATTCAGTTTTGCATTCTCCAATTATAGTCAATGAAATGAGAAGTAATAGCCATGAATCCTCCTTTTTGATTGCTTGATGTCCACATATATGTTGTTATAGCCACTCTACTGTCATATTCTTTCAAAACCTTCATTGTCTTTCCTCTCTCACAATCAAAAATTTTCAATATGTCATTCTTCACAGTATTTCTTGAAGGAACCTTGAACAATGGTTGAAGAGCTATAGAATACCTCCTAAACCCAACATGGTCAACAATAGCAATAGGGTACTCATGCATAAAATTCATGTTTGGAAGCTCTCACCTTATAATGTCTTGGTCAAATGCATAAGTATACATTTCCTTCTTTTGGAGGTTGGTCACTAAAACCCTTTGCCT
This sequence comes from Triadica sebifera, assembly GCA_023653625.1. Taxonomy (NCBI): domain Eukaryota; kingdom Viridiplantae; phylum Streptophyta; class Magnoliopsida; order Malpighiales; family Euphorbiaceae; genus Triadica; species Triadica sebifera. Next base: position 21,094,740 of record CM042894.1, read on the forward strand.
TATATCAGCAATATTGCATCTTGGACAACGTTTGAAATGATTATGTAAATGTGTTGTTCCATTTTTAGAATTTCCACCAAGCAACTTACTACAATATTTGCATTCAACCTTGTCAACCCCATTCTCCTTCTTTTTTTTTTCTCAAAATGTAACCATACTACACTTTTGCACTTTTTACTTGTCGTATCTTCTGAAGTTGCTATAGTTTCGTTTGGAGTAGATGAATTTGAGTCAGTAGCATCACCATGTGTGCCTTGTTCAGAATTTTTTTAATTTTGTAGGTGGGCTTGAACTACCATCCATGTTTGTACCTAACAAAATAACACAAGGAAACTAATAAAAAAATCTATGAAAAAGTTCAAAAATTTGGAAAAATATTACTCTACTGTATATTTAACTTCATAGCCACATGTAAATTCAATTTCATATTATCAACAGACAACTAAATTCTAAATGTTGGATAAAAGAGTTTATGCAATATAACATAACATTATCATGCTTCTGTTCAATTAGAGATTTAATTAGTAGTCTTTTATTATAAAATTGGGGTTTTCATTCTCGTTTTCTAATTTAATATTTAATTTTATTAATTCACAAATTATATATGGGTAATGAATGAAAATATTTGATTTCAAAAAGTTAAACTATGCCATAGTGTAGAAATTACTTATATATGAAGTTTTAGTAGTGTACATGTAGTTCAATTTGTACTGGATGGGTCAACAAAACGAGATAGAACACATTTGGGTTTGTGTTTCTAGTTGTTTATCTATTGGATTGCAAGACTAACCAATCGTATTCAGGTTATCATTTTTTTTTATTTATTGATATTCTCATTAATCCAAACAAAGGATTAAAGTTTAAAACAGCAAAAAAATTTGAAAAAAAAGCCAAGAAAGAAATCAAAATGGAAGAAAAAATGTAAGAAAGAAATCAAAGTCATCGATTTGCAAGGACAAAGGCAAGAGTAAACAAAATGATAGGTTTCTTATTTTAAAGAGTAAGAAAAAGTGATTTACAAGAGGAGACTTACTGGAGAAAATGAGGCGTTGCGTTTGGTATGGAAGGCCGGAGGCGGCTGCATGACTGTGTGACTGCGTCTTAGCATTTGGTACTTGGTAGAGTGATGAAAACCTCACAAACTGAGCAATATAAGCATTTTAGGGTTTTTAATTTTTAATTTAGGCGTTAAATGAAATTATGAAAGTGTAAATATTAGTCATAGTAGTTGCACTGCAGCTGTAGGGCACATTAATCTAAGGAAAAAAATCAGCTTTTATATATTAATGTATAAATATAAATATAAATGTTAGTAATAGTAGGGCGCATTAAAATTTATATATAGGTTTACTTTTGCATTAATATAAAAATATATATTAATGTTTAAATATATATGTAACAATTCTTTTTAAATAAGGCACCAAAAATATAAATGCATTTTAATATGAATATTAGTAGTCTTTATATTAATGTAAACATATATTAAATATTAGTTTAATGTGCTCTACTATGACTAATATTTATATTTATATTTCTTATACAATTTAAACATATATTAAATATTAGTTCAATGTGCTCTACAATGACTAATATTTATATTTATATTTCTTATACAGTAATTTTTGCCTTTCTAGTCCATATAAGCATTTTAAATAATAATATTCTACAAATATAATTAATAAAACTATTTATTATTTTATTTCTTAAAATGCTCATCCATGTTTTTTTTTCTCTTATATTTGTGTATCACATATGTTGAACCTTGAGGGGTATTTCCGTCATTATGATGCTAAAAAATAAAATAGCAATAATATATTTAACATACTTGTTTTCTAAGTCTATTGAACAGGGTATGGAATATGATAGCAAGAATGGAGAATGGAAGATTAATCTTAAAAAGATAAAATTGAAGAAATAACATTTTCACGCCCGTGACCTTATATGTCACACCTGTGATGAAGGTTAGCACCAACAATCTAACATTTAAAGTTCACGGTCATGAAGAATGATAGCAACTGTGAATGAACATTTTAGTCACGCCCGTGAATTAAAGTCATGCCCGTGAGAAGACATGACAAATTCTTCCAGAGAGCTTCACGACTAGAATCACCACTTGGACCACGGCTTGGAAGGATATCACGCCCGTGAAGATAAAATATCACGCCCGTGATCAAACACTTCAAAACCTTCCAGAATGCTTCACGGCCAAGGTCACCACTCAAGTCACGGCTTGGAAGAATACTCACGACAGTGACACACATATTCACGACCGTGAAAGAAAAACATGTCAGACGCAATAATAAGGGTTGGTTCAACGGCTAGTTCTGTATTAAATGCATTCTAACGGCTATAATTTGCTATCGAAGTATAAATGCAAGTCATTTATGCATCCAGAACAAGAGGAGAACAAAAGAACAAGAGATCTTGAATCAAAATCTTATTGTAAGCCATTTGTGCATTTGATATTTTCAAAACAAACATTTATTCTCTGTGAAAATATTTTTGCTCATCATTCATTGAGCAATATAGATATGTAAGTGTTTCTCTCTGTAATCATCTACTTAAGTGAGTTTTGGGTATTTTGGGGTTAAGAGTAGAACACTTGTAAGGGTTATTTGTGTGAGCCTCAAAAACACAAGGTAAAGGTTATTTGTGTGAGCCTTTAAAATACAAGGTAACAGTTATTTATGTGAGCCTTTCAAACACAAGGAATTGGTTATTGTGTGAGCCATCAAAACACAAGGGATTTCTGGGTTAGGTGTAATCCATTGTTAGAAACACTATAGTTGGGAGTGAGCTTGTAAAACTCCATTGTAACACTTAGTGTGTTAGTGAAACTCCCAATTGAGATTGGGGAGAGGAGTAGAGTTTGTTAACACCCGAACCTCTATAAAAATCCTTGTGTCATATTTTCTATCCCTACTAAACTAAACTTTTCTTTCCGTACTTAAAAGTTAAATTTTTAATATCCAATTCAACCCCCCTTCTTGGTTTAATATCTGGGCAACAATTGGCATCAGAGCTAAGTCTAGCATCGAAGCCTAAACAACGCTAGTAAAGATCAAGATATGGCTAATGAAGGATTCCAAAGTCTCAAGTCTTACTTTAATGGAGCAAATTATGTTCATTGGATGTTTCGGATGGAGGCATATCTGGATAATGAAGGAATTGAAGTCTGGGATAGTATTCAGAAAGAATGGACACCACCAACTAGAAGAGGAGTTGATGGTGAAGAAGAAATCCTGTCAAAAGATGATTGGACAGAGCCTCAAAGAAGAGCAATTTTCAAAAATAAAAAGGCAATGACAATTCTCTCAAGCTCATTATCCATTGAAGAATGTGGTAGGATACAACACTGTTCAACTGCATATAGCATATGGAAAACATTGAAAAACTATCATGAAGGCCACAAAGCCACATGGGATGACAAAAGCTCTTCAAGTGAAAAAGATGACAATGAAAGCGAAGAGGTCAACCTATGCTTCATGGCTATAGAGGATCACGTCTTGGATAAGGTAAGATCACTTCACTCATACTCTTTCAATAATGTTAGTAGTGATAATGATAGTAATAGTGATGATGATGATGATGAGCAAAGCCTAATAGAAGAATTGAATCTATAACAAGAGAAAATATAGGAGTAAATTCAATACTTATAAGAATAACATTTTTAATTTAAAAATCAAAATGGATGTTTTAGAAAAGGAAAACTTTAAGCTTAAATCATCTAATGAATCTCTTCAAAAGTCATTAGATGAATACTCTTCAAGACCCTCAACTAAATCCTTGATTGAAGAGAATAATACTTAAAAAAATGAAGTTGAAGAACTTAGAAACTTCATTTCAAAATTTCACAAAGGAAAAGAGAGATTAGATACTCTCATTGTGTCTCAAAGACCACCTTTAATTAGACATGGTCTAGGATTTAAGGGCACATCATCATCTTTTCACAAAACTATTTTTGTTAAGTCAAGTGAACCTCACATCTCCACACTTGCTGGAACAGCACCAAGGAATAAGTACACTAAACCTTCTATACATAAAAGGAATAATCAAGGATTCGTAAGCCTAAGAAAGAAACTTCAAAAGGCTAATCATTACTTTATGTATAAGAAGCATGCATCTAGAAAAGCACCAATTAATCATGAATGTGCATGACATTGCTCTCAAACTCAGTCTAATAGAAATATGACATTCAAAAGCATTGTGAGACCAAAAAATATTTTTAGACCTAAACAGTGTAACTATTGTATGAAAATTGGTCACATAAATAAACATTGTTGGATAAGGAAGGCTCATTGGAAACCTTCATGTGCTAACCCCCAAGGACCCAAGCTCATTTGGGTACTTAAAAACCATACTTGAATTGTGATTCTATAGGTATGCCTCAAGTCCAAAATAAACAAAAATGCTTGGCTAGTAGACAGTGGATGCTCAAGGCATATGACAGGAGACAAAGAACTCTTCAATGAAATCAAAAGTATTGATGTAGGTAAAGTTACCTTTGGAAACAATGCTAAAGGTAAGGTAATTGGCATTGGCTCTATTAGTATTAATGGTACTACTTTTATTAAAGATGTCTTACTTGTTGATGGCTTGAAACATAACTTGTTAAGTGTAAGTCAATTATGTGATAAAGGAAACAAAGTAACCTTTACTTGCAACGAATGTCTTGTAAACTCTATTGATGGTCAAGAGATATTTAAAGGAAATAGAGATGTCAACACCTACATAATAGACTTACACGAGATATCTAACCATTCCACTAGGTGTCTTGTAACTACTAGTGATGAATCTTGGTTGTGGCATAGAAGGCTTGGTCATGCGAACATGAATTTGATTCATAGCCTCAGCACAAGAGAGCTGGTAAAGGAACTGCCAAAAGTCAAATTTGAAAAAGACAAGACATGTGAAACTTGTCAAGGAGGGAAGCAACACAAGTCATCCTTCAAATCCGAAAACATAGTAAGTACCTCAAAACCTCTACAACTCCTGCATCTAAATTTATTTGGACCTACTAGATATGCAAGCTTAGGAGGTAAACATTATGCCTTTGTCATCGTAGATGATTACTCTAGATTTACTTGGGTAATTTTCTTAGCTCAAAAGAGTGATGCTTTTGAAAATTTCAAAAATTTTGCTAAAAGAGTTCAAAATGAAAAAGGATATTGCATTTCAAAAATAAGAAGTGACCATGGCAAAGAATTTGAAAATGAAAACTTTGAAAGTTTTTGTCTTGAACATGACATTTCGCATAATTTTTTATCTCCTAGGACAGCTTAAGAAAATGGGGTAGTTGAAAGGAAAAATCGAATTTTAATTGAAATGGCTAGAACAATGCTCAATGAGTATGGTTTACCAACTTACTTTTGGGCAGAATCCATAAATACTGCTTGTTATATTTCAAATCGAGTTTTCAAAAGACCTCTCCTAAACAAAACTTCATTTGAGCTATGGAATGGAAGAAAGCCCTTGATATCATACTTTAGAGTATTTGGATGCAAGTGCTTCATATTGAATACTAAGGACAACCTTGGAACATTTGCCTCTAAATCTGATGAGGGTATCTTTTTAGGATACTCTACAACTAGCAAAGCACATAGAGTATTTAATAAAAAGTCATTAACTGTTGAAGAATATATGCATATTGTTTTTAATAAATCTAGTAGACTTGATCTTATGAATGGTAGTGTTCTTGATGATGTTGTAGGTACCATGGAAACACTTGATCTTGACAATGGAAAAGAAGAAAATGATCAAGAAGATTCACATCAAGATGATTCTCTACCTCAAGCTCAAGAAGAAAACAGGCGAGAGCTCCCAAAGGAATAGAGATTGACAAAAGATCACCCCAAAGAGCAAATCATTGGTGATCCTTCTAGGGGAGTAAGTACTAGATCTCATTTCAAACATTTACCTTATGACTTTGCTTTTATTTCTCAAATTGAGCCTAAAAATATTGATAAGGTTCTTAATGATGAAAGTTGGATGATTGCAATGCAAGAGGAACTCAACCAATTTGAGAGAAGTAAGGTATGGACCTTAGTACCTAGACCCAAGGATCATCAAATTATAGGTAGCAAATGGGTATTTAGAAATAAACTAGATGAACAAGGTTCAATAACTAGGAATAAGGCTAGATTGGTTGCAAAAGGGTATAATCAGGAAAAAAGAATAGATTATGATGAGACTTATGCTCCTGTAGCTAGATTAGAAGCCATAAGAATACTTTTAACATATGCATGCCACATGAATTTCAAACTCTTTCAAATGGATGTAAAAAGTGCCTTTTTAAATGGTTATATAGAAGAAGAAGTTTATGTAGAACAACCACTAGGTTTTGAAAGCTATGATTTGCCTAATCATATTTTTAAACTTTCAAAAGCTTTATATGGTTTGAAACAAGCCCCAAGAGCTTGGTATGAAAGACTAAGTTCTTTCTTTTAGAAAATAACTTTACAAAGGGGAATGTTGACACTACATTATTCACTAAAAAACATAAGCATGATATTCCAATTGTTCAAATTTATGTTGATGATATCATATTGGCTCTACTAATGAATTGCTTTGTCAAGAATTTTCTAAGTGTATGACTAGGGAATTTGAAATGAGCATGATGGGTGAGCTTAAATATTTCCTCGGTCTACAAATAAAACAAGACAATGAGGGCATATTCATCAACCAATCCAAATATGTCAAATACTTACTTAAGAAATTTGGAATGGAAGGATGCAAGAATGCCAAGACTCCAATGAGCACATTAACAAAATTGGACAAGAATGAAAAGGGTAAGAGCATTAATGAAAAGCTCTATAGAGGTATGATCGGATCACTTTTATATCTTACTACTTCTAGACCCGACATAATGTATATCATTTTTATATCTTACTTGTAAGGGTTACTTGTGTGAGCCTCAAAAACACAAAGAAGGTTATTTGTGTGAGCCTTTAAAACACAAGATAAATGTTATTTGTGTGAGCCTTTAAAACACAAGGTAAATGTTATTTGTGTGAGCCTTTAAAACACAAGTAATTGGTTATTGTGTGAGCCATCAAAACACAAGGGATTTCTGGGTTAGGTGTGATCCATTTTTAGAAACACCATAGTTGGGAGTGAGCTTGTAAAACTCCATTGTAACACTAGCATCAAAAACACAAAGAAGGTTATTTGTGTGAGCCTTTAAAATACAAGATAAAGGTTATTTGTGTGAGCCTTTAAAACACAAGGTAAAGGTTATTTGTGTGAGCCTTTAAAACACAAGTAATTGGTTATTGTGTGAGCCATCAAAACACAAGAGATTTATGGGTTAGGTGTGATCCATTGTTAGAAACACCATAGTTGGGAGTGAGCTTGTAAAACTCCATTGTAACACTTAGTGTGTTAGTGAAACTCCCAATTGAGATTGGGGAGAGGAGTAGGGTTTGTTAACACCTGAACCTCTATAAAAATCCTTATATCATATTTTTCTATCACTTCTAAACTTAACTTTTCTTTCTGCACTTAAAAGTTAAATTTTTAATATTCAATTCAACCCCCCTTCTTGGTTCAATATCTGGGCAACAACATATATGTAACTATAAGTGATTTTAATTTGAGTTTCTTAAAACCCTTCTAACTTAAAAAAGTAGTTTGGTTTGACTTTTTAAAATAAATAATCACATTTTTATTCAAATTTCTTATTTAGTTCAACACAAAATTAAAATTTGAACTCTTTTGAAATTGTTTGAATTATAGAGATCCTAAAATCGGGAATCTGAGATAATATAAATTTGTTTGGAATTAAACTTGTTAAAATTAGATGAGTGTTTGATTTAATTAATTAAAAAATTGATAATTTGTTCATTTTCAATCGTTGGTCCAATAGTGTTTGATTTTTTTTATTAACTGCTGATAAGTAACTAGATTTCAATTAGTGGCTTATTAGACAATTCTATTTTGAACTTATTTTTGAACAATTGAAGCCTTTTAAATACAAAGACCATATTGCTCTTCAAATACATAATAAATAAATAAATAAATAATAAATGTAAGTATATAATACAAATGATTATGTAATTTAAAAAATAAAATCTAAATATTAAATAAAAAATTTCAAGAACTCTTATTTTAGCTAAAATATATTTATTTTTTATTCACTCTTTTATTTATAAATGATAGGAATACATTTTTTGACTAATTTTTTGACATGATTTAGATTATTAGAAACTTAGAATTAATGACAACTTCTATATATATGATGGTATTATTACAATAATATTAATTATAAAGGTATATATATTCGGGACGAGGCATATATAACCCGTCCCCGCCTCGCCCCCGATATATGAGGTTTTCGGTTTTCCCTGAAATCCGACCCGAACCCGGTCATTAGTCAAAAAATCCATCCCGTTTGGAGCGGTTTTGACTCGGAGCTCCACGGATCCGGGTCCAATTTCCATCCCTAGACGAGTATATTATATAATTTTATGTCAAATTTTTCAAGTTTAAGACCCTGAAATTGAGGAATAAAATCCAGGATCCGGTTTTGTGAGAATATCGGAAAACACATTTTTCTCTTTGGTGGGCAAATTGTAAAATTGAGAATACAAGTATGTAGAATAAATTATGACGTAAATCTTGGTGTATGTAATTGAAGAAACTTAATTAGTTTGGGATTTAAAATTGGAGAATTATAAATTATAGTGCAATTTATTTGAAAAACGAATTTTATTCCAGTATGGAATTAGTGCAATTAAATTAAGTAGTAAATAGAATAATTAATGGAGGAATTTATAGAGTATGTTATTGTTAAAATTATTTAGTTTAGAGCACAATTGGATGAAATAAAATTCATGTATGGATTAAATTGAAAAGAGAGAAAATTTGTAGATTGATTAATAAAAGTTGAAAAGAGGGGAGGATTAAAAAGGAAATGATAGCATGATTAATTAAAGCATAATTTCCACGTGGGTGTGTGCATGTGAAGATTATCCAATTAATTAAGTATAATTAAAAGCATAATTTCGTGTATACATGGTATATGGGTACACCTTTTATCTGACTTTCTTCTCTTCCACCGAAGCCAACTATTCTCCCGTTTTTTTATTTTTTTTTTCTCTATAATCTCTTACAACCTTCTAGTTTGTTCTTCAAATCACTTTCTTGCCGTCACCCTTACAAAGAAAAAAAAAGAAAGGAATCAAGCTTCATGTCTCGGCCATAGCTGGGATCATGATAGGAGAAGAAATTCTTGGTGAACAGAGGAGGGATTTATGAAGATCTAAGCTAATTGGAGCTAAAGCGGCGGAAAGAAAAAGAAAAAAAAATAAAAGAAGAAGGAATGGTTACGGCTTAGGTAAGCAACTTGACTTCACTTTGAATTGAGTTTCCAACCATGACCTTTTTCTTTCTAATTCTTTTTTTAATTCCATAAAAGTGTGATTAATTGAGTAAAATTTAACTTAAGGCTGCATGGTGGTTTGAGGAAAATAGAAAATGGGATAAAAGAATTTAGTGTGGTGCCAAGTAAAAAAAAAAATTAAATTAAATTAAATTAAAAGGTTAGCAAAATTCTCTCTATGTGGTCATGAGTTAAGTTCACAATTCTTGGTTTTTTTTTTCTAACCTTCTTCTAAATATATAAATTTGTGAGATGTTCTTTTTGCCTTTCTTGTTTATCTCTGAGGTAAAGAATAAAGAGAAGATAGAGGAAGAAAAGACTGCATGTGATGAGCTTTTAATATGGCCGAGAAATATGGGAGTGAAGAGTTGATAATTTTGTCCAAAAAAATTGATGAAAATTTAGATTAGCTGGAGATGAATTAGAGCTAGGAAGGTTTGTTAGTACCTTGTGGCCTTAAGAAACTTAAAATAAAGTTTAGTTAAATATTAATTGAAGAAAGAAAATAAGATTCATTGAAGATGGGTCTCGGCCAAAGTGAAGTGACAGATTAATTTAAATTAAACTACAGTTTGATCAATTGACAAATTAAATTAATTTAATTAAGACAATAATTAGTCAAATGAACAAATTAAATGGAGTAAAGTGAGAATTTGATTGTAATATCATGTTTGGACCCGTGAGCTATATAAATTAAATTGTAAAGTACTATAACTTGGGATAATATAACATTGTAAGTATGGAAAAAGATTATTTATTTGAACCCAACCCATGAAGAATTTTAACCAAGATTGAGATAAATAGAGGGCTTAAGTTTAAGTCATGAACCCTTTTAAGTTTGAGCCATTGGAATTCGCTAAACTGTCAATAAACGAGATATGTTATGTTATAAAGGGATAAATTAAAATCTAATTGAAGTTAAGTGAGGGTTGGATAAGCAATCTTGAAGTGAACTGTGAATTATGGACAAAGATTTGCAAGACTTTAGCATTACCTAAACTTAGAACTTAAAGGAGTATTGAACATATTACCTTACACGAGACAGATCCTATTAATTAATGTTATCTATGGCATAAAAAGGATTTCAAATATGTAAAAGTGAGAAAATTAGATAATAGTAAATTAATAGGTGAACAATTGAGTTAAAGAGGATTAGGATTGGGCTTTAAGCATTTCACTAGGAAAATTATTTTACTATTCTTGAAAGAAGGATAAATGGTAGGCACTTAGCAAGCATGAATATGATGACTAATTATCAAATAATTTATATTAGGCATGTTGACATCACAAAAGGCCAAGCGAAACAAGGATAAGGATCCAATAGATACGAGAAGTAAAACATATATCTAGGTTTGGGCAAAATCCTTGTCCTAATGACCATGAAAATAAAAATTAAAACATCAATAGTAATATATTTTTAGCGGTGAAAAATAATATATATATATATATATATTCAAATTTAATATTAAATAATTTTCATTTGAAATATGGATTACATATTGTATTTTTTTAATATTAAAATTTTTATTAGTATTTTTATAGAATTTACGGTTTTGAGTCCATATAAAAATATAGACAATGATATAGAGATTGTTAGCATGTCAATAAGGAATGAATTTCATGACCTATAGTTATATTGGTCATGAGTGATATTATATGGATCACGAGATTATTTTGGATCATACATATTATTTATATATCGGTCATATAATTATCTTGGATCGGCTTTGGTCCTATGGTTATCTTGGATCATATAATATTATTTGGATCATATGATTATCTTTGACTCTGAGATTTCTATCGATTCATGGTATCTCTTGATTCCCTAGGTATGTCTATGGTTTCTTATAGACTATAAGCTAGTACATAACTTATTTATAGGCTTGGAAGGTATTGTAAAGTAAATGGATATGGTTTTTCTAAAAATTAATACAGATGGTGGTTACAAATTGTGAAATATTTTTTTTTATAATACAATGTTGTGATAAGCTAGAAAATAACATAGCTAACATAAAGTCTAGCTGGACATCCTATCAAGCGAGCTACTTCCGCCTCGAGGCTCTCCATGCGAGACTCCATGAAATCCTTGAGGTTCTGTAACCTCTCATCCATCAAAGCCTGCAATTGCTCAAACCGTGGTGCCAAGAGGTCAGCCATTTGCTGAGCCAAGTTTGGTGTGGAGGCAGAGGATTGTCCAATTTCCTGCTCAACCTCTGGAGACATCATCTCAACTCGAACTCTCTTCTTCTGCTGGATTCCTTGGAGGCCAGTTTTGAAGTCATCCAAGTCATTGTCCTCCCAAATAATCTCACCAGCAGTGTTGGTGAAGCTGTAGTAAACGTTGTTCTCAAATATCATACGAACAACCACTCCCATTTTGACAAAGGACTTGACATCTAGTCGGTCGCGAGGATGTGCTGGTATGAGGTTGAAGTGGTGTTCCTCTAGCTTCAGGTACCCCAGCTTGATGGCGAGATAAGTCACATACCCACCAATCAGAATGTCTTCAGAAGGCTTGGTGGCAATTGACAGAAGATGGTTTGCAAACCATCGAGATAAAGCCACTGTTAGGCCTCTTCGGGCCATCTCCAGGAGAAAGAGCTCTGACTTCCTAATCGATCCATTGCTGTCTCCTCTGGAAAAAATGCTATTGGTTAGAAACCTATGCGAGTACTTGTGCACTGGGGATCGAAGGTGGGTGCTTTTTGTCTTTTTGACGTCCCAGCTGCAGTCAAGCCCGAAGTGAGTCCATGCCTGAGTAGCATAGAACTCCACCTCACTCTCATTCAGGATACCGTTAGAGGGAAGGTTGAACATGTATCCAAACTCTGTAGCATTGAGGGTGTTCGGATGCTTACAAAGTTAGAATTTCACCGTGCCGGTAGGAGAGACTTGCAGAGTGCTCGGGAACTCTAAAGTTGGTTCCCTCAGCGTCAGTTGATGGAAATCGACGAAATCTTTCAGATGACAAGCCTGGAGTTGTTCCGTCATGCTTGTTTCGAGGCTGAGTGTACGGATGGTTTGCCACTCAAATGATCGAGAGGAAAGGAGTGGCCTTTGTTTGAGAACTGAGTATCTAGGATGACAATGCTCTAGAATAATGTTTAGAAGGTAGTTCGTGTACCTTCTTGGAGCATGAGATTTCTTTCTTGTACCCTTGGAGGAGCCGGTTTCCATTTTGATTGAAAAATGAACTTTTGAAGAGTGAAACATTTGATAGAAATTTTGGAGTAAAACCTAAGGTGATGTGATTTCTGATGATGGAAATGCTTTTTGAAGATATTTATAAATGGAATGAGTTGCTAGGGGGCCGGAATCTTCAAAATAGTATTCAATGGTGATAAATGAGAGAAGTTGGAGAGTTGGAATGAGAGAAATAACGGCAGAAACGTTTTATAGCCAACATATTCTCGGGCATGAAAAACTAAGTCACGGGCGTGAAATGTCTTGTTCACGGTTTGCTGAAGAGACGCTCTACCCGTGAAAAGAGAGGTAAAATTATTCACGGTCGTGAAATTTAAAGGTAACGGGCATAAATGATGAACTATCACGGTGGTGACAAACGACTCACGGGCGTGAATTACAATCTTCACTACTTGTGATCGTGAAACAGAGCGTGATACAAAGCGTGAATGCTTCTGTGAGTTTTTGGTGGAAATGTTCACTGTCGTGAAAAAGCATCACAGACATGAACAAAGGGTTTTACGGAGGTGATAGAAAAAGGTTATGGTCGTGAAACATAGTCTTAACTACCTTCAGCCGTGAAGCATGTCATGAAGCAAGTCGTGAAAGCTACTGGTTCTTTTGGCGATTTATATCATGGCCGTGAATATATGTCACGGGCGTGAATTGCCTAAAATCCTCATTAAATAAAATTAAGTCTAAAACAAGACTAAAGCATTTCTAAGAAGCTTTTATCCCCTATAACATATATTTCCATCAAATTAGCTACCTCATATCTAATAAGATGAGACAAAAAAACACAAGATTATCAATCAAGATTTGACAATTTTAGCAATCATAAAGTTAATCCATCAATTATACCAAGCTCTCTTCTTATGAAATTAAATCTTTCCTCATTTAGAGACTTAGTGAAGATATCTGCCAATTGATTGTCTGTGCTTATAAATTCCAATACAATATCTCCATATTGAACATGATCTCTAATAAAATGTTGTCTTATGTCAATATGCTTACTTTTAGAGTGTTGAATGGGATTCTTAGATAGATTTATAGCACTTGTATTGTCACATCTAATAGGTATATGGTTCATACTATGACCATACTCCTTAAGTTGTTTCATCCAAAGGATTTGTGTACAACAACATCCTGCTGCCACATACTCCGCTTCAGCGGTAGAAAGAGCAACTAAAACTTGTTTCTTGCTAAACCAAGAAACTAAGCATTCTCCAATAAAGTGACAAGTACCTAAATTACTTTTTCTATCTAAAAAATTTCTAGCATAATCAGCATCTGAATATCCTATAATGTAAAGGGATGAATTTCTAGGATATCATAAACCTAGATGCAATGAGTCATGTAAATATTTTAGAAGTCTTTTTACTGCATTTAAATGACACTTTTTAGGACATGATTGAAAGCGAGCACATAAGCATACACTATACATTATATTGGGTCTAGAGGCAGTAAGATATAAAAGTGATTCGATCATACCTCTATAGAGCTTTTCATTAATGCTCTTATACTTTTCATCCTTGTCCAATTTTGTTGATGTGCTCATTAGAGTCTTGGCATTCTTGCATCATTTAATTCCAAATTTTTTAAGTAAGTCTTTGGCATATTTGGATTAGTTGATGAATATGCCCTCATTGCCTTGTTTTATTTGTAGACCGAGGAAATATTTTAGCTCACCCATCATGCTCATTTCAAATTCTCTAGTCATAAACTTAGCAAATTCTTGACAAAACAATTCATTAGTAGAGCCAATATGATATCATCAACATAAATTTGAACAATTAGAATATCATGCTTATGCTTTTTAATGAATAATGTAGTGTCAACATTCCCCTTTGTAAAATTATTTTCTAAGAGAAAAGAATTTAGTCTTTCATACCAAGCTCTTGGGGCTTGTTTCAAACCATATAATGCTTTTGAAAGTTTAAAAACATGATTGGGCAAATCATAGCTTTCAAAACCTAGTGGTTGTTCTACATAAACTTCTTCTTCTATAAAACCATTTAAAAATGCACTTTTTACATCCATTTGAAAGAGTTTGAAATTCATGTAGCATGCATATGCTAAAAGAATTCTTATGGCTTCTAATCTAGCTACAGGAGCATAGGTCTCATCATAATTTATTCCTTCTTCCTGATTATACCCTTTTGCAACCAACCTAGCCTTATTCCTAGTTATTGACCCTTGTTCATCTAGTTTATTTCTAAATACCCATTTGCTTCCTATGATTTGATGCTCTTTGGGTCTAGGTACTAAGGTCCATACCTTACTTCTCTCAAATTGGTTGAGTTCCTCTTGCATGGCAATCACCCAACTTTCATCTTTAAGAGCCTCATCAATATTTTTAGGCTCAATTTGAGAAACAAAAGCAAGGTCAGAAACTAAATGTTTGGGGTGATATTTTGTCAATCTCCACTCCTTTGGGAGCTCTTGCCTGTTTTCCTCCTGAGATTGAGGTAGAGAATCATCTTGATGTGAATCTTCTTGATCATTTTCTTCTCTTCCATTTTCAAGATCAAGTCTTTCCAAGGTACCTAAAACATCATCAAGAACACTACCTTTCACAAGATCAAGTCTACTAGATTCATCAAAAACAACATGCATAGATTCTTCAACAGTTAATGACTTTTTATTAAATACTCTATATGCTTTGCTAGTGGTAGAGTATCCTAAAAAGATACCCTCATCAGATTTAGAGGCAAATTTTCCAAGGTTGTCCTTGGTATTCAATATGAAGCACTTGCATCCAAATACTCTAAAGTATGATATCAAGGGTTTTCTTCCATTCCATAGCTCAAATGCAGTTTTGTTTAAGAGAGGTCTTTTGAAAACTTGATTTGAGATATAACAAGCAGTATTGTGGCTTCTGCCCAAAAGTAAGTTGGTAAACCATTTCAATTAAAGTTCGATTTTTCCTTTCAATTACCCCATTTTGTTGAGGTTTCCTAGGAGATGAAAAATTCTGCGAAATGCCATATTCAACACAAAAGCTTTCAAAGTTTTCATTCTCAAATTTTTTTCCATGGTCACTTCTTATTTTTGAAATACAATATTGTTTTTCATTTTGAACTCTTTTTGCAAAATTTTTAAAATTTTCAAAGGCATCACTCTTTTGAGCTAAGAAAATTACCCAAGTAAATCTAGAGTAATCATCTACGATGACAAAGGCATAGTTTTTACCTCCTAAGCTTGCAATTCTAGTAGGTCCAAATAACTCTAAATGCAGGAGTTGTAGAGGTTTTGAGTTACTATGTTTTTGGATTTGAAGGATGACTTGTGTTGCTTCCCTCTTTGGCAAGGTTCACATGTCTTGTCTTTTTCAAATTTGACTTTTGGCAGTCCCTTTACCAGATCTCCTATGCTGAGGCTTTGAATTAAATTCATGCTTGCATGACCAAGCCTTCTATGCCACAACCAAGATTCATCACTAGTAGTCACAAGACACTTAGAGGAATGGTTAGATATTTTGTGTAAGTCTATTATGTCGGTATTAACATCTCTATTTCCTTTAAATATCTATTTACCATTAATAGAGGTTACAAGACATCGTTGAAAGTAAAGGTTACTTTGTTTCCTTTATCACATAATTGACTTACACTTAACAAGTTATGTTTCAGGCCATCAACAAGCAAGACATCTTTAATAAAAGTAGTACCATTAATACCAATAGAGTCAATGCCAATTACCTTACCCTTAGCATTGTTTCCAAAGGTAACTTTACCTCCATCAATACTTTTGATTTTATTTCAAAGTTCTTGGTCTCCTGTCATATGTCTTGAGCATCCACTGTCTACTAGCCAAATATTTTTGTTTATTGTGGACTTGAGGCATACCTATATAATCACAATTCAAGTATGGTTTTTAGGTCCCCAAATAAGCTTGGGTCCTTGGGGGTTAGCACATGAAGGTTCCAATTGAGCCTTCCTTATCCAGAAATGTTTATTTATATGACCAAATTTCATACAATAATTACATTGTTTAGGTCTAAAAATTCTTTTGATTGCCATATTTCTATTAAACTGAGTTTGAGAGCAATGACATGCACAATCAAGATGAATGGGTGCTTTTCTAGGTGCATTCTTCTTATACATAAAGGCATGATTAGCCTTTTGAGGTTTCTTTCTTAGGCTTACCAATCCTTGATTATTCCTCTTATGTATAGAAGATTTAGTGTATTTTGTACATTTATCCCTTGGTGCTGTTCCAGCAAATGTGGAGATGTGAGGTTCACTTGACTTAACAAAAGTAGTCTTGTGAGAAGATGATGATGTACCCTTAAATCCTAGACCATGTCTAATTAAGGGTGGTCTTTGAGACACAATGAGAGTATCTAAACTCTCATTTCCCTTGTGAAATTTTGAAATGGAGTTTCTAAGTTCCCCAACTTCATTTTTCAAAGTATTGTTTTCTTTAAGCAAGGATTTAGTTTAAAGTCTTGAAGAGTATTCATCTAATGACTTTTGAAGAGATTCATTAGATGATTTAAGCTTAAAGTTCTCCTTTTCTAAAGCATCCATTTTGATTTTCAAATTAGAAATGTTATTCTTATAAGAATTGAATTTACTTCTATATTTTTCTAGTTATAGATTCAATACTTCTATTAGGCTTTGCTCATCATCATCATCATCTTCACTATTACTATCATTATCACTACTATCATTATTGAAAGAGTATGAGTGAAGTGATCTTACCTTATCCGAGACATGATCCTCTATAGCCATGAAGCATAGGTTGACCTCTTCACTTTCATTGTCATCTTTTTCACTTGAAGAGCTTTCGTCATCCCATGTGGCTTTGTGACCTTTCTCCCCATTGTCTCTTTGGTATTTGCTCTTGTGCTTCTTGAGCCTTGGACATTCTGGTTTAATATGCCCTTTCTTTCCACATTCATAGCACTTTACCTCCTCTTTACTTCTTTGTGCATCATTAGAAGTCTGTTTGAGGTTTCTTTGCCTGAATTTTCTAGAGTTGCTCATTCTTTTCTCAATGATTCTTTTCAGTCTTCTTGAGAGCATAGCAATGTCCTCATTTCATCATCACTTTTTTCTTCATCATCTTCAACTTCCTCTTGAGATTTTGAAGTAGAGGCTTTTAGTGCCAGAGGCTTTCTTTTTTCTAGCTCTACTTCAAGCTCTCTATCTCTTTTCACTGTCATTTCATGTGTGAGAAGTTTGCCAATAAGCACATCAGTATTCATGATGCTCATGTCTTCATTTGCCTCTTCTATACCGGCAACTCTTGAACCATAATCTTTGAGAGGAAGACTTCTCAGGACTTTGTTATTAACATCATCCAAGCTCATGTGTTTCCCAAGTTTTCTCATGCCATTTATGATGGCTAAAAGACGGTTGGTCATGTCAATAATTGATTCATTGGATTTCATCTTGAAGAGCTCATACTCTGAAGTAAGAAGTTGAATATTGTTGGATTTAACTTGCTTATTTCCTTCATGATAGTTTTCCAATGTTTTCCACATGCTGTAAGTTGTTGGGCAGTGTTGTATTCTGCCACATTCTTCAATGGATAATGAGCTTGAGAGAATTGTCATTGCCTTTTTGTTTTTGAAATTTGCTCTTCTTTGAGGCTCTATCCAATCATCTCTTGACAGGATTTCTTCTTCACCATTAACTCCTCTTCTAGTTGGTGGTGTCCATTCTTTTTGAACACTATCCCAGACTTCGATTCCTTCACTATCCAGATATGTCTCCATTTGAAACTTCCAATTAGCATAATTTGCTCCATCAAAGTAAGGCTTGAGACTTTGGAATCCTTCATTGGCCATATCTTGATCTTTGCTAGCGCTGTTTAGGTTTCGATGCTAGACTAAGCTCTGATACCAATTGTTGCCCAGATATTGAACCAAGAAGGGGGGTTGAATTGGATATTGAAAATTTAACTTTTATGTGCGGAAAGAAAAGTTAAGTTGAGTAGGGATAGGAAGATATGACACAAGAATTTTTATAGAGGTTCGGGTGTTAACAAACCCTACTCCTCTCCCCAATCTCAATTGAGAGTTTCACTAACACTCTAAGTGTTACAATGGAGTTTTACAAGCTCACTCCCAACTATGGTGTTTCTAACAATGAATCACACCTAACCCAGAAATCCCATGTGTTTTAACGGCTTACACAATAAACCAATTCATTGTGTTTTAAAGGCTTACACAAATAACCCTTACAAGTGTTCTACTATTAACCCTAAAATACCCAAACCCATTTGATAAATGATTACAAAGAGAAACACTTACAAATCTATAATGCTCAGAGAATGATGAGCAAAAATATTTTCACAGAGAATAAATGTTTGTTTTGAAAATATCAAATGCACAAATGGCTTACAATAAGATTTTGATTCGAAGTATTAACTATTCTCTTGTTCTGAATTCATAAATGACTTACATTTATACTTCCATGGCGAATTATAGTCGTTTGATTGCATTTAATGCGAAAATAGTCGTTGCACCAACTCTTATTTTCGCGTTTGACATGTTTCTCTTTCCTCTTTCACGGTCGTGAGTATGATTGTCACGGTCGTGACTGTTCTTCTAAGCCGTGAGTTGAGTGGTGACTTTGGCCGTGAAGCATTCTGGAAGGATTTGAAGTGTTTGATCACGGGCGTGACATTATATCTTCACGAGCGTGAACATCATTCCTAACCGAGGTCCAAGTGGTGACTTTGGCTGTGAAACTCTCTAGAGGAATTTGTCATGTCTTATCACGGGCATGACTGATATGATCATTCACGGTTGCTATCATTCTTCATGGTCGTGAACTTTAAATTTTGGATAGTTGGCGCTAAGCTTCATCACGGGCGTGAACACGTTATTTCTTCATTTTTTGTCTTTTTAAGATTAGTCTTTCATTCTCCATTCTTGCTATCATGTTCCATACCCTGTTCAATAAACTTAGAAAACAAGTATGTTAAATACATTATTGCTATTTTATTTGTTGGCATCAAAATGACGAAAATACCCCTCAAGGTTCAGCACTTACCAAAAATATTCTCCCTCTTAAGCTAGATGTTTTCCCACTACTTTGAACTCCTCCTTTCTTTTCTTTTCTTCAAATCTTCATACTCTAGCTGAAATCCATTTTTCTACCTCTTTTCCTTTGATTTTCCAACAAAATATGTGGTTTTTCCTTGTTAACATCTAGGTTTTTTTGTTATGAATGAAGGAGAAAATGGAGAATGAGAATGGCATGTAAGAGGAAAAGAAAGAAGAAAAATCCGCCCTAACCCTTTATCTCTCTCCATTATTATATATATATATGTATATATATATAGGGTCCATTTAATCTCCACCACACATTATTTCAACCAATAGGGTTAGAGTCCAAGTCAAACAATGAATATGAATTTTTTTCACTTGTATAATTACTATTATACCCTTACTCATGTATTTCTTCCCAAATTGCCCTTAATCAAATTTTATCTTCATAATTAATCAAGTCTTTGTAATTAATTACTCTATTAAATATCCAAATTCTCTTTTTAATCTGAATTTAGACTTGATTAATGCAGTTGTACCTTTTTTGTACGCTTATGATATATGGCCTAAATTTGCAGATGTTACACAAGTTGTAAGTAAGGTCTCTCCCCATATGTTAAATGGCAATTTTGCACTTAAAATCATAGCATTTACCATATGAACAAGTGTCCTATTCTGCCTTTCTACTAAACCATTTTGTTGTGGAGTATAGGGTGCACTAGTTTGATGTATAATTCCATGTATTGTTAAAAATAGGTATGCAAGAGAGTTGGCTTTGAAGCATGTAGAAAACTTTCAAAATTTGGGGATTTTTTGACAACTTCATCAAAATTTTACCTAAAGTATGAATTGTTGGTACCATCTTATATAAAATTTTACCTTTTCAAGTTGAAACCCTCCCCACCTAACTACTCATCTTCCTTTTCATCTCTATTCATTTCACAACCATTAACAGGGTTAGTTCACCATTGGTCATTGAATTTAACATAACTTACCACTAAATTATAAAAAAATTATACCAAAAAAAAACTAAACATTTTTTAACACAAAAATCATCTCCGACCAGTTTTGATGTGTTAGTAACTGAAAATTTGACATGGCATATAATATGGAGCCTATATTGCTACATCAAATGTCTATGTGGCAATGTCAAATGGAGAAAAAAAAAAGACAAGAAAATATCTCTCATTCACGCTTTGGATTATTTTTATTCATAATCACTGAACTTATACTCTACTTGCAATTAAGTCTGAAAAAATAATTCTTCTTTATTGTAATCAAATTCTTTTTTCTATTTTAAGTAATCACACATCTCCTCCTAAGATCCATTTGGAAAAATAGTACAATCTCCATGAGATACATATCTAATACTTTCCATCTCATCGTCTATAAAATGCTTCACAAATATTTTTATTTTTTTGACTTGTCCAGATAAAGACACTTTTTCAACACATCTGACTCCAGGTCCAGTGGCTTTGGAGGGTCATTTATTGTCAAGTGGCTTTAGAATATCATTTATCTTTAACCCAAATGAATTTTTGTATATAAAATCAAAACATTCAAGTAATTTTTTCATTACAAAATTTTCTTTCCTAATTGAATTGCAGTAGAGTATAAGTTTAATGACATCGCCAGAGCATGAATATGAGACAATTTTTTTTGTCTTTTTGTCCATATGGTAGACGTGACAATAAAAGTTGGAGTTGTGCTTACTCATATATGGTGAAACTTAACATGATGTGGGAAAATTCGGCTCCAAGTCATCTTTTTGGTTGTTGGGTCAATAAAAATGGTTAGACATGATTTTTTTTTGTTAAAAAAAGTTTAGATATTTTTTTTGTACAAATTTTTTTTTTCTAATTTAGTGGAAAGTTATGTTAAATTCAACGGCCCCTTGTGAAATTAACCCCATTACTATACTCAATAGTCATGCCTTCTACTACCTACATATAGATGTCTTTATTAGATCCATGAAAGGGATTAATTTTAAAAAATTTACCTTTATGAATTTTTCCTTGCTATTTTTTTTTGGAGAAAAACTACCAATACTTTTTTTCAACATTTTCTTGGACACTTACTCTATAATAGGACCATATCATCAAAATTTGCTACTTTATTTAACAATTAAACTTGATGATGTGAATCAATTATTGAGCAAGTGCCCTAAAAAGAAAATGTAAGTAGCATTTTCTCTTTTTTTTCATGAATTCCATGCCTTTGTTAATCCATAATAAATTAAGAATTTCCTCGTATTGACCCTTTTTTACTTTTTTATTTTGCCATTTTGATTTTGGGGATCAATGTTAATTCGATGTAGAACAAACCTAGTGGAAGGGCACACAATAATCGGAAAGGTAGGCATGAATTTACTTATGATTACCTTTTTTCTCAAATTTATTGCTCCCAATTTGGAGATGCACTTGTTATTTAGCTAGTTCAATAATACTATGTTTGTATGGGGTTTGTAGGGGTAAGGTAGCGTAGAATAATGGTTAATTTTACCTACAGTCACTGAATTTTTGCTAACTTATAGTAAAATAAATATTTAATTTTTTTTCACACTAAAATATTTAGCTAACTTATAGTAAAATAAATATTTAACTCAAACTTATATATATTTAAGTTTGTGTTGTTTCGTATCGTTTAATCATGTCATATTCAAAATTATTAGCTTTACTTGAACGTTTTGAGTATAATGAAAATAAATTTAAATTTAAATTTTCTTTTTTGATTGAAATATAATTAGAGTATAAATTCAATAATTGTAGATAAAATTAATCTTATCTACTTGACACTATCACATGGACATCTAACGTGACAATTGAATTTATGGTGTGTGTCATATGTCATCCAACATGGCTGCTGACGTAACAAAATTCAGCGCCACACAGTGTCCATCTCAACTTTTCAGCTATTGCATCACCTTCAGTCCCCCGAAAGTGATTTTACTGGACAAAAAAATTCTTTTGTTGTTGTAGTATGATGAAAAATTAAATATTTATTTTACTGCAAGTTAGTGAAAGTTCATTGAATATTGGTGAAATTAACCCATAGAAGGTGTTTAGGGTGTTTTGGAAACAAGGTAAAAAAAGGTGTAAGATTTTTTAGGACAATAGGAGGAAGATTGTGTTAAAATATCTGATTTTCTTTTTCAAGGATTTTAACACCTCAATTTGGGGTGTTAATGAGGGTTCCAAATTTTTTAAATTAAATTTAATATTTTTTATTTTTTATTACTAAACTACCCTTTTTCTTTCCTTTTATTTTCATAACTCTTATTATTTTTTTCTGCATTGTTGTATGCGTAGAAGTCTTCTTGCTCCTAGCAACATTCCTGGTAATCTCTTGCTTTCGTTTTCTTTTCCTTTTTTATTTTTCATTGCAACAAGGTTACGTATCGAATAATGGAGGGTTTGTGCATCAAAGATTAACTCTGCCTGTAGGTGTATTGAAGAGAAATTGTAATCCTAGAGAACTTGGGACTTTAGAAAATTATCT
Source organism: Triadica sebifera (assembly GCA_023653625.1). NCBI lineage: Eukaryota > Viridiplantae > Streptophyta > Magnoliopsida > Malpighiales > Euphorbiaceae > Triadica > Triadica sebifera. The sequence goes on from CM042894.1 coordinate 21,117,800, forward strand.
TAATAATAGAATTTCAAGAATATTGACGAATCTAGCTTATCAGGTAAGAGGCAGCAAAATTTCATATTTTGTTTTAATTTCTTTCTTATCTTTTCTTGTTTGATTTATGATGGTTTAACTTCTTCTTATGCATTATGGAATTCCCTTGTGATGAGTTTCAAAAATAGACCTGCATAAACTATGAGCTTGTTGTCCTCTTTTCGACAAGTATTATGGGCGTGTGTGGTTATTTAGCCATAGGACATGCACTATTAGCTCAATTAACTTTTCTATTATCTCCTAGAGAGCTTGTCTTTGTATTTATATAGAAGGAAAAAAAAATTAGGCAAGCAATTGAGACTTAATTTTTAGCAACAAACTTATTGGGCTAAATCAATTTAAGGTAATAAAGATGAATACAAGAATGCAATTAAAATATCCTAGTTGAACTATCCCTGAGCAGGTGTAAATTTGAAGATGTGATGGAGGCCTAAAATGTCAATGTCCACGACCGCATGTGATGGAGGCCTTAAGGTCTTTGTACGTATTCAATTACTCTTGGTTTGTACTGGGAAGTTAATAAGTTTTACTTTTAGTTTTTGCAAGTGATTAATCATTAGAGAGAATCAATTACTTTATAACTATACTCATGTTAACTGGTGGATTTGGGACTTTAAACCCCTAGTTTCTTGTATGCAGCTCGTGGCAAAATTGAGCTTGAATAATAATATCCTTTTTTGTCAAAAATAAAGAAAGAAAGAAAGAAAAAACAAACATTACTCCAATTTCTGTATCTTGCCAATTGTTAGAAATTAAAGAAGAACCCAATGCAGCTTTTGTCATTAAGGTCAAAGATTTCTAACATAGGTGTCAACAAGAATAAATCGTCATGAAATCGTTGAATTATTTTTTGGTTAAACTCTTGCATTTTTTATTTTTTATTTTATTTTTTTGCTACTTTGAAGTATTGTATATTAATTAGTGAAATTAATGATCACAGATTTTTTTTTTGAAGTTTTTGAAGTGTCCAGCGCTAACTCTATCACTGGTCAGACCATAATTCTATTTTCCTCTCTTTTTAAATGATTAATTGCGTGTTATTTGTGTTGTATTTTTGTTTGTATTTGTACATTTTGTGTCCCCTAGAGATTTAATCAAATATTTGCATGCCTAATTTCATGTTTTACTTGGCAACTTGGTACATTATTATTATTAGAGGTGTTGATGGTTTGATTTGGTGGATTTAGATCCAAAATTTATAACCAAAGTAATAAAATTGGTTTTTAGGCGCTTTAACTTTTTACCAGCTAAAAATATCAAAGTTATTACTATTTTGATTCAGTTTGGATAATTGGTGTGGTAAATTTGATAAATAAATGAATGAACAAAATAAAGAAATGAAATATTATAAAAATTCAATAAATATTAATTTAAAATTATCATCAAAATAACAATATAAAAATCATCTAAAATATAAAAATTCAGCACAGTAATTTAACTTCTAGAAAATTCAAAATATAATTTGTAAATTAGCAAAGTAAATTATTGATCAATTACCGTATTCCAATGTATTTATTCATTAAAAGAAGTTTGCTCCAAATTAGATTTAACACTTGATTTTGAAAATTTTACAAGTAAAAGAAAATAATTGAATTAGATAAAATAGAAAAGAAACCTTATATTTTTGGTTTGGTTCGGTTTTTTAGATTTAAATTCTTTTAAATCAAATAAAAAATAATTTATAAAAATTTCAAAACTGTAATCATTCATAAAACCACATAAATCATAATTTTTGGTTTAGATTAAAATTAATTAATCCAGTTTTATTAATTTTTGTGCAGCTCTAATTATTACCATAAAGATTCAAAAGTTTAAACAATATAAAAACTTTCTTTCCGAACCGAAAAACTTTCTTCCATGGAGAGACTTTAAGAAACACTTTGTCTCTCTCCATGTACTCAATATCTCTCCTCTTGAGATATGTGAATGATATTTACCGGTCTAAAGCTACCTTCAAATGATCTTGAATGATCTTTACTTTCTTTTTCTGTCTCTTGCACTAATTTTGGTCCCACTAGCTTCCTCTCACTAAGTTCGCTCTAACATAATGGTATCAGACACCTTTTACGATAAAGTGCCTCATAGGGTGCCATCTAAATGCTCGACTGATATTTGTTATTATAGACAAACTCTATTAATGGTAGATATCTCTCCCAACTATCCTTAAACTCTATAACACAACTTTTCATCATATCTTCTAATATCCAAATCACCCTTTCCACCTAATCGCCCGTCTGAGAATCAAAAGCTATACTAAATTTGAGCTTTGTACCCAATGTTTGTTGTACTTCTCTAAAACTGTGATGTGAACATCAGATCTCTATCTAATATGATGCAAACTAGAACTCCATGAAGTCTTATCACTTCGTTCATATACAATTTTGTTAGTCTATTCAATGGATACTCTTTCCCGATAGTAAAAAGTGTGCAACGCCTCTCTATATTGTGAGTGCAAATTCCACTATATAGACAGATGCCACATGACTGAATCTGTATAATACTGTTTTGAATTAAAACTTTTTTAATTTATTTTTATATCAAGATCAATATATATTATAACATGCAATTAAAATATCCATCTAACATAATCTGTATTAAATCATTATCTGTATCTAGATAATAACCAAAATCAAATCAAAATATCTCTTGGGCAACAACTGCCTTTATCACAAAATCCAATATTGTTGAAACTTAATAATTGCTATTACATGCATTTATTAAAATATGAATTAATTATCTATTTTTATCCTATGACATGATGAATATTGAATGAGATTAATAACTCCAAAATTGCGTGTAGGAAAACCCATAAGTTAAGCTATTAAAAGCTTAGTGGTATAATTCTAGTACGCATTTGCACATTAACATAATATTCATATTCATAAACATACATGTATGTTTGACCACATCATATATATATATATATATATATATATATATATATATATATACATACCATTTCAACATAATACTTCCATCATTTTGCATCAATTAGATATCAATACAATCATGGTATATATCGCATAAGTGATTACATCATAATAATAATACATTTCATTCATAATATTTCTATATCAACACAGTCATAGTGATTTTCATCATATGTTGCAAGTATCCAATTATTAGTTCCATGTATATATCTGATTACAAGTTTCCACATTCCTTTTCCAAGATGTGATTGTATTCTGAATCTTCATTATTCTAATTTACTTTCTATATTATCAATTTACTGCATCAATATATACTGCTTTACAAATTATTGTATTATGTATTATAATGATTCATTGTTTTCTTAGCCCAATACTCTAGATCCGGACTACCCGGATGCAGGATATGAAATAGGAGCATTATTACCCGAGCTTAAGCCACCTTATCTCTAAATAGTTAGGAACACTCTTATCCGAGCTTAAGCCACCCTGACAAATTATAATAATAATATTATACGGTACTGTAACCCCCTTAATGGCATGCCACCTATTCTAGCTAGTCCTCAAATAGAGAATAGGAATAATTAATTACGTTACGTATACAAATCTCATATGTGTTACATTCATAGCTTCATATCATCATCATATGCTATTCAGTAATTTATAACATAAAGTGCATAATCATTGTTCATAGTTGTATTATCATACTGTATATAATCTCATTTAATCATGCCAAGTTTATGTGTACATCATAGTCATGTATTTCCATCACATTATTCAAATTTACAAATTCTAGATACAAGGCATTTATGGGCATGAAGCCTTCTATCATGGGTTATCTACCCATGACTAGTTCTATGATCATTCACGACCATGAACATTGGTTCACAGGTATGAAAATTCTATGTCATACATTCATAGGCATGAAGCTTGACTTTGCGGGCGTGACACATCAGTCTGTGACAATTTTCCAGTACTATTTTAAGCCAATTTCATACACAACATGCAATGGTTCTAAGACTAACCAATGTTTGTCATTCTTATCAACACTTTCCAATAATTTCAGCATTTCAAACAACTACAAACATGCATATTATCATACTTCATCAATTTAACTAGGCTCAATGCCTTATTTATTAATACCATAACATCCATTCATACTCAATTGTCATTATATCAATTTCTTTATGCATCTTAGTATTCAATAACTATTATGTCAAATTTGGTTTCACCTCAATGTTCTTAACTAAAACAATATGGGAAGGATTTGATCTATATCTCATCATGGAGACATGAAACACATCATGAATTTTGCTCAACTTTGGTGGTAGAGTAAGCATGTAAGCAATTGGTCCCACTCTTGCAAGAATCTCATAAGGCTTAATGAATCTCGAGCTCAACTTGCCCTTCCTCTCGAATCTCAATACTTTTTTATATGGAAAAACTTTAAGAAAAACCTTGTCTCCCACTTCATACTTGATATCTCTTCTCTTAAGATCTGCATATGACTTTTGTCTATCAGAAGCTGCCTTCAATCTATCCTAGATAATCTATACCTTTTTCTCTATTTCTTGTACCAAGTCTGGCCCCACTAACTTTCTATTGCTGAGCTCTATCCAATAAAAGGGTGTTCAACACTTTTTACTATGTAATGTCTCGTATGGAACCATCTCGATACTAGACTAATAGTTGTTATTATAAGAAGATTACATCAATGGAATATATTTATCCCAGCTATCTTCAAATTCAATCACACAATACTCTTTGATTGCCCATTTTTTTAGGGGGTAAAAAGTTACACTAAAATTGAGCTTAGTACCCAAAGCTTTTTGCAAACTACCGCAAAAATGAGAAGTAAACCTAGGGTCCCTATCAAAGACAATGGAGACTAGCACTCTATGTAGTCATACTATCTCATTAACATAAAGTTCTGCTAGCTTGTTCAAAAGCTAATCCCTCCTGAAAGGCAAAGAGTGAGCTGACTTCATAAGCCTATCCATTATAACTCATACAACATCATATTTCCAAGGAGTCACTAGCAACCCAATCACGAAATTCATAGTAATTTGCTTCCATTTTCATTCTAGTACAATTATAGCCTACAGTAATTGTAACATCTGGTAATTTAGGTCCCGATTGCCCGTGACCATAGTAGAGTGTACTGGTTCAATCAGAGTCTAAATTTGGACCCATAAAAAAATGACAAATAATAAGAAAAAATAATTAAGAGTATTATTATTTGGGAATTAAAAAGATTAGTGCTTGAACTCAAAAAAATAAAATTACCCTACGGACAAAATCAGTATTATTGGAATTATTGGGGAAAAAAATTGTAAAGATAAGAAAATTGGTAGAAAATGAGGAATTTCTAAATAATTAAAAGTTAATTAAGATTAATTAAGTTAATGAACCAATAGAAATTAGGATTAAGTTTAATTAATGGGGTTCACTCCTTAATTTTAGTATAAAAGTCAAAAGGATGAAGAAATTCTACATTCTTCCACCCAAATATCTAACTCATATTCTTTCTCTTTTTTCTCCTCTTTGTGTCGGCCACCTATGCCACCAAAAGCCATCATTTTTGCTTTATTTCAAGCTTGAAAAAGAGAGTGAAAATAATTTTTAAGAGATAAAAATCAATAAACTAAAGAGTTTTTGCATAAAGAGAGCTAAAGAGCAAGAAGGAAGGAAGAAAGAAGACAATAAAAGAGAGAAGACTTGGGGGTTGATTCAGCCAGCCCTATAACTCCTTTAAGGTGAGTTTATTCTTCTTAAATTCAAAATTTTTCCTTTCATTTGAGACTCATAAGGATGATAAATATGATTAGAATTAGTATATTAGGGTTATTTGGTAAGAATGGACCTAGGATTTGAAATTGGTAACTAGTTGAAGAAAAGTGAAGCTAAATCTTTAATTAATGATAATTGATATTAATTAATTATTTTATGACTTAAAATTAAAGAAAGATAGCTCTAATGTAGGAAGTATGGGTTGCCTTGGTTAAAGTAATTTAAGAAAAAATGAAATTAACCTAGGGGCAAGACAATTGGTGATGAGTGAAGTGTGATTAGAGTGTTAATTTGAAGAAAATAAATTGGAACCTATGATAATATTTATGGGCAGCCATGACCTATCAAAATGGGAGTTTAACCTTAGTACGTTTTGGCTAAAATAAAGTATAAAATATATTAGGAGCATTAGAATTTTATGTAGGTATGAAAAGTTTTGAAATGGGATGATAGAAATGAGATATACTATGGTTGTGTAGGAAAATCAAGTGAGCAAAAGAGAGGCCCTCAAGAGGGTGACAAAGGCAAAGAGAAAGCTATTTAGTGAAGGAAGGAAAAGAAGGGAAAAGGAAAGCTCCAAGTCTAATTAGTTATATGCTTCATTGATAAAAATCTTACATGCCATCGAAATGTGTGAAATTATGTATTAATGCTTGATATGAATATGGGTTGTCATGGAATGTGATTGATATTTACTTTTGATTTTTTTATGGTAATGAGACTAAATGGTGTGAAGATATTAAGATATGTAAATCTAATTGTGATCTGAAAATTTTGGTATAAAAAGATGAATGCATATGATGGATGTATTTATTAGATAGGTTTGTGCCAATGGATGACTCTGCTACAAAATTCTAGGAGTAGTCTTGACAATTTTCATCATAACTAATGTTCTGGTTATGATATTGAGATGAAATTAGTTGGAAATGAAAATAGACTCATAAAGATAAAACTTTCATTGAGAACCTAAGTTCAAATTTTAATTTCAAATAGGCTATAAATTGGACCCAAAATTTTGGACTTGCAGGTACCCAGAAAATTTTGGATAAAAACTAATAGAATGCCCTTCAGTAAAATGACCATAAATTTTTCTAGAAATTTTGGATTTGGATGATTTTTTATGACTCTGAAATATAAGACATTAAACTACAAAATAATATAAGGACATAAATTCAAATTTGAACTATAAATAGGTTTAAAATGAGGCCCAAAATCAGGACATATGATGAATACATATGTTAATTAATGAAAATTTTGACTTTAATTGTAGTTATAAATTTTTAATAAATTATTTATATGTGAGGTTCTAATCTAATAATAATGGAAACAAATAATAAAAATAAATAAACATATAAGTGGAAATTTGGTATAATTATCATTTTGCAAATATTATGAATAATAATCTTAATATTTGGAGTAAATATAAAAATAGTTAAGTCCTAAGACACCTAACCTAGAACTACAATAGAGAATAGTTTGGCATGTCAATCAGGGCATTAAAGGCACTCGGTGCCAAAACATGAAAGTCGGTAATGATAACCCCGTTATTCCTATTAGTTAGTTTGGTTATAGGTGTTATGGGCACAAAGAAAATGAAAATAATAATAATGTAAAAGTATGTTATTTTGATAATATTGTGTTAAATCAATATTGCTAAATATTAAATGTGTGATATCATTTCTTTGATTTCCTGTATTTCTTTTGTTTTATATCTTATTTGTGAAATTATGAAATGACATGCAAGAAAATATATGTATATAAGATTTTTATCCCTAAAGCACCACTAAGCTAGTAGCTTAGCGCGGGTGGTTTTCTCTCGCGTAGGTTCTAAAGAATAGTTGTAGATAGTATAGTTGTCGGAAGAAGAAGGGTACTCAGACGAAAAGCGGCTTAAAGCTTTGGAGTATTTTTGGTATATTATGTTAAAAGTTTTATAAATTAAATTATAGTTTTATCTCATCTAGTATGTATTGGAGATTAATAAAACTAATGTAAGGAACATGGTTTGGATGTAAAATAATAAATTTTATAAATAAATAAAATTTTGAGTTTTGGTGTTGTAATATTTTTGCAAAAAAAAACATTATACTTCATTTAGCGAATCTTATAAAATAGTTAGTCGAGTACTGCTCACTTACCTTGCTGAACTAAAATGGGGTAAGAGGGTGTTACAGTAATCCTGATGGTACCTGATGTTATGCATTGACCTGGTGACAAATTAGGCATCTGGTTGTATACTTTGTGATATTTCTTTTCATGTCTGTCTATCAGTACTTACTCTTCAAGTCATGATACGTCTTTGTGCTTCATGGGTGCATCGTATCCCTAGTCTCATGTGTTTTTTTTTAATATCCCATGTCTCAGCTCATCCATATTGGGCACGTATAAACATTCTTGATAGTATAACCCACCATTTGTCTCAACTGTATAATCTTGTCTCTCCCCTTTAAAGACCAACTTGGTTGTCTCAGAAAGCCTACTATCTCGCCTTTGCACATAAATAATCTTCTAATTAAGTATAGGCTAGATGTGCAACTATGCTACCATTTTCCTACTCAAAGCATCAACTACTACGTTGACCTTACTTGGGTGGCAATCAATAACACATTTATGATCTTTTATCAACTCTAACCATTGTCTCTGTCTTAAATTAAGATTTCTCGATGTAGGAAGATACTTCAAACTCTTATGGTCTGTGTAGATGAAACATTTCTCCCTATAAAGATAGTGACATCATATCTTCAATGCAAAGACAGTGGCCACCAATTATAAGTCATTCTATACACTACAGCTGATATCGTAGCTATACCTAGTGCAAGCTTTATGGAGAACTCCATTTTTCTGTCTAGAGGTAATCCTAGTAAGCCATCGGGAAACACATCTGGATATTCTCTCACTATCGGGAAAATCCTTTAGATCAAGTCCTCCCTTTCTCGTATCAATCACATAAGCTAAGTAAGCCTAACATCCCTTTCTAATCATCTTCTGAGCCTTCATCATAGAAATGACTTGGGTTGGTCGTGGAAATTTCTCACTTTCCACTATTATCTCATCTCATTCTGGGATCTTAAGAATCAACTTCTTAGACTTGTAATTCACTATAGCCTCATGTGGAGAAAGACAATCCATGCTTAAATAGCATCAAACTCATGAAAAGGCAATTGGATAAAGTCCATAGGAAACTTTCTTCCATGTACAACCAATAGACAACCCTTACACATCTGATTCACAATCACACTGTGACCTAGAAGGTTCATGACTTCAATCTCATATTCTAAGTTCTCAACTATCATACTGTCTTGTTTGGGTGTTCTTGTGAAAACATATGAGTGTGTACATCCATGATCTGTCAAAGCACGTAAACAAAAGCCATGAAGAGAAAACATACCCAAGATAACATTTGTGGCCAAATGGCATAAGCTCTTGCTGACTCCTATTGGGTTCTAGTTTGTTGATCATCTCTGAGGTAATCTGGCTAGGCCCTATCCAATCTTCTTGGTTTTGATGTTGACTTTGCATTGAAGCTGATTCCATTGTCTATATAGGCGTTGTATTGCCCAATAATAGACAATCTCTCTTTAGATGATCTCGAGACACACATCTATAACAAGCCTTGGTGACTGCCCAACACTCGCCCCTATGGCTCTTGCAAAAAGTCCCATATACAGGTATCGTCCCTCTCGAATTCCATGATGGCAAAAATAGCTCTAGAGGGCAATCGCGTTCCAAAGGAATTTGACTTTGAAAAGCCCTGGTTGTTTCCTCTATATTGTGACTGCCCAGACAAAAAATGGCCATTCTTACCTGAAGTTTGTACCATGCTAGCTGATGGCTTCTTGGAAGACTCATCAGCCTTCTTCTCTTCTTCCTCTCAACATTAATCCTACTGATACCAACTTTGCATAGTCCTCAATCTAAAGAGAAGTAACTTGAGAGATAATGTCCTCACATAAACCATTCTCAAACTAGCAGCACTGATCTGTCTCATCCCCAAGAATGCCAACTACATACTTACTCAGCCTGACAAACTCTCATTCATACTTAGTAATAGTCAATTTCCCTGCTGCAGATCTTGGAATCCCCTTTTCTTCTTATCCACATACACTTGTGGCATGTACTTTTTCTTGAACTCTTCCATAAATAAGACTCATGTCGGTGGTTGTGGTGTCTATGTCTTCAACAGAATTGTCTTCCACCAATCATATGGATGATTCTGAAGCAAAGAAATTGCATACCCCACCTTGTGATAATCGACACACTCTAGCTCTTCAAAGACTTTTTTAGTCTTCACTAACCAAAACTTAGCAAATATTGGATCAGCATTGCTCTTACTAGCGAAATTAGTAGCCCTATACTTTCAGAGCTTATCTATCTGTATATGTGGCCTCGATGATGGAGGCGGTGGAACTGGTGGTGGTACTGGCTGTGGAGCTTCCTATGACATATTTTATACTAGTTGTTATAGCAAGTTTGCTCTCTATGGTATAAATGCTATATGGCCCTACTCAGCCTGTCCTGCAACATGCTATAAAGGAACTTGTGCAATACCTAGAGCATGTACACTACCAACACTAGGTTGATCCTAAGCCCGATTGTTAGTAGGACTGTTACTTTCAGCAACATCATTAGGATCTACCTCCTCACCCTCCATAAACTCTCACTTACACTTATAAGTTGACAAGGTAACATCCCACATCAAAGTTAGATGAGACATAATAAATGCATGATTAAAAAACCCTTTACCCCGCTTTAGTACAGAAACGTCTAAACCTAAGCTCTAATATCAATAAATGTAACACCCTTTGATGTAGCCGAGAAAATCCCCCAACTGTAACACCCACCTAGCTAATCAAGATTACTCCCGATTAATTAGGCGAATGCTACCGGTTACTGTTTTATAAAACCTATGAAATTAAAACTTTCTTTGGAAAACTAATTTCATAAACCTGTTTGAACATCCAAACCCATTTATAAAGTTATATTAACTTGATCCAAATGATCCTTTTCATAAAATACCACCTTATCCTTAAAATCAGATGGAATCGATGACTAAATGAGCTCTAACCTGAGCTTTACTACCAAAGCCTCTTATAATTAATATTTTACGATATCGTAACCCTCTCAATAACATGTCATCTATCCTAAGCTAAGTCTTATATTAGAGAAAAGGGTTGTTAAAGTCCTAACCTTTATCTTTCATTTCTTTTTAATATCATATACACATGGAACTATTTTTATAGCATTAATACCAGTATACTACCTTATAAATATCATTTACATGTGATTTACTCATACTAGCATACAAATAATAACATGTGATCAATTCACCCATCACATAGTATCAAAAACCAAAACTACATATATTAAAACTATCAAGATTCACAGGCATGAACTACATATTCACGGCATGAAAGACTTTCACGGATACCTCCTTTCCTATAAACCAAACCAGGACCATTCACATGAAAGCTTCTATCCTAAAAACATACTTTATTCATGGTCGTGACTATATGATCACAGGCATGAAACCAAACATTCATAATCTTGGTTCAAACCATGAAAATTGAGAGTGAAAACAAAAAATATGTGTTCACAACCGTAACTACATGTTCACGGGAGTGAACCCATGCATTCACAACTTCTTTAGTCGTGATACAATGCATGAAAGCTTATACCTATTCTAGGCATTTTTTGAGTTCATGTTTCACGGTCATGAAATGTGTCTATGTGCAACATTCACAAGCATGATAACCTTAACACAATGTGAATTTTTGAATTTTCTAGACCCAAAAACAAAGTATAACAAAACCACATACAAGGGTCTCTAAGATTAACCAATGTCAATCACTCCTATCAACATTGAACCACTATTAAGCTAGCAACATGCCTCTAACATCCATTGGAACATTCATAACACATATCATATTAAAATCTCTCTCAAACATCATAACAAACATACCTATTTTCATGACATTTCTAGCACTTAATCCATGCAACCATCACACATTTACATAACAAGAAACCCATGTATATCATTTATCACATTTTTATAGCATATAACACAACAATAGGAAAAATAGGGGAATTAATATACATATATGTACTAAATTTTAACAATGGAGCCTAAACTCTTCAAGCTTGCCTAGCTCTTAGTTGATCCTCACCTCTACCTCTAGCTCCTATCATCAAGAACAATGTCCTATCTTAGAACCATAGAATAAACAATGAATCACTAAACTCACCCTCAAACCAACCTTTGGTTTAAACCTCAAAAGCTCTTCTTATCCCTTAGGTACAAGCTTCCACAAGGATTAAAATGGTGATTTTTGTGTAATAAGGAAAAATGAAGCTAAATAAGATGAATATGGCATGTACACTTGGGTTATAGCAATAGTAAAGTAGCTGAATAAACATGGGGGAGGGAGAAAAAAAAAGAGTTATGCTCAACAACTTTGCTGACTATTGTTCACAGGAGTGAAGTATGTCTTCATGGGCATGAATAATCTCCAGTCATAGGCGTGACAGACGTTTCACAAGAAACCTTAACACACGACATTCACGACCATGAAACCCTTATTCGCGAGTGTGAACAACCTCTTTATCACTATGTTAAACTGTTCAAACTCTAATCCCACTTCACTCTATCTCTTAACCGACCCAACTAACTTATAGACTTTAAAACTGAGCTTACACCAACTATACCGACATATACTATGGGTTGTTTTACGAAAAACTGATTAAATTAAAATGTTTAATATTTAAACCTGTTTAAAACAATAGTATGCAATTAAAGCAATAAAACCATTATAAAATTAAAATTTCCAATCCAATGAGCGATACCAACATAAAACATATTTTCAGCTTCACCAACCTCATATTACAAACACGTCAAAATAAAAATCATTATATGTTCTTAATATAAAAGACATGTAAAACAAAACTCAAAATCCCATGACATAAATAAGATACAAAATGCATTATGAATGTAAGCACACCCCAACCCAAGTGTACTCTAACTGATCTCTAATGTGCTCATTACTCTTCTAGTCAACTCCTTTCTATTGGCTATGAACCTGTGTATAGAAAATTCACACGGTAAGCAAACTAATGCTTAGTGGTACATACATGTATAAAAATTCTATAGTTATACCATGTCATACAATGACATGCATCAATGTCATATCAACATGCCTATATTACTATTAACATCATGTAATAATTCATGTATATACAAATACATATATAACATATTTGAATACTATATATCAAAACATATTTAGTTTCCATTTAGCCCTATACTCTCTAAACTTAACTATCCGAACGCGGGATATGAGATGGAGGCACTCAACAACCCGAGTTTAGGCCACCCTGCTCATAAAATATCAGCTCATTTGAGTCTTTTGAGTCAATAATACTCAATAACCCGAGCTTAAGCAACATTGATTGAGAATTATATAGTATGCTAGCAAATCCAAGATCAAATGCGCTCATATCTCGAGCTTTAACAAGTTATCCTTATATCAATCACAAAGTAGCTCTTTATGGTACCATTTTCTCCCTCAATGGTATACCATCTACCTTATGACAAGTCCAATACTAGAGAATTGAGCATTTAACTCATAACCATTTATCTTTCAATTCCTTTCATCACATGTTATTACCAACATTTACTTTCCCATTTATGCATTCTCATGCTAATATATAAATGTCATATCATAGATTCCACACGTTATTTTCCATGTAGACATACATCCTATAACATGCATTTAACAATCCATCAATAAAGATCAACAAAATGTACATATTATACATTCATTCTTTTTCATGGGCATCAATACTTATTCACGGTCGTGAAGGTGTCATTCATGGTTTTCTTACCAATGAACCATCATGTGAAACATAACATAACATTCACGGGCATGAATTACTTATTCATGGCCATGACACCTCGTCATCATGGCTTCCCAATCGTCACACAAACTGTGAAATTCTAGGTTCATACAAGTTCATAAAACCTTGATATTCATAGCCATGACACTTTTGTTCACAGGCATGAATCATGCATTTCCAATAACCAAAATGTTAAACCTTGAGGGGCATTTCCATTATTTTGATGTTAACAAATAAAATAGCAATAATATATTTAATAATGTTTGTTCTAAATGTGTTAAACAAGATATATCTTGTTTAGAACATGAAGCAAGATTGAAACAAAACTTTTGAAGATTAAAATCAAAGAAATAGCAAAGTCACGCCCGTGAATATAACTGAGCACCAACTTTCCACCATTCAAAGTTCATGACTATGAAGGATTATGCTAACCGTGAATGATCATACAGTCAAGCCTGTGAAATAGTATTCACACCCATAATCAAACATGTCAATTCTTCTAAAGAGCTTCACGGCCAGAGTCACCACTTGGACCACGGCTTGGAAGAATATTCACGCCCGTGATCAAACACTTTCAATTCTTCCAGAGAGCTTTACGGCCAGAGTCACCACTTGGACCACGGCTTGGAAGAATATTCACGATCGTGACACATATATTCATGCCCGTGAATGAGGACAGAGAAACATATCAGGCGTGAAGTTAATGTTGCCCAGATATTAATCCAAGAAAGGGGGTTGAATTGGAGTTTCAAAAATTAAACTATAAGGTGCGGAAATAAAAGATTAATTTTAGGAGAGATAGAGAGAATTTGACACAAGGATTTTTATAGAGGTTCGAGTGTTAACAAACCATACTCCTCTCCCCAATCGCAATTGGGAGTTTCACTAACACACTAAGTGTTACAATGGAGTTTTACAAGCTCACTCCCAACTATGGTGTTTCTCACAATGGCTCACACCTAACCCAGAAATCCCTTGTGTTTTAATGGCTCACACAATAACCAATTCCTTGTGTTTTACAGGCTCACACAAACAACCTTCACTTTGTGTTTTATAGGCTAACACAAACAACCTTTTGATTTATGTTTTGGAGGCTCACACAACTAACCCTTACAAGTGTTCTACTCTTAACCTAGAAATACCCAAAGCTCACTTGAGTAAAGATTATAGAGAGAACCACTTACAAATCTTAATTGCTCAATAAATGAAGAGCAAAAATATTTTTACAGAGAATTGATTTTGTTCTCAAAGTAAGAAAGTACAAATAGCTTGTAATAAGAATTAAATTCGAAGTATATACTATTCTATTGTTGTTCTCTTCATTCTCTTGTTTTGAATGCATAAATGACTTCCATTTATACTCCCATGGCTGAATATAGTCGTTGGGGTGCATTAAAAACGAAACTAACAGTTGCACCAACCAAATAATCGCGCCTGACATTTTTCTCTTTCATTGTTCACGGGCATGACCTTTCTTCCCAAGCCGTGACTGAAGTAGTGACCTTGGTCGTGAAGCTCTCTGGAATGTTTTGACACATTGAGTCATGGTCATGACATACTCATTCACGGGCGTGACAAACTTCTCAGCCGTGATCCAAGTGGTGACTTTGGTCATGAAGCTCTCTGGATGAAAATGCATGAACATTCATGGGGGTGACACATATATTCACGGGGGTGACTGAAATGTCCACTTCATGGTTTGTTCTTCCTTCATGGCCATGAACTTCAAATGTTGGTTTTGGTAACGGTTAGCTCTTTCACGGTCGTGACACATAGAGTCACGGCAGTGAACATGCTACTTCTTGAATTTTTGTCTTTCAAGGATTATTCTTCCAATCTCCATTCTTGCTATTTTAATCCATGTCCTGTATAATAGACTTTAGAAAACAAGTATGTTAAATACAATATTGCTATTTTATTTGTTATCATCAAAATGACGGAAATACCCCTCAAGGTTTAACAATCTCCCCCTTTTTTATGGTGACAAATAATCTAGCAATATGTGATTTTGAGAAGTCTCCCCCTCAAAATATACTTACGATAAAGAATTTATAAAAT
Source organism: Triadica sebifera (assembly GCA_023653625.1). Taxonomy (NCBI): domain Eukaryota; kingdom Viridiplantae; phylum Streptophyta; class Magnoliopsida; order Malpighiales; family Euphorbiaceae; genus Triadica; species Triadica sebifera. The sequence continues at coordinate 21,133,504 of CM042894.1, forward strand.
GCAAGGATGATGTAGCATTGAAATAAACTTACTAGATTTTAAGTATATGCAAGTTATATGAGAAGTATATCCAATATATACCATAATTCCTCTTTAAGGCATGAAGTATATGTAAGGTATATTTAAGGTATATCATGGCATATTTATTTTTGTAACTTGCATTAAGGTATATGTATTTATTTTGTAACTTGCATTAAGGTACATGCAAAGTATACTTAAGGTATATCTTATGTATATATAAAGCTCAATTTCTTAATTTTATACTTTGCATATGAATTCTTGAATCAAAGTTTATAATCCCTTTTAATCTATATCAATGTCAATTCATAATTTAATTTTAATTTTTGATTCAAACTTCATTTACCTTAATATATATTTCTAGTTTCTTCTTAAGTTGCTAGTTTGATACCATTTTCCCTATAATATATTGCTAGTTTTCTCCCCCTTTTGTCATCAATCAAAAAATGATAAAAAGATAACAATGAGATAAGCAAAAGCAAATACATTAAGTAAAGGAAAAGATACAAAAAAGGTAAATGTTCAGAAAGGAAATTGAAAATTTCCTACACACCAGCAAACATAAACATAATAAACAAGTAAAAAACAAGCAAATTTAGGCTACACTCTAGCCTAACTCCTAGTCGGACATCCTATCACGAAGCCTAGCTACTTCAGCCTCAAGGCTGTCCATCTGAGACTGCATGAAGTCTTTGAGGTTCTCCAACCTCTCATCCATCGAAGTCTGCAGCTGTTCAAAACGTGGAGCCAAGAGGTCAACCACCTGCTGCGCTAAGGTCGGTGTGGAAGCCGAGGACTGTCTGATGTCCTGCTCAGTTGCTGGAGGTGCTTCATCAACCCGAGCCCTCTTCTTCTGCTGGACTCCCTGAAGGCTTGCTTTAAAGTCCTCCATGTCATTATCTTCCCAGATGATTTCCCCAGCAGTGTCAGTGAAGCGGTAGAAGATATCGTTTTGGAAAACGATTTTGACAGCTGCTCCCATCTTGATGAAGGACTCGACATCCAAGCAATCTCGAGGATGTCCAGGGATGGTGTTGAAGTGATGCGCGTCCAGCTTTAGATACTCAAGCTTCACTGCTATATGGGTGACATATGCCCCAATCAAAATATCTCGAGTAGGCTTGGTGGCAATGGAGAGAAGATGGTTAGCAAACCATCTAGAAAGTGCCACTGTGAGTCCTCTGCGAGCCATCTCAAAGAGGAAGAGCTCCAATTTCCTGATAGTTCTGTTGCTTTCTCCCCTAGCGAATATGTTATAGGTTAGGAACCTATGCAAATACCTGTGCACTGGGGCCACGAGATGAGTGCTCTTTGTCTTCTTAACGTCCCAGCTACAACCATGGCCAAAATGTGTCCAGGCTCGAAAGGCAGAGAATTCTACCTCAGTATCATTCAGGATACCATTAGATGGTAGACTGAACAATTACCCAAATTCGATGGCACTGAGGGTGTTGGGATTGTCGCAGAGTTAGAACTTCACCACTCCAGTAGGTGAAACCTACAAGGTGCTGAGGAATTCCAGTGTTGGCTCCCTCAGGGTTGGCTGGTGAATTTCCACAAAGTCTTTCAGATGACAGGCTTGGAGTTTCTTTGTCATGGCTGTCTCGAGTCCGAGACTTCGGACTGTCTGCCATTTGAAGGACCTTGATGACAGTAGAGGTCTCTTATTCAAAGTTGCGTACCGAGGATGGCATAGCTCCAGAATATGGTTCATGAGGTAGTCTGCATACCTCCGAGGAGCATGGGACTTCTTTCTCTTTCCCTTGGATGAAGCAGTCTCCATTTGATTTGAAGAATTCGGTTGGGGATGGAGTTGGAAAATTTTTGACAGAAAATCCTTATGAAAACCCTAGAAATGTATGATTTTTTATGAAGATTTGAACTATTGGTGGTATTTATAGGAAAAGTATAAGTCTTAGGGGCCAGAATCTTCAATGTCTCAATGAATGTGTGTAAATGAGAGCGGTTTTGGGAGTTGGAGAGTTGAAATGAAAAATATAACTGGTTGTTCTTTTATATACTCGATACATTCACGGGCGTGAAATGCATTTTCACGGGCGTGAATGGTCGTGTTCACGGTTTGCTGAAGGAGTATTCCACCCGTGAATGAAGGAGTGATCTTTGAATATCATGAGCGTGAATGGTCATCCGTCACGGGGGTGAATAAATTGTCACGAGCGTGAACTGTTGAATTTTACCACTTATGCCCGTGAAGCAAGCCGTAACTCAAGGCGTGAAAGCCTCTGTGAGTTTTGGGGTGTAATAGTTCACGGGAGTGAAAATTTGTCACGGGAGTGAATAAAGCCGTGAATATAAGCTTCACCACTTGAAGCCGTGAACCAAGTCATGAACGACACTGCCTCTTTTGGCCATTTAAGTCACGGGCGTGAACCTGTGTCACGGACGTGACTCCTCTAAAATTTTTATCAAATAAAATTAAGTCCTAAAACAAGACTAAATTATTTCAACAAAGATTCTATTCCTTAAAACATGAATTTTCATCAAAATTTCTATCTTATATCTTGTGATATGATTTAAGATCAACAATTAAAATTTCATGTTTTTGCAATCACAAGGTTAATCCATCAATCATACCAAGTTCTCTTCTAATGAAATTAAATCTTTCCTCATTTAGAGACTTAGTGAAAATATCTGCTAATTGATTTTCTGTGCTTATAAATTCTAATGCAACATCTCCATATTGAATATGATCTCTAATAAAGTGATGTCTAATGTCAATATGCTTACTTCTTGAATGTTGAATATGATTCTTTGAAAGATTTATAGCACTTGTGTTGTCACATTTGATAGGTATATGGTTCATCTCATGACCATAGTCCTTAAGTTGTTATTTCATCCAAAGAATTTGTGTACAACAACATCCAGCTGCTACATATTCTACTTCAGCAGTTGAAAGAGAGCAACTGAAACTTGTTTCTTACTAAACCAAGAAACTAAACATTCTCCAATTAAATGACAAGTACCTGAAGTATTTTTCCTATCTAAAAGACTACTAGCATAGTCTGCATCTGAATATCCTATAATATAAAAAGATGAATTCTTAGGATACCATAAACCTAGATGCAATGATCCATGTAAATATCTTAAAATTCTTTTTACTGCATTTAAATGAGATTCTTTAGGACATGATTGAAATCGTGCACGCAAGCAAACACTATACATAATATCGGGTCTAGAAGCAATAAGATATAAAAGTGATCTGATCATACCTCTATACAACTTTTCATTAATGCTCTTACCATTTTCATCTTTGTCCAATTTTGTTGATGTGCTCATAGGAGTCTTGGCATTTTTGCATCCTTCCATACCAAATTTCTTAATTAAATCTTTGGCATATTTGGATTGGTTGATGAATATGCCCTCATTGCTTTGCTTTATTTGTAGACCAAGGAAATACTTAAGTTCTCCCATCATGCTCATTTCAAATTCCCGAGTCATACATTTAGCAAATTCTTGACAAAACAACTCATTAGTAGAACCAAATATTATATCATCAACATAAATTTAAACCATTAGTATATCATGCTTATGCTTTTTGATGAATAATGTAGTGTCAACATTTCCCTTTGTAAAGCTATTTTCTAATAAAAAAGAACTTAGCCTCTCATACCAAGCTCTTGGGGCTTATTTTAAACCATACAAAGCTTTTGAAAGTTTAAAAACATGATTTGGAAAATCATAGCTTTCAAACCCTGGTGGTTGTTCTACATACACTTCTTCATCTATATAACCATTTAGAAATGTACTTTTCACATCCATTTGAAAAAGTTTGAAATTCATGTGACATGCATATGCTAAAAGTATTCTTATGGCTTATAATCTAGCTACAGGTGCATATGTTTCATCATAATCTATATCTTCTTCCTGATTATATCCTTTTGCAACTAGTCTAGCCTTATTCCTGGTTATTAACCCTTGTTCATCTAATTTGTTTCTAAATACCCATTTGCTACGTATGATTTGATGATCCTTGGGTCTAGGTACTAGGGTCCACACCTTACTTCTCTCAAATTGGTTGAGTTCATCTTGCATGGTAATTACCCAACTTTCATCATTAAGAGCCTCATCAATATTTTTAGGCTCAATTTGTGAAATAAAAGCTATGTTAGTGACTAGATGTTTGAAATGAGATCTAGTACTTACTCCCCTTGATAGATCACCAATTATTTGCTCCTTTGGATGATCTTTCGTCATTCTCCATTCTTTTGGAAGTTCTTGATCATTTTGTTCTTGATTTTGAGGTAGAGAATCATTTTGCAGTAAATTTTCTTGTTTATTTTCTTCTTTCCCATTTCTAATATCAAGTCTTTCCATAATACCTACAACATCATCAAGAGCACTACCTTTCACAAGATCAAGTCTACTAGATTCATTAAAAACAATATGCATGGATTCTTCAACCGTTAGTGATCTTTTATTAAATACTCTATATGCTTTGCTGGTTATAGAGTACCCTAAAAAGATACCTTCATTAGACTTAGAGGCAAATTTTCCAAGATTGTCCTTGGTGTTCAATATAAAACACTTGCATCCAAATACTCTAAAGTATGATATCAAGGGCTTTCTTCTATTCCATAGCTCAAATGAGGTTTTATTTAAAAAAAGTCTTTTGAAAACTCGATTTGAAATATAACATGCAGTGTTTGTGGCTTCTGCCCAAAAATAAGTTGGTAATTCATATTCATTGAGCATTGTTCTAGCCATTTCAATTAAAGTTCAATTTTTCCTTTCAACTACCCCATTTTGTTGAGGTGTCCTAGGAGATGAGAAATTATGTGAAATGTCATGTTCAAGATAAAAGCTTTCAAAGTTTTCATTTTCAAATTCTTTCCCATGATCACTTCTTATTTTTGAAATACAGTACCTTTTTTCATTTTGAACTCTTTTAGCAAAGTTTTTGAAATTTTCAAAAGCATCACTCTTTTGAGCTAAGAAAATTACCCAAGTAAATCTAAAGTAATCATCTACGATGACAAATGCATAATGTTTTCCTCCTAAACTAGCAATTCTAGTAGGTCCAAACAAGTCTAAATGTAGGAGTTAAAGAGGTTTTGAAGTACTTACTATGTTTTTGGCTTTGAAGGATGACTTGTGTTGCTTTCCTCTTTGGCAAGGATCACATGTCTTGCCTTTTTCATATTTAACTCTTGGCAGTCCTTTTACTAGTTCTCATGTGCTGAGACTTTGTATTAAGTCCATGTTAGCATGACCAAGTCTTTTATGCCACAGCCAAGATTCATCACAAGTAGTCACAAGACACTTAGAGGAATGGTTAGATAGTTCATGTAAGTTTATTATGTATGTATTGATATCTCTATTTCCTTTAAATATTTCTTGACCATCGATAGAGATCACAAGACATTCATTTGAAGTAAAGATTACTTTGTTTCCTCTATCACATAATTGACTTACACTTAACAAGTTATGTTTCAAGCCATCAACAAGTAAGACATCTTTAATAAAAGTAGTACCATTAATACCAATAGAACCAATGTCAATTACCTTACCCTTTGCATTGTTTCCAAAGGTAACTTTACCTCCATCAATACTTTTGATTTCATTGAAAAGTTCTTTGTCTCTTGTCATATGCCTTGAGCATCCACTGTCTACTAGCCAAGCATTTTTGTTTATTGTGGACTTGAGGCATACCTATAGAGTCACAATTCAAGTATGATTTTTAGGTACCCAAATGAGTTTGAGTCCTTGGGGGTTAGCACATGAAGGTTTCCAATGAGCCTTCCTTATCCAACAATATTTATTTATGTGACCCTTTTTCATACAATAATTACATTGTTTTGGTCTAAATTTATTTTCTGGTCCTACAATATATTTGAATGCCTTAATTCTATTAGACTGATTTTGAGAACAATGGCATGCACAGTCATGATTAATTTGCATTTTTCTATATGCATGTGTCCTATATATAAAGGCATGATTATTCTTTTTATGTATAAAAGGTTTAACATGCTCATTTCTTGGTGTTGTTCTAACAGGTGTGGAGATGTGAGATTCTTTAGACTTAACAAATATAGTTTTGTGAGAAGATGATGATGTGTCCTTAAATCCTAGACCATGTCTAATTAAGGGTGATCTTTAAGACAAAATGAGAGTATCTAAGCTCTCTTTACATTTGTGAAATTTAGAAATGGAATTTCTAAGTTGATCAACTTCATTTTTCAAAGTATTATTTTCTTTTAACAATGAAGTTGTTGAGGGTCTTGATGAGTATTCATCTAATGACTTTTGGAGAGATTCATTAGATGATTTAAGCTTTATGTTTTCCTTTTCTAAAGCATTTATCTTATTTTTTAAATTAGAGATATTATTTCTATAGGTACTAAATTTAGTTCTTTATTTCTCTAATTCTATATTTAATTCTTCTATTAGGCTTTGCTCATCATCATCATCATCACTATCATTATCATTATCACTACTATCATCATTATTCAAAGAGTATGTGTGTAGTGATCTTACCTTATTTGAGACATGATCTTCGATAGCCATGAAACATAGGTTGACCTCTTCACTTTTATTATCATCTTTTTCACTTGAAGAGCTTTCATCATCCCATGTGTCTTTGTGACCTTTCTCCCCATTGTCTCATTGGCATTTTCTTTTATGCTTCTTGAGCCTTGGACATTCTGGTTTGATATGTCCTTTCTTTCCACACTCATAGCACTTTACCTCTTCCTTACTTCTATGTGTGTCATTAGAGGTTTGTTTGAGGTTTCTCTGCCTGAATTTTCTGGAGTTGTTCATTTTCTTCTCAATGATTTTTTTAATCTCCTTGAAAGCATAGCAATGTCCTCATTTTCATCATCACTTATTTCTTCATCATTTTCACTATCTTCTTGAGATTTTGAAGTAGTGGCTTTGAGTGCTAAGGACTTTCTTTTCTCTGGCTCTGCTTCAAGCTCTCTATCTCTCTTCACTGCCATCTCATGTGTGAGAAGTTTGCCAATCAGCACATCAGTATTCATGATGCTCATATCTTCATTTGCTTCTTCTATGCCAGCAACTCTTGAGCCATAGTCTTTAAGAGGAAGACTTCTTAGGATTTTATTGTTTACATCTTCCAAACTCAGATGCTTCCCAAGTTTCCTCATTCCATTTATAATGGCTAGATGTCGGTTGGTCATGTCAGTGATTGACTCATTGGATTTCATCTTGAAGAGCTCATATTCTGAGGTTAGAAGTTGAATCTTCTTGGATTTGACTTGCTTAGTTCCTTCATGATAATTCTCCAATGTCTTCCACATGCTGTATGCTGTTGAACAGTGTTGTATTCTCCCACATTCTTCAATAGATAATGAGCTTTATAGGATTGTCATTGCCTTCTTATTTTTGAAATTTGCTCTTCTTTGAGGCTCAGTCCAATCATCTCTTGATAGGATTTCTTCTTCACCAACAGCTCCTCTTCTGGTTGGTGGTGTCCATTCTTTTCGTACACTATCCCAGACTTCAATTCCTTCACTATCCAAGTATGTCTCCATCCGAAACTTCCAATGGGCATAATTTGCTTCATCAAAGTAAGATTTGAAACTTTGGAATACTTCACTGGCCATATCTTACTCTTTACTAGCGCTTTTTAGGCTTTGATGCTAGACAAAGCTCTGATACCAATTGTTGCCCAGATATTAAACCAAGAAGGGGGGTTGAATTGGAGTTTCAAAAATTAAACTATAAGGTGCGGAAATAAAAGATTAATTTTAGGAGGGATAGAGAGAATTTGACACAAGGATTTTTATAGAGGTTCGAGTGTTAACAAACCCTACTCCTCTCCCCAATCGCAATTGGGAGTTTCACTAACACACTAAGTGTTACAATGGAGTTTTACAAGCTCACTCCCAACTATGGTGTTTCTCACAATGGCTCACACCTAACCCAGAAATTCCTTGTATTTTAATGGCTCACACAATAACCAATTCCTTGTGTTTTATAGGCTCACACAAACAACCTTCACTTTTTGTTTTTACAGGCTAATACAAACAACCTTTTGATTTATGCTTTGAAGGCTCACACAACTAACCCTTACAAGTGTTCTACTCTTAACCTAGAAATACCCAAAGCTCACTTGAGTAAAGATTACAGAGAGAACCACTTACAAATCTTAATTGCTCAATAAATGAAGAGCAAAAAGATTTTTACAGAGAATTGATTTTGTTCTCAAAAGAAGAAAGTACAAATAGCTTGTAATAAGAATTAAATTCGAAGTATATGCTATTCTATTGTTGTTCTCTTCATTCTCTTGTTTTGAATGCATAAATGACTTCCATTTATACTCTCATGGCAGAATATAGCCGTTGGGGTACATTAAAAATGAAACTAGCTGTTGTACCAACCAAATAATCGCGCCTGACATTTTTCTCTTTCATTGTTCACGGGCATGACTATGTTTGTCACGGGTGTGACCTTTCTTCCCAAGTCGTGGCTGAAATGGTAACCTTGGTCGTGAAACTCTCTGGAATTTTTTGACACATTGAGTCACGGGCGTGACATACTCATTCACGGGCGTGACAAACTTCTCAGCCGTGATCCAAGTGGTGACTTTGGTCGTGAAGCTCTCTGGATGAAAATGCATGAACATTCACGGGGGTGACACTTATATTCATGGGGGTGACTGAAAGGTCCACTTCTCGGTTTGTTCTTCCTTCATGGCCGTGAACTTCAAATGTTGGTTTTGGTAACGGTTAGCTCTTTCACGGGCGTGACACATAGAGTCACGGCAGTGAACATGCTACTTCTTGAATTTTTGTCTTTCAAGGATTATTCTTCCAATCTCCATTCTTGCTATTTTAATCCATGTCCTGTATAATAGACTTTAGAAAACAAGTATGTTAAATACAATATTGCTATTTTATTTGTTATCATCAAAGTGACGGAAATACCCCTCAAGGTTTAACAGTTAAGAGTTGGTTCAATGACTATTTTTGCATTAAATGCACCTAAGCAGCTATAATTCACAGAGGGAGTAAAAATGCAAGCCATTTATGAATCTCAAAATAGAGAACAATTACTTTGAATCATTAATCTTGTTGTAGCCTTGTGCATTAATTATTTTTCTCAACAAACCTCTATTCTTTATAAAAATCTAATTGCTCATAATTTCTAAGCATTATAGGTGGGTGAGTGTTTTCATTGTAACCAATTACTCAAAAGTAAGTTTGGATATTTCGGGTTAAGAGTGAAATACTTGTAAGGGTTTATTGTGTGAGCCATAAAACACAAGGAATTGGTTTTTTGTGTGAGCCATTGAAAAACATAAGAAAATTTATGGGTTAGGTGTTAACCATTGAGAGAAACACCATAGTTAGGAGTGAGCTTGAAAAACTCCATTGTAACACTTAGACTGTTAGTGAAACACCTAATTGAGATTATGGAGAGGAGGGTTTGTTAATACCCGAACCTCTGTAAATCTTGTGTGTGATATCTCTTCTTCCTTACTCTATTTTAAGTTATTTCGCACTTTCAAGTTAAGCAATTTTTAGTTACTAATCAATTCAATCCCCTTCTTGGTTCATTGTCTAGGCAACAATTGGTATCAGACCTTGTCGAGCAATAAAGCCTAAAAAAGCGATAGCAAAGATCAAGAAATGGCCAATGAAGGATTTCAAAGTCTCAAGCTATACTTTGATGGAACAAACTATGCTCATTGGAAATTTCGGATGGAGATATATCTCGATAGTGAGGGAATTGAAGTTTGGGATAGTGTTCAAAAAGAATGAACACCACCAACCAAGAGAGGAGTTGATAGTGAAGAAGAAGTTCTTTCAAGAGATGATAGGACAGAGTCTCAACAAAGAGCTAATTTCAAAAATAAAAAGGAACTCTTCAACATGAAATCCAATGAATCTATTACTGATATGATGAACCATCTTCTAGCCATCGTCAATGGCATGAGAAAGCTTGAAAAGCATTTAAGCTTGGAATATGTGAACAATAAGATTCTGAGAAGCCTTCCTCTCAAAGACTATGGTTCAAGAGTTGCGGGTATAGAAGAGGCCAATGAAGACATGAGTGTCATGCCTACCGATGTGCTTATTGGCAAACTTCTAACGCACGAAATGGTGGTAAGAAAAGATAGAGAACTTGAAGTTGAACTAGAAAAAAGAAAGCCTCTAGCACTCAAAGCGTCTACTTCAAAATCTCAAAAGGTAATTGATGATGATGAAGAAAAGAGTGATGATGCAAATGAGGACATTGTCATGACCTCAAGAAGATTAAAGATAATAATTGAGAAAAGACTTGGTAATTCTTGAAACTTCAAACAAATAACCCTTAAACACTCCTCAAATGATTCTCAAAGAAATAAAGAGGAGGTAAGGTATTATGAATGTGGAAAGAAAGGACATATCAAACCAAAATGTCCAAAGCTCAAGAAACACAAGAGAAGAATTCAAAAAGATGATGGGGAGAAAAGTTACAAAGCCACATGGGATGATGAAAGCTCTTCAAGTAAAAAAGATGATAATGAAGGAAAAGAGGTCAACCTATGCTTTATGGCCTTAAAGTATCACTTTACGGATGAGGTAGGTTCTTCTTACTCATACTTTTTTAGTAGTGATAATAATAGTGATAGTGAAGATAATGATAAGCAGAGTTTAATAGAAATATTAAACTTAGAGTTAGAAAAATATAGAAGTAGATTTAGCATTTATAAAAATAACATTTTAGATTTGAAAAACAAAATGGAACTTTTACAAAAAGAGAATTTTGATTTTAGAACTTCTAATGAAACCCTTTAAAAATCATTAGATGAGTATTCATCTAGACCATCAACTAAATTTTTGCTTAAAGAAAACAATATTTTGAAAAATGAAGTTAAGGAACTTAGAAACTCTATTTCAAGGTTTCATAAAGGCAAAGAAAATTTAAATACTCTAATAGTTTCCCAAAAACCACCTTTGGTAAGACATGGTATAGGATTTAATGGAACATCATCTTCATCTCACAAGACTACATTTGTTAAGTCTAGTGTACCACAAACCTCTAAATTGAGGTAATAGCCCTAAGGGCTAAGAGCATAACACACACAAAATCCCTTATTCATAATAAGAATGGTCAAGGGTCGCATAACTTAACATGCACCTAAGAAAGCACCTACTCATCATGCATGTGTATGTCACTGCACACAAACACCTTCTAAAAGGATGTTGAGACTAAAAACATGTCAAAACTGAAAAATATGTTTAGAGCTAAGCAATGTAATTATTGTATGAGATTTGGTCATAAACATTGTTGGATAAGAAAGGCTCATTTGAAACCTTCAAGTGCTAACTCCCAAGGACCCAAGTTCATTTGGGTACCTAAAAACCAAACTTCAATTATGATTTTATAGGTATGCCTCAAATCCATTATAAAGAAAAATGTTTGGCTTATGGATAGTGGATGCTCAAGGCATATGACTGGGAACAAAGAACTGCTCAATCACATTAAAAGAACTGATGGTGGTAAGGTAACCTTTGGGAACAATGCTAAAGGGGAGGTAATTGGCATTGGCTCTATTGGTATTAATAATACTACTTTTATTAAAGATGTTTTGCTTGTTGATGGTTTGAAACATAATTTGTTAAGTGTAAGTCAATTATGTGATAAGGGGAACGAAGTTATCTTTACCTCAAATAAATGTCTTGTAACCTCTTTAAGTGGTCAAAAGATATTCAAATGAGATAGAGATGTCAACACTTACATAATATACTTACACAAAATTTCTAACATTTTCTCTAAATATCTTATGACCATTAGTGATGAATCTTGGCTATGGAATAGAAGGCTTGGTCATGCAAGCATGGAATTAATTCAAAGCCTTAGCAAACGAAAGCTAGTAAGTGGACTTCCAAAAGTCAAATTTGAAAAGGATAATACATGTGAACCTTGCAAAAAAGGAAAACAACATAAGTCATCCTTCAAATCCAAAAAAGTAGTAAGTACCTTTAATCCTCTACAACTTTTGCATTTAGATCTTTTTGGACCCACTAGAGTTGCTAGTTTAGGAGGCAAACACTATGCTTTTGTCATTATTGATGATTACTCTAGATTCACTTGGGTAATTTTTTTAGCTCAAAAGAGTGATACTTTCGAATCTTTCAAAAATTTTGCTAAAAGGGTTCAAAATGAAAAAGGCTACGTTATTTCTAAAATAAGAAGCAATCATGGCAAAGAATTTGAAAATGAAAATTTTGATAACTTTTTTCTAGAATATGGTATTTCACACAATTTTTTAACTCCTAGAACATCTCAACAAAATGGAGTAGTAGAAAGGAAAAATCGAACCTTAATTGAAATTTCTCGAACTATACTCAATGAGTATGGTTTACCAACCTACTTTTTATACTGCATGTTATATTTCAAATTGAGTTTTCAAGTGACCACTTTTAAACAAAACTTCTTTTGAGCTATGGAATGGAAGAAAACCCATGATATCATACTTTAGAGTATTTGGATGCAAGTGTTTTATATTAAATACCAAGGATAACCTTAGAAAATTTGCCTCTAAATCCGATAAGGGTATCTTCTTAGGATATTCTACAACTAGCAAAGCTTATAGAGTCTTTAATAAAAGATATTTAGTTGTTAAGGAGTTTATGCATGTTGTTTTTGATGAATCTAGTAAGTTTGATCTTCTAAAAGGTGGTGTTCTTGATGACATTGTAGGTACAATGGAGAAACTTGATCTTGATCATAAGAAAGATGATGATGATCAAGAGAAACAACAACAAGATGCATTTCTACCTCAAGCTCAAGAGCAAGACAACCAAGCACTTCCAAAGGAATGGAAAATGACAAAGATTCACCCAAAGGAACAAATCATTGGTGATCCTACTAAGGGTGTAAGTACTAAATCTCATCTCAAACTTTTAGATTCTAACCTTGCTTTTGTCTCTCAAATTGAGCCTAAAAATATTGATGAGGCTCTTAATGATGAAAATTAGGTGATTGTTATGCAAGACGTACTCAACCAATTCGAGAGAAGTAAAGTATGGACCTTAGTTCCCAAACCCAAAGACCATCAAATCATTGGTAGTAAATGGGTGCTTAGAAATAAATTAGATGAACAAGATTCAATAACTAGGAATAAAGCTAGGTTGGTTGCAAAGGGTTATAATCAAGAAAAAGGTATAGATTATGATGAAACCTATGCTCCGGTAGCTAGATTAGAAGCCATAAGAATACTTTTAGCATTTGATGCCATATGAATTTTAAACTCTTTCAAATGGATGTCAAAAGTTCTTTCTTAAATGGTTTTATAGATGAGGAATTTTATGTAGAACAACCCCCAGGTTTCAAAAGTCATAATCTTCCTAATTATGTTTTTAAACTTTCTAAAGCCTTGTATGGGTTAAAACAAGCTCTAAGAGCTTGGTATGAGAGACTAAGTTCATTTCTTTTAGAAAATAATTTTTCAAAATGACGTGTTGAAACAACCTTGTTTGTTAAAAAGCATAAGCATGACATTTTGATTTTTCGCATTTATGTTGATGATATCATATTTGGGTCTACTAATGAATTTCTCTGTCAAGAATTTGCTAAGTGTATGACTAGGGAATTTGAAATCAGCATGATGGCCGAACTTAAGTTCTTCCTTGGTCTACAAATCAAGCAAAACAATGAGGGCATATTCATCAACCAATCCATGTACTCCAAAGAGTTAATCAAGAAATTTGGATTGGAATGATGCAAAAATGCTAAGACTCCAATGAGCACATCAACAAAATTGGATAAAGATGAGAAGGGTAAGAGCATAAATGAAAAGCTCTATAGAGGTATGATCGGATCACTTTTATACCTTACTGCCTCTAGGCCCAATATAATGTATAGTGTATGCTTATGTGTTAGATTTCAATCTTGTTCTAAGGAATCACATTTGAATGTTGTAAAAAGAATTTTAAAATATTTACATGGCACATTGCATCTAGGCTTATGATATCCTAGAAATTCATCTTCAATATCATAGGATATTCGAATGCGGATTATGTCGGTAGTCTTTTGGATAGAAAGAGTACCTCAGACACTTGTCACTTTATTGGTAAATGCCTAGCTTCTTGGTTTAGCAAGAAACAAGTTTCAGTTGCCTTATCTACCGTTGAAGTGGAATATGTGGCAGCAAGATGTTGTTGCACTCAAATACTATGGATAAGACAATAACTAAAGGATTATGATCATAGTTTGGACCATATACCTATCAAATGTGACAATACAAGTGTCATCAACCTATCTAAGAATCTCATTCAACACTCTAAAAGTAAACATATTGACATTAGACATCACTTTCTTAGGGATCATGTTCAATATGGAAATGTTGTGTTAGAATTTATTGATACAAACAATCAATTGGCAGACATTCTTACCAAACCTCTTAATGAATAAAGTTTTTGTTTCATAAGAAGAGAACTTGGTATGCTTGATGAATCAACTTTGTCTTAATTATTTTCTTGCCAATTGTATGATGAATCATTAACCTTGAATGTTATTTCCTTCATATGATGCTCTTTACTTGACTAATTTTATAATATGAAGTGGTTGACATGATGGAAATATATGTTTTAGAGTATAAAAACTTTTTTTAGAAATCTTATAGTCTTGTTTTAGACTTTATTTTATATTTTGAAGATTTGAGGTGATTCATGCCTGTGACATTTATTCACGACCGTGAACTTAATAGCAAAAGGCTCCAGTAGCTTTCATGCTTTGATTCACGACTTACTTCATGGTTAGAAGTAGTTAAGCCTAATTCTTCACGAACCGGACTATTTCTGTCACTCCCGTGAATAGCCTGATTCACGCCCGTGACATATCTTCACGACTGTGAAAATAGATGACAAATAATTATAAAACCATTTACGCTTTGATTCACACCTTGCCTCACGGTTAGAAGTAGTGAAGCCTAATTCTTCATGACTGGGACTATTTATGTCACTCCCATGCAAGTCTTGGGTCACGCCCGTGACTTTTTAATATCACGATCGTGACTCAATTCATCTTCTTTTTCATGGCTAGAGTGCCTCTTCAATACACCTGTGATTGAGTATTCACGGCTATGAATCTATCAACTATAAAATGAAATTTTTTCCATTTTCTCATTTACAAATTCTCTTATTTATCAACCTCATTCAATATTTCTCACAAATTTCGGCCTCTTCACATTCCCTTCCATTTATAAAACCCTTTAAAACATCTCTCTCTTTGAAGAATCACAACTTCTCTCAAGGGTTTTTCAATCTTTTATTCCAAAAATTTTCTTCTCCAATCCTTTATTAAAGTTTTATCAAAATGGAACCTAGTTCTTCCAAAGGCACAAGGAAGAAATCACATGCTCCAAGACGCCACACCGATTATCTTCTCAACATCATTCTGGAAAATTGCCATCCGCGATATGTCGTTCTCAAGAAAAGACCCCTACTTTCATCTAGATCGTTCGAGTGGAATTATATCAAGACTCTTGGTCTTGAGACAAGCATGACTGAATAGTTATAGGCTTGTCATCTCAAAGAATTTGTGGACATTTATCGGCCAACGCTAAGGGAACCAACTCTCGAGTTTCTTAGCACGTTGCAAGTCTCTCCCACCGGCACTGTCAAATTCTAGCTCTGTAAACATCCTAACACTCTCACACCAGTGGAGTTTGGCACTATTTTCAAGCTTCCTTTCGATGGTATTCTCAACGAGAGTGAAGTCAAATTTTATGCTCTTCTAGCTTGGACACATTTTGGCGCTGAGTGTAGTTGGGATGTGAAGAAGACAAAGAGCACCCACCTCTGGTCTCCTATGCATAAGTATTTACATAGGTTTCTCACTTATAGTATATTTGCTAGAGGAGATAGCAATGGGGAAATCAAAAAATTGAAGTTCTTCTTATTAGAAATGGCATGAAGAGGACTATCTGTAGCTTTGTCTCGATGGTTTACAAATCATCTTCTTTCCATTGCAACGAAGCCATCGGGAGATATTTTGATTGGCGGGTATGTAACTCACCTTGCCATTGAGCTAGGGTATCTGAATCTCGATGATCACATTTACACTCTTATTCCAGTTCATCCACGATATCAAGTGGATGTCGAGTCCTTTATCAAGATGGGAGTAGTTGTTCGTATCATTTATGAAGATAATGTCTACTACCGTTTCACCACTCCAGCTAGTGAAATTGATTGGGAAGATCATGATTTTGATGCCTTCAAAGCTGGTCTCCAATCTGTCCAGCAAAGGAAGTGAGCTCGTGACAAGACATCGACACCGGCAGTAGCTGAGGATGTTGGTCAGTCATCTGCCTCTACCACATCCGGCTTGGCACAACAGGTTGCTGATCTTATAACACCTCGCCTTAACATGATGCAAGCTTCCATCGATGAGAGGTTGGAAAACCTCAAAGACTTTATGGAGTCTCATATGGATAGTCTCGAGACAGAGGTTGCACTCCTTAAGGATGGTCTGTCAGGATTGAAGCCTAACTAGAGTCCTAGTTTTCATGTAATAGCTTTATTTTTGCTGTTATAGGATTTTATTTTATTTTTTTAATGTAATCCTTCTCCTCTAATTTTAATACAATCATCTTATTAACATTTCAATTCTTTTTGTTGATGACAAAAAGGGGAGAACCAAGCAATATATGCAATGTATGGTTAGCAATATATGTGATTTATACATTATTATGCAATATATGTGATCTATACATTATTATGCAATGTGTGGTATGAAACATGCAAACTTATCCTTAATTAATAATATGCATAAGATATATCTCACATATACTTTGCAAGGTTAACTTATTTTATTTGATATACTTAACATATATCTCACATATACTTTGAAGACACTTGGTAATGCATGTGTTAATTGATGAGATATACTTAAGATATACCTTGCATATACCTTAGATGTTATATACTTAACATATATCTCACATATATTTTGAATACACTTGGTAATACAAGTGTTAATTGATGAGATATACTCAAGATATACCTTGCATATACCTTATTAGTTTGCAAATATTTTCGCTATATCTCTTTCAAATCTTGCACTCTTTTATTTTATCTTAAGCACCTTTTGAGGGGGAGACCTATCAAAAACACATATTACTAGATTATTTGTCACCATCAAAAATGGGGGAGATTGTTGAACCTTTAGAGGTATTTTTGTCATTTTGATGTTAACAAATAAAATATCAATAATATATTTAACAATGTTTGTTCTAAGTGTGTTAAATAGGATATATCTTGTTTAGAACATGAAGCAAGATTGAAAGAGAACTTTTGAAGATTAAAATCAAAGAAATAGCAAAGTCATGCTCGTGACTAATTATGTCATGCCCATGAATATAGTTGAGTGCCAACTTTCTACCATTCAAAGTTCACGGCCATGAAGGATCATACTAACAGTGAATGATCATATAGTCACGCCCGTGAAATAGTATTCACGCCCATGATCAAACATGTCAATTCTTCTATAGAGCTTCACGGTTAAAGTCATCACTTGGACTATGGCTTGGAAGAATATTCATGCCTGTGAAAGTATTAGTCACGTCCGTGATCAAACACTTCCAATTCTTCCAGAGAATTTCACGGCCAGAGTTACCACTTGGACCACGGCTTGGAAGAATATTCACGACCGTGACACATATATTCATGCCCGTGAATGAGGACAGAGAAACATGTCAGGCACGAAGTTAAGAGTTGGTTCAACGGCTATTTTCTTATTAAATGCACCAAAACGGCTATAATTCACAAGGAGTATAAATGCAAGCCATTTATGAATCTCAAAATAGAGAACAACAATTACTTTGAATCATTAATCTTGTTGAAACCTTGTGCATTAATTATTTTTCTCAAAAACCTCTATTCTTTGTAAAAACCTAATTGCTCATAATTTCTGAGCATTGTAGGTTGGTGAGTGTTTTCATTATAACTAATTACTCAAAAGTAAGTTTGGGTATTTCGGGTAAAAGTGAAACACTTATAAGGGTTTATTATGTGAGCCATTGAAAAACAAAAGGAAATTTCTAGGTTAGGTGTTAGCCATTGAGAAAAACACCAAAGTTAGGAGTGAGCTTGAAAAACTTCATTATAACACTTAGAGTGCTAATGAAACACCCAATTGAGATTGGGGAGAGGAGTAGAGTTTGTTAATACTCGAACCTCTATAAATCTTGTATATGTATCTCTCCTTCCTTACTCTATTTTAAGTTATTCCACACTTTCAAGTTTAACAATTTTTAGTTACTAACCAATTCAATCCCCTTCTTGGTTCATTGTCCGAGCAACACAAAATATGATTCAAAACATAGTATCTCATGCATTTCATGCAAAAAAATCTCTAAGATTGACTAATGTTAATCACTTCTATCAACACTTTCATACATATACCATGTTTACAATATGTTTTAACAACATTTAATTCATTAAAACATCATTTTGGGTCATTTAATCCATAACATATCATATATGTCATTCTAACACTTAAAAATTCATACAACCATTTTAACGTTCTTTCACATTTTCAGCATAGAAAACATATCAATATACATGGAACGCGAATTAATATGTCCATATGTAATAACCTTTTACCAAAATAGAGCCTTAACTAATTGTCCAAGCTTTTCAAGTTTCTTTTCCCTTTGTTATGTATTCCTGTGCCCACTAGTTGAATCTATCATCACAAAAATATTCCTATTATAACTACATAAACATAAACAACCTTAAAAATTGAGTTCTACCTCAAACTTGGTAAGAACTCTAACCTCTATGTTTCTCAAGCTTTTCAAGCTCTAACAATTGTGTTTAGAGTTAACAAAGGTGAAGAAGATGACTAAAAAGTCTTTAAGTGTGTTAGAAGGTGATCTAGGCAGTGGAAGTGGTTTTAAAGCAAGATAGGTGCAGAGAAAAGAGAAATGTGCGATTGCACATGGCCAACCGACCTGCGATTCATGGGTGTGACCCATAACTTCATAGGCGTGAAACGCTATTCATGGTCATTAACTATTCACGGGCGTGAACATTCTCTCTTCTTAAAACGATCTCGCCATGTTCAGAACTCTAACGTTTGAACTATAGCATGACTTTTCACTTTTCACCGATGTAAAAACTTTTCTTTTCATAAACTTAAACTTTAAAACATCTTAAACACATCATTTCCTTCTCTAAACACACATATAACTTATAGGCCCTACTATGTTGCTATAATTGGATTATTCTATTTTTAGCATTTATTTAAATATATATTATTTTTTATAGCATGTATTTGTATTTAAATAAACAATTTTAATTATAGTTCTTTTTTTATATCTATGGCAAGTAGATTTTAATTATTATTGTTAAGTTAGTTTCATTGATTATGTTTATTGAAACTTAAAAGAAATATATGGATGATCAAAATTTTGGAGATAATGAACGAATTCGTCATTTCGTTGCACAAGCTATTTGTATGATAGTTTGTTGGTTTTGGAGACGTAGGAATCGTCTTCAAAACAAAACATAAGAGAAAAATTACACATGAAATTATGCTTAAGGATAAAGAATTAGAAAAGAATTTATGAATGGGTTACTATTAGGGGTGTGCAAAACCGAAAACTGAACCTAATCAAACTGAATTCAGTTTATTTAGTTTTCGATTTGTTCGGTTCGATTATTTTAAAAAATTCGGTTTATTATGTTCTGTTTTGTTAAAAATGTTGAAAAACTTATTAAACTGAATATATATATATATATATATAGTAATTAATTTTCATTTTCATTTAAAAGAAAAGATATTATAGTTTATGATAATTAATTAAATACAAAAACCAAATTTATTCATTTATTATTATTATTATTATTATTATTATTATTATTATTATTATTATTATTATTATTATTTATTAAATTAAATAATTATATATCTTTAATTAAATAAATAATATCCCTTGGTAATTTTATTTTCAAATAGGAACAATTCAATATTTTTACCAAATAATAAGTATTAAACTATTATCAACTACCTTCAACAATTAAACCAAACGGGTTTCAATCAACAGTTGTTTAGGACTTCAAAAAGCTATGAACTGTTGTTTAGAATAATTTATCTAACACTTTTTGTATCAGCAATTTGGCAAGAAAAACCTAACAATTGCCTTAAACAAATAAACCAAACACTCTCTTATAAAGTTTTGATTTTAGTTTATGGTAATTTATAAAATTATAATAATTAATTTTAATTTAGGTTAATTAATAAAGTTATTATGACTAATTTTAATTTTTTATAATTGATAAAATATGGTAATTATTATAATTTATGATAATTAATAAATTAATATATAAAATTTATTAAACCGAATATAACCAAATCAAAATATTTTGGTACAATTAGATTCTATTAAAAAATATATTTTGGTTCGGTTTGGTTTTTCTATATACATATCGGTTCGGTTTTTTTGAGTTTGGTTTGTTTAAAACCAAACCAAACTGATGCACACCCTAGTTACTATCGAGTGAACTTTGTAAAAGTATAATAAGAATGAGTCCTGCTTCTTTTTGTGGGATAATATGATGTACTAGTTAAAGAAGGTGGCCTTAGACCAACAATTCAAGTAACAGTTGAAAGTAACAGTGACCTTATTTATTAATTACCCAATGCAAGTTGCAAAACTTGAATTGTGCCTAGATAAGTTGAAGTATAATTTATGGATAATACTTTTTCTAAATTTCTTTACTTTTGTTACTTATGTAATTAAAACATTACACTAAATTTGCTTAATTTAAAATTGGGTTACTTATGATCATTCATGAATTCGGTTTCAATTATTGATAGTCTGGTGAACTTTTATTGTTTGAGTTAGTGGGTTTTTCCTTTTTGTGGCTTATTGCTTTTGATGGGTTTGTTCTTTTCTCTCTCTCTTCTTATCTCATCTAACTACTATCCTTTTTGTTCTTTTTTTTCGGAGGTTCTGATTTATATCAATTTCATTGAGTTATACTCCTATGGTGATAGTTCCGATTTCCATAAGAGAATCAAGGGAGTAGTCGTCACTGCTACAGAAGTGGAATCGAAGGGGCCAATGAAAGAGAACAAGCGACCAGGAAAATTTTCTGACCACTTGAGGAGGACCGAATCCTGCGAGACTGGACCTACTGCTTAGATGAGAAGAAAAAAAAGGAGATGAAAATCCGTTCCTGATTGCCTTTGATTTTCATTGGAATGGGACCTCTTCAGCTTCATTCTAAACTATGAGATTCCCAAGAGCTGATTCAATAGCAATCGGATTGCTTTTCCCACAAGGGCAAGAGAAAGTTGTTGGGATTTCTAGAAGAAACTTCACAGTGGGAATGTTCGGAAGCCTCATGCAAACCACCACTGTCTCTAATTGATGGCGAACAAATTGGATTTTTGTTTCTATTTTTTTTTTCTTTGTTTTCTTCAGCGCAGTAAAATGAATACAGCTTATTTTTATAAGATAATTAAATTTTGTATGATTTAGTTTAAATTATTAAAATATAAAAATATTTTTACTACAATAGATTTTATACAATGTAATTTCTACTAAATGTTTTAATCGTACATTTACTTTTGCTTAAATTTTTTATTTATTTTCTATATTTATATTTAATTTATATTTTCATTTGCACTCCTGGTTGTTTGATATTTTTAAAAAAGAATTTATACTAACCCAATTTTAAATTAAGCAAATTTAGTGTAATGTTTTAATTACATAAGTAACAAAAGTAAAGAAATTTAGAAAAAGTATTATCCATAAATTATACTTCAACTTATCTAGGCACAATTTAAGATAAATATATATAAAAAAAATATTAGGATGAAATATAATAGATATTAAGAATATGAAAAAAAAAATTAAATCTAAAATTACCCGGGTCAGAAAAATATATTTACAAAATTGAAAAAAAAATCAAGGATATACAAATATTTTTAATTTAATTTTACTTTTTATAGTATAAAAATTTTATATTGGATAAAACTAACATTTATTTTTTCTTTCTTATCCAATTCAGAATTGGACCATTTGTGTTCAATAAAAAGTGTTTCATTAGAATATAAGTTTTAATATCTAAAAATATATACTACTTTCGTTAATCAAAAAATTCAAAAAAAAAAGTGCTCCATTTAGAGTTAAACATTTAGTATTAATTAGACAATAATATTATTATTGTTATGAAGCATTTATATTATTTTGGGTTCTAAAAAATTTACTTGAAAGCAAACATTAAACATTTGATTTATTCTAAAATGCATGAAATAGAGAATATTGGAGAATGTATATGAATTCCATTGGTATTGCAACTGACCCTTCTGATTTGGTCTCTCGTATAATGACCCGTTTAATAGTATAGCTTTGCACGTTTTTCCAGCTGCCCACTCTACTTTTTTTTTGCTAATTGCAAATAATTAAATTTTCCAAAATGTATAATTTTTTAAATAGTTTTTGTTCTTTTTTTTTATCTTAATTCCTATTTTTTTTAGTAACATATTAAGTTAAAAATATAATACATATACACAGTACGTTATAAATAAAATTTAAATTAAAAATCAAAACTATATTAAAAAATAAATTATATTTTATGTGGTATTTTATATAATGAGAAAATTATATTTTTTATATTTTTCTTTTTCTACAAAATTTTGTAATTTTTTTTAAAAATAGCAATTAAAATCAATAGTTGAGTTCTAATAAGGTATTGTATATTCTAATCTTTAAAAATAAATGTCATATATTAACAAAAAATTTGATGCAAAATTATATAAATAGGATTTTACGTTTTGTAACTGATAATTTCAAATCAGTTAAATTATTCGATGAATTTTTTTTTCTTTGTTATTTTGAAAAATAATTATACTTTATATTAGATACTTTTTGCTACACTTTTATATTATTTTATTTATTTATATTTAAATTTTATTCTCCCGACGCAATATGAGGAGCTGCATACTAGTATATATTAATTTTTAAATATAAAAGCTACTGTTGTTAAAACATTAATTTCACAATGGGTTTAGTTGTATATAGTAAAAAGCTGCTGCTGTTGAAACAGTAATTTCACGATAGATTTTAGTTATATATTAGTAATATTAGCCTATTAGGAAAACATACAAGAAGGAGAGAAGACTAACATTTCATTTAGAGGTTGGGCCCTCTTTGACAGAACACCAAATGCCAAGAAGGAGTTGACGTTTTATGTTGTGTGTCTCTATGTGTAGTAAGCCAAGAAAAATCGCAACATTTTTCTGGGATTTCGGCAACTATCTAAGCTATTTGTTTACATCAAAAAAACATGCTAAAATCAAAAAAGAAAAAAAAAAAAAGCAAAAACTCAAAAGAAATAAAGAGCTTCTAAATGACTCAGTTTTACACTTATAAGACCGAAATCTGAATGAGTTAACTGAGATGAACAACTATTTGACTCCATTTAACACATCAGCCTTTGCCTTTTATTAATTTAACTCCACTTGACTTGATATATATATATATATATATATATATATATATATATATATATATATATATATATATATATATATATATATATATTCTCCTTCTATCAACTTGTAAAGTTATTGACCTAAATAAAGGTTTTCTCCGTGCAAGTTTAATTTTTTTTACTTGAACCTCTTTTACGGTTCTTCACTCATCATTCCTTCAAGAAAGGTAAAATCGACTTATTTTGAATCTTTAATGACATATTAGTAGGGGTGTTAAAATGAGTCATGACATATAAACCCGAAATGCAAAATATATAAGGGTTCATATCAGAAATGGATCGATCCATTTATAACACAGTTCAAAATAGATTATGTTTTGCATTGATATGCAAATCCGTTGTAATTTATTTAATTTTTACATGTCATATCAGATTGTGTCAGTCCGATCCAACTCATTTATGACACACGTAATTTATAGTAATATTATTGTTAATATTGTAATTTTATAAAAAAAATAAATATTTATATGGATTGATATATTAATATACGAGTCAAATTGGCTCATAAATAATATATTAATATACAAATCGTGTCGTGACGAGTTTTATGTTCCTTAAATACAAAAATTAAATATAATACACATGTTGTGTTCATATAACCTATTTAATTTTTATATTGTGTTCATGTTAATACGATTAGTAAATAGATCATATTTGTATTAACTCTAATCATGTCACCAAAATGTGTCATAATGATACGAACACAATCCATCAACCTATTTTGGCACCCTACATATTAGGACCAAAAGATATAACGAAAATTTACTATTTACTTTCAGAGGTTTTTAAATTATACTATTTACCGCCACTGTTTTATCTAATTATACTAATATGTCATTTTGTTATATTTTATATTAGAAAAAACCTTAAATCATTGTAAAATGACATGATAGTCCTTTAATAGTAATTTTTCTTAATAAGAAAAATTTAGTATTTATCTCTTAAAATTTGACATATTACACTAATAACTCATTGAGATTTTAAAATTTTCATTAAATTTGGGAATTTCACAATGGAGTTCAAAAAATTATTTTGTTGATGGAGATCAATGCAGTTGTCTTTTTTTTTCTCCCTCTCTCTTCCGAAACAAGTCGGAATAATTAGCATAATATTGCTTCAAAAGCACAACACATGCAAATCACTAAGAAATCAAAATCCAATGGTGTAATCTTTACCTGACGGGATAAGATTCAACAACATAAAAAAAAAATATTATGTAGATCCTAAAATAGCTGAAGAGGGGGGAAATTGAAGTTTTAAAAATTTTTGGCCTTTATAAAAATGACTCATATTTCAGAATATGCTAATAGCATTCTAATCTAGGTAGATGATGAATTTAAAGATAAAATAAAATTTCATTTTCACAAAATGAAAGATTAATACCAAAATGATTATTTACCTTTGAAATCAGTTTTGTTAAATAAAATTGTTTTTTTTATTTGCAACATAAACTTCAAATTAATTTAAACACAAATAGATTTTTGGAAAAACACTTTCAAACACTTTTGCATATAAAAATTCAAATTTTAAATATTTTCAGCAAATCAAAATATCAAACTTGAAAATAAGACAAAAGAGAATAGTTTAATATATTTGAATTTAGAATAGTTCGGTATCTTGTCAATATAATCTTGAAATGGATTTTTGGAAAAACACTTTCAAACGCTTTTGCATATAAAATTCAAATTTCAAATATTTTCAGTAAATCAAAATATCAAACTTAAAAATAAGACAAAGAAGAATCATTCGATATACTTGAATTTAAAGTAGTTCGGTATTTTGTCAATACAATCTTGAAAGTTTTCCTCCACTAATAATTCTTTTCAAATGACAGTAATCAAGCCAAATATAACTCAAAAGTTCTACCCAACTCTCTTGAGTTCCAAACCCAAGTTTTTACAAAATAAAAATTGAAAATACTTTATTAGCTTTTATCCTAAATGTGTTAAATAATCCAACAATTAAGTTTTCAAGTCTAACTTGAAAACTAACCCAAAAATAGATAACTCACAAGCACATAAATAAAATACACAAAGAAGAACAAAAGTCAATATGAAGGATATCTAAGAATAAAATTCAAATGAAAGGAAAAATAATTCTAAGAAATATAAAACAAGTTTCTTTGATGATTCTTTGTTTTTTCAATATTCAAACTGTTTTTTCAACAAGTATTTATAGTTTTGAAATAAAATACTGGTCAGTAAAGACACATTTTCATTTTATAAAAACTAACCGTTATTTTATATTTTAATGAAATATGTCAATTATAAAATTAGAATAATCGATTAGAATATTTTGTTAAAATACTAATTTTTCTTATTAGTGAAAAATACATCATCTTAAAAAATTTTATACTTTGAATTTCGCTTTTAGATACACATTAATATTTATATCCTAATATATTTCTTTCATGCACATGCACCTATTTTTTGAAGGTTTACCTTACTTTTAACTTTTTGCATATTAAAATTTGAAATTACAACAATAATAATATAACAAATTATAACACTTCAATCATATTTTAAAATCATCAAGGCAAAAATTGTATATTCTGAGCCAACATATTATGCCTTTGTCAAGAAAAGGGAGCTCAGAAAGGAATAAAAAAATATATCCACCTCAATAGAAATTTTATTGGAGATGCAATAACTGCAGAAAATTCTTTCCTACTACAATTATGAGGGACCTCAAACGAGACTAAATCAAAGTCAACTAAAATAACACAAGTGCTCAAAAAATATTGCACCAAGGAATTGGAACATTTTTGTACTATTTGCGTAAGTAAGAATATAATGATCATCATATGCCAGCAAATCAAAGTCAAGCGAACCTCTCTATTAATGGAAAGCCGTAGCTTTGAATTTAATGGATAAGAGCCGGGAAAAATCCTGCAGTAATTCACTAGTAGTCAGCATCAATTAATATAGTTTAAGGAAATGTTCAACTTGAATCCATTTACTCCCAGATTTCTAAGATAAAAAGAGAAGATATTGAAATTACAAAAAAGAGAAATATATATATATATATATATATAGACACAGAACAAACAAGATGCTTCTCTGTCTTCTTCAATGGAGACAAAACGTAAGCAGGACATAAGCATAAATTGAGAAATCAAGATAATGCCTTGCAAGGTCAGAAAGCGGAAGTAGCATTCCCCAGTTAAATATTCCTGGGCAAACTCAGAGAGAACATCTGGATATTAACTGTTGGCAACTAAGCATATATAAGATGGTTAGAAATTACAACATTATATAAAACAGAGGTCGCCAATTCTGTGCACAGCAATGAGAAGGTGAGTCCATATGAAAATTTAAAAAGACAATAAAAAATGACAACAGAAGATTATATCACATTAATAACAGAAATGCAGTTTATAGCATCCTTAATTAAACCACATATTCCACAGGGATACAAATGAAAAATTGTTTTTAAGCTAAATCTCGTATCTGGCAATACACAAAATTATGTATATAATTAACAAACAAAAAGAGAGTCAAAATCAATAACCCAAAGTCAGCCACAACAACAGCAAGATGTAATTTAATGGAAATTTTTGATTTTACAATCGCAACAACAAGCTGGAGATCAGCACCATTGACCACAAGATTCTGAATTTCCATATCCTAAATATCCTTTACACAATATATTAGTTGATAAATACAAAGAAGTTCCTTTTCTTTTTGGCTTCCTTACCCTTTTAATTTCAAAGCATCCATCTTTAAGCTCTTCTTAACCAATGCGTAAAAGAGCAATGACATCAATCATTGTGGTTCACTCTACACAGGGAGTCAAGCCCTTCCGTTCGGCTATGAACAATCCTATAAAACACTTCTCTAACTTGTCTCTCCAGAGGGTCCAATCCCTCCTTTATTACCTCACTAACCCGTCTCAACTCTTGCACTCTAAGCCTAACTCCAGCTTTCCTTTCCTCTGTTAAAGGGAACTGAACTGAATCAGCCAATTCAGCCAACAACTTAGTGCACTCATCCATTTGATATATCTCCCTTAATAACCCGCAAGCATTCCTCCTATCCCGCTTCCTCGACTCCTCGAGTACTCTCTCGTGCAATGACATTATATCCGAGGACCAGGGGAAATTTCTGGGAATCGAGAAATGCAATTGCAGTCGTCTATCCTGGCAAGGAATTGCTGCCACTAGAGCCCACATTACAAACAGCAAAACTGAGCTCATTGTATAAACAGCCACCGCAACTCCATTAGTAGCCACAATTTCATTAGCCTTGGGAGCAGCCAAATTATTGGCAATCGCCTGGAGCTGCTTGGCCGCCGACCACGACCGAGAAACGCTCCACGACAACGACCTAAAATGGCCAAGATTCCGATGATGGTCTTTAGACGACGCAGCGTTTTGGCGCCCAAATGAGCGGTTCCGGTGAGCCAAAGCAGCGGTAGATTCTCTCTCGTCAAGCATTGAAATATGCAAATCCGCTAACGCCTTCTTTGCACGGCGTAGCTGTCCTTCCCCAAGCATTCTGTGATTGTCCAAAGAACAGAGAACAATCTCAATTAGTTTCTTCCACTCCCTGATCTGTTCAATCCCATCCCTAATCGCATTACAAAGATCCAAAGCCTTGACACTCCGTTCAAAAAAATCATTAATTAACCGATCTAAAGGCGATTTACGAACATGAAATCTGTTACTAAACAGAATCACTCTGAAATCCTCCTGACAACAGAGGAAACAATCAAGAAGCTTTCGTATCCAAGAAAGTGAAAGCAAGTCATCCGACCCGACAGAAGACAGCTCCATGAACCGGTCAGCAGTATGCCTCTGAAAAGCTTCAAGCTCCAGCTCATGAACGGAGGCCTCACGCGTCGATTCCATGGAATTAATCTGGTCGCGACGGAGACTAAAAGTCGAACGGCCAAATGAAGCTGCTGATCCTTGATAATCCGTCGCGGGCATTCTCACATCACAATAAGAAAAGCCCTAATCAGAAACGCAATTTTTGATTACAATCTCTGTAATTAAGTCCAAATTGAAGATGGAGAAACTAAATTCAGTGGCTAATACTTTTATAAGCAGCTTAAAGAGAAGTGAGGAGTAAAAAAAGAGATACAGAGCAGGAAGAAGAAATCAAGAAATGGATGAGAAACCCTAGGGGAGGGGAAGGGCCATTTTATTGGTGGCATTTGGACCGCGTATTATAATATGGTGGGTCGAAAAGGGAAAAGGTCTAAAAAGAGAACGTCAAATAAATTACCATAATTAGAAAATTAATATTATCAATTAATTTTGAATAGTATTAGTGTTAAACAAATATTCAAACGCCCAACTAATTTTATAATTTAGTTTTATTTTTCTCTAATGATGCATAGTAGTATTATTTTTATTTGTACAATAGAAATATCACCAATGATTTTATTGCAACAATATCATTATACTGTTGCAAGTCTAAAATATATATTGAAGCTTCAAATACAATGGTAGGAAAAAAAAAAAGCTTCAAAATAAAAACAACAAAATCGATACCAACATTATTGCACTATATATAATAGTTTTTTCGATGAGAATAAAATTTTGCACATGCAAAATTATTCTCTTTATACGGGAGATTTTTCATCTCTGTCTTATGAAAGTTAATATTTTTTTTGTAGTATAATATTTTATACTTACAATTAATAGATAGAGAGAGTATCCAGTTAAGCTTAATGCATTAATATTATTCATGATTTTCACAAAAAGAATTGTTAAATTAAGTAGTATATCTCCATTTTGATAACTTAGAAATGAATTTGAAAATTTCACTATTGTAACTTGTTTAAAGTTAGTAGAAAAATTTCAATTGCAATTGGAGAATGGATATAGAAATTGTTGTCCGAATTACTATAAATCTTGTGCATTTTATTATCTCTATCTCTATTTCTTTATCTTTTATTTAATGATTACAAAGTAATTTCATATTATGTATTAGCCTCAAAGTTATTGATTACCAATTTATCCCCTTCTTTGTGTGCACATTTTCAGGACAAAAATGTTTATATTTTAGTAATTTATTATTATTTTTTAAATTTTAGGTACTTTGAAATTATATAATTTTATTTTTACATAGTCAATATATTTTTTAATTATTAATGAGAATTTAATTTACATTAAAAATATTAATTCATAAATAAAGCATTATATTTGAACTTAGTTATTTTAATGTATATTACTTTTTATCTATGCATTATAATTTTTTTAATGCACAAAAATCCATATATGTGTATTTTTAAATTTTAACTAAATGATTATTATTTTTCTCAAAAAAAATTATTATCATTTATTTTTAAAACGATTGAGTAAATTTGAATTAGAATTAGACTCTTATAAATTTTAAAAAATATTTATTTAATTTTTTTAGCAAAATAATATTTATATAAATAAATTTAATATTTAATATTAATTTTTAGTAGGATTTTTTTGGTGCATAGGATTTTTTTCTTTGAATGAAACTTAATTTATGATATGAAACCGTAATTTTGAGGAGGAAATGGGATACGTAAGGCGTCAAGGAAACACTTAAACACGCACTACACACACAACAAACACGTCCGACGTGGGGAGAAAGGATTAACTATGGGCCGTTTGATGGGAATATACTGTGTTACCAAGGGACAGTTTAGGTGGGGGCCGCTTAGGCTGGTGGTCATTTTCAAGTTACGTGGCCGTGATTTTGTGCATTCACTCTATGGAGTCCATGTCATGGTTTTGTGTACACGTGGAAGGTAACGCTGGGTCTTCGTTGGCGCGTAAAGTAAAAAAGGAGGATTCGGTCCGTTAGATAGCCTGTTTGTATTATTTGTTTTTTGGTCAGAGCGATAGTCTGTTTACTCTTATTTTATTTCTAGAAACTAGTCATATTTATGTACTTCGGCTTCTGATAATATATATATATATATATATATTATGATTATAAATAAAAAAACAACATCTAATGTATAGAGATAATATCATAAAAATTTAATTATTTCTATTTTAAAATTTTATAAGATTATATTTCTAAATATATTTTTTGTTTTGTAAGAAAATAATCTTTACATTTTATTTGATTCCAACCCCATTAGTAGTTAAAGATAAATATTTTAATTGATAATATGGGATTATGTGCAATTTAATATATTATTAGAAATTTAAAATCTAATAAAAAAGATAACGTATATTGGTTAAAAAATTTATTAATTATTTTTATTTTAAAATTCTAAAAAAATGAAATTTATACAGCTAGTTTTTATGGGTATGAAGTGGGTTAATGATGCTATCTCCATTATATTATTAGAATTGCAAGTATATGATCTAAATTCATGTGTTTGGAGATGGGAATTAGCATATAAAATGTAATTCAAATTATATAAAAAAAAATGGCCATTAATTGATTACCTCTCTAAAATTTTCTTACAATTGTGTGTCCAATTTCCTTTTGCACCTCTTCAAAAACATTAAATTATCTTCTCATTTAAAAATAATTAGCATTTAAAACAATTGCATATAAGTAATATTCAATCAATGTAAATTTTAATCGGAAAGCAAATATAGGTACTATATATATAATATTAATATAAACTACGATATTAAAAACTATTGGTTTCTTTTAACTTAAAAAAAGAATAATTGTATATCTGTTATCTTCAAAAGATATTTCTTTTATGTAAGTGCAACGAAATTAATATTATCAGAAAGAATCCAACCTTTTTCCCTTTTATTTAACCAAGAAAACAATTATAATTATTAAAGCTGAAAATTTGTGTCATATTGTATATAAACATGTCTTGTCACTATATGTGTCAATATAAATATATTGTTTTATATCGTGTAATTGTTTAATAATATATATATATATATAAGGGTGGCCACGGGTTGAACCGGATCAGTCGAAGTCGATTCAAGGTCCAATCCAGACTGTGGCCCAATAGGGGAGGGAATGTTTCCACAGTTACGGACTGGTTAAATTTAAAAAAATAATAAAAATAATTTATATACATAATGTAAATAAATATTAACTTATATGCACAAGCCTAAGAATTAAGTATTGACTTAATTCTAACAGGTTTATCTGATAGTTATTCACATTTTGTACTTAACTATAGGATGAACCAAATCTCCACCACTATTCCTGAGCTGATTAATTTGCTCAAAACAGCTGAGCCATATGTCAAGAAGGATAGTAAGGTTGTGATGTTGGTGGACTTTTCAAGTTCTAAAAATAAGAACCTTAAGAAGAAGAAGAAGTCCAAGAAGCTTAAGAGAGGTGTGGCCAAGAAGAAGGCCAAGGAGATTGCTCCAAATGGGATATGCTTCCATTGTGGCAAGGATGACCATTGGAAGAGAAACTGCAAGGCTTACTTGGAGTCCTTGAAAAAGAAGGCATCTGATGCCCCATCTACTTCAGGTATTTTTATCATTAAAATTAATATTGTTTCCGATAATAATATATGGGTATTAGATACCGGTTGTGGCTCACACATATACACTGATGTGCAGGGCCTAAGGAATAGTAGACAGCTCAATAAGGGAGAGAGTCAAACCTACGCGTTGGAAATGGAACAAGGGTTGCTGCATTAGCTATAGGAACATATGTATTAACCTTCTCTAGTGGGCTTTTATTAAATTTGGATAATTGCTATTATGTACCTACTTTGACTAAAAATATTATTTCTGTTTCAAGTCTAAATAAAGATGGTTTCCTTTTAGCTTTTAATAACAATTGTTGTTCTATTATGTTGAATAGAATTCTTTATGCTAGTGGTACATTATGCAATGGAATATACATATTAGATATGTCAAATCCAATTTTAAACATCAATGATAATAAAAGGAAAAAACAAGATATGTTGAAATCATCTTACTTATGACATTGTCGTCTTGGTCATATAAGTGAGAAACGCATGGCTAAGCTACACAAAAGTGGTAGTATAGGGTCATTTGATTATGAATCATATGACACATGTAAATCTTGCTTATTAGGCAAGATGACTAAATTACCCTTTAAGGGAAAGGGTGAACGTGCTAATGGACTTTTAGACTTAATATATTCAGATGTATGTGGTCCAATGTCCACACACGCCAGAGGTGGTTTCATTTACTTCATTACTTTTATCGATGACTACTCACGATATGGGTACATGTATCTTATGAGATACAAATCTGAAGCTTTTGAAAAGTTCAAAGAATTCAAAAATGAAGTAGAGAAACAACTTGGCAAAAGTATTAAAACACTTCGATCAGATTGAGAAGGTGAATACTTGAGCCAATAGTTTCTAGATTATCTTAGAGATAATGAGATTTTATCTCAATGGACTCCACCTTACATGCCACAACACAATGGTGTGGTTGAAAGAAGAAACCGAACCTTGTTAGACATGGTAAGGTCTATGATAAGTTTTGCGGAACTGCTTAAATCCTTCTGGGGTTATGCACTAGAGACCGCCATTTATATATTAAATGAAGTTCCTTCAAAGTCAGTTGATGTTACTCCATATGAGATATAGTATAACAAGAGACCCACATTTTCTTACATGAGAATTTGGGGTTATTCTGCTTATGTGAAGCGGATAATGTCAGATAAGCTAGAAGCTAAGCCTGACAGATGTCTGTTTGTGGGATATCCAAAAGCATCATATGAATATCAATTTTACCACCCCTTGGAACAAAAGGTTTTTGTTTCAAGACATGCTATCTTTTTATAGAGAGAATTCCTTCTAAAAGGAGAGAGTGGGAGCAAAATTGAACTTGGGGAAGTTCAATATGCTCAAAAAGATGTTGATCAACTGCCTGAACCCGAGCTTGTTACTCATACAGATGATATAATAGCTCAACCTTCTGAAGCACAAAAGCTTCATAGGTCAAGTAGGATACATATTGTTCCAGAGAGATATGGATTTGTCATTAGTGAACAAAACGACGTATTGCTCATAAAAAAACGATGAGCCTACGACCTATGAAGAAGTTCTGAATAGTTCAGAATCTGACAAATGGTTTCAAGCCATAAAGTTAGAAATGGATTCCATGTATAGAAACCAAGTATGGACTTTGGATGACCCACCTGAAGGAATAAAGTCTATAGGGTGCTAGTGGGTTTTCAAAAAGAAAACTAACATGGATGGTAATGTGATTACCTATAAAGCTAGACTTGTTGCTAAAGGTTATCGTCAAAGACAGGGAATTGACTATGATGAAACTTTTAGCCCAGTAGCTATGCTTAAATCCATAAGGATACTCCTAGCCATTGCTACTAATTATGATTATGAAATATGGCAAATGGATGTGAAGACAATTTTCCTTAATGGAAATCTGACTGAGGATGTGTACATGACACAACCAGAAGGCTTCATATCCAAAGATGGCAAAAAGGTATGTAAGCTTTAAAGATCCATTTATGGATTAAAGCAAGCATCCAAGAGTTGGAATATTCGGTTTGATGAGACAATCAAACAGTTTGGTTTCTTACAAAATTGGATGAACCTTGTGTTTACAATAAGGTTAGTAGGAGTGCAATCGTATTTCTTGTGTTATATGTAGATGACATATTGTTAATGGAAAATGATGTCTCAGCCTTACAGTCAGTCAAAATTTGGTTATCCAAGAATTTTTCTGTGAAAGACCTTGGAGAGACAGTCTATATTTTGGAGATAAAGATTTATAGAGATAGATTGAAAAGATTGCTTGGTCTTTCATAGTCTACATACATAGATAAGATGCTAAAGAGGTTTAGCATGGAGCAGTCCAAGAGGAAATATATTCCCATGACCTATGGGATTACTCTCAAAGTCTTTGTGTCCAAAGACAGAAGATGAGAGAATACACATGAGTTTGATTCCTTATACTTCAGCTATAGGATCAATCATGTACGCTATGATATGTACAAGGCCCGATGTATCATATACTCTGAGTGTCACAAGCATATACCAATCAGACCCTGGTGAGGGTCATTGGGTGGCTGTCAAGAATATCCTTAAGTACTTAAGAAGGACTAAGGATGTATTCTTGGTATATGGAGATGAAGATCTTATTGTGAGCAGGTATACCGATGTCAGCTTCCAATCTGACAAGGATGACTCAAAATCTCAGTCAGGTTATATATTCACATCAAATGGTGGAGCAGTTAGTTGGAAGAGTTCCAAACAAGAAACAACTGCTGATTCCACAACCGAAGCAGAGTACATTGCAGCTTCTGAAGCAGCAAAGGAAGCAGTTTGCATAAAGAAATTCATCACATAACTTGGAGTGGTTCCCAACATTATTGATCCAATACAATTGTATTGTGATAATAATGGAGCTATTGCACAAGCAAAAGAGCCACTGTCTCATCAGAGATCCAAACATGTACTCAAAAGATACCATTTGATTAGAGAAATCATTGGTAGGAATGATGTCAAGATAGAACGAGTGTCCACTGATTAGAATATTATTGATCCTTTAACTAAGCCACTTCCCCAAAAGAAATATGATTCTCATGTACTCACCTATGGAATTAAATACAAAGGCGATTGACTTTAGTGCAAGTGGGATCTTGTTAGAGGAGTGTTCTAAAGGAAATCACCTTTAGCAGTTATTGTACAAATTTATTTGATTAATATAATGCTTTTTCATTAATTTGATTTTCATTTGATATATGAATTGATAAGTGATCTTAAATCAATTAATGAAATCCTTGATACATAACATAGCATGAAGGAAATAATGATGAGATCATAATATTGAGATTCTTATCATGTGTAATTATGTTAGTATCAAAATTATCCCTAGTCATAGGATTAATGAGATGGGACATTATTAATCCTGATAGACTAGCACATGTTACACTTCTTGATTGGATCGAGTAGTAGATCTCATAATCTATAAACATGAGATGTTTAGAGTTAACATGTGGATGTTTGCTAAGTGTAACTAAGTACATTGGATGACCAGCTATGAGACAATCATATGGATAATCTATTCAAATGTCAATGATAGTCTCATCATAGCAATGATGCAAGTATTCTTAGACTTGAGGTACTTAAGGATATCTTGAATATTGATTTTGTATTTTGACACTTTTCCTTGTTGCCTCAGGGAGGTTGATCATAGAGTGGTGATTGGATACAACTTGAGGTATTCGAAAGTAATTGGGTAACCAACAAAGGATTTACTACTCCTGATAGAAGGAGTGTATACCCATGACCTCTTGCCGTGGTTATTACTCGGGAATCTTTGGTCGAAGTGGAAATGTCATAAATATAGTCTTCAATGACATATCTAATAGAGTAATGAGCCCAGGGACAATAACTAACATTACTTGGATTAGACGTGACGTAGTCAGTTTAGTGGAAGTTGACACATGTCCGTACTCTGAGCCAAGTGGGGTGTAGAATGGTGAAAAGAATAACTACACAGAAATTGTCTATGGAAAGATTCGTAGTCAAACCACTAACTTTTCGGTCAATTGGGGGTCATGATGTGTTGCTAAATACCACTTATGACTTACTTAAATTAATAATTAATTTAAATGGCCAATATAACCGAAAACCTAATGGGTCACACACATTAAAGATATAGAGAATGAGTAAAATGGTCTTGGATATGATCCAAAATATGAGAATTATTTTTGGGATGGATCGCGATGAGATTGCACGAAAAAAATTGTTCGGGAGGGTCATGGGCCCATATGGACTAGGCAGGCTGTTGGGTTGCCTAGTGGGTTAGCTGGGCTACCTAGTAGTAGCCCGCAGTAGGCCTAGTGCGCTACTGCCTCCCTCCCGTTGGCCAATGACATATTTTGGCCTTAATTAGCCCAATTATGGCCAATTACTATTCATTCATTTCTCTTTTCTCCATTTTTGACTTTTCATTTTTCTTTAAATTTGATTCAAATAAAAAATACATCAAATGACAGAAAATAGATATGAAAATATTTTTTTGTGAAAAAAATATTTTTAAGACAACAAAATTCTCTCAAAAATATTTTCGAAGCTAGCACTTTGAATTTGTTCAAACCATTTCTCTTGATAGTTTCTTCTTCATTTTTCACGTGGATTATTGTTAGAGACATTCTAATGTGAATTGTTGTGGTTTGCTATAACCCAACAAAGTGAAGATTTGAAAAACAAATAAGAAATTACAAGACATAATTTTTAACCTCTATATTTACCTAAATTAGTTTTAATGACACAAATATGATATTTTGTTTCGGATTTTAAAAATTTTATTTTTCCCTTGCATTTATGAATATGATTCATTTTTCAAAACCCAACATTATTTATATATTAAAATACATATTTCTTTAAAATTAGAACTGGCATGACCCGTGACACACACACACACACACATATATATATATATATATATATATATATATATACATGATAAAATTTAAACATTTAATTATTTATGCAATTATTACTAATCCAAATTATATCACTAATTGCTAATCTCGATTTATATATTTTAACATAATTAATTCCAATAAAATATATTGTAAATTTATTCATATATAAATTGATACATATATATAAAAATATTAATATATAATTGATTATTTTAATTGAAGATATTTTGCATATTTTTAAATGTATTCAATCATATCATAACATGTTAGATATATATCGTGTCATATCGTATTTAAGACCGTCTTATTCAAAATTATTAGCTCAAATAATTATATACACAAAAAATTTGATTATTAATGTGGGAAATTAAATTCATATCCTTATTGTACTATAAAAAAAATTAAAATATCCTAGCTTGGCAGTCATATAACCTTAATAAGTTAATAGAATCATGACAATTCTTGCACATGGTAGCATTTTTTTAAAATTTAGAATTGTAGTTGAATTTGAACTCAATAATTTTTAATTCATCAAATATCACATAAAAATATAAAATTTTACAATTATTTCACAAAATTTGGTTGATTAAAATCCTAAATAATAGATAAAGATAATTGAGATAACTAAGGATTTCTCTATAGAAAATAAAAAAATTAATTTCTGTAAAAAAATAAACAAAAAAGTTGTCAATTTTGTTAGAGAGGTGCTCTAAAGTCAATCACTTTTAACATTTATTGTACAAATTTATTTGATTAATAAAAGACATTTTCATTTATTTGATATTCATTTTTATATATAAATTGATAGTAATTTTAAATTAATAAATGAAATCCTTAATACATAATATAACATGAAAAAAATGTAACACTTAACACCTTATACTTCTATATACCACATTTATATTTATAATAAAATAAAATTCATGTTTACAATGAGAGTAATTTTTTTTAACTCATCTCATATTATCATCAACAATTCCGCAAATCAATACGGATGTTTTAGTCATAGCCTATAACATCACATATATTAATAACTTAAACATTACGTTTAAAAGTTAGTAAATTTACAAGTTGAATCCGTTTATATATCCTAGTACATATTTATTGTAAGTGTACATATGCAAGTATTCAACCCCAAATATAAATGATATGCTCTTATGTTTGTGTGAAATGCAAAGAGAGAGAGAGTGAGGAGGCTCGAGAGGTGACTTTTGATCCATGACTTTTATATGCACCTCAATATGAACTACTACTCTTATCTACCTAAAAAATCATATAATTTGCTGAGTTGTGACTTAAGGAGAATAACTATCAAATGAGCTTTAAAGTACCAAATATTCTATAATAGCAAATAACAAGTATACTTAATACACATTTTCTATTACATTTCATCTGTCAATAACATATAAATGTAAATAAAATCAAGTATTCAATAATTGCTCTTTACTTATGCTTATGTTTATTCATTTTATTTTGTTGTGATCAGGTTAAACAGATATTGTCTCAGGTTTCCATGTGAATATTTGCATTTGCTAGCTAGGTTGATCATTTATTTCATTTGCTCATTTGTCGGGCCATAGGTCTCTTCTTTTGTCTTGTAATGTCGATTAACTAGTCACAATGCCTTTTAAGTCATTATGCATATGGATTTGTAACTAAGCATTCTTCATCCATTATATCCTTATTACATATACTTCACATATACCACATATGCTATGCATATATCTCACATATACTATACATATACCATGTATATATTGTATACGCCAAACATATACCTCAAATAAACCATACATATACCACTTATATATACCATATATGTCGCAAATATCCATAATCTCATTATCAAGATTAAATCAGGACAATCGTATGAATCATATAATCATAAATCACTTCACATATATCATAACAAGTAATGTTTAGTGTACTAAAGAAATCACTTGATAATTAAACTCACATTTTTCTTTTGATTTTGACACTTAACTTATTATCTAACCCCTCCTTGTAGGTCTCCAATTTTTTTTATGAGCTTAATATAAAAATATAATTGATTAAATCATGACTAGAGAAACTTAATGTGCCTTAAATAAATTAATATACCTAGTACATATCATTAGTTATCATTTTTCTTATGAGACAGTGTGATCTTATGAGAATGATTAGTCCATAACTTTTTTTATACTTGACCAATTGATATGATTATTGCATAACATATTAAAATTTTAGAGCAATTGGAATATTGTACAATTTATGATGAAATTTCTAATTGTGTTCTATTTTCTTACTTGTTTTTCCCTTAGGAAGTTTTAGGATACCAATTTTGATAATTCATATCTTACAATACGTACATTATATTATAGTGAAAATTTACAGAAACTTAGATAGGTAAATATGAACATTTTTAATGTTTATAACTTTTTTCAATTCTATCTTTAAAGTCCTCAAATTATAAGAAATATTTTATTGGTCTATAACAAAGTTGACTTCTGGACCAGTATGACTCGTGAAGGCTGTACGTCACTCTATACATAACATATGAAGGTGAAATTTTTACCAAAATTTATCTATGACATAATTCTATAACTTTTATGTTTTGACAAATTATAGATTCTTCTATAAAGAGCTCAAAATAATTAAACAAATTTCTAGACCTGTATAAGGCACTAAGAAACTATAGAATAGTCATGGTTCTCTTCTCATAACTCAAAATCCACATAATATATGAACCTAAAATTTGGTGTAAAACTAGATAACACATGTATCTAAAAATTTTATGTTTTATGTTTCATCAAAGTATATCTATAAGATGGTCAAAATAGACAAAAATCATAGGGTAGTCTGCTGAAAATCGAACCGGAACCGGTTTTACTCAAATAATGATTTCTCTTAGAATACATCATATCTTAAAAAATGTTTTAGATAAATATATATGAGATATAGATCTAAAAGTTTATGTTTTGAACTTTTCCAAATTCCCTCTCTAAGACCACGAAAATTAAGTCTTAATATTCTACCATAAAAACATAATTTAAAGCTTCAATTTAGTAGTTTACACTCCATAAATCCTAATTTATCTAATATTTAATTCATGATTAGTAACATATGGATGAATAATTAAACATATGGATGAATAATTAACTTACCAAATATTTCCTTACTTGATTTGTGGAAAAACTTTGAAATAAAATGAAGAAATGAAGGGAAGAAGAAGAAGGAGGAGAAGAAGAAATGTTGGTAGAAAAAAAAATAAGAAACTTGGACTTTGACTAAACCAACCTTATCCTTTTTTATTGCTGTCCATTTCCTTTTATTATTATTATTATTATATTATTATTATTATTATTATTATTATTATTATTATTATTATTATTATTATTATTATTATTATTATATACATACATATACATTTATCCCATTTTACTAACCAATGCAAATATATAATTTAATCACTTAATTTAATTTAATTAGTCATGTCAAATTTTTATTAATTCAATCTAGTCTCTTCATTCACTTAAATATTAATTTCATATCATTCTTATCTAAATTATAAAA
Source organism: Triadica sebifera (assembly GCA_023653625.1). NCBI lineage: Eukaryota > Viridiplantae > Streptophyta > Magnoliopsida > Malpighiales > Euphorbiaceae > Triadica > Triadica sebifera. The sequence goes on from CM042894.1 coordinate 21,173,864, forward strand.
CAGACACGTGCAGATCGATACAATTGTAAAATACTTGAAAATAAATTAAGTGTATATCATGAATTTATTTAAATAAAAATGCATATTATGCATGTGTTCAAGCTATGTGTATGAAAAATGCATAAACCCAAATGAGATGCTGTAGAAATGCATATGGAAAAAGTCGATAATTTTACAATTCTTCCCTCCTTTTAAAAATTTCATCATTGAAATTTAGTACTTGGAAATAGATATGTATATTGTCTTTTCATATTTTCTTCCATTTCCTATGTTACCTCTTCTTGTAAATAGTTTCTCCACAACACCTTAACTAATGATATTTCTTGGTTTCTCAATTGTTTAGTTTTGTGCCCGATGATTTCCACTAGTTCTTCAATATAACTTATGTCATTTGCAATCTCAATGGCTTAATCTTTAAGTATATGTGTAGGGTTTGACTTGTACATTCTAAGCATGCTCACATTAAACACATTATGAATCTAATTCATATTTAGTGGTAAAGTCAATCTATATGCCAATGGACCAACTCTCTCAAGAATTTCATAAGGTTCTATGTATCTTAGGCTCAATTTAATTTTCTTGCCAAATCGGATTACCCATTTCCATGGAGATACTCGTAGGAATACCTTCTCACCTAACTCGTATTCCATCTCCCTTTTATGTTGATCAATATAACTTTTCCATCTGTCTTGTGCTGCCTTTAGCTTGTTCTTGACAATTTTGATTTCATCCACTGTATTTTGTACTATCTCTGGCCTTTCTAATGCACGTGCACCTTTTTCATCCCAGATGATAGGGCTTCTGCACTTTCTGCCATACAATACTTTATATGGAGCCATCTGAATACTGTTATGATATTGGTTGTTGTATGCAAACTCCACCAATGCTATATACTCATCCCAGGCTCCCTTCAATTCCATAGCACATGCTCTAAGCATATCTTCCAATGTCTGTATAGTCCTTTCTGATTGTCCGTCAGTCTGTGGGTGGAATGCATTACTGAAATTCAATTTTGTTCCTAATGCATTTTGTAAACTCACCCAAAAATGTGAAGTAAACCGTTGATCTCTATCAAACACAATGGATACTGGAATGCCATGCAATCTGACTATCTCATTCACATATAATTTGGTCAAACTCTCATGTGTACACCTCTATCTGATAGGTAGAAAATGTGCTGACTTGGTTAATATGTCAATAATTACCCATATTGCATTATTTTTTTTTGTGAAGTTTTGGGCAATCCATAAACAAAATCCATCGTTATCTTTTCCCATTTCCATTCTGGAACTGATAAAGGATGTAGTTTACCAACTGGTGCTTGGTGTTCTATCTTAATCTGTTGACATGTTAAGGATTTAAAAATATATTCAGCTATGTCTTTCTTCATCCCTGGCTACTAGTAATGAGGTCTTAAACTGTGATACATCTTAGTCATCCCCGGATGCATTGCATAAGGTGCATTGTGTGCTTCTTCCATTATTTCTTGGCGCAAGTTATCAATGTTTGGAACACATATGTTTGACCTTAAGAACAAGACATAGTCCTGCAATTGAAAATCTTTACTATTTTTTTGCCTTACTAATTCAATTTTCTCACATAATTTAGGATCTTTACTCTATGAAACTTTGATCATATTCTTCAATTTAGGTCTGACTTGAAGAGCAGCAATTAATGATCCACCATCATGCATACTCAATTGAACATTCATGAATTGTAATTGAATCAAATATGGAAAAGATGATGCTTACAAGTGAGCTATACTGTTACTACGTTGGCCTTCCCTAAATGGTATTCAATTGTACAATCATAATCTTTTAACAGCTCTAACCATCATCTTTGTCTCATGTTTAACTCTTTCTGTGTCATCAAGTAACTCAAGCTCTTATGGTTTGTGAAAATTTGAAATGTCTTTCCATACATATAATGTCTCCAAATTTTCAAAGCAAACACAACTGCAACCAATTCTAAATCATGCACTGGATATGAAATCTTATGTTGTCTCAACTGTCTAGATGCATAAGCTAACCTTACCATGTTGCATCAACACACATCCCAAACCCTGATGAGAAGCATCATTATATACCGTAAATCCGCATGTACCTGTAGGAATTGTTAATACCGGTGTTGAGGTTAACCTTTGTTTTAGCTCATCAAAAACCTTTTGACACTCTGGAGTCCATTTGAAATACACATTCTTTCTTAGCAATTTAGTCAAAGGGTTGGTAATCAATGAGAATCCATTAACAAATCTTCGATAATATCCGGCCAAATCCAAAAAACTACGCAACTCTGACACATTCTTGGGTGCTTCCCAACTCATTATGGCCTTAACTTTCTTTGGGTCAACCTCTATGCCATTTCTCGATACTATATGCCCAAGAAACACAACATGGTCAAGCCAAAATTAACACTTACTGAACTTTGCATACAATTAGTTTGTAGCGTTGTTTTTAAATGCATCTCATGTTTCTCTTTACTTTTAGAGTACACTAGAATGTCATCTATGAAGACAATAACAAAATTATCCAAATAAGGCTGAAATACCTTATTCATCAAAGCCATGAAAGCAGTCAGTTCATTGGTTAATCCAAATGGCATGACCAAAAATTCATAGTAGCCATATCTAGTACGAAATGCAGTTTTAAGAATATCTACCTCAGCTATCTTAAGCTGATAATAGCCCTATTTTAGATCAATCTTAGAAAAGAATTGAGCTCCATGTAACTGATCAAACAAGTCATCAATTATAGGTAAAAGATACTTATTCTTCATTGTCACTCTATTAAGTTGTCTATAGTTTATACACAATCTCATTATTCTATCTTTCTTTTTTACAAATAAAACTGGGGCTCCCCAAGGTGATACGCTAGGTCGAATGTATCCCTTATCAAAAAACTCTTGCAATTAAGTTTTAAGTTCCTTTAACTCAACCACAACCATCCTATAAGGAGATATATAAATTGGTGCTGCTCTTGGCACCAAATCTATAGTAAATTATATCTCTTTATCGGGTGGCAACCTAGGCAGATCATTTGGAAATACATCTGGGAACTCACAGATTACTGAAATATTTTCTAGCATAATATCTTGAGTTCTTGTGTTTTTCACATAGGCTAAGAAAGCCTCACACCCTTCTTTCACCATCTTAAAAGCTTTAACTATTGAAATTAAACATGTAGGTACTAACTTACTTTCTCCTTTAAACACAATCATTTGTTTATCAGAATACTCTAAAATTACCTCATTTGAAAAATAATTCACTATGGCATGATGTTTTGTTAACCAATCCATTCCCAATATTACATCAAATTCATGCAATGATAATAAGATCAAATCAACTTTCAATTCAACTTTATCAATGAATATCGAATAGTCACAACATATATTATTCACAACTACTATTACACCCAGTGGATTACTCACATTTATTTCAAATTCTAATGGCTCATGCTTTTGATGCAATTTATATGGCATATGCAATGATATAAATGAATGCTTGGAACTTGAGTCAATCAATGCAAATGCCACTATATTATAAATATAAATATTACAAGTAACCACCTTAGGAGCATCAATTGCCTCCTACCTAGTCATAGCAAATACCCTGGCCTATGGAAGGGGCCTAAAACTCTGACCCTCAAATCTAGTCACTCATCTACCTATTGCACTCGTTCTGCCCCTGCCTTTGCCTCTGACATGTGTCCCACTAGTAGTGTTAACCCTTTGTGTTTCAATTGTAGCCTCTGATACTTCTCTGCCCATGCCGATTTCTGTTAATTTAGCTCTTTCTGGGCAATCTCTATGCATATGATCTAAGGACCCACAGAAATAACAAGCTCCTATGAGCTGTTTGCATTCACCTATGTGTTGTATTCCACAATGAATATAGGTAGGCCTCTGTTTTGTATACTATCTTTATCCTTTACTTGAATAAGAGAAAGTCATACCTTAGCCTATATAAATGGAGTACCCACTTTTGTTGCTAAACTGGCTTAACATATGTTTAGCTTTCTTTCCATATCCTCTACTAGACACTCCAGTAAACTCTCGTGTCACCCTTTTTACTTATTGTTCTCCAGCTTTTTTCATTAACTTTTCGGCTCTAATTGCAACAACTCTGAGTCTAGTATAATTGTCAAGATTAGTAGTTTTCATTCTATTTTTGATCTTATATTTGAGTCGCTCTTCAAACTTTCTGCATTTTTTTCTTTCAGTGGAGACCATAAATGTGGCATAATGGGAAAGTTTGTTGAGCTGCACCTCATACTCAACAACTGACATGCTCCCCTATTTTAGATTTAGGAATTCCTTTCTCTTCCTGTCTTTATATGCCTTAGACATATATTTATTTTGAAATTCTTGAAGAAAATCATTCCATGTCAGAACGGAAGGTTATGCATCACTATCTGGATTGTCTCCCACCATTCATAGCCATTACCTTGAAGCAAAGATACCACATAATCAAACTTCTCATCTGGAGTGCATCTCATCATATTTAATACCATATGTGTCTTTTAAGTCATGTCTTTGCTTCAACTGGATCAATCGAGCCATAGATCTCAATTGCACCCTGCTTTTTTAGCTTATCGTAGCATCTTTCTCTAAACATTTCAGGCCCTTGTACTTCTTGTTATGGGTTTTCATATGACATTTATGCATGTGATGATTGTGATGTATGCATTGGAGCTCTAGCTCCTGGTGCTGGTTGATCTCTATGCAAATGAGGTGATGCCTCATGAGAATGCATTTTGGCTGACCTCTCCCTCCTTGGTGAATTATGTCTTATGATGGCCTAAAAATAAATGAAATTATGCCACTACATAATGTTCAACACATATTATGCACATGTTATCATACTCATATGTATATGCATGTTCCCATGGAATCTATCCCTGCGCTGATATAAAAAATGTAACACATAACACCTTATACTTCTATATACCAAATTTATATTTATATATTAAGTTATCACGTATAGAAAAAGAATAAAATAAAATTCATGTTTACAGTGAGAGTAAATTTTTTTTTTTTAACTCATCTCATATTATCATCAACAATTCCGCAATCAATACAGATGCTTTAGTCATACCTATAACATCACATATATTAATAAATTAAACATTATGTTTAAAAGTTAGTAAAATTTACAAGTTGAATCCTTTTATATATCCTAGTACATATTTATTGTAATTATACATATGCAAGTATTCAACCCCTAAATATAAATGATATGCCCTTGTGCTTGATCGGAATGCAAAGAGAGAGAGTGAGGAGGCTTGACCAGTGACCTTTGATCCATGACTTTTATGTGCACCTCAATATGAACTACTACTCTTCTCTAACTGAAAAATGATACAATTTGGAGAGTTGCAGTTGAGTGAGAATAAACATTAAATGAGCTCTAAAATACCAAACATTCCATAATAGCAAATAACAAGTATACTTAATACACACTTTATATTCTATTTCATCCGTCAATAACATATAAATGTAAATAAAATCAAGTATTCAATAAGTTATCTTTACTTATGCTTATGCTTATTCATTTTATTTTGTTGTGACTAGGTTAAACAGATATTGCCCTGGGTTTCCATGTGAACATTTGTTATGTGAACATTTGCATTTGCTAGCTAGCTTGATCATTTGTTTCATTTGCTCATTTTTCAGGCCATATGCCTCTTCTTTTTCCTTGCAATATCGATTAACTTGTCACAATGCCTTTTAAGTCATTATGCATATGGATTTGTAACTAAGCATTCTTCATCTGTTATATCCTTATTACATATACCTCATATATACCACATATCTATGCATGTACATCACATATACTATACATATACCATGTATATATTGTATATTCCAAACATATACCTCAAATAAACCATACATATACCACTTATATATACCATATATGTCACAAATATCTATAATCTCATTATCAAGGTCAAATCAGGGCAATCGTATAAATCATATAATCTTAAATCATTTCACATATCACATAGCAAGTAATGTTTATGTGTACTAAAGAAATCACTTGATAATTAAACTCACCTTTTTTCTTTCGATTCCAACTGTTAACTTATTGTAAAACCCCTCATTGTGGGTCTCCAATTTGTTGTGAGCCTAATATGAAAATATAATTGATTAACTCATAACTAGAGAAACTTAATGTGCATTAAATAAATTAATACGCCTAGTTCATATCATTAGTTAGTATTTTTCTTATGAGATAGTGTGACCTTATGAGAATGATTAGTCCATAAATTTTTCTTGACCAATTAATATGATTCTTACTTCTAATTAAATTTAACATATAATTACATAACATATTAAAATTTCAGAGTAATTGGAGTATTTTACAATTTATGGTGAAATTTCTAATTTTTTTTTTGTTTTCTAACCTATTTTTCCGTTAGACAGTTTAGGGTACCAATTTTGATAATTCATATCTTACAATAAATAAGTTATATTATAGTGAAAATTTGATGTAACTTAGATAGGTAAATATATAACATTTTCCATGTTTACAACTTTTGTCAGTTCTATCTCTAAGGTCTTCAAACTATAAGAAATATTTTACTGGTCTAGAACAGAGTTGGCATCCAGACCAGTATGACTCGTGAAGTCTATATATCAATCTATACATAACATATTAAGGTGAAATTTTTACCAAAATTTATATAAGAATAACTCTATAACATTTATGTTTTGACCTATTACAGATTCTGTCTATAAAGAGCTCAAAATAATTAAACAAAATTTTGGACTTATACAGGGCACTGATCAACTATGGAATAGTCATGATTCTCTTCATCATAACTCAAAATACATAAAATATATGAATATGAAATTTTGTATACAACTATATAACACATATATCTAAAAATTTTATGTTTTATGTTTTGTCAAAGTATATCTATAAGATGGTCAAAATAGACAAAAACTGTAGGGTAGTCTGCTGAAAATCGAACTAGAATTGGTTTTACTCAAATAAAGAATTTCTCTTAAAATACATCATATCTTAACAAACTTGTTTAGATACATATATATGAGAAATAGATCTAAAAGTTTATGCTTTGAACTTTTCCAAATTGCCTCTCTATGACCACGAAAATAAGTCTTAATATTATGCCATAAAAACAAAATTTGAAGCTTCAATTTAGTAGTTTACACCCCATAAACCCTAATATATCTAATCTTTAATTCAAGATTAGTAACATGTGAAGGAATAATTAACTTACCAAAGATTTCCTTACTTGATTTGTGGCACAACTTTGAAATAAAATGAAGAAGTGTTGGTAGAAAAAAATAAGAAATTTGGACTTTAACTAAGCTAACCTTTCCTTTTCCTTTTTTTTTGCTATCTGTTTCTCTCTTATTTATTTATTTATTAATATTATTAATATTAATAATAATAATAATAATAATAATAATAATAATAATAATAATAATATTATTATTATTATTATTATTATTATTATTATTATCATCATCATCATCATCATCATCATCTATCCTATTTTACTAACCAATGTAAAAATATAATTTAATCACTTATTTTAATTTAATTAAATTAATCATGTCAAATTTTTATTAATTCAATCTAGTCTCTTTATTCACTTAAATATTAATTTCATATCATTCTCATCTAAATTATAAAACAGACACGTGCACCTCTATGCAATTGTAAAATACTTGAAAATGAACTAAGTGTATATCATGAATTTATTTAAATAAAAATGCATATTATGCATGTGTTCAAGTGATGTATATGCAAAATGCATGTGCCCAAATGAGATATTGTAGAAATACATATGGAGAAAGTTGAGGATATTACAGAAAATCATGATGAGATCATAATATTGAGATTCTTATCATGTGTAGTTATGTTAGTATCTAAATTATTCCTGGTCATGGGATTAATGAGACGTTACATTGTTAATCTGGATAGACTAATACATGTTATACTCATTGATTAGATCAAACAGTAAATCTCATAATCTGTAAACATGAGATGTTTAGAGTTAACATGTGGATGCTTGTTAAGTATAACTAAGTACATTGGATGACCTGCTATGAGACAATCATATGGATAATCTATTCAAATATCAATGATAGTCTCATCATAGCAATGATGCAAGTATCCTTAGACTTGAGGTATTTAAGGATATCTTGGATACTGATTTTGCACTTTGACACTATTCCTTATTGCCTCAGGGAGGTTGTTCATTTGGTGGTCATTGGGTGCAGCTTGAGATATTCGAAGGTAATTGGGTACAACTTGATGTATTCGAAGGTAATTGGGTAACCAATAAAGGATTCACCACTCATAATAGAAGGAGTGTATACCCATGGCCTCTTGTCATGGTTATTACTTGGGAATATCTGATCGGAGAAGAAATATCATAAAGATAGTCTTTAATGACATATCTAACGGAGTAATAAGCCTCAAGGACATGAACTAACATTACTTATGTTATATGTGATGTATTTAGTATAGTGGGAGTTGACACATGTCCACACTCTGAACCAAGTGGGATATAAAATGGTGAAAGAAATAATTGTATGGAAATTATCTATGGAAAGGTTTGTAGTTAAACCACTGATTTTTTGATCAATTGGGGGTCATGATGTATTTCTAGATACCATTCATAACTTGCTTAAAATAATTGTTAATTTAAGTGGCCAATATAACCGGAAATCTAATGGGTCACACTCATTGGAGATGTGAAGAATGATTAAAATAATTTTGGATATGATCCAAAAATATGAGAGAATTATTTCATATCAGATATTAATGAGATTATGGAAAACAATCGCTTGGAATAGGTCACGGGTCCACTAGCCAGCTAGCTAGGCTTGCCTAGTGGCAGGCCCGCATGGGTTGCAGTGCACAATGCCGTTGGGCCATAATTGGCTTAATTAGGCTAATTATGGGAATTATTGTTCATTCAAGTTATTTTTCTTCTCTTTTGATTTTTTATATTCTTTCAGAATTTGATTCATATAAAAAGACATCGAAATGCAGAAAAGATGCATGAAAATTATTTTTGGTGAAAAATAATTTTTAAGACACAAAAATTTTCTCAAGAACAAATTTAAAGCTAACACTTTGAATATTGTTCAAACCATCTCTTTTCATAGTTTCTTGTTCATATCTTCACGTGGATTATCGTTAGAGATATGCTAGTGTGGATTATTGTAGTTTACTACAACCCAACAAGGTAAAAATTTGAATAAAAATCAAGAAATTACGAGGTATAATTTCTAATCCATATGTTTAATAAATTAGTTTTAATAGCACAAGATGATCTTTTATTTTGGATTTTGAAAAAAGTTATTTTTCTTTTCAGTTTATGAATGACATTCATCTTCAAAATCCAACTGTGATATCAGAGCCCTCTTGTATCCATTAAAATTAATTTTAATTAAAAATGCAATGAGATTGTACAATTTTTATGTTTTTGGATCAATAGATTTGAAAATTTGAAATTAATTTTTAAAATTAGTTTTACCTATTTTTATTTCTTTGATAAGATCATGTGATGATTAAGGATAATAGTTTTGATTGAAAAATAATTTGAATTTGAGTCAAATAATTAATTTCGGATTTATTTCAAAATGCTGAAAATTGCAAACATGTATTGCTGTTTGGGTTAATTGATAGAGCTGTTTATATTTTTTTTGTAATTTGATTATATAAATTTTTTTATACATATTGAGAATGTGTTTAAGCTTTGGGATGTATCCAATAATTAATTAAAAATTATTTTAATTAACGAGACTGTGTTGGTATACATGGTGGGATTATTTTGTTTGATTATTTTGTTTCCAACACTTTGAAATAATTTTTTATGTGATTAAAAATATGTTATTTTGATGTTAGATGCATGCCAAAATTATTTTTCTTGAATTTAAAATTTTAAAAAAATTCTAGATATTGAATGAGTCATTTTGAACATCTAAGTGTATTAGTTCGTTTGTCTTAGTAATTTTGGCTTGTGCTAAAAATATTTTGATGAACTTGAACTTGTGCTTAAAATGATGATTTGAGGTTCTTGAAATTTTTGGAAATTAATTTTGAATTAATTAAGTTGAGGAATGGTAATTCTAGTATGACTAGAAATTGGTATGTATATTAAAATTGACTTATTTAATTTTGACGTCATAATAATTTAATTTTAAAGGTGAATTAATTCTGAATTAATTATTAAAATATAGGATTTAATTTAATTTGATTAAATATTAAATTCCACATTGAAATGACATATAAAATTGAATTAAATGAAATAATACAAGTAGACAATTTCAGTTTAAGCGTTGAATCGATTTTCAAATTGAAATCCAAAATTATCATTATTTAATGTCATTTTATGCATTAGAGAATGCATGTTAGGGGTGTATGAGATGACATGATGAATGATTATGGACTTAGCCCCAATGTGATTAAGCATGCATGAATTTGTTTTGTTTTATGGTAAATAAGGTCTGCGTGTCATTGCCTCTATATCTTTTTCATGTATTTCTCTTCTCATCTTACTCCCCTCAAATGTAAATTGAGATTTTCTTTACTTTGAAATATATAATTAGATTACATAGAATTATAATAGAATAGTGATACAAAGGAGTAAGAAGTGAAGGAGGTGGTGCCATAAACACTAAGACTTAGAAATCGAAATTTAATTTCTATTTTGGGTTTGTAAATTCATGCACATACCTATGCAAGACCTAGTTAATCTCTTTTTGACTCAAGAGATTGACTTTAGGATATCCATTATCATGCCATATAGTTAATGTAACTATCTTTATATATCTATGTGATGAATGTATGATATATAAAAGTATGCAATAATAACATGATGAGACTTAACAAAGAAATCCCTCACTAAATAAACAATAAAGATACAAAGGTGCAAGAAGCAAAAGAGGTCGTACCATAAACAAGAAGACTTAGAAATAGGAATTTGATTTCTATTTTGGGTTGTAAATTCATGCATATACATAGGTAAGACCTAGTCAATTTCTCTTTGGCTCAAGAGATTGACTTTAGTATGTCCATAATCATGCCATATATTTAATGTAACTATCTTTAGACATCCATATGATGAATGTATGATATATAAAAGCATGAAATAATAACTTGATGAGACTTAACAAAGAAATCCCTCGCTAAATAAACAATTAAGTCTTATGTCTTCCATTAATATAGGGAGAACTAGAGTTCTTCTAGAGTTAGGGTTGTTGAGTTGCCTCAAGCTTGCTCTATAAGGATATGTTCAAACCATTGAAATTAGATTTCATGATTAATGGGTTGTGTTGAATCTTGAGGGGTATTTCTGTTATTTTGATGCTAACAAATAAAGTAGCAATAATGTATTTAACAATGCTTGTGTTCTAAGTTTGTTGAATAGCGTATGAAATATGATGCAAGAATGAAAGACAACCTTTGAAGGTCAAAATAAGAAAAAAATACTATGTTCATGCATGTGACTAATTATGTCACGCCCGTGATATAGCTTAGCGCCAACTCTCCAACATTTAAAGTTCACGGCCATGAAGGATCATACGTACTGTGAATGATCAAATTAGTCACGCCCGTGAAAGGTAGTCATGCCTGTGAGATAATATGTCAAATTCATCTAGAGAGCTTCACGACTAGAGTCACCACTTGGACCACAGCTTGAAAGAATATTCACGCCTGTGAAAGTATAAAGTCACGCCCGTGATCAAACACTTCAAATTCTTCCAAAATGCTTCACGGCCAGAGTCACCGCCTGAGCCACGACTTAGAAGAACATTCACGACCGTGACACACATATTCACGACCATGAATGAGGAAAGAGAAACATATCAGGCATAAAGTTAAGAGTTGGTTCGACGGCTATTTTCGCATTAAATGCCTCCAAATGGCTATAATTTGCTAAGGTAGTATAAATGCAAGTCATTTATGAATCATAAAGAAGTGAACAATAATTACTTTTGAATCAAAATCATGTTGTAGCCATTGTGCATTAAATACTTTCAACAAAACTATTATTCTCTGTGAAAACCTATTTGTTCATAAATTCTAAGAATTATAGGTTGGTGAGTGTGTTCATTGTAATCAATTACTCAAGTAAGTTTGGGTATATTAGGTTAAGAGTGAAACACTTGTAAGGGTTAATTGTGTGAGCCATAAAATATAAGGAATTAGTTTATTGTGTGAGCCATTAAAACATAAGGGAATTTCTGGGTTAGGTGTTAGCCATTTATAGAAACACCATAGTTGGGAGTGAGCTTGTAAAACTCAATTGTAACATTTAGTGTGTTAGTGAAACTCCCAATTGAGATTGGGGAGAGGAGTAGGGTTTGTTAATACCCGAACCTTTATAAATATCTTGTGTGATATCTCTTCATCCTTACTCTATTTAATTTTATTCCGCAATTAAGTTAAGAATTTTTTTTAATATCCAATTCAACCCCCCTTCTTGGTTCATTTTCTGGGCAACAATTGATATCAAAGCTTAGTCTAGCATCAACGCCTAAAAAGTGCTAGCAAAGATCAAGAAATGGCCAATCAAGGATTTCAAAGTCTCAAGCCTTACTTTGATGGAGCAAACTACACTCATTGGAAGTTTCGGATGGAGGCATATCTCGATAGTGAGGGAATTGAAGTTTGGGATAACATTCGAAAATAATGGACACCACCAACCAGAAGTGGAGTTGATGGTGAAGAAGAAATTCTTTCAAGAGATGATTGGACAAAGCCTCAACGTAGAGCAAATTTCAAAAACAAAAAGGCAATGACAATTCTCACAAGCTCACTATCCATTGAAGAATGTGGCAGAATCCAACTATGCCCAACCCCTTATAGTATGTGGAAAACATTGAAAAATTATCATGAAGGAACAAAGAAAGTTAAATCCAAGAAGATTCAACTTCTCACTTCAGAGTACGAACTCTTCAAGATGAAATCCAATGAGACAACCACCGATATGATGAACTGTCTTCTAGCCATTATAAACAACATGAGAAAGCTTGGAAAACATTTGAGCTTGGAAGATATAAATAACAAAATTTTGAGAAGCCTTCTTCTCAAAGATTATGGTTCAAGAGTTGCTGGTATAGAAGAAGCCAACGAAGACATGAGCATCATGAATACTGATGTGCTTATTGGCAAACTTCTAATGCATGAAATGGACGTAAAAAGAGATAGAGAACTTGAAGCCGAGCCAGAAAAAAGAAAGCCTCTAGCACTAAGAGCCTCTACTTCAAAATCTCAAGAAGAAGTTGAAGATGATGAAGAAAAGAGTGATGATGCAAATGAGGACATTGCTATGCTCTCGAGAAGACTGAAAAGAATAATTAAAAGGAGAATTGGCAACTCTCAAAACTTCAAGCAAAGAAATCTCAAACACTCCTCAAATGACTCTCAAAGGAATAAAGAGGAGGTAAAATGTTATGAGTGTGGGAAGAAGGGACATATCAAACTAGAATGTCCAAGGCTTAAGGAACATAAGAACAAATATCAAAAAGACAATGTGAAGAAAGGTCACAAAGCCACATGGGATGAAGAAAGCTCTTCAAGTGAAAAAGATGACAATGAAAGTGAAGAGGTCAACCTACACTTCATGGCTATAGATGATCACATCTCGGATAAGGTAGGATCACTTTACTCATATTCATTCAATAATGATAGTAGTGATAATAATAGTGATAGTGAAGATGATGATGAGCAAAGTCTAATAGAAGTATTGAACCTAGAATTAGAAAAATATAGATGTAAATTCAATACTTATAAAAAATAAAATTTTAATTTTGAAAAACAAAATGGAAGTTTTAGAAAAGGAAAATCTTGTGCTTAAATCTTCTAATGAATCTCTTCAAAAATCATTAGATGAGTACTCCTCAAGACCCTCAACTAAATCCTTGCTTAAAGAAAACAAGGTTTTGAAAAATGAAGTTGAGGAACTTAGAAACTCCATTTCAAAATTTCATAAAGGCAATGAGAGTTTAGATACTCTCACTGTGTCTCAAAGACCACCTTTAATAAGACATGGTCTAGGATTTAAGGGAACATCATCTTCATCTCACAAGACCACATTTGTTAAGTCAAGTGAACCCCACATCTCCACATTAGATGTGTATGTCCTCTATATATAAAAGGAATGCTCAAGGGTCGGCAAGCCTAAGAAGAAAACCTCAAAAGGCCAATCATGCTTTTATGTATAAGAGGCATGCACCTAGGAAAGCACCAAGTCATCATGAATGTGTATGTCACTGCTCACAAACTCTACCTAATAGGAAAATGGTAGTTAAAAGCATGGTAAGACCGAAAAGCATATTTAGAGCTAAACAATGTAATTATTGTATGAAATTAGATCATATCAATAAACATTGCTGGATAAGGAAGGCTCATTGGGAACCTTTATGTGCTAACCCCCAAGGACCCAAGCTCATTTGGGTACCTAAAACAATACTTGAATTGTGATTTTATAGGTATGCTTCAAGTCCACAATAAAAGAAAATGCTTGGTTAATAGATAGTGGATGCTCAAGGCATATGATTGGAGACAAAGAACTATTCAATGACATTAAATGCATTGATAGAGGTAAAGTAACCTTTGGAAACAATGCTAAGGGTAAGGTAATTAGCATTGGCTCTATTGGTATTAATAATATTACTTTCATTGAAGATGTTTTACTCGTTGATGGTTTGAAACATAACTTGTTAAGTGTAAGTCAATTATGTGATAAAGGAAACCAAGTAATCTTTACTTCTAACGAATGTCTTGTAATCTTTTTTAATGGCCAAGAGATATTTAAAGGTAGTAGAGATGTCAATACCTACATAATAGACTTACACAAATTATCTAGCCTTTTCTCTAAGTGTCTTGTGACTACTAGTGATGAATCTTGGCTTTGGCATAAAAGGCTTGGTCATGCAAGCATCAATTGAATTCAAAGCCTCAACAAAGGAGAACTAGCAAGGGGACTATCAAATGTCAAATTTGAAAAAGACAAGACATGAGAACCTTGCCAAAGAGGAAAACAACACGAGTCCTCCTTCAAATCCAAAAACATTGTAAGTACCTCGAAACCTCTACAACTTTTGCATCTAGATCTTTTTAGACCTACTAGAGTTGCAAGCCTAGGAGGTAAATACTATGCTTTTGTCATCGTCGATGATTACTCTAGATTCACTTGGGTTATTTTCTTAGCTCAAAAGAGTGATGTTTTTTAATCTTTTAACAACTTTGCTAAGAGAGTTCAAAATGAAAAAGGATATTGTATTTCAAAAATAATAAGCGATCATGGCAAAGAATTTGAAAATGAAAACTTTGAAAATTTTTTTCTAGAACATGGCATTTCACAAAATTTTTCATATCCTAGGACAACTCAACAAAATGGGGTGGTCGAAAGGAAAAATCGAACTTTAATTGAAATAATGCTCAATGAGTATGGGTTACCAACTTACTTTTGGGCCGAAGCCACCAATACTACATGTTATATTTCAAATAGAGTTTTCAAAAGGACACTCTTAAACAAAACTTCTTTTGAGTTATGGAATGGAAGAAAGCCCATGATATCATACTTTAGAGTATTTGGATGCAAGTGTTTCATATTAAATACCAAGGACAACCTTGGAAAATTTGCCTCAAAATCTGATGAGGGTATCTTTTTAGGATACTCCACCGTTAACAAAACTTATAGAGTATTTAATAAAAAGTCATTAGTTGTTGAAAAATCTATGCATGTTGTTTTTGATGAATCTAGTAAGCTTGATCTTGTGAAGGGTAGTGTTCTTGATGATATTGTAGGTACAATGGAAAAGCTTGATTTTGAAAATGATCAAGAAAATTGACATCAAGATGACTCTCCGCCTCAAGCTCAAGAGGAAAACAAGCAATAGCTCCCAAAGGAATGGAGAATGACAAAAGATAAACCCAAGGAGCAAATCAATTGTGATCCTACAAAGGGAGTAAGTACTAGATCTTATCTCAAACATTTAGATTCTAATCTTGGTTTTGTCTCTCAAATTGGGTCTAAAAATATTGATGAGGCTCTTAATGATGAAAGTTGGGTGATTGCTATGCAAGAGAAACTCAACCAATTTGAGAGAAGTAAGGTATGAACCTTAGTTCCTAGACCCAAGGAGCATCAAATCATTGGAAGTAAATGGGTATTTAGAAATAAACTAGATGAACAAGGTTCAATAACTAGGAAAAAGGCTAGGTTAGTTGCAAAGGGATATAATCAAGAAGAAGGAATAGATTATGATGAAACCTATGCTCCGGTAGCTAGATTAGAAGCCATAAGAATACTTTTAGCATATGCATGCCATATGAATTTCAAACTCTTTCAAATGGATGTCAAAAGTGCTTTCTTAAATGGTTTTATAGAACAAGAAGTTTATGTAGAACAACCATCGAGTTTTAAAAGCCATAATTTTCCTGATCATGTATTTAAACTTTCAAAAGCTTTGTATAGTTTGACACAAGCTCTAAGAGCTTGGTATGAAAGACTAAGTTCTTTTCTTTTAGAAAATAATTTTTCAAATGGAAATGTTGACACTACTTTGTTTATTAAAAAGCATAAGCATGATATTCTAATTGTTCAAATTTATGTTGATGACATCATATTTGGGTCTACTAATGAATTGCTTTGCCAAGAATTTGCTAAGTGTATGACTAGGGAATTTGAAATGAGCATGATGGGTGAGCTTACGTTCTTTCTTGGTCTCCAAATAAAACAAAGCAATGAGGGAATATTCATCAACCAATCCAAATATGCCAAAGACTTAATCAAGAAATTTGGAATGGAAGGATGCAAAAATGCCAAGACTCCAATGAGCACATCAACAAAATTGGACAAAGACAAAAAAGGTAAGAGCATTAATAAAAAGCTCTATAGAGGTATGATCGGATCACTCTTATATCTTACTGCCTCTAGGACCAATATAATGTATAGTGTATGCTTATGTGCTCGATTTCAATCGTGTCCTAAAGAATCACATTTGAATGCTGTGAAAAGAATCTTAAAATATTTACATGGCTCATTGCATCTAGGCTTATGGTATCCTAGAAATTCATCCTTTCATATCATAGGATATTCAGATGCTGATTACGCTGGAAGTCTCTTGGATAGAAAGAGTACTTCATGCACTTGTCACTTTATTGGTAAATGTTTAGTTTCTTGATTTAGCAAGAAACAAGTTTCAATTGCTCTTTTTACCGCTGAAGCGGAGTATGTGGCAGCAGGATGTTGTTGTACTCAAATCTTATGGATTAAACAACAACTTAAGGATTATGGTCATAGTTTGGACCATATACCTATCAGATATGACAATACAAGTGCCATAAACCTATCTAAGAATCCGATTCAACACTCTAGAAGTAAGCATATTGACACAAGACATCATTTTCTTAGAGATCATGTTCAATATGGAGATGTTGTATTGGAATTTATCAATACAGACAATCAATTGGTAGATATTTTCACCAAGTCTCTTAATGAAGAATGATTTAACTTCATAAGAAGAGAGCTTGGTATGATTGATGGATTAACCTTATCTTTAGTATGATTGTCAAATTTTTCGAACCTTGAATGTTAATTTCTTTCATATGTTGTCTTTTATTGTCTAATCTTTTAAGGTATGAAGTGGCTAACTTGATGGAAATATATGTTATAAGGGATAGAAACACCTTATAAATCTTTTAGTCTTGTTTTAGACATAGTTTTATTTATTGAAAATTTAAGGTAATTCATGCCCGTGACATATATTCACGGTCGTGATCATAATCGCTAAATGCCCCAGTAGCTTTCACGCCTTGCTTCATGACATACTTCACAGCTGAAGGTAGTGAAGACTGTGTTTCATGCCCATAACTCTTCTCTTTCACTCCTGTGAAACTCTCTGTTCATGACTGTGACACTTCTTCAAGACTGTGAACATTAACACTAAATAATTACAGAACCGTTCACGCTTTGTTTCACGGGTTGCCTCACGGTCACAAGTGGTGAATATTGTACTTCATGACCGTGACTCATTTTTTCATCACCATGAAAATTCTCAAGTAACCCCTGTGACTATTAAATTTCATGACCATGAATCATTTCATATCCTTCATCATGGCTAGAGTGCCTCTTCAACAAACCGTGACCACGACATTTCACGCCCGTGATTTACTATTCACGATTGTCACTATATCGACTATAAAATAGTTTTTTGCTATTTTCTCTCATTTTAAACTCTACAAATTCTCTCATTTAACACCCTCATTCAATACTTCTCACAGATTTCAGCCCCTTCATATCCTTTTCCATCTATAAAATCCTTCAAAACTCCTTTCTTTTTTCAAAAATCACAACATCACAAGGTTATCCTCAAAAACCGTAATCAGAAACTCACTCTTCAAAACTCATTCTGAAATCATCAATGGAACCCGGCTCATCAAAAGGCACAAGGAATAAATCCCATGCTCTAAGATGCTACATGGACTACCTTCTCAACATCATTCCGGAGCACTGCCATCAGAGATATGTCGTTCTTAAGAAAAGGCCTTTACTTTCATCACGTTCCTTCGAGTGGAATGCTGTCAGGACCCTTGGTCTTGAGATAAGCATGATAGAACAACTACAAGATTTTCATCTCAAGGAGTTTATGGATATTCATCAGCCAATGCTAAGGGAACCAACTCTCGAGTTTCTTAGCATTTTGCAAGTCTCTCCCTCCGGAACAATCAAATTCCAACTTTGTAAGCATCCGAACACTCTCACAGTAGTGAAGTTTAGTGCAATATTCAAACTTCCCTCAGATGGTATCCTCAATAAGAGTGAGGTGGAATTCTATGCCAATCTGCCATGGACTCATTTTGGATTAAATTGTAGCTGGGACATGAAGAAGACTAAAAGCACCCATCTTCGGTCTCCCATGCATAAATATTTACATAGGTTTCTAACCTATAGTATCTTTGTGAGAGGCAACAACAATAGTGCAATCTATAAATCCAAGCTTTTCCTCCTAGAAATGGAACGAAGAGGTCTAACAGTGGCCCTGTCTCGTTGGTTTGCAAATCATTTTCTCTCAATTGCAACAAAGCCATCGGGAGATATCTTGATTGGTATGTACATGACTCACCTTGCAATTGAGCTTGGGTATCTAAAGTTCAATGAGCACAATTTCAACCTCATTCTCGCACATCAAATGATAGAAAGTAGACATGAAAATATTTTTTTTGTGAAAAAAATATTTTTAAGACAACAAAATTCTCTCAAGAACACTTTTAAAGTTAACACTTTGAATTTGTTCAAACCATTTCTTTTAATAGTTTCGTCTTCATTCTTCACGTGGATTATCGTTGGAGACATCCTAATGTGGATTTTTGTGGTTTCTACAACCCACAAAAGTTCAGATTTGAAGAACAAATAAGAAATTACAAGGTATAATTTCTAACCTCTATATTTATATAAATTAGTTTTAATGACACAAGTATGATATTTTGTTTTAGATTTTGAAAATTTTATTTTTCCACTGTGTTTATGAATATGATTCATTCTTGAAAACCCAACATTGGTATCAGAGCCCGCTTGTGTCAATTAAAATTAATTTTAATTGAAAGTGCAATGAGATTGCATTGTTTTGATGATTTTGGATCAATAGGTTTCGAAAAATTGAAATTAATTTGTAAAATATGTTTTACATATTTTTGTTTCTGTAATATGATCATGGAATTATTTAGGATGATTATTTTGATTGAAAAATGATTTTAATATGATTCAAATAATTAATTTCTGATTTATTTCAAAAATACCTAAAATTGCCCTGTTTATGAACATATGTTGTTGTTTGGCTTAATTCATAGGGCTGGTTATATTTTTGTTGTAATTTAATTATGAAAAAATTATTTATATATATTGTGAATATCTTTATGCCTCTGTAAGTGTCCAATAATTAATTTAAAATTATTTTAATTAATTTTTTAAATAAATACAAAAGGGGACTATTTTAGCATACCCGATGGGGCTGTTTTGTTTGATTTTTTTTTGTATGCGTTCATTTTATTTACAGGACCTTAAAATATTTTTTATGTGATTAAAAATATGTTACTTTGATTTTAGATGCATTCCAAAATTATTTTGCAAGCATTTGAAATTTTAAAAAATTCTAGATGTCAAATTAGTCATTTTGAGCATCTAAGTGTGTTGGTTCATTTGTCTTAGTAATTTTGGCTTGTGCCAACAATATTTTGATGAACTTGAGCTGACCTAAATATAACTAGAATTATTATTTTAAGGGCTATAAATTTTTAGAATTTTTGGAAATTAATTTTGAATTAATTTAAGTTGTGCAATTGTAATTCTAGTATGACTAGAAATTGATATGTATATTAAAATTAAATTGTTTAATTTTAACATCATAATATTATGATTTTAAGGAGAATTAATTTTGAATTAATTCTGGAAATATGAAATTTAATTTAATTTGATTAAATATTAAATTCCACTTTAAAATGACATATAAAATTAAATTAACCGAAAGAACACAAATAGGCAATTTAGGTTCAAGTGTTGAATCGATTTACAAATTGAAATCCAAAATTGTCAATTTTATTTTGTGGATTAGAGAATGCATCTTAAGGGTGTATGAAAAGACATGATGGATGATTATGGACTTAGGCCCAATGTGATTGAGCATGCATGTAATTTTTTTGTTTTATGGTAAATATGGCCTGTGTGTCCCAACATCTCTTTCTTTCTTATGTATTTCTCTTCTCATCTTATTCCCCTGAAATGTAAATTGAGGTTTTCTATAATTTGAAATATGTAATTAGATTACATAGGATTATGATAGAATAAAGATACAAAGGTGCAAGAAGCAAAATAGGTCGTACCATAAACAAGAAGACTTAGAAATAGGATTTTGATTTCTATTTTGGGTTGTAAATTCATGCATATACATAGGTAAGACCTAGTCAATTTCTCTTTGGCTCACGGGATTGACTTTAGTATGTCCATAATCATGCCATATAGTTAATGTAACTATCTTTAGATATCCATATGATGAATGTATGATATATAAAAGCATGAAATAATAACTTGATGAGACTTAACAAAGAAATCCCTCGCTAAATAAACAATTAAGTCTTATGTCTTCCATTAATATAGGGAGAACCAGAGTTCTTCTAGAGTTAGGATTGCTGAGTTGCCTCAAGCTCACTCTATAAGAATTTGTTCAATCCATTAAAATTAAAATTCACGATTAATGGGTTAGACTTAACTGATATTATTAACTTATTGGATTTGCACCAAGGTTAATGTGTATTGGAGGCGAAGTTGGGTTTGTATACATGAGATATACACATATCAAGAGTTGATAGCCCAATGTATGTGCACACATCAATAAGTTGATAGCACAAGATTCGATAGTTGCATGAATAATGCAATTGATATGGATTAGATACCTACCAACCAAACTAAGGATAGCTTGTTGAGTTGCCTCAAGGTTATTCTTAGGTAGTTGGATATCGACCCACTAGGAGAACTTCCATATAAGTTATCTCGGGTTCATAGTGAGGGCTATAGATTCGCAACAAAATAGTGGGAGTCATAATGCAATTTATTAAAGACCTAATAAACATGCATTTTATGTACATTCTAACATGTTCTAGTTTACATCTAGGTTGCTAGAATCATGATCATGACAAGTATGAATTTACGATCGCTAATGGAATTAAATAAGTTGAATGGGCCCAAACTTTTAGATTGGCTAAGGAATTTGAGAATAGTTCTCAAATCCGAAAAGATTGGCTATGTCCTAGATGAGACACTCCCTAATCCCCCTGCCACTAATGCTTCTGAAGATGATCAGAAGGCATATCAAAAGCATCTCGATGATAGTGAGATGGAAAGTTGCATTATGCTTGCTACTATGTTAGTTGAGTTGCAAAAGCCGCATGAGGCTATGGATGCTAATTCCATATATACCATCTAAGAGAGCTTTTTGATGAGCAAACACGTTTCAAAAGGTTCAAAACTTCAAGGTTGCTCTTTCACACTAAGATGGTTGAAGGGACATCTCTAGTGCAATATGCATTGAAGATGAATGGCTATATCGAGAGGTTGGCCACCTTGGGATTTATGATGGACCATGAATTAAGTATTGACTTAGTTCTAACCGGTTTGTCTAATAGTTATTCACATTTTGTGCTAAACTATAGGATGAACCAAATCTCTACCACTATTCCTAAGTTGATTAACTTGCTCAAAATAGCTGAGCCATCTGTCAAGAAGGACAATAAGGCTGTGATGCTGGTGGACTATTCAAGTTCTAAAAGGAAGAACCTTAAGAAGAAGAAGAAGTCCATGAAGCCTAAGAGAGGCGTGGCCAAGAAGAAGGCCAAGGAGATTTCTCCGAAAGGGACATGGTTCCGTTGTGGCAAAGATGGACATTGGAAGAGAAACTACAAGGCTTACTTGGAGTCCTTGAAAAAGAAGGCATCTGATGCCCCATCTACTTCAGGTATTTTTGTCATTGAAATTAATTCTATTTTCGATAATAATATATGGGTATTAGATACCAGTTGTGGTTCACACATATGCACTCATATGTAGGGCCTAAGGAACAGTAGATAGCTCAATAAGGGAGAGTCAGACCTACGCATTAGAAATGGAGCAAGGGTTGCTGCACTAGTTGTAGGAACATATGTAATTACCCTCCCTAGTGGGCTTATATTAAATTTGGATAATTGCTATTATGTACCTGCTTTTACTAAAAACATTATTTCTATTTCAAGTTTAAATAAAGATGGTTTCCTTTTCCTTTTAGCTTTTAGTAACAATTGTTGTGCTATTATGTTGAATGGAATTCTTTATGCTAGTGGTACATTATGCAATGGAATATACATATTAGATATGTCAAATCCAATTTTAAACATCAATGATAATAAAAGGAAAAAACAAGATATGTTGAAATCATCTTACTTATGGCATTGTTGCCTTGGTCATATAAGTTATAAATATATGGCTCAGCTACACAAAAGTGGTAGTTTAGGGTCATTTGATTATGAATCATATGACACATGTGAATCTTTCTTATTAGGCAAGATGACCAAATTATCCTTTAGGGGAATGGGTGAACGTGCTAGTGGACTTTTAGACTTAATACATTCAGATGTAAGTGGTCCAATGTCTACACATGCCAGAGGTGGTTTCATCTACTTCATTACTTTTATCGATGACTAGTTACGATATGGGTACGTGTATCTTATGAGATACAAATTGGAAGCTTTTGAAAAGTTCAAAGAATTCAGAAATGAAGTAGAGAAACAACTTGGCAAAAGTTTTAAAACACTTCGATCAGATCGAGGAGGTGAATACTTGAGCCAGGAGTTTTTAGATTATCTTAAGGATAATGGGATTTTAACTTAGTGGACTCCACCTTACACGCCATAACACAATGGTGTGGTTGAAAGAAGAAACCGAACCTTGTTAGACATGGTAAGGTCTATGATGAGTTTTGCAAAACTGCCTAAATCCTTTTGGGGTTATGCACTAGAGACCGCTGTTTATATATTAAATGGAGTTTCTTCAAAGTCAGTTGATGTTACTCCACATGAGATATGGTACAACAAGAGGCCCACAATTTCTTACATGAGAATTTGGTGTTGTCCTACTTATGTGAAGCGGACAATGTCAGATAAGCTAGAAGCTAAGTCTGATCGATGTCTGTTTGTGGGATATCCAAAAGCATCAAATGGATATCAATTTTATCACCCCTTGGAACAAAAGGTTTTTTTTTCAAGACATGCTATCTTTTTAGAGAGAGAATTCTTTTTAAAAGGAGATAGTGGGAGCAATATTAAACATGAAGAAGTTCGAGATGCTCAAACAGATGGTGATCAACTGTCTGAACCCGAGCTTATTACTCATACAGATGATATAATA
Organism: Triadica sebifera; assembly: GCA_023653625.1. NCBI lineage: Eukaryota > Viridiplantae > Streptophyta > Magnoliopsida > Malpighiales > Euphorbiaceae > Triadica > Triadica sebifera. The sequence goes on from CM042894.1 coordinate 21,197,791, forward strand.
GCTCAACCTTCTGAAACATAAGAGCTTCATAGGTCAAGTAGGATATGTACTATTCTAGAGAGATATGAATTTCTCATTAGTGAACTGAACGACGTATTACTAATAGAAAACGATGAGCCTACAACCTATGAAGAAGTTCTGAATAGTTAAGAATCTGACAAATGGCTTCAAGCCATGAAGTTAGAAATGGATTATGCGTATGAAAACCAAGTATGGCCTTTGGTTGACCCACTCAAAGGAATAAAGCCTATAGGGTGCAAGTGGGTTTTCAAAAGGAAAACTGACATGGATGGTAATGTGATTACCTATAAAGCTAGGCTTATTGCTAAAGGTTATAGTCAAAGACAAAGAATTAACTATGATGAAACTTTTAGCCCAGTAGCTATGCTTAAATCCATAAGGATACTCCTAGCCATTGCAACTCATTATGATTATGAGATATGACAAATGGATGTGAAGACAACTTTCCTTAATGGAAATCTAACTGAGGATGTGTACATGACACAACCAGAAGGCTTCATATCCAAAGATAGCAAAAAGGTATGTAAGCTTCAAAGATCCATTTATGGATTAAAGCAAGCATCCGAGAGTTGGAATATTCGGTTTGATGAGACAATCAAACAGTTTGGTTTCTTACAAAATTCGGATGAACCTTGGGTTTACAAGAAGGTTAGTGGGAGTGCAATCGCATTTCTTGTGTTATATGTAGATGACATATTGTTAATGGGAAATGATGTCTCAGCCTTACAATCGGTCAAAATTTGGTTATCCAAGAATTTCTCTATGAAAGACCTTGGAGAAGCAGTCTTTATTTTGGGGATAAAGATCTATAGAGATCGATCTAAAAGATTGTTTGGTCTTTCACAGTCTACATACATAGATAAGATGCTAAACAGGTTTAGCATGGAGCAGTTCAAGAGGGGATATATTCCCATGACCCATGGGATTATTCTCTCAAAGTCTTTGTGCCCAAAGACACAAGGTGAGAGGAAACACATGAGTTTGATTCCATATGCTTCATCTATATGATCAATCATGTACGCTATGATATGTATAAGACCTAATGTATATTATGCTCTGTGTGTCACCAATAGATACCTATCGGACCCTAGTGAAGGTCATTGGGTGGCTGTGAAGAATATCCTTAAGTACTTAAGAAGAACTAAGGATGTATTCTTGGTATATGGAGATGGAGATCTTATTGTGAGTGAGTATACCGATGCCAGCTTCTAATCTGTCAAGGATGACTCAAAATATCAGTCAGGTAATATATTCTCAGTAAATGGTTGAGCAATTAGTTTGAAGAGTTCCAAATAGGAAATGACTGCTGATTGCACAAATAAAGCAGAGTACATTGCAGCTTCTGAAGCACCAAAGGAAGCATTTTGGATAAAGAAATTCATCATAGAACTTAGAGTTGTTCCCAACATTATTGATCCAATACAATTGTATTGTGATAATAATGGAGCCATTGTGCAAGCAAAGGAGCCACAGTCTCATCAGAGATCCAAACATGTATTCAAAAGATACCATTTGATTAAAGAAATCATTGGTACGAATGATGTAAAGATAGAAAAAGTTCCCACTGATCAGAATATTGTTGATCCCTTAACTAATTCAATTCCCCAAAAGAAATATGATTGTTGTGTACTCACCTATGCAATTAAATACAAAGGCGATTGACTTTAGTGCAAGTGGGAGCTTGTTAGAGAAGAGCTCTAAAGGCAATCACCTTTAGCACTTATTGTACAAATTTATTTGATTAATAAAAGGTTTTTTCACTAATTTGATGTTCATTTGATATATGAATTGATAAGTAATCTTAAATCAATTAGTGATGTCATATCCGCTAATTTAGACTTAAGTTACAAGAGTTGTGAAATATACTCGTCGGTTTGACTAAAGTTTAAATTTGGATTTTTATCGAAAAATAATTAAAATAATGAAAATTAATTCCGAAAAATACTCAATAAAGTGTTTAAAATATTTAAAGATGTTAAATTTCGGTAAAGGACTAAATTGCAAATTTTGAAAAGTTTAGGGGTTAATTTGCAATTTATCGAAAATTGGAAGATTAATTGGGATAATCATCAATTAAATACATGAATTGGGACATCAAATGCATGTGAAGGCCAGCCACACCAAGTGGCAAATTTTAAGAAGCCGATTAACATAAATGCATTGGACATTAAATTTAAATAATCTTAGGTGTCTCCATTGATTAATTAATTTTGTCTTCTTCCTCTTAATTACTCATCCTTTCTTATCTCTTCATATCTAGAATTTTCTATCATTAATTGTCTCCCACATTTTCTTGAAGCACAACACACAAAAATGGCATACAACAATTAGCCAACTGATGTGCATGAATGAGACATTAATGAAAGTTTCTAGATGATGCTTAGGTGTCCCCCATCTTAATGACTTTTGTCATTTTCTTCTTAATTGTTTCTTCTTCTTTCTTATCTCCTTTCATTGAGAAATTTCTGCCTCTCTAAGCTAGCCCACATTTCCCCTTGATCAGTCATAACCAAAGCTTAGTTCTAGTGAAAGAAAGTGAGAAAAGAGAGAAAAAGTAAGGGAAATTTTCATTTTCATGCTCAAGAAAGCTTAAGAGAGTAAGGAAAAAGAAAGATATTAGGGTTATGAAGTTTTAATAATCTGATTATAAATTCTAGGAACTCAAGTTAACAAGGAGCTAGATCAAACGAGCAAAGGAAATGAGAAAGAGAAGTAAAGAGAAAGAAAAGAGAAAAAGAGAGGTTTGTGCATAACCTAAGGCAATAGCCTATTTTATTTTTTTATTTGCATGATTTGATTATTTTGAATATTGAAAATATTAAGAATGCATGTTTTCTAGACTTAGGATTTAATTTGGTAAAAATTGAATGTGATTAGTTTGTACGTTCGTTTGCTGGAAATGGATGAGCCGTGAGCACTTAAACTGTTATAACTTAATTTTTGGAATTCAGTTTTACATTTTGTTTGTTGGGTTTGAAATCTAAGACATAGGACTATAACTTTCATTTTGACCATAAAATCTGAATATGTTTGTAATTTTCTAGAAAAATTTATAAAGCTCAGACTTAGAATCTATCCAGAAAATTCTTGGTAGAATTGTTAGTGACCAGTCAGTGTTCATTTTATCATATCATTTGATACATAACTCATAATTAAGTGATTCAAGTTGTATATTAAATTTAAGTTCCTAACCTAAAATTATTAAGAAGATCATATAACTAAATTCAGAACATAACAGGACCAAAATTAAGGTCTAAAACAGAGAACAGAATCTGCCAGTGACAGAGCAACATATGAGTTGAGGAATGAAATGAGTAAAATGATGTGAAACTTGTTATATTATGTAAATATTATTTTAATTGAGTGATTATGTGATTATTTTGAGACATGACATGACATGCATGAAAAGTGTGAATATAATTGTTATGAATTTTAATGAAATTGTATAAGCCCTATAACACCTAACTAGAACCAACTTAGGATAGTTTGGCATGCCAAATAGAGGGGGAGTATGATGAAAATGATTAAATACATTAATGGTATGATTATCTATGTTGGGTTTGGCATTGTTATCTATGCTGGATTTGACATTGTTATCTACGTCGAGTATGATATTATTATCTACGCCGAGTTTAGCACGGTTATATATGCCGGTAATGACACTTATATGTGCACATCATATTTCTCGGTGGCACTCCTAAGTGGCTAGATGATAACTCCTAAGTGGTTCATAGGTGTCCTGGAAATAAATGAAAACATAAATAAAGAAGTTATGGAACATAAATGAATTATTGAAAATAAAAATGGAATTACGAATTGTGACATAGATAAAAAAAAGATTTAGTGTTATGGGCAATAAAAAGCTATGGATGATAATGAGTTGATAAAGTAAAATAAATATAAGATATAAAAGAATAAAATTTATGAAATGTAAGTTGCATGAAAAAAAAATATTTGAGTATGATTTGTGACATGCATTAATAGATGATTGAGTGTTGTGGACATAAATAAATTATTGAAAATAAAAAGGGAATCATGAATTGTAAAATGAATAAGAATGATGATTTGATTATGTTAAACAAAAATGAGATACAATAAAATAAATTGATGTTATGCAAACTAGAATATTATGAAATGTATGTTTGCATGATTTGATCCTAAATTGATATATGACAATACATGTGGCATTAAAATAGTTTATTTCTTATTTATATGCACCACTAAGCCAAGGGCTTAGCATGGGAGTTTCTCTCGCGCAGGTATAACAAAGAATAAGTAGACAGTAGTAGATAAAGCTAACGGTGACCTGATTCGTAGAACAACATATTTCAACCACTGTAGGTCACACAACTTTTGTATATTATTTTTGAATTTTATTTTGTAGTATTTGTAAAATAAACAGTATATTTTGTAAAGAACATGCTATTATATAAAAATGTAGTTTATCTTTCATGTTATATTTCTTTTATACAGCAAAGTAAATAAATAGTAAATAAAGAAAAAAAATTAAATGAATGATTTTCATATATATATATAATTTAAAAATGATATTTTAACCAATGAAATTAGCGTAGCACTCCCTCATCCAGGCACGAGCTGCTTGGGTTAGGGGGTGTTACAAATGAAGTCCTTGATACATAACATAGCATGAAGGAAATCATGATGAGATCATGATATTGAGATTTTTTTCATGCGTAATTATGTTAGTATCAAAATTATCCCTAGTCATAGAATTAATGAGAGGGGACATTATTAATCCGGATAGACTAGTACATGTTACACTCCTTGATTGGATCGAGTAGTAGATCTCATAATCTATAAACATGAGATGTTTAGAGTTAACATGTGGATGCTTGCTAAGTGTAGCTAAGTACATTGGATGACCAACTATGAGATAATCATATGGATAATCTATTCAAATGCCAATGATAGTCTCATCATAGCAATGGTGCAAGTATCCTTAGACTTGAGGTACTAAAGGATATCTTGAATATTGATTTTGTATTTTGACATTATTCCTTGTAGCACTCCCTCATCCGGACATGAGCTGTTGGGGTTAGGGGGTGTTACAGTTTTTGGTATCAGAGCACCAAGTTGGTGTTTTTGGATTTTGGTATTGAGGCCCGGTTTGGGCGGTTTTGGAATTTTAAACTGATTTTCAAAAATAATTATGACATGTGTGTACCCACAATTAAGTATTAAAGTTATTGCTTACTGATTGGGGATATTATTTTATGATATTGGTAGAGTATGACTTCAAGGTCACGACATATTGTGGTCGAATGAGGCAAAAGTAATGAGCCTACTGAAACAGAGGCTTCATCGCGACCCAGTCATCATTGAGCTACTGTATCTAGATCCAGTGCTAGCCTATTAATAGGGCAGCCTATTGCCGACACAGGACAAATAAAGGTTATGAGGAACATGATAGATTTGCTACTGTTGAACCTTGAGGGGTATTTCTGTCATTTTGATGCTAACAAATAGAATAGCAATAATGTATTTAACATACTTGTTTTATAACTCTATTGAACAGGGTATGGAATATGTTAGCAAGAATGGAGAATGGAAGATAAATCTTAAAAAAATAAAATTGAAGAAATAGCATGTTCACGCCCGTGATGAAGCTTAGCGCCAACAAACCAACATTTAAAGTTCACGACCATGAAGAAAGATAGCAACCGTGAATGAACATTTCAGTCACGCCTGTGAAAGAATGTCACTCCCGTGAAAAGACATGACAAATTTTTCTAGAGAGCTTCATGACCAAGGTCACCACTTGGACCACGGCTTGGAAGGTTGTCATGCTCGTGAAGATAAAATGTCAAGCCCTTGAATAAACATTTCAAAACCTTCTGGAATGCTTCATGGCCAAGGTCACCATTCAAGTCATGACTTGGAAGAACAGTCACGACCATGACACACAGAGTCACGACCGTGAAAATTGAAAGAGAAACATGTCAGGCGCGATTATAAGGGTTAGTGCAACGTCTATTTCTGTAACACCACATCTTATACATTTGAGTTCAACCTATCGCTGTATCAATTAATCACATATAACATGCTGGAAAGACAAAATATCCTGTTAACAATGGTAGTAATTTTTTTTTCATATCCTGTAATCTCATTCAATGACTCTGCAAGTCAACACTGAGGCTTTTGTCACAATACGATATATCACATATATTAAAATATAAACTTTACACATAAGTATTTAAAAGTTGATTTCGTTTATACATTTTTAAAACACATTCCAAACTGACTGTACATATTCAACCATATAAATACAAAATGCAGATGACATATTTTTATGCTTGCGTGGAATGCAAGGAGAGAGAGTGATGAGGCTCGGCCAGTGACCTGTGCTCCATGTCTTCTATACGCTACTCAAAATGAGCTATCCCTTTTCTTTACCTAAAAAATGATGCAAATTGATGAGTTGCGGCTCAGTGAGAATAACCATCAAATGAGCTCTAAAGTACCGAACAACTCATAGTAATAAATCACAAATCCAACACATACCATGTATTCCATTCCATTCATCCGATTCATATAAATATCAATAAAGTTGAAACATATATCATTACTCTTTACAAATGCAATTGCTTTGCTTATTTCATTTTGTTGTGACTAAGTTAAACAACCATTGCCCTGGGTTTTCATGTGAACAGTTTCCATGTGAACATTTGCATTTGCTAGCTAGCTTGATCATTTGTTTCATTTGCACATTGGTTGGGCCATAGGCCTCTTCTTTTGCTTTACAATATCGATTAACTAGTCACAACACCTTTTTAGTCCATATGCATATGCACTTGTATTTAAGCATTCATCAACCATTGCATCTTTATCATATACAACTTACATATATTCCATATATACCTCATATGTAATGCATATACCTTGCATATACTATACATATACCCTGTATATATATCTCATATGTCAAACATATACTTCAAATATATCACAAGTATACAATTTATATGTACCACAATGTCGCAAATTATCCATCATTACATTATTAAGGACCAATCATGACAATCATATGAATCACACAGCAAGCAACATTCATTTGCACTAAAGAATTCAATTGATAATTAGACTCACAGTTCTCCTTTGATTCCAACCCCTAACTTATTGTATATCCGCTCCTTGTGGGTCTCCAATATGTTGCAAGCCTAATATAAAAACATAATCTATTAACTCATGATTAGGGAGACTTAATGTGGCTTAAACAAATTAATACGCATTGTTCATATCAATAGTTAAGATTTTTCCTATGAGGCAGTGTGATCTTATGGGACCGTTTAGCCTATAAATTTTTCTATACTTGACTAATTAATCTGATTCTTATTCCTAATTAAAATGAACATATAATTATATAACATATTAAAATTTCAGACCAATTGGATAATTTTACATTATTTGGTGGAATTTCTAAGTGTGTTCTGTTTTCTACCTTGTTTTCTGCCTTTAGGCAGTTTCAGGGTACCCACTTTGGTTCATCATAACTTATAATATATAAGTCATATTTTAATGAAACTTTACAGAAACTTATATGGGTTCATATGGAACATTTTTCATGTTTTCAAATTTTATCAATTATGTCTCTAAAGCCTTCAACTTATAACAAAAATTTTACTGGTCCAGAATAGAATTGGCTTCCAGACCATTATGACTTCAAAAGGACAGAACTTAGTCTATACATAACTAATTAAGCTAAAATTAGTACAAAAATTTAGATAATAAATATGAATATAACTTTAATGTTTTGACAATTTACAGAATCTAGCTCTAACTAGCTCAAAAGGGCCAAACAAGTTGCTGGATCTGCCCAGGGCACTCAGTTGGAAGTTCAAGTCATGGAATAGTCATGGTTCCATTCACCATAACTCCAAATATAAAAGTCATGATCATGAAATTTGGTATAAAGATAAATAACACATATATCTACAACTTTTATTTTTTGAGATACTTCAAATAATGGCTTTAACATATTCGAAATTAAAGAACACAGTAGCTAAGTTGGTTAGGGTTCACACCCTGACCAGTTTCAGTAGAGAGAGGATTTATCTTCCTATACACAACATCATGCAAAACCGTTTAGATATACATAAATATAAGACATAAAGGAACAACCTTTTTGTTGTAAACTTTTCCAGAATCAATTTCTATGGGCATCAAAATCGGGTTGCAAATCAGTGCCTATTAATGAACCTAAGCAACTCAAATCAACCCTATAGCAATAAGAATTGATTACTTACCAAGAACGAACTTGCAAGGGATCAATTGGCTTCAAAAACTAAATGAAACAAGGAAGAATTTAATTCTAAAATGGAGGAAAATGAAGAAGAGGTCAGGCTAGAGAAGAAGGCAGAAATGGGGAAGGAAGATGAAAATAAAGCCAACTTGTTTTTTGTCCTTTTCTCTTTTTCTCTTCTTCACTTCTCTTTTCTCTTCTCATTTCTCTTTTCTCTTCTCTTCTATTTCACTTTTGTGTCATTTTCATTTTATTATTATTATTGTTATTATTATTATTATTATTATTATTATTATTATTATTATTATTATTATTATTATTATTATTATTATTATTATTATTATTATTATATATTTATAATTTCACTAATTCACACAATAATACAGCTTAATCATTTGGCCCGATTTAACTAAATTAACAATGTAAATGTTTACTAATCTTAATCTAATCATTTTTCTTACTTTAATTTAGTCACCTTATTCAATTTATTTCTAATGCTTTGTTATCATCATTTAGGTTATAAGGATACACGTGTGACTCGATACAATTGCCAAATGCTAGGACACGTAGCTAGTGTATGCCATGAACTTGTTTCTAAGAAAATATGTATGAAATGCACGTGTTCAATTGATTATATGGAAGATGCATATGTTCAAATGAAATGCATGTGGGTATGCATGTGGGGAAGGTCAAGGATGTTACAATTTCCGCATTAATGTGGGGAAGGTCAAGGATGTTACAATTTCCGCATTAAATGCAATCAAATGGCTATAATTCACCATGGAAGTATAAATGCAAGTCATTTATGAATCCATAACAAGAGAATAGCTAATACTTCGAATCAAAATCTTGTTGTAAGCCATTTTGTGCATTTAATACTTTCAAAACAAACATTTATTCTATGTGAAAATCTTTTTGCTCATTATTCTCTGACCATTAAAGATTTGTAAGTGTTTCTCTCTATAATCATCCACTCAAGTGAGTTTGGGTATCTTGGGGTTAAGAGTAGAACACTTGTAAGAGTTATTTGTGTGAGCCTTTAAAACACAAGGAATTGGTTATTTGTGTGAGCCATTAAAACACAAGGGATTTTTAGGTTAGGTGTGATCCATTGTTAGAAACACCATAGTTGGGAGTGAGCTTGTAAAACTCCATTGTAACACTTAGAGTGTTAGTGAAACTCCCAATTGAGATTAGGGAGAGGAGTAGGGTTTGTTAACACCCCAACCTCTATAAAAATTCTTGTGTCTCATTTTTTTATCCCTACTAAACTTAAATTTTATTTCCGCACTTCAAATTTAAATTTTTTAATATCCAATTCAACCCCCCTCGTTGGTTCAATATCCGGGCAATAATTGGTATCAAAGCTAAGTCTAGCATCGAAGCCTAAATCAGCGCTAGTAAAGATCAAGATATGGCCAATGAAGGATTCCAAAGTCTCAAGCCTTACTTTGATGGAGCAAATTATGCTCATTGGAAGTTTCGGATGGAGACATATTTGGATAGTGAAGGAATTAAAGTTTGGGATAGTGTTCGAAAAGAATGAACACCACCAACTAGAAGAGGAGTTGATGGTGAAGAAGAAATATTATCAAAAGATGATTGGACAGAGCCACAAAGAAGAGCAAACTTCAAAAACAAGAAGGCAATGACAATTCTCTCAAGCTCATTATCATTGAAGAATGTGGTAGAATACAACACTGCCCAACAGCTTACAGTATGTGGAAAACATTGGAAAACTATCATGAAAGAACTAAGCAAGTTAAATCCAAGAAGATTCAACTTCTTGCTTCAGAATATGAGCTTTTCAAGATGAAATCCAATGAGTCAATTACTGACATGACCAACCGTCTTCTAGCCATCATAAATGGAATGAGAAAACTTTGGAAACACCTGAGTTTGGAAGATGTAAACATCAAAATCCTAAGAAGTCTTCCACTCAAAGACTACAGTTCAAGAGTTGCCAGTATAAAAGAGACAAATGAAGACATAAGCACCATAAACACTGATGTGCTTATTGGCAAACATCTCACTCATGAAATGGCAGTAAAAAGAGATAGAGAGCTTGAAGCAGAGCCAAAAAAAAGAAAGCCTCTAGCACTAAAAGCCTCTACTTCAAAATCTCAAGAGGAAGTTGAAGATGATGAAGAAAAGAATGATGATGCGAATGAGGACATTGCTATGCTCTCAAGAAGGCTGAAAAGAATCATTGAGAAAAGAATGAGCAACTCTATAAAATTCAGGCAAAGAAACCTCAAACAGACCTCTAATGATACACAAAGAAGTAAATAAGAGGTAAAGTGTTATGAATGTGGAAAGAAAGGGCATATTAAACCAGAATGTCCAAGGCTCAAGAAGCATAAGAGCAAATACAAAAGAGACAATAGGGAGAAAGATCACAAAGCCACATGGGTTGATGAAAGCTCTTCAAGTGAAAAAGATGACAATGAAAGCGAAGAGGTCAACCTATGCTTCATGGCTATAGAGGATCACGTCTCGAATAAGGTAAGATCACTTCACTCATACTCTTTTAATAATGATAGTAGTGATAATGATAGTAATAGTGATGATGATGATGATGAGCAAAGCCTTATAGAAGTATTGAATCTAGAACTAGAAAAATATAGAAGTAAATTCAATACTTATAAGAATAACATTTATGATTTGAAAATCAAAATAGATGCTTTAGAAAAGGAGAATTTTAAGCTTAAGTCATCTAATGAATCTCTTCAAAATTCATTAGATGAATACTCTTCAAGACCCTCAACTAAATCCTTTCTTAAGGAGAATAATACTTTAAGAAATGAAGTTGAGGAACTTAGAAACTCTATTTCAAAATTCCACAAAGGAACGAAGAGCTTAGATACTCTCATTGTGTCTCAAAGACCTCCCTTAATTAGACATGGTCTAGGATTTAAGGGCACATCATCATCTTTTCACAAAACTATTTTTGCTAAGTTAAGTGAACCTCACATCTCCACACTTGCTGGAACAGCACTAAGGAATAAGTATACTAAACCTTCTATACATAAAAGGAATAATCAAGGATTGGTAAGCCTACGAGAGAAACCTCAAAAGGCTAATCATACCTTTATGTATAAGAAGAATGCATCTAGAAAAATACTAATTAATCATGATTGTGCATGTCATTGTTCTCAAACTCAGTCTAATAGGAATCTGGATTTCAAGAGCATTGTAAGACTAAAAAGCATTTTTAGACCTAAATAGTGAAATTATTGTATGAAATTTGGTCACATAAATAAATATTGCTGGATAAGGAAGGCTCATTGGGAACCCCCAAGGACCCAAGCTCATTTGGGTACCTAAACACCATACTTAAATTGTGATTCTATAGGTATGCCTCAAGTCCACAATAAACAAAAATGCTTGGCTAGTAGACAGTGCATGCTCAAGGCATATGACAGGAGACAAAGAACTCTTCAATGAAATCAAAAGTATTGATGGAGGTAAAGTTACCTTTGGAAACAATGCTAAGGGTAAGGCAATTGGCATTGGCTTTATTGGTTTTAATGGTACTACTTTTATTAAAGATGTCTTACTTGTTGATGGCTTGAAACATAACTTGTTGAGTGTAACTCAATTATGTGATAAAGGAAACAAAGTAACCTTTACTTCCAACGAATGTCTTGTAACCTCTATTGATGGTCAAAAGATATTTAAAGGAAATAGAGATGTTAACACCTATATAATAGAATTACACAAAATATCTAACCACTCCTCTAAGTGTCTTGTGACTACTAGTGATGAATCTTAGCTGTGCCATAAAAGGCTTGGTCATGTGAACATGGACTAAATTCAAAGCCTCAGCATAGGGGAGCTGGTATAGGGACTGCCAAAAGTCAAATTTGAAAAAGACAAGACATGTGAACCTTGCCAAAGAGGGAAACAACACAAGTCATCTTTTGAAGCCAAAAACATATGTTTTTGATGATGTTGTAGGTACCATGGAAAGACCTGATCTTGGAAATGAAAGAGAAGACAATGATATAGAAGATTCACATCAAGATGATTCTCTACCTCAAGCTCAAGAGGAAAACAGGTAAGAGCTACCAAAGGAATGAAGATTGACAAAAGATCACCCCAAAGAGCAAATCATTAGTGATCATTCAAGGGGAGTAAGTACTAGATCTCAACTCAAACATTTAGCTTCTGACCTTGCTTTTGTTTTTGAAATTGAGCCTAAAAATATTGACGAGGCTCTTAATGATGAAAGTTGGGTGATTTCCATGCAAGAGGAACTCAACCAATTTGAGAGAAGTAAGGTATGGACCTTAGTACCTAGACCCAAGGAGCATCAAATTATAGGTATCAAATGGGTGTTTAGAAATAAACTAGATGAACAAGGTTCAATAACTAGGAATAAGGCTAGATTATTTGCAAATGGATATAATCAGGAAGAAGGAATAGATTATGATTAGACTTATGCTCCTATAGCTAGGTTAGAAGCCATAAGAATACTTTTAGCATATGCATGCCACGTTAATTTCAAACTCTTTCAAATGGATGTGAAAAGTGCCTTTTTAAATGGTTATATAGAAGAAGAAGTTTATGTAGAAGAACCACCAGGTTTTGAAGGCTATGATTTTCCTTATCATGTTTTTAAACTTTCAAAAGCCTTATATGGTTTGAAACAAGCCCTAAGAGCTTGGTATGAAAGACTAAGTTCTTTTCTCTTAGAAAATAACTTTACAAAGGGGAATGTTGACACTACATTATTCATTAAAAAGCATAAGCATGATATTCTAATTGTTCGAATTTATGTTGATGATATTATATTTGGGTCTACTAATGAATTGCTTTGTCAAGAATTTGCTAAGTGTATGACTAGGGAATTCGAAATGAGCATGATGGGTGAGCTTAAATATTTCCTTGGTTTACAAATAAAACAAGGTAATGAGGGCATATTCATCAACCAATCCAAATATGCCAAAGACTTACTTAAGAAATTTGGAATGGAAGGATGCAAGATTGCCAAGACTCTAATGAGCACATCAACAAAATTGGACAAGGATGAAAAGGGTATGAGCATTGATGAAAAACTCTATAGAGGTATGATCGGATCACTTTTATATCTCACTGCTTCTAGACCCGACATAATGCATAGTGTATGCTTATGTGCACGATTTCAATTATGTCCAAAAGAGTCTCATTTAAATGGAGTAAAAAGAATTCTAAAATATTTACATGGTTCATTGCATCTAAGTTTGTGGTATCCTAGAAATTCATCCTTTTACATTGTAAGATATTCAGATATTGATTATGCTGGTAGTCTTTTAGATAGAAAAATTACTTCAGGTAATTGTCACTTTATTGGAGAGTGCTTAGTTTCTTAGTTTATCAAGAAACAAGTTTCAGTTGCTCTTTCTACCGCTGAAGCGGAGTATGTAGAAGCAGGATGTTGTACACAAATCCTTTGGATGGAACACCAACTTAAGGATTATGGTCATAGTATGAACCATATACCTATTAGATGTGGCAATACAAGTGCAATAAATCTTTCTAAGAATCCCATTCAACATTCTAGAAGTAAGCATATTGACATTAGACACCATTTTGTAAGAGATCATGTTCAATATGGAGATGTTGTATTGGAATTTATAAGCACAGAAAATCAATTAGCAGATATCTTCACTAAGTCTCTAAATGAGGAAAGATTTAATTTCATAAGAAGATAGCTTGGTATGATTGATGGATTAACTTTGTGATTGCCAAATTGTCAAACCTTAGTTGATAATCTTGTTTTTGTCTCATCTTACTAGATATAAGGTAGTTAATTTGATGGAAATTTATGTTATAAGGGATAGAATCTTCTTAGGAATGCCTTATACTTGTTTTGGACTTAATTTTATTTAATGAGAATGTTAGGCCATTCACGCCCGTGACATATGTTCACGATCGTGAACTAAATCTCCAAAAGAACCAATATCTTTCACGACTTGCTTCACAACATGGTTCACGACTTAAAGTAGTGAAGACTATGTTTCACAACTACAACCTTTTTCATTCAGCCCCGTGAAACCCTTTGTTCATGCTCGTGATGCATTTTCATGATCGTGAACATTTCCACCAAAAACTTACAGAAGCATTCACGCTTTGTGTCATGCTTTGGTTCACGATCATAAGTAGTGAAGTTTAACACTTCACGCCCATTTTTCACCACCGTTATAGTTCATCATTCACTCATGTGACCTTTAAATGTCACGACCGTGATCAATTGCATGCCTTTAGTCACGGGTAGAGCATCTCTTCAGCAAATCGTGAACACGACACTTCACGTCTGTGACTAAGTTTTTCATGCCTGTGAAGATGTCGGCTATATAATGATTCTGCCGTTATTTCTCACATTCCAATTCTCTAAATTCTCTCAACTACTCTCATTTATCAACATTGAATGTCATTTTAAAGATTCCGACCCCCTAGTCACAAATTTCATCCATAAATATCTTCAAAAACCCCTTTCATCATCAGAAATCATATTTCCTTAGGGTTTTCCTCAAAATTTCTGTCAAACTTTTCCACCTTTCAAAAGTTTATTTCTTCAATCCAGATGGAAATTGGTTCATCAAAGGGTACTAGGAAGAAGTCTCATGCTTCTAGAAGGTACACATATTACCTTATGAACATCATTCCAGAGCATTGCCATCATAGGTACTCTGTGCTTAAGAAAAGGCCTCTCATTTCCTCAAGATCTTTTGATGGCAAACAGTTTATACTCTGGGCCTCGAGACAACTATGATAGAGCAACTCCAGGCCTATCATTTGAAGGAATTTGTTGACATTCATCATCCTACTCTGAGGGAGCCAACCTTGGAGTTTCTGAGCACTCTGCAAGTGTCTCCCACTAGCACGGTTAAGTTCCAATTATGCAAGCATCTGAACACCCTCTCTGCCACAAAATTCGAAGATTTGTTCAACCTTCCCTAGGATGGCATCCTGAATGATAGTGAAGTGGAGTTCTATGCTACTCAGGCATGGACTCACTTTGGTTTGGATTGCAGCTGGGATGTTAAAAAGACGAAGAGCACTCACCTTCAATCCCCAGTGCACAAGTATTTGCATAGGTTTCTAACCTATAACATCTTTGCCCGAGGAGACAATAATGGCATAATTCGGAAGTTTGAGCTTTTTCTCCTAGAGATGGACCGAAGAGGCCTCACAGTGGCTCTATCTTGATGGTTTGTGAACCATCTCTTGTCAATTTCCACCAAGCCTTCTAGAGACATTCTTACTAGCGGGTATATGACCCACATTGCCTTGAAGCTGGATGCACATCATTACAACCTCATCCCAGGGCATCCTTGAGACTGACTGGATGTCGAGTCTTTCATCAAGATGGGAGTGGCTGTTCGAATTGTATTTGAGAACAACATCTACTACTGCTTCATCGACATTGTTGGCGAGATCATTTGGGAAGATAATGACTCGGAGGACTTCAAAACTAGCCTCCAAGGAATCCAGCAGAAGAAGAGGGCTCGAGTTGAGGTGGCACCTGAATAGGTTGAGTAGGACATCGGACAATCCTCG
Source organism: Triadica sebifera (assembly GCA_023653625.1). Classification (NCBI taxonomy): domain Eukaryota; kingdom Viridiplantae; phylum Streptophyta; class Magnoliopsida; order Malpighiales; family Euphorbiaceae; genus Triadica; species Triadica sebifera. The sequence continues at coordinate 21,213,617 of CM042894.1, forward strand.
GCTTCCACACCAAACTTAGCTCAGCAAGTGGTTGACCTCTTGGCACCACAATTTGAGCAGCTGCAGGCTTCGATGGACGAGAGGTTGGAGAACCTCAAGAACTTCCTAGAGTCTCAGATGGACAGCCTTAAGGCAGAAGTTGCTTGTCTAAGAGATAGGATGTCCGGTTAGATGTTAGGCTAGATGTTAGCCTTGATATGCTTGCTTGTTTGTTTGTAGGAAATTTTAATTTCCTTTCTGAATTTTAATTACTTTTGTGTTTGTACTTCTCTTTCATAATTAATATATTTTCTTTGTTTCCCATTACGGTTTATCTTCATTGATATTCTTTTTGTTGATGACAAAAGGGGGAGAAACTAGCAATATATTGAATTAAGTGCAAAGTAAAGTGCAATACTTAATTTTGAATCAAAATGAATATGCAAGTATGCAAATGAGATTTATACACCTTAAAATATATCTTAAGTATACTTTGCATATACCTTGATGCAAGTTACATAAATGAATATGCACTTGATATACCCTGAATATACCTTAAATATACTTCATGCTTTAAAGAAAATTTTGGTATACATTGGATATACTTTGCATATACTTTCTATATACTTAAAACTAGGAAGTATATTTTGATGCTACATTTCATCATTTTTTACAATTCTTGCACTTCAACATTCTTTATCCTAAGCATCTTTTGAGGGGGAGACTTCTCAGAAGCACATATTGCTAGATTATTTGTCACCATCAAAAGGGGGGAGATTGTTGAACCTTGAGGGGTATTTCTGTCATTTTGATGCTAACAAATAAAATAGCAATAATGTATTTAATATACTTGCTTTCTAAGTCTATTGAATAGGGTATGGAATATGTTAGCAAGAATGGAGAATGGAAGATAAATCTTAAAAAGATAAAATTGAAGAAATAGCATGTTCACGCCCATGATGAAGCTTAGTGCCAACAAACTAACATTTAAAGTTCACAGCCATGAAGAAAGATAGCAACCGTGAATGAACATTTCAATCACACCCATGAAGCAATGTCACACCCATGAAAAGACATGATAAATTCTTCTAGAGAGCTTCACGACCAAGGTCACCACTTGGACCACGACTTGGAAGGTTGTCATGTCCGTGAAGATAAAATGTCACACCCGTGAACAAACATTTCAAAACCTTCCAGAATGCTTCATGTCCAAGGTCACCACTCAAGTCATGACTTGGAAGAGTAGTCACGACAAGTCATGACTTGGAAGAGTAGTCACGACCGTGACTCACAGAGTCACGACCGTGAAATATGAAAGAGAAACATGTTAGGCACGATTATAAGGGTTGGTGCAACAGCTATTTTCATTTTAAATGCAATAAAACGACTATAATTCACCATGTAAGTATAAATACAAGTCATTTATGAATCCAGAATAAGAGAATAGCTAATACTTCGAATCAAAATCTTGTTATAAGCCATTTTGTGAATTAATACTTTCAAAACAAAATTTATTCTCTGTGAAAATCTTTTTGCTCATTATTTTCTGAGCATTAAAGATTTGTAAGTGTTTCTCTCTGTAATCATCCACTCAAGTGAGTTTGGGTATCTTGGGGTTAAGAGTAGAACACTTGTAAGGGTTATTTGTGTGAGCCTTTAAAACAAAAGGAATTGATTATTTGTGTGAGCCATTAAAACACAAGGGATTTATGGGTTAAGTGTGATCCATTGTTAGAAACACCATAGCTGGGAGTGAGCTTGTAAAATTCCATTGTATCACTTAGAGTGTTAGTGAAACTTCTAGTTGAGATTGGGGAGAGGAGTAGGGTTTGTTAACACCTGAACCTCTATAAAAATTCTTGTGTCTCATTTTTCTGTCCCTACTAAACTTAAATTTTATTTCCGCACTTCAAAGTTAAATTTTTTAATATCCAATTCAACCCCTCTTCTTGGTTCAATATCTGGGCAACAGCTACTAAGAGCATCACAACCAGCCTCATCTGGGTTACAATTTGAGAGACTAAGAAAGCTAGGGGCACTCGATTTCTTCGTTAAACAAGAAGATGACCCTTCAGTGGCAGAGTTTTGGCTAGAATAGGCAGAGAGAGTTTTTAATATGCTATATTGCACAAATGAGCATAAATATGAGTATGCAGTATCTTTATTAAAGGAGCATACATATGACTGGTGGTGATCTGAGTCACAGAGCACAGAGGCTCCTGACCTTATGACATAGAAGTTCTTTCTAGAGAAGTTTAAGGAGAAGTATATTCCTCGTATTTACATAGACGACAAGAAAAGAGAGTTTTTGATGCCGAAACAAGGAAACTTGTCGGTAACAGAATATGAAAGAGAATTCACACATCTCTGAAAGTATGCCAGAGGCATTGTATCCACTAATGCAGATAAGTGCTGACGATTTAAAGATGGATTGAGAGACACAATCAAGTTACAAGTCTCAGCCCTACGCTTGATGAGATTTCCTAGTTTGCTAGCATCTACCAGAACAGTTGAAAGAGTTCTAGCAGCACAACAACTAGCACAAGATAGAGGGTCTAGAAGACCCATGCCACAACCAAATAGAGTATAGTCAAGTGGCAAGATAGTCAGATCTTTCAGTGGCTGATTTCAGGTTAGGGGTTCCAGCAGGCCTTCTTCTTTCAGACGAAGACAACCCATGAGATTTGTCTCTTCAATAGCTAGTACACTGACACAGACACCATATAGATCTCTACCCCTACCAGAATGTCAACATTGTGGTCGTTCTCATCTAGGAAAGTGTTGGTGGATGACAAGAGCGTGTTTTAGATATGGCTCTAAAGACCATATGAGGTGAGATTATCCTTTATTACAACATGGTAGAGGTTTGGGGAGCACTGAGCCAATACAGACACAGGCTTCTAGGCAAGGCAGAGGCCAAGGTTGAGGACAAGGCAGAGGAGGCCGATCAGGGCCCAGTCAGTTCAGATCAGAGACAGTTGAGAGGCAATAAGGTAGTAGAGCTGCCCTAGCTAGGGCTTATGCCATGCGAGGCCAAGAGGAGTAGGATGCACTTGATGTCTTAATTGGTAAATTCTTTCTCTTTGGCTTTGATATACATGCATTAATAGATTCAGGGTCAACACATTCATACATATGCATAACACTACTAGGTCGATAAGGTTTAGAACCACAGTCTCTAGAATTTGAGATTCTTGTGACTAACCCATTAGGGCACAGTGTGAAGGTTAGCAAGGTGTTTAGGGGTTGCCCAGTTGAAATTCAAGGCAGGAAATTCCCAGCAAACTTGATAGAGTTACCATTATATGAGTTTGATGTGATCTTGGGAATGGATTGGTTGGCTCGTTATGGAGTGGTAGTGGATTGTGGAAGAAGACATATGATCATAAAAATTATAGAACAAGATCAAATATTGTGATGAGTGAGAATATAAGATATCCAGACAATGTGATATTAATGTTGAAACCTCGGAAACTCATTAGTAAGGGGTGCGAAGCATACTTAGCGTATGTGGTGGAATAGAAAAAGCAAATCCGAAGTTGGTGGATATTCCTACGGTTAGTGAGTTTCCCTATGTATTTCCAGAGGAGTTGCCAGGATTACCGCTAGATAAAGAAATCGAATTTGCTATCGATTTGGTACCTGACACCACTCCTATTTCCATTACACCATATAGGATGGCACTAGTAAAGTTGAAAAAGCTGAAGATACAGTTGCAAGAACTGTTAGATAAAGGTTTTATACGATCCAGTGTATCACCATGGGGTGCTCCAGTATTATTTGTGGAGAAGAAAGATGGCAACTTACATCTTTGCATCGATTATAGGCAGCTTAATAAGGTGACTATCAAGAATAAGTACCCGCTGGCTAGAATTGATGACTTATTTGATCAGTTGAAGGGTGCAACCATATTTTCAATGATAGATCTTCGATCGGAGTATCATCAACTGAAGATAAAAGAGTTAGATGTACCTAAGACGACATTCAGGACTCGTTATGGTCATTATGAGTTCCTAGTTATGCCATTTGGACTGACGAATGCACCAGCAACTTTTATGGACCTAATGAACCGAGTGTTCAGGCCATATCTTGATTAATTTGTAGTGGTGTTTATTGATGATATTCTTGTCTATTCTAGAGACTGAGCAGAACATGATCAACATATCAGAATAGTGCTGCAAACATTAAGGGAGAAGCAGTTGTATGCAAATTTGTCTAAGTGTGAGTTTTGGCTTGAAGTAGTCAGTTTTCTGGGTCATATAGTTTCAGCATAAGGTATTTGGGTTGACCCTAGTAAAATTCAGGTTATTCTTAATTGGAAATCACCTCAAAATGTGACAGAAGTGAGGAGTTTATGGTCTTAATTGGAACTCCTTTTTATATGTTCTTTACTGGAAATGAAAGCTAAGAAACATGTCTTTAATTGTTATTTAGACCATAAAATCTATTTATGTCTATATTTTCCTAGAAAAATGCATGAAGTTCAAACCTAGAATCTGTTTAGAAAATTCTGGGGCAGAAATTTCTGTGATGATGCAGTATTCAATTGATCATAACGTTTGATAGAAATTTGGTATTTGAGTGATTTGTGATGAATCTGAATGCTAAGACAATCAGCTAAAAATGGTTAGAAGATCAGAACTCCCAATTCGAATTATAAATGGGCTAAAAATGAAGCCCAAAAATAGGTCCAAAATCTGCTATAAGTAAAAACATGAAATCTTGGGCTTTTGCATGTGTTGTGATTATTATATGTAATAATTAATGTGAATATTTACTTTATTGATAATTATAAATGTTTAACAAATTATTTTTATGTGATATTTTAGTGCAATAATAATGGGAATAAAGAACAAAAATAAATAAGCATAAATATGATAATTGAATAATATTGGCATTTTTGAAAATATTGGGAATTAAAATAAAAATAGTTCAGCCCAAAGACACCTAAGCTATAACCAGAATAGAGAATAGTTTGACATGCCAATAAGTGGATTTAGCACTCTGTGCCAAATATGAAAGCCGGTAATATCAATTTATAAATGCGTTTGACGCAAAATTATTAAGCCGGTAATGATATTTTTATAAAAGCGCTCGGTGGAACATTATGAAAGCCGGAAATGACAACCCTATTATTCCTATTAGTTAGTTCGGTTATAGGTGTTATGGGCACAAGAAAATAATAATAATAATAATAATAATAATAATAATAATAATAATAATAATAATAATAATAATAATAATAATAATATCGAAGTATGTAATTTTTATAAATGTTATATCAATTAAAGTTGTTAAATATTGAGTATTTGCTGAAATTTATTGATTTTATATAATTCTTTATTTTATGTCTTATTTATTAAATAGTTAATTAATATGTGAGAAAATATATATGTATGTAAAATTTTTATCATTGAAGCACCACTAAACTAGTAGCTTAGCGTGGGTGGTTTTCTCTCGCACAAGTTAGAAGGGTAGCCGTAGAAATTTGAATTGTCAGAAAAAGAAGGGTACCCAGAGGAAACTAGCCAGCGACATAGTTTTCTTTTTGGTATATTTTGTCAAAAATCTTGTAAATTAAAGTATCATTTTTATTTCATATAATGTGTATTAAAGATGTGAATTATATTGTAAAAGAATATCGTTTGGACGTAAATTAATGTATTTTATAAATAAATAAAATTTTGAATATTTATGCTTGTAATAATTTTTATTCCAATGTCTGCAATATTTTAGTAAAAAAAAATTCTTCACTTCATTAATTTTATAAAACAGTAAGACAAGTAATGCTCACTTATCTTGTTGAACAACAGTGGGGTAAGGGGGTGTTACAATTTTTGGTATCAGAGCTATAGGTTTTTATTATTCTTATTTAGTGGGTATGGGAAGATAAGTGCATGTTTTCAGTATTTGCATTGTTTTAAGTTGCTATATTCTAATAAGAGACCTTTCTTCTAATAATATAGGTTTTAATAGATACAGAATCAAGAGGAAGTCACGAAGAGTAGGAGGGTGATAATATAGATAATTTAGCTACTTATAGACAATTAGCATCAATTAGAGCTTCGGAGCCCAGTGTGATAGCTCCATAACATGCTGAAGAACAAGTTGTCTCACCACGAGCTCCACCACCTCCCTTACCTCAACCGAAATCCTAGATTGATAAATTAAGAAAATATGGGGCTACGGATTTTATGGGCAAGAAAGAGGATGACCCAGTCGCAGCAGAATTTTGGTTGGAAAAGACAGAACCGATTTTTGAGGAGCTGCAATGTCCGGAGGAGTACAAGGTTAGATATGCAGTATCCCTCCTTCAAGAACATGCCTATGACTGGTGGAAGTTAGTGTTAGAAAAAGCTCAAACTCCGAACCCTCAAACATGGGATTTCTTTATGGCAGAGTTTAAAAAGAAATATGTGTCAAGAATTTATGTGGATGAGAAAAAGCGAGAATTTCTCAATTTGAAGCAGAGGGATATGATAGTAGCTAAGTACGAGATGGGGTTCACCAGGTTGAGCAAGTATGCTACTGAGATTATTGGAGATGAAGCTGAAAAATGTCGTAGATTTGAAGATGGCCTCGATGAGGAGATTGGATATTTGGTGGCTTCCCACCAGCATACAGATTATGCTATGCTAGTGTCCTCTTCCATTAGTGTTGAAAGGAGGAAAAAGCTGAAGACAGAAGAGTTCTCCAAGAAATCAATAGCTAGTATGGCCCAGACATCGGGTAGGAAAGGACGGATAGTACCCAGACCATTTCAGTCACGGATGACTAGGCAGACATTTTCTAGTAGGCGGGGTCAGCATTTTAGACCCGCAACATCATCTGCTATTCACCAGCATCATTTCCCAAGAGACCAGCTCTGGCTGTGTGTCAGCATTGTGATAAATCTCATATAGGAGAGTGTTGGTGGTTAACTGGGGCATGTTTGACATGTGGAGCTACAGACCATATGAAGAGAGATTTTCCCAGACTTAGTACAGGAAGTACGACACCAACACAGACTATGACACCGATACAGAGCCATGGTAGAGGTCAAAGCCAGTTTAGAGGTGGTTATATCGGATAGAGTCATGGGGTATTAGAGACAGTTGATAGATCCAGAGGTAATAGAGCTCCAGCTCGGGCATATGTGATGAGAGCTCGTGAGGACCAGGATGCACCAGACGTCATAGTTGGTAAATTATCTTTATTTGATTTTGATCTACATACATTGATAGATCTTTGTTCCACACATTCATACATAATCACAACTGCACTTAGACAAGGGAACATGATACTTGACACCTTAGAATATGAGATAGTTATGACCAATCCGCTGGGACATAGTGTGAAAGTGAATTAGATTTATAGAAATAGTTTAATAATAATTCAGGGTAGAGAATTTCCAGCAGACTTAGTAGAATTACCTTTTCATGAATTCGATGCTGTTCTGGGTATGGATTGGTTGACAAAGCATGGAGCTATAGTCAACTGCCGATCTAGAAAAGTTAAACTTAAAATTCTCCGGCAGGATGACACCATCATTCAAGGTGAAGGTCAAACATGTTTGACTAGTGTTATTTCTACATTAAAAGCTCAGAAATACATTAGGAAGGGATGAGAGGCATACTTGGCCCATGAGATAGATACCAGGAAGGGGAGCCCTAAACTCAAGGACATCCCCAAAGTGTGTGAGTTCCAAGATGTGTTTCTAGAAGATTTGTCGGGGTTACCACTAGATAGGAAGATAGAGTTTGCTATTGATGTAATTTCTGGTACAACCTCGATATCAATTACTCCTTATAGAATGTCACCTGCAAAATTGAGAAAGCTGAAGGTTCAATTGTAGGAATTGCTAGACAAGGGGTTCATAAGACCCAGTGTGTCACCATGGGGTGCTCCGGTGTTGTTTGTAAAAAAGAAGGATGGCACCCTTCGATTATGTATTGATTACCGACAATTGAACAAGGTGACGATTAAAAATAAATACCCACTACCTAGAATTGATAATTTGTTTGATCAATTAAAGGGAGCGGGAGTATTCTCTAAGATTGATCTCAGATCTGGGTATCACCAACTAAAAATCAAAGAATCAGATGTGTCCAAAATAGCCTTCAGGACTCGATATGGCCACTATGAATTCCTGGTTATGCCATTTGGCTTAACTAATGCACCAGCTGCCTTAATGGATATGATGAACAAGATTTTTAGGCCTTACCTTGATCAGTTTATGGTAGTTTTTATAGATGATATCCTAGTGTATTCGAGGGACAAGGGAGAATATGACAGACATTTCAGAGTAGTACTGCTGACTTTGAGGGAAAATCAATTATATGCAAAGCTGTCAAAATGTGAGTTTTGGTTGAAAGAAGTAGGATACTTAGGGCATGTTATTTCAGTTGAAGGAATCTGGGTTGATCCTAACAAAATAGAAGCCATTGTAAGTTGGAAGCCGCCTCGTAATGTAATAGATGTCCGGAGTTTTCTTAGATTAGTTGGCTATTACAGAAGGTTTGTGAAGGGATTTTCAAGCATAGCTGCAGCAATTACTAAGTTGCTCAAAAAATAAACTAAGTTTGAGTGGATAGATCGGTGTCAGGAAAGCTTTGAGAAGCTAAAAGTCATGCTAACCGAAGCACCTATTTTGATCCAACCCATGCCATGGAAAGATTTTGTGATATACAATGATGCCTCTCATAATGGGCTAGGTTGTGTATTAATGCAAGAGGGTAAAGTAGTTGCTTATGCATCTAGGCAATTGAAGCCTCATGAACTAATTACCCTACACATGATTTGGAGTAGGCAGCAATAGTGTTTCCTTTAAAAATATGGCGACATTATTTGTATGGCGTGTGGTGCTACATATACATAGGTCATAAGAGCCACAAATATTTGCCCACACAAAAGGAGTTGAACTTAAGGCAAAGATGCTGGTTGGAGTTAATCAAAGATTATAATTGTGTTATTGATTATCAGCCAGGCAAAGTCAATGTAGTAGTGGATGCCTTAAGTAGAAAAACATTGGCAAGTATAGTTTAAAAATTTCCTCAATTATAATATAAAATATATAAATTAATAGTAAATTAAAAAATTAGACTCATAAATTATTTTGGCAGAGTTATAGGTCCAACCTACTTTAAGGCAACAAGTGAGAGAAGCTTAGAAGCAAGATCCGAAATTGATGATAATTGCTGAGCCCGTGAAAAAAGGGGAGAGACCTGAATTTAAGATTGAAAATGATGGAAGCATAAGTTATAAAGGAAGATTGTATGTGCCAAATGACAACAGATTAAAGCAAATAATTATAAAAGAGGCACATAATACAACTTATTCCATGCATCCGGAAGCAATAAAATGTATTAAGACTTGAAAACCCATTATTGGTGGCCAGGAATAAAGAAAGATATCGTGGAATACACTTAAAAATGGTTGACATGCCAACAAGTGAAAGCAGAGCACCAGGTACCATCTGGATTGTTGCAACCTATTGCAATTCCAAAATGGAAGTGGGAAAGGATTGCGATGGATTTTGTATCTGCTTTGCCTTTGACACAAAAGAAACATGATGCAGTATGGGTAATTGTTGATAGGCTTACTAAATCGGCTCGCTTTCTACCAGTTTGGATGGAATATTCGTTAAGTTGGTTAATAGAATTATACGTTAATGAGATAATTCAACTGCATGGGGTGCCAATATCTATTATTTCTGATCGAGATCCACGGTTCACATCAAAATTTTAGAAAAGTCTGCAGCAAGTATTGTGGACTCGACTTACTTTTAGTACAACATTTCACCCACAAACATATGGGCAATCCAAACGAGTTATTCAATTGCTAGAAGATATGCTTAGAAGTTGTGTAATTGACTTTTAGGGTAGCTGGGATAAGTACCTATCATTGATGGAATTTGGATACAACAATAGCTACCAAACTAGTCTCGGCATGGCACAATATGAAGCTTTGTATGGAAGGAGATGTAGGACATCCTTATACTGGACAAAACTTGGTGAAAAAAAGTTAATGGGGCCATATTTAGTGCACCAGACAGAGGAGAAGGAAAAATTAATCCAAGATCGGTTAAAAGTTGCAACTGATCGACAAAAGTCCTATGCTGATTTAAAGAGAAAAGACAGTGAATATGCTGTCAGAGATAAGGTATTTTTGAAAGTTTCACCTTGAAGAAAATACTTCATTTTGGTAAAAAGGGAAAACTGAGTCCTAGATTTATTGGACCATATGAAATACATGAACGTGTGGATCCAGTGGCTTACAGATTAGCCTTACCACCAGAATTGGATAAGATCCACAATGTGTTTCATGTCTCAATGTTAAGGAGATATAGATCGGATCTGACACATGTAATACCTATGGAATCAATAGAGGTACAACCAGACTTGGCATATGTTGAAGAGCCAGTGAACATTATTGCTCAAGAAGTCAAAGAACTACGAAACAAGAAGGTACCACTGGTAAAGGTCCTATGGCACAATCATGCAGTGGAAGAAGCCACTTGGGAGAGTCAAGAAATGATGAGAACTCAGTATCCTCAGCTATTCGGCTCCACCTAATTGGGTAAATTTCAGGGATGAAATTTTTCTTAAGGGGGAGAGAATTGTAACATCCAGTAATTTAGGCCCCGATTGCACATGACTGTAGTGAGACGCGCAAGTTCAATCAGAGTCTAAATTTAAACCCATAAAAAATGACTAATAATAAGGAAAAATAATTAAGGGTATTATTATTTGGAAATTAAAAATATTAGTGGTAGAATTAGAAAAAAATAAAATTTTCTATGGACAAAATTGGTATTATAGAAATTGTTTGGGGAAAAGTGTGAATATGGAAGAAGATGTGGCGAATATGGAATTTCTCAAAGTTTAAATGTTAATCAAGATTAATTAACTTAATTAACCAATAAGAATTAGGGTTAATTTTAATTATTAGGACTCACACCTTAATCAAAGTATAAAAGTAAAAAATGGGAGGAATTCTCCATTCTTCCACCAAAATATCTAACTCTTCTTCATCTTCTTTTCTCCTCTCTTTGCTGTCCACTCTAGCCTTCCATAAGCCACCATTTTCCTTCAAATCAAGCTTGAAAAAGTGAGGAAATAAAGTAGTTTTGAGAGAGTAAAATTCGTAAATTAAGGTGTTCTTGCCATAAAAGGAGGAAAAGAGCAAGAAAGAAGGAAGAAGGAAGACAAGAAAAGGGAGATTGGTTAGGGGGAATTTCAGCCCACTTGGAAGATCCTTAAGGTGGGTTCATTCTTCTTAAATTCAACCTTTTTTCTTCCATTTGAGATCCATATTGATGATAGATGTGATTAGGTTTGGTAGATTTAGGTTATGTTGCAAGATTGAACTTAGAAAATGTAAATTTGTGATTAGTTGATGTAAGTGTAGTTAAACTTTCAATTAATGATAATTAATGTTAATTAATTGTTTTATGGCTTAAAAACTAAATAAAATATGATGTTAAGGGATGAATGAGGGACTACCATAGTTAAAGAAATTTGGGAGAAATTGAAATTAACATAGAAACACCACAATTGGTTATAAGTGAAGTAGGATTTGAGTGTTGAATTGAAGAAAATGAATTGGGAACTAGGATATAGTTTTTGGGCAGCCATGACATGTGAAGAGGGAAGTTTAACCTTAGTACATTTTAGCTCAATCAAGGTGTAAAATATATTAGGAGCATTAGAATATTATATAGACATGAAAAGTATTGGAAATGGATGTTGGAATTGAAATATGGTATGGTTGTGTAGGAAAAATCAATGAACAAGTGAGAGGCACTCAAAAGGGTGACATAGGCAAGGAGAAAGCTAGCTAATAAGGGAAGGAAAAGAAGGTTTAAAGGAAGAACCAAGGATGATTAGGTATGTGCTTCATTGATAAAAATCTTACATGTTGTTAATATGTATGGAATTATATATTAAGGTTTGATATGTTTGTTTGAAATATGTTGTGTGATTTATTGTGGCCTTTGATATTTTTTTATGGTAATGGAATCAAATGGTGTGAAATAATTGAGACATATGAACGTAGTTGTAATTCTTGGAAATTTTAGTATCAAAATGAATGCAAATGATCAATGTGGTTGAAATGTGGATTGATGCCAATTGGTGACTCGAGTACAGAATTCTAGGAACAGCCTTGCCTATTTTGATGATAACTTGAGTTCTAGAACTCCTTTTTATATATTCTTCATCGGAAATGAAAGCTAAGACACAGGGCTTTAATTGTTATTTAAACCATAAAATCTAGTTATTCTATATTATCCCAAAAAAATACATGAAGTTCAAACCTAGAATCTATCCAGAAAATTCTGAGCAGGAATTTCTGTGATGATGCAGTATTCAATTGATCATAACTTTTGATAAAAAACTGGAATTTGAGTGATTTTTATGCATCTGAAAGCTAAGCAAATAAGCTAAAAATTATTAGAAGATCAGAACTCCCAATTTGAATTATCAATAGGCTAACAATGAAGCCCAAAAATAGGTCTGAAATCTGTTATAGGTAAAAACATGAAATATTGGGCCTTTGCATGTGTTGTGATTATTATATGTAATAATTAATGTGAATATTTACTTTATTTATAATTATAAATGTTTAACAAATTATTTATGTGTGATATTTTAGTGCATTAATGATGGGAATAAAAAACAAAAATAAATGAGCATAAATATGATAATTGAATAATATTAGCATTTTTGAAAATATTGGGAATTAAAATAAAAATAGTTAAGCCCAAAGCCACCTAGGCTATAAATAGAATGGAGAATAGTTTGGCATGCCAATTAGGGGATTTAGGCACTCGGTGCCAAATATGAAAGCCGGTAATGACAATTTATAAATGCGCTGCGCAAAATTATTAGGTCGGTAATGACAAAATTATTAAGTCAGTAATGACATTTTTATAAAAATACTCGACGCAACATTATAAAAGCCGAAAATGACAACTTCATTATTCCTATTAGTTAGTTCGGTTATAGGTGTTATGTGCACAATAAAATAATAATAATAATAATAATATCAAAGTATATGATTTTTATAAATTTTATATCAATTGAAGTTGTTAAATATTGAGTATTTGCTGAAATTTATTGATTTTATATAATTTTTTTTATTTTATACCTTATTTATTAAATGGTTAATTAATATGTGAGAAAATATATATGCATGTAAAATTTTTATTATTGAAGCACCACTAAGCTAGTAGCTTAACATGAGTGGTTTCCTTTGGCGCAGGTTAGAAGAGTAGCCGTATAAATTAGAATTGTCAGAAGAAGAAGGGTACCCGGAGGAAACCAGCTAGCAGCTTGATTTTCTTTTTGGTATATTTTGTCAAAAAACTTGTAAATTAAAGTATCGTTTTTATTTTCATATAATGTGTATTAAAGATGTGAATTAAAATGTAAAAGAATATAGTTTGGATGTAAATTAATGTATTTTATAAATTAATAAAAATTTGAATATTTATGCTTGTAATAATTTTTATTCAAGTGTCTGCAATATTTTCGTAAAAAAAAATCTTCACTTCATTAATTTTATAAAACAGTAAGATGGATAATGCTCACTTACCTTGCTGAACTATAGTGGGGTAAGGGGGTGTTACATGTTTGCTAGACTTAGGATTTAATTTGGTAAAAATTGAATGTGATTAGTTTGTATGTTCTTTGATGGAAATGGATGAGCAATGAGCACTTAAACTATTATAATTTAATTTTTAGAACTCGGTTTTGCATGTTGTTTGTTGGGTTTGAAAGCTAAGACATGAGGCTATAAGTTTTATTTAGACCATAAAACCTGAATATGTTTGTAATTGTCCAAAAAAATTCATAAAGCACAAACATAGAATCTATCTAAAAAATTCCAGGCAGAATTGTTAGTGACCAGTGTAACACCCCCTCACCCCAGCAGCTCGTGCCCGAATGAGGGTGTGCTACACTGATTTCATCGATTAAAATATCATTATATAAGTTATATATAAAGCAAAATCACTCGTATATTTTTTTATTTCCAATATTCACTATTTATTTACTTTGCATTTATAAAAGAAATATAACATAAAAGTTAAACTACCTTTTTATATAGTAACATGATCTTTACAAAACATACTGTTTATTTTATAAATACTACAAAATAAAGTTTACAAGATAATACACAAAAGTTATATAACCCATGATGTGTGCAACAGGTTGCTTTACTGGATTAGGTCACCGTTGACTTTGTCTACTATCTTCTATTTATTCTTTACTAAATCTATGTGAGAAAAACTCCCATGCTAAACTCTTGGCTTAGTGGTGCATGTAGATAAGGCAATAAAATATTTTTAATGTCACATGCATTGTCATATAACAATTTATGATCAAATCATGCAAACATACATTTCATAATATTCTAGTATGCATAACATCAATTTATTGCATCTCATGTTGTTTAACATAATCAAATCATCATTCTCATGCAAATCATGGTATTCTAGCATGTATAGACATTAAATTATATTATACTATCTCATACTTATTTATTTTATTACCAACTTATTGTATAACACTAAACCTTCTTTTTATCCATGCCACAATTCATAATTCCATTTTTATTATCCATGTCACAAATCATAATTCCCGTTTTACTTTCAATAATTCTTTTATGTCCCATAACTTTTTATTTATGTTTTCATTTATGCCCAGGACACCTGTGAACCACTGAATAGGATAACAGAGTTTCCATCTAGGCACTTAGGAGTGCCACCCGGGTAATATGATGTGCGCATATAAGTGCCAAACCCGACATAGATAACCATGCCAAAATCGGCATAGATAACCATGCCAAACTCGGCATAGATAACCGTGTCAAACTCGGCGTAGATAATAATGTCATACCTGACATAAATAACAGTGTCAAACCCGACGTAAATAACATTATCAAACCCAGCGTAGATAACATTGTCAAATCCGGTGTAGATAATCATACCATTAATGGTTTTCATTTTCATCATATTCCCCCCTATTTGGCATGCCAAACTATCCTAAGTTGGTTCTAGTTAGGTGTTCTAGGCCTTATACAATTTCATTAAAATTCATAACAATTAATTTCATACTTTTCATGCATGTAATATCTCAAAATAATCACAAAATCACTCAATTAAAATAAATATTTACATAATATAACAAAGTTCTCATCATTTTACTCCTTTCATTCCTCAACTCACATGCTGCCCTGTCACTGGCAGATTCTGTTCCCTTTCTTGGACCTTAATTTCAGTGCTGTTAAGTTCTGAATTTAGTTATATGCTCTTCTTACAAAATTTAGATATGGATCTTAGCTTTAATATTCAACTTTAATCACTTAATTCTGAATTCTGTATCAAAAGATATGATAAAATTCACACTAACTGGTTACTGATAATTCTGCCCAGAATTTTCTAGATAGATTCTAAGTCTGAACTTTATGAATTTTTCTGGACAATTACAGATATATTCAGATATTATGGTCTAAATAAAAATTTTATCCCTATGTCTTAGCTTTCAAACCGAACAAATAACACACAAATCCAAGCTCCATAACTCAATTTATAACAATTTCAGTACTCATTGCTCATTACTAACAATTATGCCCATAATTTCTTGATAGATTCTATATTTGAATTTTATGAATTTTTCTGGATAATTATAGATATATTCGGTATAAATGAAAGTTATATCCCTATATCTTATCTTTCAAACCCAACAAACAACATATAAAGCCGAGTTCCAGAAAGTAAGTTATAACAGTTTAAGTGACCACTGCTCATCAATTTCCAGCAAGGAACATACAAGTTAATCACATTCAATTTTTACCAAATTAAATCCTAAGTCTAGTAAACATTCATCCCCAAGATTTTCATCACAAAATAATATCAATTCAGAATCATCAACATGCCAAATAATCAAATCATGCAAATAAAAAAAAGAAAATAGGCTTTTGCCTTAGGTTATGCACAAACCTCTTTTTTTTTTTTTTCTTTTTTCTCTCTCTTTACTTCTCTTTCTCCTTTCCTTTGATCCCTTGATCTAGTTCCTTGTTAACTTGAGTTCCTAAAATTTGAAATCAGATTATTAAAACTTCATAAACCCTAATTTTTCTCTTTTTCCTTACTCTCCTAAGCTTTCTTAGACATGAAAATGGAATTTCCCATGCCATTCTCTCTATTTTTCTCACTTTCTCTTCTTAGAACAAGGTTTGGTTATGGCTGTCCAAGGGATAAACGTGGCTGGTTTAGAGAATAGAGTGTTCTAGATGTTAGGATAAGGAAGAAGGATGAGTAATTAAGAGGAAGAAGACAAAATTAATCAATACTTTGACACATAGGCTATAAAAATCTAGATATTTTCCTTAGGTAATTAATATGTTCATCTTCCTTTGATGTATGATAAGAGGAATGTGGAAGACAATGATGGGTAATTCTAGATACAAAGGATTAAGAAAGAAGAAGAAATAATCAAGAAGAAAATGACAAAAGTCATTGTGATGGGGGGACACCTAAGCTCAATCTAGAAGTTTATATTAATGCTAAATGCATGCATGTTACTTGGCTTCTTAAAATTTGCCACTTGGTGTGACTGGCCTCCATATGTATTTTATGCCCCAATTCATGAATTTAATTTATGACTATCCCAATAAATCCTCAAATTTTCGGTACATTGCAAATTGACTCCTAAACTTTTCAAAATTTGCAACTTAGTCCTTTACTGAAATTTAACATCTTTAAATATTTTGAACACTTTATTAGATATTTTCCATACTTAATTACCATTATTTTCATTATTTTTCGATAAAAGTCCAAATTTAGACTTTGGTCAAACCGACGAGTCGATTTAACAACTCGTGTGACTTTAGTCTAAATTAGCGGATATGACAACCAGTCAATGTTCATTTTATCATATTTTTGATACAGAAATAAGAATTAAGGGATTCAAGTTGCATATTGAATTTAAGATCCAGACCTAAAATTGTTAAGAAGATCATGTAACTAAATTCAGAACATAACGGGACCAAAATTAAGGTCCAAAATAGAGAACAGAATCTACTAGTGATAGGACAACATATGCGTTAAGGAATGAAATGAGTAAAATGATGTAAACCATGTTATATTATGTAAATATTATTTTAATTGAGTGATTATGTGATTATTTTGAGACATTACATGCATGAAAAGTGTGAATATAATTGTTATGAATTTTAATGAAATTGTATAAGCCCTAGAACACCTAACTAGAACCAACTTAGGATAGTTTGGCATGCCAAATAGGGGGCAATATGATGAAAATGATTAAATCCATTAATGGTATGATTATCTATGTCAGGTTTGTCATTGTTATCTATGCCGGATTTAACAATGTTATCTACGCTGGGTTTGGCATTGTTATCTACGCTGAGTTTGACATTGTTATCTACATCGGGTATAAAATTGTTATCTACGCCGAGTTTGACACTGTTATCTACGCTGGTAATAATATTTATAAGTGCACATCATATTGCCCGGGTGACACTCGTAAGTGTCTGGATGGCAACTTCATAGGTGTCTTGAGCATAAATGAAAACATAAATAAAGAAGTTATGGAACATAAATGAATTATTGAAAATAAAAATGGAATTACAAATTGTGATATGGATAAAAAGAAGATTTAGTGTTATGGGCAATAAAAACCTATGGATAATAATGAGTTGATAAAGTAAATAAATATAAGATATAAAAGAATAAAATTTATGAAATGTAAGTTGCATGAGAAAAAAATATTTGAGTATGATTTGTGACATGCATTAATAGATGATTGAGTGTTATGGACATAAATAAATTATTGAAAATAAAAAGGGAATCATGAATTGTAAAATGAATAAGAATGATGATTTGATTATGTTAAACAAAAATGAGATACAATAAAATAAATTGATGTTATGCATACTAGAATATTATGAAATGTATGTTTGCATGATTTGATCATAAATTGATATATGACAATGCATGTGGCATTAAAATAGTTTATTGCCTTATTTATATGCACCACTAAGCTAAGGGCTTAGCGTGAGAGTTTCTCTCGTGCAGGTATAACAAAGAATAAGTAGACAGTAGTAGATAAAGCTAACGGTAACTGATCCATAGAGCAGTATATTTTAACCACTATGGTTCACACAACTTTTGTATATTATCTTTTGAATTTTATTTTATAGTATTTGTAAAATAAATAGTATGTCTTGTAAAGAACATGTTATTATATAAAAAAAGTAGTTTATCTTTCATATTATATTTCTTTTATACAACAATGTAAATAAATAGTAAATAAAGAAAAAAAATTAAATGAATGATTTTCATATATATAAAATTTAAAAATGATATTTTAACCGATGAAATAAGCGTAACACTCCCTCATCCAGGCACGAGCTGTTGGGGTTAGGGGGTGTTACAAATGAAGTCCTTGATACATAACACAACATGAAGGAAATCATGATGAGATCATGATATTGAGATTCTTATCATGTGTAATTATGTTAGTATCAAAATTATCCCTAGTCATAGGATTAATGAGATGAGACATTATTAATCCAGACAGACTAGCACATGTTACACTCCTTGATTGGATCGAGTAGCAGATCTCATAATCTATAAACATGAGATGTTTAGAGTTAATATATGGATGCTTGTTAAGTGTAGCTAAGTACATTGGATGACTAACTATGAGATAATCGTATGGATAATCTATTTAAATGTCAATGGTAGTCTCATCATAGCAATGGTGCAAGTATCCTTAGACTTGAGGTACTCAAGGATATCTTGAATATTGATTATGTATTTTGACACTATTCTTTGTTGCCTCAGGAAGGTTGCTCATAGGGTGTTGATTGGATACAACTTGAGGTATTGGAAGGTAATTGGGTAACCAACAAAGGATTCACCACTCTTGATAGAAGGAGTGTATACCCATGGCCTCTTGTCATGGTCATTACTCGGGAATCTCTGGCCGGAGTGGAAATGTCATAAAGATAGTCTTGAAAGATATATCTAATAGAGTAATGAGACTCAAGGACAAGAACTAACATTAGTTAGAATAGACGTGACATAGTCAGTCTAGTGGGAGTTAACACATGTCCATACTCTGAACCAAGTGGGGTATAGAATGGTAAAAGGAATAATTGCACGAAAATTATCTATGGAAAGGTTTGTAGTCAAGCCATTGACTTTTCGATCAATTGGGGGTCATGATGTGTTGCTAGATACTGCTCATGACTTGCTTAAATTAATTGTTAATTTAAGTGGCCAACATAATCGGGAATCTAATGGGTCACACACATTGAAGATATGGAGAGTGAGTAAAATGGTCTTGGATAGGATCCAAAATATGAGAGAATTATTTTTGGGATGGATCACGATGAGATTGCACGAGAAAATCATTCATGAGGATCAGGGAACCGTGCTGGTCTGCCTAACGGACCAGCTGGGCTGCATAGCAACAGCCCATAGCAGGCCCAGCGCGTTGCTACCTCCCACCCGTTGGCCAACGGCAGATTTTGGTTTGAATTAGGCCAATTATGGACAATTACTATTCATTCATTTCTTTTTCTCCATTTTTGACTTTTCATCTTTTCTTTGAATTTGATTCAAATAGAAAAAACATGAAATGACAGAAAACAGATATGAAATTAATTTTTTGTGAAAAAAAAAATTTAAGACAACAAAATTTTCTCAAGAGCACTTTCAAATCTAGCACTTTGAATTTCTTCTAACCATTTCTTTTGATAGTTTCTTCTTCATTCTTTGCATGGATTATCGTTAGAGACATCCTAATGTGGATTGTTGTGGTTTGCTACAACCCAACAAAGTGAAGTTTTGAAGAATAAATAAGAAATTACAAGGTATAATTTCTAACCTCTATATTTATATAAATTACTTTTAATGGCACAAGTATGATATTTTGTTTCGGGTTTTGAAAATTTTATTTTTTCGTTGCGTTTATGAATATGATTCATTCTTCAAAACCCAACACATTGGACATAATTGTTAGTACATTTCTTCTTTTTGACTTAGTTTTAATTGCTTTGATAGATCAGGGTTCCATGTATTCTTATATATGTACCAACATAGTTGAGCAATATAACAAGTTAACAAAGAGATTATATTATAAGAAAGAGGTGACTAGCCCTTTGGGGTATAGCACAGTGGTAAACCAGGTGTATAAGTGATGGATTTTGATCATGCATCTCATACATTGGGCAACGGAAATATAAAAATTTATCAAAACTAAAATCCAAAGAACGCCCTATGTAATTTAAAATCAGATTGAACCATTCAATGGAAGAAATTGATTACCTTTGTTCGCAACTTTTGATCATCCAAGTTGTTAGCTTTTCCTTCTTTGTTAGTTATAGCAAACCACAACAATTCAAAGCTAGGATTTTCTCTATGAGTATCCATATGAAGGAAGAAGAAGAAAACCTCTAAGGAGATGGGGTGACAAAGGTTCAAAGTGTTTAGCTATGCAAAATTTTCTTATGAAAGAGAAACTAGAGAGAAGAAAAATAACTCTTATTTTTCTTGTGGAGGCAACCATAAAATTTACTCCTTAAAAGGATTATTTATACTATTTCTAATCCCTTTTAGGGTTGGAAAAGGAAAAACCTTAATAGGCCCATTTCCATAAGGTATATGGCCTAATGTTGACTAAGTCAGCAATCTTAATCCAAATTGGATTTGACCCATTTTTATAACTCTTATAAAAGACCTAATTCTCTTTCTTTCTCATTTGGATCTTATCCAAAACCCATTTTACATTTGCTTCATTACCTCTATATGTGTGAACTAATAGGTTTTCCAGTTAAGTTGGTGCTCTAAAGGCAATCACCTTTAGCACTTATTGTACAAATTTATTTGATTAATAAAAGGCTTTTTCATTGATTTGATGTTCATTTGATATATGAATTGATCAGTGATTTTAAATCAATTAATGAAGTTCTTAATACAAACACAGCGTGAAGGAAATCATGATGAGATCATGATATTGAGATTCTTATCATGTGTAATTATGTTAGTATCAAAATTATCCCTAGTCATAGGATTAATGAGATGGGACATTATTAATCTAGACATACTAGCACATGTCACACTCCTTGATTGGATCGAGTATTAGATCTCATAATCTATAAACATGAGATGTTTAGAGTTAACATGTGGATGCTTGCTAAGTGTAACTAAGTACATTAGATGACCAATTATGAGACAATCATATGGATAATCTATTCAAATGTCAATGATAGTCTCATCATAACAATGGTGCAAGTATCCTTAGACTTGAGGTACTCAACGATATCTTGAATATTGATAATGTATTTTGACACTATTCCTTATTGCCTCAGGGAGGTTGCTCATAGGGTGGTGATTGGATACAATTTGAGGTATTCAAAGGTAATTGGGTAACCAAGAAAGGATTCACCACTCTTGATAGAAGGAATGTATACCCATGACCTTTTGTCGTGGTCATTACTTGGAAATCTCTGGCCGGAGTGAAAATGTCATAAAGATAATCTTCAATGACATATCTAATAGAGTAATGAGACACAAGGATAAGAACTAACATTACTTGGAATAGACGTGACATAGTCAGTCTAATGGGAGTTGACACATGTCCATACTTTGAAGCAAGTGGGGTATAAAATAGTGAAAAGAATAATTGCACATAAATTATCTATGCAAAGGTTCGTAGTCAAGCTATTGACTTTCTGATCAATTGGGGGTCATGATGTGATGCTAAATACCGCTCATAACTTGATTAAATTAATTGTTAATTTAAGTAGCCAACATAACCAGGAACCTAATGGGTCACACGCATTGAAGATATGAAGAATGAGTAAAATAGTCTTGGATAGGCAGGTCACTAGCCCGCGAGTTGCCCAGCAACAGCCCGCAGCAGGCCCAGCACGCTGCTGCCTCCCACCCGTTGGCCAACGGTAGATTTTGGCCTTAATTAGGCAAATTACTATTCATTCATTTCGCTCTTCTCCATTTTTGACTTTTCATCTTTTCTTTGAATTTGATTCAAATAGAAAAAATATCAAATGGCAGCAAATAGACATGAAAATATTTTTTTGTGAAAAAATATATTTTTAACACAATAAAATTTTCTCAAGAGCACTTTCAAAGCTAGCACTTTGAATTTGTTCAAACCATTTCTTTTGATAGTTTCTTCTTCATTCTTTGTGTGGATTATCATTAGAAACATCCTAATATGGATTGTTGTGATTTGCTACAACCCAACAAAGTGAAGATTTGAAGAACAAATAAGAAATTACAAAGTATAATTTCTAATATTTATATTTATATATATTAGTTTTAATGGCACAAGTATAATATTTTATTTCGGGTTTTGAAAATTTTATTTTTTTGCTGCGTTTATGAATATGATTCATTTTTTAAAGCCCAACATTGGTATCAGAGCCTCCTTGTGTCCATTAAAATTAACTTTAATTGAAAGTGCAATGGGATTGCATCATTTTGATGATTTTGGATCAATAGTTTTAGAAAAATTGAAATTAATTTGTAAAATATGTTTTACACATTTTTGTTTCTCTAATCTGATCATGGGATGATTAAGGATGATTATTTTGATGAAAAATGATTTGAATGTGATTCAAATAATTAATTTCAGATTTATTTCAAAAATGCCTAAAATTGTTTTGTTTATGAATATGTGTTGTTGTTTGGCTTAATTGATGGGGCTGGTTATATTTTTCTAGTAATTTGATTATAAAAAAATTATTTAGACATATTGAAAATATTTTTATGCATCTATAAGTGTCCAAAAATTAATTAAAAATTATTTTAATTAATTTTTCAAATAAACACAGAAACGGGACTGTTTAAGCATACTTGGTGGGACTGTTTTGTTTGAGTTTTTTGTATATGTTTATTTTATTTTCAGTACCTTGAAATAATTTTTATATGATTAAAAATATATTATTTTGATGTTAGATGCATGCCAAAATTATTTTTCAAGCATATGAAATTGTAAACATTTATAGATATCGAATTAGTCATTTTGAGCGTTTAAGTGTGTTGGTTCGTTTGTCTTAGTAATTTTGGCTTGTGCCAAAAATATT
Source organism: Triadica sebifera (assembly GCA_023653625.1). Lineage (NCBI taxonomy): Eukaryota > Viridiplantae > Streptophyta > Magnoliopsida > Malpighiales > Euphorbiaceae > Triadica > Triadica sebifera. The sequence continues at coordinate 21,236,720 of CM042894.1, forward strand.
TTGATGAACTTGAGATAACCTAAGATGATTAGAATGATGATTTGAAGTTTTAAAAAATTTTAGAATTTTTGGAAATTATTTTTGAATTAATTTAAATTGTGCAATTGTAATTCTAGTATGACTAGAAATTGGTATGTATATTAAAATTAAATTGTTTAATTTTAACATCATAATATTCTGATTTTAAGGAGAATTAATTATGAAAATATGAAATTTAATTTAATTTGATTAAATATTAAATTCTACTTTAAAATGACATATAAAATAAAATTAACCGAAAGAACACAAATAGACAATTTCGGTTCAAGCGTTGAATTGATTTACAAATTGAAATTCAAAATTGTTATTTTTATTTTGTGCACTAGAGAATGCATGTTAGGGGTGTATGAAAAGGCATGATGGATGATTATGGACTTAAGCCTAATGTGATTGAGCATGCATGGAATTATTTTGTTTTATGTAAATAGTATCTGTGTGTCCCTACCTCTCTTTCTTTCTTATGTTAATCTCTTCTCATCTTGCTCCCCTCAAATGTAAATTGAGGTTTTCTATAATTTGAAATATGTAATTAGATTACATAGGATTAGGATAGAATGAAGATACAATTGAGCACGAAGCAAATGAGGTGGTACCATAAACAAGAAGACTTAAAAATAGGAATTTGATTTCTATTTTGGGTTGTAAATTCAAGCATATACCTAGGTAAGACCTAGTAAATTTCTCTTTGGCTCAAGAGATTGACTTTAGTATGTCCATAATCATGTCATATAGTTAATGTAACTATCTTTATATATCCATGTTATGAATGTATGCTATATAAAAGCTTGAAATAATAACTTGATGAGACTTAACAAAGAAATCCCTCCCTAAATAAACAATTAGGTCTTACACTTTCCATTAATATGGGGAGAACTAGAGTTCTTCTAGAGTTAAGGTTGTTGATTTGCCTCAAGCTCACTCTATAAGAATATGTTCAGTCCATTGAAATTAGACTTTAGGATTAATGGGTTAGACTTAACCGATATTATTAACTTGTTGGATTTGCTCCAAGGTTAATGTGTATTGGAGGCGAAGTTGGTTTTGTATACATGAGATGTACACATATCAAGAGTTGATAGCCCAATGTATATTCACACATCAATAAGTTGATAGTATAAGATTCGATGGTTGCATGAATAATGCAATTGGTATGGATTAGATACCTACCAACCAATTGGTAAGGATAGCTTGTTAAGTTGCCTCAAGGTTATTCTTGCTAGTTGGATATTGACCCACTAGGAGAACTTCCATATAAGTTCTCTCGGGTTCATAGTGAGGGCTATGGATTCGCAATAAAATAGTGGGATCCATAATGCGATTTATTAAAAACCTAATAAAAATGCATTTTATGTACTTTCTAACATGTTCTATTTTAAATCTAGGTTTCTAGAATCATCATCATGACAAGTGTAAATTTATGATTGCTAATGGAATCAAATAAGTTGACTGGGCCCAATTTTTTGGATTGGCTAAGGAATCTGAGAATAGTTCTCAAATCCGAAAAGATTGACTATGTCTTAGAAGAGGCACTCGCTAATGCCCCTACTGCTAATGCTTCTAAAGATGTTCAGAATGCATATCAAAAGCATCTCGATGATAGTGAGATGGCAAGCTACATTATGCTTACGACTATGTCAACTGAGTTGCAATAGCAGCATGAGGCTATGGATGCTAATTTCATAGTATACCATCTAAGAGAACTTTTTGATGAGCAAGCACGTTCCGAAAGGTTTGAAACTTTGAGGTTGCTCTTTTGCACTAAGATGGTTGAGGGGACATCTCTAGTGCAATATGCATTGTAGATGAATGGCTATATTGAGAGGTTGGCCACCTTGGGATTTGTGATGGACCATGAATTAAGTATTGACTTAATTCTAACCGGTTTGTCTGATAGTTATTCACATTTTGTGCTTAACTATAGGATGAACCAAATCTCCCCCACTATTCTCGAGCTGATTAACTTGCTCAAAATAGCTGAGCCATCTGTCAAGAATGACAGTAAGGTTGTGATGCTGGTGGACTCTTCAAGTTCTAAAAATAAGAACCTTAAGAAGAAGAAGAAGTCCGTGAAGCCTAAGGGAGGTGTGGCCAAGAAGAAGGCTAAGGAGATTGCTCCAGAGGGGACATGCTTCCATTGTGGCAAGGATGGCCATTGGAAGAGAAACTGCAAGGCTTACTTGGAGTCCTTGAAGAAGAAGGCATTTGATGCCCCATCTACTTCAGATATTTTTGTCATTGAAATTAATACTGTTTTCGATAATAATATGGGTATTAGATACCGGTTGTGGCTCACACATATGCACTGATATGCAGGGCCTAAGGAACAGTAGACAGCTCAATAAGGGAGAGTCAGACCTACGTGTTGGAAATAGAGCAAGGGTTATTGCATTAGCTGTAGGAACATATGTATTGACCCTCCCTAGTGGGCTTATATTAAATTTGGATAATTGCTAGCTTTGACTGAAAACATTATTTCTGTTTCAAGTCTAAATAAAAATGGTTTCCTTTTAGATTTTAGTAACAATTGTTGTTCTATTATGTTGAATGGAATTCTTTATGCTAATGGTACATTATGCAATGGAATACACATAGTAGATATGTCAAATCCAATTTTAAACATCAATGATAATAAAAGGCAAAAACAAGATATGTTGAAATTATCTTATTTATGGCATTATCGCCTTGGTCATATAAGTGAGAAACACATGGCTAAGCTACACGAAAGTGGTATTTTGGGGTCATTTGATTATGAATCATATGACACATGTGAATCTTGCTTATTAGGCAAGATGACTAAATTACCCTTTAAGGGAAAGGGTGAACGTGCTAATGGACTTTTAGACTTAATACATTCAGATGTATGTGGTCCAATGTCTATACATACTATAGGTGGTTTCATCTACTTCATTAATTTTATCGATGACTACTCACGATATGAGTACGTGTATCTTATGAGATACAAATATGCAGCTTTTGAAAAGTTCAGAGAATTCATAAATGAAGTAGAGAAACAACTTGGCAAAAGTATTAAAACACTTCGATCAGATCGATGAGGTGAATACTTGAGCCAAGAGTTTCTAGATTCTCTTAGGGATAATGGGATTTTATCTCAAAGGACTCAACCTTACACGCCACAACACAATGGTGTGGCTGAAAGAAGAAACTGAACCTTGTTAGACATGGTAAGGTCTATGATGAGTTTTACGGAACAACCTAAATCCTTTTGCGTTTATGCACTTGAGATCGCCATTTATATATTAAAGGGTGTTCCTTCAAAGTCAGTTGATGTTATTCCATATGAGATATGGTATAACAAAAGGCCCGTATTTTCTTAGATGAGAATTTGGGGTTGTCCTACTTATGTGAAGCGGACAATGTTAGATAAGCTAGAAGATAAGTCTGATCGATGTCTGTTTGTGGGATATCCAAAAGCATTATATGGATATCAATTTTACCACCCCTTGGAACCAAAGGTTTTTGTTTCAATACATGCTATCTTTGTAGAGCGAGAATTCATTCTAAAAAGAGATATTGGGAGCAAAATTGAACTTGAGGAAGTTTAAGATGCTCAAACAGAAGCTGATCAACTGCTTGAACCCGAGCTTGTTACTCATACAGATGATATAACAGCTCAACCTTCTGAAGCACAAGAGCTTCATAGGTCAAGTAGGATACATACTGTTCCAGAGAGATATGGATTTTTCATCAGTGAATAGAATGACATATTGCTCATAGAAAACGATGAGCCTACAACGTATGAAGAAGTTCTGAATAGTTAAGAATCTGACAAATGGCTTTAAGCTATGAAGTCAGAAATGGATTCCATGTATGAAAACCAAGTTTGGACTTTGGTTAACCCACTCGAAGGAATAAAGCCTATAGGGTGCAAGTGGGTTTTCAAAAAGAAAACTGACATGAATGGTAATGTGATTACCTATAAAGCTAGACTTGTTGCTAATGGTTATCGTCAAAGACAAGGAATTGACTATGATGAAACTTTTAGCCTAGTAGCTATGCTATTCATTATGATTATGAGATATGGCAAAAGGATGTGAAGAAAGCTTTCCTTAATGGAAATCTGATTGAGGATGTGTACATGACATAACCAGAAGGCTTCATATCCAAAGATGGCAAAAAGGTATGTAAGCTTCATAGATCCATTTATGGATTAAATCAAGTATCAAGGAGTTGGAATATTCAGTTTGATGAGACAATCAAACATTTTAGTTTCTTACAAAATCCATATGAACTTTGTGTTTACAAGAAGGTTAGTGGGAGTGAAATCGTATTTCTTGTATTATATGTAGATGACATATTGTTAATGGGAAATGTTATATCATCTTTACAATCAGTCAAAATTTGGTTATCCAAGAATTTCTCTATGAAAGACCTTGGAGAAGCAGTCTATATTTTAGGGATAAAGATCTATAGAGATAGATCTAAAAGATTGCTTGGTATTTCACAGTCTACATACATAGATAAGATGCTAAAGAGGTTTAGCATTGAGCATTCCAAGAGGGGATATATTCCCATTACCCATGGGATTACTCTCTCAAAGTCTTTGAATCCAAAGACACAAGATGAGAAGACACACATGAGTTTGATTCCATATGTTTTAGCTATAGGATTAATCATGTATGCTATGATATGTACAAGACCCGATGTATCATATGCTCTAAGTGTCATGAGCAGATACCAATCAGACCCTGGTGAGGGTCATTAGGTGGCTGTCAAGAATATCCTTAAGTACTTAAGAAAAACTAAGGATGTATTTTTGGTATATGGAGATGGAGATCTTGTTGTGAGTGTGTATACCAATGCCAGCTTCCAATCTGACAAGGATGGCTCAAAATCTCAATCAGGTTATATATTCACACTAAATGGTGGAGCAGTTAGTTGGAAGAGTTCCAAATAGGAAACAATTGTTGGTTCCACAACCGAAGTAGAGTACATTGCAGCTTCTGAAGCGGCAAAGAAAACAGTTTGGATAATTAAATTAATCACATAACTTGGAGTGGTTCCCAGCATTATTGATCCAATTCAATTGTATTGTGATAATAATGGAGTCATTGCGCATGCAAAGGAGCCACGGTCTCATCAAAGATCCAAACATGTACTCAGAAGATACCATGTGATTAAAGAAATCATTGGTAGGAATGATATAAAGATAGAAAGAGTGCCCAGTGATCAGAATATTGCTGATCCTTTAACTAAGCCACTTCCTCAAAAGAAATATGATTCTCATGTACTCGCATATGGAATTAAGTAGAAAGGTGATTGGCTTTAGTGCAAGTGGGAGCTTGTTAGAGAAGTACTTTAAAGGCAATCACCTTTAGCACTTATTGTACAAATTTATTTGATTAATAAAAGGCTTTTTCATTAATTTAATGTTCATTTGATATATGAATTGATAAGTGATCTTAAATCAATTAATGAAGTCCTTGATACATAACATAGCATGAAGGAAATCATGATGAGATCATGATATTGAGATTCTTATCATGTGTAATTATGTTAGTATGAAAATTATCCCTAGTCATAGGATTAATGAGATGAGACATTATTAATCCAGACAGACTAGCACATGTTACACTCCTTGATTGGATTGAGTAGTAGATCTCATAATCTATAAACATGAGATGTTTAGAGTTAACATGTGGATGCTTGCTATGTGTAGCTAAGTACATTGGATGACCAACTATGAGACAATCATATGGATAATCTATTCAAATGTCAATTATAGTCTCATAATAGCAATGGTGCAAGTATCATTAGACTTGAGGTACTCAAGGATATCTTGAATATTGATTATGTATTTTGACACTATTCCTTGTTGCCTCAGGGAGGTTGCTCATAGGGCGGTGATTGGATACATCTTGAGGTATTCAAAGGTAATTGGGTAACCAACAAATGATTCAACACTCTTGATAGAAGGAGTATATACCCATGGCCTTTTGTCGTGGTCATTACTCGGGAATCTCTGGCGGGAGTGGAAATGTCATAAAGATAGTCTTCAATGACATATCTAATAGAGTAATGAGACTCAAGGATAAGAACTAACATTACTTGGACTAGACATGAAGTAGTCAGTCTAGTGGGAGTTGACCCATTGACTTTCCGGTCAATTGGGGGTCATGATGTGTTGCTAGATACCGCTCATGACTTGCTTAAATTAATTGTTAATCTAAGTGGCCAACATAACTGGGAACCTAATGGGTCACATGCATTGAAGATATGGACAATGAGTAAAATGGTCTTGGATAGGATCCAAAATATGAGAGAATTATTTCGAGATGGATCGCGATGAGATCGCACAGAAAAATCATTCGTGAGGGTCACGGGCCCACCCTGGCTAGGCAGGCTGCTGGCCCACCAGTTGCCCAGTTGTAGCCCACAGCAAGCTCAGTGCGCTGCTACCTCCCACCCGTTGCCCAACGACAGATTTTGGCCTTAATTAAGCGAATTATGGCCAATTACTATTCATTCATTTCCCTTTTCTCCATTTTTGGCTTTTCATCTTTTCTTTCAATTTGATTCAAATAGAAAATACATCAAATGATAGAAAATAGACATGAAAATAATTTTTTGTGAAAAAATATTTTTAAGACAACAAAATTCTCTTAAGAATACTTTCAAAGCTAGCACTTTGAATTTGTTCAAACCATTTCTCTTGAGAGTTTCTTCTTCATTTTTCGCGTGGATTATCATTAGAGACATCCTAGTGTGGATTGTTGTGGTTTGCTACAACCCAACAAAGTGAAGATTTGTAGAACAAATAAGTAATTAGAAAGTATAATTTCTAATCTTTATATTTATATAAATTAGTTTTCATGGCAAAAGTATGATCTTTTGTTTCGGATTTTGAAAATTTTATTTTTCCACTACGTTTATGAATATGATTCATTATTCAAAGCCCAACAGTTGGCAACTTAGTCTCGGGAGGAATCCTAATCCAATTAGGATTCTATGTGTCAAACACTTTTGACACCTAATGAATTCTAATGAATTTCCTTTGACTTAGCATGAGTGGTATCTAGTAACAGATCATGACCACCCAATTAACCAGAAAGTCAGTGGTTTCACTTTTAACCCTTCCATAAATAATTGCCATGCAATTTGTCCTTTCACCCAACTATACCTCATTTGGTTCGGAGCATGGTCTGTGTGTCAAATCGCACTAGACCGAATAAATCGCATCTAGTGCAAATGATATTAGTTCTTATCTATGAGACTCATTACACTGATCAGATATATCCTTGAAGACCTTTTTCAAGATATATCCACTTTGGCCAAGAATTTCTGAGTAATGATCTCTATAAGAGGCCATAGGTATACTCTATTTCTATCAGGATTGGTGAATCCTTTGTTGACTACTAAACTACCTTCGAATGCCTTATGCTATACCCAATCACCACCCTATGAGCGACATTTTCAGAGGCAATAAGGAATGAATTCAATGTATAGGATTCAATATCCAAGATAACCTTGCGTATCTCAAGTCTAAGAATACTTGCATCATTCCTATGATGAGACTACCACTAATATTGAATAGATATCCATGTAATTTTCTCATAACAGATCATCCAATGTACTTGCTACTCTTAGCAAGCATCCATATGTTAACTATAAATATCTCATGCTTTCAGATTATGAGATTAGCTGCTTGACCTTGTCAAGGAGTATAACATGTGCTAGTCTATCCGGATTAATAATGTCCCATTTGTTAATCATATGACTAGGAATAATTTGGGTATAAACACAATTACACATGATAGGAATCTCATCATGAATTCCTTCATGTTGTGTTACATACCAAGGACTTTATTAAAAAATTTAAGATCTATATCCATTCATATGCAATGAATACCATATAATAAAAATTCCTTTTATTAATAATAATTGAGTACATCAAGTGTCTAAGGTGATTGCCTTTGGGCACCTTTGAACAATAAGAATTGTTTGATTATGGTTTAAGAGAATGAGTTCACGACAGATTTGAATGAGTTGTCCTTTCATGAGTATGATGCCATCCTGGTATGGATTGGCTTTTTTGGCAGGATGTAATAGTGGACTATAGGATGAAAATCGTTTGAGAATGTCAGAAGATGAGATAGTAGTGGTTCAGAGGGAGAGATCCTTATAGCAAATAAGGATAACCTCCATGATGAAAGCGTAGAAAACGATCTGAAAGGAGTGTGAAGCCTATTTGGCTCATGTGATTCATAGCAGGAGGGAGAGCCCAAATCTTAGTGATATTCCAATAGTGGAAAAATTCCCAGATGTATTACTAGGGTTACCTCTAGAAAGAGAGTTAGAGTTCTCAATTGAGCTTACTTTGGGTACAACTCCTATATCAGTCGTACCGTATCAGATGGATCTATCAGAGATGAAAGAGTTAAAGGCACAATTATAGAAATTGTTAGATAAGGGCTTCATCATACCGAATGTATCTCCATAGGGTACGTCGGTGTTGTTTGTCAAGAAGAAATACGAGTCTATAAGGTTGTGCATAGACTATAGGCAATTGAACAAGGTGACCATTTAGAACAGGTATCTGTTACCACAGATTAATGATCTCTTCAATCAGGGTGTTTTCTAAGATTGATTTGAAATCAGAATACCATTAGTTGGGAATCAAGGCTGATGATGTAGAGAAGACTGCTTTCCAAACCAGATATGGTCACTATGAGTTTTTGGTTATGCCCTTTGGGTTGACCAATGCCCCAGTGGCCTTTATGGATCTAATGAACAAGATCTTCAGACTATTTCTAGATTAGCTTGTCGTGGTGTTCATATAAGACATCTTGGTGTATTCAAGAAATAAGAATGAATATGAGCAACATTTGAGAATAGTTTTGTAGACTATTTGGGAGCATAAACTACATGTTAAGCTCTATAAGTATGAGTTTTAGCTAGATGAGGTTGCCTTTCTCAAGCATGTGATATCAATCGACGGGATTAGAGTAGATCCAAGTAAGGTTGAGGTGATATTGGATTGGAAACCCCTACGAAATGTGACCAAAATTAGGAGTTTTCTTGGCTTAGTAGGATACTACAGAAGGTTCATCAAGGGGTTTTCTATGATTTCTTCTCCATTAACTAGGTTATTGCAGAAGGATGTCAAGTTGAATGGACAGATAAGTGTCAGAATAATTTTGATAAGCTTAAGAGTCTTTTGATATAAGCTTTAGTGTTGACACAATTGATTCTGGATAAGGAATATTTTGTTTATAGTGACGCATCACACAACAGATTGGGTTGCGTATTAATTCAAGAAGGAAAAGTTGTTGCCTATGCCTCCAAATTGTTAAAGCCTCATGAGAAGAAATACCTGATGCATGATATAAAATTGGTGGCCATTATCTTCACATTGAAAATATGGCATCATTATCTATATGGAGATAAGTGTTACATCTTTTGAAGTATCTTCCTACACAGTGGGATTTGAATTGAGGCAGAAAATATGGTTAGAATTGATAAAGGATTATGACTGTTGATTAATTATCATCTAGAGAAGGCCAATGTGGTGGCCGATGTGCTCAATAGGAAGAATTTGGTAGAGTTTCATATCCAACCAACCTTGGGTCAAGAGATTACAGATGCACAAAAGCTTGATGGCAAGCTAGTGTAATTGGTCATCTTGGTCTCCAAGGGGGAGAGATCGAGTTTCTCAGTCTAGCCAAATGGTAGTTTACATTACCAGGATAGGTTATATGTTCCAGATGTCTTAAAGTTGAGACAAAAGATTATGACAGAGGCCCATGAGACGAGATTTACAATTCACCCAGGAAGTAACAAGATGTATTAGAACTTGAAAGGGGTGTGTTGGTGGTCAGGGATGAAGAAAGACATCACAGAGTTCACAACTAGATGTTTTACATGTCAGTAGGTAAAGGTTGAACATCAAGTACCTTTAAGTTTGTTGCAGTCGATCACAATTCTAGAATGGAAATGGGAGAGAATCACTATGAATTTTGTGATTGGATTGCCATTGATATCGATGAGGTATGATGCCACATGGGTGATCATGGATAGGTTAACAATGTCAGCTCACTTCATACCTATTCGGAAAGACTATCCTTTGAACCAGTTGGTAGAGTTGTACGTGAATGAGATAATGCGTCTTTATGTAGTTCTAGTGTCTATCATTTCTGATAGAGATCCATGATTCACATATCAGTTTTGGGATCATTTACAACGAGCTTTGGGTACCAAACTCAACTTCAACACAACTTTTCATCTTTAGACAGATGGTCAGTCAAAGAGTGTTATTCAGATCTTAGAAGACATGATGAGATGTTATGTGATTGAGTTTGAGGAAAGTTTGGATAGATATCTACCGTTGATGGAGTTTGCCTATAACAACAGTTATTAGTCCAATATCTAGATATCGTCGTATAAGGCACTTTATGGTTGAAGTACTAGACAACATTGTGTTGTATTGAGCATAGGGTGAGAAAGTTAGTGGGGCCAAATTTGGTACATGAGACAAAAGAAAAAGTGAAGATCATTAGAGATCGACTAAAAGCAGCTTCTTATAGATAGAAATCCTATGCAGACCTTAAAAGAAAGGATGTGGAGTACTTATTAGGAGACAAGGTGTTTCTCAAGGTATCTCTATGGAAGAAGGTTCTCAGATTTGGGAAAAAGGGCAAGTTGAGCCCTAGGTTCATTAGACCTTATGAGATCATAGAGAGGATCATACCAGTTGCATACAATCTCGTTTTACCGCCAAAGTTGAGTATGATACACAATGTCTTCCATTTATCTATATTGAGAAGGTATCGATCAGATCCTTTTTACATCATTACATCTAAGAGCATAGAGTTAAGATCAGACTTGTCTTATGAAGAGGAACTAGTCAAAATCTTAGCCTGTAAAGTAAAGGAGCTCAGGAACAAGTGAGTTCCACTAGTGAAAGTTTTATGAAAGAGCAATACTATTGAAGAATCGACCTAGGAAAGTGAGGAAAGGATGAGGGCACAATACCCTCAGTTGTTCTGAGATTTCATGACAGGTAATTTCGAGAACAAAATATCCTAAGGGGGAGAGAAATGTAATGCTCGTAATTAGGGCCTATAAGTATGTTCTTGGTTAGTGAGAGTTGAAGATTAAATGAAGTTTTAGAAGTTTGAGTGTTACTAAAATTTGTTGTTTCATGCTCATAATAATGGATGTCACGGTAATGAATATTGGGTTTTAGTTAGCAGTTGTGATAGGGTTCTTCATTACTTTGAATGAGAGGCTCACTCCTGTGAAAGACAACTCACAACTGTGAAGCCTGGGCAGGCAGAGTAGGTGAGATAGTCACATTTTCCTTCCTGCCATTCCTTTAAATCCGTTCCCATACCCATGTAACTGACCTAACATGCCACATTAACATCTCCTTTACCATTAGACACAATTTCCACCATTGTTGAAACTTTGAGGGTTAAGTTTTGTGAGGGTAAAGTGAGAGAGAGAAGTGGGAGGAGAGTTGCAAGCTTTTGTGTGTGAGTTCTGAAGATTTTTGGGTCTTAGTTAGGTTCCAGAAGCTAAGGAAACTTTTTTTCTTCTTGCTACGATCTAAAGGTGGAGGTGGAAGTCCATCTCAAGGGAGAGGACAAACATGAAGGGCTAAAGTCTTGGCTCACACCATCCTAGGTGTAAGGTTTGTACATAATAACACTTAACACAATTATTTTATGTTTCTATGTTATTTGCATTAAATACATTATGTAAATGATTAGTGAGTAGTTAAATGATAAATTGTGGGGTTGATATGCATGATGAAAATTTTTATGAACATGGTTAGATTGAGGTGTTTGATGAGTTATTCTGGTTAATATTGATTGTTAAGGAGTATATGGTTGTGGTAAATGGTTAAAATGCATGTTGGAATGTTGATAGGGGTGGCTGATATTGGTCAACTATAGACAATATTACATGTGAGAATGGCATGAAGTTGAGATATTATGTTTTTTAGAAATTTTCCAGCTTCATGACCGTGAACTGTTTGTTCACAGGTGTGAAGGTCATGTTGATGATTGTTATGAAATAGGCTACGTCATGGGCTATTTCATAGGTTGATTCATGACTTAGATTCATGCTCATGAAGAGATGATCACAATCATAAAGTTTGTCACCGAATTACTGTTTAGTTCATGGGTAAACTGCCCCGAAGGATTTATTCATGGATGTGAAAGGTTGTTCACGGGCATGAAGCTATTTAAGTTGAAAAACTTGTATGTTGAAAAACTTGCATACCCCTATAACTAACCTAACACAACACATTAACATCTTATTTACCATCAAAAATAATTTCCACCATTGTTGAAGCTTTGAGGGTTAAGTTTTGCGAGGGTACAGTGAGAGAGAGAAGTGAGATGAGAGTTGTGAGCTTGTGTGTGAGAGAGCTCAATTTTGAAGATTTTGGGGTCTTAGTCGGGTTCTAGATACTAAGGAAACATTTTTCCTTCATGTAAAGATCTGAAGGTGGAGCTGGAAGTCCATCTCAAAGGAGAAGATAAGATTGAAGGGCTAAAGTCTTGGCTCAATATATCCTAGGTGTAAGGTAATTTGCTTTAAATACATTATGTAAATGATCAGTGAGTAGTGAAATAACAAATTGTGGGTTTGATATACATGATGAATTTATGGCTATTTATGTTGATAGGGTGGCTGACATTGGTCAACCATAGAGAATATTGCATATGAGAATGACATGAAGTTGAGATGTTATGTTTTCTGGAAAATTTTCAACTTTGCGGTCGTGAATTGGTTGTTCACAGGCGTGAAGGTCATGATGATGATTGTTGATAAAACAAGCTCTGTCATGGGTATTTCATAGGTTGATTCACGGCTTAGATTCATGCCTGCGAATAGATGATCACGATCATGATATTATATCATTGAATCACGGTTTAGTTCACGGGTAAATTGCCCCAAAGGATTTATTCATGGCCGTGAAAGGTTGTTCATAGGTGCGAGGCTATTTATGTTGAAAAACTTGTATGTATGCTTGTGAATCAAAATTGATTCATTGTGAGGTGGTAAGCCTTGGTCGTATGCTTAAAACATGATATGGAAATACATGTTGTGGAAATGATTGTGGGAATCATGGTATATTTGTAAAATATGGAAAATGGATAATATGGAAACATATGTGGTACATGTTGCGAAATTGTAAGCCCAATACTCTAACTATGACTAGAGTTAGGGTATATGGCATGCCATTAAGAGGGAAGATCGGTACCGAGTGACATATATTGGTCACAATTGACATATGTTGGTCATGATTGAGATATTTTTGAAGGCTCGGGGCCTAGCTAGGTAGGCTTCCACTTTATTTATTTTGTGCTTTCATTTTTCTTCGATTGATTTATGTTGAGATATTTAAAGGCCTAAGCAATGAGAGCTTTCTCAGTGGGTTATATTTGAAGGCCTAAAGGTAAGCCATAAGAGCTTCCTCAGTGGGTTATATTTGAAGGCTTAGGGGTAAGTAATGAGAGGTTCCTAGGTTGGCTATGTTTGGCTCTAGCATGTGCCATAGAGTACCTATATCCATTTTAGTCTAGTTATGAGTAAGGTGGGCAAAGTTAATATAATTAATTGTATTATATGTGGTAACCACTTAGATGATACTGGGTAATTGTTTGATATATATATATATATATGAGACTCTTATGGTATGTCATGTAGTATGCGAGCTAGTGCATATGTGGACTTCACGGTAAGCCGTTATGGTAGCTCGATGAGTATATCATGCATATTGTATATTTGTCGTGTAGTATGCTGGCATGTTGTTATGTACCACTAGGCATGAGTTTCTTAGCATATGGGCTTTCCATGCATATGTTTGGAGCTTAGGGGAGGATCTACATAGGAGGATGCCCGGTGATCAGAGCCTTGGATATAGACTTGGGGTGGGCGATACGCGGTTGTACTTTTTGGTTGTTTTGTTATAGGTTGGGTAGTTATAATTTTACATACTGTATTTCAGAGACATGTAGTTTTATAAATACTTGTTTTGTATAAACTTTGGGCTAGTGCTGCCCGTTTGATTTATGTATTTAACTTTATTTTATCAAGCTTTTAATGATGTTTTCTTTTATTTAAGTCATCATGGCCATGATGTATGAATGTTTTAAATTTGTGACATTTTAACTTACGTGCATCGTAACATCTTTTGGTATAATTGGGATTATTCTTAATTATATTGAAGGGTTTTATAGGTTATTTTGTCATTTTCTTAGCAAAAAAGCTTCACATGTGTCATATGATTCATAATCAAATAACTCTAAGTCACTATTCTTTTGTAACTTAGTCATGCATCTCTTATTTATATGACCAAGGCAATGTTTCCATAAACATTATGGTTTTAGGTTATACAACTTTTGTCTTTTATTATTGATATTGAGGATTAAATTAGGCAAGTTCCTTTTGATGTCGTCTCTCTGCCTTTCTTCTTCATCTTCAATGCACGTTGCATTAGAGATGTCCCCTCTACCATTTTAGAGTTGAAAAGCAATTTAGATATTTCATATTGCTCGATTCGAGCTTGCTCATTTATTAGCTCTCTTAAATGATACACAATGGTATTTGCATCCACAATCTCTGCTACTTTTGAAGCTTGGGTGACATAGAGGCGAGCATAATGCATTCCACCAACTCACTATCATCCATATGTTTCTCATATGCAAACTGTTCATCAAGAGATGAATCATCAGTAGCAGGGAACAGAAGTGGCTTTTCCAAGACATAGGCTATTTTTTCAGCTTTGAGAACTATTCTCAAATTCCTTAGCCAATTAAGGAAGTTCAAGACAATCAATTTGTAGGATTCGAGAATTGAGCATAGGTTTACATTTGATGACATGATTTTAGCAACCTAGATATAAAGAAAGATAATGTTTAAAGAAAGTACTAAATGCATGACTATTATATCTTTAATAAATACACATTATTACTCCCACTATTTTATTGCGAACCCATAGCCCTCACTATGACTCTGAAAGAACCCATTGGAATCTCTCTTAGTGAGACAATATCCAACATTATTAATAATGACTTTGGTAGGTATCTCATACCAATTGCATCATATCATGCAACTACTAAATCATTAGGCTATTAATTCTTGATATGTTCACATCTTATGCACACTTACCCAATACTGCCTCTAATTCACATTGACCTTGGTTGTGCCCAACAAACTAATGTAACTAGTTAAAGTCAACCTATTAATCATAAAATCATATTTCAATGGTTTGAACATATTCTTGTATAGTGGGCTTGGATGTGCCTAACAACCCAAACTCTAAAATAACTCTGGTTCTTACCACATTAGTGGAAGGCATTGGCTTTAGTATTATTATGAGTGATTTTCTTTAATTTAGGTCTCATCATGGTATTTTGGCGTGCATACTATATCCATTCATCCATATAAATATACAAGATAATTACACTAATTATATGGTCATAATTATGGACTGACATGTATAATATATCTATTCATTACATATAGATATATAAGATAATTATACTAATTATATGATCATGATTATGGATATATCTAACATCAATCCTTTGAGCCATAAAAGAATTGACTAGGAATCTCCTAGGTAGATGCATGAAATTACAACACCAAAATAGAAAATAATTTTCTATTGTAATGCTCTTTGATTTTGGCACTATCTCATTGGCTTCTTGCTCCTTTGCATTTCAATTGTATTATAATCTTATGTAATCTAATTACATAAGTTTTTCATAAGAAATCATCAAGTTACATTTAAGGGGAGTAAGATGAGAAAAGAAATACAATAGAGAGAATAGAGAAGGCATGGACTCCTAGACCCTATTTACCAAAAACAAAACTCTAAACATGATCAATCACATTGTACTTGTAGCGTCTTCTCGCCTAACCAGGATTAGCCCAGCTAAATGAGCGAGTGCAACATAACCTGTATGCAGAAAACCTGCAAAAATTTAAAACTTTTTTTGTTTGGACCATGACCATGATGACTTTCATATAATATAAAGAAATGATAATATTTGACTTAACATTTAAAACCACATTTTTGTAAAAATATGATTAACCCTTGTCCAAGGGTTTATAAAAATACATAGCTTTGACATAGATTGTAACATCCGGTGATTTAGACCCCGATTGCGTGTGAATGTAATGGAGTTCACTAGTTCAAACAGAGTCTAAATTTGGACCCATAAAAAATGATAAATAATAAGAAAAAATAATTAATGGTATTATTATTTGGGAATTAAAAATATTAGTGCTAGAATTAAAAAAAATAAAATTACTTTATGGACAAAATCAGTATTATTGGAATTGTTGGGGAAAAAATTTTGAAAATGAGGAAATTGGTGGAAAATGAGAAATTTCTCAAAATTAAAAGTTAATCAAGATTTATTAAGTTAATGAACCAATAGAAATTAGGATGAAGTTTAATTAGTGGAGTCCACACCTTAATGTTAGTATAAAAGTTAAAAAGATGAAGAAATTCTACAATATTCCACCTAAATATCGAACTCATCTTCTTTTTCTTTTTATTCTCTTTGTGTTGTCCACTCTAGCCTTCCAAAGCCACCATTTTTGCTTCATTTCAAGCTTGAAAAAGAGAGGAAAATAAGCTTTGAGAGAAAAAAAAATATTCAGAAATTAAAGAGTTCTTGACATAAAGAGAGCTAAGGAGCAAGAAGGAAGGAAGAAGGAAGAAAAGAAAAGGGAGAAATTTTAGGGGGAATTTCGGTCCACTTTGGAGAGCCATTAAGGTGAGTTTATTCTTTTTAAATGTAACATATTTGCTTCCATTTGAGACCCATAAGGATGATAGATATGATTAGGATTGGTAGATTAGGGTTATTTGGCAACAATTGACCTAGGATTTGGAATTGGTAACTAGTTGAAGAACAATGAAGCTAAACCTTTAATTAATTATAATTGATGATAGTTAATTATTTTATGACTTAAAAACTAAAGAAATATAACTCTAATGGAGGAAGGAGGGGCTGCCTTGGTTAAGGTAATTTGGGGAAAAATAAAATTATCCTAGGGGCAAAACAATTGGTAATGAGTGAACTGTGATAAGAGTGTTAATTTGAAGAAAATAAATTGGGACCTATGATAATGTTTTTGGGAAGTCATAACATATCAAGAAAGGAGTTTAACCTTAGTATATTTTTTCTAAAATAAAGTATAAAACATATTAAGAGCATTAGGATTTTATGTAGGCATGACAAGTTTTGAAAAAGGATGATAGGAATGGGATATGGTATGGTTGTGTAGGAAAATCAAGTGAGCACAAGAGAGGCCCTCAAGAGGGTGATAAAGGTAAGGAGAAATTTATTTAGTAAGGAAAGGAAAATAAGGGAAAAGGAAAGCTCCAATTCTAATTAGGTATGTGCTTCATTGATGAAAATCTAACATGTTACTAAATATGTGAAATTATGTGTTAATGCTTGATATGAATGTAGCTTGCTATAGAATGTGATTGGTAGTTACTTTTGATTTTTTTATGGTAATGAGACTAAATGATGTAAAGATATTAAGATATGTGAATGTAATTGTGATTTGGAAACTTTGGTATAAAAATGAATGCATATGATGGAGGTAATTATTAGATAGGTTTGAGCCAATTGATGACCCTGTTATAGAATTCTAGGAGCAGTATTGTCATTTTTTATCATAACTAATGTTCTGATAATGAGATTGAGATGAAACCCATTGGAAATGAAATTTGACTCATAAGACTATAACTTTCATTCAAAACCTAAGTTCCAATTTTAATTTTAAATGGCCTAAAAATTGGACACAAAATCCCAGACTTGTAGGTACCTAGAAAACACTGGGTAAAAACTAATGGAATGACCTTCAAAAAAATGGTCATAACTTTTGTTAGAAAACATAGATTTGTATGATTTTTAATGCGTTTGAAATCTGAGACCTTAAGCTACAAAATTATAGAAGATATATATTCAAATTCGAACTATACATGGGCTAAAAATGAGACCCAAAATCAGGGTCTAAATCTATCATAAACAAAAAATTGATATATTGAGCTTTTGCATGTGGTGTGATGAATACATATGTTAATTAATGAGAATTTATACTTTAATTTTAAATATAAATTTTTTATAAATTATTTATATGTGAGGTTCTAATGCAATAATAATGGAAACAAATAACAAAAATAAATAAACATATATGTAGAAATTTGGTATAATTATCATTTTTTTTAAAATATTGTGAATAAAAATCTTAATGTTGGGATTAAATATAAAAATAGTTAATCCCTAAGACACCTAATCTAGAACTAGAATAGAGAATAGTTTGACATGACAACCAAAGGATTTAAAGGCACTTGATGCCAAAACATGAAAGCCGGTAATGATAATTCTATAAATGTGTTTGGTGCAAAATTACTAAGCCGGTAATGACAATATTATGAAAGCCAGTAATAACATTATTATAAAAATGCTCGGTGCAATATTATAAAAGCCGGTAATGACAACCCCATCGTTGAACCTTGAGGGGTATTTCTGTCATTTTGATGATAACAAATAAAATAGCAATATTATATTTAACATACTTGTTTTCTAAGTCTATTGAACAGGGTATGGAATATGATAGCAAGAATGGAGAATGGAAGATTAATCTTCAAAAGATAAAATTGAAGAAGTAGCATGTTCACGCCTGTGACCCTATGTGTCACGCCTGTGATGAAGCCTAGCACCAACAAACCAACATTTAAAATTCACGGCCATGAAGGAAGATAGCAATCGTGAATGATCATATCAGTCACACCCTTGAAAAGAGATGACAAATTCTTCCAGAGAGCTTCACAGCCAGAGTCACCACTTGAACCACGGCTTGGAATGATGTCACGCCCGTGAAGATGAAATGTCACACCCGTGAACCAACACTTACAAAACCTTCCATAATGCTTCACGGCCAAGGTCACCACTCAAGTCACGACTTGGAAGAACAATCACGACTGTGACACACTGAGTCACGACCATGAAAAATGAAAGAGAAACATGTCAGGCGCGATTATAAGGGTTGGTTCAATGACTATTTCTGCATTAAATGCAATCAAACGACTATAATTCGCCATGGAAGCATAAATGCAAGTCTTTTATGAATCCAAAACAAGAGAATAGCTAATACTTCGAATCAAAATCTTGTTGTAAGCCATTTGTGCATTTAATAATTTCAAAACAAACATTTATTCTCTGTGAAAATCTTTTTGCTCATTATTTTCTGAGCATTAAAGATTTGTAAGTGTTTCACTCTGTAATCATCCACTCAAGTGAGTTTGGGTATCTTGGGGTTAAGAGTAGAACACTTGTAAGGGTTATTTGTGTGAGCCTTTAAAACACAAGGAATTGGTTATTTGTGTGAGCCATTAAAACACAAGGGATTTTTGGGTTAGGTGTGATCCATTGTTAGAAACACCATAGTTGGGAGTGAGCTTGTAAAACTCCATTGTAACACTTAGAGTGTCAGTGAAACTCCCAATTGAGATTGGGGAGAGGATTAGGGTTTGTTAACGCCCGAACCTCTATAGAAATCCTTTTGTCAAATTTCTCTATCCCTCCTAAACTTAACTTTTCATTCCGCATTTTTAAAGTTAAATTTTTAATATCCAATTCAATCCCCCTTCTTTGCTCAATATATGGGCAACAATTGGTATCAGAGCTTAGTTTAGCATCGAAGCCTAATCAGCGCTAGTAAAGATCAAGATCTGGCCAATGAAGGATTCCAAAGTCTCAAGCCTTACTTTGATGGAGCAAATTATGCTCATTGGAAGTTTCGGATGGAGACATATCTGGATAGTGAAGGAATTGAAGTTTGGGATAGTGTTCAAAAAGAATGGACACCACTAACTAGAAGAGGAGTTGATGGTGAAGAAGAAATCCTATCAAAAGATGATTGGACAGAGCCTCAAGGAAGAGCAATGTTCAAAAATAAGAAGACAATGACAATTCTCTCAAGCTCATTATCCATTGAAGAATGTGGAAGAGTACAACACTGCCCAATAGCCTACAGCATGTGGAAGACATTGGAAAATTATCATGAAGGAACTAAGCAAGTCAAATCAAAGAAGATTCAACTTCTTACTTTAGAATATGAGCTCTTCAAATTTAAATCCAATGAGTCAATCACTAACATGACCAACCATCTTCTAGCTATCATAAATGGAATGAGGAAACTTGGGAAGCATATGAGCTTGGAAGATGTAAACAACAAAATTCTGAGATGTCTTCCTCTTAAAGACTATGGTTCAAGAGTTGCTGGTATAGAAGAAGAAAATTAAGACAAGAGCATCATGAATACTGATGTGCTTATTGGAAAACTTCTCACACATGAAATGGCAGTGAAGAGAGATAGAGAGGTTGAAGCATAGCCAGAAAAAAGAAAGCCTCTAGCACTAAGCCTTTATTTCAAAGTCTCAAGAGGAAGTTGAAGATGATGAAGAAAAGAGTGATGATGTGAATGAGGACATTGCTATGTTCTCTAGAAGGCTGAAAAGAATCATTGAGAAAAGAATGAGCAACTCTAGAAAATTCAGGCAAAGAAACCTCAAACAGACCTTTAATGATACATAAAGAAGTAAATAAGAGGTAAAATGCTATGAATGTGGAAAGAAATGGCATATTAAACCGGAATGTCCAAGGCTTAAGAAGCATAAGAGCAAATACCAAAGAGACAATGGGGAGAAAGGTCACAAAGCCACATGGGATGACCAAAGCTCTTCAAGTGAAAAAGATGACAATGAAAGCGAAGAGGTCACCCTATGCTTCATGGCTATAGAGGATCATGTCTCGAATAAGATAAGATCACTTCACTCATACTCTTTCAATAATGATAGTAGTGATAATGATAGTAATAGTGATGATGATGATGATGATGAGCAAGGCCTTATAGAAGTATTGAATCTAGAACTAGAAAAATATAGAAGTAAATTCAATACTTATAAGAATAACATTTTTTATTTCAAAATCAGAATAGATGCTTTAGAAAAGGAGAATTTTAAGCTTAAGTCATATAATGGATCTCTTCAAAAGTCATTAGATGAATACTCTTCAAGACCCTCAACTAAATCCTTGCTTAAGGAGAATAATTCTTTAAAAAATGAAGTTGAGGAACTTAGAAACTCCATTTCAAAATTCCACAAAGGAAAGGAGAGCTTAGATACTCTCATTGTATCTCAAAGACCTCCCTTAATTAGACATGGTCTAGGATTTAAGCGCACATCATCGTCTTCTCACAAAACTATTTTTGTTCAGTCAAGTGAACCTCACATCTCCAAGGAATAAGTACACCAAACCTTCTATACATAAAAGGAATAATCAAGGATTGGTAAGCCCAAGAAAGAAACCTCAAAAGTCTAATCATGCCTTTATGTATAAGAAGAATGCATATAGAAAAACACCAATTAATCATGATTGTGCATGCCATTGTTCTCAAACTTAGTCTAATAGGAATATGGCATTCAAGAGCATTATAAGACCAAAAAGCTTTTTTAGACCTAAACAATGTAAATATTGTATGAAATTCGGTCACATAAATAAATATTGCTGGACAAAGAAGGCTCATTGGGAACCTTCATGTGCTAACCCCCAAAGACCTAAGCTCATTTGGGTACCTAAAAATCATACATGAATTGTGATTCTATAGGTATGCCTCAAGTCCACAATAAAAAAAAATGCTTGCCTAGTAGATAATGGATGCTTAAGGCATATGACAGGAGAAAAAGAACTCTTCAATGAAATCAAAAGTATTGATGGAGGTAAAGTTACCTTTGGAAACAATGTTAAGGGTAAGGTAATTGGCATTGGCTGTATTGGTATTAATGGTATTTCAAAAATAAGAAGTGACCATGGCAAAGAATTTGAAAATGAAAACTTTGAATGTTTTTTTCTTGAACATGACATTTCGCAGAATTTTTCATCTCCTAGGACACCTTAACAAAATGGGGTAGTTAAAAGGAAAAATTAAACCTTAATTGAAATGGCTAGAACAATGCTCAATGAGTATGGTCTACCAACTTACTTTTGGGCAGAAGCCACAAATACTACTTGTTATATTTCAAATAGAGTTTTCAAAAGACCTCTCCTAAATAAAACTTCATTTGAGCTATGGAATGGAAGAAAGCCCTTGATATCATATTTTAGAGTATTTGGATGCAAATGCCTCATATTGAATACCAAGGACAACCTTGGAAAATTTGCTTCTAAATCTAATGAAGGTATCTTTTTAGGATATTCTACAACTAGCAAAGCATATAGAGTATTTAATAAAAGGTCATTAACTGTTGAAGAATCTATGCATGTTGTTTTTAATGAATCTAGTAGACTTGATCTTGTGAAAGGTAGTGTTCTTGATGATGTTGTAGGAACCATGGAAAGACTTGATCTTGGAAATGAAAGAGAAGAAAATGATCAAGAAGATTCACATCAAGATAATTCTCTACCTCAAGCTCAAGAGGAAAACAGGCAAGAGCTCCCAAAGGAATGGAGATTGATAAAAGATCACCCCAAAGAGCAAATCATTGGTGATCCTATAAGGGGAGTAAGTACTAGATCTCATCTCAAACATTTAGCTTCTTACCTTGCTTTTGTTTCTCAAATTGAGCCTAAAAATATTGATGAGGCTTTTAATGATGAAATTTGGGTGATTGTCATGCAAGAGGAACTCAACCAATTTGAGAGAAGTAAGGTATGGACCTTAGTACCTAGACCCAAGGAGCATCAAATCATAGGAAGAAAGTGGGTATTTAGAAATAAACTAGATGAACAAGGTTTAATAACTAGGAATAAGGCTAGGTTGGTTGCAAAAGGATATAATCAGGAAGAAGGAATAGATTATGATGAGACTAAGTTCTATGCTCCTGTAGCTAGATTAGAAGCCATAAGAATACTTTTAGCATATGCATGCCACATGAATTTCAAACTCTTTCAAATGGATGTAAAAAGTGCCTTTTTAAATGGCTTTATAGAAGAAGAACTTTATGTAGAACAACCACCAGGTTTTGAAAGCTATGATTTTCCCAACCACGTATTTAAACTTTCAAAAGCTTTATATGGTTTGAAACAAGCCCCAAGAGCTTGGTATGAAAGACTAAGTTCTTCTCTCTTAGAAAATAATTTTACAAAGAGGAATGTTGAGACTACATTATTCATTAAAAAACATAAGCATGATACTCTAATTTTTCAAATTTATGTTGATGATATCATATTTGGGTCTACTAATGAATTGTTTTGTCAAGAATTTATTAAGTGTATGAGTAGGGAATTCGAAATGAGCATGATGGGTGAGCTAAAATTCTTCCTTGGTCTACAAATAAAACAAGGCAATGAGGGCATATTCATCAACCAATCCAAATATGCCAAATACTTACTTAAGAAATTTGGAATGGAAGGGTGCAAGAATGCTAAGACTCCAATGAGCACATCAACAAAATTGGAAAAAGGATGAAAAGGGTAAGAGCATTAATGAAAAGCTCTAAAGAGGTATGATCGGATCACTTTTATATCTTACTGCCTCTAGAGTCGACATAATATATAGTGTATGATTATGCGCTCGCTTTCAATCATGTCCAAAAGAGTCTCATTTATATGCAGTAAAAAGAATTCTCAGACATCTAGGTTTATGGTATCCTAGAAATTCATCCTTTTATATTGTAGGATATTCAGATGCTGATTAGGCTGGTAGTCTTTTAGATAGAAAAAGTACTTGAGGTACTTGTCACTTTATTGGAGAGTGCTTAGTTTCTTGGTTTAGCAAGAAACAAGTTTCAGTTGCTCTTTCTACTACTGAAGCATAGTATGTAGCAGCAAGATGTTATTGTACACAAATCCTTTGGATGAAACAACAACTTAAGGATTATGGTCATAGTATGAATCATATACCTATTAGATGTGACAATACAAGTGCTATAAATCTATCAAAGACTCCTATTCAACATTCTAGAAGTAAGCATATTGACATTAGACACCATTTTATTAGAGATCATGTTCAATATGTAGATGTTGTATTGGAATTTATAAGCACAGAAAATCAATTGGCAGATATATTCACTAAGTCTCTAAATGAGGAAAGATTTAATTTCATAAGAAGAAAGCTTGGTATGATTGATGGATTAACTTTGTGATTGCCAAATTGTCAAACCTTAAGTGATAATCTTGTTTTTGTATCATCTTAATAGATATAAGGTAGTTAATTTGATGGAAATTTATGTTATAAGGGATAGAATCTTCATAGAAATGACTTAGTCTTGTTTTGGACTTAATTTTATTATTTAATGAGAATTTTAGGCCATTCACGCTCGTGACATATGTTCACAACTATGAACTTAATTGCCAAAAGAACCAATAGCTTTCACGACTTGATTCACGACATGGTTCATGACTTCAAGTACTGAAGACTATGTTTCACGACTTCATTCACCCCCGTGATGCATTTTCACGACCGTGAACATTTTCACCAAAAACTTACGGAAGCGTTCACGCTTTGTTTCACGCATAAGTAGTGAAATTCAACACTTCACGGCCGTGACTCATTTTTCACCACCATCATAGTTCATCATTCACTCCCGTGAGCTTCAAATGTCATGATCTTGATCAATTTCACTCCTTTCTTCACGGGTAGAGCATCTCTTCAGCAAACCATGAACACGACATTTCACGCCCGTGACTAAGTATTTCATGCCCGTGAATATGTCGACTATATAATGATTATGCCGTTATTTTTCAAAGTTCAACTATACAACTTCTTACAACTGCTCTCATTTATCAACATTCATTGTCACATTAAAAATTTTGGCTCCCTAGTCACAAATTTCATCTATAAATACCATCAAAAACTTCTTCCATCATCACAAATCATCTTTCCTTAGGGTTTCCTCACAAATTCTGTCAAACTTTTCCTCTCTTCAAAAGTTTCATCCTTTCAATCAAGATGGAAACCGGTTCATCCAAGGGTACTAGGAAGAAATCTCATGCTCCCATAAGGTACATAGATTACCTTATGAATGTCATTCCAAAGCATTGTCATCCTAGGTACTCTGTGCTCAAGAAAAGGCCTTTCATTTCCTTAAGATCATTTGAGTGGCAGATAGTACGTACTCTTGGCCTCAAGACAGCGATGACAGAGCAACTTCAGGCCTATCATTTGAAGGATTTTGTTGACATTTATCAACCAACTTTGAGGGAGCCCACCTTGGAGTTTTTGAGCACTTTGCAAGTGTCTCCCACTGGCATGGTGAAGTTTCAATTGTGCAAGAATCCTAACACCCTCTTTGCCACAGAATTCGGAGATTTATTCCACCTACCTTCGGATGGCATCGTGAACGACAGTGAAGTTGAGTTTTATGCCACTCAGGCATGGACTCACTTCGGGTTGAATTGTAGCTGGGATGTTAAAAAGACGAAGAGCACTCATCTTTGGTCCCCAGTGTACAAATATTTGCATAGGTTTCTGACCTATAACATATTTGCTCGAGGAGACAGCAATGGCTCAATTCGGAAGTCTGAGCTTTTTCTCTTAGAGATGGCTCGAAGAGGCCTCATAGTGGCCTTATCCCGATGGTTTGCAAACCATCTCTTGTCCATTGCCACCAAGCCCTCCGGAGACATACTGATTGGTGGGTATATGACCCATATTACCTTGAAGCTTGGATATCTAAAGCTGGATGCACATCATTACAACCTTATCCCAGGGCATTCTCGAGACCGACTGGACATCGAGTCTTTCATCAAGATGGGAGAACCTATTCGAATTGACTTTGAAAAAAATATTTACTATCGCTTCATTGACACTGTTGGCAAAATCATATAGGAAGACAATGACTCGGAGGACTTCAAAGCTAGCCTTTAAGGTATCCAGCAGAAGAAAAGGGCTCGAGTTGAGATGGCACCTCCTGAAGTTGAACAGAACATCGGACAATCCTCTGCCTCCACACCAAATTTGGCTCAGCAAATGGTTGACCTCTTGGCACCATGATTTGAGCAGCTGCAGGCTTCGATGGACGAGAGGTTGGAGAACCTCAAGGACTTCATAGAGTCTAAGATGGACAGCCTCGAGGCATAAGTTGCTCGTCTTAGGGATAGGATGTCTAGTTAGATGATAGGCTAGATGTTTCTGTTAGCCTTGCTATGTTTGTTTATTGCTTGCTTGTTTATTTGTAGGAAATTTTAATTTCCTTTCTAACTTTTAATTACTTTTGTGTTTGTACTTTTCTTACTCAATTAAAATATTTGCTTTCTTTTCCATTATGGTTTATCTTTATTGATATTCTTTTTGTTGATGAAAAAAGGGGGAGAAACTAGCAATATATTAAGATAAGTGCAAGCAATACTTAATTTTGAATCAAAATGGAGAACCTAGCAATACATACTTAAATTTTGATTGAAAATGAATATGCATGTATGCAAATGAGCTTTATACATCTTAAATATATCTTAAGTATACTTTGCATATACCTTGATGTAAGTTACATAAATGAATATGCACATGATATACTCTAAATATACCTTACATATACTTCATGCTTTAAATAAAATTTTGGTATACATTGGATATATTTTGCATATAACTTGCATATACTTAAAACTAGAAAGTTTATTTTGATGCTACAATTCATGATTCTCTACAATTCTTGCACTTCATCATTTTTTATGCTAAGCATCTTTTGAAGGGGAGACTTCTCAAAAGCATATATTGCTAGATTATTTGTCATCATCAAAAAGGGGGAGATTGTTGAACCTTAAGGGGTATTTCCATCATTTTGATGATAACAAATAAAATAGCAATATTATATTTAACATACTTGTTTTCTAAGTCTATTTAATAGGGTATGGAATATGATAGCAAGAATGGAGAATGAAAGATTAATCTTCAAAAGACAAAATTGAAGAAGTAGTATGTTCATGCCTGTGACCCTATGTGTCACGCCAGTGATGAAGCCTAGCGCCAACAAACCAACATTTAAAATTCACAGCCATAAAGTAAGATAGCAATCGTGAATGATCATATTAGTCACGCCCATGAAATAAAGTCACGCCCGTGAAAAGACATGGCAAATTCTTCCAGAGAGCTTCACGGCTAGAGTCACCACTTGGACCACGGCTTGGAAGGATGTCACGCCCGTGAAGATGAAATGTCACACCCATTAACCAACACTTAAAAAACCTTCTAGAATGCTTCACAGTCAAGGTCACCACTCAAGTCACGACTTGGAAGAACAGTCACGACCATCACACACTGAGTCACGATCGTGAAAAATGAAAGAGAAACATGTCAGGCGCAATTATAAGGGTTGGTGCAATGGCTATTTCAGCATTAAATGCAATCAAACGACTATAATTCGCCATGGAAGTATAAATGCAATTCATTTATGAATCCAGAACAAGAAAATAGCTAATACATCGAATCAAAATCTTGTTGTAAGCCATTTGTGCATTTAATACTTTCAAAACAAACATTTATTTTCTATGAAAATCTTTTTGCTCATTATTTTCTGAGCATTAAATATTTGTAAGTGTTTCTCTCTGTAATCATCCACTCAAGTGAGTTTGGGTATATTGGGGTTAAGAGTATAACACTTGTAAAGGTTATTTGTGTGAGCCTTTAAAACACAAGGAATTGGTTATTTGTGTGAGCCATAAAAACACAAGGGATTTTTGGGTTAGATGTGATCCATTGTTAGAAACACCATAGTTGGGAGTGAGCTTGTAAAACTCCATTGTAACACTTAAAGTGTTACTGAAACTCCCAATTGAGATTGGGGAGAGGAGTAGAGTTTTTTAACACCCGAACCTCTATAAAAATCCTTGTGTCAAATTTCTCTATCTCTCCTAAACTTAACTTTTCATTCCGCATTTTTAAAGTTAAATTTTTAATATCCAATTCAACCCCTCTTCTTGGCTCAATATCTGGGCAACACCCATTATTCCTATTAGTTAGTTTGGTTATAGGTGTTATGGGCACAAAGAAAATGAAAATAATAATAATGTAAAAGTGTGTCATTTTGATAATGTTATGTTAAATCAAAATCGTTAAATATTAAATGTTTAATAATATTTCCTTAATTTCATGTATTTTTTTTTAATTTTATGCCTTATTTGTGAAAATTTTGATACGACATGTAAGAAAATATATGTATATAAGATTTTTATCCTTGAAGCACCATTAAGCTAGTAACTTAGTGCATATGGTTTCCGCTCGTACAGGTTCTAAAGAATAGCTGTAGATAGTATTGTTGTCAGAAGAAGAAGGGTACCTGAATGAAAAGCAGCTTAAAGCTTTGAACTGTTTTTGGTATATTTTGTTAAAAGTTTTGTAAATTAAATTATAGTTTTATCTCATCTAGTATGTATCGGGGATGTATATAACTAATGTAATGGACATAGTTTGGATGTAAAATAATATATTTCATAAATAAATAAAATTTTGAATATTGGTATTTGTAATAATTTTATTTTGGTGTTTGTATTATTTTTACAAAAAGAAATTATACTTCATTTACCTAATCTTATAAGATAGTTAGTTGGGTAATACTCACTTACCTTGCTGAACTAAACTGGGGTAAAGGGATGTTACATAGATTACACAATTCTAACATTTGTCGACATGTATACAAGTAAACAACCCCTTCAATGTGACATGTACAAAAATGCAAAAGTGTGGTAAGTAATATCACCAACCCTCGTAGGACCTTATCTGTTGTCTCTAATGTTGGATTAGCTTCACTTGATATATTTCTATCTTTATTACTAGGCTTCAACTTGCATAGGGAAAATACTCAACACATATAGTGCCTATGTAAAATAATCAACTCGGCGTTTCGACACCTATGTATTAAAAAGTTTTGTCTTTCCTACCTTTTATTGGCATGTCAATCTATCATTTACCCTAGTTCTAAACTAGATAAGGGATTAATTATTTTATCTCAATTTATTTAAACATCTTTTTTATTTTTATTTTATTCAATATATATATATATACACTTTAATTTTTAATGCAATTTTACATTCTTGTCATATAACATACATTACCCATTTATTAGTTCATAATTCTATTTTTCCATATATTTCATGGGCCTAACGACTAACTTGGCTTATATAATTACTCATATAACCACCATTTATACTAAATCATAAGACCCAATTTAATTTGCATTTTAATTTTTCAGGTTTTTAAGCAACCCTATTCTCGGTAGATTTTGAGCCCTATTTTGGATCTCAATTTTAGCCCCGTTCCCAATTGAATGCGATTAAATGGTCTTCTGATGAATTGAAACTCTATATCTTAGTTATAATTTGTAACTTGAATCACTGAATTTTGAGTTTTTTTTTTAAAGTTACGATTATTTGAATACTGACTGTTCAGTATAAATTTTGTTCAGAATTTTGGGGTAGATTTCAAGCCTAACATTCATGCTAAATTTTTACATATATTTAAGTTAGATCTCATGTTTTCATAAAAGTTTTAGTTTTATTTCTTAAGTCTCCAACCCATCAAAGAACACAAAAGTTTGAGTTCTAGAACTTAACTTATGTAATTTTTAATACATGCTGCTCCATGATCAAGCTTCCAGTAATACATGCAACAACATAACCATTCATTTAATCATGCAGTTAACAAAAGATATAGTAATTAAATCATCACATTAAATTTTTTCCACACTAAGCTTTTTCCTTTCCTTCCACAAGCTTGTTGCTCCTTTCTCTTTGGTTTGTCCTAAAATATTTAAACATATCTCATTTAATTTACCCTTCATCTAATTAATTTTCTTTTTGTTTCAATCCATCATCACCTAGACAACCCCTTATTCCTCACTTCTACTCATTATTTTTTAAGTTTTGTGATCATAAAATTTGCATTTTACTAACTAAAATATAGTTTATTATTTTTCTAATTTCTACAAACCCTAACTTCTTCAATTGTTCAAACACCCAAACTTTTGAATTCCAATCCCTTTTATCATCAACTTAAACATCAAATGATAAATAAAATTAAGGAAATTTAAGAAGAAAACTCACCTTAAGAAGTTTTTTCCTTTTCTTTCATTTTCTTTCTTCATTTCTTTTCCTTTCTACTACATTTTTAGGTGATTTTCCTTCACTTTCTTTTGGGTTTTCTCTTTTGGATTTTTTTCTTTTTCTAGGCTTGAAATGAAGAAAAATGGTGAATAAATGATGCAGTGGTCGGCCATAAGGATATGAGAATGAGAAGATATTTTTAGGTTGATTTTTTGACCAAATTTGCAGATAATTCTAGGTTTCTTTTGACTTTTCTAATCAGTCAGATTTTTATGGGCCCCACTTTTCCTTAATCTCTTCTCTTATTAGTCAATTTAATCAATTAATTTTAATCTTTGAATAATTTATCTTTTAGCCCAAAATTTCCTCTTTTTATAAAATGACTCCAAACAATTCTATAAATCCCCATTTAGTCCATAGTGTGATTTTTTTTTCTAGTTTTAGCACTAAATTTTTTAATTTTCAATTAATAATGCTTTTAATAAATCTCCCTTAAGTATTTTTATTTTTCTGTGCATCCAAATTTAGACTTTGATTGATCCAGTGTACCTAACTTGGTCATGCACGATTAGTGTCAAAATGATAAGGCGTTACAATTCTCTCCCCTTTAAAAAAAAAATTGTCCTCGAAATTTACCTGATTAGTTGATGCTGAATAATTGAGGATATTGAGCCTTCATTACTTTCTCATTCTCCTAAGTGACTTCTTCTATTGAATGGTTGCACCATAAAACTTTGACTAGAGGTACCTTTTTATTTCACAGCTCTTTGACTTCTCTAGCTAAAATTGCCACTGGTTCTTCCTCATAAGTCAGATCCGATTGCACTTCTATGGATTCCACAAGTATTACGTATGATGGATCCAACCTATATTTCCTCAACATGGACATATGGAACACCTTACGGATTCTTTCTAACTGTGGTGGTAACATCAATTTGTATGCCAATGGAACCACACACTCAAGCTCCTCATTTGGCCTAATAAATTGGGAACTTAACTTTCCTTTCCTACCAAATCTGAAGATTTTTTTCCAAGGTGAGACTTTCATAAACACTTTATCATCAACCTCATATTCTATGTCCTTTCTCTTTAAATGTGCATAGGACTTTTGTCTATCAACTGCTACTTTATTCTGTCTTTTATCACTCTTACCTTTTCTTCTGTCCGTTGAACCAATTTTGGCCTCATTAGTTTCTTTTTACTAAGTTTTGTCCAATTGAGAGGTGTCCTACATTTCCTTCCATACAAAGTCTCATACGATGCCATCCTAAAGCTTGTTTGATAATTGTTGTTATATGTGAATTCCATTAATGGAAGATGCCTATCCCAGCTACCTTCGAACTCAATTACACAACTTCTCAGCATATCTTCTAATAATTGTATGACCCATCCTAATTGACCATTAGTTTGTGGGTTGAATGTTGTACTAAAGTTGAGTCAAGTACCCAAGACTTGTTGTAAACTCTTCCAAAACTGTGATGTAAATCGTGCATCTCAATCAGAAATTAGAGAAATTGGGACACCATGAAGTCGAACTATTTTATTAACATATAATTCTGCCAACCAAGTATGCGAATAGTCCATTATAATTGGTAAAAAATGAGTTGATTTAGTAAGCTTGTCTACGATGACCCTTATAGCATTATGCTTCTTTTGTGTGAATGGCAAGCTAGAAACAAAGTCCATTGTAATTCTTTCCCACTTCCATTTTGGAATAGAAATTGGCTGTAACAAACCGGATGACACTTAATGCTCTGCCTTCACTTGCTGGCACGTTAGACATCTAGTGGTATAGTCTGTAATATCCCTTTTCATTCTAGGCCACCAATAACATGTCTTTAAATCATGATACATTTTTGTTGCATTCTGGATACATCGTATAAGCACTATTGTGTGCTTTTCATAATCTTTTGCTTCAATTCATGGATATTTGGTTCACAAAATATACCTTTATAGCTTAGACATCCATCAACTCCTCCAATAAACTTTGATCATTTCCCCTTTTTCACCAACTCAAAGATTTCCTCCAGTTTCGTGTCTTGCTTCTGACTTTCTTTCACTTGTTAAATAAAAGTGGGTTGAACTTGCAATGCTGCTAATATAAAGTATAATTTCTTAATTACTCATTATTCATTATTAAATATTATTTTGTAATTGAATTTTATTTAAGTATACCCATTATATTGGCTTTACCTAGTTGGTAATCAATGATGCAGTTACAATTTTTGATTAATTCCAACCATCGTCTTTGCATTAAGTTAAATTATTTTTGTATGGGCAAATACTTCAGACTTTTGTGATATACATAGATGTAGCATCTCTCATCATATAAATAGTTTCTCCATATTTTCAAAGAAAATACAATGACTATGAGCTCTAAATTGTGAGTAGGATAAGTCTTCTCATGTGACTTTAATTGTCTAGAGGCATATGTAATTACCTTACCCTCCTAGATTAATACACAACCAAGCCCATTATGTAAAGCATCACTATAAACCACATAATCCTTCTCTAGGGTAGGTTGTGTCAAAACAAGTGCCTCAGTTAACATTGCCTTCAATTTATCGAAGTTGGCCTAACATCATTTTTTCCACTCAAATTTAGTGTCTTTTCTAAGAAGCTTTGTCAATGGTGAGGCTATCATTAAGAATCCCTTCATAAATCTCCTATAATATCTTGTCAAGCCAAGAAAGCTTTTCACTTTTGTCACATTTCAAAGAGGTTTCCAATCAAATATTGCTTCTACCTTACAAGGGTCCACTATAATTTCCTCTGCTGATACAATATGTCCCAGAAAAGCTACCTCATTCAGCCAAAAGTCACATTTTGATAACTTTGCATATAATTACTTCTCCCTCATTGTCTGAAGCACTATTCAAAGATGATGGTCATGCTCTTCTTTATTCTTATATTACACTAAAATATCATCAATAAATACCACCACAAACTAACCTAGATAAGGTTTGAAGACGTTGTTCATCATATCCATAAAAGGTGCTAGAGCATTTGTTAGACCGAATGGCATACCTAGCAATTCGTAATGGCCATACATAGTTCTAAATGTTGTTTTTGGAATGTTTAACTCCTTAATTTTTAATTGATGACACCCTGATCTGAGGTCAAATTTGGAGAATGCCCCATCTTATTTTAGTTGATCAAACAAATCATCTATTCTGAGTAGTGGATATTTATTCTTGATCATCACCTTATTCAGTTATCGATAATCAATACAGAGTCATAGGGTGTCATCTTTCTTTTTCATAAATAACATTAGAGCACCCCAAGGAGACACACTAGATCTAATGAACCCCCTATTTAGAAATTCTTGTTGCTGCACCTTGAATTCCTTGAGTTCAGTGGGTGACATTCTGTATGGAGTAATAGATATTAGAGTCATGCCTGGAATAACATCTATGGAAAATTCTATTTCTCTATTTGGTGGCAATCCTGGCAAATCATCCGAAAAAGACATCTGAGAATTCGCATACAGTGGTGTCCATGAGATATGGACTCCCTTTACTGACATTCACTACATGTGCTAGATACACCTCGCATCACTTTCTAATAAGTTTCTTGGCTTTTATAGTAGAAATGATGTTAGTTAGGTATGATCAATTCTCTCCCTGAACAATCATGTCATCCTACCATAAAATTTTAAATATCACTATCTTGGATCGGCAATCAGTAATCGCTCCATGTTGAACTAACCAATCCATCCCCAAAATAGCATCAAATTTATAAAAAGATAATTCAATTAAGTCTATTGGGAATTCTCTACCATGAATTTTCATCAAGCAACTTTCTACTATCATTGAGCCTTGACCAGATGGTGGTGTGCATATATAGGAATGTGTAGATCTTAGATCAATCAATGCAAATAAATCAGTATCAAGTTGAGAAATTTTACCAACAATTACATCTAGAGCACCCTGTTTTTCATGAGCTCTCATAGTATAAGCACGGGCTAGTGCTCGACCTCCCTCAAGTCTGTCAATTGTCTCTGATACTCCATGACTATACCCTACTCGACCTCCTATCATATGATTACGACCTCTACCTCTACCCTGGCCTAAACCTCCTATCTAAACAGTGCTGTGTTACCTGTACCCCTACCAGTAGTCCATCTTGGACAGTATTTCTGCTTATGATTTGTAGCACCACAATGTAAGCAAGCCCCTGTTAGGCACCAACACTCCTACATTTGTCCTCCCACAATGTTGACAAATCTCTATAACTGATCTTCTAAAACTGGGTGCAGGAGCACTAGCTATGGATAATGTCAATCTCTTTGGCTGGCCCTGTTTAAATGTATAAACTCTTCTAACACTTCCTTTTTAAGGTTGACTCCCTGCTAATCTAGCCCTCTTACTGCTAGATGGGCATGTACTAGAGTGTGATGTGGTCTTTTATTCCCCACTACTTCTTCTTTTTGATCTGCTAATACTTTTTCCACACTTTCAACTGCAGTGACTAATCGGGAGAATTCTTCTATTTGTGAGGCTGCCACACTGTTTCTAATAGGATGCCTAAGACTCCAGTCAAATTGCCTGCACCGATCAATTTCATTTGATATGATACCCTCTATGTACTTACTAAGTCGAGTAAACTATTTTTCATACTCAGTCACAGTTGGAGTGTTCTGCTTTAGATCTAAGAATTCTTATTTTTTCTTGTCTCTATACAATCTAGGGACATATTTGGCCCAAAACTGGTTCAAAAAGAAATCCCATATGAAAGGGTATGGTGTCTGTGGCCTCCGTAAAATTGTCTTCCATTAATCATATGCACTTTCCATAATAGGGATATTGTGTACTGATATTTTTTGTCAAAATTACACTCCAACTGCTCAAACACCCTTTCATTCCTTTCCAAGCAATACTTTGCTATTGCTACCTCTTCTTTATGACCATAAAAATTTGTAGCCCCATACTTTAGGAGCTTGTTAACCTTGAGGGGTATTTCCATCATTTTGATGATAATAAATAATATAGCAATATTGTATTTAACATACTTGTTTTTGAAAGTATATTATACAGGACATAAAATGGCAAGAATGGAGAATTGGAAGAATAATCCTTAAAGAAATAAAAAATAAGAAGTAGCATGTTCACTGCCGTGACTCAAGGAGTCACCCCCGTGAAAAAAGCTAACCGTTACCAAAACCAACATTTGAAGTTCACGGCCATGAAGGAAAACCAAACCGTGAAGTAAGCATTTCAATCACCCCCGTGACTAGAGGTGTCACTCCCGTGAAGAGTTGTGTAAATTCAACCAGAGAGCTTCACGACCAGAGTCACCACTTTGGTCACGGCTGTGAAGATGTTCGCCCCCGTGAATGTAGGTGTCACCCCCATGAAGGATATATTTAATTTCATCCAGAGAGCTTCACGACTTCAGTCACCACTTCTCTCACGGCTGGGAAGAGTGTCACGCCCGTGACTAATTAACGTCACGCCCGTGACTCTATATGTCAAGATATTCCAGAGAGCTTCACGACCAAGGTCACCACTTCAGTCACGGCTTGGGAAGAACGGTCAACCCCGTGACAAGCATATTCACGCCCGTGACCAGTGAAAGAGAAAAATGTCAAGCGCGATTTTTTGGTTGGTATAACGGCTAGTTTCTAAATTAATGCACCCCAACGGCTATATTTAGCCATGGGAGTATAAATGGAAGTCATTTATGCATTAAGAAATAAGAGGATGATAAGAGAATAATAAGAAAAACAAAAGATTAGTATATATTTCAAATCACAAGCTATCTTGTATTTTTATGCTTTGTGAACAAATCTATTCTCTGTAAAAATCTTTTTGCTCCTCATATTTGAGCAATAAAGATTTATAAGTGGTTCTCTCTGTAATCTTTACTCAAGTGAGCATTGGGTAGTTCTGGGTTAAGAGAAGAACACTTGTAAGGGTTAGTTGTGTGAACCTCCAAAACACAAATTTAAAAGGTTGTTTGTGTGAGCCTGCAAAACACAAAGTGTAGGTTATTGTGTGAGCCTGTAAAACACAAGTGTAGGTTGTTTGTGTGAGCCTGTAAAACACAAAGGAATTGGTTATTGTGTGAGCCATTAAAACACAAGGGATTTCTGGGTTAGGTGTGAGCCATTGTGAGAAACACCATAGTTGGGAGTGAGCTTGTAAAACTCCATTCTAACACTTAGTGTGTTAGTAAAACTCCCAATTGCGATTGGGGAGAGGAGTAGGGTTTGTTAATACCCGAACCTCTATAAATCTTTGTGTCTGATGTTCTCTATCCCTTCTAAAATTAGCAATTTTATTTCTGCACTTTAAAGTTTAATTTTAGAAACTCCAATTCAACCCCCCCTTCTGGGTCTAATATCTGGGCAACAATTGGTATCAGAGCCTTGTCTAGCATTGAAGCCTAAAAAGCGCTAGTAAAGAGTAATATATGGCCAGTGAAGGATTCCAGAGTCTTAAACCTTACTTTGATGGAGCAAATTATGCCCATTGGAAGTTTAGGATGGAGACATACTTGGATAGTGAAGGAATTGAAGTATGGGATAATGTACGAAAAGAATGGACACCACCAACCCGAAGAGGAGCTGATGGTGAAGAGGAAATCCTATCAAGAGACGATTGGACAGAGCCCCAAAGAAGAGCAAATTTCAAAAATAAGAGGGCAATGACAATTCTATCAAGCTCATTATCTATTGAAGAATGTGGAAGAATACAGCATTGCTCAACAGCACACAGTATGTGGAAGACATTGGAGAACTATCATGAGGGAACTAAGCAAGTCAAATCCAAGAAGATTCAACTTCTAACCTCAAAATGTGAGCTTTTCAAGATGAAATCCAATGAGTCAATCACTGATATGACAAATCATCTTCTATCCATTATAAATGGAATGAGGAAACTTGGGAAGCATCTGAGTTTGGAAGATGTAAACAATAAAATCCTGAGAAGTCTTCCTCTTAAAGACTATGGTTCAAGAGTTGCTGGCATAGAAGAAGCAAATGAAGATATGAGTATCATGAACACTGATGTGCTGATTGGCAAGCTTCTTACACATGAAATGGCAGTAAAGAGAGATAGAGAGCTTGAGGCAGAGCCAGAGAAAAGAAAACCATTAGCACTCAAAGCCTTTACTTCAAAATCTCAAGAAGAAAGTGAAGATGATGAAGAAATGAGTGATGATGAAAATGAGGACATCGCTATGCTTTCAATAAGATTAAAAAGAATCATTGAGAAGAAAATGAGCAATTCTAGAAAATTCAGGCAAAGAAACCTCAAAAAAACTTCAAATGATACACACAGAAGTAAGGAAGAGGTAAAATGCTATGAATGTGGAAAGAAAGGACATATCAAACCTGAATGTCCAAGGCTCAAGAAGCATAAGAGCAAATTCCAAAGAGACAGTGGGGAGAAAGGTCACAAAGCCACATGGGATGACGAAAGCTCATCAAGCGAAAAAGATGATAATGAAAGTGAAGAGGTCAACCTATCCTTCATGGCTATTGAGGATCACATCTCGGACAAAGTAAGATCACTACACTCATACTCTTTCAATCATGATAGTAGTGATAATGATAGTGATAGTGATGATGATGATGATGAGCAAAGCCTAATAGAAGAATTAAATATAGAATTAGAGAAATATAGAAGTAAATTTAGTACTTATAGAAATAATATCTCTAATTTGAAAAATAAGATAGATGGCTTAGAAAAGGAGAGCATAAAGCTTAAATCATCTAATGAATCTCTTCAAAAGTCATTAGATGAATACTCATCAAGACCCTCAACAACTTCACTTTTAAAAGAAAACAATACTTTGAAAAATGAAGTTGAAGAACTTAGAAATTCCATTTCTAAATTTCACAAGGGTAAAGAGAGCTTAGACACTCTCATTGTGTCTCAAAGACCACCTTTAGTAAGACATGGTCTAGGGTTTAAAGACACCATCATCATCTTCTAACAAAACTATATTTGTCAAACCTAAAGAACCTCACATCTCCACACTTGCTGGAAAAGCACCAAAGAATAAGTATACTAATCCCTCTATACATAAAAGGAATAATCAAAGATTAGTAAACCTAAGAAACAATCCTCAAAAGACTAATCATGCCTTTATGTATAAGAAGCATGCATCTAGAAAAATGCAAATTAATCATGAATGTGCATGCCATTGTTCTCAAAATCATATTAATAAAATTATGTCATTTAAATACAGCACAAGACAAAAAAGCAAGTTTAGACCTAAACAATGTAATTATTGTATGGAAATAGGTCACATAAATAAACATTGCTGGATAAGGAAGGCTCATTGGCAACCTTCATGTGCTAACCCCCAAGGACCCAAACTCATTTGGGTACCTAAATATCATACTTGATTTCTAACTTTGTAGGTATGCCTCAAGTCCACAATAAACAAAAATGCATGGCTAGTAGACAGTGGATGCTCAAGGAATATGACAGGAGACAAGGAACTCTTCAATGAAATCAAAAGTATTGATGGAGGTAAAGTTACTTTTGGAAACAATGCAAAGGGTAAGGTAATTGGCATTGGCACCATTGGTGTTGAAAGTACTATTTTTATTAAGGATGTTTTACTTGTTGATGGCTTGAAAAATAACCTGTTAAATGTAAGTCAATTATGCGATAACGGAAACAAAGTAATTTTCACTTCAAATGAATGTCTTGTAATCTCTATTGATGGTCAAGAAATATTTAAAGGAAATAGAGATATCAATACATACATAATAAACTTACATGAACTATCTAACAATTCCTCTAAGTGTCTTGTGACTACTAGTGATGAATCTTGGCTGTGGCATAGAAGACTTGGTCATGCTAACATGGACTTAATACAAAGTCTCAACACATGAGAGCTAGTAAGAGGATTACCAAGAGTTAAATATGAAAAAGGCAAGACATGTGATCCTTGTCAAAGAGGAAAGCAACACAAGTCATCTTTCAAAGCCAAAAACATTGTAAGTACGTCAAAACCCCTTCAACTCTTACATTTAGACTTTTTTGGACCTACTAGAGTTGCTAGCTTATGAGGTAAAGATTATGCATTTGTCATCGTAGATGATTACTCTAGATTTACTTGGGTAATTTTCTTAGCTCAAAAGAGTGATGCTTTTGAAAATTTCAAAAACTTTACTAAAAGAGTTCAAAATGAAAAAGGGTACTGCATTTCAAAAATAAGAAGTGATCATGGGAAAGAATTTGAAAATGAAAACTTTGAAAGTTTTTGTCTTGAACATGGCATTTCACATAATTTCTCATCTCCTAGAACACCTCAACAAAATGGAGTTGTTGAAAGGAAAAATCGAACATTAATTGAAATGGCAAGAACAATGCTTAATGAATATGAATTACCAACTTATTTTTGGGCAGAAGCCACAAACACTGCATGTTATATTTCAAATCGAGTTTTCAAAAGACCTCTTTTAAACAAAACCTCATTTGAGCTATGGAATGGAAGAAAGCCCTTGGTATCATACTTTAGAGTATTTGGATGCAAGTGTTTTATATTAAACACCAAGGACAATCTTGGAAAATTTTCCTCTAAGTCTGATGAAGGTATCTTTTTAGGATACTCTTCAACCAGCAAAGCATATAGAATATTTAATAAGAGATCATTAATAGTGGAAGAATCCATGCATGTTGTTTTTAATGAATCTAGTAGACTTGATCTTGTGAAAGGTAGTGCTCTTGATGATGTTATAGATAATATGGACAAACTTGTCATTGAAAATGGAAAAGAAGAAAAAGATCAAGAAAATCTACTACCTCAAAATCAAGAACAAATGGAGCAAGAACTTCCAAAAGAATGGAGAATGAACAGAAATCATCCAAAAGAGCAAATAATTGGTGATCTATCAAAAGGAGTAAGTACTAGATCTCATTTCAAGCATTTAGTCAATGGCATAACTTTTATTTCTCAAATTGAGCCTAAAAACATTAATGAGGCTCTTAATGATGAAAGTTGGGTAATTGCCATGCAAGAGGAACTGAACCAATTTGAGAGAAATAAGGTATGGAACCTAGTACCAAAACCAAAAAATCATCCAATCATAGGCAACAAATGGGTATTTAGAAATAAGTTAGATGAACAAGGGTTAATAACCAGGAATAAAGCAAGACTTGTTGCAAAAGGATATAATCAGGAAGAAGGTATAGACTATGATGAAACATATGCACCTGTAGCTAGATTAGAAGCTATAAGAATACTCTTAGCATATGCATGTCACATGAACTTCAAACTTTTTCAAATGGATGTGAAAAGTGCATTTCTAAATGGTTGTATAGATGAAGAAGTGTATGTAGAACAACCACCAGGTTTTGAAAGCTATGATTTGCCAAATCATGTTTTTTAACTTTCAAAAGCCTTGTATGGTTTAAAACAGGCACCAAGAGCTTGGTATGAGAGACTAAGTTCTTTTTTATTAGAAAATAATTTCACAAAAGGAAATGTTGACATTACACTGTTCATCAAAAAGCATAAGAATGAGACACTAATTGTTCAAATTTATGTTGATGATATAATATTTGGTTCTACTAATGAGCTGCTTTGTCAAGATTTTGTTAAGTGCATGACTAGGGAATTTGAAATGAGTATGATGGGAGAACTTAAGTATTTCCTTGGTCTACAAATCAAACAAAGCAATGAAGGCATATTCATCAACCAATCCAAATATGCCAAAGACTTAATCAAAAAATTTGGTATGGAAGGATGCAAAAATGTCAAGACTCCTATAAGCACATCAACAAAATTGGACAAAGATGAAAAGGGTATGAGAATTAATGAAAAACTTTATAAAGGTATGATCGGATCACTTTTATATCTAACTGCCTCTAGACCTGATATTATGTATATTGTTTGCTTATGTGCACGATTTCAACCATGTCCTAAAGAATCTCATTTGACTGCTGTAAAAAGGATTTTAAGATATTTACATGGTACATTGCATCTAGGTTTATGGTATCCTAGGAATTCATCTTTTTATATTATAGGATATTCAGATGCAGACTATGCTGGTAGTCTTTTAGATAGAAAAAGTACTTCAGGTACTTGTCACTTCATTGGAGAATGTTTGGTTTCTAGGTTTAGCAAGAAACAAGTTTCAGTTGCTCTCTCAATTGCTGAAGCTGAATACGTAGCAGTTGGATGTTGTTGTACACAAATTCTTTGGATGAAACAACAACTTAAGGACTATGGTCATGAGATGAACCATATACCTATAAAATGTGACAACACCAGTGCTATAAATCTTTCAAAGAATCCTATTCAACACTCTAGAAGTAAACATATTGACATTAGACATCATTTTATTAGAGATCATGTTCAATATGGAGATGTTGAATTAGAATTTGTATGCACAGAAAAGCAATTAGCAGACATTTTCACTAAGTCTCTAAATGAGGAAAGATTTAATTTCATTAGAAGAGAACTAGGTATGATTGATGGATTAACCTTGTGATTACAAGAATAAGGAATTTTAATTGATGATATTAAAACATATCACAAGTTGTAAAATAAAAATTTTTTATGAGAATTTATGCTTTATGTAGTAAATTTTTTGTTGAAATGATTGTTGCAGAACCTAATTTCAATCTGATGAAAATTATAGGGTAGTCACGCCCGTGACTAATACTCACGCCCGTGACTTAAGTGGCCCAAAGAGGCAGTGTCGTTCACGGCTTCGGGTCACGACATGTTTCACTGCTTCAAGTGGTGAAACATAGTTTCACGGCTTGATTCACGCCCGTGGCAAAGATCCCTCAAGGCCGTGACATAATTTCACTCCCGTGACCAATTACACCCCAAACTAACAGAAGCTTTCACCCCTTATGTCACGACTTGCTTCACGGGTATAAGTGGTGAACTTCAATAGTTCACGCCCGTGACAATATTTTCACCCCCGTGATCTATGATCATTCACGACCGTGATGTTCATCTATCACACCTGTGAACTTATTCACACTTTCATTCACGGGTGGAACACTGCTTCAGCAAACCGTGAACACGACTATTCACGCCCGTGAAACCATAAGTCACGCCCGTGAATGTATCGAATATATAAGAAAACAGTCGGTTACACTTTTCATTTCAACTCTCCAACTCCCAAAACCGCTCTCATTCACTCTCATTCATTGAGACATTGAAGATTCCGACCCCAAAGCCTTGAAATTTCACTATAAATACCATCAAAAGTTCGAATCTTCAGCAAGAAACAGACATTTCTAGGGTATTTCATCATATTTTCTCTCTGTCAAAAATCTTCTTAAATTCCTTCAACTACTAAATCTTTAAATATGGAGTCTGCTTCATCAAAAGGGAAGAGAAAGAAGTCCCATGCACCAAAGAGGTATTCAGATTACCTCATGAACATCATTCCTGAAAGTTGCCATCCCCGGTATGCAACTTTGAAGAAGAGACCAATTTTATCTTCAAGGTCCTTCGAATGGCAGACAGTCCGTAATCTCGAACTCAAGATGGCTATGATAGCGCAACTTCAAGCCTGTCATCTACAAGAATTTGTTGATATTCATCTGCCAACTCTATGGGAGCCAACGCTGGAATTCCTCAGCACCTTGCAGGTTTCACCAACCGGAGTGGTGAAATTCCAATTCTGCAATAATGCAACCACCCTCAGCGCCATTGCATTTGGAGCATTATTCAACCTACCATCTGATGGCGTTCTAAATGAGACTAAGGTAGAATTCTCTGCCCCTGCAGCATGGACACATTTTGGCACGGATTGCAGCTGGGATGTCAAGAAAACTAAGAGAACACATCTCAGGACCCCAGTACACAGGTATTTGCATAGGTTTCTAACCTATAGCATTTTTGCTCGGGGAGAGAGCAATGGAACAATTAGGAAGTCAGAACTCTTCCTATTCGAGATGGCTCGACGGGGAGTCACAGTGGCACTCTCAAGATGGTTTGCAAACCATCTTCTCTCAATCGCTACCAAGCCCACAGGAGATATATTGATTGGGGCTTATGTCACTCATATGGCAGTGAAACTCAATTACTTGAAGATGGATAACCACCACTTCAACATCATTCCTGCACACCCACGAGATAGGTTGGATGTAGAGTCATTCATCAAGATGGGAGCAGCTGTCAGAATCATTTTTCAAAACGATATCTTCTACCGCTTCACTGATACTGCTGGAGAAATTATCTCGGAAGATCATGACACGGAGGATTTTAAAGTAGGCCTCCAGGGAGTCCAGCAGAAGAAGAGGGTTAGGATTGAGGAAACAACTCCAGTCATCGAGCAGGACATTGGACAGTCCTCAGCCTCCACACCGTCTTTAGCGCAGCAGGTGGTCGACCTCTTGGCACCACATTTCGAGCAGCTGCAGACTTCCATGGACGAAAGGTTGGAAAACCTCAAGGACTTCATGGAGTCTCGGATAGACAGCCTTGAGGCTGAAGTAGTTAGGCTTCATGATAGGATGTCTGGCTAGGATATAGGCTAGAGTATAGCCTAAATTTGCTATGTTTGATCATTATTTTTTTTGTTTTGTTTTGGTATGTAGGAAATCTTAAATTTCCTTTCTTAGTTTGTATTCTTACCTTCATAATATATATTTGCTTTTGTTTACTTCAATCTACATATTCTTTTTGATTGATGACAAAAGGGGGAGAAAACTAGCAATATGCCATATGCAATAAACAATATGCAATAGAATATGATAAGGGAAAGTAGCATCAAACTAGCAATATAAGAATTGTTTATCAAAGCAAGTTACAACATGCCATGATATATCTTAAATACACCTTACATACACTTTATATCTTGAAAAGGAATTATGGTATGTATTGGATATACGTCTCATATAACTTGCATATACTTAAAATCAAGTTAAATGCTACATCTTTATTTACTATTCTTGCACATTATAATTTTTTATCCTAAGTATATTTTGAGGGGGAGACTTCTCAAAATCACATATTGCTAGATTATTTGTCACCATCAAAAAGGGGGAGATTGTTAACCTTGAGGGGTATTTCCGTCATTTTGATGATAATAAATAATATAGCAATATTGTATTTAACATACTTGTTTTTGAAAGTATATTATACAGGACATAAAATGGCAAGAATGGAGAATTGGAAGAATAATCCTTAAAGAAATAAAAAGTAAGAAGTAGCATGTTCACTGCCGTGACTCAAGGAGTCACCCCCGTGAAGAAAGCTAACCGTTACCAAAACCAACATTTGAAGTTCACGGCCATGAAGGAAAACCAAACCGTGAAGTAAGCATTTCAGTCACCCCCGTGACTAGAGGTGTCACTCCCGTGAAGAGTTGTGTAAATTCAACCAGAGAGCTTCACGACCAGAGTCACCACTTTGGTCACGGCTGTAAAGATGTTCGCCCCGGTGAATGTAGGTGTCACCCCCGTGAAGGATATATTTAACTTCATCCAGAGAGCTTCACGACTTTAGTCACCACTTCTCTCACGGCTGGGAAGAGTGTCACGCCCGTGACTAATTAACGTCACGCCCGTGACTCTATATGTCAAGACATTCTAGAGAGCTTCACGACCAAGGTCACCACTTCAGTCACGGCTTGGGAAGAACGGTCACCCCCGTGACAAGCATATTCACGCCCGTGACCAATAAAAGAGAAAAATGTCAGGCGCGATTTTTTGGTTGGTATAACGGCTAGTTTCTAAATTAATGCACCCCAATGGCTATATTTAGCCATGAGAGTATAAATGGAAGTCATTTATGCATTAAGAAATAAGAGG
Source organism: Triadica sebifera (assembly GCA_023653625.1). Lineage (NCBI taxonomy): Eukaryota > Viridiplantae > Streptophyta > Magnoliopsida > Malpighiales > Euphorbiaceae > Triadica > Triadica sebifera. Next base: position 21,281,538 of record CM042894.1, read on the forward strand.
ATGATAAGAGAATAATAAGAAGAACAAAAGATTAGTATATATTTCAAATCACAAGCTATCTTGTATTTTTATGCTTTGTGAACAAATCTATTCTCTGTAAAAATCTTTTTGCTCCTCATATTTGAGCAATAAAGATTTATAAGTGGTTCTCTGTGTAATCTTTACTCAAGTGAGCATTGGGTAGTTATGGGTTAAGAGAAGAACACTTGTAAGGGTTAGTTGTGTGAACCTCCAAAACACAAATTTAAAAGGTTGTTTGTGTAAGCCTGCAAAACACAAAGTGTAGGTTATTGTGTGAGCCTGTAAAACACAAGTGTAGGTTGTTTGTGTGAGCCTGTAAAACACAAAGGAATTAGTTATTGTGTGAGCCATTAAAACACAAGGGATTTCTGGGTTAGGTGTGAGCCATTGTGAGAAACACCATAGTTGGGAGTGAGCTTGTAAAACTCCATTGTAACACTTAGTGTGTTAGTAAAACTCCCAATTGCGATTGGGGAGAGGAGTAGGGTTTGTTAATACTCGAACCTCTATAAATCTTTGTGTCTGATTTTCTCTATCCCTTCTAAAATTAGCAATTTTATTTCCGCACTTTAAAATTTAATTTTAGAAACTCCAATTCAACCCCCCCTTCTTGGTCTAATATCTAGGCAACAGAGCTTATCAAAGCATTGCCTCAAAGTGGTAGGTCTAGCAGTTTGTCAGATAAATTCCATTACATTTTCAAATAAATCCCCCTGATCTACACCTCTAGCTGTAGCATGACCATGAACATAATCAGATTCATTAGCTTTGGCAATTCTCTATCGTTACCTTGAATGAAAAGATACTTTTGCACTGGAAGGCTAATTACTTTTAGCACCCTCCCTCAGCGTTCACTGAGAACTTGAATCCATAGAAAAAGAAGAGGAACCCTTATTGTAAGATAGCAACATATTTATATGATGCATATGCATGAAACACACTTTATTTTATCACCCAGCCTGGTCTGATACAAAAAGTTGTAATACCCTCTTACCCTACTAATATTAGCAAGGTAAGTGAATGTCACCAAATTCTTTGTTTTGGTATTTAGAATTTATTTATTGTATTTATTTAATATAACATTACTAGTGCTTTTTGGAACATAATTTTAAACACAGTCTCCCAAATTTATTTTTTTATTTTTTTAAATTAGTGGAATAATAATGCTAGGTACCATTTTAAATAAATTCATCAATTATAAAATATTACTTTAAGAGTTTAAATACATAAACAAAAAGAGCTTCAGATGTTGTTATCCACTTTTTTGGCGTTCTTCTCTTTCTAACAGCTACTATCTTTATCTATGAGCTACTTTAATACCAGCATGTGGAAAAAACTACATGCGTTAAGCTACTAGCTTAGTGGTACTTTATATGGCAAAAATTTGACATGCAATTCGTAATATCTCACACAATCAAACATTTCATGTCAAATAAAAGAAAAATCACATATTTACCAATAATAAATGGCTCCCAAAATATATTCTTTTCTGATTTACATAAATTTCTTTTACATATAATAATTGTGTTAATTGCTAATATCATCATTATTGTTGATATTATTTTACTTTATTTGACACATCCTTGAATACCTTCTTGAAGACATGTCCATCTCAGCCAAGGATTTCTGAGTAATGATCTCTACAAGAGACCATAGGTATACTCTCCTTCTATCAGGAATGGTGAATCCTCTATTGACTACTAACTACCTTTGAATACCTAATGCTATACTCAATCACTACCCTATGAGCAACCTCTGAGAGGCAATAAGGAATGGAGTCAAAGTATATGATTCAATATCCAAGATAACCTTAAGTATCTCAAGTCTAAGGAAACTTGCACCATTGCTATGATGAGACTATTGCTGACATTGAATAGATATCCATGTGATTGTCTCATAGCAGGTCATCTAATGTACTTAGCTACTCTAACAAGTATCCACATATTAACTTTAAACATCTCATGTCTTAATCTTATGAAATCAGTTGTTTGACCTTCTCAAGGAGTATAATATGTACTAGTCTATTCGAATTAATAATGCCACATCTTGTTAATCCTATAACTAGGGATAATTTAGGTATAAATACAATTACACATTATAGGAATCTCACTATCATGATCTCATCATGATTTCCTTCTTGTTGTGTTACTTACCAAGGACTTCATTAGATGGTGTAAGATCTATATTAATTCATATACAATGAATACCATATAATTAAAATGCCTTTTATTAATAAGAAATGAGTACATCAAGTACTTAAGGTGATTGTCTTTAAGGCACCTCTTTGACAATAAACTTAACTCAAAATGCATATAATAATTTATTGTGAGATAAAATGAAAATGTAGGAATTAGAGGAAATTGAGATAAATATCATATGAATGTTTGAATTTAAGTGTTAGAGGTATGTCATGTTGTGGAAATGTGTTGTGCATGTTTTGCAATAGATTAATATGATTTTTGGGTATGTCTTGGATTAAATTAGAGTTTAAAAACATCTCTCTAGAAGCTATTCACGGGAGTAAATTCTTGTATGGAATGCTTACTATTCATTCTAGATTCATTCTCGGCTTGGAGCAAAATAGGGATTAAGGGTGTGAATCATATGTCACATATGTGAATCAGTTTTAAGAATGTTCACAGACTAGAGACCATCATTCACAATCATGAAATAGCTTATGTCACAAGTGTGAATGCTCTATTTTGAATAAGAAATTTATTTATAAATTATTTAATGTCAAGTTGAAATATGGAGTTAAATATAATAAGATCTAACCTTTAATGCATGAATTGAGTGCAAATAATATAAAATAAAATAAATCAGTGGGTATAGAACATGAATAACCTTAATATGCATGAAATACATGAAAATAACATGAAGGTTGATGAATATGGTTACACATTCATATAACATGATATAATAAATGCTTAATTGCATGAAAAGTAAAGGGATTATGTAATTATGCTATAAAGATATAAATGTGTAATATGTAAAATAATTATTACAAAGAATGTATGAAATTATGTAATTTATGAAAAACAAGTTAATGAAATATGGTGATGGTGTTGGCATTAAATATGGAATTACTTTTGAAATAGATAAGCCCATTACTCTAATTTTGGACTAGAGTTAGGATAAATGACATACCATTGAGGGCACAAATAGTATCTAGATTATGAATTATATTCTCAGTTAGTGTGGCTTAAGCTTTACGAGCACTTTTGACTTAAAAAGCTCAGTCAAGGTGGCTTAAACTATGGGGGTACTTTTGACTTGAGAAGCCTGGACGAGCATATACATATAGAGGACAAGGTGGCTTTAGCTCTAGGAGTACCCTTAGTCTGATAATTCTTATATGTTAATATAAAACTCAATCAAAGTGGCTTTAGCTCTAGGAGTACCATTGACTTGAACAACTCAGCCTAACACATACAAATAGTAGACAGAGTGACTTAAGCTCTGGGAGCATCCTAAATCCATAACCCTTATCCAGTTTGGTCTAATTTAGAGTGCTAAAGGCAAATTAGTTAAATCTACATTAAACAAAAATGCTTATTAAATGCAATTATTATTAAATACAAAAGTAATTATGATTCAACATGTTTAACAAAATGTATGTTATTAGTATATGATACAAAAAAGATAATGTAATCTATCAAAAATGAAATATATAGTTTGAAAAAAAAATAAATTAGGTAATAACTTTGCATATACGTACAAAAATAATAGTTTTGTACGAATTTTAGTATATGTATATATATATATATATATATATATATATATATTGTTTGAAAATAATGTAACTCAAATATATGAGGGAAGTAGGTGGAACAAAAATGCTATAGGTAAGTAAAGTTATTATATAATGACATCATAGATAATTTATTTAAAAAATGAATAGTAAATGTTTCATGAAAATATGGAGTGACTAGAAGAGTAAGATTACTATGTAGCAATACATGATATCTATATGTGACAAGAAATACGTAATTATACTCTGGCATAACATATTATGATTTTAAGATTTGATAAATGAAATTGAATAACATAGATTAATATGGAAAAAAAAATTATATAGTAACATTGATAAAAGCAGTCATATGTGCCTACTAGGTAGGAATTAATAGAGGCATAAATGGCTAGATTAACCACATATTTTGTAGATACTAGATTTAAATATAAATGCATGTTATAACTTAATAACTTATTGTTTATTTACATGCACTACTAAGCATTTATGCTTAGTGTGAGAGTTGTTTATTTCTCTCATGCAGGTTTAGAAGTGATGACAAAATCTAAAGAATAAACAGTGGGTAAAGATAGAAACTAGTATAAATTCAGGTTAGTGAAGCAGCTGTGAATCCCTATAAATGGGTGATTACTTCATTTACACATATAGTTTAAATGATTGCATGTTTACATGATTATATATACTCACAATGTTGAAATAAAGTTTGGAACATATTTTAGTGCACTTTACTTTTATTATATGGAAGATATAAAATCTATTTTAAACATTTCTATTAGTTTAAAATGTAAATGTGTTTTAAGAAAAAAAATCTACAATTTCTATTAACAATGTAAACAAAATTTTGAGAAGAAGTTTGTAGCATCCTCTTGTCTAACTGTACATACAGTAGGGTGATGAGGTGTTATAATACATCTTCTTTATGACTCTCTAGGGTAAGAATTCAAGAAAATTACTTTGAGAAAATTGTTGAAGAGCTTTTTGCATTCATTCTTTGGGCTACTCCATTTCATACAACCACCCTTTATATCTTTATTTTTTTATTTTTTATTTTTTTAAAAGCTTAAGTGTTCTTCAGTTTGAGGGTTGGTGAGTGTTTATTTATTGCAATCAATTAAGTTAGGTTAGGGATTTAATCACCTGTATAGGATTTCAGTGTGAGTTTTTGGAAAACACTTGGGTAGCTTAAAATTAAGCTTGTAAGAGTTTTGTAACACTCGTGAATATAGCCAGAAAGAGCCCAACAATATAAGATAATGCAACGGAACATTTTTTGTTACGAAAAATCAGTTAAAATAAAACCTTTTCATATATTAAAACCTGATTAAGTATAAACATCAAATTTAAAATAAAAAAGCCATGTATCTTAAAACTCGATGCAACTGATCGATAATATATAACAAAACTAGCTTGGGCTTACACTAAATCAATGTTACAAAAGTACATCTTAATATTAATTTCATGATTTTGATAAAAAAAAAAAAGGCAGATAACAAACCAAAATGCATATCGCATGACAAACAAAAAGAACAAAAGAATGTCTTGTATGAACACCCACCCTTAGATGTAAGTTTACTACGATCGATCTTTGTATGAGCTTCTACTCTTCAGTCAACTTCTGTCCAACAGCTATAAACCTAGGTACAGAAACACATTCACACACTAAGTTACCTAATGCTTAGTGGTACATATGTGTACAATACTTCTACATACAAACATGTCATGCCATATCATTATCATACCTTGTGATCATGCATGATTGTACCATGGTCATAAAAGGTATAACATGCATCTATTTACATTTCCATAAACCATATTTAGAAACCATAAATATCAAATTATATTCATTTTTAGTTTATTTCACAATCCATTCATATTGTTATTCATGTTCTTGCCCAAAACTCTAAGTTTGACTATTTGGATGCGGATTGTGAAATAGGAACACTCATATCCTAAGATAAAAGCCATTTTGTTCATTAACTGTATATGCTCGTTCGAGCCTCTTAAGTCAAGAGTACTCATAACCCGAGCTTAAGGCATATTGACTAAGTAAAATAATAATCCTAGCAATTCAAGATCAAAAGCACTCACAATCTGAGCTTAAGTCACCTTGTCTTATATCAATATATCATACGGTACTGTAACCCTTTCAATGATATGTCATTTATCATATGTCAAGTCATACATTAGAGAACTGGGCAATTAAATCATATTCTTTGTCCTTTAATTCCATTATCATATACATGTTATCCAAAAATTAACCCCATTTATGCATCATCACATTACCAATACATAAATGTCATATTACGTCATTCACATGCTATTATTCATGCATACAAACATCTCATAACATATGCTTAAGCAAATTCATCATATAGCATCATTAATAAAAATTGATATTATGCATCTACTATATTTCACGGGCGTGAATACCCATTCATGGCCGTAAAGTGCCTTATATACGTGCCTTACCCATTAAATTAATAAATAAAAAAGAATATATAAGAATAAGAAAAAATCTTAGTTTAGTATTAGTTTAGTAATCTTAGTTTAGTATTAGTTTAGTATATATTAGTATATGATATACTTAATATACTTAGTATATATTATAGTATATAGTATATATTAGTATACATTTTAATAATATACAATTTAATAATACAATTTAATAGAAAATAAAGTATACAATTTAATAGAAACATAATTTAATAGAAATACAATTTAATATAAACTTAGTGTATATTATAGTATATATTAGTATAAAATTTACTATAAATCGAAATGAAATCTATTTAATGAAATCTATTTAAATAGAAATGAAATATTAAATTTCAATTTTATTTTTATTAAATAAATTTTAAAATAAATTTGATCAACATATGAAAGCTACTGGTTCGAAAAAAACATCATTAACGAGGTTGAAGTAACTCTTCATGAACATGATGCAATATTTCATAGCTTCCTAACCATAAAAACAAACTGTGAAATTCTAGGTTTGAACATGAAGAACTAGGTATCGTTGTTCACCGCCATGATTAAATGTTCAAAGGTATGAATCCATGCATTTATGGCTTTTCCAAGTCATGAAACAAGGCATGAAAGCAACTACCTATTTTGTGTACATATTTTATAGGCGTGACTCCATTGTCACAGGCCTGAAATCTTATTTTGTTCATGCATTCAGGATCGTGAACCTTGTATTACGGGTGTGAATCTAAGAATTTTAATGGCATAAATGAGCCAAAATAGAGCATTCGTGTAACATATTTAAAAGGCTCTAAGATTGACCAATGTCAATCACATCTATTAATGTTTTTGCAAATATTTCATGCTAATAACAAACTTGAACAACTTAAAAACCCATTTAAACATCATTTAAGCTAACAATCACCCTTTTTGGACATTTATACCATAACTTAACATATTATGTCATTCAAGCACACAATCTCATACAACCTATTCATTACCACTGTTATCATGCCATTATATCATCCTTATACATTTACAACATATAATACAAGCCAAAATTCAAGGAAAATGAATTAATATGCTAATATGTACATACCTTTAACAAAATGGAGCCTTAAATACTCTTTAAGCTTATAAAGCTTGTCATTTCTTGTGATACATTTCTTTGCTCACTTACCACACCTAAAATCACAAAAACATCCATATAAGACCCTTACAACAGAAAATAAACTAAAACCAACCTAAAAACTATGTTATATCACCACCTTTCAACATTGTTCACAAAATTTATCCAAGCTTTATAAGCTTTCAAAAATGGAGTTTTTAGTTAAAAGAGGGTGAAGAAGATGAAGCGGAAGTCTTTGACATGTCAGAAAGGGTTTTATGGGTGGTGGTTAGCAGCTGGTGTAGAGATAAGGAGTAGAGGAGAGAGAAAAGTGTGGTTACTCACATGATCACCCGACCTGTGTTCATAGGCGTGATTGCCTATTTAGAAGTGTGAAATGCTATTCACCACCATGACTAACCCATTAACGAGCATAAATGTCCTCTTTACTCTAAAAGAATTTGCCACATTCAAAACTCAATAGTTTTAAACCTTGCCATGACTTTCATGGGCATGAAAATCACTCTTTTTCACCTATCTAACTCTTAAACCCTAAACCACCCCATTCTCTCTCTCTTTAAGGAATCAACATAGCATATATGCCCTAACTTGCATGCGTTACAAGTTTTGGCTACAATTATAAGTAGATTATTTAGTGGATTAAAACTCTTAATGTGGTTGAGGAGATGACATAGGTTTTGAGGGCTAAACCTCTATAAAATTCTATTGTTGTGGTATCTTCTCTTCTTTTTACTTAAACTTTTTAATTTTCACTCCTTAAAATCACCAATTCACTCCCTCTTGGTACTTTTGGATCTTTATATATATATATATATATATAAACTGAATTGACTTTAACTTGTAGCACTATTAAAGGTGTAGGGCACTACAAGACAAGATTGAAATAGTGATGGATGAGAATCCATTGCTAATTAGTGTCAAATTAGTGATAAAAAGGTGAGCAAATTTAATAATTTTTTTTATAAAAAGAACTAGCGACAAATTTGTAATAGATTAGCAATGATGTTTTTGTGATATATAATATTCATTCCTAAAATAGGTTGTTAACTGTGGCAGCAAAAATTGGCGCTTAGTATTGCGATATATTTGTGAGAAATTAGTGACAATATTTAGCGATAAAATGTAGTCAGTAGATAACTTTGGTGACAAATATTGATGTCCAAATTTGGGGCAGTTTAGAGTCGGTTTGGCGAGAGAACATTTGCTTTAGATATTAACCATTGCTAAGCCGAAAAGAAAATTTATAATTTAGAGAAGAATTTTGAATTCCTCTATATTCTGAAGATTTAGAGATGGATTGCCTTCATCATTAATATTTTTGTGGTTTATTTTTATTAGTGATTATTGACGGATTAGAATCTATCACTATGCTGAAGGTTTAGCTATGAATTGTCTCCATCGCTAAGCTTTTATTGGTTTTATTTTTACTAAGTATTAGCTACAAATTGGAATTTTTCACTAATCTTGTTTGTTTGTTAAAAGGTTAACGATGGATATAATTTTGTCACTAAGGCACTTAATTAAACAATGATATTTTGAGTGTAAATGATTAGCAACAAATTGGATTGTTATTCTAAAAGTTTAGCGACGAATTGACTTTATGCATAAGCTATTATTGGTTTTATCTTTGTTAAATATTAGTGATAGATTGAAATCCATCACTAATCATGATTATTTGTTAAATGTTTGTGGTGAATATAATTGTCACTAAAGCACTTAATTAAATGACGTCATTTTGAGTGTAAGTGATAAATTATCTCTGTCACTTTTTATTTTTATTAATGATTAGTGACACATTGTAATCTTTTGCTAATCTTGATTATGTATTAAAAGGTTAGAAATAAATATTAATTTTTTCACCAAGACACTTAATTAAACATATTTTTTAGTGTAAATGATTAGTAATGAATTAGAATTTGTCGCTTTTTAAAGATTTAGTGACAAATTGACTTTGTTGGTAAGCTTTTATTGGTTTTATTTTTATTAATGATTGACGACAGATTGAAATCTATTGCTAATCTTGATTGTTTATTAAAAGGTTAGAGATGACCATATTATGTTACTGAGATATTTAATTAAACGATGTCATTTTGAGTGTAAGTGCATTTATTTATCCCTTAGTGACGAATTTAGAATCCATTGCTAAGTATGAATTCAAAATTTATAATAAAAAGTAGAACAAAATTTTTCAAAATAAAAATTATTATTTTTATTATTGTGTCGAATTAAATTAGATATATTAAAATTGTATAAAAATAAGTATAAAATTTAATAAAATTGAGAAGAAAAAAAAAGAAAATTATGCCAATTTGGTGATATATATATATATATATATATATATATATATATATATATATATATATATATATATATATATATATTGTAAAGTAACCCTTGCTAGCTAAACCTTCTCCATCTCATCTTTTTTATCGTCGCCTCATTCCCTTTCTTCTTTTTTCTTCATTTCACCTCTTTCTTCTTTTAAAAAGCTAGTGAATGGAACCATAATGTCTAACATTGATGATCCCTTGCCAACCAAAATTGGAGATTGCCACTAGCATTTCAAACAAAGACATATTCAGTTAGTATCACCATTGCTCCTTCATGTTATAACAACAACTAAGAGTATTCCAATAACTTCCTCGTGCGTGTTGTCCATTTGCGTTGTCCTTTGCTCAAAACATAGGTAAAAAAAAAGACCCATTTCCCTCAAGGATGTAATTTCCTTTGTTATCGCTCTTGCAAAGACCCCTAGCAAGTGTCGTCGAGCTTTACAACTCCAAAGATCCCTCACTTACCTTTAGGGAAAGGAACTTATCTTTATCCATGGTCAGGCAAATCACTACTATCTCATCATTTTCCTCCTCTTTCTCTTTAGTCTCCATCACTTTTAAAAATCCTAATCTTTTCCTCTTCTGCTATTTCACTTTTACAGACATTCAAGCATATGAACGACGGTCGCAACTAGAAAGTCGTGGTCACATGAAGTTCATCCATAGCTCCAACTATGGAAGATGTTGCCCCAAGGTTTGTTTGTCTAGCATGACATTATTTATAGGAAAAACAAATATTTTGGTACCTAAATTCCTACCAAAAACACCAAATTTACCTATATGCTAATGCTCTTCTTCATTAGAACTAGGTATTTTCTCCTCCATTGTCATTATCGAAAAGAAATTAATACAAAGATGAGAGTATGGCAAAATAAGCATCAATTCATAATTGAAACATAAAGATCCAGAGTTTTGGAAATACAAGCTAAAATTGTTCAGAAGTTTAAAATACATTTTTCAAAAGTGTAGAAAACATCCAGAGATGAAATAAAGATAAAATAGGACATCCGTGATAATCCTGTGGAAGATGACCACAAAGGTAGGTAACCTCTAACTCGAGACTAGTTATACGAATGTCAATACATTCCTCAAGAACTACAACTTGCTAATCAATATGTTGTTGAAATATATCAATGCACTTTTCAAAATGCGTAATCAGCTACTGGACCATGTCAGAAGCGGAGGATGAGGAGGTCATACCACCAACAGGGGCATCTATTGTCTCAACTCTCAATCTCTTTCTCTATTACTTACTTTGCAACTCATCTTTAAAAGCATCTGAATCCCCATCATCCCAAATCACCTCATCCTAATGATTTTTAAATCTATATAAATCCTAACAACTGCTCCCATCTTGATAAAAGATTCAATATCTAGTTTATCCTAGCATACTCAAAAAATAAAAGTTCTATTTTTCTCACAACACCATTATTCCTAGCAAATATATTGTATGTCAGGAATCTATGAATGTTCTTTAATATGGGATTGGCTAAGTGTGTGCTCTTTATCAATTTTACATCCCAAAGTGATCTTGAATCAACATTTTTCCAAGTAGAAAAGGCATCAAAATCAACATCACTTTCATTCAATAAACCCTCACTAGATAGTTTAAAAATTTTAGCAAAATAAGTAGTAATCAAGGTTCTTTTCTCAAAACATAATTGGAAACTCAGTTTCCCAAAAGCATCAACATGTATAGTGCTAAAAAATTCTAATGTGATCTTGATGCCAATACAAGAAATGGATGAGAACTTTCAAACAAGGATCAAGGTATAAGTAACCTTAAGGGCTCTTCTGGCCAATGGATTTATCTTGTTTTGATTCCTAACTCAACAATACTCAAACATAACTTGGGATTGTTATACGATCGTGAAACTATTTGGTATGGCTTAATCTAGGATCAGAGGAAGAGAGAAGTTTAAGAAAACATATTTGGTATTTCACAATGGGGTATTATAGGGCTTAAACTAAAGGCAGTTGACACATATGTCACTGCTTACATCATCAAGCACTAAAGATAAAGTAATATTCCTAAATAGTGACGTAATCACTATGAAGGAGACTTTAAAAAGAAAAAAGCACATCACACTATTGTAGGTAGGGTCAGCTGTCATCAAGTCAGCTGAATTATTGCAACTTTTATAAAAGCATAATATAGTGGCAAAAATTTCACTATTTATAGATCGGCTCATGTGATGGAAACAAGTTAAAGTCTTTGAGAGTGGGCTCCTCTTTTCTGGGCCAATCATCAATGTCTTGGGTCTCCTCAATACTTTCGGGTGGGGGTCCGAGAAGTCAATGTCTTAATTGTAGTTGAAGTTTGGAAAAGTTGGAACTTTAGATCTGAAATTGAAGCTTGTGCTAGAATAGAGATTGGGTCTGGGCCTGGGCCTGGACGCTTCTTCTCGAATAATTGTTACATCTTCAAAATTGGGCTTGTAGGTTTCTTCCTCTTGTGAATCTTGATCAATCACTAGGTTTTCATCGTCAATTCTGAACTTGGGCGTGAGCAAATGAGGCCATGGAATCATCTTAATTGTTTTACATGGATCTGGGCCAAGCAATGTGTAACTTGTTGGAGGTAGGTGGTAGTAGTTGTTCCTTCATCTAAGTTCTGGGTGGATTGTTGATTTTACTTCCTCTAAACACATGGGATCTTAATGACAAATGGTTCTCCAAAGATTGAGGTGTCCAAGTGCTACAACTGTATTTGTTCCTGCAATGTGTGTGTAAGGACGATGGAATATAAAAATTCCAATGATCCCTTCTGGAACCTTAGGAGTTGAATGATCTCGATCAGCTTGGCAAATAGCTTCTTCCAATAGCTAAGAGGTTGGAACCACGTAAGAAACTTAACATGTGGAGACTATAAATTTTCTCGATTGCATATGAATGGGAGAAAATCTATTAAAGGGATTTGAACTGCATTATAGAACAATGTTGACTGACACCATAAATATCATAACTACTCATAAAGCATAAGCTTTGTAGAGAGCCTATAGATGATTACCCAAGGGTACTCTGCAGGACAGTAAACAATTTTCCTTGGAAGACCTAGCTTGTCTTGAAACAACATCATGTAAGTGAACAACATGTTTTGGGCAAAGCTCCTAATTTTTTTGAGATTTGGACCTTTTAGACATCCAGGTGGGAAATCTAAGAGACTAAGAACTAGGGTGTTTGACTGAGAATTGGAGGCCATAAGTATGAGAGGAATTTCTGATGATGATGAGATGAGATCAATTTGGGAAGGTCGTGATAGAAAGTCAAGGATAATGTTCTAATCTCCTTCTTTGAAAGTAATGGATGAGAATTTTCAAACAATGATCAAGGTATGACTAACCCTAAAGGCTCTTTTGGCAACTAGATTTATCCTGTTTTGATTCCTAACTCAACAATTCTCAAACATAACTTGGGATGGTTATATGATCATGAAACTATTTGGTATGGCTTAATATAGGATCAGAGGAAGAGAGAAGTTTAAGAAAACATATTTGGTATTTCACAATGTGGTATTACAAGGCTTAAACTGATCATATCCTCTCTCATGCTTCATAGAAGCTTATATAGACATAAAGGCAGTTGACACATGTGTCACTGCTTACATCATCAAGCACTAAAGATAAAGTAAGATTCCTAAATAGTGATGTAATCACTATGAAAGAGACTTTAAAAAGCAAACCACACTATTGTAGGTAGGGTCAGCTATCATCAAGTCAACTAAATTATTAAAACTTTTATAAACCACAACTATGCATACAATCCTAATCAAACGACCTAAAACTCAAAATAAAGCAAGTTTTGAGAATATTGTACCTGCAAATGATGCTCGAAGGAAGCAAGTAGAGCATAGGGTTAGAGACGGGTCTTCCAGTAGTAAACTTGTCAATTTACCCCACCCTTTTGAGGGACCAACTTCTAAATCCATGGAAATATCAAATAGGATCAAAAATATTATGAAAATAAAAGAAAAATCAAAGAGATATTTCTAACTGCGATGAACAATGGTTTTGAACTTTGAAGTGACTTCTCCGTTGAAACACAATTTTGATATGAAATAATTGATGAAAATGTGTTTAATTAAAGCAAAAATTGGTGAAAAAATGAAGGAAAACTTGTAACATCCTTGACTTCACCACATGCATATCCACATACATTTCATTTGAACATACGCATATTCCATATAATCCAATTGAACACGTGCATTTCATACATATTTTTATAGAAACAAATTCATGGCACGCACTAGCTATATGTCCTAGTATTTGACAATTATATCGAGTCGCACATGTGTACTTATAACCTAAAGGAGGATAACAAAGCATTAGAAATAAATTGAATAAGGTGACTAAATTAAAGTAAGAAAAATTACTATATTAAGATTAGTAAACATTTACATTGTTAATTTAGCTAAATCGGGCCAAATGATTAAGCTGTATTATTGTGTGAATTAATGTAATTATAAATATATGTAAATAATGATAATAATAATAATATAGACAAAATAAAATGAAAATGAAACAAAAGAAAAATAAAATAAAGGAGAAGAGAAAAGAAAAGAGAAAAGAGAAGAGAAAAGAGAAGAGATGAAGAGAAAAAGATAGCTTTATCTTCCTCCCCCATTTCTGCCTCCTCACTCCATCCCGTTTTCTTCTTAATCTTCCTCCATTCCAGAACTCAATTATTCCTTGTTTCACTTAGTTTTTGAGGCAAATTTATCCCTTGCAATTTTGTTCTTGGTAAGTAATCAATTCTTATTACTATAAGGTTGATTTGAGTTGCTTAGGTTCATTAATAGGCATTGGCTTGCACCCTAATTTTGATATCAAGATAAATTAATTCTGGAAAAGATTAAAACAAAAAAGTTGTTTCTTTATGTCTTAGATTTATTGACATGTAAACATTTTTGCAATATGTGGTGTATAGAATGATATATCCTCTCTCTACTGAAACTGGTCTGGATGTGGACCCTAAGTGAGTTAGCCACTGTGTTTTTTAGTTTTGAATATGATAAAGCCATTATATGAAGTATCTCAAAACATAAAAGTTGTATATATATATATATGTGTGTGTGTTATGTATCTTTATACCAAATTCAGGTTCATATGTCTTGTGGGGTTTGAGTTATTTCGAATGGAACCATGACTGTTCCATAGTTAAGCTGACTGCTTAGTGCCCTGAGCAGATCCAAAAATATTTTTGGCTATTTTGAGCTCCTTAGAGATATATTATGTAAATTATCAAAACACTAAAGTTATATTTATATGTCTTATATAAATTTTGGTACTAATTTCAGCTTAATATGTTATGTATAGACTAATTTATGGCCTTTGGAAGTCATACTGTTCCAGAAGCCAATTCTATTATTGACCAGTCAAATGTTTCTTATAATTTGAGGACCATAGATACATAATTGATAAAAGTTGTAAAACATGAAAAAAGTTCCATTTGAACCTATATAAGCGTCTGTAAATTTTCATTGAAATATGACTTATATATTATAAGTTATGATGAATCACAATTGGTACCCTGAAACTGCCTAAGGGCAAAAAACAGAACACATTTAGAAATTCCACCAAACATTGTACAATGATCCAATTGGTATGAAATTTTAATATGTTACATAATTATATGTTAATTTAATTAAGAACAAGAATCACATTAATTGGTCATGTATAGAAAAAGTTATAGGCTAAATAGTACCATAAGGTTACACTACCTCATAGGAAAAATCTTAGCTATTGATATGAGCAATGCATATTAATTTTTTTAAGCCACATTAAGTCTCCCTAATCATGAGTTAATCAATTGTATTTTCATATTAGGCTCACAACATATTGGAGACCCATGAGGAGCAGATAGACAATAAGTTAGGGGTCGGACTCAAAGGAGAAAGGTGAGTCTAATTATCAATTAAATTCTTTAATGCAAATGAATGTTGCTTGCTATGTGATTCATATGATTGTCATGATTGGTATTTGATAATATGATGATGGATAATTTGTGACATTGTGGTACATATAAATGGTATACTTGTGGTATATTTGAGGTATATGTTTGACATATGTGATATATATACATAGTATATGTATAGTATATACAAGGTATATGCGTGGCATATGAGGCATATATGCGGTATATGTATGTTATATGTGATAAGATACAATGGTTGATGAATGCTTAAGTACAAGTGCATATGCATATAGACTTAAAAGGCATTGTGAATAGTTAATTGATATTGTAAAGCAAAAGAAGAGGCCTATGGCCCAACAAATGTGCAAATGAAACAAATGATCAAGCTAGCTAGCAAATGCAAATATTCACATGGCAAATGTTCACATGGAAACCCGGGGCAATGTCTGTTTAACTTAGTCACAACAAAATGAAACAAGCAAAGCATTTGCATGCGTAAGGAGTAATTATTATACGTTTCAACTTTATTGATATTTATATGATACTGATGAATAGAATGGAATACATGGTATGTATTGGATTTGTGATTTATTACTATGAGTTGTTTGGTACTATAGAGCTCATTTGATGGTTATTTCACTGAGCCGCAACTCATCAATTTACATCATTTTTCAGGTAAAGAAAAGTGATAGCTCATTTTGAGTAGCGTATAGAAGACATGGAGCACAGGTCACTAGCCGAGCCTCATCACTCTCTCTCCTTGCATTCCACACGAGCATGAAAATATGTCATATGCATTTTGTATTTACGAGTTGGAATATGTATAGTCATTTCAAAATGGATTTTAAAAATGCATAAATGAAAGCAACTCGTAAATACTTATGTGCAAAGTTTATGTTTCATATATGTGATATATCGTATTGTGGCGAAAGCCTCAAATTTGACTTGCAAAGTCATTGAATGATATTACAGAACATGAAAAAAATTTACTACCAATGTTAACAGGGTATTTTACCTTTCCACTCTGCTATGTGTGATTACTTGATATAAGGATAGGTTATACTTAATTGCATAAGATGTGGTCTTACAAAACTGGTGAAAAATGATGGAGAACCAACTATGAGAGAGAGAAAACACAAAAGGGGTGGTGATAGGAGAGAGAAAATGAGAGGAAGAAGATGAAGTTTTTGGGTTTAAAATCAACAATTACGAGGATGAATATTTTTTCATAGGTGTGAAAGACCAGTTCATGGGATGCCAAGTTGTGAACACAAGGCATGATCAAGTCTACCTATTGGGTTCGTTTGTTCACTATCGTGAATATATGTTCATAGGCGTGAACACTTGCTATCATGGGCAACTAGCCCTGACACAAAGCGTGAACCAAAACATTAATAATTATGTCATTTTGGCTTAAGCCTTTATGGTCGTGACTTCATAGTCATGGGCATGAAGCCCTCTTTCACAATTTTATAAGCCATGAATTAAAACATGATTTTTTTTCCAAGAAAATTTCTTTCTAAGCTATCTAATGCCTTTTTCACAATCATGACCATATGTTCATAGTCATGAAACCTGAAAACTATGAAAAATTGAATTTTTGATGCTCATTTCAAAAACTTATAAGATTTAATAAAACATATAATCATCAAAGATAAAATCACTCAAGGTTCACAATAAACAAGTATGATTACATACAGTTACCATCCAACTTGTCAATTTCTCTCTTAATAAAATTAAAATGTTCTTCATACAAAGGTTTGGTAAATATGTCAATAAGTTGGTTTGCAGTATTAATGAATTCTAGCACATCACCTTTATGCATATGATCACATTAAAAAATGATGTCTTATATTTATATGCTTACACTTAAATGTTGGATTGAATTCTTAGAAAGATTAATTAGACTAGTATTATCACATTTAAAGGGAATGTGATTGAATTCCAATCCAAAATCTTTAATTTGTTGTTTTATCCATAACACTTGTGCACAACAACTAGTTGCAACATATTGGCTTCAACAGTGGATAATGCCAGAAAATTTTTCTTCTTGTTGAACGAAGAGACAAGGGAGTTTCCTAAAAACTGACATGTACTTAAAATAATTTTTCTATCAACAATACTCCCAACATAATCCTCCAATAAGCCATTAGATTAAACAACATATTTTTAGGATACCATAGACCTAAATGCTAAGTACCAATAAGATATTTTAAAATTATTTTAACAACATAAAAATGTGATTCTTTAGGACAAGATTGAAAGCATGCATATAAGCATACAACATACATAATGTTGGCTCTATTTATGGTAAGATAAAGAAAGCTACCAATCATACGTCGATATTTCTTTTCATCAACAAATTTACCATTCTCAACTTTGTCTAGCTTCATAGGTGCTTATAGGTGTTTAGCTTGATCTATGAAGATTTCATTTGAGCATTACTTGATTTGAAAGTCCTATGAAGAACCTAAGTTCTTCCATCATGCTCATTTCAAACTCATTTTGCAAATACTTAGAAAACTTTTCACACAAGCTCACATTAGTAGCATTAAATATAATATCATCCATATAAATTTGAATGATGAGAATGATGTCATTTTTATGCTTTTTGATGAAAAGTGTTTTAATCAACATTGCCTTTTGAAAAAATATTTTGCAAAAAAAAAACTTAATCTTTCATGCTAAGCTTTGGGATTTATTTTAAACCATATAAAGCTTTGGTAAGTTTAAAAACATTGTTTGGAAGATCATGATGTTCAAAACCAAGAGGTTGCTCAACATAAACTTCCTAATATATAAAACCAATAAAAGGGTGCTTTTGTCATCCATTTTAAAAAATTTAAAATCCATGTATGATGCATATGCTAACATCCTAATAGCTTCCAACTTTGCAATAGGGTAACAGATCTCAAAGATAAGAACTAATATCATTTGGACTATATATAACATAGTCAGTCTAGTGGGAGTTGACATATAGTTCATATTTTAAATCAAATAAGGTTTATTATGGTGAAAGGAAGAACTGCACTATAGTTGTTTATGGAAGGGTTAATAGTCAAACCACTAATATTTGGTTATTTGAGTAGTCAATATGTGTTGCTAGATATCACTCATGATCTACTTAAAATCTTAGGATGATTTTGAGTTGTCAATATAACTAGAAACTTAATAAGTCACATGAATAGAAGGAATGAAGAAAATGTGAAATGAGCTTTGGATTAGATCCAAAATAAGAGAAATTGTGAGCTAAATAGATTCATGGGTGTGAAATGGTTTCATAATTGTGAATTGCATTACATGTTGTGCACGTGACACCTATTGAGTGTGCTACATGTGTGATTGTCGCTTGGTTACGCATGAGCAATTGAGCCTCTATAATGCCCACCAATTAGGGGCCTAATTTATAAGTTGGATTAAGAAAAATAAGTACATGATTAAGGTTATGGATATATGAAAATAGTATAAAAAGAGATTATAAGAAATGGGATGTCACATATTGAAGTTTCACAGTCATAAACCATCGCAAGATCGATTTGTGAATTAGAGTAGATTCACAGCCATGAAATGATGGTCACACCTGTGAACCTCAATCTGGGTATTTAAAACGGTTTCATTTTCTATCCCACATGACATCCTGAAAGAAACCCTAACATCCATTCTTCCTTCTCCATACCATAGAGCTCATCCCACACTTTTCCTTGATTCTAAATCCTCAAACATCAAATTTGTAGTTATAAAGTGAGATTTGGTCAAGATTTTGAGAAAGGATGAATGAAAGAAAAATGTTTCAACTAAAGGAAAAAGTTTTAGAAGAATTAAAAGAGAAAGAATGAGGTCGCTAGAAGACCCATTTCCAGATCTAGAAAATTGAAAGATGATCTAAATGAGAACAAGCTCCCTAAAAAGGAATGTTAAGCTTACACTAGGAATAAAAAATGATTAAAAGCTCCAAAATTAAGGTTAGTACATATGTATATCTCTTCACAATCTAAGAATTTATGATGCATTGTTTGATATTCTAGATTGGTAGTGAACTTGATGTGTTATAGATTGGTAGTGAATAAAGTTAATAATCCACACTATAAATGTTACCCATTGTGATAAATGATTTGAAATAAGTGTAATGGTATGTATAAGGCTTAAAATATGTTTAAAATGGTTTAAAGGCATGAACTTGAGTTAAATGTGTGAATGATTATTGATAGGAGTGTTTAATATTGGCCAATTTTAGAAAGTTTGCATGTAGGTTGGTGTATGCTTTGTTTTGGCACAAATTGGGTAAGTCGGAATTTTCAAATTCACACCCGTGAATAAGTATTTACAACCGTAAATCACGTCTACATGATATGACAGGGTTTAGATAGAAGCATTCATAGGCAAGTTCAAGACCACCTTCATGGGTTAAAACCTATGAAGGCTATATTCATGAGCATGAACCATAGGTTCACGATCGTGAATGCAGGAAAATAGAAAAGTTAAAACTTGAATTCAAGTAACTTAATTTGGAATCAAACCTTGAAAGTATGTTTCTAAAATTTTAAGTGTGAAAGGAATAATATATGGAAATAAGGTGTGTGACTTTTTAATGAACAATTGTTTGGATACTGATGTAAAAAATGTTAGGCATCACATATGAAATATGGGATATGGTAAAACTATAATGAGCCTTTAATATCACCCCACTTTTTGAAATATTTTGCATGATGATTAATTGTGTGAATTAAATTAAGTATGAGATAATAATGCATGTCATGATGATGATGATGTTAAGATAATGGTTGTTTGAATTCAAGCTTATGGAGTCTATTTGTGAATGATGTGATAACATAAATGAAGATTTGATAATCCAATCATAATTGCCCATACCATCTAACTTAGGACTAGCATCAGGATAAATAACATGTCATTAAGGGTATAAACAGTACCGCTGATATAAAAAAAATCAATTATAACACTTGTCATCATAGCCTGTGACAAATATTCTTATTCTAGTAGGCGATCGATAAACTTTTAGGCTATGATAACTACTTGTATCATAGTCAGTCTAGGTTTAGGATGTTATGAGAAAAATAACTTAATATTTTGAATCATTATTATGTACTCAATTGGATGTTATTATATGAGAAACTCAGTAAATATGTGAAGACAAATGAATGTAAGTTAAGATATAAAATGAATGACATTGCATATGGAACTAGATAAACTTGATGAGAATAAAAGAAGGAAAGTAAGGATAAATTATATAATTAGAAATAACATTATGACACTAAGATAAATTGTGATTTAATATATTGATGTTGGATAAATGTACGAGTATACATATAATATCTTGACATGCATGCATATATTTTGTTCAATATGTGTATATATATATATACACACACACCACTAAGCACGAGTTGTTTAGCGTGTGAGTTTTTTTGCATGCAGGTTGAAGTCGGATTGATGAATTGCTGACAAAGTATGAGAGCCCAAAAAAAGAGTCATAAAATAGTTATCATTAATGATGGGGATACATTCAGATGTATATTATGATTTTTAAATTATGTCAACCTTTAAGTTTTATAAAACCAGTGGATTTTTGTTTTATAAACTAGAAGGATGGTTATGACCTATATTCCTTAAATGTTATTAAGTTTTTATTTTGATTTCCTTTGTATTTTATTTCATTTTAAAATAGTAATTATAATCATGATGCAACCAAAGTTAATTTAAAAAAGTTAATTTTTTAAAAAAAAAAGTTTGGTTATGTAATACTCACTCATAATATTGGATTTGATCCAATATATAAAAAGGTATTATAAATTCTATTGTGCATGCGACGCCTGTTGCACATGCGATAGGGGTGGTTTCTATCAAACGCGTGCGATGACACTATAGCACTTCACAGGCTCGACTTCTTATTGCTTTCACGACGTTAATTGGCTTTGTAAAATTATATTCAGAATAGGAAGCAAAACCAATGGTTTTATGTGGCCAACTCTAATAGGAATTAGAGAACATATAAATAGTCATTTTAAGAAAAAAAAAAATTTATGGTTGCATCTCTTAATAAAATATTTGATATTCTCTCTCTTTCACAATTTGATCTTCCATTACTAGTATATTTGATTATTAATGCCCCATGTCAATAGTGGTTATTTTCTTGCTCATTTGCTTGTATACTCTTATCATCATTCACTTGATAAAGTATGTAAAATTTTCTTTTTCTTTTGCATAAATATTGGTAAAGTGAAATCAATAATAAGATTGTATATAAGAAACAAAGAGCAATTTTTTTTTTCGATTTTACTATTTTTCCCTATAATCAGTTTCACCTCCTTAAATGTCATTTTCTTGTTTGAAAGACTTGAAAAATGAGATAGCTTATTCAAGAATCAAAAAGTTTGTTTTTATATCTATTTATCGTTTGGAAGTTGGGTGCGGCTTTGTTTGCATCAATCTGAGTGGGGTTTTGTTTTCATCAATCAAGTCAAATTATTAAGATCTGTGATGTGGCCTTTATAAACCGGCCCTTTATAATGAATGGTCTACAGTGAACTTGGAAGCATATATAACTTGAGCTCAATTATTATTTTTGATAAAAAGAAAAGCACAAATTGTTAAAAATAATGTTAATTTTTAGAAAATAAATAAATTTATAAACTAATTCAGTCACAACTTGTCATATAAATAAATTAATGACCATTTTATATACATAATAGATCACAATTATACTAATTTATGAGTTTATTCATAAATATGATTTATGAAAATATTGCATTGAAACATCTTTGAAAATGTTTATAAAAAATAACAACAATGATGAAAGTGAAGTGTGGCATTTTCTGTATCTAGATGGTCGAAGGTTTGGGATAGACCTTGTTATGTCTCATGTATATCCATGTAGGGAGCTGAGTATTGTTTGGTAGAAAATATGAGGTGGATATATGAGATGGTTTAATTAATAATTGAAGAAAAAGATAAATATTTTTGTTAGCAGTTGGTGAGCTGTTGCTTGAATGGATGAAATGGTATCATAAACAAATAGGGCCCTAATTTTCTGGTCCCCAAATTCCCATTAAACCTCCACCAAAACAGCACTCCACGGCCATTCATTCTCCATCCCTTGCCATCCATCTTGACCTTAACTTTGAAAAATTCAATACAATTTAGCCATCAAAGGATTATTCAGTTGGCAGAGAAAAGGAGATTCATTTTTCTAAATAGTTACTTTGACAAGGAAAGTGAGACACTTGGAATAATGAATTCTACTGTTTTCAAGTCCAAATGGATACATCAATTTTCAATTTCTCTTGATTTGGCATCAATGATCAAAAGCTTAAACAAATTTGCCGCGCAGAACAAGGCCTCAGCCAATATAATAATAATAATAATAATAAAACAATGTACAAAATATTCAGAATAAATTATTCATTGACAGTTCAACGTCACATTTGCAAACAGCATCCTGACTGAAAATAGCTTACAAGTTAAAAATCAATAGCATCAGTTCACAATATGTCAGGAGTAGAACTTGCAAGTGATATCAGATAATTCAAATTCTAGACCCTCCCGCTTGAAACAAATAGTTGAATAGATCATACGCTTTTGACTTCCTTTTTATTTTGAATGCGTTATGGTTTGACTGGAAAAATGGCTGCTTGGAATAACGGCTTCTGGATATGATGAAAAAGGCTGCTAATTTTAACAAAATTCGTCTGCATTCAAGGAGTAAAAGCTGAGTCAAAAGATGAAAAGGCAGCAGAACAATTACTAGGGAATTCTATTTGCAGAACCTTTCAAGCTGCTCCCATTTGCTCCTACATCAGCCACGAAGACACTACCAGAATCACACCACCCACTCAGTACATCAGTGCTTGAGCACTGCAGCAAAAAATTGACATGCAAACCTATCAGATGACACTCTCCTATACTATATACTGCTGTTAATCTGACATCATTTCAACCAAAAGGTTACTCAATTCAATGTCAACCCAACCACAGTACCAACAGATTAAGGAATAAAAAATAATATAATAATATTACAGTGGGAAGACAATAGAAGAAAGTAAATGTTAAGACTTTCTAGAGTCTATAGTTGGTTTCTAAGGTCAATGTAAACCAAACGCAGAACTAACTATTAGGGACGCATTTGTGGGCAAGGTTTACGTACAACGCGTCGCGCACCACTTGATCGCAGGCAGAATTAATGTCACAACTTACCTTTTATTTAGTTTCCTAGACCAGAAGAGTTTTATTTTATTTTAGTATAGCCTTATATTTCAGCCTCGATTAGAACTTTTCATAGTTTGCTATATTTATTAGTATTCCTCTATATTTCAGTCTCAATCAGAACTTTTCTTAGTTATTAATAATAATCTATATTTCAATCTCAATTAGAACATTTCATAGTTTGTAATATTTATTTTAGGATACCCCTATATTTCAGCCTCAATTAGAACTTTCCTTAGTTTGGTATGCTTATTTTAGTATACCTCTATATTTCAGTCTTAATTAGAACTTTTTTTTTTATTTTGTAATAATAATCTCTATTGAAAGAGGCCGATAGAATAAAATAACCATGCAGAATTTCTATAAGAAATAATGTAGATTTAAGACTCTCTACTCAATGAGTCTAAGTCTAAGGTAAAGAGCTCCCTTTTGGTCTTTTTTTTTTAATGAATTCAAAGGTCCTGAATCTCTTTGACGAACTGGATTAAGTTTTGTGCTCCCTTTGATGAGATCTATACTCCTGATTGGCATATAGATTGTTCAAGGAGTTGCCCGGTAACATGATCTCTGACTCGAAAACTTAAACACCAACAGATTAAGGTTATAGTTTTTGTAATTCAAATGAGGGGAAAAAAAGAGCATGGATCAAACAAATTAATTTGAATGGACAACCACTGACACATGTTAGATTTGTTCCTGCAAGAGAGAATTTCATGCTTGTATGCTGCCAATTTTGGAGAAATACAGAATTAGTACCTTACTGAACCCAAGCCAGTTCGAGTCTCCTCTAAATGAAAATACTTTTTCACTCTTTTCCCACTGTCCACAAAACACCTGCAAATGTACGTTCATCATTCCATAGTAATAATAGCAGCACAATCATATAAAGAGATACTAATTAAAAGTTAAAACAATTTAGAAAAATTGTTCACATTGAACCACATGCAGCATCACATATGTTAGTCTATATTGACTCATGCCTCGCTTTTAGACTCCAAACCATAAAATTATACCATGTCTCCCATCACCCCTTCATGCAGCATATCACAACTGCATGTTATTCAGTCTCATTTTTGTGTCACTTCAAAGCTTTATTCCATAATCTCGAATGATTCAAGCATCCAGTGTTTTGACAGGTTTACAAGATCAAAATTTCCACTTAATATTGAGGTTATCAAAAGACTTTACCGGAACTGATAAGGTAACTGAACTCATTCTATTAAACCCAAAGACCAAATCCCAAGATAGGCTAACCTGATACTAAATAACAAGTGCTAGACAAGGTGGAAATTAGAAAGTATTAGGCAGAAGACACAATAGAAAAATGAGGTTAGCTTCAGTAACTCCAAGGAAATCACCTCATAATCAACCCCTTGTATATATATGTAGTTTGGGTCCAATGATGAGAATGCAAGTCCAGTTATCTGCAATATCAGCAAAAGACCAAGCAATTTAATTAAGCTGCAATATCAAAAGATTCAAAACCCAAGGAGAAACGATGTATGGAATTTCAATAAAAGCAATAAATATCCAAGAATTTATCTCACAAATCTTCCTGGTTGATGTCATACTAATACATTACCATAAAATACAACATATTTAGCCAAAATAATCCCTCCTCTCTTAATCTTGAGTTCTTGAAATTTCCATCAGGTTCTCAAAATTTGGGAATTACTGTAAACTTCAAAAACTAGATAGTCTAATCATATAAATCTGAACCAGGCAGATCTGCGAACTCTTTTCCCATTATTTTGGACACATGGAAATGCAAAAATTTGTGATGGAGAAGTGAATTTAAACCAATAGTTCAATAAACCCGGAATTATAATGAATTCCCAATGAAAAGGAAAGGTGGCAAGATGCAGCACGAAATCATAATTCCCTACTAGAGTTTATAGAGAGGTATTCTGGATATAGTTATTCATAGCGAGTCTTATTGTTTCTATTGACCATCAATAATACGTTCTCAGAGTATTTTTGCCACAGTATCTGGCGGGGTTCAATAAAGATAGCAGGACATATTAACTCATTTAGAGAAAAAGGAAAATACCTTTTGGTCACAGCACTGAACGACTTATAAAGAATAAGTCAATGCTAACTTCAAAAATATCTTAGCAAAAGCATCCTATACAAATCGAAGATGCATTATGATTTCCATTGCTGTGCTTAAAACATCAATTTTGACTCTCTCTAGTGAAGTTGGTTACAAAAATAAGCACTTCTTAATAAATATGTTTTATACCTGTTAAATTCAGAGCTAAATAAAGTAGAAACTATTCATTCTTCACATCAATGTTAATTTGGTAGTGACAAAACCTACCCTCGAATATTCCAAATTGATTCATATAAAAAAGAGCCTCAACTAAGAATTCAAGAGGAGAAAGCCATTAAATATGAACTGACCTCATATTTTGAACAGTGAATCCATCTTGAAATTGGCGACCATCTACAGTCAAGACAGAAGTACTAATTAGCTCTCATTCTGTTTATTGTAGAAAACATCATCCTCCTATCTCCTCTATATCCATCTTTGCAAAAACAGAGCACACTGGCTTAGCGTCCATATTGTTAAACATAAATCATCACTGACTCAAGTGACAAAATGGAGAACACCAAATCAGAAAAAACAACTTCTGGTCCATTATCAATTGCTATCCCCCACAAACTGTTTACAGTAAAATAAATCAACAGTGACCAACCTTCGAGGATCATAAATGGTCACAGAACGATCAGCACCACCCACTGCGATATTACCAGTTGAGGAACTGCAGACAGCATAGATAATATCACCAAGAGAACCACAAATTCGATGCAGACAACCTCCATTTTCTTTCATTCTCAGGTCCCATATTGTAAGCTGCAGTGATTCCATGAGACAAAGATGGATATATTTTCCATACCAGAAAATGAGGAACTTCGCAAATATATAAGCAACTAAACAAACAGTACCTGGCAACCCTCAGTAATGGCTAAAATGGAACTTTCATCCCTATGACATAAATTCTGCAAAAAGTTCAACGAGGATGGATACCAGAGTCTGCAAAATAGTCAAATAAATTAGAGTGTGTAATGATCAAATTCAAAATATGAGCTTCTCCAGAATTACATTACATGTATCTCCATAAAAATATTTAGAACAACACTAGCCGGTTCATACATATCTTGCTATAGATATAAAATCATCATACAAATGAAATATGCAAGGCATATGTAAAATTATGATGAAATTTCCATAACCAAAATATTAAAAAAAAAAAAAAGGCTTGTTCAGCATGTTTGGCTCCAGAGATAAATTCCAGATATATAAGATCAAACTATTGCAATGGATTTGGAACAGAGATTAGGTAAAATTAAATTCAGGCAGTTTAATAAGGTTTTTCACTAACTAAAACATACAAGTCCCCCATCACAAAATGCATGATAAAATATACAGTTGCATGCATGTGACTTATACAAATATGGAAATCAACATAAGGATACAGATGCATATGCTTCTTATGCTCTCTAACGAACAGAAGGAGGGCGAGGGGGGGTTGACCGGTGACTAAGGTCATAGTTACTAGGATTGGCTACTCTGCGAGACCAACATTCTTGTAGGTTCCCCCTGCCTATATCAAGAATGAACACTGGTCGTCCCTCAATCTAATCTATGTCTTTATTAATAAAAGACTAGATCGATGTTCCCTCAATCTTTGTATTCCTGTGTGACTTGTTTGTGCCTTTCTGAGATGATATTTTCTTGTGCTACCTTGTACAGCTACATTTATGTTTTCCTTTGGTCCTCAAGAATCTACTAATTGAGCTATATGGCTAATAAATTTAGCATCATAGCACTTAGCTGGCTTGTTTGAACGTGTCCCAAGTGCCACACAACACTGAGAATTGGGCCCATGACATCATTTTTATTTGAATTAAACAACAGGAAAAACAAACATACACAACACTTACGTATGTAAAGTTCGCAAGTGAATATCTTGGTCATAGACATCGATGGTTTTGCAGAAGCTACGTGCTACAGCTGCCTGTACCAGAGAACATTTAAGGCAGAAAAGAAAAATCAGGATGAGTAAATAACCTCTTATTCATGCAGAAAGCCAACGTTTGATATAAGAATAAAGCATATCACATGCTACTTAAAAAACTCTCATGGATATACTGACAAGAACCTGTGATAAATAATTAAATACAAAAAGTTTCCATTAAATTCAGTAACAAATTTGCCAAGAATTTCAACTGCTATCCCTTCAAGAACAATACAATCACCATAAATCCATGAAGGAAAATAAAGAAAAAATTTACTCTCATTCTTATTCATTTACAAAGGAATACACAAGTTTATATAGAACTTTAGTTCCTAGAATCAAAGAATACAAAAAGAAGAAAATAAAAAATACAAAAGGAAATAATTCTGATTTCCTAAAATTAAATCCCTAATTTTTCTACACTCCCCCTCAAGTTGGTGCATAAATATCAATCATACCCAACTTGTTTATCAAGTGTTCAAAGTTATGTCTTGCAAGACCTTTGGTCAAAATGTCCACTATCTATTGACTAGAAGGAACAAATGGTAAACAAATAGTTTCAGCTTCAAGCTTCTCCTTGATAAAGTGCCGATGAATCTCAATATGCTTCGTCCTAAAACACTAGACAAGATTGTGAGTTATACTTATTGCAGTCTTACTATCACAATATAGCTTCAAAGGAAGTTTCATCTTCTTCTTAATCTCTTTGAGAATTCTTTCTATCCACAATACCTCACAAATTCATTGAATCATCGCTCTAAATTCAACCTCTACACTACTACGGGTAACAACACTTTGTTTTTACTTCTCCAAGTTCCCCTATACAAAAATACAATGCCCTGAAGTAGATCTTATGTCAGTTACAGAGCCAGCCTAATCTGCATCTATAAATACTTCAATACTCCTCTGATTAGTATTCTTAAAAAAACAGACATTTTCCAGGAGTAGACTTCAAGTATCTTAAGATTTTGTATATTGCTTCAAAATGTTCTTCATAAAGTGCATGCATGAATTGACTAACCACACTGATTGCAAAGGCAATATCCAGTTGAGTATGAGATAAGTAAATTAATTTTCCAACCAATTTTTGATAACTACTGGGATCGACAGGAACATTTCCTTTGTCCCAAAGTTTCACATTAGGATCCTTAGGAGTTTTGATCGGTCTGTAACCACTCATTCCAGTCTTTTTCAAGAGATCAAGAATATACTTACATTGAGATACTACAATTCATTTACTTGAACGGGTAATTTCCATTCCAAGAAAATATCTTAGAGCTTCCAAATCTTTAATTTCAAACTCTAATGCAAGGCTCTTCTTTGATCTTTTTCAACCACATTATCAACTATGAGAATAATATCAACATAAACTATTGACACAACAACATTTAAAAAACAAGGTACGATCATATTGTCCTTGAGAATATCCTTGTTTTCTGACATATTGCATGAACTTTTCAAACCAAGCTTTCGAGGAATGTTTGAGGTCATATAAAGACTTTTTTAGTTTGCACACTTTGGAGTCAAATTTCTCTTCAAAACGTGGTGGGCTATCCATATAAACTTCCTCCTACAAGTCTCCATTGAGAAAAGCATTCTTCACATCTAATTGCTGCAAAAGTCAATCTAAATTTGTAGCAATAGATAAAAGTACTCTTACTGTGTTCAATTTTGCAACAAGAGCAAAAGTTTCAGAATAATCTATGTCATATGTCTGGATGAATCCCTTAGCTACCAATTGAGTCTTGTATTTTTCTACTGAACTATCAGAATTGTATTTCACAGTGAAAACTCATTTACAGCCTACAGTATTCTTCCCTGTTGGCAATGTCATAACACTCCAAGTATTATTCTTCTAAAGAGCTCTCATTTTTTCAAGTACTGTTTCCTTCCACTTTGGAATTTTTAAAGTCTCCTGTACATTTTTATGAATTTCTACACTAGACAATTTGAATGTGAAGGCACAAAGAGATGGAGATAAGTTTGAGTATGACACAAATGTGGATAGAGGATATCTAGTACAAGATCTTATTCCTTTGTGAAAAGCTATAGGAATATCAAAATCAAAAGTCTCAAGAAAAGAATGGGAATTACCTATACTAGATTCAGACTATTGATTTTTCCTTAGTTTGGAATCATGGTCGTGCTGAAGAGTCAATTCGTCTTTCCTTTGCTTATGATTCTTCTTCGAGTAAACAATCTATTTTCAAGTTTGGTCACCTTCTGTGAATATATTGCTTGTTGCTATTATATTATTATGTTGACATTATAGAAGGTTGTCCTTTATTTTCAGTTTCCAAAGATGGTTGTTCAGAATTTTGATTTTCAAAAATATCACTCATAGTAAGGGGAGTTACAACACATAAATATTGACCATTTGCTATAGGTGCACTAAACTCAAAATCTTGGGAAACAATTACATTATTTGTAAAAAAACACATCATAAAAGTTGACAAATGAATCTTTATTACAAATCTCCCCTTGAAGATAAATATCCTAAAAAAAGTTGTGTTTTAAAAAAGTGACATCCATTATGACAAAAAACTTCTTTGATATTGGATCAAAACATTTATAACCCTTCTGATGTGGAGGAATAACCAATGAAAATACATTTCATAGCTCTAGATTTAAGTTTTCCAATTTTCCTATGTTCATGAACAAAAGTTGTACATCCAAATACTCTTAGAGGGAGATATGCAGAAAGTTTGGCATAAGGAAAACTTTTTGTGAAAACTTGAAAATGAGTTTGATATTGTAAACCTTTGGAGGGTATTATATTTATCAAGTATGATGCAGTTAAACCAGCTTTTCCCACAAATACTTGGGAACTTTAGTTGTAAAAATTAATGTCCGAGCCACTTCCAATAAATGTCAAATTTTTTCTTTTAGCAACTCCATTTTGTTGAGGTGTATCAATACAAGAACTATGATGAATGATACCTTTTTCCAAAAAAAAAATTTCCCAATGCCATGTTGAAATATTTTTTTCATTATCACTTCTGAAAATTTGTATGTTAGTGTGAAATTGAGTTTGCACCATATTATAGAAGTTTTTAAAAATCTTTTCAACTTTGGATTTTTCTTTAAATAGAAATACCCAACAGAGTCGAGTATGATCATCAGTAAAAGTAATGAACCATTTCTTACCAAAATGTGTACTTATCTTATTAGGTCCCCAAACATCACTTTGAATCATAGTGAATGGTTTTGATGGTTTGTTGTGAAGGAAAAAAAGTACAATGATGTTTTGCAAATTCATATATTTCACAATAAAACAAAGATGAATCTTTATTATCAAATAACTTAGGAAACAAATGTTTTAAATATTTAAAACTAGGATGGCCTAATCAAAAATGTCATAACACAACATTATTATTGGAAACATAACTGGATTCAAAACAAGTACTTATTTGGTGGGATTGTCACCCCGACTCGGAACCATCATTAAAGAAATAGAGTCTTTCACTATGTTTAGCAGTGTCAATCATCCTCCCCAAGATCAAATCCTGAAATACAGTTAGTTGGAAAGAAATTAGCTTGACAATTTTGATCATAAACTAGCTTACTGACAAATAACAGATTACACTAGTGTTTAGGAACATGAAAAACATCATGAAGAGCAAGTGATAAAGACACTACAATAGCACCTTCTCCTGCAATGGTTGAAAGAGAAATATCTACAATTTTAATTTTTTGATTGCCTGCACAAGGACTATATTAAGAGAAATAACTTGACAATCCAATCATACGGTCAGTTGGACTAGAATCAATGATCTAGGTATGATTATCAAGAGAAATAACTTGACAATCCAATCATACAATTAGTTGCACTAGACTCAATGATCTAGGTATGATTAGAATTAACACTAATAAGAGCAGTTTGTAAATAGTTACCTTTTTGAGCTAAGGAACAAGGAGTTTTTTGAGACTCAAGAAGCTTGTACAACTGGTCTATTTGTTCCTTGGTAAAAAAAAACAAACTTAAAGAAGCTTATTGCTCCTGATTCCGATACTAGCTTGAAGTGCACAACTTCCTCCACTAGACTTCTTTTTCAGATTTTTTGGTTTGCCATGAATTTTCTAGCATGTCTCTCATGTGTTCCATGGTTTTTTGCAGTAATTACACCACGGTCGTTTGCCATCATTTTTTTCTTCTTCCCAAAAACTCTATGTTGCTGAGTAGAACTATCCATTTCTGAGATAGGAGCAAATTTTTTAAGCATCACACTCTGTCATGCTTCTTCTTCTCTCCTAACTTCTGAAAAAACTTCACGAATTGTTGGTATGAGGATTTTTTCCAAGGATTCTGCCTCACACTTCATCTAACTCCTTACTTAGTCCTGCCAGGAACATGAAGACACAATCATTTTCCTGTCTCTTCACTAATCTAACACTTTCACTTGCACATTCCCAAACATCATCATAACATAGGTCTAATTCCTGCCACAAAGTCATTAATTCGTTGTAGTAGGAAGTTATATCTCGGTCACCTTGTTTTGCATGCCAAAATTTAGACTTTAACTCAAAAATCTGTGAAGAATTTTTCATATCAGAATATGCATCCCTAACTACATCCCAAACATCCATGGCTGTCGGCAAAAAGATAAATGGCTTGCCAATTGTAGGTTCCATAGAATTCACTAACCAAGCTATAATTAAGAAATTTCTAATTTCCAGGTCCGAAGAGTTGGATCCTCATTTGTTGGTCTTGCTACTTCTCCTGTCAAATAACCAAGCTTCCCCTTACCTTCCAAAATCAATTGGATAGTTTGAGACCATTCCACATAATTTTTCCCATTAAGCCAGTGAATGTTCAGTTGAAGTGAATTAGTGCCCCCTTCTGTAGGGTTACTAAAAGAGATGGAATTCATACTAGAAATATTTTCTCCTGACACAGTAGAATCCCTACTAGTGGAGTCAGTCAATGCTATCTTCCGGTGATTGTAACTTGTCATAAGGACCAGAAAATAAACTGAACAATAATTTAGAAAGAATAGTACCAAGACAACTCAGAAGAGTACAAACCAGCTTGAAACAGTACCAAAACAATTCAACCAAGGTTTGAGTAACTAGAAAGAGAATCTGAGACATGAACCTCAAAAAAAGGTGACCAGAAAGCGCCTCACACGCTGGTGAGTGAAATTCTAGCTGAAGCTACGACTGGCGCATGCAGTTACTTGTGGCTATTTCTGGTGACAAGATTCAACAGGACGAAGTTTCGATAGCCGACGCTTCTCCCTGTGTGGGCGGTGAGAGTCAACTCTCTCTTTAGGATAACGGGTATTAAAACCCTAAAAAAGAACTGTCTAAAATTACAAATCAATAAAGCTGTAAGAACCCAACTCCGATACCATGAAGGAAAATAGAGAGAAATTTTACTCTCATTCTTATTCATTTACAAAGGAATACACAAATTTATATAGAACTTTAGTTCCTAGAATCAAGGAATACAAAAGGAAATAATTTTGATTTCCTAAAATTAAATCCCTAATTTTCCTACAATCCAATATTAATTGATTAATATATATATATATATATATATATATATATATATATAAGTTGGTTAATTTCATAAATCATTTGCTAGTTGGTATTAGCATTGCTTGAAATGAACCTTAATATGGAACCAAAAGCATAATGCAAGGAATGAAGAAATCTGTGCGCATTTGCAAAAGGAAAACTTGTATAGCTCATGTATCCAAACACTTATACTATATGTTCAGTCATTCAGCTTCCATGGTTAATCTCTTGTTGAATGAATTGTATAGATTTGAAAGATATTAGCATCTGCTAGATAATACATATAAGTTTAAATTAATTTAATAGGATCACCTAAATATCATTAATCTCTTGTTGAATCAATGACATGTAAACCAAAGATATTCGCAATTGTCAGACAACATATATAAGTTTAAATTAATTTAATAGGAAGACCTAAATACCATTGACCATTGACTTGGACTGAAACATAGCCCTGCCCAACTACCTTCTCCTACACCCGAATCCCGTGGTAATACTGAATATGTAAGCCTGTCGATATCTGAAAAGTGCAGAAGATAGATTTTTAAGGCAGCTTGAATGCTGGTTAAGAAAACCATAACTGAGATTAAATAGAAACCAATAGGAAAACAAGTAGTATAGACACGATCTTAATGATTATATTTTTTCAGGCACACAATATGTAGGTACTCCGATTGAGAAACATAATTTATGACATAACAATAATTAGTAGACAAGAATTACTCAAATTTTCCAAGGCTTAAAAATGAAAGAAAATATAGTACTTTAGACGGTTTTCCAATGTTTTGTACATTAAAAATGCAATAAAAGAGAAATGAAAAGCTTAATAGAAATTTGAGGTAAATGACTTACAAAATAGGGATGCTAGCTAAGAACATAGCAATTAAGTGAGAACAAGGTAAGGGTAAGAGTATCAGTGCATCCAGATAGAAAATGAGGGAAGACTGGAAAAGACTCCACAATAGCAAAAATTTATTGATATATAAAGTTGATGATTGTTTATTTGATTGCTTTGGTTGAAATGATTGGGTGCTGCTAGAACATGCTTCCTACAACCAGGCTGCATTCACCACAAGTAATCTATGAACTTCAGCTGCATAGAAGTGAATATAAAACTTTCTTTTTTCAATATTGGGTTAGGCAACGCCTTTGTGCTAGCATCCATTTGTAAGTAAAAAAATAGTTAGTGATGCAGAAACCTAAGTTCTCAAACCCAAAACTATTTTAATTCAGTCAAAAACCACATATACAACCTTTTATAGAGAAATAAAATATAAAAATTTCTCGTACATCCCCTCAGATAATAAATGCAGAGCGAATGGATTAAAATTCCAATAAGAATACAAAACTTTACAAAATTTACCAAAATAAATTCAAAGAAGTCATGAAACCATAAGTAAAGCTAAATTGAAGAAAACGTTACCCTTACCATTGCTATATAATTTAGAGACAATAAGATGACCATAGCAATCCACGCTTCCTAACACCCAGAATCCAGGACCTGCAGATAATATGGTCAAACCATTGACTTTGCTAATAAGTGCACCCTCTAGAGATACAAAACTTAAATTCTAAAAAGGAAGTCTGCAAGGCCAATGCATGTTATGTTGCTAGGTTACTATAAATTAAATTACTTACTTTCAGTTTCACAGAGCACTATGCTCTGTATTTCTGAACGATGAGGGCAGCGATTAACTACTGAGGAGTCCATGACCTTAAAAAGTCATACAAAAATGACTAAATGAACACCATACTAAGAAACAAAAGCAATCAACTAACCTGAGAAACCAAACTACATAAATATAGCTTAAATAATGATAATGTACCTCAACTTCTACAGGGATAAGGAGGCTTTCTTTCCCTTTACTGACAGAAGAATCTTGCATTGGAATCTATTAAAAGGAGAAGAGAATGAACTAAGCTAGCTGGCTAATTTAATCGTCAGAAATGGGAAGATCTGTGATTCATGACAGCAAATTAGCAGTCTACAAGCAATCTTGCTACTTCTGATATAATATTGGCAGCGGTAAATCAAATAGCAAACAAGTTCAGGGAAAAAAAAGAATTCACAAGGCCCACCTTTCTAAAAGTTTTTCCACAGCGACTTGACTTGCAAATGTTCAAATTTTGCAATATCAGATTGCACATAATTTCATTATGATTCTTTTTTTATTTAATTTTGATTAATTGTAGAATAACAGAATCCACGGGATTAAAAGCCGATGGTTTGAACCACTTGACCCACAAAATATTCAGCTTAATAGTTATTGAATCACTCCAACATGTAGACAAACACAACCCACCATCCAACCAATCTATAACTGGGTTTCTAGAAAAGAAAACCAAGTACAGGGTCTTGAACTCTTATTTCAATCAAACAATATAAAACTCAGGAAATGTTGAATATGAATTTAGTTAAATGCGAAACCTGCAGCTTATAGACGTGACATCCAGAAGCCATGTAGACCCAACAAGAAGAGGAAACCTCATTAACCTGAATGAACAATAACACATAAATTGAATTAAAGAATATAAATGTATAGCCACATGCATGAGCTAACAAGGATACAGAGAGGAGGTGGAGGTAGTACATGGAGGGAAAGGCGAGTAGGCTGGAGATTCCCAGGAGAAGGATTCTCAATTAGGGATGATGGAACCACTGCCTTGGTCAGGCTTCTTGCCTCCAGCATCTTAAAAGTTGTCTTCTATCAGGTTGAGTTTGTGATCGGATTTTTGGCCGGGGTGGGAAAATAAGAGGGAAGGATTTTATTACTCCCGAATGGCTAACACTTTCAGCGGCCAGCGGGAGAGGGAGGCTGGTGACCTGACAACTGAACAAGGAAGTGTTTTAGTAGTCTTTTTCAATTTTTTTTTTTTTTCACATGTTCGCAACAGACCGGTTTCAATTCGCAACAGCCAGTTTTGCGATTCCAGAAATATATAACTGGACCGAAACTGAATTTGGGCCAGTTTGCCCGTTTCAATATTTTTTAAATTATATAATTAATTAATTAATATAATAAATAAATATAATTTAAATTATTAAAATTTAAATTTAATTATGTAAACAAAATTAATTTAAATTATAAATTTATTTATAAATAAAGAAAAAGATATTAAGTTTAAAATAAGTAAAAATAATTGAGGAATAAATTAGTTAGAAATAATGATAATTTTGAGAAAAATATTAACTTATGAAATATTAATTTGTGTAAAATATAAATTTTTACAAATAATAAATTATAAAAAATGAAAATTTTGAGAAAAAATAACTTATCAAATATTAATTTGTGATTTAGTGTAATAACTAGTAAGTTAGATTATTATAAATAAAAAAATATAAATTTGATTTTGAGAAATTATAAGTTAGAATTTAGAAAAAATTATTTTTATTTGATAAAATAATAAATTAAAAAAATTATAACTAGGCTAAAAACCTAATTAATTTAATTTTTTACTTTAAAAAAATATTTTAATTATAAAAGTTTGAATTTATATTTAAAAAATTATAATATTAATAATTGGGTTTGAATTTAATTTTTTTAATTATTAATTAAGTTGCTCTTGGGGTTTAAAGTAATCAAAATTCACGAACTTCTCTTATTTTTTAAATTTTAATTATTAACTCATTTTAACTTTCTTTTGATCGAAACTGTCAGTGCCAAATATGTCAATCGTTCGTTCAGTAGCGAAATCATATTGGTCATCAATTTGATTTTTCTCTATTTTTTATTGTTTTAATTTCTCTTTGGTCTAATTATCAATACATGTTTGAAACTTATAATGATTCAAAAGTTAAACTAGATCGCGTCTCATCTAAAATATTACCTATTACACTAAATATTTGTTTAACCATAACAATTGAGACTTGACTTGAAAAAAAATTGTTTCACAATTTGGGAAAGTACTAAATAAGAATTTTGATATCGATTTTACCAATAAAAAAAATAAAAAATATTTATTTATTCTACTATCACCAAACTTAAATGTAGTTGTTAAATAAATATCAAGTTCGAATGAATCGAGTAATGATATTGGTTTTTTATATTGTTGCATC
Source organism: Triadica sebifera (assembly GCA_023653625.1). Classification (NCBI taxonomy): domain Eukaryota; kingdom Viridiplantae; phylum Streptophyta; class Magnoliopsida; order Malpighiales; family Euphorbiaceae; genus Triadica; species Triadica sebifera. Next base: position 21,318,964 of record CM042894.1, read on the forward strand.
ATCAAACAATTACATTCTCTAATTTTTATCGATTCACCTCCCACTACTAGTAATATAAATATTATAAATCAAATTAAATTTCATAAATAAATTACAACTTATTTTTTTACATCATTAATAATAGAATTAACATTAATATCATAATTTAAATCTAAAAATGAATAATAAAGACTCAAATAATCAAATAAATTGTCTATTTTATATATATGATAAAAAAAACACAACATACAATATTAATCAAATGAATAAATTTAAAATAATTCAACCATTTATTTTTCATTATATAAATAGAATCATGCAAAAATTGGATCATTAATATAATCCAAAAATATATCAACAATATTAATACATTCACACAATAATAAATTAAAATATATGCTACATCATTAAAAACTTTTAAAATATCTAAAAATTATTGACAAACATCCCAATATTTGTGAATATAAATTAAGTTGTGGCACATTATTATAAATAAATATGCATAATAATTTTTGATATCCATATGATTTGTTGAGTAATTCATAAGTTGAATTTCAATGAGTAAGAATATCCCTTAGAAATCTTTTAGATTTTTTGTCATTTTTACGATAAAATCGAGCAAATAATTTCATTGTTTATAAATGAGACCATAAAAACAAAATTAATGTAATATCCGTAATTAAGGCCTATAAGTTATGTTATTAGGTAATGGGATATGAGGGATTAAGTGGAGCTTTTTGGATCTTGAGAGAGACTGAAATATGATGTTTCACGCCCGTGACAATGGGTGTCATGACCATGAATATTGGATTTTAGTACACAATTGGGATAAGTTTTTCCATACACGATTGTGAACAGTTATAAAGAATTGATTCACGATCGTGAAGGAGAGGCTCACACCCATAAAGGAGGAGTCATGGTCGTGAAGTCTGGGCAAATAGAGCAGGTGAGGCAGTCACATTTTTCTCTCTGTCATCCCTTTTAAATCTGTTTTCCACTCCCTGTTAACCAATCAAACACACAAATTTCATCTTTTTCTTCCTCCAGACTCCATCTTCTTCCATTGGAGAAGCTTGGAAGATCAGTGTTTTCATAGGGAAACAGTGAAAAGGAAGAGTGAGAAGAGGGAGGTTGAGAGTATAGAGAAAAGTTTGGTGTTTCTTTTCTAGACCTTGGTTCGTTTTCCAAAGGCTAAGATGATGTTTCTTCATCTTGCTAGGACCTAGAGAGGGTGTTGGAAGTCCATCTCATAGAAGATGACAAGATTGAAGAGATCAAGCTTTAGCCAATCTCCACCCTATAACAACACTTAAGGCAATTTATTTTGTGTTTTATGTGTTATTTGTTTTAAATGCATAACTTAGATGATAAATTAGTAGATAAGTGGTGAAACATGGGATTAATATGCATGATGGGATATCTTATGAACATAATAAGATTGAAATGTTTGAGGAACAATTCTTATCAATATTGATGATTAGAGATGATATGAGTGTGATAGATAGTTTGAATGCATGCTGAAATATTGATAGGGTGGCTGACATTGGTCAACCATAGTGAGTATTGCATGTGAAAATGGCATGATTTGTGATGCTCTGTTTTTCTGGAAATATTTCAAGATTCATGGCTGTGAAAGGTGGATTTACGGGCGTGAATGTCATGAAATGCATTTTTATTGCTGAAGCAGATCCATTCACGGACAGCTTCAGGTTGGGTTCACGCACGCGAACGGGTGATCATAGCCATGAACATGTGTTGATTCATAGATTGAATCATGGGTTGTTCACCGAGGGGGGGAGGGGACTACCCGTGAGGTAGTGCTTCATGGCTATGAATGATTATTCACAGGCGTGAAGCTATTTATGATGAAAATTTTATATGTTTGTTTTGAAATTGAAATTCATTCGTTGTGAGGCGGTAGGGCATAATTTCATGCTTGTAACATGGTATGGAAATATATGTTGTGAAAATGATTGTGGAAATCATGAGACTTTTATAAAACATAGTAATTAATAAAATGAATATATGCATGGTAACATTGTAAGCCCAATACTTTGACTAGGACTAGAGCTAGGATAGATGACATGCTATTGAGGGCAGAGTTTGGTACTGAGTGACCTATGTTGGTCATATATTGTCAAAAGCCTAAAGATTAGTAAACAAAGTGCCTCAATGGGTTGTATATTTAAAGGCCTAGAGGTTGGCAGATAAAGTGCATTGGTGAGTTCAGTTACCTATATCCATTTTAATATAGTTATGAGTAGGTGGACAAAGGTAAGATAATAAATTCTATGTGTAATAAACACATGTATGACATCGAGAAATTGTTTGAGATGTCATGTGGTGTTGTACATCATATTTATATAAATTCTAATGGCATGTCATATAGTATATGAGCAGGTGCATGTGCGGACTTTTAGGTAAGTCGTCATAATAGCTCGGTGAATATATCATGCATATTATGTAGATGTTGTTGTGTGCCTTGCACGTTGTCATGTACCACTAGGCACAATTTGCTTAACTGATGGACTTTCCATACACAGGTTTGGAGTTTAGGGGAGGACCGACAGAGGAGGACGCCCAGTAATCAGAGTTGAGGATATACAGTAGGGGGTGGGTGATACATGGTTGTATCTTATTTTTAGTCATTTTGCTATGAGTTGGGTAGTTATAGCTTTACATATTGTATTTCAAAAATATATAGTTTTATAACTACTCATTTTGTAAAACTTTGGGCTTATGTATGCCCGTATGATTTGTATTAAACTTTTATTTTATTGAGCTCGATTTCATAATTTAAAAATGCTTTTACTTTTGTTAAGTCATCATGGCCATGGTGCATGAAAATTTTTAAATTTGTGACGTTTTAACTCATGTGCATCGTAACATCTTTTGGAATAATTGGGATTATTCTTAATTATATCGAAGGGTGTTACATTTAGTGGTATCAGAGCCTAGTTTAGACAATTCTAAACCTGGGTGGGATGGATGTATCATGTGTGTGAGTGTTATCTTGTATGACTTTGATGTGGGTTATTGTATATTGATGTGTAGGTTAACAAGTGAGTATGGAGATTGAACCGCATGACAAAGTTGAGAGTAACAGTCCTCTAGATGTTGAAGCTTAAAATTAGTCAAGCCAGACTAGTGTGCAAGGGCTAACTGACGCACCTCCTTTACAGTAGCCGATGGCTGGTCAGTTGCATCAGACACATAATCCGTTGATGCAAAATCTTGTTGCTCTATTGTAGTAGTTAATACAGGCTATGCCGCTGCCACCTCCTCCTCCACCACCGCCACTACCTCCACCACCTCTTTAGTCATTATCGAGACATAGTGTTTAGATAGTTTGACTGAAGAAGTATGGGGCTACAAACTTCACAAGTGGTGTTGAAGACGATTCGACAGTTGCTGAGTTTTGGTTAGAGAGGACCGAAAGTTTCTTTGAGGAGTTAGATTGTGCCAAGGAGCACAAGATTAGGTATGTTTTTTCACTTCTCTAGAAGCATGCCTATAATTATTAGAAGTCAGTTTTGTAGAAACCGTAGATTTTAGAGTCGATTACTTGGAATTTCTTCATCGCTGAGTTCAAAAAATGAGAGTTTCTGAACTTGCGATAAGGAAACAAAACCGTTATAGTATATGAGAAAGAGTTTACCCGATTGAGCAGGCATGCAACCGGTATCATTGGGGATGAGGCAGACAAGTGTCGCCATTTTCAGGATGATCTGAGAGATAAGATCAGGTTCCATGTGATTTCAAAATAGTGTGAGGACTTTGCAAGGTTGGTATCTTCTTCCATTGCTATAGAGAAGAGGGTAAAGGTGAAAAGAGCATAAGAGTCTTTTAGAATAGACTTCAAATGGTCAGTATACAGTGTCACATAGTCATCGAGCAAGAAAGCTCACACCAGTTTTGGATCCTTCTAGTCTAGAGGACATGGATAGGGTCAGGGTCAGATGGGGTACACTAGATAGGTACCATCTTCAGTGACAGTTTCCACTGCTGCCAGTAGTCAATTCCAGACATAGAGAGAAATAGTACCACAGTGTATAGGGTGTGGGTGGATGCATAGAGAAGAGTGTTGGGGATGCACTAGGTTTTGCTATTAGTGTGGGTCTTGAGATCATTTTAAAAGAGACTATCTGTTATAGATGGTGAAGGCTTGGAGTAGAAGTTATATGTCAAGCTATCTAAGTGTGATTTTTGGCTAGATGAGGTTGCCTTTCTCGGGCATGTGATATCAATCAATGGAAAGTGGATCCGGGCAAGGTCGAGGCAATCTTGGATTGGAAATCCCTATGGAATGTGACTGAAATTAGGAGTTTTCTTGGTTTAGCAGGATACTATAGAAGGCTCGTTAAGGGATTTTCTATGATTGCTTCTCCGTTGACTAAGTTGTTATGGAAGGATATCATGTTTGACTGGACAAATAAGTGCCAGAACAATTTTGATCAGCTTAAGAGTCTTCTGAGAGAAGCTCCAGTGTTGACATAGTTGATTTTGGATAAGGAATATGTAATGGTCACTAATTAGCATCTAGTTAAAATAAGTATTTGATATGCATAGAAACTATATGATTGACATTAGATATTAAAATAAATTGAGTAAATTATTAAATAAAAAATAAAAATGAACTAAATAGATTGATAAAATTTAATTTGGTTAGGCATATCATAGTAAAATTACAGTTTAATAAAAGCTAGTGGAATTTAATACATGTAAAAAAGTAAATAAATAAATAATTAATTAAAATAGAACAAGTTAAAAAAAAAAAAAGAGGAAAGGGGGGGCCGAATGTGGTTTTGTGGGAGGGGGGAGTGTATTTGAGTTAAATGCATTTAATGTCATAATAACATCAACCTTATCTCTACACCAATCTTATCTCCACTCTTATTCTTCCTCCAACCACCAGCCTCCATGATTTTCAAGAAGTTCACTCCAAATAGATTTGTTCTTGGTAAGTGATCATCTCTCAATTATTCTTGTATTTTTAGAGTATTAGGACTGTATATTATCAGTATTTGGCACTTGATTTTCGAGTGAGTTATCAACCAAATTTGAAGAAGTATAAAACATAAAAGTTGTTCATCTATGTCTTTTGTATCTCTCTTCCAAATTTGATTGAATTATTTTGAGTATATGAAGAGATATGGTTATTGGCATAAAACTGGTTCAGGGAGACATATCAACTAAATGACCTACGGTTCTTGTAAAAATTGATTATTTTAGTGGCTTAATCCGAGGTTTTGTAAAATATGAAAGTTGTAGGTATATATGTTATTGAGGTCTCTGAAAAATTTCGTATAAATTGCTCTTGTGTAGGTTGAGTTATTCTGAAATGATCTATGACTGTTCCTTGATTGAGCTGGTTTCATATACCTGTTCAGTTCCAGTAAATTCATCCTTATATTTCACCTATTTTTAGATCGAATTAGCCAAAGTTAAAAACATACAAGTTTTACTCCTATGTCTTATCTAAATTTTTGTGAAGGTTTCACCTTAAAATATCATGTATTTTGTGAGTTATGAGCTGAACAATTAAACTGGTTGGGTTGATACTCTATGTTGAACCAGTTATAGATCTGCCAATATTTGAGAATCTTAGAGACCGAATTTGGAAATACGTTAAACATGAAAAATGTTCAAAATTAACCTATATAATTGTATAAAACTGTTTAGAATAATTTAAGCTAAAACGTGAAAGCTATGAATTTTTGAATTGGGTACCTCGAAACTGCCTAAGGGCAGAAAACAGGGAAATATTTAAAATTATACCACAAATTAGGTAAAAGTTCAAAAATTCTGAAATTTTAGTATATTTTAGTTTTACATGTTATATTTAATTAGGATCAATAATCATATAAATTGGATAAGTATAGAAAAAGTTATTAATCCAACAGTTCTTAGAGGTCTTGTTCTAGCTTAATAGAAATTCTAGTTATTTATTTAAATTATATTAAGAATAAATATTTTATCAAGCTATTAATTAATTATATTTTTAAATTAGGATTTCAACAAGAAGAAGACCAACAAAAGTGAACAAGCTCTGAACTTATATTTTGGAAAAGGAAAATACTGTCGAGGTTTGTACATATATGTATTATGTTTTGCCCTTATGCATGATTGTGTGTGCATGACATGAATTATTTTTCACAATGATGAAATAGTATATTATGACATGTTTTACAATTATAGAAATGTTATTGACTATGAACGTAACATTATGCTAATATTTGATAACATATCCTGCTATCACTTGGTTTTGAAATAAATGGTGAGTATATGATTGTGTTAATGTGAATTGAGTATTGGTTATAAAAACAAGAAATTAATGGTGTTAATTGCCCATTTCTCTACCTGAGGACTAACATAGGATAGATGGTGCACCATTATGGGGAAGTTACGGTACTGCTATGGATATGATTTAAGGACAGGGTGGCTTAAGCTCTGGGAGCGCCCCTGATCCTGATGACATGATTATATTCGGTCAAGGTGGCTTAAGCTTCGCGAGCGCCCTTGACTTGAGATTATGGTGAGTAGGGTGGCTTAAGCTCCGTGAGCGCCCCTATTTCACACCCCATATCCGGACAGTCCGGGAATGAGATTTGGACTGATACTAATTAAAGACTTTGGAATGAAATGTGGAAATTATATTATTGACATAAGTGATTAAGAAATGAAATGCTTATATGAGATAGTGAGAACTTAATTATTGAATATGATTATTATGCTTATACTGCTATGTGATGTGGTTAATTCTTTTATATGACAAATATGCAATAAAATTTCAGTGTGTCATGAATTATTTGAGACATACATTTGTGTGACTGTTTGGGAAAACTTAATGCCTATATGTACCACTAAGCTAGAGATAGCTTAGCGTGGGTTTTTCTCACGCAGGAATTGGAACTATAGACGGTAGGAATTGAAGTGGCCAGGAAGGAAATCCAAACCCATATCAGCAGAGACACAAGAGATATAGTTAGAGGGTTGGTTATTTAATAGTTTTTTTTCTTTTCTTTTCTTGGTTGACTATGTATATGGTTTGTGGTGGACTTGACTCATATGTTCATAATAATTAAGTAATGTAATTAGGTGCCATATGTGTGAACAATATAATGATATATATATTATTAATTAGGATGACCTGCCTAAACCAATATAAATAAATAAATAGATTAAATTATTTAAAATGAAAAAAAAAATGAATCCGAGCAGATTTATAAAGTTAAGCTTGTGACATCCCTCTTATATATGTGGGATTATTCCTACTATATAAGTGGGGCGTCACAGAATATGTGATTTACAGTGATGCATCATACAACAAATTGGGTTGCATGTTAATGCAAGATGGGAAAGTTGTCGCATATGCCTCTAAACAGTTAAAACCTCATTAGAAGAACTACCTGACGTATGATGTATAATTGGCGGCCATTGTCTTTGCTTTGAAAATATGGCTTCATTATCAATATGGAGATAAGTGTTACATCTACACTGATCACAAAAGTTTGAAGTATCTTCCTACACAGCAGGATTTGAATTTAAAACAGAGAAAATGGTTAGAGTTGATAAAGGATTATATGATTGTGTAATTGATTATCATCCAGGGAAGGCCAATGTGGTGGCTGATGCACTCAGTTGATGTCTAGCTAGTCTCTAGGATGTGCGAGTATGAGGTTGAAGTTGTGCTCTTCTAGCTTCAGATATCCAAGCTTGATAGCAAGGTGAGTCACGTACCCACCGATCAAGATATCTCCTGAGGGCTTCATTGCAATTGAGAGTAGATGGTCTACAAACCATCGAGATTGAGCCACTGTTAGTCCTCTTTGGGCCATCTCCAGAAGAAAGAGCTCTGATTTTTGAATTGCACCATTGCTATCCCCTCTTGCAAAGATGTTATAGGTCAGAAACCTATGCAAGTATTTATGCACTGGTGATCAAATGTGGGAGCTCTTCGTCTTTTTGATGTCCTAGCTACAATCTTGTTTGAAATGATTACATACCAGATTGGCATATAACTCTGCCTCACTTTCATTGAGGATACCATCAGAGGGAAGTTTGAACATGTCACCAAACTCCGTTGCTGTGAGGGTGTTCGGATGCTTGCAAAGTTGAAATTTCACCGTGTCGGTGGGAGAGACTTACAGGGTGTTAAGAAACTCGAGAGTTGGTTCCCTTAGCATTGGTTGATGGATATCAACAAAATCTTTTAAATGACAAGCCTGGATTTGTTTTGTCATGCTTGTCTCAAGATCAAGGGTCCTGACAGCGTGCCATTCAAAGGATCGAGAAGAAAGGAGTGGTCTTTTCTTGAGAACCGATACCTCAGATGACAGTGCTCCGGAATAATATTGAGAAGGTAGTCTGTGTACCTTCTTGGAGCATGAAACTTCTTTCCAGTGCCCTTAAAGGATCCGAGTTCCATTTTTTAGTTTGAGATTGATTTTTGAAAAGAAAAAAATCTGATAGGATTTTTGAAGAATACCTTGTGATTTTGTGATTTCTGATGAAGGAAATAGTTTTTGAAGGTATTTATTGATGGAAAATGATGTTAGGGGGTTAGAATCTATAAGAGGTATTGAATGTGGTGATAAATGAGAGAAGTTGGAGAGTTAGAAATGAGAGAAAAAACGATAGAAAACGTTTTATAGTTGACATCTTCACGGTCGTGAATGCTAAGTCACGAGCGTGAAATGTGTTCACGGTTTGCTGAAGAGGCGTTCTACTCGTGATGAAGAATACGAAATGATTCACAGTCGTGACATTTAATAGTCACGGGGGTGAGTAATGAAATTTCATGGTGGTGAAAAATGAGTCACGGTTGTGAAGTACAATCTTCACTACTTGTGACCGTGAGACAAAGCGTGACACAAAGCATGAATGTTTCTGTAAGTATTTGGTGGTAATGTTCACGGTTGTGAAGAAGTGTCACAGTCGTGAACACAGAGTTTCACGGGAGTGACAGAGAAAGTTATGGGTGTGAAACAGTCTTCATTACCTACAACCGTGAAGCAAGGCGTGAAAGCTACTGGAGCTTTTGGCGATTATGATCATGGCCGTGAATATATGTCACAAGCATGAATTACCTAAAATCCTTATTAAATAAAACTAAGTCTAAAACAAGACTAAAAGATTTCTAAGGTGCTTTTATCCCTTATAACATATTTTCATCAAATTTTTCCACTTCATACCTTAAAAGTTGAGACAATAACACAAGATTAACATTCAAGGTTCGACAAATTTGGCAATCATAAAATTAATCCATCAATCATACCAAGCTCTCTTCTTATGAAGTTTAATCTATCTTCATTTAGAGACTTAGTGAAAATATCCGCCAATTGATTGTCTGTGTTTATAAATTCCAATACAACATCTCCATATTGAATATGATCTCTAAGAAAATGATGTCTTTATGTCAATATGCTCGTTTCTAGAGTGTTGAATGAGATTCTTAGATAGGTTTATAGCACTTGTATTGTCACATCTGATAGGTATATGGTCCAAACTATGACCATAATCCTTAAGTTGTTGTTTCATCCAAAGGATTTGAGTACAACAACATCCTGCTGCCACATACTCCGCTTCAGCAGTGGAAAGAGCAACTGAAACTTGTTTCTTGCTAAACCAAGAAACTAAGCATTCACCAATAAAGTGACAAGTACCTGAAATACACTTTCTATCCAAAAGACTTCTAGCATAATCAGCATATGAATATCCTATAATGTGAAAGGATGAATTTCTAGGATACCATAAACCTAGATGTAATGAGCCATGCAAATATTTTAAAATTCTTTTCACAGCATTCAAATGTGATACTTTATGACATGATTGAAAGTGAGTACATAAGCATACACTATACATTATATTGGGTCTAGAGGCAGTAATATATAAGAGTGATCTGATCATACCTCTATAGAGCTTTTCATTAATGCTCTTACCTTTTTCATCTTTGTCCAATTTTGTTGATGTGCTCATTAGAGTCTTGGCATTTTTACATCCTTCCATTCCAAATTTATTGATTAAGTCTTTGGCATATTTGGATTGGTTGATGAATATGCCCTCATTACTTTGTTTTATTTGTAGACCAAGGAAGAACTTGAGCTCACCCATCATGCTCATTTCAAATTCCCTAGTCATATATATAGCAAATTCTTGGCAAAGCAATTCATTAGTAGACCCAAATATGATGTCATCAACATAAATTTGAACAATTAGAATATCATGCTTATACTTTTTAATAAATAAAGTAGTGTTAACATTCCCCTTTGTAAAATTATTTTCTAAAAAAAAGAACTTAGTCTTTCATACCAAGCTCTTGGGGCTTGTTTCAAACCATATAAAGCTTTTGAAAGTTTAAATACATAGCTAGGAATTTTATGGCTTTCAAAACCTAGTGGTTGTTCTACATAAACTTCTTTTATAAAATCATTTAAGAAAACACTTTTGACATCCATGTGAAAGAGTTTGACATTCATATGGCATGGATATGCTAAAAGTATTCTTATGGCTTCTAATCTAGCTACTGGAGCATATGTCTCATCATAATCTATTCCTTCTTCTTGATTATATCCCTTTGCAACTAACCTAGCCTTATTCCTAGTTATTGAACCTTGTTCATCTAGTTTATTTCTAAATACCCATTTACTTCTAATGATTTGATGCTCATTGGGTCTAGGAACTAAGGTCCATACTTTACTTCTCTCAAATTGGTTGAGTTCCTCTTGCATAACAATCACCCAACTTTCATCATTAAGAGCCTCATCAATGTTTTTAGGCTCAATTTGAGAGACAAAGGCAATATTAGAATCTAAAGGTTTGAGATGAGATCTAGTACTTACTCCCTTTGTAGGATCACCAATGATTTGCTCCTTGAGGTAATCTTTTGTCAATCTTCATTCCTTTGGGAGCTTTTGCTTGTTTTTCTCTTGAGCTGGGGGTAGAGAGTCATCTTGATGTAAATTTTCTTGATCATTTTCTTCTTTCTCATCTTCAAGATCAAGTTTTTCCATTGTACCTACAACATCATCAAGAACACTACCTTTCACAAGATCAAGCTTACTAGATTCATCAAAAATAACATGCATAGTTTCTTCAACAACTAATGACTTTTTATTAAAGACTCTATAAGCTTTACTAGAGGTGGAGTATCCTAAAAATATACCCTTATCAGATTTAGAGGCAAATTTTCCAAGGTTTTCATTGGTATTCAATATGAAACACTTGCATTCAAATACTCTAACGTATGATATCATGGGCTTTCTTCCATTCCATATCTCAAAAGAAGTTTTGTTTAAGAGAGGTCTTTTGAAAACTCGATTTGAAATATAACATGCAGTATTTGTGGCTTCGGCCCAAAAGTAACTTGGTAATCCATAATCATTGAGCATTATTCGAGCAATTTTAATTAAAGTTCGATTTTTCCTTTCGACTACCCCATTTTGTTGAGGTGTCCTAGGAGATGAAAAATTTTGTGAAATGCCATGTTCTAGACAAAAATTTTCAATGTTTTTATTTTCAAATTCTTTGCCATGATCACTTCTTATTTTTGAAATACAATATCTTTTTTCATTTTGAACTCTCTTAGCAAAGTTTTTGAAGGTTTCAAAAGCATCACTCTTTTGAGCTAAGAAAATTACCCAAGTGAATCTAGAGTAGTCATCGACAATGACAAAAGTGGTGTTTACCTTCTAAGCTTACAACTCTAGTAGGTCCAAAAAGATCTATATGCAAAAGTTGTAGAGGTTTTGAGGTACTTACAATGTTTTTGGATTTGAAGGATGACTTGTATTGTTTTCCTCTTTGGCAAGGTTCACATGTCTTGTCTTTTTCAAATTTGACTTTTGGTAGTCCCTTTACCTGCTCTCCTTTGTTGAGGCTTTAAATTAAATTCATGCTTGCATGACCAAACCTTCTATGCCACAGCCAAGACACTTGGAGGAAAGGTTAGATATTTTATGTAAGTCTATTATGTAGGTATTGACATCTCTATTTCCTTTAAATATCTCTTGGTCATTAATAGAGGTTACAGGACATTCATTAGAAGTAAAGATTACTTGGTTCCCCTTATCACATAATTGATTTACACTTAACAAGTTATGTTTCAAACCATCAACAAGTAAGACATCTTCAACGAAAGTAGTACTATTAATACCAATAGAGCCAATTCCAATTACCTTACCCTTAGCATTGTTTCCAAAGGTTACTTTACCTCCATCAATACTTTTGATTTCATTGAATAGTTCTTTGTCTCCGGTCATATGCCTTGAGCATCCACTATCTACCATCCAAGCATTTTTGTTTATAGTTGGTGGTGTCCATTCTTTCTGAACGTTATCCCAGACTTTAATTCCCTCACTATCGAGATATGTTTCCATTTGGAACTTCCAATTAGCATAATTTGCTCCATCAAAGTACGACTTGAGACTTTAGAATCCTTCATTGGCCATTTCTTGATCTTTGCTAGTGTTGTTTAGGCTTCGATGCTAGACTAAGCTCTGGTACCAATTGTTGCCCAGTTAATGAGCCAAGAAAGGGATTGAATTAGATATTAAAAAAATTATTAACTTTGAAGTTCATAATAAAAAGTTAAGTAGAGTAAGGATAGGAAGATATCACACAAGAAATTTATAGAGTTTCGAGTGTTAACAAACCCTACTCCTCTCCCCAATCTCAATTGGGAGTTTCACTAACACACTAAGTGTTACAATAGAGTTTTACAAGCTCACTCCCAACTATGGTGTTTCTATCAATGGATCACACCTAGCCCAGAAATCCCTTGTGTTTTAATGGCTCACACAATAAACCAATTTATTGTGTTTTATGGCTCACATAAACAACCCTTACAAGTGTTATACTCTTAACCCAATATACCTAAACTCACTTGAGTAGTAGATTATAAAGAGAAACACTCACAAATCTATAATGCTTAGAAATTTTGAGCAAAAAGATTTTTATAGAGAATTAAAGTTTTGTTGAAAGTAATTAATGCATAAATGGCCACAACAAGATTTTGATTCAAAGTAATTACTATTCTCTTGTTTTGGATTTATAAATGACTTGTAATTATACTTCCTTGGAGAATTATAGTTGTTTGGTTGCATTTAATGCAAAAATAGCCGTTGCACCAACTCTTAATTCTGTGCCTAATATGTTTCTCTTTCCTCATTCACGGTTGTGAATATGTGTGTCACGGTTGTGAATGTTCTTCCAAGCCATGGTCTAAGTGGTGACTCTAACCGTGAAGCATTCGAGAAGGAATTGAAGTGTTTGATCATGGGCATGACTTTATTCTTTCATAGGTGTGAATATCCTTCCAAGCCATGGTCCAAGTGGTGACTCTGGCCGTGAAGCTCTTTGGAGGAATTTGACATGTTTTCTCACGGGCGTGACTATCTTTCACGGGCATGATTGATATGATCATTCATGGTTGCTATGATCCTTTATGGCCGTGAACTTTAAATGTTGGATAGTTGGCGCTAAGCTACATCATGGGCGTGACATAAATAGTCACGGGCGTGAACATGCTATTTTTTCATTTTTTTTCTTTCAAAGTTAGTCTTCCATTCTTGCATCATATTTCATACCCTGTTCAATAAACTTAGAACACAAGTATTTTAAATACATTATTGCTATTTTATTTGTTAGCATCAAAATGATGGAAATACCCCTCAAGGTTCAATAGAATACCTCATGTTATTCCCTATCACTAGCTTATGAGAAACCTCTGAGAGGTAAAAAGGAATGGAGTTAAAGTATAGGATTCAGTGTAGCACCCGATTTTTAGGATTTATAAGTTAGATGGGTTATTGTGACTGGGTATAGGTAGATTTAAAGGTAGAAATAGTTCGAAAGGGTGTTTTTCACACTTGTGAATGCTTGTTCATACCTTTGAAAGTGTTGTATTTAAAAATGACATAGTTTTGAAGTATTTTCACAGCCATGAGTGTCGTGGTTGTGTTCATGCTCGTAAAGATTTAATCACGATTGTGAACAATAGTCAACAAAGTAGGTGAGTAGAGCTGCAAATTTCTCTCTTACCCATGCCTTTTTCTTTTACTTCCTACTACCATATGTCCCTTAAAACTCTACCTCACACACACCAGCCCTCTCATTTCCATTTTTTTCTTTTTTTCTCTCCTGCTACACAAAGTTTCAAATATAAAAAAGGGGTGAGGTTAAACTTGAACAAATGGTAAGTAAAAGAGTTATGAGGTTAATATAAGCAAGGGTTTAGAGTGGTTTGAGTCCATTTTCAAGTATATGTATCTAAGATAGATGTTTTGTTATTGATAGGAGTTAGAGGCAGAGGGGAGGATCATCAGAGGGTTAGGCAAACTTGAAGAGCTTGAAGGGTTTAGGCTTCATTGTTTAAGGTTAGTACATATATGCATATTGATTCCCTTACTCTCATATGTTGATGTGTTTTATTCTATAAAATGTGATATATGATATAGATGCTCTTTTGGAAAGTATATGCATACTAGTTATGTGAGATAATTATTAGAAATGCCATAAAAATATATTGAGGAGTTTATTGTATTAAAGAGGCATTTTAGCATAATTTGTGTTTTAAATGCCTTAATTGATGTTAAGGCTTATTGCTAACATAATAGATTGTTGAATGTTGATAGGAGTGATTGACATTGGTCAATCTTAGAGACGTTTGCATGTGGTTTTTTGATACTTTATTTTTCTATTATGGAAACCCAAAAATTCATGTATGACACTATAATCACAATTGTGAATGATGCAGACAAACACAATTCATGCCCATGATAAAGGGAGTCATGCCTGTGAAATATGAACCTAGAAAATTCCTAGAATGAGCAAACGCTTTCACGCGTCATTTACAAATCCTAAAAGAGAAGAACAAAAAAAAAACAATTACTTTCTATTAATTAATCTTGTTGTGGCCTTGTGCATTAGTTATTTCTCTCAACAAACTTCTATTCTTTGTTTAAACCTAATTGCTTATAATTTCTGAGCATTGTAGGTTGGTGAGTGTTTTCATTGTAATCAATTACTCAAGTTAGTTTGGGTATATTGGGTTAAGAGTGAAACACTTGTAAGGGTTTATTGTGTGAGCCATAAAACATAAGAAATTGGTTTTTATGTGAGCCATTGAAAAACACAAGGGAATTTCTGGGTTAGGTGATAGCCAATTAAGAGAAACGCCATAGTTGGGAGTGAGCTTGTAAAACTCCATTGTAACACTTAGAGTGTTAGTGAAACACCTAATCGAGATTGGGGAGAGGAGTATGATTTGTTAATACCCGAACCTCTATAAATCTTGTGTGTGAATTCTCTCCTTCCCTACTTTATTTTTTTTATTCTGCAACCTAAAGTTAAGAAAATTTTATTTACAAACCCATTCAACCCCCTTCTTGATTCATTGTCTGGGTGACAATTGGTATCAGAGCTAGTCTAGCAACAAAGCCCAAAAAGCACTAGCAAAGATCAAGAAATGGCTAGTGAGGGATTTCAAAGTCTCAAGCCTTATTTTGATGGAGCAAACTATGCTCATTGGAAATTTCAGATGGAGACATATCTAGATAGTGAGCAAATTGAAGTTTGGGATAGTGTTCGAAAAGAATGGACACCACCAACCAAGAGAGGGATTGATGGTGAAGAAGAAGTTATTTTAAGAGATGATTGGACAGAGCCTCAACAAAGAGTGAATTTCAAAAACAAAAAGGCTATGAAAATCCTTGCAAGCTCCCTATCTATTGAAGAATATGGTAGAATCCAACATTTTCCTACCGCATATAGTATGTGGAAGATATTAGAAAATTATCATGAAGGAACCAAACAAGTTAAAGCCAAGAAGATTCAACTTCTCACGTCAGAATATGAACTCTTCAAGATGAAATCCAATGAATCCATCACCGACATGACAAACCGTCTTCTAGCCATCATCAATGGTATGAGAAAGCTTGGAAAGCATTTGAGCTTGGAGGATGTGAACAACAAAATTCTAAGAAGCCTTCCTCTCAAAGACTATGGTTCAAGAGTTGCGGGTCTAGAATAAGCCAATGAAGATATGAGTGTCATACCTACTGATGTGCTTATTGACAAACTTCTAACGCACGAAATAATAGTAAAAGGAGATAGAGAACTTGAAGCCGAACTAGAAAAGAGAAAACCTTTACCACTTAAAGCCTCTACTTCAAAATCTTAGGAGGAAATTGGAGATAACAAATAAAAGAGTGATGATGCAAATGAGGACATTGCCATGCTCTCAAGAAGATTAAAAAGGCTTGGCCATTCTTGAAACTTCAAACAAAGAACTTTCAAATACTCCTCGAATGACTCTCAAATAAATAAAGAGGAGGTAAAATGTTATGAATGTGGGAAGAAAGGACATATCAATCCAGAATGTCCAAAGCTCAAGAAACACAAGAAAAAATTTCAAAAAGATAATGGGGATAAAGGTCACAAAGCCATATGGGATTATGAAACCTCCTCAAGTGAAAAAGATGATTATGAAGGAGGAGAGGTCAACCTATGCTTCATGGTTTTAGAGGATCACTTCACAGAAGAGGTAGGTGCTTCTTACTCATACTCATTTAATAATGAAAGTAGTGATAAAAATAGTGATAGTGAAGATGATGATTAACAGAGCCTAATAGAAGTATTGAACCTAGAATTAGAAAAATATAGAAATAGATTCAATACTTACAAAGATAATATCTTAGATGTGAAAAACAAAATAGAAGTTTTGCAAAAAGAAAATCTTGATCTCAAAATCTTTAATGAAACTTTTCAAAAATCATTAAATGAATATTCCTCTAGACCTTCAACTACATCTCTACTTAAAGAAAACAATATTTTGAAAAATGAAGTTGAGGAACTTAGAAACTCTAATTCAAGATTTCATAAAGGCAAGGAGAGTTTAGATACTCTAATAGTTTCTCAAAGACCACCTTTAATAAGACATGGTCTAGGATTTAATGGAACATCATCTTCATCTCACAAGACTACTTTTGTTAAGTCTAGTGCACCTCAAACCTCCACAATTAAGGTCATGGCCCCAAGGGCTAAAAGCATAATACACACAATTCCCTCTATTCATAAGAAAAATGGTCAAGCGTCGCATGACTTAAGAGGGAAACCTCAAAAGGCCAATCATGCCTTGATGTATAAGAGACATGCACCTAGGAAAACACCTATTCATCATGCATGTGCATGTCACTGCTCACAAAATCCATCTAAAAAGATAATTAGACCTAAAAGCATGGTAAAACTGAAAAACATGTTGAAAGCTCAACAATGTAATTATTGTATAAAATTTTCTCATATTAATAAACATTGTTGGATAAGAAAGGTTCATTGGGAATCTTCATATGCTAACCCCCAAAGACCCAAGTTCATTTGGGTGCCTAAAAACCAAACTTGAATTGTGATTTTATAGGTATGCCTCAAGTCCACTATAAAAGAAAATGTTTGGCTTGTGGATAGTAGATGCTCAAGGCATATGACCGGAAACAAAGAATTATTCAATCACATTAAAATTATTGATGGTGGTAAGGTAACCTTTGGGAACAATGCTAAGGGTAAGGCAATTGGCATTGGCTCTATTGGTATGAATAATACTACTTTTATTGAAGATGTTTTACTTGTTGATGGTCTAAAACATAATTTGTTAAGTGTAAGTCAATTATGTGATAAGAGAAACCAAGTAATCTCTACCTCAAATGAATGTCTTGTAACCTCTTTAAGTGGCCAAAAGATATTCAAAGGAGATAGAGATGTCAATGCTTACATAATAGACTTACATAAAATATCTAATCTGTCCACTAAGTGTCTTATGACTATTAGTGATGAATCTTGGCTATGACATAAAAGGCTTGGCCATGCAAGCATGGATTTACTTCAAAGCCTTAGCAAAGGAGAGTTAGTAAGTGGACTTCAAAAAGTCAATTTTGAAAAGGATAAGACATGTGAACCTTACTAAAGAGGAAAACAACACAAGTCATCTTTCAAATCCATAAATATAGTAAGTACCTCTAAGCCTTTACAACTTTTGCATTTATATCTTTTTGGACCTATTAGAGTTGCTAGTTTAGGAGGTAAACACTATGCATTTGTCATTGTTGATGATTACTCTAGATTCACTTGGGTAATTTTCTTAGCTAAAAAAAGTGATGCTTTTGAATCTTTCAAAAATTTTGCTAAGAGAGTTCAAAATGAAAAAGGATATTCTATTTCAAATATAAGAAGCGATCATGGCAAAGAATTTGAAAATGAAAACTTTGAAAACTTTTGTCTAGAACATGGTGTATCACACAATTTTTCAACTCCTAAGACACATCAGCAAAATGTTGTAGTCGAAAGGAAAAATTGAACTTTAATTGAAATGGCTCGAACAATGCTTAATGAGTATGGATTACCAACCCACTTTTGGGTCGAAGCCACAAATACTGCATGTTATATTTCAAATTGAGTTTTCAAGACACCACTTTTAAACAAAACTTCTTTTGAGCTATGGAATGGAAGAAAACCCATGATATCATACTTTAGAGTATTTGGATGCAAGTGTTTTAGATTAAACACCAAGGAGAATCTTGGAAAATTTACCTCTAAATCTGATGAAGGTATCTTTTTGGGATACTCTGCAACTAGCAAAGCCTATAGAGTCTTTAATAAAATATCTTTAATTGTTGAAGAATCTATGCATGTTGTTTTTGATGAATCTAGTAAGCTTGATCTTGTGAAAGGTTTGATGACATTGTAGGGACAATTGAGAAACTCGATCTTGATTATGAGAAAGATGATAATGATCAAGAGAAACAACAATAAGATGCATCTCTACCTCAAGCTCAAGAGCAAGACAACCAAGAGCTTCCAAAGGAATGAAAACGTCAAAAAATCACCCTGAGGAACAAATCATTGGTGATCCTACTAAAGGTGTAAGTACTAGATCTCAACTCAAACTTTTAAATTCTAACCTTGCTTTTGTCTCTCAAATTGAGCCTAAAAATATTGATGAGGCTCTTAATGATGAAATTTGGATGATTGTTATGCAAAAGGAACTCAACCAATTCGAGAGAAGCAAAGTATGCACCTTGGTTCCTAGACCCAAAGACCATCAAATTATTGGTAGTAAATGGGTGTTTAGAAATAAGTTAGATGAACAAGGTTCAATAAATAGGAATAATGCTAGGTTGGTGGCAAAGGGTTATAATCAAGAAGAAGGTATAGAGTATGATGAAACCTATGCTCCGGTAGCTAGCTTGGAAGCCATAAGAATACTTTTAGTATTTGCATGGCATATGAATTTTGAACTCTTTCAAATGGATATAAAAAGTGCCTTCTTAAATGGGTTTATAGAAGAGGAAGTTTATGTGGAACAACCTCCAGGATTTGAAAGTCATAATTTGCCTAATCATGTTTTTAAACTTTCAAAAGTTTTGTATGGGTTGAAACAAGCTCCAAGAGCTTGATATGAAAGACTAAGTTCTTTCCTATTAGAAAATAATTTTTCAAAAGGACATGTTAACACAACTTTATTTATTAAAAGGCATAAGCAAGATATTTTGATTGTTTAAATTTATGTTGATGATATCATATTTGGATCTACTAATGAATTTCTTTGTAAAAAAATTGCTAAGTGTATGACTAAGGAATTTGAAATTAGCATAATGGGAGAACTTAAGTTCTTCCTTGGTCTACAAATCAAGTAAAGCAATGAGAGAATATTCATCAACCAATCCAAGTACTCCAAAGAGTTAATCAAGAAATTTGGAATGGAATGATGCAAAGATGCTAAGACTCCGATGAACACATCAATAAAATTGGACAAAGACGAGAAAGGTAAGTGCATAAATGAAAAGCTCTATATAGGTATGATCATATCACTCTTATATCTTACTGCCTTTAGGCCTGATATAATGTATAGTGTATGCTTATATGCTATATTTCAATCTTGTCCTAAGGAATCACATGTGAATGCAGTAAAAAGAATTTTTAAAAATTTATGTGGCACATTGCATCTAGGCTTATGGTATCCAAGAAATTCATCTTTCAATATCATAGGATATTCGGATGCAGATTATGCTGGTAGTCTTTTGGATAGAAAGAGTACTTCAAGCCCTTGTCACTTTATTGGTGAATGCCTAGTTTCTTGGTTTAGCAAGAAACAAGTTTCAGTTGCCCCATCTACCACTGAAGCGGAATATGTGGCAGCAGGATGTTGTTGAACTCAAATCCTATAGATAAGACAACAACTGGATTATGGTCATAGTTTGGACCATATACCTATCAAATGTGACAACACAAGTGCCATCAACCTATCTAAGAATCTCATTCAACACTCTAGAAGTAAACATATTGACATTAGACTTCATTTTCTTAGAGATCATGTTCAATACGGAGATGTGGTGTTAGAATTCATTGATAAAAATCATTTGGTTGATATTCTTACCAAACCTCTTAATGAAGAATGTTTTTGTTTAATAAGAAGAAAACTAGGTATGCTTGATGGATCAACTTTGTCTTAATCATTGTTTTGCAAATTGTATGATGAATCATTAACAATTAAATGATATTTCCTTAATATGGTGCTCCTTACTTAACCAATTTTTGCAAAAAGAAATGGCTGAGATGATGGAAATATATGTTTAAGGGCATATAAACTTCTTTATAAATCTTCTAGTCTTATTTTAAACTTAATTTTATTTTTAAAGATTTAAGGTAATTCACACCCGCGAAGTAAATAAGCAAATAGTTCCATTAGCTTTCACGCTTTGATTCATGACATGCCTCACGGGCAGAAGTAGTGAAAACTAAGTTTCACGCCTGTGACAAGATATGTCACTCCTGTGGAATGCCTGATTCACGCCTGTGAAATTTAGTCACGACCGTGAATACTGACAACATCTAACTCCAGAATCATTCACACTTTGTTTCACACCATGCCTCACGGCTAAAAGTGGTGAAGCCAAACACTTCACGACTGGGACTATTTCTATCAAACTTGTGAAACTTCTAGGTTACAATCGTGACTATTAAATGTCATGACCATGATTCGATTCATTTTATGGCTAGAGCGCCTCTTCAACAAACCGTGACCATGACTATTCATGCCCGTGATGGACCATTCACGGCCGTGAATATATCGTCTATAAAATAAAATCTCTAACATTTTTCTCATTTGCATCTCTACAAATTCTCTCATTTAGTACCCTCATTCATTATTTCTCACAAATTTCAGCCCCATCATATTCATTTCAATCTATAAAACCCTTTTCAAACATCTCTTTGAAGAATCACATCTTTTTTCAAGGGTTTTTTTCTTTCTATTTTCGAAAAATTCTTCTCAAATCCTTCATAAAATCTTGACCAAAATGGATCCTGGTTCTTCCAAAGGCACAAGAAAGAAATCACATGCTCCAAGAAGCTAACGGATTATCTTCTCAACATCATTCCGAAATCAAGAAAAGACCCCTACTCTCATCTAGATCCTTCGAGTGGAATTCAGAGGCAAGAATGATTGAACAGTTGCAAGCTTGTCATCTTAAAGAATTCATAGATATTCATTGGCCATTGCTAAGGGAACCAACTCTCGAGTTCCTTAGCACGTTGCAAGTCTTTCCCACTAGCACGGTAAAATTCCAACTTTCTAAGCATCCAAACACTCTCATAGCAGAACATTTTGGCACTATTTTCAAGCTTCCCTCTAATGGCATTCTTTGTTGGATTTTCAACAATGAATCATATTCATAAACGCAGCAAAAAATAAAATTTTTCAAAACCCAAAACAAAAGATCATACTTGTACCATTAAAACTAATTTATATAAATGCAAATGTTAAAAATTATACCTTGTAATTTTTATTTTTTTTTTCAAATCTTCATTTTGTTGGATTGTAGCAAACCACAACAATCCACACTAGGATGTCTCTAATGATAATCCAAACGAAGAATGAAGAAGAAACTATCAAGAGAAAATGGTTTGAACAAATTCAAAGTGATAGCTTTGAAAGTGTTCTTGAGAAAATTTTTGTTGTCTTAAAAATATTTTTTTTCACAAAAAATATTTTCATGTCTATTTTCTGCCATTCGATGTCTTTTCTATTTGAATCAAATTCAAAAATAAGATGAAAAGTCAAAAATGGAGAAAATGGTAACTAATGAACAGTAATTGGCCATAATTGGCCTAATTATGGCAAAAAACAGTCGTTGGCCAACGGATGGGAAGCTGCAGGTGCGCTGGACAGCCCAGCTAGCCTGCAAGGTAGGCCAAAATCCTGCCTACGTAGGCCTGTAAGGGTCTGTGACAGTCCCGAACGATTTTTTTTCGTGCGATCTCATCGCCTTCCATCCTAAAATAATTCTCTTATGTTTTGGATCATATCCAAGACCATTTTACTCATTCTCGATATCTTTAATGCGTGTGACCCATTAGATTTTCGGTTATGTTGGCCACTTAAATTAACAATTAATTAATCAGTTCATGAGTGGTATCTAGTAACACATCATGAACCCCAATTGACCGGAAAGTTAGTGGTTTGACTACGAACCTTTCCATAGACAATTTCTGTGCAATTATTCCTTTCACCATTCTATACCCTACTTAGTTCAGAGTATGGACATGTGTCAACTCCTACTAGACTGACTACATCACGTCTAGTCCAAGTAATGTTAGTTCTTGTCCTTGAGGCTCATTACTCTATTAGATATGTCATTGAAGACTATTTTTATTACATTTCCACACCGGCCAAAGATTCATGAGTAATGACCACGATAAGAGGCCATGGGTATACACTCCTTCTATCAAGAGTGGTGAATCCTTTGTTGGTTACCCAATTACCTTCGAATACCTCAAGCTATATCCGATCACCACCCTATCAGCTACACCTCTAAGGCAACAAGGACTAGTGTCAAAATACAGAATCAATATTCAAGATATCCTTGAGTACCTCAAGTCTAAGGATACTTGCACCATTGCTATGATGCGACTATCATTGACATTTGAATAGATTATCCATATGATTGTCTCATAGTTGGTCATCCAATGTACTTAGCTACACTTAGCAAGTATCTACATGTTAACTTTAAACATCTCATGTTTATAGATTATGAGATCTACAACTTGATCCAATCAAGGAGTGTAACATGTGCTAGCCTGTCAAGATTAATAATGTCCTGTCTCATTAATCCTATGACTTTGGATAATTTTGATACTAACATAATTACACATGATAAGAATCTCAATATCATGATCTCATCATGATTTCCTTCATGCTATGTTGTGTATCAAGGACTTCATTAATTGATTTAAGATCACTTATCAATTCATATATCAAATGAACATCAAATTAATGAAAAAGCCTTTTATTAATCAAATAAATTTGTACAATAAGTGCTAAAGGTGATTGCCGTTAGAGCACTCCTCTCACAAGCTCTCACTTGCACTAAAGCCAATCAATCGCCTTTGTATTTAATTCCATAGGCGAGTATATGAGAATCATATTTCTTTTGGAGAAGTGGCTTAGTTAAAGGATCAACAATATTCTAATAAGTGGGCACTCTTTCTATCTTTACATCATTCCTACTAATGATTTCTCTAATCAAATGGTATATTTTGAGTACATGTTTGGATCTCTGATGAGACTGTGGCTCCTTTGCTTGTGCAATGGCTCCATTATTATCATAATACAATTGTATTGGATCAATAATGCTGGGAACCACTCCAAGTTCTGTGATGAATTTCTTTATCCAAACTGCTTCCTTTGCTGCTTCAGAGGCTGCAATGTACTCTACTTCGGTTGTGGAATCAGTAGTCGTTTCCTGTTTGGAACTCTTCTAACTAATTGCTCCACCATTTAGTGTGAATATATAACTTGACTGAGACTGTGAGTCATCCTTGTCAGATTGGAAGCTGGCATCGGTATACCCGCTCACAGTAATATCTCCATCTCTATATACTAAGAATACATCCTTAGTTCTTCTTAAGTACTTAAGGATATTCTTGATAGCCACCCAATGACCATCACCAGGGTCCGATTGGTATCTACTCGTGACACTCAGAGCATATGATACATTGGGTCTTGTACATATCATAGCATACATGATTGATCCTATAGTTGAAGCATATGGAATCAAACTCATGTGTGTCCTCTCATTTTGTGTCTTTGGACACAAAGACTTTGAGAGAGTAATCCCATGGGTCATGGGAATATATCCCCTCTTGGACTGCTCCATGTTAAACCTCTTTAGCATTTTATATATGTATGTAGACTGTGAAAGACCAAGCAATCTTTTAGATCTATCTCTATAGATCTTTATCCCTAAAATATAGACTGCTTCTCCAAGGTCTTTCAAAGAGAAATTCTTGGATAACCAAATTTTGACTGATTGTAAGGCTGAGACATCATTTCCCATTAACAATATGTCATCTACATACAACATAAGAAATACGATTGCACTCCCACTAACCTTCTTGTAGACACAAGGTTCATCCAAATTTTGTAAGAAACCAAACTGTTTGATTGTCTCATCAAACTGAATATTCCAACTCCTGGATGCTTGCTTTAATCCATAAATGGATCTTTCAACCTTACATACATTTTTGCCATCTTTGGATATGAAACCTTCTGGTTGTGTCATGTACACATCCTCAGTCAGATTTCCATTAAGGAAAGTTGTTTTCACATCCATTTTCCATATCTCATAATCATAATGAGTAGCAATGGCTAGGAGTATCCTTATGGATTTAAGCATAGCTACTGGGCTAAAAGTTTCATCGTAGTCAATTCCTTGTCTTTGACGATAATCTTTAGCAACAAGTTTAGCTTTATTGGTAATCACATTACCATCCATGTCAGTTTTCTTTTTGAAAACCCACTTGCACCCTATAGGCTTTATTCCTTCGGGTGGGTCAACCAAAGTCCATACTTGGTTTTCATACATGGAATCCATTTTTGACTTCATGGCTTGAAGCCATTTGTCAGATTCTGAACTATTCAGAACCTCTTAATAGGTTGTAGGCTCATCATTTTCTATGAGCAATACGTCGTTCTGTTCACTAATGAGAAATTCATATCTCTTTGGAACAATACGTATCCTACTTGACCTACGAATCTCTTGTGCTTCAAAAGGTTGAGCTGTTATATCATATGTATGAGTAATAAGCTCGGGTTCAGACAGTTGATCAACATCTATTTGAGCATCTTGAACTTCCTCAAGTTCAATTTTGCTCCCACTATCTCCTTTTTGAAGGAATTATCTCTCTAAAAAGATAGCATTTCTTGAAACAAAAACCTTTTGTTCCAAGGGGTGGTAAAATTGATATCCATATGATGCTTTTGGATATCCCACAAACAGACATCGGTCTGACTTAGCTTCTAGCTTATCTAACATTGTCCGCTTCACATAAGCAGGACAACCCCAAATTCTCATGTAAGAAAATGTTGGCCTCTTGTTATACCATATCTCATATGGAGTAACATCAACTGACTTTGAAGGAACTCCATTTAATATATAAATGGTGGTCTCTAGTGCATAACCCCAAAAGGATTTAAGAAATTATGCAAAACTCATCATAGACCTTACCATGTCTAACAAGGTTCGGTTTCTTCTTTCGGCCACACCATTGTGTTGTGGAGTGTAAGGTGGAGTCCATTGAGATAAAATTCCATTATCCCTAAGATAATCATGAAACTGATCGAAGTGTTTTAATATTTTTGCCAAATTGTTTCTCTACTTCATTTCTGAATTCTTTGAACTTTTCAAAAGCTTCAGATTTGCATCTCATAAGATACACGTATCCATATCATGAGTAGTCATCGATAAAAGTAATAAAGTAGATGAAACCACCTCTAGCGTGTGTAGACATTGGACCATATACATCTGAATGTATTAAGTCTAAAAGTCCATTAGCAAGTTCACCCTTTCCCTTAAAGGGTAATTTAGTCATCTTGCCTAGTAAACAAGATTCACATGTGTCATATGATTCATAATCAAATGACCCCAAACTACCACTTTTTTGTAGCTTAGCCATGCGTTTCTCACTTATATGACCAAGACGACAATGGCATAAATAAGATGATTTCAACATATCTTGTTTTTGCCTTTTATTATCATTGATGTTTAAAATTGGATTTGACATATCTAATATGTATATTCCATTGCATAATGTACCATTAGCATAAAGAATTCTATTCAACATAATAGAACAACAATTGTTACTAAAAGCTAAAAGGAAACCATCTTTATTTAGACTTGAAACAAAAATAATATTTTTAGTCAAAGCAGGTACATAATAACAATTCTCCAAATTTAATATAAGCCCACTAGGGAGGGTCAATACATATGTTCCTATAGCTAATGCAGCAACCCTTGCTCCATTTCCAACGCGTAGGTCTGACTCTCTCTTATTGAGCTGTCTACTGTTCCTTAGGCACTGCATATCAGTGCATATGTGTGAGCCACAATCGGTATCTAATACCCATATATTATTATTGGAAACAGTATTAATTTCAATGAAAAAAATACCTGATGTATATGGGGCATCAGATGCCTTCTTCTTCAAGGACTCTAAGTAAGCCTTGCAGTTTCTCTTCCAATAGCCATCCTTGCCACAATGGAAGCATGTCCCTTTTGGAGCAATCTCCTTGGCCTTTTTCTTGGCCACGCCTCCCTTAGGCTTCATGGAGTTCTTTTTCTTCTTAAGGTTCTTCCTTTTAGAACTTGAAGCGTCCACCAGCATCACAGCCTTACTGTCCTTCTTGACAGATGGCTCAGCTGTTTTAAGCAAGTTAATCAGCTCAAGAATAGTGGTAGAGATTTGGTTCATCCTATAGTTAAGCACAAAATGTGAATAACTATCAGACAAACCGGTTAGAATTAAGTCAATACTTAATTCATGGTCCATCACAAATCCCAAGGTGGCCAACCTCTCAATATAACCATTCATCTTCAATGCATATTGCACTGGAGATGTCCCCTCAACCATCTTAGTTCGGAAGAGCAACCTTGAAGTTTTGAACCTTTCGGAATGTGCTTGCTCATCAAAAAGATCTCTTAGATGGTATACTATGGAATTAGCACCCATAGCCTCATGCTGCTTTTGCAACTCAGCTGACATAGTAGCAAGCATAATGCAGCTTGCCATCTCACTATCATCGAGATGCTTTTGATGAGTGCCTCATCTAGGACATAGCCAATCTTTTTGAATTTGAGAACTATTCTCAGATTCCTTAGCCAATCCAAAAAATTGGGCCCAGTCAACTTATTTGATTCCATTAGGATCGCAAATTCACACTTGTCATGATGATGATTCTAGCAACCTAGATGTAAAATAGAACATGTTAGAATGTACATAAAATGCATGTTTATTTGGTCTTTAATAAATCGCATTATGGCTCCCACTATTTTATAGCGAATCCATAGCCTTCACTATGAACCCGAGAGAACTTATATGGAAGTTCTCCTAGTGGGTCGATATCCAACTAGCTAAGAATAACCTTGAGGCAACTCAATAAGCTATCATTAGTTTGGTTGGTAGGTATCTAATCCATACCAATTGCATTATTCATACAACTATCGAATCTTGTGCTATCAACTTATTGATGTGTGCACATACATTGGGCTATCGACTCTTGATATGTGTACATCTCATGTATACAAACCCAACTTCACCTCTAATACACATTAACCTTGGCGCAAATCCAACAAGTTAATAATATCGATTAAGTCTAACCCATTAATTGTGAAATCTAATTTCAATGGATTGAACATATTCTTATAGAGTGAGTTTGAGGCAACTCAACAACCCTAACTCTAGAAGAACTCTGGTTCTCCCCATATTAATGGAAGGCATAAGACTTAATTGTTTATTTAGTGAGGGATTTCTTTGTTAAGTCTCATCAAGTTATCATTTCATGCTTTTATATATCATACATTCATCACATTGATATATAAAGATAGTTACATTAACTATATGGCATGATTATGGACATACTAAAGTCAATTTCTTGAGCCAAAGAGAGATTGACTAGGTCTTACCTAGGTATATGCATGAATTTACAAGCCAAAATAGAAATCAAATTCCTATTTCTAAGTCTTCTTGTTTATGGTACCATCTCCTTTGCTTCTTACTTCTTTGTATCTTCATTCTATCCTAATCCTATGTAATCTAATTACATATTTCAAATTATAGAAAACCTCAATTTACATTTGAGGGAAGTAAGATGAGAAGAGAAATACATAAGAAAGAAAAAAAGGTAGGAACACGCAGACCCTATTTACCATAAAACAAAATAATTCCATGCATGCTCAATCACATTGGGCCTAAGTCCATAATCATCCATCGTGCCTTTTCATACACCCATAACATGCATTCTCTAATGCACAAAATAAAAATGACAATTTTGGATTTCAATTTGTAAATCGATTCAACACTTGAATCGAAATTTCCTATATGTGTTCTTTCGGTTAATTTAATTTTGTATGCCATTTTAAAGTGGAATTTAATATTTAATAAAATCAAATTAAATTCCATATTTTTAGAAATAATTAAAAATTAATTATCCTTAAAATCAGAATATTATGATGTTAAAATTAAACAATTTAATTTTAATATACATACCAATTTCTAGTCATACTAGAATTACAATTGCACAATTTAAATTAATTCAAAATTAAATTCCAAAAATTTTCAGAACATGAAATCACCATTTTAATTATCTTTAGGTCAGCTCAAGTTCATCAAAATATTTTTGGCACATGCCAAAATTACTAAGACAAACGAATCAACACACTTAGACGCTCAAAATGACTAATTCGATATCTAGAATTTTTAAAATTTCAAATATTTGAAAAATAATTTTGGCATGCATATAAAATAAAAAATAGCATATTTTTAATCATATAAAAATTATTTCAAGGTGCTGGAAATAAAATAAACACATACAAAAAAATCAAACAAAACAACCCCACCGAGTATGCTAAAACAGTTTTGTTTTTGTGTTTATTTGAAAAATTAATTAAAATAATTTTTAATTAATTATTGGACACTTCCAGAGGAATAAATATATTCTCAATATATCTAAATAATATTTTCATAATTAAATTACAAGAAAAATGCAACCAGCCCCAACAATTAAGCCAAACAACAACACATGTTCACAAACAAAGCAATTTTAGGCATTTTTGAAATAAATCTGAAATTAATTATTTGAATCACATTCAAATCATTTTTCAATCAAAATAATCATTCTTAATCATCCCATGATCATATTAAAGAAATAAAAATGTGTAAATTATATTTTACAAATTAATTTCAATTTTTCAAAACCTATTGATCCAAAATCATCAAAAATATGCAATTCCATTGCACTTTCAATTAAAAATAATTTTAATAGATATAAGGAGGCTCTGATACCAATGTTGGGTTTTCAAGAATGAATCATATTCATAAATGCAGTGAAAAATAAAATTTTTTAAAACCCAAAACAAAAATCATACTTGTACCATTAAAACTAATTTATGTAAATGTAGATTATGAGATCTACTACTCGATCCAATTAAGGATTGTAACATGTGCTAGTCTGTCTGGATTAATAATGTTCCCTCTCATTCATCCTATGACTAGGGATAATTTTGATACTAACATAATTTACACATGATAAGAATCTCAATATCATGATCTCATCATGATTTCCTTCATGCTATGTTATGTATCAAGGACTTCATTAATTGATTTAAGATCACTTATCAATTCATATATCAAATGAACATCAAATTAATGAAAAAGCCTTTTATTAATCAAATAAATTTGTACAATAAGTGCTAAAGTTGATTGCCTTTAGAGCACTCCTCTAACATTCTTAACAAGAGTGAAGTAGAATTTTATGCTCCTTCAGCTTGGACACATTTCGGCGCTGAGTTTAGTTGGGATGTCAAGAAGAATAAAAGCACACACCTATGGTCCCCTATGCATAAGTATCTACATAGGTTTCTAAGCTACAATATTTTTCCTAGAGGAGATAATAACATGGCAATAAGAAAGTCGGAGCTCTTCTTATTGGAAATGGCACGAAGAGGACTAACCATAGCCTTATCTCGATGGTTTGCGAATCATCTCCTGTCCATTGTAACAAAACCATCGGAAGATATCTTGATTAGCGAGTATGTGACTCACCTTGCCATTGAGCTAGGGTATTTGAACCTTGATGAGCACATTTACACTCTTATTCCAGCTCATCCACGAGATCGACTTGATGTCGAGTCATTTATCAAGATGGGAGCAGTTGTTCACATTATTCATAAAGATAATGTCTACTACCGTTTCACCACTCCAGCTGGTGAAATAGACTGGGAAGATCATGATTCTGACGCCTTCAAAGCTGGTCTCTAGACTGTCCAGCAACGAAAGTGAGCCCTTGATGAAACATCAACACTGGCGGTACTTGAAGATATTGGCCAGTTATCGACTTCTACCACATATAGCATTTGGAAAACATTGGAGAATTATTGGTATCAGAGCTTTGTCTAGCATCGAAGCCTAAAAAGCACTAGTAAAGAGTAAGAGATGGCCAGTGAAGGATTCCAAAGTCTCAAACCTTACTTTGATGGAGCAAATTATGCCCATTGGAAGTTTAGGATGGAGACATACTTGGATAGTGAAGGAATTGAAGTCTGGGATAGCATACGAAAAGAATGGACACCACCAACCAGAAGAGGAGCTGATGGTGAAGAAGAAATCCTATCAAGAGATGATTGGACAGAGCCTCAAAGAAGAGCAAATTTCAAAAACAAGAAGGCAATGACAATCCTATCAAGCTCATTATCTATTGAAGAATGTGGGAGAATACAACACTGCTCAACAACATATAGCATGTGGAAGACATTGGAGAACTATCATGAGGGAACTACGCAAGTCAAATCCAAGAAGATTCAACTTCTAACCTCAGAATATGAGCTCTTCAAGATGAAATCCAATGAGTCAATCACTGACATGACCAACCGTCTTCTATCCATTATAAATGGAATGAGGAAACTTGGGAAGCATCTGAGCTTGGAAGATGTAAACAATAAAATCCTGAAAAGCCTTCCTCTTAAAGACTATGGTTCAAGAGTTGCTGGCATAGAAGAAGCAAATGAAGATATGGGCATCATGAATACTGATGTGCTGATTGACAAGCTTCTCACACATGAGATGGCAGTGAAGAGAGATAGAGAGCTTGAAGCAGAGCCAGAGAAAAGAAAGCTCTTAGCACTTAAAGCCTCTACCTCAAAATCTCAAGAAGAAAGTGAAGATGATGAAGAGATGAGTGATGATGAAAATGAGGACATTGTTATGCTTTCAAGGAGATTAAAAAGAATCATTGAGAAGAAAATGAGCAATTCCAGAAAATTCAGGCAAAGAAACCTCAAACAAACTTCTAATGATACACATAGAAGTAAGGAAGAGGTAAAATGCTATGAATGTGGAAATAAAGGACATATCAAACCAGAATGTCCAAGGCTCAAGAAGCATAAGAGCAAATACCAAAGAGACAATGGGGAGAAAGGTCATAAAGCCACATGGGATGACGAAAGCTCTTCAAGTGAAAAAGATGATAATGAAAGTGAAGAGGTCAACCTATGCTTCATGGCTATTGAGGATCACGTCTCGGACAAAATAAGATCACTACACTCATACTCTTTCAATAATAATAGTATTGACAATGATAGTAATAGTGATGATGATGATGATGATGAGCAAAGCCTTATAGAAGAATTAAATATAGAATTAGAGAAATATATAACTAAATTTAGTACCTATAAAAATAATATCTCTAATTTGAAAAAGAAGATAGATGGATTAGAAAAGGAGAACATAAAACTTAAATCATCTAATGAATCTCTTCAAAAGTCATTAGATGAATATTCATCAAGACCCTTAATATCTTCATTGTTAAAAGAAAATAATACTTTGAAAAATGAAGTTGAGGAACTTAGAAATTCCATTTCTAAATTTCACAAAGGTAAAGAAAGCTTAGATACTCTAATTGTGTCTTAGAGATCACCCTTAATTAGACATGGTCTAAGATTTAAGGACACATCATCATCTTCTCACAAAAATATATTTGTTAAATCTAAAGAATCTCACCTCTCCACACCTATTAGAATTGCACCAAGAAATAAGAATATTAAACCTTCTATACAGAAAAAGAATAATCATGCCTTTATGTATAAGCAGCAAGCATCTAGAAAAATGCAAATTAATCATGATTGTGCATACCATTGCTCTCAAAATCAGTCTAATAGAATTATGACATTTAATTACAGTGTAAGACCAAAAAGCAAGTTTAGACCTAAACAATGTAATTATTGTATGAAAATGGGTTACATAAATAAACATTGGTGGATAAGGAAGGCTCATTGGGAACCTTCATGTGCTAACCCCCAAGGACCCAAATTCATTTGGGTACCTAAAAATCATACTTGATTTGTGATTCTATAGGTACGCCTCAAGTCCACAATAAACAAAAATGCTTGGCTAGTAGACAGTGGATGCTCAAGGCATATGACAGGAGACAAAGAACTTTTCAATGAAATCAAAAGTATTGATGGAGGTAAAGTTACCTTTGGAAACAATGCTAAAGTTAAGGTAATTGGCATTGGTTCTATTGGTGTTAATAGTACTACTTTTATTAAGGATGTCTTACTTGTTGATGGCTTGAAACATAACTTGTTAAGTGTAAGTCAATTATGTGATAAAGGAAACAAAGTAATCTGTACTTCAAATGAATGTCTTGTAATCTCTATCGATGGTCAAGAAATATTTAAAGGGAATAGAGATATCAATACATACATAATAAACTTACATGAACTATCTAACCATTCCTCTAAGTGTCTTATGACTACTAGTGATGAATCTTGGCTGTGGCATATAAGACTTGGTCATTCTAACATAGACTTAATACAAAGTCTCAGCACAGGAGAGCTAGTAAAAGGATTGCCAAAAGTTAAATATGTTAAAGATAAGACATGTGATCCTTGTTAGATAGGAAAGCAACACAAGTCATCTTTCAAAGCCAAAAACATAGTGAGTACTTCAAAACCTCTCCAACTCCTGCATTT
The DNA here is from genome assembly GCA_023653625.1 of Triadica sebifera. Lineage (NCBI taxonomy): Eukaryota > Viridiplantae > Streptophyta > Magnoliopsida > Malpighiales > Euphorbiaceae > Triadica > Triadica sebifera. The sequence goes on from CM042894.1 coordinate 21,352,017, forward strand.
AGACTTGTTTGGACCTACTAGAATTACTAGCTGAGGAAAACATTATGCATTTGTCATCGTAGATGATTACTCTAGATTTACTTGGGTAATTTTCTTAGCTAAAAAAAGTGATGCTTTTGAAAACTTAAAAAACTTTGCTAGAAGAATTCAAAATGAAAAAGGGTACTGCATTTCAAAAATAATGAGTGATCATGGGAAAGAATTTGAAAATGAAAACTTTGAAAGTTTTTGTCTTGAACATGGCATTTCACATAATTTCTCATCTCCTAGGACACCTCAACAAAATGGGGTAGTTGAAAGGAAAAATCGTACTTTAATTGAAATGGCTAGAACAATGCTTAATGAATATGATTTACCAACTTATATTTAGGCAGAAGCCACAAACACTGCATGTTATATTTCAAATCGAGTCTTCAAAAGACCTCTTTTAAACAAAACCTCATTTGAGCTATGGAATGGAAGAAAGCCCTTGATATCATACTTTAGAGTATTTTAAATGCAACTGTTTTATATTGAACACCAAAGACAATCTTGGAAAATTTGCCTCTAAGTCTGATGAAGGTATCTTGTTAGGATACTCTACAACCAGTAAAGCATATAAAGCATTTAATAAAAGATCATTAACGGTTGAAGAATCCATGCATGTTGTTTTTAATGAATCTAGTAGACTTGATCTTGTGAAAGGTAGTGTTCTTGATGATGTTGTAGGTAATATGGAACAACTTGATATTGGAAATGAAAAAGAAGAAAATGATCAAGAAAATTTACTGAAAAATGACACTCTACCTCAAAATCAAGAACAAATGGATCAAGAATTTCCAAAAGAATGGAGAATGACGAAAGATCATCCAAAAGACCAAATAATTGGTGATCTATCAAGGGGAGTAAGTACTAGATCTCATTTCAAGCATTTGGTTACTGACATTGCTTTTATTTCACAAATTGAGCCTAAAAATATTGATAAGGCTCTTAATGATGAAAGTTGGGTAATTGTCATGCAAGAGGAACTCAATCAATTTGAGAGAAATAAGGTATGGAACCTAGTACCTAGACCTAAGGATCATCAAATCATAGGTAGAAAATGGGTATTTAGAAACAAATTAGATGAACAAGGGTTAATAACCAGGAATAAGGCAAGACTTGTTGCAAAAGGATATAATCAGGAAGAAGGTATAGATTATGATGAAACATATGCACCTGTAGCTAGATTAGAAGCTATAAGAATACTCTTAGCATATGCATGTCACATGAATTTCAAACTTTTTCAAATGGATGTGAAAAGTGCATTTCTAAATGGTTATATAGATGAAGAAGTGTATGTAGAACAACCACCAGGTTTTGAAAGCTATGATTTGCCAAATCATGTTTTTAAACTTTCAAAAGCTTTGTATGGTTTAAAATAGGCTCCAAGAGCTTGGTATGAGAGATAAATTTCTTTTTTATTAGAAAATAGCTTTACAAAGGGAAATGTTGACACTACACTATTCATCAAAAAGCAAAAGCATGATATACTAATTGTTCAAATTTATGTTGATAATATAATATTTGGTTCTACTAATGAGTTGCTTTGTGAAGAATTTGCTAAATGCATGACTAGGGAATTTGAAATGAGCATGATGGGAGAACTTAAAGTATTTCCTTGGTCTACAAATAAAGCAAAGAAATGAAGGCATATTCATCAACCAATCCAAATATGCCAAAGACTTAATCAAGAAATTTGGTATGGAAGGATGCAAAAATGCCAAGAATCCTATGAGCACATCAACAAAATTGGACAAAGATGAAAAGGGTAAGAGCATTAATGAAAAGCTTTATAGAGGTATGATCGGATCACTTCTATATCTTACTACTTCTAGACCCGACATTATGTATAGTGTTTGGTTATGTGCACGATTTCAATCATGTCCTAAAGAATCTCATTTAAATGCTGTAAAAAGAATTTTAAGATATTTACATGGATCATTGCATCTAGGTTTATGGTATCCTAGGAATTCATCTTTTTATATTATAGGATATTCAGATGCAGACTATGCTGGTAGTCTTTTAGATAGGAAAAGTACTTCAGGTACTTGTCACTTCATTGGAGAATGCTTAGTTTATTGGTTTAGCAAGAAACAAGTTTCTGTTGCTCTCTCAACTGCTGAAGCTGAATATGTAGCAGTTGGATGTTGTTGTACACAAATTCTTTGGATGAAACAACAACTTAAGGACTATGGTCATGAGGTGAACCATATACCTATCAAATGTGACAACACTAGTGCTATAAATCTTTCAAAGAATCCTATTCAACACTCAAGAAGCAAGCATATTGACATAAGACACCACTTTATTAGAGATCATGTTCAATATGGAGATGTTGCATTAGAATTCTTAAGCACAGAAAATCAATTAGCATATATTTTCACTAAGTCTCTAAATGAGGAAAGATTTAATTTCATTAGAAGAGAACTTGGTATGATTGATGGATTAACCTTGTGATTGCAAAAATTATGAAATTTTAATTGTTGATCTTAAATCATATCACAAGTTATAAGATAGAAATTTTGATGAGATTTCATGTTTTAAGGAGTTGAATCTTTGTTGAAATGTTTTGGTCTTGTTTTAGGACTTAATTTTAATTTGATTTAAGGGAGTCACACCCGTGACATATGTTCACTCCCGTGACTTAAATGGCCCAAAGAGGCAGTGTCGTTCACGACTTGGTTCACGACATGGTTGACGGCTTCAAGCGGTGAAAAGTTATTTTCACGGCTTGAGTCACGCCCGTGATGAATTTTCACTCCCGTGAACAATTATACCCCAAAACTCACATAAGCTTTCACGCCTTGAGTCACGGCTTGCTTCACGGGCATAAGTAGTGAAATTCAAAAGTTCACTCCCGTGACAGTTTAGTCATCCTCGTGACTGATAATTATTCATGCCCGTAAAAGTATTCACGCCTTCATTTATGGGTGGAACACTCCTTCAGCAAACCGTGAACACGACCATTCACGCCCGTGAAAACCTTCGTCACGCCTGTGAATGTATCGAATATATAAGATAACAGCCGGTTACAACCTTCATTTCAACTCTCCATCTCCCAAAACCGCTCTCATTTAGTCTCATTCATTAAGACATTGAAGATTCCGACCCCGAAGACTTGAAATTTCCCTATAAATACCACAAAAAGTTCGAATCTTTAGCAAATATCATACATTTCTAGGGTTTTACATCAAATTTTCTGTCAAAATTATTTTTAACTCCATCAACAACAAATCTCTTCAAAAATGGAATCTGCTTCATGCAAGGGAAAGAGAAAGAAGTCTCATGCACCTAAGAGGTATCCAGATTACCTAATGAACTGCATTTCAGAGAATTTCCATCCTTGGTATTCAACTTTGAAGAAGATACCTCTTTTGTCTTCAAGATCCTTCGAATGGAAAACAGTCCGAAGTCTCGGACTTGAGACGACTACGATAGAGCAACTACAAGCCTGTCATCTCAAAGATTTTGTTTAAATTCATTAGCCGACTTTAAGGGAGCCAACACTGAAATTTCTCAGCACATTGCAGGTTTCACCTACTAGAGTACTGAAATTCCAACTCTGCAACAATCCCAACACCCTCAATGCCATTGAATTTGGTGAATTGTTCAACCTACCATCTGATGGCATCCTGAATGACACTGAGGTGGAATTCTCTGCCCCTCGAGCCTGGACACACTTTGGCACCGATTGTAGCTGGGATGTCAAGAAAACAAATAACACACATCTCAGGGCTCCAGTGCACAAGTATTTGCATAGGTTCCTGACCTATAGCATATTTGCTAGGGGTGAAAGCAACGACACAATTATGAAGTCAAAACTCTTCCTCCTTGAGATGGCTCGTAGAGGAGTGATAGTGGCACTTTCCAAATGGTTTTCTAACCATCTTCTCTCCATAGCCACCAAGCCCACAGGAGATATTTTGATTGGGGCATATGTCACCCATATCGCAGTGAAGCTTAACTATTTGAAGCTGGATGAACATCATTTCAACATCATTCCTGCACATCCTCGAGATCGCTTGGATGTCAAATCATTCATCAAGATGGGAGCGGCTGTCAGGATCGTTTTCCAGAACAATATCTTCTTCTGCTTCACTGACACTGCTAGGGAGATTATTTGGGAAGATAATGACACGGAGGATTTTAAAGCAGGCCTCTAGGGAGTCCAGCAGAAGAAGAGGGCTCAGGTCAAGGAAGCACCTCCAGCAGTCGAGCAGGACGTCGGACAGTCCTCAACTTCCACATCGTCTTTAGCGCAGCAGGTGGTTGATCTCTTGGCACCACATTTTGAGCAGCTGTAGACTTCAATGGATGAGAGGTTGGAAAACCTCAAAGACTTCATGGAGTCTCTGATGGACAGCCTTGAGGCTAAAGTGGCTAGGCTTTGTGATAGGATGTCTGGCTAGGAGATAGGCAAGAGAGTAGCCTAAATTTGATTGTTTTTCCTTGTTTGTTATTTTTTATGTTTGCTTGTGTGTAGGAAATTTTTAAATTTCCTTTCTGAACATTTTAACTCAGTTTGTATCCTTTCCTTTATGTTATATATATTTGCTTTTGTTTACTTCAATCTTCATATCCTTTTTGATTGATGACAAAAGGGGGAGAAAACTAGCAATATATGATAGGCAATATATGATAGGGAGAATGGTATCAAACTAGCAACATAAGATTAAAATAGCAATATATATTAAGGTAAATGATTTTTGAATCAAATAATCAAAATTGAATTGACTTTGAAATGGATTACAAATCTTGATTCAAAATTTCATATGCAAAGTATATAATTGGAAAATTAAGCTTTATATACTTTAGATATACCTTAAGTATACTTTGCATATACCTTAAAGCAAGTTACAAATATAAATATGCCATGATATACCTTAAATATATCTTACATATACTTCATGTCTTAAAAATGAGTTATGGTATATATTGGATATACTTCTCATATAACTTGCATACACTTAAATCTAGTTAAGTTTATTTCAATGCTACATCATTATCTACTATTCTTGCACATTATAAATTTTTATCCTAAGTATATTTTGAGGGGGAGACTTCTCAAAATCACATATTGCTAGATTATTTGTCACCATCAAAAAGGGGGAGATTGTTAAACCTTAAGGGGTATTTCTGTCATTTTGATGATAACAAATAAAATAGCAATATTGTATTTAATATACTTGTATTCTAAGTCTTTTATATAGGACATGGATCAAAATAGCAAGAATGGAGAATTGGAAGAATAATCCTTGAAAGACAAAATTCAAGTAGTAGCATGTTCACTGCCGTGACTCTATGAGTCACTCCCGTGAAAGAAGCTAACCGTTACCAAAACCAACTTTTGAAGTTCACGATCATGAAGGAAAAACAAACCGTAAAGTGGACATTTCAGTCACCCCCGTGAATAAAGGTGTCACTCCCGTGAAGATTCATGCAATTTCATCCAGAGCTTCACGACCAGAGTCACCACTTGGATCATGACTGGAAAGATTGTCACGCCCGTGAATGAGTATGTCACGCCCGTGACTCTATATGTCAAAACATTCCAGAGAGCTTCACGACCAAGGTCACCACTTCAGTCACGGCTTGGGAAGAACTGTCACGGCCGTGACAAGCATAGTCACGGCCGTGAACAATGAAAGAGAAAAATGTCAGGCGCGATTTTTTGGTTGGTATAATGGCTAGTTTCGTTGTTAATGCATCCCAATGGCTATATTCAGCCATGAGAGTATAAATGGAAGTCATTTATGCATTAAGAACAAGAGAATGAAGAGAATAACAATAGAATAGCATATACTTCGAATTTAAGCTATTTGTACTTTTTTATTTTGAGAACAAAATCAATTCTCTATAAAAATCTTTTTTCTCTTCATATTTGAGCAATTAAGATTTGTGAGTGGTTCTCTCTATAATCTTTACTCAAGTGAGCTTTGGGTATTTCTGGGTTAAGAGTAGAACACTTGTAAGGGTGAGTTGTGTGAGCCTCCAAAACACAAATTAAAAGGTTGTTTGTGTGAGCCTGTAAAACACAAAGTGAAGGTTATTTGTGTGACCCTGTAAAACACAAGGAAGGTTGTTTGTGTGAGCCTGTAAAACACAAGAAATTGGTTATTGTGTGAGCCATTAAAATACAAGGGATTTCTAGGTTAGGTGTGCGCCATTGTGAGAAACACCATAGTTGGGAGTGAGCTTGCAAAACTCCATTTAACACTTAGTGCGTTAGTGAAACTCCCAATTGCGATTGGGGAGAGGAGTAGGGTTTGTTAGCACCCGAACCTCTATAAATCTTTGTGTCTGATTTCTCTATCCCTCCTAAAATTAATTATTTATTTCCACACTTTAAAGTTTAATTTCTTGAAACTCCAATTCAACCCCCCTTCTTGGTCTAATATTTGGGCAACAATTATCATGAAGGAACTAAGTAAAATCCAAGAAGATTCAACTTCTTACTTCGAAATATGAACTCTTCAAAATGAAATCTAATGAATCCATTACCAATATGATGAACCGTCTTCTAGCCATCATTAATGACATTAGAAAGCTTGAAAAGCACTTGAGCTTGGAAGATGTGAGCAACAAAATTCTAAGAAGCCTTCCTTTCAAAGACTATGGTTTAAGAGTTATGGGTATAGAAGATGCCAATGAAGACATGAGCATCATGCCTACCGATATGCTTATTGGCAAACTTCTAATGCTTGAGATGGTGGTAAAAAGAGATAGAGAACTTGAAGCCAAACCAGAAAAGAGAAAGCCTCTAACATTCAAAGCCTTTACTTGAAAATCTCAAGAGGTAATTGAAGATGATGAAGAGAAGAGTGATGATGAGAATGAGGACATTGCCATGCTCTGAAGAAGAACAAAAAGAAAGATTGAAAAAAGACTTGGCAATTCTCAAAACTTTAAACAAAGAACTTTCAAACACTTCTCAAATGACTCTCAAACAAATAAATAGGAGGTAAATAATTATGAATGTGAGAAAAAAGGACATATCAAACTAGAATGTCCAAATCTCAAGAAAAGATTTCAAAAAGATGATAAGGAGAAAGGTCACAAAGCCACATGGGATGACGAAAGCTCTTCAAGCAAAAAAAATGACAATGAAGGAGAAGAGGTCAACCTATGTTTTAAAGGATCACTTCACGGATGAGGTAGGTCTTTCTTACTCATACTCTTTTCATGATAATAGTAGTGATAATAATAGTGATAGTGAAGATGCTAATGATGAGCAAAGTTTAATATAAGTATTGAACCTAGAATTAGAAAAATATAGAAGAAGACTTAAAACTTATAAAAATAATATTTTAGATTTGAAAAATAAAATGGAAGTTTTAAAAAAAGAGAATTCTGATTTTAAGACTTCTAATAAAACTCTTCAAAAATCTTTAGATGAGTATTCCTTTAGACCCTCAACTAAATCTTTGCTTAAAGAAAACAAAATTTTGAAAAATGAAGTTGAGGAACGTAAACTCAATTTCAAAGTTTCATAAAGGGAAAGAGAGTTTAGATACTCTTATAGTCTTTTAAAGACCACCTTTAATAAGACATGGTCTAGACTTTAATGAAACATCATCTTCATCTCACAAGACTATATTTGTTAAGTCTAGTGCACCACAAACCTCCACAATTGAGGTAATAGTCCCAAGGGCTAAGAGCATAGCACACACAAAACCTTTTATTCAAAAAAAGAACAATTAAGGGTCATTTAGCTTAAGAAGGAAACCTTAAAAGGCTAATCATGCTTTTATGTATAACACCTATTCATCATGCATATGTATGTCATTGCACACAAACTCATTCTAAAAGGATGTTAAGACCTAAAAGCATGTCAAAATCGAAAAACATATATAAAGCTAAACAATGCAATTATTACATGAATTTTGGTCATATCAAAAAGAATTATTGGATAAGGAAGGCTCATTGGGTACCTTCAAGTGCTAACCCCCTAGGACCCAAGTTCGTTTAGGTACATAAAAACCAAACATGAATTGTGGTTTTATAGGTATGCCTTAAGTCCACTATAAAGGAAAATGTTTGGCTTGTGGATAGTGGATGCTCAAGGCATATATAGGAAGCAAAAAACTCTTCAATCACATCAAAAGAATTGATGGTGGTAAGGTAACTTTTGGGAACAATGCTAAGAGTAAGGTAATTAGCATTGGCTTTATTGGTATTAATAATACAACTTTTATTGAAGATGTTTTTCTTGTTGATGGTTTGAAACATAATTTGTTAAGTGTAAATCAATTATGTGATAACGGAAACCAAGTTATCTTTACCTCAAATGAATGTCTTGTAACCACTTTAAGTGGCTAAGAGATATTCAAAAGAGATAGAGATGTCAATATTTACATAATAGTCTTGCACAAAATATCTAACGTTTCCTCTAAGTGTCTTATGTCTATTAATGATGAATCTTGGCTATGGCATAGAAGGCTTGGTCATGCAAGCATGAAATTAATTCAAAGCCTTAACAAATGAGAGCTAGTGAATGGACTTTCAAAAGTCAAATTTGAAAAAGATAAGACATGTGAACCTTGTTAAAGAGAAAAACAACAAAAGTTATCCTTCAAATCCAAAAATATATAAGTACCTTTAAACCTCTACAACTTTTGCATTTAGATCTTTTTGGACCTACTAGAGCTGTTAGTTTAGGATGTAAACACTAGGCTTTTGTCATTGTTGATGATTACTCTAGATTCAATTGGGTAATTTTCTTAGCTAAAAAAGTGATGCTTTTGAATCTTTCAAAAATTTTGCTAAAAGAGTTCAAAATGAAAAAAAAGGTTATTTTATTTCCAAAATAAGAAGCGATCATGGCAAATAATTTGAAAATGAAAACTTTTGTTTAGAATGTGGTATTTCACATGATTTTTCAACTCCTAGGACACTTCAACAAAATGGTGTAGTAGAAAGGTAAAATTGAACTTTAATTGAAATGACTTGAACAATGCTCAATGAATATGGTTTACCAACCTGCTTTTGGGCCAAAGCCACTAATACTGCTCGTTATATTTCAAATCAAGTTTTCAAAAGACCATTTTTAAACAAAACTTTTTTAAGTTATGGAATGTGTTGCCCAGAAATGAACCAAAAAGGGACTTAATTGGTTATGAAATAAAAAATTTCTTAACTTTAAGTGCAGAATAAAATTAAATAGAGTAGGGAATGAGAGATATCACACACAAGATTTATAGAAGTTCAGGTATTAGTAAACCCTACTCCTCTCCCCAATCTCAATTGGGTGTTTTACTAACACTCTTAGTGTTACAATGGAATTTTACAAACTCACTCTCAACTATGGTGTTTCTCTCAATGGCTAACACCTAACCTAGAAATTCCCTTGTGTTTTAATGGCTCACACAATAAACCAATTCCTTGTGTTTTATGGCTCAAACAATAAACCCTTACAAGTATTTCAATCTTAGCCCAATATACCCAAAATCACTTGAGTAATTATTTACAATGAAAACACTCACCAACCTACAATGGTTAGAAATTATGAGCAATTAAGTTTTTACAAAGAATAAAGGTTTTGCTGAAAATAATTAAAGCACAAGGATACAACAAGATTAAAGATTGAAAGCAATTGTTGTTCTTCTTTTTAGGATTCATAAATGACTTGCATTTATACTTCCTCTGCGAATTATAGTTGTTTGGGTGCATTTAATACTAAAATAGCCGTTGAACCAACTCTTAACTTCGCGCCTGACATATTTCTCTGTCATCATTCACGGACGTGAATATGTGTCACGATCATGAATGTTATTCCAAGTCGTGGTCCAAGTGGTGACTCTGGCCGTGAAGCTCTCTAGAAGAATTTGAAGTGTTTGATCACAGGCATGAATATTCTTCCAAACCGTGGTCCAAGTGGTGACTTTGGTCGTGAAACTCTCTGGAAGAATTTGACATGTTATCTCATGGGCATGACTATCTTTCATAAGCATGACTGATTTGATCATTCACAGTTGGTATGATCCTTTATGGCCGTGAACTTTGAATGGTTGAAAGTTGGTGCTTAGCTATATTTGCGGGCATGACTTTGCTATTTCTTCTAATTTTGGTCTTCAAAAGTTGTCTTTCATTGTTGCATCATATTCTATTCAAGATATATACTATTCAACATATTTAGAACATAAGCATTATTAAATACATTATTGTTATTTTATTTGTTAGCATCAAAATGATAGAAATACCCCTCAAGGTTCAACAATCACCCCCTTTTTTGATGGTGACAAATAATCTAGCAATATGTGCTTTTGAGAAGTCTCCTTCTCAAAAGATGCTTAAGACAAAATAATAGAGTGCAAGAATTGAGAGACGTATAGCAAGGTTCTTTGCTAACTAGTTAGGTGTATGCAAGGTATATTGTAAGTATATCAAAGTTATTTGGTAACTAGTTAGGTATATGCAAGGTATATGTGAGGTATATGTTATGCATATTATCAAAAAAAATTGCATATTCATTCCATACATTGGATAATAACATATATCTACTAACCACACATTTGCATATATTGCTAGGCTCTCCCCCTTTTGTCATCAACAAAACAAATAATAAAAAATGAATTAGTAATAAGATAATTGTATTAAAAAAAGGAGAAAAATTACAAAGTTTCAAAAAACATAAAGTAAAGTCCTATAACATTGAAAATAAATCTACTATATGAAAACTTGGTCTTTAATTAGGCTTTAAGCCTGACAGACCATCCCTAAGGTGTGCTACCTCTGCCTTGAGGCTATCCATACGAGATTCCATGAAGTTTTTGAGATTTTCCAACATCTCATCGATGGAAGCCTGCATTAAGTCAAAGTGAGGTGCAAAAAGATCAACAACCTGTTGCGCCAAGCTGGGTGTGGTAGAAGCCAATAATTGACCAACCTCTTGCTCAACCTCTAGTGTCGCTGTTTTGACTCGGGCTCATTTTCGTTGATGGATACCCTTAAGGCCAGCTTTGAAATCATCAGTGTCCTGGTCTTCCCAATTAATTTCACCAGCTGGAGTGGTGAAATAGTAGTAGACATTATTTTCATAAATGTTGCGGACAACTGATCCCATCTTTATAAAGGACTCGACATCTAGTTGATCTCATGGATGTGCTGGAATAAGATTGTAATTATGCTCATCAAGATTTAGATACTCTAGCTCAATGGCAAGGTGAGTCATATACCCACCAATAAAAATATCTCTCGATGGCTTTGTTGCAATTGAAAGAAGGTGATTTGCAAACCATCGAGACAGAGCTACGGATAGACCTCTTCGTGCCATTTCCAATAAGAATAGCTCTGATTTCCTGATTGCCCTATTGCTTCTCCTCTAGCATAAGGTCGTGAATATATGTCACGGGCGTAAATTACCTCAAATCTTCAATTAATAAAACTAAGTCTAAAATAAGACTAAAAGATTTCTAAGATGCTTCTACGCCTTAGAACATATATTCCCATCATGTTAACCATTTCATACCTTAAAATTTAGTCAATTAAAGAGCATCATATGAAGAAAATTAACACTCAAGGTTGACAATTGATAATCATACTTAAGATAAGGTTGATCCATCAAGCATACCAAGCTCTCTTCTTATGAAGCAAAATCTTTCTTCATTAAAAGATTTGGTGAAAATATCTACCAATTGATTGTTTGTATCGATAAATTCTAATACAACATCTCCATATTGAACATGATCTCTAAGAAAATGATATCTTATGTCAATATGCTTACTTCCAGAGTGTTGAATAGGATTTTTAGATAGGTTTATGGCACTTGCATTGTCACATTTGATGGGTATATGGTTCAAACTATGACCATAATCCTTAAGTTGTTGTCTCCTCCATAGGATTTGAGTGCAGCAACATCTTACTGCCACATATTCTGCTTCAGCGGTAGAAAGGGCAATCAAAACTTGTTTCTTACTAAACCAAAAGACTAAGCATTCACCAATAAAGTGACAAATGCCTAAAGTACTCTTTCTATCTAAGAGACTGCCGGCATAGTGTGCATCTGAATATCCTATGACATGAAAGTATGAATTTCTAGGATACCATAACCCTAGATGCAATGTGCCATGGAAATATTTTAAGATTCTTTTTATAGCATTCAAATGTGATTCTTTAGGACAAGATTGAAATCTAGCACATAAGCATACACTGTAAATTATATCGGGTCAAGAAGCAGTAAGATATAAAAGTGATTCGATCATACCTCTATAGAGCTTTTCAGTAATGCTATTACCCTTTTCATCTTTGTCCAATTTTGTTGATGTGCTTATTGGAGTCTTGGCATTTTTGCATCCTTCCATTCCAAATTTCTTGATTAAATCTTTGTCGTACTTGGTTTGGTTGATGAATATGCCCACATTGCTTTGTTTTATTTGTAGACCAAGGAAAAACTTAAGCTCACCCATCATGCTCATTTCAAATTCCTTAGTCATACACTTAGCAAATTCTTGGCAAAACAATTCATTAGTAGACCCAAATATGATGTCATCAAAATAAATTTGAACAATTAGAATATCATGTTTATACTTTTTAATAAATAAAGTTGCATCAAATTATATTATTATATCTTATTTTTGTTTTATTTTATCAAATCATCATTATTATCCATATCATAATTCATTATTTCCCTTTATTTTCAATTACTTCTTTATAGGCCACAACATCTATGAACCCTTGACTAGAATAATAGAGTTGCCATCCAGACATTTAGAAGTGACACCCGGGCAATATGATTTGTGCATATATATGTGTTATCGCCGACTTTAATAATAGTGTCGTCTCTGACTTTAATAATAAGGTCATCACCGACTTCAATAATAATGTCATCATTAGCTTCATTAATTGTACCATTAATGGAATTAATCATACTCCCCCCTGCTTGGCATGCCAAACTCTCCTGAGTCTAATTTCAAGTTAGGTGTTTTAGGGCTTAGTTAATGTCATTAAAATTCAAAGTTATTAAATTCACACTTTTCATTCATGTAAAAGTTCAATTAATTACACAATTACTCAATAAAAATAACGTTTGCATAATATAACAAGGTTCACATCGTTTTACTCATTACATTCCTCAACTCATATGCTGCCCTATCACAGGAAAATTATGTGCTATGTTTTGGATCTTAATTTTGGTCCTATTAAAATTCAAATTAAATTACAGATCTGATTAACAATTTTAGCTCTAAATCGTATCTTTAATATACAACTTGAATCACCTAATTTGGAGTTTTGTATCAAAAGATATGGTCAAATTAACACTGACTGGTCACTAACAATTTTGCCCAGAATTTCCTGGACAGATTATAGGTCCGAAGTTTATGCATTTTTCTAGAAATATATAGACATGTATGGATTTTATGGTCTAAATAAAAGTTCAAGCCCTATTTCTTAGCTTTCAAACCCAATGAGGAACATATAAATCCAAATTCCATAACTTAAGGTATAATAGTTTATGTACTTATTGCTCATCAATTCCAGCAAAGAACACACATATTTACCATCTTCAATTTTTACCAAAATTAATCCTAAATCTAGCAAATATGCATCCCCAAGATTTTTATCACAAAATAATATTAATTCAAAAGTATTAAGATGTCAAAATTCAAATCATGCAATTAAAAAGAATAAGACATAGGCTATTGCCTTAGATTATGCACAAACCTCTTATTTTACTTTTCTTTCTCTTTACTTATCTTTCTCTTTTCCTTTGCTCATTTGAGCTAGATTCTTGCTAATTTGAGTTTCTTAAATACATAACAGAGATAATTTAGACTTCATAAAGCCTAACCTCTCTTTCTCCTTTTGCTCTCTCAAGCTTCCTTGAGAATGAAAATTGAATTTCCCATGCCTTTCTCTCTCTTTTTCACACTTTCTCTTTCTAGAACTAAGCTTGGCTATGGAGGAGCTTGTGGAAACGTGGGGATAATTTAGGAAGGAAAAAAATTCTAGATGTTAAGTGATAAGGAAGAAAGAGAGATAATTTAAAGAATGAAGACAAACTTAATTAATTATGGGACACCTAAGCCTATGTGATTTTAATGTCTAATTAATGGATTCATGCAAGTTCATTGCCAACTTAATGCATGCTACTTGGTGTGGTCGGCCCACTCCATGTGTTTAATGTCCCAATCATGCACTTAATTGATGGTTATCCCAATTAATCCTCCAATTTTTGATAAATTGCAAATTAACCCCTAAACTTTTCAAAATTTGCAATTTAGTTCATTATCGTAATTTAACATCTTTAAATAATTTAAACACTTTATTGAGTATTTTTGATAATTATTGGCCATTATTTTAATTATTTTTCAATAAAAATCCAAATTTAGACTTCAGTCGAACCGTCGAGTCGATTTAAGAACTCGCACAACTAGGGGCCTAAATTTGTGGATATGACATAATACACTTGGTTATACATGTTTTATTTGATGAGATATACTTAAGATATACCTTGCATATACCTTATTAGTTTGCAAATACCTTTGCTATATTATTTTCAAATCTTACACTTTATTATTTTATCTTAAGCACCTTTTGAGGGGAGACTTCTCAAAAGCACATATTGTTAGATTATTTGTCACTATAAAAGAGGAGGAGATTGTTGAACCTTGAGGGGTATTTCCATCATTTTGATAATTATAAATAAAATAGCAATAATGTATTTAACAATGTTTGTGTTCTAAGTGTGTTAAGTAGGATATACTTTGATAAGAACATGAAGTAAGATTGAAAGACAACTTTTGAAGATAAATATCAAAGAAATAGCAAAGTGTCATGCCCGTGACTACTAATGTCACGCCCATGAATATAACTTAGCGCCTATTCTCCACCATTCAAAGTTCACAGCCATGAAGGATCAAACCACCCTTGAATGATCAAACAAGTGAGCGATTGATCATGCCCATGACTAAACATTTCCAATTGTTCCAAAGAGTATCACGACCAGAGTCACCACTTGGACCACGGTTTGGAAGAACATTCAAGCCTGTGACACATATAGTCACACCCATGAACTAGGATAGAGAAACATGTCAGACGCAATTTAAGAGTTGGTTCAATGGCTACTTTCGTATTAAATGCACCCGAATGACTATAATTCATAGAGGGAGTATAAATGCAAGTCATTTATGAATTCCAAGAAAGAAGAATGAAGGAAGAAAAAAAAGAACAAGAAGAACAACAATTATTTTTCATCTTTAATCTTGTTATAGCCTTATGCATTAATAATTTTTCAACAATCCTCTACTTTTTTTGAAAATCAAATTGCTTATAACTTCTGAGCATTTTAGGTTGGTGAGTGTTTCTCATTATAATCAATTACTCAAAAGTGAGCTTGGGTATATTGGGTTAAGAGTGAAACACCATTAAGGGTTTATTGTGTGAGCCATAAAACACAAGGAATTGGTTTTTGTGTGAGCCATTGAAAAACATAAGGGAATTTCTGGGTTATGTGTTAGCCATTGAGAGAAACACCATAGTTGGGAGTGAGCTTGAAAAACTCCATTATAACATTTAGTGTGTTAGTGAAACACCCAATTGAGATTGGGGAAAAGAGTAGGGTTTGTTAATACCTGAACCTCTATAAATCTTGTGTGTGACTTGTCTTTTTCCTTCCTCTAATTTATTTATTCTGCACTTTCAATTAAGCATACTTTTATTTGCTAACTAATTCAACCATCTTCTTGATTCATCAACATCTGCTTGAGCATCTTGAACTTTTTCGTGTTCAATTTTGCTCCTATTATCTACTTTTAGAAGAAATTCTTTCTCTAAAAAAATAGCATGTCTTGAAACAAACACCTTTTGTTCTAAAGGGCGGTAAAATGGATATCCATATGATGCTTTTGATATCCCACAAACAGACATCAGTCAAACTTAGCTTTCATCTTATTTGACATTGTCCACTTCATATAAGCAGGACAACCCAAAACTTTCATGTAAAAAAGTGTGAGCCTCTTGTTATTCCATATCTCATATGGAGTAATATCAACTGACTTCGAAGGGACTCCATTTAATATATAAATTAAAGTCTCTAATGTATAACCCTAAAAATATTTAGGGAGTTCCGAAAAGCTCATAATAAACCTCCACACCAATGTGTTATGGCATGTAAAGTGGAGTCCATTGAGATAATATCCCATTATCCCAAACCTAATCTAGAAACTCTTGGTTCAAGTATTCACCTCCTTGATCTGCTTGAAGTGTTTTAATATTTTTACCAAGTTATTTCTCTTGTTCATTTATGAATTATTTGAACTTTTCAAAGGCTTAAGATTTGTATCTCATAAGATAGACATACCCATATTCTGAGTAGTCATCGATAAAAGTAATAAAATAGATGAAACCACCTCTGGCATGTGTGGACATTGGACCATATATATTCGAATGTATTAAGCCTAAAATCCCATTATCTTGTTCACCCTTTCCCTTAAAGGGTAAATTAATCATCTTGCCTAATAAGCAAGATTCACATGTCATATGATTCATAATCAAATGACCCCAATCTACCACTCTTGTGTAGCTTAGTCATGCATTTCTCATTTATATGACCAAGGCGACAATGTTATAACTAAGACGATTTCAATATATCTTATTTTTTCCTTTTATTATCATTGATGTTAAAAATTGGATTTGACATATCTAATATGTATATTCCATTGCATAATGTATCGCTAGTATGAAGAATACCATTCAACATAATAGAACAACAATTGTTACTAATAGCTAAATATAAACCATTTTTATTTAAACTAGAAACATAAATAATTTTTTAGTCAAAATAGGTACATAATAACAATCATTCAAATTTAACATAAGCCCACTAGGGAGGGTCAATACATAAGTTCCTATAGCTAATGTAGCAACCCTTGCCCTCCATTTTCTAACGCGCAAGTCTGACTTTCCCTTATTGAGCTGCCTACGATACCTTAGGTCTTGTATATCATTACATATGTGTGAGCACAACTAGTATCTAATACCTATGTATGATTATTGCAAACAATATTAATCTCAATGAAAAAAAAATACCTGAAAAAGATGGAGCATCATATGCCTTCTTCTTCAAGGATTCCAAGTAGTCTTTGTAGTTTCTCTTCTAATGGTCATCCTTGCCATAATGGAAGCTGATCCCTTTTAAGGAAGTCTCCTTGGCCTTCTTATTGGCCACACCTCCCTTAGGATTCATCAACTTCTTCTTCTTCTTAAGGTTCTTCTTATTAGAACCATAAGAGTCCATCAACATCACAACCTTTTGATAGATGGCTCAATTGTCTTAAGCATGTCAATCAACTTAAGAATAGTGGTAGAGATTTGGTTTATCCTATAGTTAAGTACAAAATATGAATAATTATTGGACAAACCAATTAAAATTAAGTTAATACTTAATGCTTGGTACATCATTAATCCTATGGTGGCCAACATCTCAATTAGCCATTCATCTTCAGTATGCATATTGCACTAGAGATATCCCTTCAACCATCTTAGTGCAGAAGATCATACATGAAGTTTTGAACCTTTCAGAATGTTCTTGCTCATCAAAAAGCTTCCTTAAATGGTAGACTATGGAATAAGCATCCATAGCCTCATGCTGCTTTTGCAATTCAGCTAACATAGTAGCAAGCATAATGCAGCTTACAATCTCACTATCATTAAGATTATTTTTATATGCATTCTGAACATCTTCAAAAGCATTAATAATAGAGGGATTGAGAGGTACCTCATCTAGGACATAGCCAATTTTTCAGATTTGAGAACTATTCTCATATTCCTTAACTGATTCAAAAAGTTAGGCCCAGTTAACTTATTTGATTCCATTAGTGATTGCAAATTCACACTTATCGTTATGATGATGATTCTAGTAACCTAGTTATAAAATAGAGCATGTTAGAATGTACATGACAATACATGTTTATTAGGTCTTTAATAAATCGCGTTATGGCTCCCACTAATTTATTTCGAATCCATAGCCCTCACTATAAACCCCAATGAACCTATATGGAAGTTCTCCTAGTGGGTCGATATTAACTTGCTAAGAATAATCTTGAGGCAACTCAACAAGCCATCCTTAGCTTGGTTAGTAGGTATCTTATCCATACCAATTGCATTATTCATACAACTATTGAATCTTGTCCTATCAACTAATTGATGTGTGCACATACGTTGGGCTATCAACTCTTGATATGTGTATATCTCATATACACTAGCCCAACTTCATCACATGGATATATAAAGATAGTTACATTAACTATATGACATAATTATGAACATACTAAAGTCAATCTTTTAAGCCAAAGAGAGATTCACTCTATCTTACCTAGGTATATGCATGAATTTACAATCCAAAATAGAAATTCCAATTCATATTTCTAAGTCTTCTTGTTTATGACACCACCTCCTTTACTTTTTGCTCCTTTGTATCTCCATTCTATCCTAATACTATGTAATCTAATTATATATTTCAAAGTATAGAAAACTTCAATTTACATTTGAGTGGAGTAAGATAAGAAGAGAAATATACGAGAAATATAGAGAGGCAGAGACACACATACCCTATTTACTATAAAACAAAATAATTTCATGCATACTCAATCATATTGGGTCTAAGTCCATAATTATCCATCATGTCATTCCATACATCCCTAAAATGCATTCTCTAATTCATAAAATAAAATTAAATAATGACAATTTTGGATTTTTAATTTGAAAATTGATTTAATATTTGAACCGAAATTGCTTATTTGTGTTATTTTAGTTAATTTAATTTTATATGTGATTTCAATATGGAATTTAATATTTAATCAAATTAAGTTAAATTCCATATTTTCAAAATTCTGAAAATTTTAATTCACCTTAAAATTAAAATTATTATGATGTCAAAATTAAATAATTTAATTTTAATATAAGTACCAATTTCTAGTCATACTAGAATTACCGTTCCTCAATTTAAATTAATTCAAGGTTAATTTCCAAAAATATAAAAAATTTTACAACCTCAAATCATCATTTTAAACATATTTAGGTTAGCTCAAGTTAATCAAAATACTTTTAGCACAGACCATAATTACTAAGATGATCAAACTAATACACCTAAACTTTCAAAACGACTCATTCGATATTTAGATTTTTTTTTTAATTTTAAATTCGAGAAAAATGATTTTAACATGCATATAACATCAAAAAAACATGTTTTTAATCACATTCATATTATTTTAACATATTATTTTAAGGTATTGAAAAAAATAATCACATACAAAAAGATCAAACAAAACAGTCCCACTGGATATGCCTAACACTCTCGTTTTTATGTTTATTTGAAAATTTAATTAAAATAATTTTTTCATAATCAAAGTACAAGAAAAATATGAACAACCCCATCAATTAAGCAAAACAACAACACGTGTTCATAAATAATGCAATTTTCAGAATTTTGAAATAAATCCGAAATTAATTATTTCAGTCACATTCAAACCATTTTTCCAATCAAAATGATCATCATAATCATCCTATAATCATATTATAGAAATAAAAATGTGGATAAAAAATTTAGCAATTAATTTCAATTTTTCAAACCTATTGATCCAAAATCATCAAAATTGTGCAATCTCATTGCACTTTCAATTAAAATTAATTTTAATCGATACAAGGGAGCTTTGATATTACTGTTGAGTATTGAAGACAAATCAAATTTATAAATATAGAAAAAAGTAAAAATTTTAAACCCCAAAATAAGGATATTGTCTGTGCCATTAAAACTAATTCATCAAATCATAAAGATTAGAAATTATTTCTCGTAATTTCTTCATTTGTTTTTCACATTTTAACTTTGTTGGGTTGTAGCAAACTACAACAATCTACACTAGAATGTCTCTAATATTAATCCATGCAAAAATATGAGAAGAAATTATAAGAGAAATGGTTGAACACATGTCTAAGTACTAGCAATGGTTGAACACACCTCTTATTTTTCATTTTAAATTGTTTTATTTCCAAAAATAATTTTCAGACTTTTGAACTCTTGTAAAATATTATTATCCCAAAATTAGTCTAGAGTGGTTGCATATGAGGGAGAAAGTGTTGCATGTCAAGGATCAAGTGTGATAAGAGAGATGCCAACGAGAAAGGTTGTGATTTAATGGGAGAAAATTGAGGTGAGCTTAACTCATTTGTTTTTTATCGAAAGTATAATGCCCACTTTCCCATTCTTTTCTTTTATTCTCTTTTCAACTTCAAATGATGAGTAAAGGTATAATATTTTGTTCCTTTTCTTTCCTCCTTGTCTTGTTGAAGCTAGGGAAAGGAATTTGGTGCCCAAGTACTTATTGTGTGGTGATTTTTGTTTAGGCTGAAACACTTTTTAAGAAGATATTTTAAAATCTCATGAGTTTTAGAATGGTGTGAGTGTGTATGTGTTCAGTTAAAGCAAAGATAAGAGGAAGAGGACATAATAATTGAGCTTAATTGAGGATCTTTTGGGCTAAAAACCATGAGATTAATATTAACCATAAGTTAATCAAGTTAGAACCTTAATTAAGTTAGTTTTAATCAAAAAAATTTTAATGGTTCAAAGTTAGTTGAATAAAATTAAGGATTTAAAATGAAGTTAATCAAACTAAATAAGTAAGAATATACAAAAATAGGAGTTATTTTAGAAAATGGCAGAGTTATATGTAAGATTTTGACAAATTTTCATTTGGTAAAATTAAATATAAAAAGAATTTAGTTAGCGAATGAGACATTATGACTAAGACTTAATCATGAAAAAATTTTATAGAGTAGGAATTTAAAAAGACTAAAGGTTTGAAGACATTATAATAGATCCCAAAAGCATTAAGAGAAATATCAGAGTTGTGTATAGCAAAAAGGCATTAATTGAGAGTAGTTGTGGCTCATTTAAGATTTGGTAGCACAAGCAAGGGCCTAATTGAATAAAATAAAAAGATTAAGTTTAACTAAGAATTTGAGATTCTAACAAACTACTAAATAAGAGTTTGAATACAAACCAATACATTTGAACAGTGGAATGTTTAAGACAATCATACGTAGACCATAAACATGAATAACAAACTGACCTTTTAACGTGAACTAGAATTATACCTCAAACTATGTTAGAAAAGGGACACATGTAGACCTTAAATTTGACCAAGTTACGAAAGCACACATAGGACGCAAGAGGTATTAGTGTTAGCTTGAAAGATAGTCTTTTTATAATTACAAGGTCTATATACTAAATGAATGTATATTTATCAATTTACATGTATGTTTGTTAGGTGAATATATGTAAATAGAAAGATAGCTACATTAGGTGAATATATGTAAATAGAAAGATAGCTACATTAGGTGTACATATGATAATTTATGTTTGAGTTATCAAGTAAATAGTGGTTTTGTGAGCTGCAAGACAAAAAGTATGATACAAGTCTGGTAAAACATATCATTTGGATACGTAATATTTTTCATGTCACGATTGTGATTGTTATACAAATAGTGGAATGAATCCTATACAATAGCCATATATATAATTGAGAAATAATATGTTAATATTGTTCGTGACATGGTACGATTATAGTGATGACTGGATTGCAAAACTGTAATATCAAAATGTAATAATATATGAGATTCAGGAAATTAAGGTGCGATTTGGAAAAAGATAAACGATAGATTAGCACAATCAATGAATTGCTCATATGTGAGCTATGAATTGGGCCCTCAAGTCTATATAGATGATAAACGATAGATGGTTTTGAAAAAGCCTCTTTGCCATGGTAGTACTTTGTTACAGAGTTCAAGAAAGAATATGTACGTCAAGTCTATATAGATGATAAGAGAAGGGAATTCATGAGTTTGCAGTAGAGAAGCATGATAGTTTATGAGTATGGAATTGTTAAGCTGATATGCCACTGGTCTTTTGGTGGATAAGAGTGATAAATGCCATCATTTCGAAGATGGATTGAATGATGACATAGGATATTATATCATTTCTCTTCAGCTTGAGGACTTTCAACGCTTGTATCCTTTGCTATCAGTATAAAGAATTGAAGAAAGAGAATAGTAGAGGAGAATATCAGAAGATGAATAACTAGTATGGCACAGATGACTAATAAGAGAGGCCAATTCTTTGTAGAATAGTCATAGGTTAGGGGATAGAGCAGAAGATAGAGTCACACTCTGCCTAGTTCTTTCAGGAGGGGACCGCTTTTTAAGGCTATATCAGCCACCGTTAGCACTCATATAGCTAGAAATTTTGCTCTCTTATGTGGGACATGTCATAGGAATCATAAAAGAGAGTTTCAAGTGAACATAGGGGCTTGCTTCAAGTGTAAAGCCCTAGATCATATGAATAGGGATTGCCTTTTGTTGGCAAATGCTACACCCACACAAATAATAATATCAACACCAATTCAGAATAAGAACTAGTCACAATGAGATAATCCAAGACTTAGCCAAGCTATTTTAGAGACTGAATAGGCCAAGACACGGTAGAGCTTTAGCTAGATCATATGCTATGAAGGCCCATGAGGTCGAAGGAACCACAAACATCATAGTGAGTATGTTTTATTTACACAACTCAAATTTATGTGCTTTAATAGACCCAGGCTCTACACATTCTTATTTATGCACTAGCACGCCTAGTTAGCACAGTATGACTATGGAGAAGCTAGAGTTCAAGATTGAGGTCACAAACCCTTGAGGCCACAATGTAGAGGTGAACTAGGTATATAAAAGTTACAATTTAGTTGTGTATGGGAAAAACTTTCCCGCAGATCTTATAAAGTTGTTATTTGATAAGTACGATGCTATATTAGGTATGGATTGACTCTCACAACAAAAGGCAGATGTGGATTACTGTTCTAATATAAATATTTTTTTGATTTCAGAACAAGAAGTAGTAGCAGAAGATGAGAGGTTTCCACAGCCTCCACAGTGTTGGGTTTTGAACATGCATCCAATACATGGCACAACAAAAATATAAAATTTAATCAAAACCAAAACCCAAGGAATGCCCTATGTAATTTAAATTTGGATCATACCATATAATGAGAGAAGTTGATTACCTTTGTTTGCAACTCTTGATCTTCCAAGTTGTGATCTTTTCCTTCTTTGTTAGGCTGTAGCAAACCATGACAATCCAAAGCTTGGATTGCCTCTAAGAGCATCCATGTGAAGGAAGAAGAGGAAAACCTCCAAGGATATGGGGTGACAAAAGTCCAAAGTGGATGCTTTTATTTTTCTTAAGGGGCGCCCATGAAATTAACTCCTTAAAAGGATTATTTATATTCTTTCTAATGAATTTTAGGGTTAGAAAAGAAAAATCCCTAATGGGCTTTATTCTTTAAGGTATATAGCCCAATGTTGACCAAGTCAACAATCCTAAACCAAATTAGATTTGGCCCATTTTTATAACTCTTATAAAAGACCTATTTCTCTTTCTATTTTATTTAGATCTTATCCAATACCCATTTTACATTTTCTTCATTCCCTCTATGCATCTCACCTAATAGGTTTTCTAGTCATGTTGGTAGCCCAACTCTCGGGAGGAATCCTAATCTAGTTAAGATTCTACGAGTTAAACATTTTTTACCCATAATTGATTTCTCATCAATTTCCCTTAATATAACAAATTATGAGAAGTATCTAGCAATACATTATGATCACCCAATTAACCAGAATGTGAGTAGTTTGAATTTTAACAATTCAATAGACAATTATCATGCAATTCGACCTTTCACCAAGCTAAACCTCATTTGGTTTAGAGTATGGACTGTGTGTTAACTCCCACTAGACTGACCACATCACATCTAGTCCAAATGATATTAGTTTTTGTCTATGAGACTCATTACTCTATTAGATATGTCCTTGAATACCTTCTTCAAAACATATCCACCTTAACCAAGGATTTTTGAGTAATAATCTCTACAAAAGGCCATAGGTATACTTTCTTTCTTTTAGGAGTGGTGAATCCTCTGTGACTACTCAACTTACTTTGAATACCTCATCCTATACCCAATCACCACCTTATAGGTAACTTCTTAGAGGCAATAAGGAATGGACTCAAAGTATAGGATTCGATATCCAAGATAATATTGAGCATCTCAAGTCTAAGGATACTTGCATCATTGCTATGATGAGACTATCACTAACATTTGAATAGATATCCATGTGATTATCTCATAACAGGTCATCCAATTTACTTGGTTACTCTAGCAAGCATCCATATGTTAACTCTAAACATCCCATGTCTTCAACTTATAAGATTAGGTGTTTGATCTAGTCAAAAAGTATAACATGTGCTAATCTATCCGGATTAACAATGTCCCATCTTCTTAATCCTATGACTAAGGATAATTTATGTATAAATATAATTGCACGTGATAAGATTCTCGTTATCATGTTTTCCTTCATGCTATGTTTCAAACCAAGGACTTTATTAAACTATATAAGATCTATATCAATTCATATGTAATGAATACCATATAATGAAAATGTAATTTTATTGATAATAAAGGAGTACATCAAATGAGTAAGGTGATTGCCATTAGGACATCTCTTTAACAATCTTCCACTTGCAATAAATGTAATCACCTTTGTACATAATACCATAGGCAAATACATGACTATCATTTTTCTCTTGGGGAAGGGTTTTAGTCAGAGGATCAATTATATTCTGATCAGTGGAAACTCTCTCTATCTTTACATAATGTCTACCTATGATTTCCCGAATCAAATGGTAACATCTGAGTACATGCTTCAATCTTTGATGAGACTGTTGTTAGGTTTTGAAGGCAAATCTCATTCATAAACGCAGGAAAAAAATAAAATTTTTCAAAAACCGAAGCAAAAGACCATGCTTGTGCCATTAAAACTAATTTATCAAACATAGAGGTTAGAAATTATACCTTGTAATTTCTAGATTTATTATTCAAATCTTCACATTGTTAGGTTGTAGCAAACTACAACAATCCACACTAGGATGTCTTTAATGATAATCTACATGAAGAATGAAGAAGAAACTAACAAGAGGAATGGTTTTAACAAATTTCAAAGTGTTAGGTTTCAATTTGTTCTTGAGAAAATTTTTTTGTCTTAAGAATTATTTTTTACCAAAAATAATTTTCATGTCTCTTTTCTACTATTTGATGTCTTTTCAATTTGAATCATATTCAAAAAGAAGATTAAAAGTCAAAAATGGAGAAAAGTGAATTCAATGAATAGTAATGGCCATAATTACCTAATACAAACAAATATTGGCCTAATGGCCACACAACGCATGGTGCTGGGCAAGCCAGTGGGCTTGTGTGGGACTGCACAATTCCATGACTATTCTCGAGCGATTTTTTTTCGTGATCTCATTGCTATCCACCCCAAAATAATTCTCTCATATTTTTTGATATAATCCAAGACCATTTTACTCATTCTCCATATCTCTAATGTGTGAGACACATTAGGTTCCCGATTATATTGGCCACTTAAATTAACAATTAATTTAAGCAAGTCATGACCGGTATCTAGCAACAGCACATGACCCCCAATTGACTAGAAAGCCAATAGTTTGACTACGAACCTTTCCATAGACAATTTTCATGCAATTATTCCTTTCACCATTCTATACCCTACTTGGTTCAAAGTATGGATATGTGTCAACTCCCACTAGACTGACTACATCACATCTAGCCCAAGTAATGTTACTTCCTATCCCTGAGACTCATTACTCTATTAGACATGTCATTGAAGAATATCTTCATTATATTTCCACTCCGTCCAAATATTTTTGAGTAATGATCCCGATAAGAGGCCATGGGTATATGCTCATTCTATCAAGAATAGTTAATCCTTTATTTGTTACCTAATTAACTTCGAATACCTCAAGCTAGACCCAATCACCTATTAGAGAAGTGCTCTAAAGACAATCACCTTTAGCACTTTTTTTAAAAAATTTATTTGATTAATAAAAGATATTTTCATTAATTTGATATCATTTGATATTTGATTTGATACTGATCTTAAATCAAGTAATGAAGTCCTTGATACATAACATAGCATGAAGGAAATCATGATGAGATCATGATATTGAGATTCCTATCATGTGTAATTATATTAGTATCTAAATTATCCCTAGTCATAGGATTAATGAGATGAGACATTAATCTAGATAGACTAGCATATGTTATACTACTTGATTGGATCAAGTAGTAGATCTCATAATCTATAAATATGAGATGTTTAGAGTTAACATGTGGATGCTTGCTAAATGTAACTAAGTACATTGGATGACCAGCTATAAGACAATTATATAGATAATCTATTCAAATGTCAATTATAGTCTCATCATAGCAATGGTGCCAGTATCCTTAGATTTGAGGTACTCAAGAATATCTTGGATATTGATTTTGTATTTTAACACTATTCCTTATTGCCTTAGGGAGGTTGCTCATAGGGTGGTGATTAGATACAGCTTGAGATATTCGAAGGTAATTGGATAACCAATAAAGGATTCACCACTCCTGATAAAAAGAGTGTATACCTATGGCCTTTTATCGGGGTCATTACTTGGGAATCTCTGACCGGAGTGAAAATATCATGAAGATAGTCTTCAATAACATATCTAACAGAGTAATGAGCCTAAGGGACAAGACCTAATATTACTTGGACTAGATGTGACATAGTCAGTCTAGTGGGAGTTGACACTTGTTCATACTCTGAACCAAGTGGGGTATAGAATGATGAAAGGAATAATTGCACAAAAATTGTCTATGGAAAGGTTCATAGTCAAACCACTGACTTTTCAATCAATTGGGTTCATGATGTATTGCTAGATACTGTTCATGACTTGCTTAAATTAGTTGTTAATTTAAGTGGCAAACATAATTGAGAACCTAATGGGCCATACGCATTAGAGATGTGAAGAATAAGTAAAATAGTCTTGGATGAGATTTAATGGAAGGTGTAAGACTTAATTGCTTCTTGAGCCTTGGACATTCTGGTTTAATATGCCATTTCTTTCCACATTCATAGCACTTTACCTCTTCCTTACTTATTTTACATCATTAGAAGTTTGTTTGAGGTTTCTTTGCCTAAATTTTCAAGAGTTGCTCATTTTCTTCTCAATGATTCTTTTCAGCCTTCTTAAGAGCATAACAATGTCCTCATTTTCATAATCACTCATTTCTTCATCATCTTCACTTTTTTCTTGAGATTTTGAAGTAGAGGCTTTTAGTGCCAAAGGCTTTCTTTTTTTTTGGCTCTGCTTCAAGTTCTCTATCTCTTTTCACCGCCATTTCATGTGTGAGAAGTTTGCCAATAAGCACATCAGTATTCATGATGCTCATGTCTTCATTTGCTTCTTCTATTCCAACAATTCTTGAGCCATAGTCTTTAAGAGGAAGACTTCTCAGGATTTTGTTGTTTACATCTTCCAGGCTCAGATGCTTCCCAAGTTTCCTCATTCCATTTATAATAGCTAGAAGACGGTTGGTCATGTCAGTGATTGACTCATTGGATTTCATCTTGAAGAGCTCATATTCTTAAGTAAGCAGTTGAATCTTCTTGGATTTGACTTACTTAGTTCCTTCATGATAATTTTCCAATGTCTTCCATATGCTGTAGGCTATTGGGCAGTGTTGTATTCTTCCACATTCTTCAATAGATAATGAGCTTGAGAGGATTATCATTGCCTTCTTGTTTTTGAAATTTGCTCTTTTTGAGGCTCTATCCAATCATCTCTTGATAATATTTCTTCTTCACCATCAGCTCCTCTTCTGGTTGGTGGTGTCCATTTTTTTCATACACTATCCCAGACTTTAATTCCTTCACTATCCAGGTATGTCTCCATACAAAACTTCCAATGGGCATAATTTGCTCCATCAAAGTAAGGTTTGAGACTTTGGAATCCTTCACTGGCCATATCTTAATCTTTACTAGTGCTTTTTAGGCTTAGATGCTAGACAAAGCTCTGATACCAATTGTTGCCCAGATATTGAGCCAAGAAGGAGGGGTTGAATTGGAGTTTTTTTTAAAAAAATTAACTTTAAGGTGCAAAAATAAAAATTAAGTTTATGAGGGATAGAGAAATTTGACACAAGGATTTTTATAGAGGTTCGGGTGTTAAAAAACCCTACTCCTCCCCCTAATCGCAATTGGGAGTTTCACTAACACACTAAGTGTTACAATGGAGTTTTACAAGCTTACTCCCAACTATGGTGTTTCTCACAATGGCTCACACCTAACCCAGAAATTCCTTGTGTTTTGATGGCTCACACAATAACCAATTCCTTGTGTTTTACAGGCTCACACAAACAACCTTTACCTTGTGTTTTACATGCTCACACAAACAACCTTTCTTTGTGTTTTAAAGGCTCACATAACTAACCCTTACAAGTGTTCTACTCTTAACCCAGAAATACCCAAAACTCACTTGAGTAAAAATGATTACAAAGAGAAACACTTACAAATCTTTATTGCTTAATAAATGATAAGCAAAAAGATTTTTCACAGAGAAGAAATATTTGTTTTGAAAGTATTAAATGCAAAAATAGCTTACAAATAGATTTTGATTCGAAGTATTAGCTATCTTCTTGTGCTGAATGCATAAATGACTTGCATTTATACTTCCATGGTGAATTATAGCCATCAGAATGCATTTAATATGAAACTAGCTGTTGCACCAACCCTAATAATCACGCTTGACTTTTTTCTCTTTCATCTTTCATGGGCGTGACTTTGTATGTCACGGTCGTGACTGTTCTTCCAAGCCGTGACTGAAGTGGTGACCTTGGTCGTGAAGCTTTCTGCAAGGTTTTGAAATATTGGGTCACGGGCGTGATATATATCTTCACGGGCATGACAACCTGCCAAGCCGTGGTCCAAGTGTGACTTTGGTCGTGAAGCTCTCTAGAAGAATTTGTCATGTAGGTTCCCAGGCATGACTTAAATGTTCACGGTTTGTTGTCTTCCTTCATGGCTGTGAACTTCAAATGTTGGTTTGTTGGCGCTAGGCTTACTCACAGGCGTGACACATAGAATCATGGGTGTGAATGATGCTGCTTCTTCAATTTTATCTTTCAAGGATTAATCTTCCATTCTCCATTATTGTTATTTTATTCCATACTCTGTTTAATAGACTTAGAAAACAAGTATGTTAAATACATTATTGCTATTTTATTTGTTACAATCAAAATGACGAAAATACCCCACGACTAGGAACTCCATTGAACCTTCAGGGGTATTTCCGTCATTTTGATGCTAACAATAAAATAGCAATAATATATTTAATATACTTGTTTTCTAAGTTTATTGAACAAGGTATGGAATATGATAGCAAGAATGGAGAATGGAAGACTAATCTTAAAAAGGCAAAAAATGAAAAAATAGCATATTCACGCCCGTGACCTTACAAGTCACGCCCGTGATGAAGCTTAGCGCCAACTATCCAACATATAAATTTCATGGCAATAAGGAATGATAGCAATTGTGAATGATCATATTAGTCATGATCGTGAAATAAAGTCACGCCCGTGATAAGACATGACAAATTCTTCCAGAGAGCTTCATGGCCAGAGTCACCACTTGGACCACGACTAGGAAGGATGTTCATGCCCGTGAAGATATAATGTCACGCCCGTGATCAAACACTTCAAATCCTTCCAGAATGCTTCATGGCCAAAGTCACCACTCAAGTCATGATCGTGAAAATCATAATCACAACCATGAAAAAGAAAAGAGAAACATGTCAAGCGCGAAAAATAAAGTCTCTAGAACTAAAAGCCTCTACTTCAAAATCTCAAGAGGAAGTTGAAGATGATGAAGAAAAGAGTGATGATGCAAATGAGGACATTGCTATGCTCTCAAGAAGGATGAAAAGAATCATTGAGAAAAGAATGAGCAACTCTAGAAAATTCAGGCAGAGAAACCTCAAACAGACTTCTAATGATACACAAAGTTGTAAAGAAGAGGTAAAGTGCTATGAATGTGGAAAGAAATGGCATATTAAACCGGAATGTCCAAGGCTCAAGAAGCACAAGAGCGAATACCAAAAAGACAATGGGGAGAAAGTTCACAAAGCCACATAGGATGACGAAAGCTCTTCAAGTGGAAAAGATGACAATGAAAGTGAAGAGGTCAACCTATGCTTCATGGCTATAGAGGATCACGTCTCAGATAAGGTATGCCTCAAGTCCATAATAAAAAAATGCTTGGCTAGTAGACAGTGGATGCTCAAGGCATATGACAGAAGACAAAAAAATTTTCAATGAAATCAAAAGTATTGATGGAGGTAAAGTTACCTTTGGAAACAATACTAAGGTGTTTTATGACTACTAGTGATGAATCTTGGTTGTGGCATATAAGGCTTGGTCATGCAAACATGGACTTAATTCAAAGCCTCAGCACAGAAGAGCTGGTAAAGGGACTGCCAAAAGACAAATTTGAAAAAGACAAGACATGTGAACCTTGCCAAAGAGGGAAGCAACACGAGTCATCCTTCAAATCCAAAAATATAGTAAGTACCTCAAAACCTCTACAACTCCTGCATCTATATTTATTTGGACCTACTAGAATTGCAAGCTTAGGAGGTAAACACTATGCCTTTTTCATCGTGGATGATTACTCTAGATTTACTTGGGTAATTTTCTTAGTTCAAAAGAGTGATGCTTTCGAAACTTTAAAAAATTTTGCTAAAAGAGTTCAAAATGAAAAAGAATATTGCATTTCAAGAACAAGAAGTGACCATGGCAAATAATTTGAAAATGAAAACTTTGAAATCTTTTGTCTTGAACATGGCATTTCGCAAAACTTTTAATCTCCTAGGACACCACAACAAAATGGGGTAGTCGAAAGGAAAAATCGAACTTTAATTGAAATGGCTCTAATAATGCTCAATGGGTATGGTTTACCAACTTACTTTTGGGCAGAAACCACAAATACTGCTTGTTATATTTTAAATCGAGTTTTCAAAAGACCTCTCCTAAACAAAAATTCATTTGAGCTATGGAATGGAAGAAAGCCCTTGATATCATACTTTAGAGTATTTGGATGCAAGTGCTTCATATTGAATACCAAGGACAACCTTGGAAAATTTGCCTCCAAATCTGATGAGGGTATTTTTTTTAGGATACTCTACAACTAGTAAAGCATATAGAGTATTTAATAAAAAGTCATTAACTATTGAAGAATCTATGCATGTTATTTTTGATGAATTTAGTAGAGTTGATCTTGTGAAAGGTAGTGTTCTTGATGATGTAATAGGTACCATGGAAAGACTTGATCTTTAAAATGGAAGAGAAGAAAATGATCAAGGAGATTGACATCAAGATGATTCTCTACCTCAAGCTCAAGAGGAAAATAGGCAAGAGCTCCCAAAGGAATGGAGATTGACAAAAGATCACCCCAAAAGGCAAATCATTGGTGATCCTACAAGGGGAGTAAGTACTAGATCTCATCTCAAACATTTAGTTTCTAACCTTGCTTTTGTTTCTCAAATTGAGCCTAAAAATATTGATGAGGCTCTTAATGATGAAAGTTGGGTGATTGCCATGCAAAAGGAACTCAACCAATTTGAGAGAAGTAAGGTATGGACCTTAGTACCTAGACCCAAAGAGTATCAAATTATAGGAAGCAAATGGGTATTTAGAAATAAACTAGATGAACAAGGTTCAATAACTAGGAATAAGGCTAGATTGGTTGCAAAAGGGTATAATTAGGAAGAAGGAATAGATTATGATGAGACCTATGCTCCTGTAGCTAGATTAGAAGCCATAAGAATACTTTTAGCATATGCATGTCATATGAATTTCAAACTCTTTCAAATGGTTGTGAAAAGTGCCTTTTTAAATAGTTTTATAGAAGAATAAGTTTATGTAGAACAACCACCAGGTTTTGAAAGCTATGATATGCCTAATCATGTATTTAAACTTTCAAAAGCTTTATATGGTTTGAAACAAGCCCCAAGAGCTTGGTATGAAAGACTAAGTTCTTTTCTCTTGGAAAATAACTTTACAAAAAGGAATGTTGACACTACATTATTCATTAAAAGGCATAAGCATGATATTTTAATTGTTCAAATTTATGTTGATGATATCATATTTGGGTCTACAATTGAATTGGTTTGTCAAGAATTTGCTAAGTGTATGATTAGGGAATTCAAAATGAGCATGATGGGTGAGCTAAAATATTTCCTTAGTCTACAAATAAAACAAGGCAATGAGGGCATATTCATAAACCAATCCAAATATGCCAAAGTTTTACTTAAAAAATTTGGAATGGAAGGATACAAGAATGCCAATACTCCGATGAGCACATCAACAAAATTGGACAATGATGAAAAGGGTAAGAGCATTAATGAAAAGCTCTATAGATGTATGATCGGATCACTTTTATATCTTACTGCCTCTAGACCCAACATAATGTATAGTGTACACTTATGTGCTCACTTTCAATCATGTCCAAAAGAGTCTCATTTAAATGCAGTAAAAAGAATTCTAAAATATTTACATGGCTTATTGCATCTAGGTTTATGGTATCCTAGAAATTCATCCTTTTACGTTATAGGATATTCAGATGCTAGTTATGCTAGAAGTCTTTTAGATAGAAAAAGTACTTTAGGTACTTTTCACTTTATTAGAGAATGCTTAGTTTCTTGGTTTAGCAAGAAACAAGTTTCAGTTGCTCTTTCTATCGCTAAAGCGGAGTATGTGGCAGCAGGATATTGTTGTACACAAATCCTTTAGATGAAACAACAACTTAAGGATTATGGTCATAGTATGAACCATATACCTATTAGATATGACAATACAAGTGCTATAAATCTATCTAAGAATCCCATTCAACACTCTAAAAGTAAGCATATTGACATTAGACACCATTTTATTAGAGATCATGTTCAATATGGAGATGTATTGGAATTTATAAGCACAGACACTCAATTGGCAGATATCTTTACTAAGTCTCTAAATGAGGAAAGATTTAATTTCATAAGAAGAGAGTTTGGTATGATTGATGGATTAACTTTGTCATTGCCAAAATTGTCAAACCTTGATTGATAATCTTGTGTTTTTTTGTCTCATATTACTAGATATAAGGTATTAATTTGATGGAAATATATGTTATAGGGGATAGAAGCTCCTTAGAAATGCTTTAGTCTTGTTTTATACTTAATTTTATTTGATGAGGTTTTTAGGAAATTCACGCCTATGACATATATTCACGACCGTGAACTAAATCACCAAAAGAACTAGTAGCTTTCACGACATGCTTCACGGCTGAAGGTAGGAAGACTATGTTTCACGACCGAAGGTAGTGAAAACTATGTTTCACGACCATAACCTTTTTCAGTCACCCCCGTGAAACTCTTTGTTCACACCCATGAAGCTTTTTTCACGACCATGAACATTTCCACCAAAAACTTACAGAAGCATTCACACTTTGTGTCACGCTCTACTTCACGATCACAAGTAGTGAAGATTGTACTTCACGCCCGTGACTCGTCTGTCACCACCGTGATTGTTCATCATTCACGCCCGTTACCTTTAATTTTCATGACCGTGAATAATTTCACCTCTCTCTTCACGCGTAGAGCATCTCTTCAGCAAACCGTGAATATGACATTTCACGCCCGTGACTTAGTTTTTCACGCCTATGAAGATGTCAGCTATAAAACGTTTCTACCGTTATTTCTCTTATTCCAACTCTCCAACTTATCTCAACTTCTCTCATTTATCACCATTGAATACTATTTTGAAGATTCCGGCCCCCTAGCAACTCATTGCATCTATAAATATCTTCAAAAACCATTTCCATCATCAGAAATCAAACATCTTAAGTTTCACTCCAAAAATTCCATCAGATTTTTCACTTTTCAAAAGTTCATTTTTCAATCAAAATGGAAATCAGCTACTCCAATGGTACAAGAAAGAAGTCTCATGCTCCAAGAAGGTACACGGATTACCTTCTAAACATTATTCCGAAGCATTGTCATCCTAGATACTCAGTTCTCAAGAAAAGGCCACTCCTTTCCTCTCAATCATTTGAGTGGCAAACCATTCCTACACTCGGCCTCGAGACAAGCATGACGCAACAACTCCAGGCTTGTCATCTGAAAGACTTCATTGATATCCATCAACCAACACTGAGGGAACCAACTCTAGAATTCCTAAGCACCTTGCAAGTCTCTTCTACCGGCACGATGAAATTCCAACTTTGCAAACATCCGAACACCCTCTCTGCCACAGAGTTTGGAGACATGTTCAACCTTCCCTCGGATGGTATCATAAATGAGAGTGAAGTGGAGTTCTATGCTACTCAAGCATGGACTCACTTCGGGATTGACTGCAGCTAGGACATCAAGAAGACAAATAGCACCCACCTTAAATCCCTAGTGCATAAGTACTTGCATAGGTTTCTAACCTATATCATTTTCGCCAGAGGAGACAGCAATGGATCGATCAGGAAGTCATAGCTCTTTCTCCCAGAGATGGCCCGAAGAGGCCTAACAGTGGCTTTAGAACTGAGTATCTAGGATGACAATGCTCTGGAATAATGTTTCGAAGGTAATTCATGTACCTTCTTGGAGCATGAGACTTCTTTCTAGTACCATTGAAGGAGCCGATTTCCATTTTGATTGAAAAATGAACTTTTGAAGAGTGAAAAATCTGATGGAATTTTTGGAGTGAAACTTAAGATGTTTGATTTCTGATGATGGAAATGGTTTTAAAGATATTTATAGATGGAATGAGTTGCTAGGGGGTCAGAATCTTCAAAACAGTATTCAATGGTGATAAATGAGAAAAGTTGAGAGAAGTTTTAGAGTTGGAACGAGAGAAATAACGGTAGAAATGTTTTATAGCTGACATCTTCACGAGCGTGAAAAACTAAGTCACGAGCGTGAAATGTCATTTTCACGGTTTGCTGAAGAGACGCTCTACCCGTGAAGAGAGGTGAAATTATTCACGATCAGGAAGTCAGAGCTCTTTTACAAACCATCTTTTGTGAATTGCCACCAAGCCCTTCGAAGACATTCTGATTGGTGGGTATGTGACACATATAGCCATCAAGCTAGGATACTTGAAGCTAGAGGAACACCACTTCAACCTCATGCCAGCATATCCTCGAGACTGACTAGACGTCAAGTCCTTCATCAAAATGGGAGTGGTTGTTCGTATAGTATTTGAGAACAACATCTACTACCGCTTCACCAACACTGCTGGTGAGATTATTTGGGAGGACAATGACTCGGATGACTTCAAAGATGGCCTCCAAGGAATCCAGTAGAGGAAGAGAGTTCGAGATGAGGTGGCGCCTCCAGAGGTTGAGCAGGAAATTGGAAAATCTTCTGCCTCCACACCAAACTTGGCTCAACAAGTGGTTGTCCTCTTGACACCATGGTTTGAGTAGTTGCAGGCTTTGATGGATAAGAGGTTAGAGAACCTCAAAGATTTCGTGGAGTCTCGCATGGAGAGTCTCGAGGGGGAAGTAGCTCGCCTTAGAGATAGGATGTCCGGCTAGACTTTATGTTAGCTCTATTATTTTCTAGCTTGTTTGCTAAAGAAATTTTCATTTCCTTTCAAAATTTCAATTTCTTTTGTATTTGTTTTTACTATATTAATATATTTGCTTTTGTTTTCCATTATGTTTTATCTTTTTGTTATTCTTTTTGTTGATGACAAAAGGGGGAGAACCTAGCAATATATTGTTTAAAGTTAAAAGCAATACTTATTTTGAATCAAATGAATATGCAAGTATGCAAATGAACATGAATGAATATGCACTTGATATGCTCTTCATATACCTTAAATATACTTAGCATAAATATAACTTGCTTTAAGGAAAAATTTTGGTATACACTGGATATACCTTGCATATACTTAAAACAAGAAAGCATATTTTGATGCTACAGTTCATCATTCTTTACAATTCTTGCACTTCAGCATTTTTTATCCTAAGCATCTT
This sequence comes from Triadica sebifera, assembly GCA_023653625.1. Taxonomy (NCBI): domain Eukaryota; kingdom Viridiplantae; phylum Streptophyta; class Magnoliopsida; order Malpighiales; family Euphorbiaceae; genus Triadica; species Triadica sebifera. The sequence goes on from CM042894.1 coordinate 21,387,969, forward strand.
TTGAGGGGGAGACTTCTCAAAAACACATATTGCTAGATTATTTATCACCATCAAAAAGGGGGAGATTGTTGAACCTTGAGGGGTATTTCCGTCATTTTGATGCTAACAAATAAAATAGCAATAATATATTTAACATACTTGTTTTCTAAGTTTATTAAACAGGGTATGGAATATGATAGCGAGAATGGAGAATGGAAGACTAATCTTAAAAAGATAAAAAATGAAGAAATAACATGTTCACGCCCGTGACCTTATATGTCACGCCCATGATGAAGCTTAGCGCCAACTTTCCAACATTTAAAGTTCACGACCATGAAGAATGATAGCAACCGTGAATGATCATATCAGTCACGACCGTGAAAGAAAGTCACACCCGTGATAAGACATGACAAATTCTTCTGGAGAGTTTCACGGCCAGAGTCACAACTTGGACCACGGCTAGAAAAGATGTTCATGCTCGTGAAGATATAATGTCACACCCGTGATCAAACACTTCAAATCCTTCCAGAATGCTTCACTACCAAAGTCACCATTCAAGTCACGGCTTGGAAGAATAGTCACAATCGTGACAATCATAATCACGACTGTGAAAGAGAAAAGAGAAACATGTCAGACACGAAAATAAGAGTTGGTGCAAAGACTATTTCCGTATTAAATGCAATCAAACGGCTATAATTCGCCATGGAAGTATAAATGCAATTCATTTATGAATTCAGAACAAGAGAATAGCTAATGCTTCGAATCAAAATCTTGTTGTAAGCCATTTGTGCATTTGATATTTTCAAAACAAACATTTATTCTCTGTGAAAATCTTTTTGCTCATCATTCTCTGAGCATTAAAGATTTGTAAGTGTTTCTCTCTGTAATCATCTACTCAAGTGAGTTTGGATATTTTGGGGTTATGAGTAGAACACTTGTAAGGGTTATTTGTGTGAGCCTTTAAAACACAAGGAATTGGTTTATTGTGTGAGCCATTAAAATACAAGGGATTTCTGGGTTAGATGTGATCCATTGTTAGAAACACCATAGTTGGGAGTGAGCTTGTAAAACTCCATTGTAACACTTAGAGTGTTAGTGAAACTCTGAATTGAGATTGGGAGAGGAGTAGGGTTTGTTAACAGCCGAACCTCTATAAAAATTCTTGTGTCTTATCTTTCTATCCTTACTCATCTTAACTTTTCTTTTCGCACTTAAAAGTTAAAATTTTTAATATCCAATTCAACCCCCCTTCTTGGTTCAATATATAGGCAACAATAATCATCCATCATGCCTTTCCATATACCCCTAATATATATTCTCTAATGCATAAAATAAAATAATGACGAATTTGGATTTCAATTTGAAATTTGATTCAATACTTGAACCGAAATTGCCTATTTGTGTTGTTTCAATTAATTTAATTTTGTATGTCATTTCAATGTGGAATTTAATATTTAATAAAATAAAATTAAATATTTTAGTAATTAATTCAAAATTATTTTATCTGAAAATCAAAATGTTATGATGTCAAAATTAAATAATTTAATTTTAATATACATACCAATTTCTAGTCATATTAGAATTACCATTGCTCAACTTAAATTAATTCAGAATTAATTTCAAAAAATTCTAAAAATTTTTAGAACTTAAAATCATCATTCTAATCATCTTTAGGTTAGCTCAAGTTCATCAAAATATTTTTGACACAGGCTTAAATTACTAAGACAAACGAACAACACACTTAGACGCTCAAAATAACTCATTCGACATCTAGAATTTTTTAAAATTTTAAATTCATTCAAAATAATTTTGGCATTCATCTAATATTAAAATAATATATTTTTAATCACATAAAAAAATTTCATGTTACTGAAAACAAAATAAGAAAATACAAAAAAAAAACAATCCTATCGAGTATGCCAAAATAGTCCCATTTTTGTGTTTGTTTGAAAAATTAATTAAAATAAAATTTAATTAATTATTAGACATTTCCAAAAGTATAAAAATATTCTTAATATGTATAAATAAATTTTCTATAATCAAATTACAAGAAAAATATAAACAACCCCATCAATTAAGCTAAAGAACGACATATGTTCATAAATAAAGCAATTTTCAGCATTTTAAAATAAATCCGAAATTAATTATTTGAATCACGTTCAAACTATTTTTCAATCAAACAAATCATCCTTAATCATCCCAAGATTATATTAGATAAAGAAAAATGTGTAAAATATATTTTACAAATTAATTTCAATTTTTCAAACCTATTGATCCAAAATCATCAAAACTGTGCAATCCCATTATACTTTCAATTAAAATTAATTTTAATGGATACAAGGTGGCTCTGATACCAATGTTGGATTTTGAAGATGAATCTCATTCATAAAATGCCATGAAAAAATAAAATTTTCAAAAACCGAAGCGATGATCTTACTTGTTCCATTAAAACTAATTCATCAAACATAAAGGTTATAAATTATACCTTGTAATTTCTTGATTTGTTATTCAAATATTCACCTTGTTGGGTTGTAGCAAAATAAAAAAATCCACACTAGGATGTCTCTAATGATAATTCATGCGAAGAATGAAGAAGAAACTAACAAAAGAAATGGTTTAAACAAATTCAAAGTGTTAGCTTTAAAAGTGTTTATGAGAGAATTTTTCTTATCTCGAAAATATTTTTTTTATTTTCATGTCTCTTTTATACCATTTGATGTCTTTTATAATTGAATCATATTCAAAGAAAAGATCAAAAGTAAAAAATGGAAAAAAGAAAGCTTAATGAACAATGAATGCCAATTATGGCCTAATTAAGGCCATAGAAAGCCAACGACAACAATGCCAACATGTTATGAGCTATGCTGCACACACGCTGGGCCCGCTGTCGGCTGTTACTGGGTAGGTTAGCAGCCTACCTAGTCAACTTGGGCCCGTACAGGCCCGTTACCCTCTCGAAAGAAGTTTTCATGCAATCTCATAGCGATCAGTCCCCAAATAATTCTCTTATATTTTTGGATCTCATCCAATACCATTTTACTCATTCTCTATATCTTTAATGTGTGTGACTCATTAGATTCAGGGTTATGTTGGCACTTAAATTAATAATTAATTTAAGCAAGTCATGAGCTATATCTAGCAACACATCATGACCCCTAATTGATCGGAAAGTCAATGGTTTGACTACGAATCTTTTCATTGACAATTTTCGTGCAATTATTCCTTTCATCATTATATATCTCACTTGGTTCAAAGTATAGACATTTGTTAACTCCCACTTGACTAAATATGTCATGTCTAGTCCAAGTAATATTAGTTCTTGTCCCTGAAGCTTATTACTCTGTTAGACATGTCACTGAAAATTATCTTCATGACATTTTCACTCCGGCTAGAGATTCCCAAGTAATGACCCCGATAAGAGGTGATGGGTATACACTCCTTCTATTAGGAGTGGTGAATCCTTTCTTGGTTACCCAATTACCTTAGAAATACCTAAAGCTATATCCAATCACCACCCTAAAAGCAACCTCCCTAAGGCAATAAGGAATAGTGTCAAAATACATAATCAGTATCCACGTTATCCTTGAGTATCTCAAGTCTATCATTGACATTTGAATAGATTATCCATATAATTGTCTCATGGAAGATCATCCATTGTACCTAACTACACTTAGCAATCATCCATATGTTAACTCCAAACATCTCATGTTTATAGATTATGAGATTTATTGCTCAATCCAATCAAGGAGTTTAACATGTGCTAGTCTATCTAAATTAACAATGTCCCATCTCATTAATCCTATGACTAGGGATAATTTAGATACTAACATAATTATACATGATAAGAATCTCAATATCATGATCTTATCATGATTTCCTTCATGTTATGTTAGATCATTATCAATTCATATATCAAATGAACATCAAATTAATGAAAAACATTTTATTCATCAAAGAAATTTGTATAATAAGTGCTAAAAGTGGTTTCCTTTATAGCACTTCTCTAACATTATATACTTGAATGACAAGAGCTTAAAGTATCTTCCAACATAGAAGAAACTCAATTTGAACACAGACGATCGTTAGAGTTGATGAAAGACTATAATTGTATCATCGACTATCATCCAGGCATGGCTAATGTTGTGGTTGATGCCTTGAGCAAAAAGGCTATAGCAAAGTTGCATGTTAAACCTAATCCTAACTAGGAAATCAAAGAGGCATATATGCAAGATATCAAGTTATGTGATTGAGTTAGAAGGTAGTTAGGAGAAATGTCTACCATTAATGGAGTTTGCCTACAACAATAGCTATTAGTCTAGCTTTTAGATGGCTACTTATGAGGTATTACATGATAGAAATGTCGAACACAGTTATGTTGGATAGAACTCAGTGAGAGAAAGCTAGTAGGGCCAGAATTGGTGCAAGAGATAGAGGAAAAATTGAAGATTATACAAGAAATGTTAAAAGAAGCTTCGAATAGAAAAAAATCGTATACATATCTCAAGAGATATAGAATATGAAGTGGGAGAAAAAGTGTTTCTCAAAGATTTTCCATAGAAGGTCCTAAGGTTCAAAAACAAGGTCAAGTTGATGGATATATGTTATATGTGATAAGAGTTGAAAGAGAAGGTGGTGAAATCCACCAAAAGGATAAGTAAGCTTGAAAGAAGCTAGGTTTTTAAGGCTTCATTAGAGGTATGTACATATATGCATTTAAATTTCAATTTTGGCATGTTGTATGTTTTAATTTCCTTGAATGTCCTAAATACTAGCTAATGTTTATAATGAGTTTAAAGGAAGTAATTAATGTTATGATGTTACAAGAATTAAATGTTGAGTATGCTTGATAAGAGTTGTTAATGATGTCATGTTGTGGATTGTAATTAATGTGCTAAATGTGCATTTTATGAGTATATTGATTGATAATGGATTAAGTGGTTGAAAGAAGCAATAAATGATGTATTAATACATAGGGGATCATAAATGATTGTTAATATGCATTATGAGTATGAAAAGGGAAAATTGAATAATTACGTGTTCTTTTGCATTTAATTGATGATAATGCATGATGTGATAAGAATGTTGATATAAAAAGGTTATCATGGGACAATATTTAGAGCCTTGCATGTGACTTGTAATGAATGCTTTTCTTAAATGTTATTAACTGCTAGAAAACCTAGATTCATGCCCATGACTAGATGTTGAGGACTGTAATATGATTCCACAAACAAGATCACCTCGATGCCTATTTCTTCACTCTCGTGAAGAATGTGCACAAAACGAACAACAACTTTCACAACTTGGTTCATGTTTTGGTTCACATATAGGGTTACTTGTGAAGCCTGCTGTAAATGATATATGTTGTATGTTTAATGGTTATAATGTTATGACTTTACACTTACTTTCTATATGATATGTTTAAAGTATGCTCCTATGAACATCAGTGCATGAATGTTACATGATGAGTTTACATATGATCAAAGTATATATGTTATAATATATAAATGCTATGAAGAGGTATAATAAGATAATATGAACAAGTAAAGCCCAGGCTCAATACTAGGATTAGAAGTAGGATAGGTGAGATGTCATTAAGAGGGTTTGGTACCGTAGTGATTGTAATAAAATGATTATATCCTTGTCAATATGGCTTAAGCTCTAGGAGTGGCATTGACTTGAGATGCCTCGACTGGCACACAAATGTTTATACTCATCAATGTGGCTTAAGCTCTAGGAGCACCATTGATTGAGACGCCTCGATTGACATGCATAATTATAAATAGTGGCAAGGTAGCTTAAGCTCAGAGAGCACCCCTATTCATAATCTATATCTGAATATTCTATGCTGAGAATCATTTGGCAATCAATAAATCAATCATATCAAAGTGATTTAAGGCCATTATGAATTTAAAAAAGGTTAAAAAATACAAGTATAAGATAATGCACAGTTAATGTGTTATATGTTGTTAAAAAGGAATTATATGTTCTCTTTCATATAATTCAATGTTCAATGAGTTAGTTCATCCCATATGGTAAGGTACCTACATGACAATATGAATTCATTACCATGCCATGATGTTTTATATGTTGCCATGAATTGTTTAATGTATGATAACATGTGAATTTTTATGCTATGTATCATTAAGCTTTCAGTAGCTTAGCACGCGAGTGTTTTCTCACACAGGTCAAAGCCTTATAGATAGAGTTAAAGTTGAACAAGAGAAGTCAGCATAACATCAGAGACAATAGTTCAGACCCGACACGGGTCAGTAATACCATTTGTATTTTGTTCATGGCATAGGGATTTGGGTTGTTTACCTACATACATATCTTGTATTTACATATATATTTGTAGCTTTTGTAAAGGCAAGTATTTTTGTAAACATCGAGCCTTCTAAGCCCTAAACATGTTATTGCTTTTATATATATATATATATGATGATCTTTTGGATTAAAGTATTTCTCTTAGGATAAATTTTATATATAAGAGATGTTGTAATCTAGTTTCAAATGCAAAGGAAGTGTTTATGAAAAAAGGTTTTCCAAATATAAGAAAAGTTTTAAAATTTCACACAAGTTTTAGTTAGATTAATCCTAGTTAGGCGAGAGGGGTGCTATAGAGTTTGCATATATTTTCGACCCAACCATTAGGGGTCGATATTCCCTTTGTGTCTCCTTAGAGTATAGTCTAGGTGGTAAAGCTATGGGCAAAACGGGGTAAATTATACTAATTTGTGACAAAATAAAGTGTGGAAAATATTTGATGTAGATTTGATAAGAAATATCTGTGAGACAAATAATATGTAAGTGATTTGACATACTATGTGAGCATAAATATATAAATATATGTTTGTCATTGCTTGAAAATGAGTACAAAATAAGTAAGCTAGAAATGTATGATGTGTCAAATACTATCTTAAAAACATGAAATATGTTGCTCATATGAAATATGTTGCATAAGGAATACTATATATTTTTTAGGTATGACTTTGGTTATTCAATTGTTTTTCGTTTTATGCTAAAAAGGCATGCTAAGATAGCATGTGTAGTAAATATAAACATTATTAGCCTATTACTGTAAAGCTTTCACCATTGAGCGTAAGCTCAGCGTGTGATTTGTTTTCTTGCATGGGTGGTAGACATAAGATGTATAATGATAGTGCAGGTAGTGAAAGCCACATATCCAGTGGACCCCATTAGAAGAGTACAGCAGTAGAGATGGTCAAAAAATTTATATCTCCATTTCCTCATAGACATGTGGTTTGGTTTGTTTGGTCATCTCTTCATTGGTATTACCCTTCAAGTATTGTGGTTATGAAACCACAGTCACAATTATGATTTGTCTTTTGCATCTGATCTTTACAGTAGCACTTCAAGTCACAATTTGTACTATTTCTTCAACACTTTTGACTTCAGGGCAATTACAGTCACGAAATCTTATTTGCGGGCATCCACTTTTACTTGGTCATGATTTTCAAGACTTTTAAGATTTCTCTAAGTGTATAAACTCCAATTGTACTAAAACTTTGTGTCCTACAAAAATAAACTCAATGGACACACATTCGTGACTCTCAATTTGATTGTCAATGTGAAAACATATATCTACCCAACATAGGCTAATGGATGTGATGGGCAAACTAGTAAAATGTTTAAAATTGATGGCTACATGTGCACATAGAACAAATTTTATTTTTATCACTATTAAAGAATAGGAATGTAATATTACAAAAAGGATTTTGTATATTAGCGATAATTTTAGGGAATTAGGGGTAGTGAACATTTTCTTTTGATTTTACAAACTTAAGGTTGTATATTTATGTGTTATATTTGAATAAATGTGATATATAGAAATTCCTCATTTCACTCTCTGACTACATGGTATCAGAGCCTTTCTAAAATAAGTTTGAGTCTCATTTTTCTTCCGCTATAAGAGTTTTTTTGGCTCACCATCATCTAATGACTTTGGTTTGTCACTACCTGCCTTAGGAGAATATATTCCATCTATATACACCTAATATACTCCCATTACATATTATTTCTAGGCCCTAACTTGAGGACATTACAAGGAAGGTCATGATGTTAACACTATAAGAAACCACATTAGACTAAGAAAATGTGCTAAAAATTACATGGAAAACTTAATGAATATAAGCCAAATTGTGCAAAAAAAATGATTGGGAGATTCATCCAAATGTTGTTGCTATATCAAACAATAATGCAGAAGGTCCTAAGGTTCAGTAGGAAACAAATTAAGGCACTATAAAAGTTACTTAGTTAGGTCTCCATCCCCTCTCAAGTAGCACTATCTACTTCCGAAGAAAATACTAGCCTATTAACACACCAAGGTATTTTATTCTCCACCTATATTGCACATATTAGGAAATTAAGACTATGGATAGTCAACTCTTGAGCCTCAGATCACATGATAGGAGACATTAATGTTTTCCAAAGCTACAACCCATGCTCAAGTCCTTCTTCAATTCACATAGCTGATGGTTCACTCTTAAAAGTTTCTTCATCTCTCATTTTTTTTATGTTCCTTGCAAATTGCTTTCCATTAGCAAACTTACTTGAGACTTGAATTATGTGTGACTAAATTTTATTCAAACCTTTGTGAATTTCAGAGAATGAATTTGGGTAAAATGATTGGTATTACTGAGCTATGTGGTGGCCTCTATTTGCTTAAAGAAAGCACTTCTTTAGTAGACAAGTTCATCCTCTAAGTTGTGTCTCTAAGTCTATTTCCAATTCTATATCCATGTCAGTTGAGAGTCAAGTCATGTTATGGTATTTTTTCCTTGGTCATCTAAACTTTGTGTACCTTAAAAATTTATTTCCACATATATTAATAGATAGAAAGTCCAATTTTTATCAATATGAAAATCTATTAACTCATAAAACATATTAGACATGTGTATCCTAGGCTTTAATATAAACCTTCACACCCATTTTTCATGATTCATAGTGACATTTGTGGATCCTTACAAGTGAAAAATATAATTGGGGTTCATTGGTTTGTATCAATCATAGAAGATCACGCTATAACAACCTCTCATGAAAGAAAAATCAAAGACAGTGGCAAAATTCTTTTTCATTCTATGATCAATGCCCAATTCAAAAGGAAAGTTCAGGTTCTCAAAATAGATAATGGCAAGGAGTATTTCAATTCTATTATTGGTCCTTATCTGTTCGAACAAGGTATCATTCATATGGGTTTTTATTTTGACACCCTTATATAGGAAAAATAGACACTTGCATGAGGTAGCTCGAACTATCAAGTTCACTAATCATGTCCCTAAAAACTTTTGAGGGGGAAAGAACTATACACACAGCCACCTATCTTATCAATATGATGCTAATTCAAGATCTAAAATTTCAAAAGCTTTGTCATGCCTTTATGTAAGCATTTCCACATATCATATCCTTCTCTTCGAACCTACCATTTTAAGTCTTGTTGTTCATCATTTGTTCACATCCACCAGTAACATCGAACCAAACTCGATCCCAAGTCATTCCAAGCCATTTTCATAGGATATTCATCAAATCAAAAGGGGTACAAGTGTTATTCCTTAATTGCTAGGAAAATGTACAACTCCAGGGATGCCATATTTTTTTAACATCAATCCTACTTTCCCAAATCTGAAATTCAGGGGAAGAACTCCAGGGAATATCAATTTTGGGACATTCTCCAAGATACTAAATCCAAATTTGGCCAACTTCATGTTAGAGAAGTGTTTTAAAGGCAATCGCCTTTAGTGATTACTGTAAAAATTTATTTGATTAATAAAAGGCATTTCCATTAATTTGATATTCATTTGATATATGAATTGATAATGATCTTAAATCAATTAATGAAGTCTTTGACACATAACATAGCATGAAGGAAATCATGATAAGATCATGATATTGAGATTCTTATCATGTCTAATTATGTTAATATCTAAATTATCCCTAATCATAGGATTAATGAGATGATACATTGTTAATCCAGATAGACTAGCACATGTTATACTTTTTGATTGGATCAAGTAGTAGATCTCATAATCTGTAAATATGAGATATTTAAAGTTAACATATGGATGTTTGCTAAGTGTAGCTAAGTACATTGGATGACCTGCTATGAGACAATCATATGGATAATCTATTCAAATGTCAATGATAGTCTCATCATAGCAATGGTGCAAGTATCCTTAGACTTGAGGTACTCAATGATATCTTGAATATTGATTTTATACTTTCACACTATTCCTTGTTGCCTTAGGGAGGTTGCTCATAGGGTAGTGATTGGGTACAACTTGAGGCATTCAAAGGTAATTGGGTAACCAACAAAGGTTTCACCACTCATGATAGAAGAAGTGCATACCCATGGCCTCTTGTTGGGGTCATTACTTGGGAATCTCTGGCTGGAGTGGAAATATTATGAAGATAGTCATCAATGACATATTTAATAGAGTAATGAGCCTCAGAGACAAGAACTAACATTACTTGGGTTAGATGTGTTGTAATCAGTCTATTGGGAGTTGACACATGTACATACTCTAAACCAAATGGGGTATATAATGGTGAAAGGCTTAATTGCACGAAAATTATCTATAAAAAGGTTCGTAGTCAAAGCACCGACTTTTCGATCAATTGGGGGTCATGATGTGTTGCTAGATACCGCTCATGACTTGTTTAAATTAATTGTTAATTTAAGTGGCTAATATAACTGGAAAACTAATAGGTCATATGCATTGGAGATGTGAAAAATAAGTAAAATGGTCTTAAATTAAATCCAAAAATATGAGAGAATTATTTCGGGTTAGATTGCGATGAGATCGTATGGAAAAATCACTCGAGGGGGTCATAGGCTCACACAAGCTACTGACATAATTAGCCTTAATTAGCCAATTAAGGTAAAATCCCCCAAATTCCTCCCTCTTTATCTTGTGCACTTTGTACCTAGACTACTTTTGGAATAAAAATATTTGTGAAGAATTCAAAAGTTTGAAAATTATTTTTGAAAGTTAAGAAATTCAAAAAAAGAAAAATAATAGTTATTTTTCATATTCTCTCAAATTGAACATACATCATTGGCAGTACTTTGAGGTGTGTTCAACAATTTCTCTTATAGTTTCTTCTCACATTTTTGCATGGATTAATATAAGAGACATTCTAGTGTAGATTGTTGTGGTTTACTACAACTCAACAAGGTAAAAAATTTGAAGAAAAAATAAAAAAAATTACAAGGTATAATTTCTAATCTTTATGATTTGACAAATTAGTTTTAATGCCACAAGCAATATTCTTATTTTGGGTTTTGAAATTTTTAATTTTCTACTACATTTATGAATAAGATTCATCTTCAAAACCCTTTAGTGGTATTAGAGTCTCCTTATATCTATTAAAATTAATTTTAATTAAAAGTGCAATGAGATTGTACGATTTTGACGATTTTGGATCAACAGGTTTAAAAAATTGAAATAAATTTGTAAATTTTATTTTACACTTTTTTTATATGATCATGGGATGATTAAAGATAATTATTTTTATTGAAAAATGGCTTAAATATGTTTGAAATAATTAATTTCGGATTTATTTAAAAAAATACTAAAAATTATACTGCTTATGAATTTTGGCTTAATTGATGAAGCTGTTCATATTTTTCTTGTAATTTTATTATGAAAAAATTATTTATATATATTGAGAATATTTTTAAGTCTCTAGAAGTGTCCAATAGTTAGTGGTATCAAAGTCTCCTTATATCCATTAAAATTAATTTTAATTCAAAGTCCAATGAGATTTCACGGTGTTGACGGTTTTGGATCAACGGGTTTAAAAAATTGAAATTAATTTGTAAATTTTATTTTACACATTTTTTTATATGATCATGGGATGATTAAAGATGATTATTTTTATTAAAAAATGGCTTGAATATGTTTCAAACAATTAATTTCAGATTTATTTCAAAAAATGTTAAAAATTATATTGCTTATGAATTTTGGCTTAATTGATGGAGTTGTTCATATTTTTCTTGTAATTTTGTTATGAAAAAATTATTTATATATATTGAGAATATTTTTAAACCTCTGGAAGTATCCAATAATTAATTAAAAAAATTCTTTAATTTTTCAAATAAACACAAAAACGGCATTGTTTTGGTATATCTGGTGGGACTGTTTTATTTGATCTTTTTATATGTGATTAATTTGTTTCCAAAACCTTAAAATAATTTTTATGTGATTAAAAATATGTTATTTTTAAGTTATATACATGCTAAAATTATTTTTCTCAAATTTAAAATTCCAAACCAATTTTAGATATGTTGGTTCGTTTGTCTTGGTAATTATAGCTTGTGCAAAAATATTTTGATAAACTTGAGCTAACCTAAATATGCTTAGAATAATGATTTGAGGTTCTAAAAATTTTTAAAATTTTTGAAAATTAATTTTGAATTAATTTAAGCTAAGCAATAGTAATTCTAATATAACTAGAAATTGGTATGTGTATTAAAATTAAATTGTTTATTTTAACATCATAATAATTTCATTTTAAAGGTGAATTAATTTTGAATTAATTCTAAAAATATGGAATTTTATTTAAATTGATTAAATATTAAATTACACATAGAAATGATATACAAAATTAAACTAACTGAAACCACATAAGTAGACAATTTAGGTTCAAACGTTGAATCGATTTTCAAATTGAAATCCAAATTTTTTATTATTTTCTTTTATTTTATGCATTATAGAATACATGTTAGGGATGTATGGAATGACATTATGGATGATTATGGACTTAGGCCAAATGTGATTGAACATGTATGAAATTTTTTTTATTTTATGGTAAATAGGACATGCGTGTCCCTGCCTCTATTTTTTTCGTGTATTTCTCTTCTCATCTTACTCATCTCAAATGTAAATTGAGATTTTTTATACTTTGAAATATATAATTATATTACATAAGATCGGGATAGAATGGAGATACAAAGGAGCAAGAAGCAAAAGAGGTGGTGCCATAAACAAAAAGACTTAGAAATGGGAATTTGATTTATATTTTGGGTTGTAAATTTCATGCATATAACTAGGTAAGACCTAGTCAATCTCTCTTTGGCTCAAAAGATTGACTTTAGTATGTTCATAATCATGTCATATAGTTAATGTAACTATCTTTACATATCCATGTGATGAATGTATGATATATAAAAGCATGCAATAATAATATGATAAGACTTAACAAGGAAATCCCACACTAAATAAACAATTAAGCCTTATGTCTTGCATTAATGTGGAGAGAACCAGAGTCCTTCTAGGATTAGGGTTATTGAGTTGCCTCAAGCTCACTCTATAAGAATATGTTCGAACCATTGAAATTAGATTTCACAATTAATGGATTGGACTTAACCGAAATCATTAGCTTATTGGATTTGCACCAAGGTTAATGTGTATTAGAGGTGAAGTTGAGTTTTTATACATGAGAGGTACACATATCAAGATTTGATAGCCCAATGTATATGCACACATCAACCTTAGTTTGGTTGGTAGGTATCTAATCTATACCAACTGCATTACCAACCAAACTAATGATGGTTTGTTAAGTTGCCTCAAGGTTATTCTTGGCTAGTTGGATATCGACCCATTCGGAGAACTTCCATATAGGTTCTCTCAGGTTCATAGTGAAGGCTATGGATTCACTATAAAATAGTGGGAGCCATAATATGATTTACTAAAGACCTAATAAACTTGCATTTTTATGTATACTCTAACATGCTCTATCTTACATCTAGGTTGCTAGAATCATCATCATGATGACAAATGTGAATTTGCGATCACTAATGGAATAAAATAAGTTGATTGGGCCTAACTTTTTAGATTAGCTAAGGAATTTGAGAATAGTTCTCAAATCTAAAAAGATTGGTTATGTCCTAGATAAGGCACTCCCGAATCCCCCTGCTGCTGAAGCTTCTCAACATGTTCAGAAGGCATATAAAAAGTATCTCGATGATAGTGAGATGGCAAGATGCATTATGCTTGCTACTATGTTAGCTGAGTTACAAAAGCAGCATGATGTTATCGATGCTAATTTCATAGTTTACCATCTAATAGAGCTTTTTGATAAGCAAGCATGTTCTGAAAGGTTCAAAACTTCAAGACTGTAAGATGGTTTAGGGGCCATCTCCAGTGCAATTGGTCACCTTGGGATTTGTGATGGACCTTAAATTAAGTATTGACTTAATTCTAATCGGTTTATCTAATATTTATTCATATTTTGTGCTTAACTATAGGATGAATCAAATCTCCACCACTATTCCTGAGCTGATCAACATGCTCAAGACAGCTGAGCCATCTGTCAAAAAGGACAGTAAGGCTATAATGCTTGTGGACTCTTCTGATACCAAAAAGAAGAACCTTAAGAAGAAGAAGAAGAAGTCCATGAAGCCTAAGGGAGGTGTTGCCCAGATATCAAGCCAAGAAGGGGGATTGAATTGGAGTTTTAAAAATTAAACTTTAAGGTGCGGAAATAAATAATTAATTTGAGGAAGGATAGAGAAAATTTGACACACAGATTTATAGAGGTTCGGGTGTTAACAAACCCTACTCCTCTCCCCAATCGCAATTGGGAGTTTCACTAACACACTAAGTGTTACAATGGAGTTTTACAAGCTCACTCCCAACTATGGTGTTTCTCACAATGGCTCACACCTAACCCAGAAATCCCTTGTGTTTTAATGGCTCACACAATAACCAATTCCTTGTGTTTTACAGGCTCACACAAACAGCCTACTCTTTGTGTTTTACAGGCTCACACAAATAACCTTTTAATTTGTGTTTTGGAGGTTCACACAACTAACCATTACAAGTGTTCTACTCTTAACCCAGAATTATCCAAAGCTCACCTGAGTAAAGATTACAGAGAGAACCACTTATAAATCTTTATTGCTCAAATATGAGGAGCAAAAAGATTTTTACAGAGAATAGACTTGTTCTCAAAGTATCAAAGTACAAATAGCTTGTAATAAGAATTAAATTCGAAGTATATGCTATTCTTTTGTTTTTATTATCATTCTCTTGTTCCTTAATGCATAAATGACTTCCATTTATACTCCCATGGCTGAATATAGCCGTTGGGGTGCATCAAAATAAGAAACTAGCCGTTGTACCAACCAAAAAATTGCGCCTGACATTTTTCTCTTTCATTGTTCACGGGCGTGACTATGCTTGTCATGGGGGTGACAGTTCTTCCCATGCCGTGACCCAAGTGGTGACTCTGGTCGTGAAGCTTTCTGGATGAAATTGCATGAAGCTTCACGGGGGTGATACCTTTATTCACGGGGGTGACAATTTTCCCAGCCGTGAGCCAAGTGGTAACTCTGGTCGTGAAGCTCTCTAGATGAAATTGAATGAAGCTTCACGGGAGTGACACCTTTATTCACGGGGGTGACTGAAATGCTTACTTCACGGTTTGTTTTTCCTTCATGGTCGTGAACTTCAAATGTTGGTTTTGGTAACGGTTAGCTTTCTTCACGGGAGTGACTCCTAGAGTCGTGGCAGTGAACATGCTACTTGATTTTTGTTTCTCAAGGATTATTCTTACAATTCTCCATTCTTGCTATTTTAATTCATGTCCTATATAATATACTAACAAAAACAAGTATGTTAAATATAATATTGCTATATTATTTATTATCATTAAAATGACGGAAATACCCCTCAAGGTTAACAATCTCCCCCTTTTGATGGTGACAAATAATCTAGCAATATGTGATTTTGAGAAGTCTCCCCCTCAAAGTATACTTAGGATAAAAAATTATAATGTGCAAGAATAGTAAATAATGATGTAACATCAAACTAGATTTTAAGTATATGCAAGTTATATGAGAAGTATATCCAATACATACCATAATTCCTTTTCAAGACATAATGTATATGTAAGGTATATTTAAGGTATATCAGGGCATGTTTTTATTTGTAACTTGCTTTAAGGTATATGCAAAGTATACTTAGGGTATATCTAAGATATATATAAAAACTTAATTTTCCAATTATATACTTTGCATGTTGAATCAAGATTTTTAAACCAATTCAATGTCAATTCACTTTTTGATTCACCAATTCCTATACCATTTCTCCCCTATCATATATTGCTAGTTTTCTCCCCCCTTTGTCATCAATCAAAAAAGGATATGAAGATTGAAGTGAACAAAGGCAAATATATATATCATAAAGGAAAGGATACAAACTAAGAAAGGAAAATTAAAATTTCCTACACAACAAAACATAAAAATGACAAACAAGCTAAAAATGATCAAATTTAGGCTACACTCTAGCCTATCTCCTTGCCAGACATTCTATCACGAAGCCTAGCTACTTTAGCCTCAAGGCTGTCCATCCGAGACTCCATGAAGTCCTTGAGGTTCTCCAACCTCTCATCCATGGAAGTCTGCAGCTGCTCAAAACATGGTGCCAATAGGTCGACCACCTGCTGCGCTAAGGATGGTGTGGAAGCTGAGGACTGTCCAATGTCCTGCTTGACTGCTGGATATGCTTCCTCAATCCAAGCCCTCTTTTTTTGTTGGACTCCCTGGAGGCCTGCTTTAAAATCCTCCATGTCATTATCTTCCCAGATAATCTCTCCAGCAGTATCAGTGAAGCGGTAGAAGATATCATTCTGAAAAATGATTCTGACAGCCGCTCCCATCTTGATGAATGACTCGACATCCAGCCTATCTCGAGGATATGCAGGAATGATGTTGAAGTGATGGTTATCCAGCTTCAAATAATTGAGCTTCACTGCAATATGGGTGACATATGGTCCAATCAAAATATCTCCTGTGGGCTTGGTGGCAATGGAGAGAAGATGGTTTGCAAACCATCTGGAAAGTGCCACTTTGACTCCCCTACGAGCCATCTCAAGGAGGAAGAGCTCTGACTTTCTGATTGTTCCATTACTTTCTCCCCGAGCAAAAATGCTATAGGTTAGGAATCTATGCAAATACCTGTGTACTGGGGCCACGAGATGAGTGCTCTTTGTCTTCTTGACATCCCAGCTGCAACCGGTGCCGAAATGTGTCCAGGCTGGAGGAGCAAAAAATTCTACCTCAGTCTCATTTAGAATGCCATCAGATGTTAGATTGAAAAATTCTCCAAATGCGATGGCACTGAGGGTGATAGGATTATTGTAGAGTTGGAATTTCACCACTCCAGTTGGTGAAACCTGCAAGGTGTTGAGAAATTCCAGCGTTGGCTCCCTCAGATTTGGCTGATGAATTTCAACAAATTCTTTGAGATGACAGGCTTGAAGTTGCTCTGTCATAGTCATCTCAAGCTCGAGACTACGGACTGCCTGCCATTCAAAGGACATTGATGATAAGATAGGTCTCTTCTTCAAAGTTGCATACTGAGGATGACAACTTTCTGGAATGATGTTCATGAGGTAATCTGAATACCTCTTAGGTGCATGGGACTTCTTTCTCTTTCCTTTAGAAGAAGCAGACTCCATATTTGAAGAAATTAGTTATTGATGGAGTTGAAGAAAATTTTTGACAGAAAATTTGATGAAAAACCCTAGAAATGTATGATTTATGCTGAAGATTCGAACATTTGATGGTATTTATAGTGAAATTTCAAGTCTTTGGGGTCGGAATCTTCAATGTCTCAATGAATGAGTGTAAATGAGAGTGGTTTTGGGAGATGGAGAGTTGAAATGAAGGTGGTAACGGGCTGTTTTCTTATATATTCGATACATTCATGGGCGTGACTTATAGTTTCACATGCGTGAATAGTCGTGTTCACGGTTTGCTCAAATAGTGTTCCACTCGAATGAAGGCATAAATAATTTCACGGGTGTGATCGATGAACATCACGGGTGTGAATGATCATAGGTCACGGGGGTGAATATAACGTCACGGGCGTGAACTGTTGAATTTCACTACTTATGCCCATGAAGCAAGTCGTAACACAAGGCGTGAAAGCTTCTGTGAGTTTTTGGGGTGTAATGCTTCACGGGAGTGAAAAATTGTCACGGGCGTGACTCAAGCCATGAAACTAAGTTTCACCACTTGAAGCCGTGAATCATGTCGTGAGCCAAAGTCGTGAACGACACTGCCTCTTTGGGCCACTTAAGTCACGAACGTGAATATATGTCTCGGGCGTGACTCCCCTATAATTTTCATCAAATTGAAATTAAGTTCTACAACAAGACTAAATCATTTCAACAAAGATTCTACTTCATAAAACATGAATTCTCATCAAAATTTCTATCTTATAACTTGTGATATGATTTAAGATCAACAATTAAGATTTCATATTCTTGCAATCACAAGGTTAATCCATCAATCATACCTAGTTCTCTTCTAATGAAATTAAATCTTTCCTCATTTAGAGACTTAGTGAAAATATCTGCTAATTGATTTTCTGTGCATACAAATTCTAATTCAACATCTCCATATTGAACATGATCTCTAATAAAGTGGTGTCTAATGTCAATATGTTTACTTCTAGAGTGTTGAATAGGATTCTTTGAAATATTTATAGCACTAGTGTTGTCACATTTTATAGGTATATGGTTCATCTCATTACCATAGTCCTTAAGTTGTTGTTTCATCCAAAGAATTTGTGTACAACAATATCCAACTGCTACATATTCAGCTTCAACAGTTGAGAGAGCAACTAAAACTTGTTTCTTGCTAAACCAAGAAACCAAACATTCTCCAATGATGTGACAAGTACCTGAAGTACTTTTCCTATCCAAAAGACTACCAGCATAATCTGCATATGAATATCCTATAATATAAAAAGATGAATTCCTAGGATACCATAAACCTAGATGCAATGTTCTATGTAAATATCTGAAAATCCTTTTTACAGCATTTAGATGAGATTCTTTAGGACATGATTGAAATCGTGCACATAAGCAAACACTATACATAATATCGGGTCTAGAAGCAGTGAGATATAAAAGTGATCCGATCATACCTCTATAAAGCTTTTCATTAATGCTCTTACCCTTTTCATCTTTGTCCAATTTTGTTGATGTGCTTATAGGAGTCTTGGCACTTTTGCATCCTTCCATACCAAATTTTTTGATTAAGTCTTTGGCATATTTGGATTGGTTGATGAATATGCCCTCATTGCTTTGCTTTATTTGTAGACCAAGGAAATACTTAAGTTCTCCCATCATGCTCATTTCAAATTCCGTAGTCATGCACTTAGCAAATTCTTGACAAAGCAGCTCATTAGTAGAACCAAATATTATATCATCAACATAAATTTGAACAACAAGTATATCATGCTTATGCTTTTTGATGAATAGTGTAATGTCAACATTTCCCTTTGAGAATACCTTCTTCCTGATTATATCCTTTTGCAACTAGTCTTGCTTTATTCCTGGTTATTAACCCTTGTTCATCTAATTTATTTCTAAATACCCATTTGCTGCCTATGATTGGATGATTCTTGGGTCTAGGTACTAGGTTCCATACCTTATTTCTCTCAAATTGGTTGAGTTCCTCTTGCATGACAATTACCCAACTTTCATCATTAAGAGCCTCATCAATGTTTTTAGGCTCAATTTGTGAAATAAAAGCAATGTCAGTGACTAAATGCTTGAAATGAGATCTAGTATTTACTCCCCTTGATAGATCACCAATTATTTGATCTTTTGGATGATCTTTCGTCATTCTCCATTCTTTTGGAAGTTCTTGCTCCATTTGTTCTTGATTTTGAGGTAGTAAATTTTCTTGACCATTTTCTTCTTTTCCATTTTCAATGACAAGTTTTTCCATATTATCTACAACATCATCAAGAGCACTACCTTTCACAAGATCAAGTCTACTAGATTCATTAAAAACAACATGCATGGATTCTTCAAACGTTAATGATCTTTTATTAAATACTCTATATGCTTTGCTGGTTGTAGAGTATCCTAAAAAGATACCTTCATCAGACTTAGAGGCAAATTTTCCAAGATTGTCCTTGGTGTTCAATATAAAACACTTGCATCCAAATACTCTAAAGTATGATACCAAGGGCTTTCTTCCATTCCATAGCCCAAATGAGGTTTTGTTTAAAAGAGGTCTTTTGAAAACTCGATTTGAAATATAACATGCAATGTTTGTGGCTTCTGCCCAAAAATAAGTTGGTAATTCATATTCATTAAACATTGTTCTAGCCATTTTAATTAATGTTCGATTTTTCCTTTCAACTACCCCATTTTGTTGAGGTGTCCTAGGAGATGAGAAATTATGTGAAATGCCATGTTCAAGACAAAAGCTTTCAAAGTTTTCTTTTCAAATTCTTTCCCATTATCACTTTTTATTTTTGAAATGCAGTACCCTTTTTCATTTTGAACTCTTTTAGCAAAGTTTTTTAAATTTTCAAAAGCATCACTCTTTTGAGCTAAGAAAATTACCCAAGTAAATCTAGAGTAATCATTTATGATGACAAATGCATAATGTTTTCCTCCTAAGCTAGCAATTCTAGTAGGTCCAAACAAGTCTAAATGCAGGAGTTGAAGAGGTTTCGAAGTACTTACTATGTTTTTAGCTTTAAAAGATGACTTGTGTTGCTTTCCTCTTTGACAAGGATCACATGTCTTGCCTTTTTCATATTTAACTCTTGGTAATCCTTTTACTAGCTCTCCTGTGCTGAGACTTTGTATTAAGTCCATGTTAGCATGACCAAGTCTTCTATGCCACAGCCAAGATTCATCACTTGTAGTCACAAGACACTTAGAGGAATGGTTAAATAGTTCATGTAAGTTTATTATGTACGTATTGATATCTCTATTTCCTTTAAATATTTCTTGACCATCAATAGAGATTACAAGACATTCATTTGAAGTGAAGATTACTTTGTTTCCTTTATCACATAATTGGCTTACACTCAACAAGTTATGTTTCAAGCCATCAACAAGTAAAACATCCTTAATAAAAGTAGTACCATTAACACCAATAGAACCAATGTCAATTACCTTACCCTTTGCATTGTTTCCAAAGGTAACTTTACCTCCATCAATACTTTTGATTTCATTGAAGAGTTCTTTGTCTCCTGTCATATGCCTTGAGCATCCACTGTCTACTAGCCACGCATTTTTGTTTATTGTGGACTTGAGGCATACCTATAGAATTACAAATCAAGTATGATATTTAGGTACCCAAATGAGTTTGGGTCCTTGGGGGTTAGCACATGAAGGTTCCCAATGAGTCTTCCTTATCTAGCAATGTTTATTTATGTGACCCATTTTCATACAATAATTACATTGTTTAGGTCTAAACTTGCTTTTTGGTCTTACACTGTGTTTAAATGACATAATTTTATTAGACTGATTTTAAGAACAATGGCATGCACAATCATGATTAATTTGCACTTTTCTAGATACATTCTTCCTATATATAAAGGCATGATTATTCTTTTTCTGTATAGAAGGTTTAACATTCTTATTTCTTGGTGCTTTCTTAACAGCTGTGGAGATGTTAGGTTCTCTAGACTTAACAAATACAATTTTGTTAGAAGATGATGATGTGTCCTTAAATCCTAGACCATGTCTAACTAAAGGTGGTCTTTGAGACACAATGAGAGTATCTAAACTCTCTTTACCTATGTGAAATTTAGAAATGGAGTTTCTAAGTTCTTCTACTTCATTTTTCAAAATATTATTTTCTTTTAGCAATGAAGTTGTTGATGGTCTTGATGAGTATTCATCTAATGACTTTTGGAGAGATTCATTAGATGATTTAAGTTTTATGTTTTCCTTTTCTAAACCATCCATCTTATTTTTTAAATTAGAGATGTTATTTCTATAAGTACTAAATTTACTTTTATATTTCTCTAATTCTATATTTAATTCTTCTATTAGGCTTTGCTCATTATCATCATCATCACTATCATTATCACTACTATCATTATTGAAAGAGTATGAGTGTAGTGATCTTACTTTATCCGAGACGTGATCCTCTATAGCCATGAAGCATAGGTTGACCTCTTCGCTTTCATTGTAATCTTTTTTACTTGAAGAGCTTTCGTCATCCCATGTGGCTTTGTGGCCTTCATGATAGTTTTCTAATGTTTTCCACATGCTATATGCAGTTGAACAGTGTTGTATCCTGCCACATTATTCAACAGATAATGAGCTTGAGAGAATTGTCATTGCCTTCTTATTTTTGAAATTTGCTCTTCTTTGAGGCTCTGTCCAATCATCTCTTGACAGGATTTCTTATTCACCATTAACTCCTCTTTTAGTTGGTGGTGTCCATTCTTTTCGAATACTATCCCAAACTTCAATTCCTTCATTATCCAAATATGTCTCCATCTGAAACTTCCAATGAGCATAATTTGCTCCATCGAAGTAAGGCTTGAGACTTTGGAATTCTTCACTGGCCATATCTTGATCTTTACTAGTGCTTTTTAGGCTTTGATGCTAGACAAAGCTTTAATACCAATTGTTGCCCAGATATCAAGCCAAGAAGGGGGGGTTGAATTGGAGTTTTAAAAATTAAACTTTAAGGTGCAGAAATAAACAATTAATTTGAGGAAGGATAGAGAAAATTTGACACACAGATTTATAGAGGTTCGGGTGTTAACAAACCCTACTCCTCTCCCCAATCGCAATTGGGAGTTTAACTAACACACTAAGTGTTACAATGGAGTTTTACAAGCTCACTCCCAACTATGGTGTTTCTCACAATGGCTCACACCTAACCCAGAAATCCCTTGTGTTTTAATGGCTCACACAATAACCAATTCCTTGTGTTTTACAGGCTCACACAAACAACCTACTCTTTGTGTTTTACAGGCTGACACAAACAACCTACTCTTTATGTTTTACAGGCTCATACAAATAACCTTTTAATTTGTGTTTTGGAGGTTCACACAACTAACCCTTACAAGTGTTCTACTCTTAACCCAGAATTATCCAAAGCTCACTTGAGTAAAGATTACAGAGAGAACCACTTATAAATCTTTATTGCTCAAATATGAGGAGCAAAAAGATTTTTACAGAGAATAGATTTGTTCTCAAAGTATCAAAGTACAAATAGCTTGTAACAAGAATTAAATTTGAAGTATATGTTATTCTTTTGTTTTTCTTTTCATTCTCTTGTTCCTTAATGCATAAATGACTTCCATTTATACTCCCATGGCTGAATATAGCCGTTGGGGTGCATTAAATAAGAAACTAGCCATTGTACCAACCAAAAAATCGTACCTGACATTTTTCTCTTTCATTGTTCACGGGCGTGACTATGCTTGTCACGGGGGTGACAGTTCTTCCCAAGCCGTGACCCAAGTGGTGACTCTGGTCGTGAGGCTTTCTGGATGAAATTGCATGAAGCTTCACGGGGGTGATACCTTTATTCACGGGGGTGACAATCTTCCCAGCCATGAGCCAAGTGGTGACTTTGGTCGTAAAGCTCTCTAGATGAAATTTCATGAAGCTTCACGAGGGTGACACCTTTATTCACGGGGGTGACTGAAATGCTTACTTCACAGTTTGTTTTTCCTTCATGGACGTGAACTTCAAATGTTGGTTTTGGTAACGGTTAGCTTTCTTCACAGAAGTGACTCCTAGAGTCATGGCAGTGAACATGCTACTACTTGATTTTTGTTTCTCAAGGATTATTCTTCCAATTCTCCATTCTTCCTATTTTAATTCATGTCTTGTATAATATACTTACAAAAATAAGTATGTTAAATACAATATTGCTATATTATTTGTTATCATTAAAATGACAGAAATACCCCTCAAGGTTAACGGGAGGCATGGCCAAGAAAAAGGCCAAGGAGACTGCCACAAAAGGGACATGCTTCCATTGTGGCAATGATGGCTATTGGAAGAGAAACTGCGAGGCATACTTGGAGTCTTTGAAGAAGAAGGCATCTAATGCCCCATCTACTTCATGTATTTTTGTCATTGAGATTAATATTGTTTCCAATAATAATATATGGGTATTAGATAACAATTGTGGCTCACACATACAAACTAATATGTTGGGCCTAAGGAATAGTAGGCAACTTAATAAGGGAGAATTGACATGTGCATTGGAAATGGAGCAAGGGTTGTTGCATTAGCTATGAGAACTTATGTATTGACCCTTCCTAGTGGGCTTATGTTAAATTTGGATAATTGTTTTTATCTGCCTACTTTAACTAAAAACATTATTTTTGTTTCTAGTTTAAATAAAGATGGTTTCCATTTAGCTTTTACTAACATTTGTTGTTATATTATATTGAATGGTATTTTTTATGCTAGCAGTACATTGTGTAATGGAATATACATGTGTGATATGTCAAATCCAATTTTAAACATCAATGATAATAAAAGGCCAAAACAAGATATGTTCAAATCATCTTACTTATGACATTGTCACCTTGGTCATATAAGTGAGAAATGCATGGCTAAGCTACATTAGAACAGTAGTTTGGGGTCACTTGCTTATGAATCATATGACATATGTGAATCTTGCTTATTAGGAAAAATGACTAAATTACCCTTTAAGGGAAAGGGTGAATATGCTAATGAGCTTTTAGACTTAATACATTCGAATGCATGTAGTCCAATGTCCACACATGCTAGAGGTGGTTTCATCTACTTCATTACTTTATCAATGACTACTCACAATATGGGTACATGTATCTCATGAGATATAAATATGAAGCCTTTGAAAAGTTCAAAGAATTCATAAATGAATTAAAGAAACAACTAAGCAAAAGCATTAAAACTCTTTAATCAGATCAATGAGGTAAATACTTGACCCAAAAGTTTCTAGATTATATTAGGGATAGTGAGATATTATCTTAATGGACTCCACCTTACACACCATAACACAATGGTGTGGATGAAAGGAGAAACTAAACCATATTAGACATGATAAGGTTTATGATGAACTTTGTGGAACTCCCTAAATCATTTTAGGGTTATACACTAGAGACTGTCATTTATAAATTAAATGGAGCCCCTTTGAAATCAATTGATTTTACTCTATATGAGTGTGGAATAACAAGAAGCCCACACTTTCTTATAAAAGAGTTTTGGGTTGTCCTTATGTGAAGCAGACAATGTTAGATAAGTTGGAAGCTAAGTTTGACCGATGTCTATTTGTGGGATATCCAAAAGCATCATATGGATATCAATTCTAGCACCGCTTGGAATAAAAGGTGTTTGTTTTAAGACATGCTATCTTTTTAGAGAGAGAATTTCTTCTAAAAGAGATTGTGGGAGCAAAATTGAACTTGAGAAAGCTCAAGATGCTTAAGCAGATGCTAATCAACTGCCTGAACTCAAGCCTATTATTTATATAGATGATATAGTAGCTCAACCATTTGAAGCACAAAAGT
This sequence comes from Triadica sebifera, assembly GCA_023653625.1. Lineage (NCBI taxonomy): Eukaryota > Viridiplantae > Streptophyta > Magnoliopsida > Malpighiales > Euphorbiaceae > Triadica > Triadica sebifera. The sequence goes on from CM042894.1 coordinate 21,413,261, forward strand.
TTCATAGGTCAAGTAGGATACTATTCTAGAGAGATATGGATTTCTCATTAGTGAACAAAACAACATATTGCTCATAGAAAATGATGAGCCTAGCACCTATGAAGATGTTCTGAATAGATCAGAATCTGACAAATAGCTTCAAGCTATAAAGTCAAAAATGGATTCCGTGTATGAAAACCAAGTATGGACTTTGGTTGATCCACCCGAAGGGAGAAATCCTATAAGGTGCAAATAGATTTTCAAGAAGAAAATTCACATGGATGGTAATGTGGTTACCTATAAAGCTAGACTTATTGCTAAGGTTATCGCCAGAGACAAGAAATTTACTATGATGAAACTTTTAGCCTAATAGTTATGTTTAAATCCATAAGGATACTCCTAGCCATTGTTGCTCATTACGATTATGAGATATGGAAAATGGATGTGAAGATGACTTTCCTTAATGGAAATCTAATTGAGGATGTGAACATGACACAACTAAAAGGCTTCCTATCCAAAAAGGTTAAAAAGGTATGCAAGCTTTAAAGATCCATTTATGGATTAAAGCTAGCATCCTGAAATTGGAATATTCAGTTTGCTGAGATAATCAAATAGTTTGGTTTCTTACAAAATCTGAATGAACCTTGTGTATACAAGAAGGTTAGTGGAAGTGCAATCGTATTCCTTGTGTTGTATGTAAATGACATATTACTAATAGGAAATGATATCTCAACCTTACAATTAGTCAAAATTTGATTATCCAAGAATTTCTCTATGAAAGACCTTAGAGAAGCAGTCTATATTTTGGGTTATAGAGATAGATCTAAAAAATTGTCTGGTATTTCACAATCTATATACATAGACAAGATGCTAAAGAGGTTTAACATCGAGCAGTCTAATAGAGGATATATTCCCATGACCCATGGAATTACTCTCTCAAAGTCTATGTATCCAAAGACACAAGATGAGAAGACATGCATGAGTTTGATTCCATATGCTTCAACTATAAGATCAACCGTGTACGTTAAGTTATGTACAAGATCCAATGTATCATATGCTCTGAGTGTCACAAGTAGATACCAATTGGACCCTAGTGAGGGTCATTGGGTGGTTGTCAAGAATATCCTTAAATACTTGAGAAGGACTAAGGATGTATTCTTGATATATGGAGATGAAGACCTTTTTATGAGCAGATATATTGATGTCAACTTCCAATCTGACAAAGATGACTCAAAAAATCTCAATTAGGTTATATATTCACACTAAATGATGGAGTAGTTAGTTGGAAGAGTTTCCAACAGGAAATGATTGTTGGTTCCACAACAGAGCAGAGTACAGAGCAGCTTTTGTAGCAGTAAAATAAGCAATTTGGATAAAAAAAAAATTCATCATGGAACTTTGAGTGATTCCTAGAATTTTTGATCCAATACAACTATATTATGACAATAATAGAGCCATTGCACAAGCAAAGGAGCCATGATCACATTAGAGATCTAAACATGTACTCAGAAGATACCATTTGATTAGAAAAATTATTGGTAGAAATGATGTAAAGATAGAAAGAGTTCCCACCTATCAGAATATTGTTGATCCCTTGACTAAGCGACTTCTCTAGAAGAAATATGATTCTCATGTACTCACCTATGGAATTAAATATAAAGGCGATTGGCTTTAGTGAAAGTGGGAAATTGTTAGAGAAATGCTCTAAAAGCAATCACCTTTAACACTTATTATACAATTTTATTTGATTAATAAAATGCATTTTCATTAATTTGATATATGAATTGATAGTGATCTTAAGTCATTTAATGAAGTCCTTGATACATAACGTAATATAAAGGAAATCATGATGACATCATGTTATTGAGATTCTTATCATGTGTAATTATGTTAGTATCTAAATTATCCCTAGTCATAAGATTAATGAGATAGTACATTGTTAATCCGGATAGACTAGCACATGTTATAATTCTTGATTGGATCAAGCAGTAGATCTCATAATCTGTAAACATAAAATATTTAGAGTTAACATGCGGATGCTTGCTAAGTGTAGCTAAGTACGATGGATGACATACTATGAGACAATCATATGGATAATCGATTCAAATGTCAATGATAGTCTCATCATACCAATGGCACAAGTATCCTTAGACTTGAAATACTCAAAGATATCTTGGATCCTGTGTCACGACTGTGACTCCCTTTTGTCATGGGTGTAACAACTTTTGTCATGGTCGTGACATATGGTGCATGGCCAAATTGTTTTCTCTCTCATGTCTTGGATCAAATCCAAGGCCCATTTCATATTTCCTTCATTCCTTCTATTCATGTGACCCATTAGGTTCCCAATTATGTTGGTAGCTTAAATCATCATGTGATTTCAAACAGATCATGAGTGGTATCTAGCAACACATCATGACCCCCAATTGATTGGAAAGTCATTGATCTAACTGTAAACCCTTCCATAGACAATTACAGTGCAATTAGTCTTTTCACCAAACTATACATCATTTGGTTTAGAGAATGGTTTGTATGTATATCATGTTCGTTAATTTAGGCCATGGTCGACACGTGTGTTTCACGACTGGACGCGCCGAACCGACCGAAAACCGTGCGCGTGCGCTACTGAAACAAAACTGATATATTCAAAGTCTAAAATGGGACGGTGAATAAGTAAGAAAATTTATTTTAAATATGTAACGCTAAAATTTTCACGAGAATCGATGAAAGTGACATTCGACCTTAAAATATGTGATTTTTGCACTATTAGCGAATCGCGAACGGAATACATTGTAACGTAAAGAATATCAGGACGGACTCACATGTACAATTTGGTGTCAAAACTCAAATGTTTAAGGCACCAAATTAAAGAGATAAAATTTAACATATGGTACCATAAAAACATCCAAAAACTGCAATTTTCGCTCCGGCACTCCAATAGTGAAATAAAAAATACGGGAATATAGAAAAAATGAATTTATGAACAATGGTATATTTAATTGTTAAAGATTAAATTATTTCAGGCTTACAATTAAGGGATTTAACAAATGTAGAAAAAATAAATTAAGTGAATAATAATAATAATAATAATAATAATAATAATAATATAAAAAATTGAAAGAAGGGACTTTGGCTAAGAAAAGTAAAGGATGACATTTGATATCAAATCCCTCAATCAAATTAGTTTTCCAAGATTTCAAAGTTAAAAAAAAAAAACTAAAAAAAAAAACTAATTGAATACTAACTAAAGGGTTTTAGATTAAACTATTTTAGAGAATTCCCCAATCAACCCTTATCTCAAACCATGCACTCCTCTCTTTCTTCCATTTCTCTCTTTTCTTCTTCTTTCATCTTCTTTCATCTTCTCTCCTTACTCTCCCAAAATCGAGCCATATCTTCCCTTCATTCTTCCATATTTCTTCAACAAAGTTCTAAAAAAAATCAAAGCCTAGTTTAGCCATAATATCATAAGTACAAGAAGGATATCCTATGGGTGGTGCTAAATAAGTCTAACCGAAGCAACAAGTGGAGGAAGGTGAGGCTTAAGGCTCAACCAAGGGTAGCTTGAATTTTTGGAAGCCTTGCATGTTAGAGATCAAGGTCGCCACAGGTTGAAGGAGGCTATTTGTAGGTGAAAAGTTTATACTTTAGTTGTATTTTGTTTCCTTGTAACCAAGAGCACTAAGCTCTCTCACTTGCTTTCTATTTTAAGTCTTCCTTTGATTTTGTTCCATTTTGATCTTATATGGTGAAGTTTCTTATTGTTCCTTTTTTTCCTTGTTATGATCATGAGCTAGAGGTGAGATTAAAAATTAATCTTAACTCTGTAATAAGAAAATGGTTATTTGATGGAATTTTGGGAGATGGCTGAAACATTCAAGGGAGAAAAATATTTTATGATTGTTGATTAAAGCTTAATTGAGGGGATTAAGGATGGTGGCCGAAACCTAAGTAGGTTTGGAAGCTAATCAAGTTAGGATTAAGCTAATTAAAATATTAAATAACTTAACTAAGATTGTTGCAAAGTAAAGAAATAGGTTAATTAAAAAAAATTAAGTAAGTTAAATAACAAGTGAAATAAAGAATAATTAAGATGGTAGTTATGTTAAATAAAAGTAATGTAATTTATTTATAAAGAAAAATTAAACTAAAATGAGAAATTATTAAAAGCCCGAGAATTGAATAAAATATAATTGGTTAGAAGATTAAATAGACTGAAAGGGATAAAATTTGGAAACCAAATAAATAAATTAAATATTAAATTAGTATATTATAGGAGAAATAAAATTTGAACTTGTAAATTAATGTGAGATACGCCGGATTTTATTTAAGAAAATGGATAGAATTTTAATTATTAAAAAAATTATTATTATGTCTTTAGGTGCCTAATAATTAATTACGTATATTTATTAGGGCAGCAAGTGCGGCTAAAGAATAAATCAGATTTGTGCAAGCTTTATGACAACAGTAAAAAAATCAATGATATTAACTATAATAATGTTATCAATAATAGTACTACCTTATATTGTATTATTATTTGATATAAGCATTTTATGACATGAATTTGCATGCGACAGGAAAATTGAGATGTTTTATGAAAAAGCTTATTTTATTTTATAACTGTGAAAAATGTTATGTATGTCATGCAATATGTAAAACATGCTATCAGTAAATTATACAATGACTTAAGCCCATATTTAAGCCTAGACTAGAATGGATTAACTTGTTGGCATGTAAATAGGATCATACGCTACAGTCGGGATATACGGCTTCAGCCAGGACATACTGTTTCGGTTGGGATATATGGCTTCGTCTAGGATATACGACTTCAGCCGGGATATAGGTGCCTTTTTACATGACCTTTAGGTCAGGATACCCCTTTGTGTTGCCCTAAGATCTGGTCTAGGCGATTAAATTTTGGGGCATAACAAGTATACAGATCATAATTGATATGCTATTATATATAATACTATAAAATTACATAACATATGTATTATGATTCCCTTCTTCATGAAATGTGTGCTATAATAAATTGTATAATTGATATTTAAATTAAAATGGGTCGTTTTTATAAAGCTTGCACCACTGAGTTAAAAACTCAACGCAGAAGTTTATTTTCCTTTCGCGCAGGTATTAGAAGGTTAGCCGAAAGCAGAGAGTTAGCGGTGACAGTTGTTAGATCAGTGGGGTTCATTTATGGAATAGAGTAATGGTGACCACTCTCCTGATACAGTTGGTTTCTTCTTGTAACACAACATATATATATATATAAATAGTCTATATATATTTTTGACTACTTGTGACATATGAAAGGACATGTGCATAAACATAAATATTTAAATTGAAACCTTCCTTATGCATATATAGTATGAGATTATACTATACTATATAGGGGTTTTGTGAATTGAGATAAGTATACGGATATACTCATTTAATAATATATATATATATATGTATATATATACAGATATAATTGTTATTACAGGGATTTATATGTATATATGTATCATTGATGATACATATATATTGAAACATATGCACATATGCACTTGACATAAACTATATGTGAATATATATGTATCATGCATGGTATATGCACAGGAATACGACATGTTTTATACCAGTGGATATATACCTATGTATCAATGATGATACATATATGTGGATATATTTTATACAGGTTTAGTCATACAGGTGTAGTGACATCACCTTACCTAACTATAACGTATAAGGGTAAGAAGGTGTCACAATGTTAGCTCCCGCTAGATTGACTACGTCACATCTAGTCCAAATGATATTAGTTCTTATCTATTAGACTCATTACCCTGATCAGATATGTCCTTGAAGACTTTCTTCAAGATATGTTCACCTCAGCTAAAGATTTCTGAGTAATGATATGTACAAAAGGCCATAGGTATATTCTTCTTCTATCAGAAGTGGAGAATCCTCAGTTGACTACTCAAATTACTTCGAATACCTTTTGCTATACCCAATCACCACCCTATGACCGAATCACCACCCAACAAGAAATGGAGTCAAAGTATAGGATTTAGTATCCAAGATAATCTTGAGCATCTTTAGTCTAAGGATACTTGCACCATTGCTATGATAAGACTATCACTAACATTGAATAGATATTCATATGATTGTCTCATAATAGTTCATCCAATATACTTGCTACTCTTAGCAAGCATTCACATATTAATTATGAACATCTCATACTTTCAGCTTATGAGATCAGCTGCTTGACCTAGTCAAGAAGTATAACATGTGCTAGTTTATTCAGATTAACAATGTTCCATTTTGTTAATCCTATGATTAGGGATAATTTGGATATAAACACAATTGTATATGATAGAAATATCATCATCATGATCTCATTATGAATTCCTTCATGTTGTGTTACAGATCAAGGACTTCATTAAACGGTTTAAGAACTATATCAATTTATATGCAATGAATACCATATAATAAAAAATGCCTTTTATTAATAATAAATGAGTAAATCAAGTGCCTAAGGTGATTGCTTTTAGGGCACCTCTCTAAAAAATCATGCACCTCATCAAACTCAAATTGGTGCTTTTCTACAACAAATAACAAACCAATAGTTCAATTTTAATTATATGGTAAATATGGTCACATTGTCAAAGTTTTACATTCTAGCTCACACAATGCATATAAGCCACAAGCAAACTAATCAACTCCCCAAAACTCCAGTTCTTTGGATTGGGTAATGGACCCAAGCTCATCCCTTCATGTTACATCTGATACTTAAAATCTTTAGAGCTACTTTGAGTATACTGGATCCAATGATGTTATGATTGGTGATGGTATTAGCATTGGTATCACACATATAAGCCATACTACACTCACAACACCCTTTCATTCATTTATCTTGAAAGATGGCTTATGTGCTCCTTCAATTCATAAAAATTTAATTTTTGTTCATCAATTTTGCACTCAAAATAAAACCTCTATTGAATTCTTTTCTACTTTCTTGTTTTAAAGGATTTGAAGATGAGGGCACTTCTTACTTGATGCTCGAATAAGGCATAACTCTATTATTGGAGTAGTTCTTCTCCATCATTAGCTGCCTACCTAACTACTTTTGCAACACAACATCTCTAACTCTATGGTAGATGCCTTGGCCGCCCATATCCATGTGTTTTTAAATTTATTTTTTTCTAATTTTAAATTACATATTCTCTCTTTTAATTTTGATGATTTTAATTCATGTCTTTGTAATAAAAATCATAATTTTCCTTTCTCAAAAACTACCTTACTTAGCTCAAAACCCTTAGAATTGATTTATACTGATGTGTAGGGCCTTCCCCAATTATCTCATCAAAAGGCTTTCAATTTTTTTTGTTGATCACTTCACTAAATTCACTTGGCGCTTTTTCCACTCAAAAGAAAATTAGAAGTTACTTTTATCTTTAGCAATTTTCATTCTCTAACTTGCCTATTCTGACTATGTAATTTGATGGTGGTGCAGAATACAAAGGCTTGCACACATATCTGGTTTGCAAAGGCATCCAACACATAATTTGACCTCCCAACACACACTGGTATAAAAATGACTAATATGTATCAGTTGTAATGCATAATATGCATCGATTGAAGTAGAGACACATATGATGGAGATGCAAATGGATAGTATTATATGGGTCCGTTAATAGTACCAATGCCTAAAACATAATTATAGGCATTAGTTGCTTTATAGAAATCAATGCCTATATATTTTTTTTAAATAACACTATAGGCATCAGTTATTAGCTAGCAACTGATGCCTATAGTCCTTTTTTTGTAATTATAGCAGTAGCAAAAAAAAAACAACACAACACAAGCTACAACAAAAACAATAGTAGAATAACAACACAAGCCTATAATCATTGTTTAATAATATATTATAGATGCTTATCAGAAACAACAAATATTCTTATCATCATGTTTTGCATATAAACAATCATTAAAAAAAAAACTCTACATATCGCATATATCATTTTCATTTCACAATATTAGTAGCCAATTCATTGTATTTCATTTTTATTTGTATCCATGTAACTGGTTTTTCTTATCCTTTTTATCTTATTTTGCTCAAAACTCTAAACCAGACTATCTGGATGCAGATTATGGAATTTGGATGCACATACTCGAGCTTTATCCACCCTGTGTACTAACTATAAGTTTGCTCATCCAACCTTCTCAAGTCAAAGGTGCTCTTAACTGAGCTTCAGTCATCTTGACTAAGTATAAAATAGGATTAAGGGCGCTCTAACTTGAGTTTCATCCATCTTGTCCTAACAATCGCATAGAACCGAATACTAAGGGTGCTCTAACCTGAGCTTTAGCTGCCTTAGACTCATATAAAAATGCAACAGTATTGTAACTCACTCAATGACATATCATTTATTATATGTCAAGTCCTATATTAGAGAAAAGGGCATTTCCAGTTCTTATAACATATTCATTTTTACACATTTGTTATCTTATACAAAATCATATGCATCATCATGTAATATTCATGCATACTTTATGTAACTATGTCATTCATACTTATAGTTTATTATAGTATATATGTGTACATAACTATTGCATAGGATCATTGAAGAAAAATAGCATTAAGCCATAACAAGAGGCTTTATGGGCGTGAACTACATATTCATGATCATGAAGGATAAGGGGCAGTGGGGAGCAAGTAATGGAAGAAAAGAGGCAAGGGAGAGGGAAAAAATGCAACTTTGGCTCACCAACTCTGCAGAATATTGTTCACGAGCATAAACTCCTCCCTACCACAGTTATGACAATCCCATGGGGGTATGAATCCAAACCACAACATTCATAGTCGTGAAATCTCATTCATAGGCATGAACAACTTTCGAAACTCTGTCGTTTGGAAACACACGTCTTTTACAGGCATGAAATCCCCTTTTTAACTATTTTTAATCTCTTGATCTATCTACACTTTTTTCTAATCTCCAACATATCTTATAGGCTCTAATTACAGGTTATTACAGTTATAAAGTAGAACAAGATAAACATTCACTTGGAAATTAACCATATTTTTATTGATATGGTACTTACGAAACTAAAATTTTACTCAATTAATCATATTAAGATAATAATAAATGGTGACTTTTCAACTGCTAGATGTCTTATCACATATAAAACACTAATTTCTTTTGGTGAGTCATAAATAATAATCTTGCTATTATAACCATTATGTGAATGAACAATACAAAAATGAAAAACCCACAAAGCAAATCAACATTTTCAAGCCAAATTAAATCTAGACAAACATAACATCAAAGTCAGACTAACTTGACAAAATAAAATGCTAAGTTTATATATTTGGAACTTTTGTATATCTCTTTCCCCTAACTCAACAATCTCACAATTGTTCTATATTGTTGTTAATAAAAAAAAAAGAATTAGTAAAATTAACCACCAAGAAAAAATAAGAAGGGAAAAAAACTCACCATAAAGATTATTTTAAAAATTTGTTGCGCTGTGGCTTTTCCCTGTGCTATCAAATGTCGGTTATGATTGAGTTCTCGACATAGACAACAAGGTCGAAAGACTTTTGGTGGACGAAGGTTTGATTGATGGTCTTGAGGAACTACAATTTCTTGGACTCCTTATTGAATTCTCTAAAGAAAACATTTATCAAAGGGATGTCATTGGTGTTAGCCACAAATGAATTGCTAATATTTGTTACTATAGCATTGTTGTGGGTTTGATGGAGATGGAGCTTCTAAAAATAAAGAAGGAGATGGATTTTTAATCGGTAGACTAGAGCTTCGAATGGGACTTTGGGAGATTCGAGGGAAATGAAGGGGAAGAGGGCAAGAGAGCGCGGGGGGAGGGGGTTAGCTTCTTGAATGGGACTTTGGAAAAATTAGGGCACTAAGATTACAAAGATTATATGCATGAGTTTATAAGAACAATCAATGCCTATACTCAAAAATTAGTTAATACAAAGCATCGATTGCTCAACAGAGACCGATGCCTATAATGGAGCTATATAAAACGTGTCGGTTTTTACTCAACAACCGACACATATACTCATCTTTTGTCACCAAATTTACAATTTATGCCACCGTTTTTTGTAATATGTATTTGTTTATTTTAAAGCCGATACTTGTAATATTTCACCTAAAGTATATTTCGTAAAGACGACATTGCCACATCATGGAAACTGCTCTCACACACCCTACTCCATCAAGCCTCAATGCCCTTAAAATATTGGCCTCACGCTTGTCAAATAGTTGTTTATATGATCAATCGAATGAACACTTCAACACTAATAAAAGACCTATCACCATATGAAGTATTGTTCCAAACTACCTCAAACTGCACAACTAATAGAATTTTTGTTGTAAAATACGCCAAACGAACTATGAAGTGTCCGTTATAAATGCTGCTTTTACTTTATTTAATGCAAGTGCTATTGTGTTCAAACATCAATATATTTTGTGTGCATTTATTTAAAAACACATATATTTTATCAAACACAAGTGAATTAGTTCATTGCATTTAAAAGTTATATAAAAAGTATCAATTTTATTCTTTCAACCGCTCGATATGAATAGCATAACATTAAACCCCAAACATTTTGATAAATGCTTAAATTTTGTAATTCATCCCTGCATATATGGATGGATGATGGACCCACCAAACACATGTTTATCTCTAAAAAATGAGTAAAACTAAAAGCATATTTTCTTATCTTCACTTCACAGTTTCTGCAATCAAAAGTTTCAATTGAGAATTTGTTTTATTGACTTATTAACTATTAATTATAAACTAATATGATCCATTCATCAACAACTGAAAGCTTATTTAATTATTTGATTAGATACTACGTGGTTTGTAAATAGAAACTAACTGAAAGTTTATTTAACCAACTCTTTTAACTATCATTAAATAGATGCCAAGAGTTTCATAAATAAATACTAAATTAGTTCTAAATTGATAGTTAAAAGAGTTAATTTTCAATTGAAAAACTTAATTGAATATATATATATATATATATATTTGTATGTGTAATTATAAGGTTATGACATGATAAAAAATTGTAAAGTGAATTTTATGGGTATTAGATAGGTAATTAATCCGAAATCTCTAATTTTTTATTTGGTGGTAACTAGTGCCCCTTTGTGGGGATGATTTGTTTTCAATTCTCTTTCTTCTTCGATGACTATCGGATATTTGGGATTACTGTTAAATGTCCAAAAAATAGATTTAAAATTTTTTGATTTAATTGACTGATTTTTTAATTTTTATAAATTGTTTTTTCTCAAATCTGTTTCTGTAAAAAATATCTATTTACCTAATTCTCTTCAAAAGTATTTTTCAAAACTCAAAAAATTTTAAAAAAACAATTTTTTTCAAAAATATTTTTACCAAACGGACCCTATATATAATGACAAATATCAATTATACATCAATATCCAACACAAACTTTTGATTGAAAAGAACCAAATATATATATATATATATATATATATATATAATAGTTGGATTAATCAATTTATATGGTGTAGTAGGAGAAACTACAGAAACAAGCAACTTGATCCTTATTATTTCACCAATAATTACCCAGTATGGTTGGCTTTTTTATCAGAAAATTCAGAACTCGGGGGTCGGATTAAATGGGCAAGTAAGTATACGGACAATACATCTGTAGATTAACAATAATATATGTATAGTAAGAATAGTATGATCAATCACTATCTTGATCCAGCTAACCTTTGACTCAGATTCCCATATTTAGGACCACATTTCCAGTACTCAGCTTTAATTGATTCTGGCGTTTGATTTCCCTAATGAAGCAAAGGATCTTCATGTTTATATCTTGTTTTTAAGTTTTGGACACCCCAACAAGCAATCTTTCAACTGTAATATATCTTGCTAGTAAACTTGAAACATCAATCCCCTTTTATGGAATTGGTAATAACAACAAAACTAGTCTGTTTCTTTACTCCTTACCTCATATAAGCAATCAAGTTTCCTCTTCTCCTGTATCATCAGTTAATTGCTCCCCTAATTATTGCTTTCTTAAATTAATCCTATATTAACTAAACCACCGAAGAGCTTTAATATTCTTGAAACAATATGTATCTAGATCGAGTGTTATAAAACAATTCGACGTGTATATAAAATAATTATTAATTTGAGTTGGTGATACAGAAGAAAAATCCTATCTTTTGTAGAGTTTCTGGTGCTGCTGGAGAGCCCACATGTTCCACTTGGAGGAATTTTATACATATAATAATTTTTCTTTTGTTTTTTTTTTTAAAAAGAGAAATTGAAATTGAGACCAAGCTTTGGATCTATCGACTTTTTTGAACATAGATTTTTTTTTTTTCCAATAAGATGAGCAAAGTTTATAAAAATAAATCAAAACTAACCAATATAAGCGGTTCCAACTAAGATCTGATGTAACTAAGAAGAAACACCTTGAGGAGGAAGTTGTTGCTAACCAACATTTTGTAGTTTTAGTTTCCATGAGAACAAACAACTGTTGTGGCCTGATGTATTAATTTTGTTTCCCAAGAGAATATAAAATCATAAGCATATGTACAAATATTATATATTAATTAAATTGGCAAAAATATATACAAAGGACGCAAAAAATGATAAAATAAAATTATATTTGGCTCAGCTCTTTCCTTCCCAAGGTGACCCATCAATTATCAAACATCAGGTTTTTACCTTCTGTATCTGAAATCGATCATGTGATTTTTATAACATAAGTTGAATTATATACACTATACAAGCATAGGTATTATTTATAAATTAAAAAGTTTGAGAAGGGAAAAAAAAAAGGAAAAAAAGAGAAAATGAAAATAGCTATTGTCATCAGCATCTGAACTGAACATGACTGCAAAAGTAAATGCAGTGTAAAGATAGCAAAAGACTTATTAGCAGCAGAAAGAGAGCAGACCAGTAAAGAGGTCCCATAGGTGAAGAAAGCTTTAAGTATGGTTGAGCATGAAAGCTATATAGAAGTAAGTACCTTCAGAAGACAACAAGCAAATGAAACAAAAAAGAGAAGTAGAAGGAATGAAAGCTAGCAAGATATGACCCGGAAGAACCAACAAACCGAAAAGAATCCACATTGATTATGGAGTGTGTCTACACAATAATCTTTTTCTTTTCAAGGAACCAAAAAAGGGAAAAAGAAAAGGATAACAATGTTGAAAAGAAAGGGAAAATGCAGCTTCGACAGAAGTGATATAAGCAAAATAAGTTGAAGATGAAGCAACTTAAATTCTGAACGTATTGATGGAGTGTAAAAAATTAAAAACAAACCTTAAAAAAGCTCACTTACCAATTTCTATGTAGTAGATAGCAGTAGTAGTAAAAAGTTGCTCTCTCTCTCTCTCTCTCTCTCTCTCTCTCTCTCTCTCTTGGTGCAGAAAACAAAGCAAAATAACCACTGAAACTCATAAGCAAGAAAAGCTTTCAAAAATGCACTGAAATGAAAAAATATAAAATAGCCATCAACACATATCTTAGAGTCCTTATGTCCTGCCATATAAACCTCCACCCCTTGCACTCCAAGAAGGCAAAAAGAAAAATACTAAAAGGAAAGAAAACCCTAAAACTACCTAATAGCAGTTGAATTCACTCTAAACAATGTCAGCATCAGAAATTTGCTTGATAATATGAAGGTGGAGAACAGAAGAATCATCAATGGTTTTGGATTAATTTTCAATCTAGGGTTTCTTACCCAAAGTGTGCTTATTATTATGCATCCACACCTTAAGCACATGTCTTCTGACTCCACTCTCATTGCAGAACTGTTGAACCACTGCTTCATCGTGTTTCTGAATTCTCCACCCTAATCTCTCCGCCAGTGCCAGCATTTTCTCCTTTTGATCTTGGTTAAACTTGGTCCTAAACCTTTTTCTTGAAGAACCGCCGCCGCTGCCACCGCCGAATCCACATCCGCTCGGATTCGACACATCTTCTCGATCTTCCCTACTCTGACCTCCTGATGTCGATGGCAATGCTAGTGGCCTTTCCTGTGAGGGAGCCACGTGGAGGTATCCAGCTGGAGTCCTGTAATACGGCGCGAATTGAGGAACCTGGTGATGGAGATGGTGTGGATGAGGGTGAGGGTGCCCGTGAAAGAACACTTCACCTCCTCCTCGGCCTCCGCCGCCGCTTCCTCCGTGTGTGTTTGAGTCTTTGATTTCTTTGCGGTGGAAGTTTCTGTGACAATTACACACGGCACATTTCAGCGAGTCTAGAGTTCCTTCAGCACCAGCAGCCATGAACTCGCAGCAGCCATCCACTGCGTGTCCACCGATCCCCACCGCGTGATTCTTTAAACACTCTCTATATCTCGGTTTAACTGTCAGAACCAACCCTGTTCCCGTTCCCTTCCCGGCCGCCGCTTGTTCAGCTCCTAAGCTTGTCATTTTAACTCTTGTGGAATTACCTAACGAGCCACAACTAGCAGGCAACCCCATCTTTTCTTCCTCCTCATGCTCTTCTTGATCCTCAAACTCCATTACCCCCTCTGTGTTTCCTTCTAAAAAAAATTAACTTTAAAATTATGAAAAAAGTTTCTTATTCACTAATTATAGTTGAGAAAGGATTAAGGAGATAAGAAGGATTGAGAGGATGTGGACATTAATTTTTTTCACTCTCTGCGAAAGGGGAAGTGGTTTGCTTCAAACACTTCTTGATATACTTTTTCCCGTTCTTGAATTTCACCTCTCAAATTCTCATTTTCCATAGGCTATACTCGGTAAACCGGTTCTATTTTTCTACCCTTCCCATGTTCTTCTTCTTTTTTTTTTTTTTTTACTGCGCCGTAAAAGTGCTATTGTACCCTTCAGACCAGTAGCATGAGGTGGAATCGTGCCGATGGTACTGTCTGCATAGACAAGATTAATAAAATGAAATCCAATATTCACACGCATTTACACGCGCTGTGGTGCTCGACAACTTCGGCATGGTGCTTTGCAGCTTGACAGGGAGAAATATGAGTGGCGCGTGGAGAAAAAATAGTCAAGGAAATAAGCTTGTTTGTTGTTAGGACACGTTGTGAAAAAATAAACTGTAGGCATTTAAGGCAGCTGCGTACGTGCGCTAATTTCCGACATAAGTGACGCGCGTTTGGTGTCAACATGCAATTAACATAAGGGGTGAGAAAACGAAGAGGATGCAAAAGGTAAACGGTTGAAATGAATAAACTCAAGGGTAAGAGCGTGGAAGACACGCAT
Organism: Triadica sebifera; assembly: GCA_023653625.1. Classification (NCBI taxonomy): domain Eukaryota; kingdom Viridiplantae; phylum Streptophyta; class Magnoliopsida; order Malpighiales; family Euphorbiaceae; genus Triadica; species Triadica sebifera. Next base: position 21,428,482 of record CM042894.1, read on the forward strand.
TATAGAAGGATTAAAAATAGTTAAAATATTAGAAAACGGAACATTTTCAATAATGTTGGTTATTTTAAATAACATATTCAATAAATATATTTAAATATAAAATAAATTTATTTTTACAAATCTAATATTTTTTATTTTTTATTTTTTATTTTATTTATTTCATATAAATTAATATTTATAAAAAAAAGTAAATAATATTTATTATAAAAAATTATTTTAAAAAACATTCCATTCAAAAGATAGAACATAGCTCAGGCATGTATCCAGTGGCAAAAGCACTTAATCTGTCCTTAAAAATATTGGTTTCAAAATTTTCTACAAATAAAAAAATAGAATATACATATAAAATGAAAATACATTAATTATAATTAGAATAAAAAGTTAACTTTTATTATATAAATAATTAAACTTATTATCTATGATAAATAATATATTATAAAATTTTTTTATAAAATAGTTATTTAAAATAAAAAGTATAATTAAAAAAATCAATTGAAATTGCTCTAAAAGAGTAAGACAAGAACTCTGTCTTCACGAACCATGTAGGATACACACACCTAAAGAAGAGGACATCAACGGCTTTAAAATTTTTTGAAAAATCTTTGACGAATGAATGAAATCCTTTTTCTTAAAAAAATGGTGAAATTAAGGGTGGCTTAGGTTGTTTGATTCTCTTAAGTCAATGGTGTCAGAATTATAAGAAAATGATGCTATGTTATTTTATTTTATTTTATTTTGAGATTTTATTTTGTTAATTTTTAATATTAATTTAACACGAAATTAAATTTAATTTTTGTATAAAATTTCAAATAATAAATAAGAATTATCTAATTTCAATCATATTATTATACAATAAATTGAAATTATGATACATAACTTAGATGACTTACTTTTTCAAACAATCTATAGAGAAAATTTGAGTCTTTTTAGATTTTAGTTTTTGGAAAAAAAAATGTAGAGAAATAATTGTGGTAGGAAGAATTTATTTTTCACATAGAAATAACTTCTCAATATAATGGGTAACTACTTTGAGACCACATTTGTTATATATCACTTAGGAGTATATAGCTTCTCGATTAATAGATCTTGGAGTATATTTAGTTTGTTGTATCCTAGATTATTTATCACACATTCTTTTATGAGATATCATTTCTTATTCAAATTTATTTGTATTCATAATAATGTTCTATTACAAGGAAGAACATAATTGGTCAACCATTAAATATATATCAATGTGATAATTTAAATATGATCTTCCTTTTTTTCGATTCCTATAATTTTTATTTAACTCGTCTTTCTACAAGTATTCCAATAAACCAAATCATTCATGATCTTTTGGTAACATTTTAAGATAACAAATAACAAATATCAATTACATAATCAAAATTGAGTAATAAGGATAACAAGTGAGATTACATATGAACTTAAGGATCTCACACTAAATAAAGTTATGACATAAAGTTTATTACTCTATTTGGTCGAATTATAAACATGTGGTATGAATCACATGTTATGATATTAACTCATTTTTTATTTGAGCGTATGTTTTTATGTTATATAATACTGTACATATCATAGTTCAACATACTCAATGTCCAACTATGAGTTCACATGCATACTTGATTTATCAATTCTTTCAGAACTCTTATCTACCATTAAGATAGATGAATTGATATTTTATAATATCTAGTTAATATTAAAGTATTTTATCAATCATATCTCTTATTTCACGTAGAATGGTGACATTTTCTTTTAAGCTTTTGCACTCAATTATCACCTAGATAATAAAAGCTTAAAATTTGTTTCATCTTTGTTCGCATAAAATAACAAAGACGATTGTTTGTGTGAGAAAGTCAATCTCATATCTGGCCAACATACTTTTGTACTTAAATATGTACTCAACATATATTTTCATGTAAGTTTTATAACAAATATATCTAGAAATTGAACCATAATGGAAATTCATTATCATTTAAAGAGAAAAATATATATAACATGAACATTTTTAGGAAAAAGTCATTTATAAGTACATTCAACATTTAAGCAAACTTAATGATTTAACATGCCTAAAATATGTATCTTTAGGTACAGGTTTTGTAAATGGATCTGCAGCCATTTCTTGTGATGTTATGTACTTCATGTTCACTTTTTTTCATGCAACTATATCTTTCACAAAATTATACTTGATGTCAATGAGTTTAGTTTTAGCATGAAACTTGGGAGTTTTTGTGTATGCTATTGTAGCCTGACTATCACAATTTATAAGTATGAGCTCTATAACATTTCCCCTCATTGTTAAGTGTTCCAAAAATCTTCTAACTAAATCCCTACTTGAATAACAGTTGAAAAAGCTACAAATTCAGCTTTCATTGTTAATAAAGCTATACAAGATTACTTCTTACTACTCCATAATATGACACCATTGTTGAGTTATAGTGTATATCTTGAGGTAGATTGTCTCTCTTCTAAATCTCCTACCCAATCAGTGCCTTTCAAATGCAAATCTCTCATTTGATAACATAAGAAGTAATCAGTTGTGTCTTTCAGATACCTAAGTATCATTTTTATTGCTTTCCAATGTCTTTATCTTGGATTGGATTGATATTTACTTGTCATTCCGACATCAAAGAAAATATCGAGCTTGATACACATCATAACATACACTAGGCTTCTAACCATACTAGAATAAGGAACCTTGCTCATTTGTTCCTTTTCTTCAAAAGTTATAGGACACATCCTTTAGCTTAGAACTTAACCTTTCATAATTGGAGCATCAATAGGTTTACAATCCTTCATATGAAATTGCTCAAGAATTTTTTTGATATACGATTCTTGTCAAAAAGACAATAAATTCCTTGATCGACCCTTTTATTGGATTTGAACATGCATATTATGCATATGAAAACGAAAATTTAAAAATTAATTAAATAAAAACCTATGGAACACCCTATGTAAATTAAAATTATATTAAATCATTCAATGGAGAGAAGTTGATTATCTTTATTTGCAACTATTAATCTTTTAAATTGTGAGTTTTTCCTTTTTTGTTGGGTTGTAGTAAACCAAAATAATCCAAAATTAGGATTGCCTCTAAGAGTATCCATATGAAGGAAGAAGAAGAAAACTTTCAAGGAGATTGGGTGACAAAAGTCCAAAGTACTAGCTATGGAAATTTGTCTTATGAAAGAGAAAAGAGAGGAGAAAAATAACTCTTATTTTTCTTAAATGTGCAACTACGAAATTAATTCTTTAAAAAGAGTATTTATTCTATTTTTAATCTCTTTTCAGGTTGGAATAGAAAAAGCTTAATGAGTCACTTTTCTTAAGGTATATAGCCCCATGTTGACCAAGTTAACAATCCTAAGCCAAATTGGATTTTACCATTTTTTATAACTTTTATAAAAAGTCTAATTCTTTTTATATTCTGTTGGAAAATTAGGAAAGATTAGATTTTAAGAATAAAATTCTATAATCAATGATATATTTGATTATTTCCAAATCTGATTATTTCTTTGATTGTAGAGATTCCATATTTGATTATTTGATTATTTCCTTTATCATAAGATTCTAAGTTTTTCCTTCTACTATAAATATGTACCATATTTTCTGTCAATAACAAGAAAAAGTATTCCAGTAATTTCTTCTTCTTCATACAATTTTTCTACATGGTATCAGAGCTCTAGGTTCGACCATGGATTACAAAGCCACTATGGTTGGCTCCAGGTCGGCATCTTCTGAAGGAAGCAGCGCCATAATGCTGCTAAAAGGAAGAGGAAACCCAACGAATGTTTCTTTGCCTAAAAACTCCTTACAAATCACCATTCATAAGTTGAATGGCAAAAATTACCTTGAATGGTCCCAGTTCGTGAAGTTAGTAATAGACGACAAAGGAAAATTAGGTTATTTGAATGGTGAAGTAAAACCTCCATCCATGGATGATCCTAGCTATAGGCAATGGCGGTCGGAGAACTCAATGGTAACAGCCTGGTTGATCAACTCTATGGAATCAACCATTGGCAAACCCTTCATGTTTCTTCCAACAACACGCGATGTGTGGGATGCCATTAAGAAAACATATTCAGATCTGGATAATCATTCACAATTGATTGATTTGAACACCAGAATGTGGAAAATGCAACAAGGAGACCGTGAAGTAACTGCGTATTATAATGATATGATGGCTGTCTGGCAGGAGATAGATGTATTTGAAGAAGAGGAATGGGAAAGCCCAAGTGATAGTGCCCGATACAGGAAGAAAATAGAAAGAAGTAACGTGTTTGTTTTTCTGGCATGTCTAAATATAGAACTTGATGAAGTTCGAGGACGCATATTGGGGAGGAAACCATTGCCCTCTATACGGGAAGTATTCTCCGAAGTACGTAGGGAAGGAGCTCGACGACAAGTGATGTTGAAAAATGAGTATGGTGCAAAACTAGAGAGTGAAGGGTCTGCACTTGTGGCCCGAAGTGCTGATATTGAAGATAGACGTGGAGGAAAGACTAGACCCTGGTGTGACTACTGTCGGAAGCCATGACATACCTGTGAAACCTATTGGAAGTTACATGGAAAACCTACAAATGGAAAGAAGAAACTAAGTAGTGATAACAAGCCTGAAGGAGATGCTTGAGCATTTTAAGTGGGTAATTCAGATTTAAGGCAATAGTCATCCTCAGAGTCTCTTTCCTTCACAAAGGAACAGTTAGAGCATTTATGTAAAATGTTTCAATCTAGTTCTCTGGGAAATTCTTCTATTCCATCTTGTTCTATTGCTCAGTCAGGTATTTCCTCCATTGCAACCATTGTTTCTTCAAAGTTTCCTGGCTTTTGGATAATAGATTTAGGAGCTACTGATCATATGATTGGCATTTCACAATTTTTTTCCACTTATTCACCTTGTGCAGGAAATCAAAAAGTTAAAATTGTAGATAGTTCATTTGCCACTATTGCAGGAAAAGGGATAGTATCAATTTCTCCATCACTAAACCTTAAAAATGTTCTTCATGTTCCTAACTTATCGTATAATGTTTTTCCAGTCAGTAAATTAACATTTGATCATAATTGTTGTGTTAATTTTGTGTCTTCTCATTGTGCATTTCAAGATTTAACCTCGGGGAAGACATTGGGGTTGCTAAGCAAAACAATGGTCTCTATTTTTTTGATGATGGATTAACCTTTGAAAGGCAAGATCAGAAGACTTGTTTTAACTCTATGTCTGTTTCTAGTGATAGTGAAATTTTGTTATGTATAGCATTATCATTTGGGACATCCTAGTTTTCAATATTTAAAACATTTGTTTCCAAAGTTATTAATGAATAAAAATCAATTTTTTCAAAGTGAATATTGTGAATTAGCAAAACATCATCATGCAGTTTTTCCTTCACAACCTTATAAAAAATCAAAATCATTTACCATGATTCATAGTGATATTTGGGGTCCTTCAAGAGTGTCAACCTTGTCTGAAAAACGTTGATTTATTACTTTTATTGATGATCATAGTAGAGTCACATGGGTTTTTTTGCTAAAAGATAAATCTGATGCTGGAAATATATTTAAAGATTTTTATCATATGATTCAAACACAATTTTAGATTCAGATTAAGATTTTTTGAAGCGATAATGGCAAGGAATTTTTCAACAATGTATTAGGGAAATTTTTTACTGAAAAAGGAATTATTCACCAAAGCTCGTGTAGTAATACACCTCAACAAAATGGAGTGACTGAAAGAAAAAACAAACATCTACTTGAAATGGTTAGGGCTATGGTGTTTACAACTAAAATGCCTAAATATCTTTGGGGGGGAAGCCATTTTAACAGCCACTTATTTGATTAACAAACTTCCTACAAGAATTTTGGATTTCAAAACACCTATCAAAGTTTTCACTGTAAGTTTTCTACACACTTGACTAATAACTGATATTCCCTTAAAAAATTTTTGTAGTGTGACATTTGTTCATAATCACGATCCACAAAGGTCAAATTTTGATCCAAGGTCTTATAAATGTATCTTTGTTGGTTATCCCACTAATCAAAAATGTTACAAGTGTTTTGATCCAGTTTCACAAAAATTATTTGTGTCTATGGATGTCACATTTTTTGAAGGAACTTCTTATTATAACAACTCCCATCTTCAGAGGGGGAGTAATACTAGTGAATATGGTTTTTAGATAATTCTGATTAAACTGTTGATTTTTTCCATGATGATGGTTTTCTTGATGATGTTTCTCATAATCAATCACTTAATGAGATAATTCCATCTCAAAATAACACTAACAAACTGAAAGAAATATATGGGAAACGATATAAAGGTCTTGTTTATTCAAAGGAATATCTAGCACAAAAAAGGTAGACCACAATTCCGCTGATACACCAAGAGTTTAATCAAAGGTTGAATCTTGAAGTTCATAATGATTCTTCTGAAGTGTCGAAAAATATTACTTCAGGTAAATTTGAGTCTAATTATTCCCATCCAATTGATGATCTCCCCATTGCTCTTAGAAAAGGTGTAAGATCTTGCACAAAACATCATTTGTCCAATTTTATGTCTTATAACAATATTTCTCCTTCTTATCATGCCTTTATTTCCCAGATATCTAGTGTTTCTATTCCTAACAATGTTTAGGAAGCTTTAAAGGTTCCTGAGTGGAGAGAAGCTATTTTTGAGGAGATAAGAGCCCCGGAGAAGAATGCTACTTGGGAGAAAGTGGATTTACCAAATGGAAAAGCAGTGGTTGGATGTAAGTGGGTGTTTACCCTGAAGTATAATGCAGATAGATCCTTGGGAAGATACAAGGCATGATTGGTAGTCAAAGGCTACACTCAAACTGTTGAACCTTGAGGGGTATTTCAGTCATTTTGATGCTAAAAAATAAAATAGCAATAATGTATTTAACATACTTGTTTTCTAAGTTCATTGAACAGGGTATGAAACATGATAACAAGAATAGAGAATGGAAGACTAATCTTAAAAAGACCAAAAAATGAAGAAATAACATGTTCACGCCCATGACCTTATATGTCACGCCCGTGATGAAGCTTAGCGCCAACTATCCAACATTTAAAGTTCACGATCATGAAGAATGATAGTAATCATGAATGATCATATTAGTAACGAACGTGAAAGAAAGTCACGCCGTGATAAGACATGACAAATTCCTCCAGAGAGCTTCACAGCCAGAGTCACTACTTGGATTACAACTAGGAAGGATGTTCACGCCATTGAAGGTATAATGTCACGCCCTTGATCAAACACTTCAAATCCTTCTAGAATGCTTCACGGCCAAAGTTACCACTCAAGTCACGGCTTGGAAGAACAGTCACGACCGTGAAAGAGGAAAGAGAAACATGTCAGGCGCGAAAATAAGAGTTGGTGCAATGGCTATTTCCACATTAAATGCAACCAAACGACTATAATTCTCCATGGAAGTATAAATACAAGTCATTTATGAATCCAGAACAAGAGAATAGCTATTAATTTGGATCAAAATCTTGTTGTAAGCCATTTGTGCATTTGATATCTTGAAAACAAACATTTATTCTCTGTGAAAATCTTTTTACTCATCATTCTCTGAGCATTATAGATTTTTAAGTGTTTCTCTTTGTAATCTACTACTCAAGTGAGTTTGGATATTTTGGGTTAAGAGTAGAACACTTGTAAGAGTTATTTGTGTGAGCCTTTAAAACACAAGGAATTATTTTATTATGTGAGCCATTAAAACATAAGGGATTTTCTGGGTTAGGTGTGATCCATTGTTAGAAACACCATAGTTGGGAGTGAGTTTGTAAAACTCCATTGTAACACTTAGTGTGTTAGTGAAACTCTCAATTGAGATTGGGCAGAGGAGTAGGGTTTGTTAACACCCGAGCCTCTATAAAAATTCCTATGTGAAATCTTCCTATCCCTACTCAACTTAACTTTTCATTCCGCACTTAAAAGTTAAAATTTTTAATATCCAATTCAACCCCCTTCTTGGTTCAATATCTGGGCAACAATTGGTATCAAAGCTAAGTCTAGCATCGAAGCCTAAATAGCGCTAACAAAGATCAAGATATGGCCAATGAAGGATTCCAAAGTCTCAAGCCTTACTTTCATGGAGCAAATTATGTTCATTTGAAGTTTCAAATGGAGACATATCTGGATAGTGAAGGAATTGAAGTTTGGGATAGTGTTTGGAAAGAATGGACACCACCAACTAGAAGAGGAGTTGATGGTGAAGAAGAAATCCTATCAAGAGATGATTAGACAGAGCCTCAAAGAAGAGCTAACTTAAAAAACAAGAAGGTAATGACAATTCTCTCAAGCTCATTATCCATTGAAGAATGTGGCAGAATACAACACTGCCTAACTGCTTACAGCATGTGGAAAACATTGAAAAACTATCATGAAGGAATAAAGCAAGGTAAATCTAAAAAGATTCAACTTCTTATTTTAGAGTATGAGCTCTTCAAGATGAAATCCAATGAGTCCATTACTGACATGAACAACCGTCTTCTAGCCATCATAAATGGAATAAGAAAACTTGGGAAGCACCTGAGCTTGGAAGATGTAAATAACAAAATCCTGAGAAGCCTTCCTCTCAAAGATTACAGTTCAAGACTTATCGGTATAGAAGAGGCAAATGAAGACATGAACATTATGAATACTAATCAGCTTATTGGCAAACTTCTTACACATGAAATGACAGTGAAAAGAGATAGATAGCTTGAAACAGAGCCAGAACTAAAAGCCTCCACTTCAAAATCTCAAAAGAAAGTTGAAGATGATGAAGAAAAGAGTGATGATGCAAATGAGGATATTGCTATGCTCTCAAGAAGGCTGAAAAGAATTATTGAGAAGAGAATGAGCAATTCAAGAAAATTCAGGCTACCAATAGAGGATCACGTCTCGGATAAGGTAGGATCACTTCACTCATACTCTTTCAATAATGATAGTAGTGATAATGATAGTAATACTGAAAATGATTATGATAAGCAAAGCCTAATAGAAGTATTGAATCTATAACTAGAGAAATATAAAAGTAAATTCAATACTTACAAGAATAACATTTCTAATTTGAAAATCAAAATGGATGCTTTAGAAAAGGATAATTTTAAGCTTAAATCATCTAATGAATCTCTTCAAAAGTCGTTAGATAAATACTCTTCAAGACCCTCAACTAAATCCTTGCTTAAAGAAAATAATATTTTGAAAAATGAAGTTGAGGAACTTAAAAACTCCATTTCAAAATTTCACAAGGGAAAATAGAGTTTAGATACTCTCATTGTGTCTCAAAGACCACCCTTAATTAGACATGGTCTAGGATTTAAGGGTACATCATCATCTTCTCTCAATAGTACTTTTGTTAAGTCAAGTGAATCTCACATCTCCACATTTGTTGTAACAGCCCTAAGGGCTAAGAGCACAAAATACAATAAATCTTCTATACATAAGAGGGATGATCAAGGATTGGTAAGCCTAAGAAAGACACCTCAAAAGGCTAATTATGCCTTTATGTATAAGAAGCATGCATCTAGAAAAAGCACAAATTCATCATGATTGTGCATGCCATTGCTTCAAAATCAGTCTAATAAAAATATGACATTCAAAAACATTGTAAGACTAAAAAGCATTTTTAGATCTAAACAATGTAATTATTGTATGAAATTTGGTCACATAAATAAACATTGCTGGATAAGGAAGGCTCATTAGGAGCCTTCATATGCTAACCCCCAAGGACCCAAGCTCATTTGGGTACCTAAAAATCATATTTGAATTGTGATTCTATAGGTATGCCTCAAGTCCACAATAAACAAAAATACTTGGCTAGTAGACAGTGGATGCTCAAAGCATATGACAAGAGATAAAGAACTTTTCAATGAAATCAAATGTATTGATAGAGGTAAAGTTACCTTTGGAAACAATGCTAAGGGTAAGGTAATTGGCATTGGCTCTATTGGTATTAATGGTACTACTTTTATTAAGGATGTATTCCTTGTTGATGGCTTGAAACATAACTTGTTAAGTGTAAGTCAATTATGTGATAAGGGAAACAAAGTAATCTTTACTTCCAACAAATGTCTTGTAATCTCTGTTAATGGTCAAAAGATATGCCTTTGTCATCGTAGATGATTACTCTAGATTTACTTGGGTAATTTTCTTAGCTCAAAAGAGTGATGCCTTTGAAACTTTCAGAAATTTTGCTAAAAGAGTTCAAAATGAAAAAGGATATTGTATTTCAAAAATAAGAAGTGACCATGGAAGATAATTTGAAAATGAAAACTTTGAGAATTTTTGTCTTGAACATGGCATTTCGCAGAATTTTTCATCTCTTAGGACACCTCAACAAAATGGGGTACTCGAAAGGAAAAGTTGAACTTTAATTGAAATGGCTCAAACAATGCTCAATGAGTATGGTTTACCAACTTACTTCTAGGCTGAAGCCACAAATACTACATGTGATATTTCAAATCGAGTTTTCAAAAGACTTCTCTTAAACAAAACTTCATTTGAGCTATGGAATAGAAGAAAGCCCTTGATATCATACTTTAGAGTATTTGGATGTTAGTGCTTCATATTGAATACCAAGGACAACCTTGGAAAATTTGCCTCTAAATCTGATGAGGGTATCTTTTTAGGATACTCTACAACTAGCAAAGCATATAGAGTATTTAATAAAAAGTCATTAACTGTTGAAGAATCTATGCATGTTGTTTTTGATGAATCTAGTAGGCTTGATCTTGTGAAAGGTAGTGTTCTTGATGATGTTGTAGGTACCATGGAAAGACTTGATCTTGAAAATGAAAGAGAATAAAATGATCAAGAAGATTCACATCAAGATGATTCTCTACCTCCAGCTTAAGAGGAAAACAGGCAAGAGCTCCCAAAGGAATGGAGATTGACAAAAGACCACCCCAAAGAGCAAATCATTGGTGATGTTGTATTGGAATTTATAAGCACAGAAAATCAATTGACAGATATCTTCACTAAGTCTCTAAATGAGGAAATATTTAATTTCATAAGAAGAGAGCTTGGTGTTGCCCAGATATTAGACCAAGAAGGGGGGTTGAATTGGAGTTTCTAAAATTAAACTTTAAAGTGCGGAAATAAAATTGCTAATTTTAAAAGGGATAGAGAAAATCAGACACAAAGATTTATAGAGGTTCGGGTATTAACAAACCCTACTCCTCTCCCCAATCGCAATTGGGAGTTTTACTAACACACTAAGTGTTACAATGGAGTTTTACAAGCTCACTCCCAACTATGGTGTTTCTCACAATGGCTCACACCTAACCCAGAAATCCCTTGTGTTTTAATGGCTCACACAATAACCAATTCCTTTGTGTTTTACAGGCTCACACAAACAACCTACACTTGTGTTTTACAGGCTCACACAATAACCTACACTTTGTGTTTTGCAGGCTCACACAAACAACCTTTTAAATTTGTGTTTTGGAGGTTCACACAACTAACCCTTACAAGTGTTCTTCTCTTAACCCAGAACTACCCAATGCTCACTTGAGTAAAGATTACAGAGAGAACCACTTATAAATCTTTATTGCTCAAATATGAGGAGCAAAAAGATTTTTACAGAGAATAGATTGGTTCACAAAGCATAAAAATACAAGATAGCTTGTGATTTGAAATATATACTAATCTTTTGTTTTTCTTATTATTCTCTTACCATCCTCTTGTTTCTTAATGCATAAATGACTTCCATTTATACTCCCATGGCTAAATATAGCCGTTGGGGTGCATTAATTTAGAAACTAGTCGTTATACCAACCAAAAAATCGCGCCTGACATTTTTCTCTTTCATTGGTCACGGGCGTGAATATGCTTGTCACGGGGGTGACAGTTCTTCCCAAGCCGTGACTGAAGTGGTGACCTTGGTCGTGAAGCTCTCTGGAATGTCTTGACATATAGAGTCACGGGCGTGACACTCTTCCCAGCCGTGAGAGAAGTGGTGACTGAAGTCGTGAAGCTCTCTGGATGAAATTGAATATATCCTTCACTGGGGTGACACCTACATTCACGGGGGTGAACATCTTCACAGCCATGACCAAAGTGGTGACTCTGGTCGTGAAGCTCTCTGGTTGAATTTACACAACTCTTCACGGGAGTGACACCTCTAGTCACGGGGGTGACTGAAATGCTTACTTCACGGTTTGGTTTTCCTTCATGGCCGTGAACTTCAAATGTTGGTTTTGGTAACGGCTAGCTTTGTTCACGGGAGTGACTCCTAGAGTCACGGCAGTGAACATGCTACTTCTTGCTTTTTGTTTCTGAAGGATTATTCTTCCAATTCTCCATTCTTGCTATTTTAATTCATGTCCTGTATAATATACTTTCAAAAACAAGTATGTTAAATACAATATTGCTATATTATTTATTATCATCAAAATGATGGAAATACCCCTCAAGGTTAACAATCTCCCCCTTTTTGATGGTGACAAATAATCTAGCAATATGTGATTTTGAGAAGTCTCCCCCTCAAAATATACTTAGGATAAAAATTATAATGTGCAAGAATAGTAAATAAAGATGTAGCATTTAACTTGATTTTAAGTATATGCAAGTTATATGAGAAGTATATCCAATACATACCATAATTCCTTTTCAAGATATAAAATGTATGTAAAGTATGTTTAAGGTATATCATGGCATGTTTTTATTTGTAACTTGCTCTTAAGGTGTATGCAAAGTATACTTAGGGTATAATTCTACTTTGCAATTAATTTCAAAATTGATTCACAATTCTTATTATTGCTAGTTTGATCCTACTTTCCCTTATCATATAAATTCTTTCATATATTGCTAGTTTTCTCCCCCTTTTGTCATCAATCAAAAAGAATATGTAGATTGAAGTAAACAAAAGCAAATATATATTATATGAAGGAAAGGATACAGAAACATAATAAGTAACAAAATAAAGAAAAATGATCAAACATAACAAGTTTAGGCTACTCTCTAGCCTATATCCTAGCTAGACATCCTATCACGAAGCCTAGCTATTTCAGCCTCAAGACTGTCGATTCGAGACTCCATGAAGTCCTTGAGGTTGTCCAACCTCTCATCCATGGAGGTCTGCAGCTGCTCGAAACGTGGTGCCAAGAGGTCGACCACCTGCTGCGCTAAAGACGGTGTGGAGGCTGAGGACTGTCCAATGTTCTGAGCGATGACTGGAGTTGCTTCCTCAATCCTAGCCCTCTTTTTCTGCTGGACTCCCTGGAGGCCTGCTTTAAAATCCTCCGTGTCATGATCTTCCCAGATAATTTCTCCAGCAGTATCAGTGAAGCGGTAGAAGATATCGTTTTGAAAAACGATTCTGACAGCTGCTCCCATCTTGATGAATGACTCTACATCCAACCTATCTCGTGGGTGTGCAGGAATGATGTTGAAGTGGTGGTTATCCATCTTCAAGTAATTGAGCTTCACTGCCATATGAGTGACATAAGCCCCAATCAATATATCTCATGTGGGCTTGGTAGCGATTGAGAGAAGATGGTTTGCAAACCATCTAGAGAGTGCCACTGTGACTCCCCGTCGAGCCATCTCGAATAGGAAGAGTTCCGACTTCCTAATTGTTCCATTGCTCTCTCCCCGAGCAAAAATGCTATAGGTTAGAAACCTATGCAAATACCTGTGTACTGGGGTCCTGAGATGTGTGCTCTTAGTTTTCTTGACATCCCAGCTGCAATCCGTGCCAAAATGTGTCCATGCTGTAGGGGCAGAGAATTCTACCTCAGTCTCATTTAGAACGCCATCAGATGGTAGGTTGAATAATTCTCCAAATGCAATGGCGCTGAGGGTGGTTGCATTATTGCAGAGTTGGAATTTCACCACTCCGGTTGGTGAAACCTGCAAGGTGCTGAGGAATTCCAGCGTTGGCTCCCGTAGAGTTGGCAGATGAATGTCAACAAATTCTCGTAGATGACAGGCTTGAAGTTGCGCTGTCATAGCCATCTCGAGTCCGAGATTACGGACTGTCTGCCATTCGAAGGACCTTGAAGATAAAATTGGTCTCTTCTTCAAAGTTGCATACCGGGGATGGCAACTTTCGGGAATGATGTTCATGAGGTAATCTGAATACCTCTTTGGTGCATGGGACTTCTTTCTCTTCCCTTTTGACGAAGCAGACTCCATTTTTGAAGATTTAGTAGTTGAAGGAATTTAAGAAGATTTTTGACAGAGAGAAAATATGATGAAATACCCTAGGAATGTCTGTTTTCTGCTGAAGATTCGAACTTTTGAAGGAATTTATAGTGAAATATCAAGGCTTTGGGGTCGGAATCTTCAATGTCTCAATGAATGAGAGTAAATGAGAGCGGTTTTGGGAGATGGAGAGTTGAAATGAAAAGTGTAACCGACTGTTTTCTTATATATTCGATACATTCACGGGCGTGACTAGTCGTGTTCACGGTTTGCTGAAGCAGTGTTCCACCCGTGAATGAAAATGTGAATAAGTTCACGGGTGTGATAGATGAACATCACGGGCGTGAATGATCATAGATCACGGGGGTGAAAATATTGTCACGGGCGTGAACTATTGAAGTTCACCACTTATACCCGTGAAGCAAGCCGTGACACAAGGGGTGAAAGCTTCTGTTAGTTTGGGGTGTAATTGGTCACGGGAGTGAAATTATGTCACGGCCGTGAGGGATCTTTGCCACGGGCGTGAATCAAGCCGTGAAACTATGTTTCACCACTTGAAGCTGTGAAGCATGTCGTGAACCAAAGTCGTGAACAATACTGCCTCTTTGAGCCACTTAAGTCACGGGCGTGACTCCCCTATAATTTTCATTAATTTGAAACTAAGTTCTGCAACAAGACTAAATCATTTCAACAAAGAAATTGCTTCATAAAACATGAATTTTCATCAAAATATTTATCTTCTAACTTGTGATATGTTTTAAGATCAACAATTAAGATTTCATTTTCTTGTAATCACAAGGTTAATCCATCAATCATGCCTAGTTCTCTTCTAATGAAATTAAATCTTTCCTCATATAGAGACTTAGTGAAAATATCTGCTAATTGCTTTTCTATGCATACAAATTCTAATTCAACATCTCCATATTGAACATGATCTCTAATAAAGTGATGTCTAATGTCAATATGTTTACTTCTAGAGTGTTGAATAGGATTCTTTGAAAGATTTATAGCACTGGTGTTGTCACATTTTATAGGTATATGGTTCATTTCATGACCATAGTCCTTAAGTTGCTGTTTTATCCAAAGAATTTGTGTACAACAACATCCAACTGCTACATATTCAGCTTCAGCAGTTGAAAGAGCAACTGAAACTTGTTTCTTGCTAAACCAAGAAACCAAACATTCTCCAATGAAGTGACAAGTACCTGAAGTACTTTTTCTATCCAAAAGACTACCAGCATAGTCTGCATCTGAATATCCTATTATATAGAAAGATGAATTCCTAGGATACCATAAACCTAGATGCAATGTTCCATGTAAATATCTTAAAATCCTTTTTACAGCATTTAGATGAGATTCTTTGGGACATGATTGAAATCGTGCACATAAGCAAACACTATACATAATATCGGGTCTAGAAGCAGTGAGATATAAAAGTGATCCGATCATACCTCTATAAAGCTTTTCATTAATGCTCTTACCCTTTTCATCTTTGCCCAATTTTGTTGATGTGCTTATAGGAGTCTTAGCATTTTTGCATCCTTCCATACCAAATTTTTTGATTAAATCTTTGGCATATTTGGATTGATTAATGAATATGCCCTCATTGCTTTGTTTGATTTGTAGACCAAGGAAATACTTAAGTTCTCCCATCATGCTCATTTCAAATTCCCTAGTCATGCACTTAGCAAATTCTTGACAAAGCAACTCATTAGTAGAACCAAATATTATATCATCAACATAAATTTGAACAATTACTATCTCATGCTTATGCTTTTTGATGAACAGTGTAGTGTCTACATTTCCCTTTGTGAAGCTATTTTCTAGTAAAAAAGAACTTAGTCTTTCATACCATGCTCTTGGAGCTTGTTTTAAACCATACAAAGCTTTTGAAAGTTTAAAAACATGATTTGGTAAATTATAGCTTTCAAAACCTGGTGGTTGTTCTACATACACTTCTTCATCTATATAGCCATTTAGAAATGCACTTTTCACATCCATTTGAAAAAGTTTGAAATTCATGTGACATGCATATGCTAAGAGAATTCTTATAGCTTCTAATCTAGCTACCGGTGCATATGTTTCATCATAGTCAATACCTTCTTCCTGATTATATCCTTTTGCAATTAGTCTTGCTTTATTCCTTGTTATTAACCCCTGTTCATCTAACTTATTTCTAAATACCCATTTGCTGCCTATGATTGGATGATTCTTAGGTCTTGGTACTAGGTTCCATACTTTATTTCTCTCAAATTGGTTAAGTTCCTCTTGCATGGCAATTATCCAACTTTCATCATTAAGAGCCTCATCAATGTTTTTAGGCTCAATTTGTGAAATAAATGCAATGTCAGTGATTAAATACTTGAAATGCGATCTAGTACTTACTCCCCTTGATAGATCACCAATTATTTGTTCTTTTGGATGATTTCTGTTCATTCTCCATTCTTTTGGAAGGTCTTGCTCCATTTGTTCTTGATTTTGAGGTAGTAGTTTTTCTTGATCATTTTCTTCTTTTCCATTTTCAATGACAGGTTTTTCCATATTATCTACAACATCATCAAGAGCACTACCTTTCACAAGATCAAGTCTACTAGATTCATTAAAAACAACATGCATGGATTCTTCCACAGTTAATGATCTCTTATTAAATACTCTATATGCTTTGCTGGTTGTAGAGTATCCTAGAAAGATACCATCATCAGACTTAGAGGCAAATTTTCCAAGATTGTCCTTGGTGTTCAATATAAAACACTTGCATCCAAATACTCTAAAGTATGATACCAAGGGCTTTCTTCCATTCCATAGCTCAAATGAGGTTTTGTTTAAAAGAGGTCTTTTGAAAACTCGATTTGAAATATAGCATGCAGTGTTTGTGGCTTCTGCCCAAAAATAAGTTGGTAATGCATATTCATTAAGCATTGTTCTTGCCATTTCAATTAATGTTCGATTTTTCCTTTCAACTACACCATTTTGTTGAGGTGTTCTGGAGATGAGAAATTATGTGAAATGCCATATTCAAGACAAAAACTTTCAAAGTTTTCATTTTCAAATTCTTTCCCATGATCACTTCTTATTTTTGAAATGCAGTATCCTTTTTCATTTTGAACTCTTTTAGCAAAGTTTTTGAAGTTTTCAAAAGCATCACTCTTTTGAGCTAAGAAAATTACCCAAGTAAATCTAGAGTAATCATCTATGATGACAAATGCATAATGTTTTCCTCCTAAGCTAGCAACCCTAGTAGGTCCAAATAAGTCTAAATGTATGAGTTGAAGAGGTTTTGAAGTACTTACTATGTTTTTGGCTTTGAAAGATGACTTGTACTGCTTTCCTCTTTGACAAAGTTCACATGTCTTGCCTTTTTCATATTTAACTCTGGGTAATCCTTTTACTAGCTCTCCTGTGCTGAGACTTTGTATTAAGTCCATGTTAGCATGACCAAGTCTTCTATGCCACAGCCAAGATTCATCACTAGTAGTCACAAGACACTTAGAGGAATGGTTAGAGAGTTCATGTAAGTTTATTATGTATGTATTGATATCTCTATTTCCTTTAAATATTTCTTGACCATCAATAGAGATTACAAGACATTCATTTGAGGTGAAAATTACTTTGTTTCCTTTATCACATAATTGACTTACACTTAGCAAGTTATGTTTTAAGCCATCAACAAGTAAAACATCCTTAATAAAAGTAGTACCATTAATACCAATAGAACCAATGCCAATTACCTTACCCTTTGCATTGTTTCCAAAGGTAACTTTACCTCCATCAATACTTTTGATTTCATTGAAGAGTTCTTTGTCTCCTGTCATATGCCTTGAGCATCCACTATCAACAAGCCATGCATTTTTGTTTATTGTGGACTTGAGGCATACCTACAGAGTTAGAAATCAAGTATGATATTTAGGTACCCAAATGAGTTTGGGTCCTTGGGGGTTAGCACATGAAGGTTGCCAATGAGCCTTCCTTATCCAGCAATGTTTATTTATGTGACCTATTTCCATACAATAATTACATTGTTTAGGTCTAAACTTGCTTTTTTGTCTTGTGCTGTATTTAAATGACATAATTTTATTAATATGATTTTGAGAACAATGGCATGCACATTCATGATTAATTTGCATTTTTCTAGATGCATGCTTCTTATACATAAAGGCATGATTAGTCTTTTGAGGATTGTTTCTTAGGTTTACTAATCTTTGATTATTCCTTTTATGTATAGAGGGATTAGTATACTTATTCTTTGGTGCTTTTCCAGCAAGTGTGGAGATGTGATGTTCTTTAGGTTTGACAAATATAGTTTTGTTAGAAGATGATGATGTGTCTTTAAACCCTAGACCATGTCTTACTAAAGGTGGTCTTTGAGACACATTGAGAGTGTCTAAGCTCTCTTTACCCTTGAGAAATTTAGAAATGGAATTTCTAAGTTCTTCAACTTCATTTTTCAAAGTATTGTTTTCTTTTAAAAGTGAAGCTGTTGAGGGTCTTGATGAGTATTCATCTAATGACTTTTGAAGAGATTCATTAGATGATTTAAGCTTTATGTTCTCCTTTTCTAAGCCATCTATCTTATTTTTCAAATTAGAGATATTATTTCTATAAGTACTAAATTTACTTCTATATTTCTCTAATTCTATATTTAAATCTTCTATTAGGCTTTACTCATCATCATCATCATCATTATCACTATCATTATCACTACTATCATTATTGAAAGAGTATGAGTGTAGTGATCTTACTTTGTCCGAGATGTGGGCTCAATAGCCATGAAGCATAGGTTGACCTCTTCACTTTCATTATCATCTTTTTCGCTTGATGAGCTTTCGTCATCCCATGTGGCTTTGTGACCTTTCTCCCCACTGTCTCTTTGGAATTTGCTCTTATGCTTCTTGAGCCTTGGACATTCAGGTTTGATATATCCTTTCTTTCCACATTCATAGCATTTTACCTCTTCCTTACTTCTGTGTATATCATTTGAAGTTTGTTTGAGGTTTCTTTGCCTGAATTTTCTAGAATTGCTCATTTTCTTCTCAATGATTCTTTTTAATCTTCTTGAAAGCATAGCGATGTCCTCATTTTCATCATCACTCATTTCTTCATCATCTTCACTTTCTTCTTGAGATTTTGAAGTAGAGGCTTTGAGTGCTAATGGTTTTCTTTTCTCTGGCTCTGCCTCAAGCTCTCTATCTCTCTTTACAGCCATCTCATGTGTAAGAAGCTTACCAATCAGCACATCAGTGTTCATGATACTCATATCTTCATTTGCTTCTTCTATGCCAGCAACTCTTGAACCATAGTCTTTAAGAGGAAGACTTCTCAGTATTTTATTGTTTATATCTTCCAAGCTCAGATGCTTCCCAAGTTTCCTCATTCCATTTATAATGGATAGAAGACGGTTAGTCATATCAGTGATTGACTCATTTGATTTCATTTTGAAGAGCTCATATTCTGAGGTTAGAAATTGAATCTTCTTGGATTTGACTTGCTTAGTTCCCTCATGATAGTTCTCCAATGTCTTCCACATACTAAATGCTGTTGAGCAATGTTGTATTCTCCCACATTCTTCAATAGATAATGAGCTTGATAGAATTGTCATTGCCCTCTTGTTTTTGAAATTTGCTCTTCTTTGGGGCTCAGTCCAATCATCTCTTGATAGGATTTCCTCTTCACCATCAGCTCCTCTTCTGGTTGGTGGTGTCCATTCTTTTCGTACACTATCCCAGACTTCAATTCCTTCACTATCCAAGTATGTCTCCATCCTAAACTTCCAATGGGCATAGTTTGCTCCATCAAAGTAAGGTTTGAGACTTTGGAATCCTTCACTGGCCATATCTAACTCTTTACTAGCACTTTTTAGGCTTTGATGCTAGACAATGCTCTGATACCAATTGTTGCCCAGATATTAGACCAAGAAGGGGGGTTGAATTGGAGTTTCTAAAATTAAACTTTAAAGTGCGGAAATAAAATTGCTAATTTTAAAAGGGATAGAGAAAATCAGACACAAAGATTTATAGAGGTTCGGGTATTAACAAACCCTACTCCTCTCCCTAATCGCAATTGGGAGTTTTACTAACACACTAAGTGTTACAATGGAGTTTTACAAGCTCACTCCCAACTATGGTGTTTCTCACAATAGCTCACACCTAACCCAGAAATCCCTTGTGTTTTAATGGCTCACACAATAACCAATTCCTTTGTGTTTTACAGGCTCACACAAACAACCTACACTTGTGTTTTACAGGCTCACACAATAACCTACACTTTGTGTTTTGCAGGCTCATGCAAACAACTTTTTAAATTTGTGTTTTGGAGGTTCACACAACTAACCCTTACAAGTGTTCTTCTCTTAACCCAGAACTACCCAATGCTCACTTGAGTAAAGATTACAGAGAGAACCACTTATAAATCTTTATTGCTCAAATATGAGGAGCAAAAAGATTTTTACAGAGAATAGATTGGTTCACAAAGCATAAAAATACAAGATAGCTTGTGATTTGAAATATATACTAATCTTTTGTTTTTCTTATTATTCTCTTATCATCCTCTTGTTTCTTAATGCATAAATGACTTCCATTTATACTCACATGGCTAAATATAGCCGTTGGGGTGCATTAATTTAGAAACTAGCCGTTATACCAACCAAAAAATCGCGCCTGACATTTTTCTCTTTCATTGGTCACGGGCGTGAATATGCTTGTCACAGGGGTGACAGTTCTTCCCAAGCCATGACTGAAGTGGTGACCTTGGTCGTGAAGCTCTCTGGAATGTCTTGACATATAGAGTCACGAGCGTGACGTTAATTAGTCACGGGCGTGACACTCTTCCCAGCCGTGAGAGAAGTGGTGACTGAAGTCGTGAAGCTCTCTGGATGAAATTGAATATATCCTTCACTGGGGTGACACCTACATTCACGGGGGTGAACATCTTCACAGCCATGACCAAAGTGGTGACTCTGGTCATGAAGCTCTCTGGTTGAATTTACACAACTCTTCATGGGAGTGACACCTCTAGTCACGGGGGTGACTGAAATGCTTACTTCACGGTTTGGTTTGCCTTCATGGCTGTGAACTTCAAATGTTGGTTTTGGTAACTGCTAGCTTTGTTCACGGGAGTGACTCCTAGAGTCACGACAGTGAACATGCTACTTCTTGCTTTTTGTTTCTGAAGGATTATTCTTCCAATTCTCCATTCTTGCTATTTTAATTCATGTCCTGTATAATATACTTTCAAAAACAAGTATGTTAAATACAATATTGCTATATTATTTATTATCATCAAAATGACGGAAATACCCCTCAAGGTTAACACTTGGTATGATTGATGGATTAAATTTATGATTGCCAAAATTGTCGAACCTTGATTGATAATCTTGTGTTTTTGTCTCATTTTTTGGACATGAAGTAGCTAACTTGATAGAAATATATGTTATAGGGGATAGAAGCTCCTTAGAAATTCTTTAGTCTTGTTTTAGACTTAATTTTATTTAATGAGAATTTTAGGCAATTCACGACCGTGATCAAAATTGCCAAAAGCTCCAATAGCTTTCACGTCTTGCTTCACGACATGCTTCATGGCTGAAGGTAATGAAGACCATGTTTCATGCCCATAACCTTTTTCTATCACCCTCGTGAAACCCTTTGCTCAGGCCCATAACTCTTATTCACGACCGTGAACATTTCCACCATAAACTTATAGAAGCATTCACGCTTTGTGTCACGCTCTGCTTCACGATCACAAGTGGTGAAGATTGTATTTCACGCCCATGACTCATTTGTCACCACTGTGATAGTTCATCATTCATGCTCATTGCCTTTAATTTTCATGACCTTGAATAGTTTCACCTCTTTCTTCACGGGTGGAGCGTCTCTTCAGCAAACTGTGAACACGACATTTCACGCCCATGACGATGTTTTCATGATCGTGAAGATGTCGGCTATAAAATGTTTCTAACGTTATTTCTCTCATTTCCAACTCTCCAACTTCTCTCAACTTCTCTCATTTATCACCATTGAATACCATTTTGAAGATTCCGACCCCTAGCAACTCATTCCATCAATAAATATCTTCAAAAATCTTATCCATCATCAGAAATCAAAAACCTTATGTTCTACTCCAAAATTTCCATAAGATTTTTCACTCTTCAAAAGTTCATTTCTCAATTAAAAATGGAAACTGATACCTCCAAAGGTACCAGAAAGAAGTCTCATGCTCTAAGAAGGTACACAGACTACCTTCTAAACATTATTTCGGAGCACTATCATCCAAGATACTCGGTTCTCAAGAAAAGACCACTCCTTTCCTCTTGATCATTTGAGTGGCAAACTATCAGAACACTTGGACTCGAGATAAGCATGACGGAATAACTCCAGGCTTGTCATCTAAAAGATTTCATCGATATCCATCAACCGACACTGAAGGAACCAACTTTAGAGTTCTTGAACACCCTGTAAGTCTCTCCTATTGGCACGGTGAAATTCCAACTTTGCAAGCATCCGAACACCCTATCTGCCACAGAGTTTGGTGACATGTTCAACTTTCCCTCTGATGGTATCCTGAATGAGAGTGAGGTGGAGTTTTATGCTACTCAGACATGGACTCACTTCAGGCTTGACTACAGCTGGGATGCTAAAAAGATGAAAAGCACCCACCTTCGATCCCTAGTGCATAAGTACTTGCATAGGTTTCTAACCTATAACATTTTTGCCATAGGAGGCAACAATGGATTGATTCGGAAGTCCAAGCTCTTTCTCTTGGAGATGGCCCGAAGAGTCCTAACAGTGGCTTTATCTCGATGGTTTGCAAACCATCTTCTATCAATTGCCACCAAGCCATCCGGAGACATTTTGATTGGTGGGTACGTGACTCACCTTGCTATCAAGCTGGGGTATTTAAAGCTAGTGGAGCACCACTTCAAGCTTGTACCAGCACATCCTCGAGACCGACTAGATGTTGAGTCCTTTATCAAAATCAGAGCAGTTGTTCGTATAGTACATGAGAACAACATCTACTACCGCTTCACCAACACTGCTGGGGAGATTATTTGGGAGGAAAATGACTCATATGACTTCAAAGATGGCCTCCAAGGAATCCAGCAGAGGAAGAGAGTTCGAGTTGAGATGGTGCCTGCAGAGGTTGAGCAGGAAATTGGACAATCCTCTTCCTCCACACCAAACTTGGCTTAGCAAGTGGTTGATCTCTTGGCACCACAGTTTGAGCAATTGCAGGCTTCGATGGATGAAAGGTTAGAGAACCTCAAGGATTTTATGATGTCTCGCATGGAGATCCTCGAGGCAGAAGTAGCTCGCCTTAAAGATGGGATGTCTGACTCAAAATCTAGCTAGACTAGATGTTAGCTATGTTATTTTTTTAGCTTGTTTGATGTAGGATTTTCAATTTCCTTTCCAATCTTCGTATTTGTCTTTTTATATTAATATAATTGCTTTTGTTTTCCATTATGATTTATTTCTTTTTTATTCTTTTTGTTGATGACAAAAGGGGGAGAACCTAGCAATATATTATATTTAAAGTTAAATGCAATACTTATTTTGAATCAAATGAAATATGCAAGTATGCAAATGAGTTGATATACCTTAAATATACCTTAAGCATACTTTGCATATACCTTGATGCAAGTTACATGAATGAATATGCACTTGATATACTTTAAATATACCTTAAATATACTTTGCATATACTTAACTTATCTTTTAAGTAAAAATTTGGTATACATTGGATATACCTTGCATATAACTTGCATATACCTAAAACTAGGAAGCATATTTTGATGCTACACTTCATCATTCTTTACAATTTTTGCACTTCAATAATTTTTTTTATCTTAAGCATCTTTTGAGGGGGAGACCTCTCAAGAGCACATATTGCTAGATTATTTATCGCCATCAAAAAGGAGGAGATTGTTGAACCTTGAGGGGTATTTCCATCATTTTGATGCTAACAAATAAAATAGCAATAATGTATTTAACATACTTGTTTTCTAAGTTCATTGAATAGGGTATGGAACATGATAGCAAGAATGGAGAATGGAAGACTAATTTTAAAAAGACAAAAAAATGAAGAAATAGCATGTTCACGCCCGTAACCTTATATGTCATTCCCGTGATGAAGCTTAACGCCAACTATCCAACATTTAAAGTTCACAACCATGAAGAATGATAACAACTGTGAATGATCATATCAGTCACAACCGTGAAAGAAAGTCACGCCTATGAGAAGACATGACAAATTCCTCCAGAGAGCTTCACAGCCAGAGTCACTACTTGGACCACAGCTAGGAAGGATGTTCATACCCGTCAACGTATAATGGCACACCCACAATCAAACACTTCAAATCCTTCCAGAATACTACATAGCTAAAGTCACCACTCAAGTCAGGGCTTGGAAGAACAGTCACGACCGTGATACTCATACTCACGACCGTGAAAGATGAAAGAGAAACATGTCAGGTGCAAAAATAAGAGTTGGTGTAATGGCTATTTCTGCATTAAATGCAACCAAACGGCTATAATTCTCCATGAAAGTATAAATGCAAGTCATTTATGAATCCAAAATAAGATAATAGTTAATACTTCGGATCAAAATCTTGTTGTAAGCCATTTGTGTATTTGATATTTTCAAAACAAACATTTATTCTCTGTGAAAATCTTTTTACTCATCATTCTCTAAGCATTATAGATTTGTAAGTGTTTCTCTTTGTAATCTACTACTCAAGTGAGTTTGGGTATTTTAGGTTAAGACTAGAACACTTGTAAGGGTTATTTGTGTGAGCCTTTAAAATACAAGGAATTGGTTTATTGTGTGAGCCATTAAAACACAAGGGATTTTTGGGTTATGTGTGATCCATTGTTAGAAACACCATAGTTGGGAGTGAGCTTGTAAAACTCCATTGTAACACTTAGTGTGTTAGTCAAACTCCCAATTGAGATTGGGGAGAGAGGTAGGGTTTGTTAACACCCGAACCTCTATAAAAATTCCTGTGTGAAATCTTCCTATCCCTACTCAACTTAACTTTTCATTCCGCACTTAAAATTTTTAATATTCAATTCAACCCCCCTTCTTGGTTCAATATCTGGGCAACACAAACCTATGGAGTAGCCTATTTGGAGACTTTTTCTCCAGTAGCCAAGTTGAATACAGTTCGAGTCTTTTTATCTATTACAGCGAGTCTTGACTGGCTTGGTTTTACTGAAGGAGTTGGAGGTAAGGTTTACATGGAACCTCCGCCTGGTTTTACTTAAGGATTTGGAGGTAAGGTGTGCCAACTGAAAAAATCTTTATATGGACTTAAACAGTCCCCTAGAGCTTGGTTTGAAAGATTCACAAAGTTTGTTAAAAGGCAATGGTACAGTCAAGGGCAATCTGATCATAATTTGTTCACAAAAAGATCTACTGAAAATAAGATCTCAATTTTGATTGTGTATGTTGATGACATAATCTTGACTGAAGATGATTTAAAGGTATTAAAAAGACTGAAGAAATGCCTAGCAATGGAGTTTGAAATTAAGGACTTGGGTCAGCTGAGATATTTTCTTGGGATGAAGGTGGTGAGATTGAAGAAGGGTATTGTAGTTTCACAAAGAAAATATATACTTGATCTTTTAACAGAGACTGGAATGAGTGGGTGTAAGCCTTCAGATACTCCATTAGAAGTCAATATCAATCTTGGTGAATTTAAAGATGGAGTCCTTGTAGATAAAGGAAAAATCAAAGATTGGTTGGGAAACTGATTTACCTATCTCACACACATCCTGATATTGCATTTGCAGTAAGTTTGGTAAGCCAATATATGCACTCATCATATGAAGAACACCTTGAGGCTGTATATAGAATTCTTTGATATTTTAAAGGTACACCAGAAAAAGGTCTTCTCTTCAAGAAAAATTAGAAGAGAGGAATTGAAGTGTATACGGATGCAGACTGGGCTGGTTCCAAAACTGATAGGAGGTCAACTTCAGGATATTGTACTTTCCCTATGGGGTAATCTAGTTACTTGGAGAAGTAAAAAGCAGAGTGTAGTTGCAAGAAGTAGTGCCGAAGCTGAGTTTAGGTCAATGGCTCAAGGTGTATGTGAAGTTTTATGGCTACCAAGAGTTTTAGAAGAGCTTGATAGATTAGTTAACTTGCCTATGAGACTGTTTTGTGACAATAAGGCAGCTATTAGTATTGCTCACAATCTAGTCCTTCATGACAGAACAAAGCATGTTGAAATTGATAGACACTTTATAAAAGAGAAACTAGAAAAAGGGATAATTTGCACTCCATTTGTTCCTAACACATAACAAGTTACAGATATTATGACTAAGAGTTTACTACGACAACCTTTTGAAGTTCAAGTTAGCAAGTTGGGCATGATCGATATCTTTGCACCCACTTGAGGAGGAGTGTTGGTAAATTAGGAAAGTTTGGATTTTAAGAATTAAATTCTATAATCAAGGATATATTTGATTATTTCCAAATCTGATTATTTCCTTGATTGTAGAGATTCCAAATTTGATTATTTGATTATTTTCTTTATTATAAGGATTCTAGGTTTTTCCTTCTCCTATAAATATGTACCCTATTTTCTATCAATAACAAGAAAAAATATTCTAGTAATTTCTTCTTCTTCATATAGTTTTTCTACATATTTCATTTGGATCTTATCCAAAATCCAGTTTATATTTTCTTCATTTTCACTATGCATGTGACCTAATAGATTTTCTGGTCATGTTAGCAGCTCAAGTCTCGAGAAGAATCCTAATCCAAATAGGATTCTATGAGTCAAACTCTTTTGACTCATATTTGATTTCTGTATCTAACAATACATCATGGACCACTCAATTAATAAAAAATTTAGTGGTTTGACTTTTAACACTTCCATAAACAATTATCGTGCAATTCATCCTTTCACCAAGCTACCTCATTTGGTTTAGAATATGGACTGTGTATTAACTCTCACTAGACTAACTACATCAAATATAGTCTAAATGATATTAATTCTTGTCTATGAGATTCATTACTCTATTATATATGTCCTTGAATACTTTCTTCAAAACATGTCTACATCGGCCAAAATTTTCTGAGTAATGATCTCTATATAAAGTCATAATTATACTCTCATTCGATTAGAAGTGGTAAATTCTCTATTGACTACTCAACTACCTTTGAATAAATTGTGTTATACCCAATCACCATCTTATAAGCAACCTCTCAAAGGTAACAAAAAATGGAATTAAAGTATAGAATTCGATATCCAAGATAACATTGAGCATTTCAAGTCTAAGGATACTTACACCATTAGTATGATAAGACTATCACTGACATTGAATAGATATCTATATGATTATTTTGATGAGTGATTTATGATTTTTATATTTTATATCAAAATTGTGATTTTTTGGTTTTTTTTTTGTTTTTTTACATTATATTTTGTACATGTAGATTAAAGAGTTGAACTCTTTTGAAGTTATTTTGGTGACATCTGGTGCTATTTGTCTTCCATTCTCAAATTCGTAGCACTTGTCTATCTAATCGGTGATCAACCTAGCTGCATATTCACTCAATCGAGTAAATGGAGAAAAGCTACCAAATTTTGCATCAAAGGATTATGAGCTTGATCGACTAAACTAGCCATAGGCTGCTATTAAGGAATTGGTGAAACACCTGGATCTCAAATGCTTGCAACAATGGATTGATCTTGAGCCCCAACATCTAGAGGACTGTTGCTATCGGCAACATTGTGTAGTTCTATCTCCATAAACCCTCACTCTAGTCCTACAATTGACAAAGAAACAACTCATGTTAGACTCATATGAGACATGTTATGCATGTGTAATAAACCCATTGACTCACTTAGTTTCAAAAATGCCTAAACTTAAGTTCTGATACCAAAATGTAACACTCTCCCACGTAATCAGAATTATCCCAACTATATGAGAGAATACCATTAAAACATATTGTGGAATAATCTGTTTCAATTAAAACTTTATCTTATGTTACCATATTACCATATTAGCCTTTGCATAAAAACAATAAAGTATACATATACTTTGATCCCATAAAATTAACATCATATCTTAAAACCATATTTGAACTAAACTGGTTCGGTTTTAACAAAAATACATATCCTGAAAGATAAAATATGTACAAAAGTTAACAACCAAATATACCTAATGCTATGTACAAAAACAAAATGATGACATGAAAATTTCACTTACCTAAGGCGGTTTGCTCTGTGACCTCTCTATGGGCATTTTTCTCTTCTAGTCAACTCTTTCTAACTACTAGGCTCCAAACTTGCAAACAAAAAACACACATCCTAATTTACTACAAACTTAGTGGTATATATTGGTATAGAAATTTATACATGAATTCATTCAAGTGATGACATATATATTTATGACATAAATATACATGTTTATGGCATTCTATCATGTTCATTAACAATTACTCGAATGCATGGAAAAACAAGCATTTTACCTTTTATTCATATATCATATCATAGGAGGAATCCCATCAATTTCATGTAAAATATGATCATATTACATAGATCATTATGCATTTTATCACAAACAGCAAGTCATATATATATATATATATATATATATATATATATATATATATATATTCACTATATCAATTTTACTTTACTTCGCCTAAGATTCTAAGTCAGACTATCCGATCACGGGTTGTGAAATAGGAACACTTTTCAAGCATTAGCCACCTATCCACTAACTGTGATAGTGTCTCTTCTAAGCTCTTTAAGTCAAAGGTGCTATCACATCCACCAGTTTAGGCATCGATTGATATGTACATTTTTGTGACTAGATAGGTCGGACTGAATCAAGCCAATCATGTTCATGATCGAAACAAAGCTGAATGGTTGCAATCTAAATTCAAACTGTATATAAGTGAGAAAACTAAATACAAATATGTGACATTGAATTCTACACAAAAATCGAGAAAAAAGGCTAAATTGAAAATACACAATTTTTGGGTTGTTAGCAAGTCATGAACTGAGTACACCAGGATGTAGAGAATATAAAGATGAGTCTGTCAGTATAATTTTATGACAAAACTCCAAAGTTCAGGACACAAAATCAAATAAATAAAAGTTAAGGTTCGGTTCTATGATAATATTGGGAAACACAAATTTTGCTCTGGTATACCAGTCACAAAACCGAAAATACTAGTATGTAGAACAAATTATACCATGAATAGACATATTTAATTGCAAGAGATTAAGTCATGTAGGGCTTGAAATTGAAGGGAATTAAATTTGAGTGTGGACTAATTGAAAAGACAAAAGTCAAAGGATCAAAAATGAAATTTGACATGATTAGAATAAAATAAAATAAATTAAAGAAAATTAAATCCTTACATGGACGCTATCTTACCTGATTGTAAAACGGAAGGGTAAAGAGGTATTACATTTAGTGGTATCAGAGTAGGTTTAGGCAGTTCTCAAATTGAAAGAGGGTAAAGTTAGTTATGAACATGCATACACATTTGCATTAGACTGACATGAAAAGTTTTATAAGCTGTTGTTCTTGGAGGTAGATAACTATTTATGAGTTCTGGGTAGTTATGAACCCCAAGATACGATAGACCCCAAGATGGGAACTAAAGGATTAGATTTTTCATTCTGCTAGTTTACATTTTGATATTAGTAAGAGATATGTCGACACTAAGGTTAGCACCTTTCCCATTATCATTAATAGTAGAATAAGCAAATTTGACTCATACATGAGTTTTTAAACGGATGGTCATCTTACACCTACAGTTGGTTGTATATGCATGAACAATGTCTGAGATGGTATTGTTTGAGTCAAGGAATATGGTACAGTGAGTTTAGTGGTAGGAAAAATGAAGATACGCTAGTCACATAACAATAGTTTCAAGGCTAAAGGTTGCATTCCAATTAAGGTAATGTATAGGAGAATAGTAGATTATGAGAGCTTGAGCTTTAGAAGAATGTACAATATTTCAATTCACATTTGGGAGCATAGTGTATTGTTGAATGAGTGCAAACATGTAACCCTACAAAAATGTAGAACATATAGTGCATAGTAAAATCTGATAGAATCTTCATTGCTCAGGAATGATACCATTTGAGACATAAAGTACTTAATGTAATTCAACATAGGGAAAGATAGAAACTTGAAGATACTATGTAGTGGTTTAGGGTGAGTAATTTCTGACAGATTTGACAAAATTCCCATTCCATAAATTTGATATCAACAAGGAATGAATCGGTTGGCCCAATATGGTACAATAAATAATTATATGGCTATGAAGGGTGCATGTAAAATTACGGAGTGAGATGATATGGTAGTATAAAGTGAAAGAGAGAAATTACCAACTAATGTGATCTCCACTGCAAATGGTCCAAGGACTATGGATATGATGACAAAATCTTTAGACCATATCTATATCAGCTTGTGTTAGTGATTATTGATGACATATTGGTATACTCTAGAGGGCAAGAGAAGCATGATTGACATTTGAATATCGTGCTTCGGACTTTGAGGGAGAAATAGTTATATGTTAAGTATCAAAATGTAAATTCTGGCTATAAGAAGTGGGTTTTCTTGGTCACTTTGTATAAGTTAAAAGTGTTAGAATTGACTCTAGCAAGATAAAAGCTATCCTCAATTGTAAGCCACCCCAGAATGCGATAGAAATTAGAGGTTTCCTTAGGTTATTAGGTTATTATAGATAGTTCATGAATGGATTATCATCTATAGTTGCACCCATGACATAGTTGATTTAAAAGGATGTTAAATTAAATGGATAGATAGGTGCCAGAATAGTTTTGATCAGTTAAAATTCATGTTGAAAGAGGTACTAGTTTTGTCGTAACCCATTACAAAAAGGATTTTATGGTATAAAGTGATGCATCATAAAATGGTTTAGGTTGTGTACTATTGCAATATGGTAAAGTGATAGCATATTCCTCTAGATAGTTAAAGCCACATGAGCTGAATTATTAGACACATGAGTTTGAATTGGCAGTTAAGTTTTCTAGTAATATTGGCAGTTCATGTCTTAGGAGGAATCCTAATACAATTAGGATTCTATGAGTCAAACACTTTTGACCTATAATTGATTTTCAATCAATTTTCGTTAACGTAGTAGATCATGAGCGGTATCTAGCAACATGTTATGATTGTCAATTAACTAGAAAGTCAGAGGTTTGACTTTAAAATCTTTCATAGACAATTACCATGCATTTTATTATTTTCACCATATTATACCTCATTTGGTTCTAAGCATGAATTGTGTGTCATTTTCCACTAGAATGACTGAATCACATCTAGTCCAAATAATATTAGTTCTTATCTAGGAGACTCATTACTCTATTAGACATGTCCTCAAAGAATTTTTTCAAGACTTGTCTATCTCGATCAAGGATTTCTGAGTAATAATCTCTACAAAAGGCCATATGTATATTTTCTTTCTATCAGGAGTGGTGATTCCTTTATAGACTCCTCAAATACCTTCAAATGGCTCACTAAACACCACTTTATGAGTAACCTCTGAGAGGGAACAAGGAATAGAGTCAAAGTATAGGATTCGATATGCGAGATAAGCTTGAGCATCAAGTCTAAGGATACTTGCACCATTGCTATGATGAGACTATGGTTGACATTGAATAGATATCCATGTGATTGTCTTATAGTAGGTTATTCAATGTGCTTATCTATTCTAATAGGGATCCACATGATAACTCTAAATATCTCATGTCTTCAGCTTGTGAGATCAGTTGCTTGATCTAGTCAAGTAGTATAATATGTGCTAGTCTATCCAGATTAATATTGTCCCATCTTATTAATCCTATGACTAGACATAATTTAGGTATAAATAGAATTGTACATGATAGGATTCTCATTGTCATAATCTCATTATGATTTTCTTTATATTGTGTTAACGTACTAAGGACTTGATTAAATGGTTTAAGATCTAAATCAAATTCATATATGGATCCAATAGCTGAAGCATACAAAATCCTACTCATGCATGCTCGTCCATCTTGTGTCTTTAGACACATAGATTTAAAGAGGGTAATCCTATGAGTCACTAGTGTAAATACTCTCTTCGGCTATTCCATCCTAAACCCTTTTAACATCTTATCTATGTATGTAGACTAAAAAAGACTAAACAATCTTTTAAATCTATCTCTATAAATCTTAATCTCCAATATATAAGTCATTTTTTTGAGTTTTTTTATAGAAAAATTCTTAGAAAGCCAAAATTTGACAGATTAAAGAGCTGAGATGTTGTTTCCTATAAGTAATATGTCATCTGTATATAACACTAGGAATACAAGTGCACTCCCATTAACCTTTTTGTAAACACAAAGTTCATCCATATTTTGTGAGAAACCAAACTCTTTGATTGTTGTGTTAAATCAGATGTTCTAACTCCGAGATGCTTTCTTTAATCCATAAATGGATCTTTGCAATTTGCATACCTTTTTCCATGACTAGATATGAAACTCTCAGTTTGTATTATATACACATCCTCAGTCAAATTTCCATTAAGAAAATATGTTTTCACATCCATTTGTCAAAACTCATTATCATAATGAACAATAATGTCTAGGAGTATCCTGATGGATTTGAGCATAGCAACTGGAGAAAGGATTTTGTTATAATCAAATTCTTGTCTTTGACAATATCTTTTAGCTACCAACCTAGCTTTATAGGTAACTATATTACCTTTTATGTCAGTTTTCTTTTTGAAGATCCATTTGCACCCAATGAGCTTTATCCCCTCAGGTAACCAAAGTTTGTGCTTGGTTTTCATACATGAAATCCATCTCTGACTACATGGCTTTTAACCATCTATCAGATCCTGAACTATTCATAACTTTTCCATAAGTAGAAGGCTCATCATCCTCCATGAGCAATACATCATTTTGTTCACTTATAAGAAATCTATATCTCTCGAGAACAATGCATATGCTACTAAATCTATGAAGTTCTTGTGTTTCAGAAGGTATAATTATTACTTCATCTATATAGGTAACATATTTAGGTTCAGTAAGTTGATTTGCATTTTTTTGAGAATTTTGAACTTCATTAAGTTCAATATTGCTCTCATTGAAGAAGATAACACGTGTTTTAGAAGAAACTCTTTCTCTAAGAAAACAACATGTTTTGAAACGAATACATTTTGTTCCAAAGGGTGGTAGAATTGATATCCAAATGATTGTTTTGGATATCCCACAAATAGACATTTATCATACTTAGTTTCTAGCTTGTTTAACATTGTCCATCTCACATAAGCAAGATAACCTCATACTTTTATGTGTGAAAGAAATAGCCTTTTGTTATTTCATATCTCATATGGAGTAATATCAACTGACTTAGAAGGGATTCTATTTAATATAAAAAGTAATCTTTAGTGCATGACCCCAAAAGTACTTAGGTCTACAAAGCTCATCATTGAACTCACCATGTCTAACAAGGTTTGATTTCTTTTTTCAGCCACACCATTATGTTGTTGTGTGTAAGGTGGAGTCCAATGAGATAAAATCCCATTATCTCTTAGATAACCTTGAAACTCTTTACTTTAGTATTCTCTATATCGATCTAATCTAAGTGTTTTAATACTTTTGCCAAGTTGTTTCTCTACTTTATTTTTGAATTCCTTGAACTTTTCAAAGGCTTCACATTTGTATCTCATTAGGTACAAATATCCAAATCATGAATAATCATCAATTAAGGTAATGAAGATGGTAAAACCATCTCTAGTGTACACTAACATTGGACCACTTATATCTATATGTACAAGATCTAATAGCCTATTGGAATGTTCACCCTTTTTACTAAAAGGTGATTTTGTCATCTTGCCTAGAAAATAAAATTTACATGTGTTATATGATTCATATCAAATGACCTTAAGTCACTATTCTTGTGTAACTTAGTCATGTGCCTCTCATTTACTTGGCCTAGGTGACAATGCCATAAATATGAGGGTTCTAGGTTATCCTACTTTTTCCTTTTATTATTGATAATGAGGATTGAATTAGACATGTGAAGAATATAAATTACATTGTATAATGCACTCGTTCCATAAAGAATATCATTCAACCATATATAGCAGTCATTGCCATTAATAGTTAAAATGAAAACCTTTTCTATTTAAATAAGAAACAAAAATAATATTCTTAGTTAAAACTAGAACATAATAGCAATTATCCATTTTTAATACAAGCCCACTAGGGAGTGTCAATACATAAATTCCTACATCTAATGCAACAATTCTTGCTCCATTACCAACACGTAGGTTTAACTCTCATTTCTTGAGTTGTTTATTATTTCTTAGGCCTTGCATATTTGTGCATATGTGAGACCCACATCCGGTATCTAATACCTATGTATTGTCATTAGAAACAATATTAACCTCAATAACAAATATGCTTGAAGTAGAAAGTGCATATAATATCTTATCCTTCTCATTCTTGAAAGACTCTAGATAGACTTTGTAGTTCTGCTTCTAATGGTAACTTTTGCCAAAATGGAAGCAAGTCCTTCTGAGTCCATATGGTTGTCTTTCTTTTCCATCTTTAATGCATGTTGCACTGAAGATGTCCCCTCTACGATCTTGGAGCAGATGAGCAACTTAGATATGTCATATTGCTCAGATTGAGCTTGCTTATCAAAATACTCCCTTAAATGATACACTATGGTATTTGCATTTATATTCTCATGTTTCTTTTGAAGCTTGGGAGACATAAAGGTGTGCATAATGCAACTCGCCAACTCACTATCATCCACATGCTTCTTGTATGATAATTGTTCATCAACAAATGTGTCATTAGTAGAAGAGGAGGGAAGCAGTTCTTCCAAGACATAAGCTATTTTTTTTTGGCTTTAGTAACAATTCCCAAATTCCTTAGCCAATCAACGAAGTTTGGGCAATTCAATTTATTGGATTTCTAAAATTGAGTGTAGGTTCACATTTGATGACATGATTCTAGCAACTTAGATATAAAGAAAGATAATGTTAAAGTATGTACTACATGCATGAATATTAGGTCTTTAATAAATGTGAATTATTACTCCTACTATTTTATTGCAAACCCATAGTCCTCATTATAAATCCAATAGAACCTGTTTGTAAGCTCTCGTAGTGGGTCAGTATCCAACATCATTATGAATGATCTTGGATGTGCCCAATAAGTCATCTTAGGTCAATTGGTAGGTATATCATACCAATTGCATTTATTTATGCAACTATTGAATCATTGGGCTATCAACTTTTGATGTCTTCATATCTCATAGACGCTAGCCCAGCCTTGCCTTTAATTCATATTGACCTTGGGTGTATACAATAAGTCAATGTAATAGGCTAAAGTCAACCTATTAATCATGAAATCATATTTTGATAGTATGAACATATTATTGTAAAGCAGGATTGGGTGTTCCTAACAACCTAAACTCTAAAAAAAACTCAGGTTCATGCAATATTAATGGAAAACATTGGCCTTAATATAATTTATGAGGGATTTTCTTTAATTAAGTCTCATCATGATTGTTTAGCATGCATAATATGTCCATTCATCACATCTAGATATATAAGATAATTACTTTAATTATATGGTCATGATTATGAATATATCTAACATCAATCCTTCGAGCCATGAAAGGATTGACTAGGTCTCACTTAGGTAGATGCATAAAATTACAACACCAAAATAAAAGATAATTTCCTATTCTAATGCTTTTTTACTTTTGACACCATCTCATTAGCTTCTTACTCCTTTTCATTTAAATTCTATTATAATCCGAGGTAATCTAATTGCATAATTCTTTCATAAGAAAACCTCAAGTTATATTTGAAGAGAGTGATATGAGAAAAAGAAATACAATAAAGAGAATAAAGAAGACAAAGACTTGCAAGCCCTATTTACCAAAAACAAAAATCCATACATGAACAATCACATTGGACTAGTCCATAATCATCATACCATCATGCCATTCCATACACCATTAGCATGCATTCTCTAATGCATAAATAAAGATAATCTATTAAAGTAACAATTTGGGTTCCCTTTATTTCCACTCTTGAAATATTATTTTGATTGTTTGGCCTTTAATAAAATTCATCATATATCTATTATTTAATCTCATTAATTGAATATATAAACATTTAGAAACACTTTTTAGAAGAAAATCATGCAAATTAGGCATACTTGATCATATAAAAAAGTTTCCTAAAATTGTCTATTTTACTAACTAGATTACTACCAATTTAATGCATGTAACTTATAAATTTGAATTTAATAATTAAATCACAGTAAAATTCAAATTCAAATATGACCAGTAGTTGATTCATTATTAAATTACCTTAATTAGATATTATTTTGATGCCAAATAGGATTAAACAATCCTAATTACAGTTGCATACTATAATCCTAGTTATTAGAAAACTCTAATTGAATTCTATTTGAAAATTTTCTAAAAATTATAGAATTCATTCTCATCATTATAAGAAACTTATAATTAGTTTAAACTAATTAAATTCATTAATTAGACAATCTAAATCGTTAAAAACTTGCAAACTAATTGCTCAAAAATTACCTAAATTGAATCTTATATAAAGTAGGACTCTTTAGGAACTTAAGCACGCATTTAATTTGACTTTAGCATACAATTGATATCAAAATAACATTATGAATATCTCATAAATATGAAATTAAATTTTTTATCATGAAATTACATTATATTAAATCAAATAATACAAAATAGTCCCATCTCATGGTAG
This sequence comes from Triadica sebifera, assembly GCA_023653625.1. Lineage (NCBI taxonomy): Eukaryota > Viridiplantae > Streptophyta > Magnoliopsida > Malpighiales > Euphorbiaceae > Triadica > Triadica sebifera. Next base: position 21,465,380 of record CM042894.1, read on the forward strand.
ATTTTTACCCTATTTACTAGTTTTGTTTGTCCCCTGATTAAAAATGATTTTGTATCAATTAAGTAATTGCAAAGAAGCTAAAAAAATATTATAAATATATCATAATCTTGTTTGAATAATCTAATTAATAAGCTAAATTCGAACAGTACAAAAAAAAAACTCAATTGGCTGTATTAGGTTTCATGAACTATAAAATTTCAGCAATATGCATAATTTCAAATTTCATATTTAAATATACTTTAAATCATTCTATTATCATCAAAAACATATAATATCATCACATTAACATTTATTGAATGAAAAAAATTTGAGGCAAAACACAATCAAATTAGTTTTTAACATAAGGAGGGAATCCAAGTTGTTCTTTTTCAATCAATCTCATTGATACTTCAATTAAATCCAAAATTAATTTACATAGGGTGGCTCGGATACCATTGTCAATTTTTGAACATTCATCTCATACTTATGGTAATATAAGTTTAAAATTTAATAAAAACCAAAACCCATGGAATGCCCTATGTAATTTAAAATCTGATTGAACCATTGAATGGGAGAAGTTGATTACCTTTGTTTACAACTCTTGATCTTCCAAGTTGTGAGTTTTTTCTTCTTTGTTGGATCGTAGCAAACTATAACAATACATATATGAGATATCATCTAAGAGTATCCGCATGAAAAAAGAAGATGAAAACCTCTAAGGAGATGAGGTGACAAAGGTCCAAAGTGCTATGGTTGTCTTATGAAACATAAAAGGGAAAGGAGAAAATTAAATTTTATTTTTCTTCAGGAAGAAGCCAAGAAATTGACTCTTCAAAAGGAGTATTTATACTATTTCTAATCCCTTTTAGGGTTTGAAAAGGGAAAGCCCTAATGGGCCCCTTTCCCTAAGGTACATGGCTTAATGTTGACTAAGTCAATAATCCTGATCCAAATTGGATTGACTCATTTTATAACTCTTATAAAATGTCCAATTATCTTTATCTCTCACTTAGATGCTATCCAAAACCCATTTTACATTTTATTCATTTTTTTATGCGTGTAACCTAATAGGTTTTATGGTCATATTGGCAACTCAAGTCTTGGAAGGAATCCTAATCAAATTAGGATTCTTGAGTCAAACACTTTTGACCCATAATTGATTTCCAATCAATATCTCTTGACTTAGCATATCATGAGTGGTATCTAACAACACATCATGACCATCCAATTAACTAGAAAAATAGTGGTTTGACTTTTAACCCTTCCATATACAATTATTGTGCAATTCATCCTTTCACCACCCAATACCTCATTTGGTTCAGAGCATGAACTGTGTGTCAACTCCCACTAGACTAACTACATCACATATAGTCTAACTGATATTAGTTTTTGTCTATAAGGCTCACTATTTTATTATACATGCCCTTGAAGACTTTCTTTAAGACTTGTCCACCTTGACCAATGATTTCTAAGGTAATGATCTCTACAAGAGGCCATAGGTATACTTTCCCTCTATCAGGAGTGGTGAATCATTTATTGACTACTCAACTATCTTTAAATACCACATACTATTCCGAAGCACCACCCTATAAGCAACCTCTGAGAGGCAATAAGGAGTTGAGTCAAAGTATAGGATTCAGAATGCAAGATAACCTTGAGCATCTCAAGTCTAAGGATACTTGTACCATTGTTATGATGAGACTATCACTGACATTGAATAGATATTCATGTGATTGTATAGTAGCAAGTCATCTAATGTACTTGGCTACTCTATTAGGTATCCATATGTTAACTCTAAACATCTCATGTCTTCAGCTTATGAGATTCGTTGCTTGACCTAGTTAAGGAGTATAACATATGCTAGTCTATTCAGATTAATAATGTCTCCTCTTGTTGATCCTATAACTAGGGATAATGTAACACCCCCTCACCCCAGCTATACATGTCTGGATAATGGAGTGCTATGCTGACTTCATCAATTAAAACATCATTTCATATATATGTATAAATAAAAGACACTCATATATTTTTTTCTTTATTTACTATTTATTTACTTTGTAGTGTAAAAGAAATCATAACAAGAAAGACAAAATACATTTTATATAATAACATTTTATTTACAAAACGTGTCATTTATTTACAAATACTATAAAATAAAATTCAAACCATAAATACAACAGTTGTGTGACCCATAGTATTTGATACAAACGGCTCTACTGGATCAGGCCACTACTACCTTTATCTACTATCGTCTACTTATTCTTCACTAAATCTGCATGAGAGAAACTCCCACGCTAAGCTCTAAGCTCAGTGGTGCATATAAATAAGACAATAAACTATTTCATGCAACATGCATTGTTATATATCAATTTATGCACAATCATCTTTTTATGCATATATAGATCTTGTAGTATTCTAGCATGCATAAACATCAAATTATATTATTATATCTCATATTTGTTTTACTTTATCAAATCATCATTATTATCCATATCACAATTCATGATTCTTTTTTTTAATCACTTCTTTATTGCCCACAACACCTATGAACCCCTAACTAGGATAACGAAGTTATGATCCAGGCACTTAGGAGTGCCACTCGGGTAATATGATTTGCACATATATAAGTGCTATCACCGGCTCTAGTAAAAGTGTCATCACTGGTTTTAATAATAGTAATAATAGTGTCATCATTAGCTTCAATAATAGTGCCATTATCGACTTCATTAATTGTACAATTAATGGAATTAATCATACTCCCCCCTGCTTGGCATGCCAAACTATCCTAAGTCTAATTCTAGTTAGGTGTTCTAGGGCTTACTCAATGTCATTAGGCATATTTCGTGCTCTATTTTTTACCTTAATTTTGGTCCTATTAAAATTCGAATTAAATTACAGGGGTTTTCTTAAAAATTTTATTTTTGAATCTTATCTTTAATATGCAACTTGAATCACTTAATTTGGAGTTCTGTATCAAAAGATATGATCAAATCAACACTGAATGGTCACTAATAAATTTGCCTAGAATTTCCTGGACAGATTCTATGTCCGAACTTTGTGTATTTTTTTGGAAAAATATAGGCATATTTGAATTTTATGGTCAAAATAAAAGTTCAAGCCTTGTGTCTTAGATTTCAAACCCAACAAAGAACATACAATTCTAAATTCTATAACTTAAGTTATAATAGTTTATGTACTCACTGCTCATCAATTCCAGTAAACAACACACATATTTACCATCTTCAATTTTTACCAAAATTAATCCTAATTTTAGCAAACATGCATCTCCAAAATTTTGATCACAAAATACTATTAATTTAGAATCATTAACATGTCAAATGCTCAAATCATGCAACTAAAAAAAAAAGACATAGGTTATTGCCTTAGGTTATGCACAAACCTTTTTTTTTACTTTTCTTTCTCTCTACTTCTCTTTCTCTTTTCCTTTACTCTTTTGAGCTAGCTCCTTGTCAAATTGAGTTCCTACACTAAATAAAAGAGATCCTTAAAATCTCTTTTCATCATATCTCTCTTTTTCCATAATATATTTTAATCTCTACCTTTCTTTAAAGAGAACATGGAAGAGAAGAAAAATCATCTTACCTTCACTTCCATGCTTCCATAGCCAAACCTTAAGGTTTTTCATTTTTTCATTTTTATTTTTCCTAGTTTTTTTCTCTTTCTTTTTTACTTTCTCTAGCTTCCACTTGATCAACTATGCATGAAAACTACTCATCCATGCCTCTCTCCCTCTCTTTCTCACTTTTTCTTCTTGGACTCAAGCTTTGGCCATGGAAGATTCAAGGGAAAACGTGGCTGGTTTAGAGAACATAGAAAATTATAGATGTGAGGACATAAGGAAGAAAGAGTGATTAATGGAAAAAAGACAAACTTAATTGATAATGGGGACACCTAAGCCATAATCTAGATCTTTTCATTAATTAATCACTTAATGCATGCCACATGGTTAAGCCAACCACCACATATATTTAATGTCCCACTTCATGCATTTAATTGGTGGTTATCCCAATTAATCGTCCAATTTTTGATAAATTGCAAATTGACCCCTAAACTTTTCAAAATTTGCAATTTAGTCTCTTATCGTAATTTAACATCTTTAAATATTTTAAACACTTTATTAAATATTTTCCATAATTATTTGCAATTATTTTAATTATTTTTAATCAAAATCTAAATTTAGACTCCGATCCAACCGTCTAGTCGTTTAACAACTCGCGCGACTAGGGGCCTAAATATGCAGATATGACATATAATTTAGGTATAAACACAATTGCACATGATAGAAATCTCACTATCATGATCTCAACATGATTTCCTTCATGTTGTATTAACATACCAATGACTTTATTAAACGATTTAAAATATAAATCAAATTCATATATGAATCAACACTAATATAATGAAATTGCCTTTTATTAATTATAAATGATTACATCAAATGCCTAATGTGATTACCTTTAGGCCACATCTCTAACGCCTAAAGGTTCCACCTTTCCCTACCCAACATTCCTCAAAACAGGGGTTTTCCTAACTCAAACCCTATGTTAACCATACTTAACCTCAAACGTAAGAAAAAAAAAAGAAATCGAAAATTGAGGATCAAAAGGGAGGGAAGGGGCTACTTACTCAAATCCAAATTTAAAAGCTAAAGTGGATGGGGTCTCAAAATTCCATTTCCTAACTCTAATCCTCTTCCTCCTAAAGCTATTCCCTTAGATAAACCTCTCTCCTATTTGATTTCCTCTTCAAATTTGTTATTTTTCCATGTAATTTGGTGGGTTTTGAGTGAAGAGATAGGTAGAAAGGTATATGGTCTCTTGAGCGGGTTAAAGAAACTAGGGTTTGTTTTTTTAAAAAATGGAGAGTAACGATAAGCTGATCATTTTTACATACTGTGATTCACGACTATGATTGAACATTCACAGGCATGAATCATCCCTTACTAGCATAAATCAAGTCGTTATTCAAGCTTGCAAAGTGTGAAACACCCAATTCACAGATGTGACCAATTCTTCACGGTTGTGAACCTGTAGATTTATTTTCCCATTCATTTTGTTATTTCTCTCTAAAGAATTAACCCTTAAACCCAAACACTTGATAATCAAAATCTCACAATCCTATTACAATTTAAGCCCTATATTTCAGGTATGACACGCTGGTACCGATCCTTCAGATCTTAGTACATCTTGTTATCATCGAGATGCATTGTATATACCATCTCATGTGCTTCCTTGAGAATGTCTTGCTTTAGCTATTCAAAATTAGGCACACAAAATATATTCTTGAAATGCACAATGCCATCATCTTTCATTGAATATTCTACCCTTTCCCCTATTTTCATTGCCTCATCTATTCTATCAACTTCATATCTTGTCTTTGTGCTTCCTTTATTTTCTACATCAATATGGATTGCACCAACATTTCTACCATTATCAGGGTTAGTTCATAAGTGCAATCATACTACTACTTATATTGCATAAGTTAAGGAGAATCATTTATAGCTTACTAGCTAATATCTTTTAACTCAAGGCATCTGCTACCATATTTGCTTTGCTTGGTAGGTGGGGTAAGTGGTCAACTATACAGTTATAATCTTTAATCAACTCCAACCATCTCTTCTGCCTTAAGTTTCTCTCCTTTTATGGGGGAAGATACTTCAAATTCTTATAATCTATGTAGATTTAACATTTATGTCCATACATATGGTGTCCTTAGATCTTCAATGCGAACACTATAATAGCTAGCTCCTGGTCATGGGTAGGATAATTGAGCTCATATGACTTCAATTTCTTGGAAGCATATGCTATAACCTTCCCTTCTTATGCAACCCAATCCATTATGGTTAGGATCTCTGTATACAATGAAATCTTTCCTAATAGTGGCCTAAGTCAGCATAAGCGTCTCAGTCAACATCGGTTTCAACAAATCAAAACTAGTTTGGCATCTATCTATCCATTCAAAATAGACATCTTGTCAAAGTAGCCATGTCAAACACTAATAGGGAAAAACTTTCATGAACCTTCTATAGTAACCTACTAATCTGAGGAAACTCCTCACTTAGTCACATTACTAAATGACTTTCAATTAAAGGCATCTTTAATCTTGCTAGGGTCTATATAGATACCTTCAACTGACACTGCATAGCCTAAGAAACTAACTTATTCCAGCTATAATTCACACTTTGACAATTTGTCATATAGCTACTTCTCCCTCAAAATCTGTAGTACTAGTTTGAGATGCTAATCATGCTCTTCCCTATCCCTAGACTATACTAACATATCAACAATAAACACTACCATGAACTATTCTATATAGGTTTTGAAAACCCAATTCATCAAATCCAAAAAATATGACTAGCGCATTAGTTAGAACAAAAGGCATTATCAGGAACTCATAGTGTCCATGCTGAGTTCTGAAAGCCATCTTAGGTACATCTAACTCCTTGCACTTGAACTGATGATACCCTAAGCGAAGGTCTATATTGGAGAACACACCATCTCTTTTCAATTGGTTAAACAAATCATCAATCCTAGCCAATGGATACTTATTCTTACTAGTCACCTTATTAAGCTGCTTGTATTCAATGTAAAGGCATAGGGTGCCATCTTTCTTCTTCACAAATAGAATTGGTGCACCATAAGATGATACACTAGATCGAATGAACCCCTTATCCAACAAATCTTGCAACTGCACCATCAACTCTTTTAATTTTATATGTACCATTTTGTATGGAATGACAGAGATAGGAGCAATGCTAGGTACCAAATCAATGGCAAGCTCTATCTTCCAATTTGGAGGTAATCCTAGCAATTCATTTGGAAACATATAAAAAACTCACAAACTGTAGGGATATATGCTAACTTTGAGCAACTCTTCCTCGTATAAAAGGTATAAACCAAATATGCTCCCTATCCCTTATAGATGAGTTTTTGAGCTTTCATTACCAATATCACATTATTTGGATATCTCATGTTCTCACCCATAACAACTATCCCATCTTGCATTGGAACCTTGATCACCATCTATCAGTTCCCATTGTTGAAACTTGAGGGGTATTTCTATCATTTTGATACTAACAAATAAAATAGCAAAAATCTATTTAACATACTTGTTTTCTAAGTTCATTGAACAGGGCATGGAACATGATAGCAAGAATGGAGAATGGAAGACTAACCTTAAAAAGATAAAAATGAAGAAATAGTATGTTCACGCCCGTGACCTTATATGTCACGCCCGTGATGAAGCTTAGCGCAAACTATCCAACATTTAAAGTTCATGGCCATAAAGAATGACAGCAACTGTGAATGATCATATCAGTCACGACCATGAAAGAAAGTCACGCCCGTGAGAAGACATGACTAATTCCTCTAGAGAGCTTCACGGCCAGAGTCACTACTTGGACCACGGCTAGGAAGGATGTTCACGCTCGTTAATATATAATGTCACACCCGTGATCAAACACTTCAAATCCTTCCAGAATGCTTCATGACCAAAGTCACCACTCAAGTCAAGGCTTGGAAGAACAATCACAACCGTGACACTCATACTCACGACCGTGAAAGAGGAAAAAGAAACATGTCAGGCGTGAAAATAAGAGTTGGTGCAACGACTATTTCCGCATTAAATGTAACATCCTTGACCTTCCCCCACATGCATTTCATTGAACATAAGCATCTTGCATACAATTCAATTGAACAAATGCATTTCATACGTATTTTCGTAAGAACAAGTTTATGACACGCACTAGCTACGTGTCCTAGCATTTGGCACTTGTATCGAGTAGCACATGGGTACTTATAACCTATATGAGGATTATGAATTATTAGAAATGAATTGAATAAGTGACCAAATTAAAGTAAGCAAAATGATTAGATTAAGATTAGTAAACATTTTGCATTGTTAATTTAGTTAAACCGGGCCAAAAGATTAAGCGGTATTATTGTGTAGATTAGTCGAATTATATATATATGTAAATAATAATAATAATAATAATATAGATAAAATAAAATGAAAATGAAACAAAAGAGAAATAGAAGAGAAGATAAGAGAAGAGAAATGAGAAATGAGAAGAGAAATGAGATGAGAAAAAGATAAAAAGACAAAAACATAAATCTGCCTTTATCTTCATCTTTCCCATTTCTGCCTCCTCACTTCAGCCTCGACTTCTCCTTCATTTTCCTCCATTTCAGACTTCAAATATTCCTTGTTTTACCTTGTTTTTGCACCAAATTGATCCCTTGCAAGTTCGTCCTTGGTAAGTAATCAATTATTATTGCTTTAGGGTTGATTTGAGTTGCTTAGATTCATTAATAGGTACTATTTTGAAACCCGATTTTGATGCACATCTAAATTGATTATGGTAAAGTGTAAAACACAAAAGTTGTTCCTTTATGTCTTATATTGATGTATATATAAACATTTTTGCATTATTGGGTGTATATAATGAGATATACTCTTCGTACGGAAATTGGTCAGGGTATGAACCCTCACCAAGTTAGCTACTGTGTGCTTTGATTTCGAATATGCTACAGCCATTATTTGAAGTATCTCAAAACATAAAAGTTGTAGATATATGTGTTATATATATTTATACCAAATTTAAGGTTCATATATCCTGTATATATTTAGTTATGGTGAATGGAACCATGACTGTTCCATGGTCTGAACTGCCTACTAAGTGCCCTAGGCAGAGACAGAAACCTGTTTGGATAATTTGAGCTCGTTAGAGCTAGATTCTGTAAATGGTCAAAACATGAAATTTATAGGTATATGTCTTAGCTAAATATTTGTACTAATTTAAGCTTAATTGGGTAATTATAGACTAAGTTATGGTCTTTATAAATAATACTGGTCCGGAAGCCAATTCTGTTTTGGACCAGTGAAATGTTGCTTATGATTTGAAACCTTTGAGGCATAATTGATAAAAGGTTAAAACATGAAAATGTTCCATATTTACCCATATAAGTGTCTGTAAAGTTTCATTAAAATATGACTAATATATTGTAAGTTATGATGAACCCAAATGAGTACCCTGAAATTGCCTAAATGCAGAAAACATAACACTCTTAGAAATTCCACCAAATATTGTAAAATGATCCAATTGGTCTGAAATTGTAATATGTTATATAATTATATGTTATTTTTAATTAGGAATAATAATCAGATTAATTGGTGAAGTATAGAAAAAGTTAAAGGCTAAACAGTCCCATAAGGTCACACTGCCTCATAGGAAAAATCTCAACTATTGACATGAACAATGCATATTAATTTGTTTAAGCCACATTAAGTCTCCCTAATCATGAGTTAATTGATTAATGTTTTCATATTAGGCTCACAACATATTGGAGACCCAGAAGGAGCAGATAGACAATAAGTTAGGGGTCGTAATCAAAGGAGAACGGTGAGTCTAATTATCGATTGAATTTTTAGTGCAAATGACTGTTGCTTGCTATGTGATTAATATGATTGTCATGATTGGTCCTTGATAATGTAATGATGGATAATTTGAGATATTGTGGTACATATAAATGGTATACTTGTGGTATATTTGAAGTATATGTTTGACATATGTGATATATATACATGGTATATGTATAGTATATGCAAGGTATATGTGTGGCATATGAGGTATATATGTGGTATATGTATATTATATGTGATAGGATATAATGGTTGATGAATGCTTAAATACAAGTGCATATGCATATGGACTAAAAAGGCATTGTGACTAGTTAATCGATATTGTAAAGCAAAAGAAGAGGCTTATGGCCCAACAAATGTACAAAGCGAAAGAAGAGGCCTATGGCCCAACAAATGTGCAAATGAAAAAAATGATCAAGCTAGCTAGCAAATGCAAATGCAAATGTTCACATGGAAAATGTTCACATGGAAACCCGGGGCAATGTCTATTTAACTTAGTCACAACAAAATGAAATAAGCAAAGCATTTGCATACATAAAGAGTAATGATTATATGTTTCAACTTTATTGATACTTATATGATACTGATGAATGGAATGGAATACATGGTATATATTGGATTTATGATTTATTACTATGAGTTGTTTGGTACTTTAGAGCTCATTGGATGGTTATTCTCACTGAGCCGCAACTCATCAATTTGCATCATTTTTCAGGTAAAGAAAAGTGATAGCTCATTTTGAGTAGCGTATAAAAGACATGGAGCACAGGTCACTGGCCGAGCCTCATCACTCTCTCTCCTTACATTCCACACAAGCATAAAAACATGTCATCTGTATTTTGGACTTATATGCTTGAATATGTATTATCACTCTAGATTAGTTTTGAGATGTACAAATGGAAACAACCCAAATCTTTCGGATGGGAAGTTTATGTTTTAATATATGTGATATATCGTGTTGTGGTTTTAATGTTAATTTGCAAAGTCAGTGAATAATATTATAGGATATGAGACTTGCAAGTCATTGAATGAAATTATAGGATGTGAGACTTGCAAAGTCATTAGTTGATTTTACAGGATATGATATGAAAAAAAATTACTACTATTGTTATCAGGGTATTTTCTCTTTTCAACATGCAGTATGAGATTTTTGATACAGGGATAGGTTATACTCAAATGCATATGATGTGACGTGACATTTTTGGTATTAGAGCAGGGATAGGTTCCATGGGAACATACATATGCATAAGAGCATGATAACATATGCATCCTATGTGTTGAACATTATGTAGTGACATAATTTCATTTATTTTAGGGACATCATAAGACATAATTCACCAAGGAGAGAGGGGTCGGCTGAAATGCATTGTCATGAGGCATCTCCTCATTTACATAGAGAGCAACCAGCAATAGGAGCTAGAGCTCCAGTACATGCATCACAGTCATCTCATGCAGAAGTACCCCATGAAAACCTAGAATAGGAAGTATATGGTCCTGAAATGTACAAGGAAAGACGTTATGACAAGCTGAGGCAACATGGTGCAACTGATTTCAATGGAACAACAGACCCAACAGAAGATGAAACATGGCTGAAAAGGACACAGAAGGTACTGAATATGATGAGATGTACCCCAGATGAGAAATTCGATTATGCGGTATCATTGCTGCAAGGAAATGCTTATGAATGGTGGGAGACGGTCCCCGACAGTGATGCACAACTACCGGTGTTGACATGGAATGATTTCCTCCTGGAATTTCAGAACAATTACATGCTTGAAGCGTATAAAGATGAGAAGAGGAAGGAATTCCTGAATCTAAAATAGGGGAATATGTCTATTGCAGAGTATGAAGTACAATTTAACAAATTTTCCCATTATGCCACCTTCATGGTCTCTACTGAAAGAGACAAATGCAGGAAGTTTGAGGAGGGCCTCAAATATGAGACCAGAAATAGAATCATGACTACTGATCTTGATAATTATGCCAGACTTAGAGCTGCTACAATCAGAGCTGAACGGTTAATGAAAGAAGCTTGGGAGCAACAAATTACAAGGCCATCACATGAGTTCTTTGGTGAGTCTATCAGAAGGTCGGGAAAAAGAGGTAGATATATGCCTGCACAATCTGGTAACAGAAGTGGGTACTCCAGTTCTAGAGGTCGAGGAATGACTTTCTCTTACTCAGGTAGAGGGCGGAGCCAATATGTTGAACAGAGGCCCACATGTAGTCATTGTGGCAGACAGCATACGGGCGAATCTAGAAGGCTCATAGGAGCATGTTATTTCTATGGATCGATGGAGCACATGTATAGAGAATGTCCAAATAGAGCCAAACTAGCAGAGACCAGCAGATGTAGAGGAGTATCTGAGACTACTGTTGAGGCACCGAGGGTCTACCCTACTAGTGGGACACAAGGCAGAGGAAGAGGCAGGGGCAGGACTAGTACAATGGGTAGAGGAGTGACAAGATCTGAAGGTCAGAGTTCTAGATCCCCTACTCAGGCCAGGGTGTTTGCTATGACTAGACAAGAGGCAGTGGATGCTCCTGAAGTAGTCACTGATAATATTTATATTTCTGAAATATTAGCATATGCATTGATTGACCCAGGCTCCACTCATTCATTTATATCATTGCATATGGCATCAAAACTGCATCAAATGCATGAGTCTTTGGGGATTGACATAAATGTGAGTACTCCATTGGGAACAGTGGTAGTTGTGAATAATGTTTGTCGTGATTGCCTAATATGCATTGACAGAGCTGAGTTAATAGTTGATCTAATTTTATTGCCAATATATGAATTTGATGTGATACTGGGAATGGACTGGTTAACTAGACATCATGCAATAGTGAATTGCTTTACTAAGGAAGTAATTTTGGAATCACCAAACTAGCCAAGGGTAGTGTTTCTAGGTGAAATAAAACTTGTGCCTACATGTCTAGTTTCAGCTGTAAAGGCATTTTGAATGATCAAAGAGGAATGTGAACCATATTTGGCGTATGTGACTGATACTAGAACCACTGATAACTTGCTTGAAAATATACCAGTGGTAAGGGAATTTACTGATGTATTCCCAGATGATCTACCTGGTTTACCACCAGATAGAGAGATAGAATTCACTATTGAACTAGTACCAGGAACAACACCAATATCAAGGTCACCCTACAGAATGACCCCAGTTGAGTTGAAAGAATTAAAGGCCCAATTCCAGGAGTTACTTGACAAAGGGTATATCAGACCCAGTGTATCACCATGGGGAGCTCCAGTGTTATTTGTTAAAAAGAAAGATGGAACAATGAGATTGTGCATCGATTATAGACAACTGAATAAAATGATAGTAAAGAACAAATATCCATTTCCTAGAATAGATGATTTGTTTGATCAATTGCAAGGAGCCCAAATATTCTCCAAGATTGATTTGAAATCAGGCTATTACCAGCTGAAGGTAGCAGAAGCGGATGTTCCAAAGACTGCCTTTCGAACCACGTATGGACATTATGAATTTTTAGTAATGCCATTTGGATTGACTAATGCTCCAGCTGCATTTATGGCATTGATGAATAAAGTGTTTCAACCTTATCTGGATAGGTTTGTGATAGTATTTATTGATGACATATTGGTATACTCAAAGAACAGGGGAGAACATGAACAACATTTAAAAGTTGTGTTGCAAACCTTGAGGGAGAAACAATTATATGCCAAATTGAGTAAATGTGAATTCTGGTTAGATCATTTGGTATTTCTTGGACATGTGGTGTCGTGTAAGGGCGTAGAGGTTGACCCAAAGAAAATTGAGGCTATGGTAAATTGGGAAGCTCCTAAAAATATTTCAGAAATGCGTAGTTTTCTGGGATTAGCTGGATACTACCGCAGATTTGTTGATGGATTCTCCTTAATTGCTAGACCTTTGACTAAGTTGTTGAGAAAGAATGTGCCTTTCAAGTGGACTCCAGAATGTCAGAGGAGTTTCGATGAACTAAAATACAAACTAACCTCAGCACCAGTGTTAACTATCCCTGTAGGCACAGGTGGGTTTACAGTATATAGTGATGCTTCTCACCAAGGCTTGGGATGTGTATTAATGCAACATGGTAAGGTGATAGCTTATGCATCTAGGCAACTGAGACCACATGAGATCTTATATCCAGTGCATGATTTAGAATTGGCTGCAGTTGTATTTGCAATGAAGATTTGGAGGCATTATCTGTATGGTGAGACATTCCAGATCTTCACAGACCATAAAAATTTGGGTTATTTGCTGACACAAAAAGAGTTAAACATGAGGCAAAGACGATGGTTAGAGTTGTTAAAAGATTATGACTGTACAATTGAATATCATCCAGGGAAAGCCAATGTGGTAGCAGATGCATTGAGTAGGAAGGCTAGTAGCAGCGTAGCTCACTTACATGCATCATCTTTTCCATATTTGATTCAATTACGATATATGAATGTTGAATTAAATATACATGATGAAGGATCACTGATTGCTACTCTTCAAGTCAGACCTATACTAAAGGATAGGATCAAAGAAGCACAAAGCAAAGATCCTGAATTATGAGAGAAAATTGATGTGGTAAGGCAGGGAAATAATACAAAGTTTCATTTGCAGAATAATAAATTTATGTTAAAATCATGCATATGTGTTCCAGACACTGAGAACTTGCGTCAGGAAATAATGGAAGAGGCACACAATGCACCGTATGCAATGCACCCAGGGATGACAAAGATGTATTACAGTTTAAGGCCTCATTACTGGTGGCCAAGAATGAAGAAAGACATAGTAGAATATGTCTCCAAATGCTTGACATGTCAGCAGATTAAAATTGATCATCAGGCACCAATTGGTAAGTTACATCCATTGCCAGTGCCAGAATGGAAATGGGAAAGAATAACGATGGATTTTGTCTATGGATTGCCAAGAACTCCACGGAAAAATGATGCAGTCTGGGTAATTATTGACAGATTAACCAAGTCAGCACATTTTCTACCTATCAGATGGGGCTGTACACTTGAGAGTTTGGCCAAATTATATTTGAATGAGATAGTCAGATTGCATGGCATTCCAATGTCCATTGTGTCTGATAGAGATCCACGATTTACTTCACGTTTTTGGGTGAGTTTACAGAATGCATTGGGAACAAAATTGAACTTCAGTACTGCATTCCACCCACAAACTGACAGACAATCAGAGAGGACTATACAAACATTAGAAGAAATGCTCAGAGCATGTTCAATGGAATTCAGAGGTGCTTGAGATGAATATATAACATTGATTGAATTTGCTTACAATAACCAGTATCATAGCAGTATCCAGATGGCACCATATGAGGCATTGTATGGCAGAAAGTCCCGAAGCCCCATCATTTGGGATGAAGAAGGAGCACGTGCATTAGAAGGGCCAGAGATAGTGCAAGACACAATGGATAAGATCAAGGTTATCAAGAACAAGCTAAAGGTAGCCCAAGATAGATAGAAAAGTTACGCTGATCAGCATAAAAGGGAGATGGAATATGAGATAGGTGAAAAGGTATTTCTTCGTGTATCTCCATGGAAAGGGTTAATCCGATTTGGCAAGAAGGGTAAATTGAGCCCAAGATACATAGGGCCTTATGAAATTCTTGAGAAGATTGGTCCATTGGCTTATAGGTTGGATTTACCACCCGAGATGGCTCAGATACATAATGTGTTTCATGTGAGCATGCTTAGAAGATACAGGTCAGATCCTACACATGTACTTAAGGATCAAGCCATCGAGATTGCAGAGGACATGAGTTATATAGAAGAACCAATGGAAATCATCGGATACAAGAATAAACAACTGAGAAATAGAGAAATACCTTTAGTTAAGGTATTATGGAGAAACCATTCACAAGAAGAGGCAACATGGGAAACAGAAGAAAATATGAAAAAGCAATATCCACACCTGTTTTCAGGTATTAATTTCGAGGACGAAATTTTTAAAAGGAGGGGAGAATTGTAACATCCTTGACCTTCCCCCACATGCATTTCATTGAACATAAGCATCTTGCATACAATTCAATTGAACAAATGCATTTCATACGTATTTTCGTAGGAACAAGTTTATGACACGCACTAGCTACATGTCCTAGCATTTAGCACTTGTATCGAGTAGCACATGGGTACTTATAACCTATATGAGGATTATGAAGTATTAGAAATGAATTGAATAAGTGACCAAATTAAAGTAAGCAAAATGATTAGATTAAGATTTGTAAACATTTTGCATTGTTAATTTAGTTAAACCGGGCCAAAAGATTAAGCGGTATTATTGTGTAGATTAGTCGAATTATATATATATATATAATAATAATAATAATAATAATAATAATAATAATAATAATAATAATAATAATAATAATAATAATAATAATAATAATAATAATAATAATAATAATAATATAGATAAAATAAAATGAAAATGAAACAAAAGAGAAATAGAAGAGAAGAGAAGAGAAATGAGAAATGAGAAGAGAAATGAGATGAGAAAAAGATAAAAAGACAAAAACATAAATCTGCCTTTATCTTCATATTTCCCATTTCTGCCTCCTCACTTCAGTCCCGACTTCTCCTTCATTTTCCTCCATTTCAGACTTCCAATATTCCTTGTTTTACCTTGTTTTTTCACCAAATTTATCCCTTGCAAGTTCGTCCTTGGTAAGTAATCAATTCTTATTGCTTTAGGGTTTATTTGAGTTACTTAGGTTCATTAATAGGCACTGTTTTGCAAACCGATTTTGATGCACATATAAATTGATTATGGTAAAGTGTAAAACACAAAATTTGTTCCTTTATGTCTTATATTTATGGATATGTAAACTTTTTTGCATGATGTGGTGTATATAATGAGATATACTCTTCGTACTGAAACTGGTCAGGGTATGAACCCTAACCAAGTTAGCTACTGTGTGCTTTGATTTCGAATATGTTACAGCCATTATTTGAAGTATCTCAAAACATAAAGGTTGTAGATATATGTGTTATGTATAGTTATAACAAATTTTAGGTTCATAGGTCTTGTACATATTTAGTTATGGTGAATGGAACCATGACTGTTCCATGGTCTGAACTGCCTACTGAGTGCCCTGGGCAGAGACAGAAATATGTTTGGATAATATGAGCTCGTTAGAGCTAGATTCTGTAAATGGTCAAAACATGAAATATATAGGTATATGTCTTAGCGAAATATTTGTACTAATGGAAGATTAATTGGGTAAGTATAGACTAAGTTATCATCTTTATAAATAATACTGGTCCGGAAGCCAATTCTGTTCTGGACCAGTGAAATGTTGCTTATGATTTGAAGACCTTAGAGGCATAATTGATAAATGGTTAAAACATGAAAAATTTTCCATATGAACCCATATAGGTTTCTGTAAAGGTTCATTAAAATATGACTAATATAATGTAAGTTATGATGAAACCAAATGAGTACCCTGAAACTGCCTAAAGGCAGAAAACAAGGCAGAAAACAGAACACTCTTAGAAATTCCACCAAATATTTTACAATGATCCAATTTGTATGAAATTTTAATATGTTCTATAATTATATGTTATTTTTTATTAGGAACAAGAATCAGATTAATTGGTCAAGTATAGAAAACGTTAAAGGCTAAATAGTCCCATAAGGTCACACTGCCTCATAGGAAAAATCTCAACTATTGAAATGAACAATGCATATTAATTTGTTTAAGTCACATTAAGTCTCCCTAATCATGAGTTAATTGATTAATGTTTTCATATTAGGCTCGTAACATATTGGAGACCCACAAGGAGCAGATAGAGAATAAGTTAGGGGTCGTAATCAAAGGAGAACGGTGAGTCTAATTATCGATTGAATTCTTTAGTGCAAATGATTGTTGCTTGCTATGTGATTAATATGATTGTCATGATTGGTCCTTGATAATGTAATGATGGATAATTTGTGACATTTTGGTACATATAAATGGTATACTTGTGGTATATTTGAAGTATATGTTTGACATATGTGATATATATACATGGTATATGTATAGTATATGCAAGGTATATGTGTGGCATATGAGGTATATATGTGGTATATGTATATTATATGTGATAGGATATAATGGTTGATGAATGCTTAAATACAAGTGCATGTGCATATGGACTAAAAAGGCGTTGTGACTAGTTAATCGATATTGTAAAGCAAAAGAAGAGGCTTATGGCCCAACAAATGTACAAAGCGAAAGAAGAGGCCTATGGCCCAACAAATGTGCAAATGAAAAAAATGATCAAGCTAGCTAGCAAATGCAAATGCAAATGTTCACATGGAAATCCAGGGCAATGTCTGTTTAACTTAGTCACAACAAAATGAAATAAGCAAAGCATTTGCATACATAAAGAGTAATGATTATATGTTTCAACTTTATTGATACTTATATGATACTGATGAATGGAATTGAATACATGGTATATATTGGATTTATGATTTATTACTATGAGTTGTTTGGTACTTTAGAGCTCATTGGATGGTTATTCTCACTGAGCCGTAACTCATCAATTTGCATCATTTTTCAGGTAAAGAAAAGTGATAGCTCATTTTGAGTAGCGTATAAAAGACATGGAGCACAGGTCACTGGCCGAGCCTCATCACTCTCTCTCCTTGCATTCCACACAAGCATAAAAACATGTCATATGTATTTTGGACTTATATGCTTGAATATGTATTATCACTCTAGATTAGTTTTGAGATGTACAAATGGAAACAACCCGTAATCTTTCGGATGGGAAGTTTATGTTTTAATATATGTGATATATTGTGTTGTGGTTTTAATGTTAATTTGCAAAGTCAGTGAATAATATTTTAGGATATGAGACTTGCAAGTCATTGAATGAAATTATAGGATGTGAGACTTGCAAAGTCATTAGCTGATTTTACAGGATATGATATGAAAAAAATTACTACTATTGTTATCAGGGTATTTTCTCTTTTCAACATGCAGTATGAGATTATTTGATACAGGGATAGGTTATACTCAAGTGCATATGATGTGGTGTTAGATTAAATGCATCCAAACAACTATAATTCTTCATGGAAGTATAAATGCAAGTCATTTATGAATCCAGAAGAAGAGAATAGCTAATAATTCTCATTAAAATCTTGTTGTAAGCGATTTGTGCATTTAATACTTTCGAAACAAACATTTATTCTCTATAAAAAAATTTTTCTCATTATTCTCTAAGCATTATAGATTTGTAAGTGTTTCTATTTGTAATCGACTACTCAAGTCAGTTTGGGTATTTTCGGTTAAGAGTAGAACACTTGTAAGGGTTATTTGTGTGAGCCTTTAAAACACAAGGGATTTATGGGTTAGGTGTGATCCATTGTTAGAAACACCATAGTTGGGAGTGAGCTTGTAAAACTCCATTGTAACAGTTAGTGTGTTAGTGAAACTCTCAATTGAGATTGGAGAGAGGAGTCGGGTTTGTTAACACCCAAACCTCTATAAAAATTCCTATGTGAAATCTTCCTATCCCTACTCAACTTAACTTTTTTTCCACACTTAAAAGTTAAAATTTTTAATATCCAATTCAACCCCCCTTCTTGGTTCAATATCTGTGCAAAAATTGGTATCAGAGCTTAGTCTAGCATCGAAGCCTAAACAACGCTAGCAAAGATCAAGATATGGCCAATGAAGGATTCCAAAGTCTCAAGCCTTACTTTGATGGAGAAAATTATGCTCATTGGAAGTTTCAGATGGAGACATATTTGGATAGTGAAGGAATTGAAGTCTGGGATAGTGTTCGGATAGAATGGACACCACCAACTAGAGGAGGAGTTGATGGTGAAGAAGAAATCTTGTCAAGAGATGATTGGACAGAGCCTCTAAGAAGAGAAAACTTCAAAAACAAGATGACAATGACAATTCTCTCAAGCTCATTATCCATTGAAGAATGTGGCAGAATACAACACTGCCCAACTGCTTACCACAAGTGGAAAACATTGGAAAACTATCATGAAGGAACAAAGCAAGTTAAATACAAGAAGATTCAACTTCTTACCTTAGAGTATGAGCTCTTCAAGATGAAATCCAATGAGTCAATTACTGACATGACCAACCATCTTCTAGCCATCATAAATGGCATGAGAAAACTTGAGAAACACTTGAGCTTGAAAAATGTTAATAACAAAATCCTGAGAAGTCTTCCTCTCAAAGATTACAGTTCAAGAGTTGTCGGTATAGAAGAGGCAAATGAAGACATGAGCATCATGAATACTGATGTGCTTATTGGCAAACTTCTTACATATGAAATGGCAGTGAAAAGGGATAGAGAGCTTTAAGTAGAGCTAGAAAAAAGAAAGCCTCTTGCACTAAAAGCCTCTACTTCAAAATCTCAAGAGGAAGTTGAAGATGATGAAGAAAAGAGTGATGATGCAAATGAGGACATTGTTATGCTCTCAAGAAGGCTGAAAAGAATTATTGAGAAGAGAATGAGCAACTCTAGAAAATTCGAGCAAAGAAACCTCAGACGGACTTTTAATGATGCAAAAGAAGTAAATAGGAGGTAAAGTGCTATGAATGTAGGAAGAACGAGCATAATAAACTAGAATGTCCAAGGCTCAAAAAGTACAAAAGAAAATACCAAAGAGACAATGGGAAGAAAGGTGATGAAGCCACATGGGATGACGAAAGCTCCTCAAGTGAAAAAGATGACAATGAAAGTGAAGAGGTCAACCTATGCTTCATGGCTATAGAGGATCACGTCTCGGATAAGGTATGATCACTTCACTCATACTCTTTCAATAATGATAGTAGTGATAATGATAGTAAGAGTGAAGATAATGATGATGAGCAAAGCCTAATATAAGTATTGAATCTAGAACTAGAGAAATATAGAAGTAAATTCAATACTTATAAGAATAACATTTCTAATTTGAAAATCAAAATGGAAGCTTTAGAAAAGCAGAACTTTAAGCTTAAATCATCAAATGAATCTCTTCAAAAGTCATTAGATGAATACTTTTCAAGACCCTCAACCAAATCCTTGCTTAAAGAAAACAATACTTTAAAAAATGAAGTTGAGGAACTTGGAAACTCCATTCCAAAATTTCACAAGGGAAATGAGAGTTTAGATACTCTCATTGTGTCTCGAAGACCACCCTTAATCAGACATGGTCTAGGATTTAAGGATACATCATCATCTTCTCACAAGACTACTTTTGTTAAGTTAAGTGAACCTCACATCTCCACATTTGCTGTAACAGCCCCAAGGGCTAAGTGCACAAAATACACTAAATCTTCTATACATAAGAGGGATTAACAAGGATTGGTAAGCCTAAGAAAGAAACCTCAAAAGGCTAATCATGCCTTTATTTATAAGAAGCATGCATCTAGAAAAGCACCAATTAATCATGATTGTGCATGTCATTGATCTCAAACTCAATCTAATAGAAATATGGCATTCAAGAGCATTGTAAGACCAAAAAGCATATTTAAACCTAAACAATGTAATTATTGTATGAAATTTGGTCACATAAATAAACATTGCTGGATAAGGAAGGCTCATTGGAAACCTTCATGTTCTAACCCCCAAGGACACAAGCTCATTTGGGTACCTAAAAATCATACTTGAATTGTGATTTTATAGGTATGCCTCAAGTCCACAATAAACAAAAATGCTTGGCTAGTAGACAGTGGATGCTCAAGGCATATGACAGGAGACAAATAACTTTTCATTGAAATCAAAAGTATTGATGGAGGTAAAGTTACCTTTGAAAACAATGCTAAGGGTAAGGTAATTGGCATTGGCTCTATTGGTATTGATGGTACTAATTTCATTAAAAATGTCTTGCTTGTTGATGGCTTGAAATATAACTTGTTAAGTGAAAGGAAACAAAGTAATCTTTACTTCCAACAAATGTCTTGAAACCTCTTTTAATGGCCAAGAGATATTTAAAGGAAATAGAGATGTCAATACCTACATAATAGACTTACACAAAATATCTAACCATTCATTTAAGTGTCTTGTGACTGCTAGTGATGAATCTTGGCTGTGGCATAGAAGGCTTGGTCATGCAAGCATGGATTTAAATCAAAGCCTCAACATAGGAGAGCTAGTAAAGTCAAATTTGAAAAAGACAAGACATGTGAACCTTGCCAAAGAGGAAAACAACACAAGTCTTCCTTTAAATCCAAAAACATTGTAAGTACCTCAAAAACTCTACAACTCCTGCATCTAGATTTATTTGGACCTACTAGAATTGCAAGCTTAGGAGGTAAACACTATGCCTTTGTCATCATAGATGAGTACTCTAGATTTACTTAGGTAATTTTCTTAGCTCAAAAGAGTGATACCTTTGAAACTTTCAAAAATTTTGCTAAAAGAGTTCAAAATGAAAAAGATATTAGATTTCAAAAATAAGAAGTGACCATGGAAAAGAATTTGAAAATGAAAACTTTGAAAGCTTTTGTCTTGAACATGACATTTCACATAATTTTTCATCTCCTGGGACACCTCAACAAAAGGGGGTAGTCGAAAGGAAAAATCGAACTTTAATTGAAATGGCTCAAACAATGCTCAATGAGTATGGTTTACCAACTTACTTCTGGGCTGAAGGCACAAATAATGCATGTTATATTTCAAATCGAGTTTTAAAAAGACCTCCCTTAAACAAAACTTCATTTGAGCTATGGAATGGAAGAAAGTCATTGATATCATACTTTAGAGTATTTTGGATGCAAGTGTTCCATATTGAATACCAAGGACAACCTTGGAAAATTTGTCACTAAATCTAATGAGGGTATCTTTTTAGGAGACTCTACAACTAGTAAAGCATATAGAGTATTTAATAAAAAGTCATTAACTGTTGAAGAATCTATGTATGTTTTTTTTGATGAATCTAGTAGGCTTGATCTTGTGAAAGGTAGTGTTCTTGATGATGTTGTAGGTACCATGGAAAGACTTGATCTTGAAAATGAAAGAGAAAAAAAAAGATCAAGAAGATTCACATCAAGATGATTCTCTACCTCCAACTCAAGAGAAAAACAGGCAAGAGCTCCCAAAGGAATGAAGATTGACAAAAGATCACCCCAAAGAGCAAATCATTGGTGATCCTACAAGGGGAGTAAGTACTAGATCTCATCTCAAGCATTTAGTTTCTGACCTTGCTTTTGTTTCTCAAATTGAGCCTAAAAATATTGATGAGGCTCTTAATGATGAAAGTTGGGTGATTGCCATGCAAGAGGAACTCAACCAATTTGAGAGAAGTAAGGTATGGACCTTAATACCTAGACCCAAGGAGCATCAAATAATAGGAAGCAAATGGGTATTTAGAAATAAACTAGATGCACAAGGTTCAATAACTAGGAATAAGGCTAGGTTGGTTGAAAAATGATATAATCAGGAAGAAGAAATAGATTATGATGAGACATATGCTCCAGTAGCTAGATTAGAAGCCATAAGAATACTTTTAGCATATCCATGCCATATGAATTTCAAACTCTTTCACATGGATGTCAAAAGTGTTTTCTTAAATGATTTTATAGAAGAAGAAGTTTATGTAGAACAACCACCAGGATTTGAAAGCTTTGATTTGCCCAACCATGTATTTAAACTTTCAAAAGCTTTATATGATTTGAAACAAGCCCCAAGAGTTTGGTATGAAAGACTAAGTTCTTTTCTCTTATAAAATAATTTTACAAAGGGGAATTTTGACACTACATTATTCATTAAAAAGCATAAGCATGATACTCTAATTTTTCAAATTTATATTGATGATATCATATTTGGGTCTACTAATGAATTGCTTTGTCAAGAATTTGCTAAATGTATGACAAGGGAATTCAAAATGAGAATGATGGGTGAGTTAAAATTCTTGTTCGTTCTATAAATAAAACAAGGCAATAAGGGCATATTCATCAACCAATCCAAATATGCCAAAGTCTTACTTAAGAAATTTGGAATGGAAGGATGCAAAAACGTCAAGACTCCAATGAGCACATCAACAAAATTGGACAAGGATTAAAAGAGTAAGAGCATTAATGAAAAGCTCTATAGAGGTATGATCGGATCACTTTTACATCTTACTGCCTCTAGACCTAACATAATATACAGTGTATGATTATGTGCTCGCTTTCAATCATGATCTAGGTTTATGGTATCCTAAAAATTCATCCTTTCACATTATAGGATATTCAGATGATAATTACGCTAGAAGTCTTTTAGATAGAAAAAGTACTTCGGGTACTTGTCACTTTATTGGAGAATGCTTAGTTTCTTGGTTTAGCAAGAAACAAGTTTCAGTTGCTCTTTCTACCGTTGAAGCGGAGTATGTGGCAACAGGATGTTGTTGTACACAAATCCTTTGGATGAAACAACAACTTAAGGATTATGGTCATAGTATGAACCATATACCTATTAGATGTGACAATACAAGTGCTATAAATCTAAGAATCCCATTCAACACTCTAGAAGTGAGCATATTGACATAAGACATCATTTTATTAGAGATCATGTTCAATATGGAGATGTTGTATTGGAATTTCTAAGCACAGACAATCAATTGGCAGATATCTTCACTAAGTCTCTAAATGAGGAAAGATTTAATTTCATAAGAAGAGAGCTTGGTATGATTGATGGATTAACTTTATGATTGGCAAAATTGTCGAACCTTGATTATTAATCTTGTGTCTTTTGTCTCATCTTTTTAGATATGAGGTAGCTAATTTGATAGAAATATATGTTATAGGGGATAAAAGCTTCTTAGAATTGTTTTAGACTTAATTTTATCTAATGAGAATTTTAGGCAATTCACGCCTGTAACATATATTCACGGCCATGATCATAATCACCAAATGGTCTAGTAGCTTTCACGACTTGCTTCACAACATGCTTCACGGTTGAAGGCAGTGAAGTCTATGTTTGCCCAGATATTGAACCAAGAAGGGGGTTGAATTGGATATTAAAAATTTTAACTTTCATGTATGGAAAGAAAAGTTAAGTTGAGTAGGGATAGGAAGATTTCACATAAGAATTTTTATAGAGGTTCGGGTGTTAACAAACCCTACTCCTCTCCCCAATCTCAATTAGGAGTTTCACTAACACACAAAGTGTTACAATGGAGTTTTACAAACTCACTCCCAACTATGGTGTTTCTAACAATGGATCACACCTAACCCAGAAATCCCTTGTGTTTTAATGGCTCACACAATAAACCAATTCCTTGTGTTTTAAAGGCTCACATAAATAACCCTTACAAGTGTTCTACTCTTAATCCAAAATACCCAAACTCACTTGAGTAGTAGATTACAAAGAGAAACACTTCCAAATCTATAATGCTCAGAGAATAATGAGCAAACAAATTTTACAGAGAATAAATGTTTGTTTTGAAAGTATTAAATGCACAAATGGCTTATAACAAGATTTTGATTAGATGTATTAGCTATTCTCTTCTTCTGGATTCATAAATGACTTGCATTTATACTTCCATGGCGAATTATAGCTGTTTGGTTGCATTTAATGTGGAAATAGCCATTGCACCAACTCTTATTTTTGCGCTTGACATGTTTCTCTTTCCTCTTTCACGGTCATGAGTATGAGTGTCACGGTCATGACTATTCTTCCAAGTCGTGACTTGAGTGGTGACTTTGGCTATGAAGCATTCTGGAAGGATTTGAAGTGTTTGATCACAGGCGTGACATTATATATTAACGGGCGTGAACATCCTTTCTAGCCGTGGTCCAAGTAGTGACTCTGGTCGTGAAGCTCTCTAGAGGAATTAGTCATGTCTTCTCATGGGCGTGACTTTCTTTCACAGTCGTGACTGATATGATCATTCGCAATTGCTATCATTCTTCATGGCCGTGAACTTTAAATATTGGATAGTTCGCACTAAGCTTCATCACGGGCATGAACATGCTATTTCTTCATTTTTTGTCTTTTTAAGGTTAGTCTTCCATTCTCCATTCTTGCTATCATGTTCCATACACTGTTCAATGAACTTAGAAAATAAGTATGTTAAATACATTATTGCTATTTTATTTGTTAGCATCAATATGACAGAAATACCCTTTAAGGTTCAACAATCTCCCCCTTTTTTATGGTGACAAATAATCTAGCAATATGTGCTTTTGAGAAGTCTCCCCCTCAAAAGATGCTTAAGATAAAAAATTACTGAAGTGCAAGAATTGTAAAGAATGATGAAGTGTAGCATCAAAATATGCAAGGTATATATCCAATATATACCAAATTTTTACTTAAGACAAGTTAAGTATATGCAAAGTATATTTAAGGTATATTTAAAGTATATCAAGTGCATATTCATTCATGTACTTGCATCAAGGTATATGCAAAGTATACTTAAGGTATATTTAAGGTATATCAACTCATTTGCATACTTGCATATTCATTTGATTCAAAATAAGTATTTCAAATATATTGCATTTAACTTTAAATATAATATATTGCTAGGTTCTCCCCCTTTTGTCATCAACAAAAAGAATAACAAAAAGATAAATCATAATGGAAAACAAAAGCAATTATATTAATGTGAAAAGAAAAATACAAGGATTTGACAAAGTGATTGAAAGTCCTACATGAAACAAGCTAGAAAATAACATAGCTAACATATAGTCTAGCTAGATTTTGAGTCGGACATCTCGTTTCTAAGGCGAGCTACTTCCGCCTTGAGGCTCTCCATGCGAGACTCCATGAAATCCTTGAGGTTCTCTAACCTCTCATCCATCGAAGCCTGCAATTGCTCAAACCATGGTGCTAAGAGATCAACCACTTGCTAAGCCAAGTTTGGTGTGGAGGCAGAGGATTGTCCAATTTCCTGCTCAACCTCTGGAGGTGCCATCTCAACTCAAACTCTCTTCCTCTACTGGATTCCTTGGAGGCTAGCTTTGAAGTCATCCGAGTCATTGTCCTCCCAAATAATCTCACCAGCAGTGTTGGGGAAGCAGTAGTAGATGTTGTTCTCTTGAACTATACAAATAGCCGCTCCCATTTTGATAAAGGACTCGACGACTAGTCGGTCTCGAGAATGTGCTGGTATAAGGTTGAAGTGGTGCTCCTCTAGCTTTAAATACCCCAGCTTGATAGCAAGGTGAGACACATACCCACCAATCAGAATGTCTCCGGATGGCTTGGTGGCAATTGATAGAAAATGGTTTGCAAACAATCGAGATAAAGCCACTGTTAGGCCTCTCCGGGCCATCTCCAGGAGAAAGAGCTCGAACTTCTGAATCAATCCATTGTTGTCTCCTCTAGCAAAAATGCTATAGGTTAGAAACCTATGCAAGTACTTATGCACTAGGGATTGAAGATGGGTGCTTTTCTTTTTTTTGACATCCCAGCTGCAGTCAAGCCCGAAGTGAGTCCATGCCTGAGTAGCATAGAACTCCACCTCACTCTCATTCAGGATATCGTCAGAGGGAAGGTTGAACATGTCACCAAAATCTATGGCAGAGAGGGTGTTCGGACGCTTGCAAAGTTGGAATTTTATCGTGCTGGTAGGAGAGACTTGCAGGGTGCTCAGGAACTCTAGAGTTGGTTCCCTCAGCGTCGGTGGATGGATATTGATGAAATCTTTTAGATGACAAGCCTGGAGTTGTTCTGTCATACTTGTTTCGAGTCCAAGTGTTCTGATAGCTTTCCACTCAAATGATCGAGAGAAAAAGAGTGGTCTTTTCTTGAGAACCGAGTATCTTGGATGACAGTGCTCCAGAATAATGTTTATAAGGTAGTCCGTGTACCTTCTTGGAGCATGAGACTTCTTTTTGGTACCTTTTGAGGAGTCGATTTCCATTTTTGATTGAGAAATGTATTTTTGAAGAGTGAAAATCTTATGGAAATTTTGGAGTAGAACCTAAGGTGTTTTGATTTTTAATGGTGGAGAAAGTTTTTGAACGTATTTATAGATGGAATGAGTTGCTAGGGGGCCAAAATCTTCAAAATGGTATTCAATGGTGATAAATGAGAGAAGTTGAGAGAAGTTGGAGAGTTGGAAATTAGAGAAATAACGACAGAAACATTTTATTGCCGACATCTTCACGTGTGTGAAAACTAAGTCACAAGCATGAAATATCGTGTTCACGATTTGCTGAAGAGACGCTCTACCCGTGAAGAGAGATGTGAAACTATTCACGGTCGTGACAATTAAAGGTAATGGGCATGAATGATGAAATATCATGGTGGTGACAAATGAGTCACGGGCGTGAAGTATAATCTTCACTACTTGTGATCGTGAAACAGAGCGTGACACAAATTGGGAATGCTTCTGTAAGTTTTTGGTGGAAATGTTCACGGTCGTGAATAAGCATCATGGGCTTGAACAGAGGGTTTCACGAGGGTGATAGAAAAAAGGTTATGGGCATCTTGGAAACATAAAAATAATTAAAAAGATATGAAAAAGTGGAGTTCCCATTGTTTACGCACATGACATAAGATATGAAAAAGTGGAGTTCCCATTGTTTACGCACATGACATAAGTAATCACGACCGTGAATGTCTCGAAATTTAGATTCTAAAGCTGAAGATCTTCATGACCATAACATGTGTGCACACCCATGAAGATTTGCAGTTTAAATTGGATAGTTTTGTATTTTTGATAGAAACTTACAAAAATTCAAACTAAAACCCTCGCCACTATACCTCTGAATCCCCATAATCAATTCCCATTCTTTTCCCTTTCAATTTTGATTGATAAAATACAAATCTCCATCATTGATGAGATTAAAACATATTAAATACCAAGTGTTTTCACCATATTTTTAAAGTCAGAGCCAATGAGTGCTAGAACACATTTTTACCCCTAGAATACAATTCGTAATCATTGATATAGAGGTAAGGGATTATGTTTTTCATTAATCTTTCAATGGTTTAGTTCAGTTTTGATGAGGTTGAGATTTTTATGGGTTTAAGTTGAGTTTTTTACATTATTAATGGTTTAAATAGCTAGAATGATAATTTAGATTATAATAAAGGTTCTGATTATACGTTAAGAACTAAAATAAAGGGTGGAGAATCCCACTAGAGGTAGTAGACGTGAGAGATAGAGTTTAAGGCTCTAATAGTCAAGGTTTGTGCATATACACATTTTAATTCGAATATATTATGCTTGTGCTATGAAATATAATTCTAATATGTTAATTGGCATAAAATATGATATGTTAGTTGCGGGATTTGAGATAATTGACTCTTCAAATTCTGAGATGCATAATGAAAATTTATACATGACAATTGATTGTGTTATGACATTTTTATTGGTAGACAAGTTCTTAATTGACTGAGGATGGTTGGAAGATAGCTTGTTTATAATTGATTAAATGTTATATATATTGGAAAGTGTAGATAGGAGTGGCTAACATTGGTTAGATTTAGTACCAATGCATGATTGTGTGTGGTTTTGGCTTTAAACAGTGCTGAAAAATTGTTATAGACTGATATTTTATGGCCATGAAGGTAGCCTTCACGCCTATGAATGTCCACATAGAGCCAGTCATGGGAAGATAACCTATGGAATAAGGCTTCACGCCTATGAATATACCATTCACACTTGTGAATGCCCTGTATCTAGAATTTGTAAATTGAATTATATGATAGAATTACTTGAGTAAGTTTTGCACCCACATTTAACATGATTAATTGAGATGGTATACAGTATGATAACATGATTATGAACAATGGTTATGCACATGATGCTCTAAATTAAGAAGTGTTATGTGATGATTATGTTAGACTATGAAATGAGACATAACCGATACATATAACACGAATATGTTTATAAATGGCCATTCTTTATTTTCGGACTACCCTAAAATAAATGGCATGCCATTGAGGGGGTTATAATGCCATAGAATATTATTATGTGTTAATTAGGGTGGCTTAAACTCAGGTCAGAGTCTTCTAGTTATTTAGGGACAAGATGACTTAAGTTATGGTTAAAGTGCTCCTAATTTGAGAAGCTCGAGACTAGCAATACAAATAGATATAGTTAGTGAGCATGATGACTTAAGCTCGAATTAGAATGCTTTTGTTTCATAACCCACATCCAGGTAGTCTGGATCTAGAGTATTGTGCAGAATATAGTAAATGTGGTATTGTGGAACATAGTAAATTATAAAGAGAAAACATTAAATTATTTATAATTCATTAATACAAAAAGGAAATAAGAATTTTGGAATGAAAATGCAATAAATTTATAAAGCTAAAAGAAGTGAATTATTGTAATACAGAAATCAGTGAATTATTATAAAGCAAAACACAGTGAATTGTAATGCAGAATATAGTTATACCCTGGAAATGGGTATAAAATCCATAATCAAGTATATGAAACCAATTGTTGGATAGTTGTCCTATATGATATATTTGCCATATACAATTGATGACATAGAAGCACTTATGTGATATGTCCTATGATTATTAGTTGTTGGGATGATAATACCCTCTTAACTTTCTTGGCAGATGATATCCAACTGGGGAGATCCATGATCCATAAAGATGATACTTGTAGCTTGAGGATCTCTCAATCCATCCTAAACCATCTGTAATGGTGAGCCTCATTTTTCAGAATACCACCTGCATATCAACATGGGTGCACAAACTCTCTCTCATGGTTAGTGATTGACATGTTCCATTATCTCAAATTTAGGACCTTGCAGTGCTATCGGCCACCAATCATAAGCATTCTCCTGGAGTAATGACACTGCATACTCGTACAACTACTTTGGCATGTAATGCATCTATTAGAATACTCATTCAACTATCTATAGCCAGAACTTAGTTGCTATGGAGTCATCATTCCTTTTGTCATAGATGTTGGTGGCTCCAAACTCCTAAAAATTTTTAAGCAGTAGGATGGGTTGAGCCAACTGTGTTATTTTATATAGTAAGCCTACCATGTTCCTTAATGCTGGATCTTGAACATGTTTCTCATACATATGATAGTGGAATTTAAAATTTTATCAATTCCAAAACCCATGGAACGCCCTATGTAATTTAAATCGGATTACATACCATCAAATAAAAGAAGTTGATTACCTTGTTTGCAACTCTTAATCTTCCAAGTTGTGCTCTTTTCCTTCTTTGTTAGGTTGTAGTCAACCACAACAATCTAAAAGTTCAATTGTCTCTAACAAAAATGCACTTGAAGGAATAAAGAGAAAAACCACAATGGAGATAGGGTGACAATCAACCTAAGTGCTAGCTATGGTGAATTATCTTATGAGATAGATGGAAAGAGAGAAATTTTCATTCTCTAAGTTGGAAACCATGAAATTAACCTCTAATAAAGTTATTTATAAGTCCTCTAATATTATTAGAGTAGAATTTCTCAAACCTTATGTTTTAAGCTTCCTATTTAAAATAAAATTGCTTAACTGACTTGATTTGCAACCATGAATAACCGCGAATAATGTTGATGTTGGGCAAAGTCATGACCATGAGGTATTGTTGTGCCTGCAACATTTTGCAACACAAAATGGTAGAACGATTCCCGAATCATTAGCAAGTGCAAACTCCATCATGAATACCCTATCCATGATTGTGATATACTATTGGGACTAGGAGCCATTTGAAACCATGATATTCGATTCGTGACGGTGAATTTGTTTTGCCCAAATTTTCTCTCAATTCTCTTTGGATCTAATCCAAAGCCCATTTCTAATTTCGTTCATTCCTTCTATGCATATGACCTAATAGATTCCCAATTATGCGAGGAGCTTAAATCATCACATGATTTTGAGCAAATCATGAGCAAAATCTAGCAATACATCATAGCCATCCAATTAACCAAAAAGTTAGTGGTCTGACTATAAACCCTTCTATAGATAATTACTATACAATTCATAATTGTACCACCCTATACCTCATTTGGTTCAAAGAATGAATTGTGTGTCAATTTCCACTAGACTGACAATATGACATCTAGTCCAAATGATATTAGTTCTAGTATATGAGACTTATTACTCTATTAGACATGTCTTTAATGACCTTCTTCAAGACTTTTCCACCTCAGTTAAGAATTTTTAAATAATGATCTCTACAAGGGACCATAGGTATACTCTTTAGTGGTGAATCCTTTATTGACTACTTAACTACTTTTGGATACCTCATGCTATACCCAATCACCACCCTATGAGCAACCTTAGAGAGGCAACAAGGAATGGAGTCAAAGTATGGGCTTTAGTATGCAAGTTAACCTTGAACATCTTAAGTCTAAGGATATTTGCACGATTGCTATGATGAGACTATCACTGACATTAAATACATATCTATATAATTGTCTTATAATAGGTCATCCAATGTACTTGGATACTCTAGTAAGCACCCATATGTTCATTATAATCATCTCTTATCTTCATCTTTTAAGATCAGTTGCTTAACTTAGTCAAGGAGTATAACATGTGCTAGTGTATCTAAATTAACAATGTTTTGTCTTATTAATCCTATGACTATGGATCATTTAGATTTAAAAATCATTGCATATGATAGGAATCTCATTATCAAAATCTCATTTTTCCTTCATGCTCTATTACATACCAAAGACTTCATTAAATAGTCTAAGATCTAAATCAAATTCATATATGAATAAACACTAATATAATGAAAAATCCTTTATTAATTATAAATGAGTGCATCAAGTGACTAAGGTGATTGCCTTTAGAGCAACTCTCTAACACTTAATAAATTTGTTTGTCCAACACTAGTACTGGAATGTCCATATGATGATGTGGATTTGGATCTAGCTTTAGTAGCTCATGGATGTTTAGATCAAGATGACACCTCCTTATCTAAGGGCTCATTACTCTCTACATGTTAGACGATAATCCGCTATGATCTGAAATCCATAACTACCTATAAGGTCAGAAATAACGGTCCTAATTAGTTAGCAACAACCTATATATGCAAATGCTCCTGTACGCATGCTTTGCAGTTCTTATATTTTCAAAATTCTTTTTGAAATCCCAAAATCATCCAAACCGATCTCTGATACCAAAAATAATGTAACACTCCCTCATCTTACCTAACCAATGGCCGCCAAGAAAGTGCTATGCAAACTTCCTCTCAAAAAACTGTTTATAATATATTGAAAAGATGGATATATATATATATATATATATATATATATATATATATATATATATATATATATATACTATTTACATTTTATATATACAAAAGTGATGTTATACAAAAGTACAATTGAACTATTTATAAAGGATCATGGTTTTGTACACATTCAAAATGAGAAATCAAAAATCAAAAGTACAAAAACAAATTCACCCATAATTGGTTCTATGCTATGTCATTGGCCTTAGGATCCCACTGAAATTAACCTTTATCTACAACTTGTTTTTATGAACGGCAACAACCCTTCACACTATTCGAGAGAACAAACATATCTCACATGAAGCACTAAGCTAAGTGATTCATACAAATAGTCAATAAACTATATGGCAAACAAACATTCACATACTTGTAAGAATTCATGCACAAATTGCCAATATAAATATTATTGAAGCGATAATATATCATACCTATCACGTTATAAACTATCTCTATGAATTTCATTTTCATAAATTACATTTTGCACATTCCACTTGCCATTACTTAATAATATCACTAATCTTTCATACTTCTTTTCAATCACTTACCTCTTTCTTTCATATGTCTCTGTTTGCCATATATTCCTCATCCTTTATTTTCAATATATGCCCAAGATGCCCAAACCAGATACTAGGAGATAAAAGGGCTATAAACAAGAACTTGTCCTATTTGAATGGGTGCCATATAATATGAGACAATGAATGTCATTGATAATGGGTTACAAATTGCCTACAGGCTTTAAACACCTATGGGCACAATACCAACCTATTTATCCACTATAGTCTAGGATAGACTAATATGTTGGGGTCAAATTCCTTTCCACAATTTCATGTTTTCATCGCTCTTTATTAAAATCTTTTATAAGATTTTATCATTTTTCTTATATAAAAATCTTTCAAACATATAATTCACATCTTGATCATATCCATATTATTTCTATTCATTCTATGCATTTAAACACATATTATGTCATATTTTAAAGCATATATCAATTTAGCATTCAGTTAGCTTATGAATAAATTTTACTTAAAATAGAGCTTTCACATGACAATGATGTAGCAGTTGCTTCACAACCGTGAATGAATGTCTAGAACTTGTGAATAGTTTTGGAACAATTTTACGATCGTGACAAATACTTCATGCCCCTGATTTCAATCTGGGACAGCTTCACGCCTGTCACACTTTATTTTGTCCCAAGCCATAAAAGAATCTAGATTGAATAATACCCTTTCTAAGCAAGGTTCATGCCTATGAATCATTGATTCAAGCCCGTGAGCAAGGCTGGAAAGCTACTTTTGATTGTTAAAGGAACAACTTAGATTATATCCTTTTGTTAAAAAATGAATTTAATTTTTTTTTGTCTCAAATTTTAATTTTAATTCAATGACATATCAATATGATGATATTATATGTTGTTGATGATAATTAAAAGGTTTGGATTTGATTTAAATATGAAATTTGAAGTTATGCATAGTTACTGAATTTCTAAGGTTTATGAAACCTAGTTATTCCAATTGAGTTGTTTGTAGGGCTACTTGAATTTTGTTTGTTAATTTAATTAATCAAATATTTTTATGATATATTTAGAATGTGTTTTAACTTCTAGAAAACACCTATTATGATACAAAAATCATTTTTCATCATGGAACAAACAAAATATGTAACTAGGTTGAGAATCATCTTACCATGTGATGGGACTATTTTGTGTTGTTTAACTTAATGACGTGTAACTTGATGATCATAACCTTAATTCATGTTTATGAGATATTCATAATGTTATTTTGATGTCAATTTCATGCTGAAGTCAAATTAAATTCGTAGTTAAATTCCTAAAGAATCCTAATTCAAATATGATTCAATTTAAGCAATTTTTGTGTAATTGGTTTGCTAGTTGAATGATAAATGATTTAGATTGTCTAATGAATGAATTTAATTAGTTTAAAATTATTACAAGTTGGCTATAATGATGAGAACGAATTCTGAAAAATTTGGGAATTTTTAAATCGAATTTGATTTGAATTAGAAAAGGGTTTTCAAAATCATAATTCGACTAGGATTCTAATATGCAATTGTACCTAGGATTGTTTAATCCTATTTGGCGTCAAACTAATAATTAATTAAGGTAGTTTAAATTATAAATTAAATATTTTTCATATTTGTATTTAATATTAAATGAGATTTAATTATTAAATTCGGATTTAATAATTGCATGCATTAAAATAGTAATAACCTAGTTGGCAAAGTAGACAATTTTAGAAAACTTTTTGATATGATCGAATGTATGCCTAAAATGCATGGTTTCCTTTTTTAAAAAGTGTTTCTAAATGTTCATATGATTATTTAATGAGATTGAACAATGATTTATGATGAATTACGATAAAAGGCTAAACAATCAAAACAAAGTTTCAAGAGTTGAAACAAAAGGAACCCAAATTGTTACTTTAATTAATTGCCTTTAATTATGCATTAGAGAATGCATGCTAAAGGTGTATGGAATGGTATGATGGTATGATTATAGACTTGACCATTGAGATTGATCATGCATGGAATTTTATTTTTGGTAAATAGGACCTGTGAGTCCCTGACTTTTCTTTTCTCTCTATTGTATTTCTCTTCTTATCTTACTCCCCTCAAATGTAACTTGAGGTATTATTATGAAGAATTTATATAATTTTATTATATAGTATTACAATAAAATTGAAATACAAAGGATTAAGAAGCCAAGGAGATGGTGTCAAAAACAAATGAGCATTAGAATAGAAAATTGTTTTCTATTTTGGTGTTGTAATTTCATACATCTACCCTAGGTGAGACCTAGTCAATCATTTCATAGCTTGAATGATTGATGTTAGATTATTTCCATAATCATGACCATATAATTAGTGTAATTATCTTAAATATATCTATATGTAATGAATGGATATATTATGCATGCTAAATTGCCATTATGAGACCTAAATAAAGAAATCTCTCTTAAATTATATTAAGGTCAATGCCTTCCATTAATCTGGCAAGAACTGGAGTTCTTTGATAGTTTGGGTTATTGAGAAAACCCAAGCCCACTCTACATGTATATGTTCAAACCATCGAATTTTAATTTCATGATTAATGGGCTGGTTTTAACTAGTTACATTGGCTTGTTGGGTAAACCCAATGCCAGTGTGAATTAGAGGCAATATTGGGTAAGTGTACATGAGATGTGCATTTAGCAACAATTGATAGCCCAATGATTCAGTAGTTGCATGTTTTGATGCAATTGGTATGAGATACCTACCAATTAACCTAATATGGCTTATTGGGTGAATCTATGGTCATTTTTAGTGATGTTGGATACTGTTCCACTAGGAGAGCTTCTAACAGGTTCTCTCGGGTTCATAGTGAGGGCTATAGGTTCGCAACAAAATAATGGGAGTTATAATACGCGTTTATTAAAGATCTAATAATCATGTATTTAGTACATTCTCTAACATGATATTTCTTTACATCTAGGTTGCTAAAATTATGTCATCAAATGTGAGCTTATGCTCAATTCTCGAATCCAACAAATTGACTGGCCCAAACTTCTTAGATTGGCTAAGGAATTTGAGTATAGTTCTCAAAGATGAAAAGATAACCTATGTCTTGGAAGAGCCACTTCCATCCCCTCATGCTAATGATGCATCTATTGATGAACAGTTGGCCTACAAGAAGCAAGTGGATGATAATAAGTTGGTAGGTTGTATTATGCTTGCTTCTATGTCTCATGAGCTTCAAAAGTACCATGAGAGCATGAACACTAATATCATTATGTTTCATCTTAGGGATATTTTTGATGAGGAAGTTCAAATTGAGTGAAATGAGATATCCAAGTTGCTCTTCCACTCCAAGATGTTAGAGGGGACTTCTCAAGTGCGACATGGATTGAAGTCGAATGGGTATATTGTGTAATTGGCTACCTTGGGGTTTGTAATGGATCATGAGTTAAGTATAGACTTAATTCTCTAAAGTTTTCCTGATAGTTATGCACACTTCGTGCTGAATTATCAAATGAACAAGATATCCACTTTGATCCCCAAATTGATCAATATGCTCAAGATAGCTGAGCCATGCTTAAGAAAGAGCAAAAGGTTGTGATGCTGGTGGACACTTCTGGTTCTTCTAAGAAAAGGACAAGAAAAAAAAAGTCCACAAAGACCCAATGAGGCATAAAGAAGAAGGGAAAAGAGACTACTTCAAAAGGGACTTGCTTCCATTGTGGCAAGACTGGCCATTGGAAGAGGAATTGCAAGACCTATCGGGAGTCTTTAAAAAAGGAGAAGGATTAGACATTAGATGCCCTTTCTCCATTAGGTATTTATGTTATTGAGGTTAATACTATTTCTATTAATAATGCATACCAGATGCGACTCACACATATGTACTGATATGCAGGGCCTAAGGAACAATAGACAGCTCAAGAAAGGAGAGTCAAACCTATGTGTATGCAATGGAGCAAAAGTTACTATAATAGCTGTAGGAACTTATGTATTTGCACTCCCAAGTGGGCTTGATTTAGAATTAGACAATTGTTATTATGTTCCAGTTATAACAAAAAATATTGTTTATATTTCTTGTTTAAATAGAAAAGGTTTTCATTTAATTATTAATGGTGTGGATGAAAGGAGAAACCGAACCTTGTTAGACATGGTGAGGTCAATGATGAGCTTTGCAGAACTGGCTAAGTTCTTTTAAGGTCATGCACTAGGGACTTATGTTTATATATTAAATAGAGTCATTTCTAAGTCAGTTGAGGTTATTCCATATGATATATGGGCTAATAAGAGACCTATTCTTTCTCACTTGAAAGTATGGGGTTGCCCTACTTATGTGAAGTAGACAATGTCAAATAAGCTAGAAGCTAAGTCTGATAATTGTCTATTTGTGGGATATCCAAAAAAGACATTTGGATATCAATTCTACCATACTGTGGAACAAAATGTGTTTGTTTCAAAACATGCTATCTTTTTAGAAAAAGAGTTTCTTCTAAAAGAAGATAGTGAGAGGAAGATTAAACTTGATGAAGTTCAAGATGCTCAAACAGATGCAGATCAACTGACAGAATATAAATCTGTTACTAATTGAGATGAAGTAACAACTACACCTTCTGAAACATAAGAACTTCATAGATCAAGTAGGATATGCACTGTTCCTAAGAGATATTGATTTCTCATAAGTAAACATAATGACGTATTGCTCATAGAGGATGATGAGCCTACTTCCTATGAAGAAGTTCTGAATAGCTTAGAATCTGATAGATGGCTAAAAGCCATAGAATTAGAGATGGATTCCATGTATAAAAACCAAGTGTGGACTTTGGTTGACCCACCTGAAGGGATTAAACCCATTGGGTGCAAATGGGTCTTCAAGAATAAGACTGACATGGAAGGTAATGTAGTTACCTATAAAGCTAGGCTAGTAGCCAAAGGATATCATTAAAGACAAGGTGTTGACTATGACGGAACTTTCTCTCCAATTTCTATGTTTAAATCCATCAGGATATTGCTAGCCATTGTTGCTCATTACGATTATGAGATTTGGAAAATGGATGTGAAAATAACTTTCCTTAATGGAAATCTGACAGAGGATGTGTACATGATACAACATGAGGGTTTCACATTAAGTGATGGTAAAGGGTATGCGAATTGCAAAATTCCATTTATGGATTGAAGCAAACATCCAGGAGTTAGAACATCCGATTCGATGAGATAGCCAAAAAGTTTGGTTTCTCACAAAATATAGATGAACCTTATGTATACAAGAAGGTTAGTGGGAGTGCAGTCGTATTCCTAGTATTGTATGTAGATGGCATACTTTTTATAGGAAATGACATCTTAGTTCCTCAATTAGTTAAAATTTGGCTTTCTAAGAATTTTTCCATGAAAGATCTTCGAGAAGTAACCTATATAATGGGCATTAGGATCTATAGAGATAGATCTAAGAGGTTACTTAGTCTTTCTCATTCTACATACATAGATAAGATGCTAAAGAGGTTTAGCATGGAACAGTCTAAGAGAGGATTAATTCCATGATATTACCTTATCTAAGTCCATGTGTCCAAAGAAATAGGATGAATGAACACATATGAGTAGGATTCCATATGCATTGGCTATTGAATCCATCATATATGTTATGTTATGTACTAGACCGGATGTATCATATACTTTGATTGTCACGAGCATATATCAATCAGATCTTGGCAAGAGGCATTGGGTGGCTGTTAAGAATATCCTTTAGTACTTAAGAAGAACTAAGGATGCATTCTTGGTTTATGCAAATGGTGAGCTTAAAGTAAGTGGGTATATGGATGCTAGCTTCCAAATTGATAAGCATGACTCCAAGTCCCAATTAGGCTATATTTACATGTTAAATGGTAGTGCAATCAGTTAGAAGAGTTCCAAACAAGAGTTGACTGCAGATTCCACAATTGAAGCAGAGTACATTGTAGCTTCTAAGGCAGCTAAGGAAACGATTTGGATAAGGAAATTCATCATAGAGTTAGAAAGTGGTTCCTAGAATTATTGATCCAATACCCTTATATTGTGATAACAATAGAGCCATTGCACAAGCAAAAGAGCCACAATTTCATCAAAGATCCAAACATGTATTTAAACATTACCATCTGATTTGTGAAATCATAGGTAGACATGATGTAAGGATAGAGAGAGTTCCCACTGATCAGAATATAGTTGATCCTTTCATTAAGCCATTTGCCAAATGAAACATGATAGTCACGTACTCGCCTATGGTATAATCTATAAAGGCGATTAGTATTAGTGTAAGTGGGAGATTGTTAGAGAGGTTCTCTAAAGACAATCATATTAGGCACTTGATGTACTCATTTATTATTAATAAAAGACATTTTTCATTATATGGTATTCATTGCATATGAATTGATATAGTTCCTAAACTGTTTAATGAAGTCTTTGGTATCTAACATAACATGAAGGAATTCATGATGAGATTCCTATCATGTGCAATTATGTTTATACCCAAATTATCCATAGTCATAGGATTAACAAGATGAGACAATGTTAATCAGGATAGACTAACACATGTTATACTTTTCAACTAGGTCAAACAGCTGATCTCATAAGTTGAAAGCATAATATGTTTAGAATTAACATGTGGATGCTTGCAAAGAGTATAAAGTACAGCGGATGACCTGTTATGAGAGAATTACATGGATATCTAGTCAATGTTAGTGGTAGTCTCATCATAACAATGGTGCAAGTATCCTTAGACTTGAGATGATAAAAGTTATCTTGGATACTTAATCCTATACTCTGACTCCATTCCTTGTTGCCTCTGAAGAGGTCACTCATATGGTGGTGATTGGGTATAGCATGAGATATTCAAAGGTAGTTAAGTAGTCAATAGAGGATTCACCACTCCTGATAGAAGGAGAGTATACCTATGGATTCTTTTAGAGATCATTACTCAGAAATCCATAATCGAGGTGGACATGTCTTGAAAAAGGTCTTCAATGACATATCTGATTAGGGTAATGAGTCTCATAGACAAGAACTAATATCATTTGGACTAGATGTGATGTAGTCAGTCTAGTGAAAGTTGACACACAGATTATGCTCCAAACTAAATGAGGTAAAGTTTGGTGAAAGAACGAATTGCATAGTAATTGTCTATGGAAGGGTTTACAATCAGACCACTGACTTTTCGGTCAATTGGGGGTCATGATGTGTTGTTAGATATCGCTCATAATATGCTTGAAATCATGTGATCATTT
The DNA here is from genome assembly GCA_023653625.1 of Triadica sebifera. Lineage (NCBI taxonomy): Eukaryota > Viridiplantae > Streptophyta > Magnoliopsida > Malpighiales > Euphorbiaceae > Triadica > Triadica sebifera. The sequence goes on from CM042894.1 coordinate 21,505,651, forward strand.
GAGCTACCAACATAATCACAAACTTAATGAGTCACACCATAGAAGGAATGAAGAAAATGTGAAGTGGGCCTTGGATAAGATCGAAGGCATTAGGGAGAAAATGATTTAGCCATGCACCATGTGTCACGGCTGTGATAAAGGGGAGTCACGGCAATGACACTACTATGCACAGCTGTGAAGGCCCAGATATTAGCTTTTGCGATTTAAGTTTTTCTATTTCAAATGGAACTCCTATGCATGCATTACTTATGTCCAACCCTAATATTATTAGATGATATATTGATAAACCTTTTAAGGGCCAAATTCATAGCTACAACCTTGAGGAATAAAATTTATTCTCTCTTCTTCTTTTCGTTGAAGTTGAAAAACCATAGCTAGCACTTTGGTGCTTTGACACCCCATCTCCCATTGAGGTTATTTCTTTCGTTCCTTCACAAGGATTACTATTAGAGATGATCTAGCCTTGGATTTTTGTGGTTTGCAACAACCCAACTGGAAGGAAAGGCTCATAAACTTAAACGATTAAAAAGAAATAAACAAGGTAATCAATAGGGCATTCCATAGTTTTTGGCTTCAATTAGTCTTAATTTTCCACGGTGTCATGTATGTGTTGAATGTTAGGAACCTAACATGATTGGAATTGTTGAAATGGAATATGATGAGGAGTTATTATTGTGGTTACTGTTTGTTGATTGTTTCTACGATTTTGGTTGTTCTAGGCTGAATGATTGTGACTGCCTTGATTTTGAGAATTGGGTATAATGTGATGTTATCAACATTGATTTATGTTTGGAGGATGCAAGTTGAAGAAATACTTCATGGCCATTTAGTTTGTCAAATAGTTCCTCAAAATAGATTATGGTGTCTCAAGCATATATTGTAGCACTCATCTCTTTGTATTCATGACCAAGTGTAGACACTGGATTTTCATAACCATATAATTAGTGTAATTATCTTATATATCTATATGTGATAAATGATTATATTATGAATGCTAAATTTCCATGATGAGACCTAAAATTAAAGAAATCCCTCATTAATAATATTAAGATTAACGCCTTCATTAATATGGAAAGAACTATAGTTCATTTAAAGTTTGGTTTATTAGGCACACCCAAGCCCGCTCAACATGAATATGTTCAAACCATCGAAATATGATTTCATGATTAATAGGTTGGCTTTAACTTGTTACATTGGCTTGTTGGGCACACCCAAGGTCAATGTGAATTAGAGGCAGTATTGGGGTACATGAGATGTGCACATATCAAGAGTTGATAGCCTAATGATTCAGTAGTTGCATGACATGATGCAATTGGTATGAGATACATACCAATTGACCTAAGGTGGCTTGCGGGGCACACCTAAGGTCATTCTTAGTGATGTTAGACTAACCCACTAGGAGAGCTTCCAACGAGTTCTCTCGGACTCATAGTCAGGGCTATGGATTTGCAATAAAATGTTGGGAGTTATAATGCACATTTATTAAATACTTGGGAATTATGCATTTAGTACATTCTCTAACATGATCTTTGTTTACATCTAGATTGTTAGAATCATGTCATCAAATGTGAACTTACGCTTAATTTTAGAATTAAACAAATTGAATGGTCCCAACTTCCTTAATTGGCTAAGGAATTTGAGAATAGTTCTTAAAACCGAGAAGATAGCCTATGTCTTGTAAGATCCGCTTCCCTTTTCTCCTACTAGTGATGCATCTATTGATGAATAGTTGGCATACAAGAAGCATATGGATGATAGTGAGTTGGCAGGTTGCATTATGCTCACCTCTATGGCACCCAAGCTTCAGAAGTAGCATGAGACCATGGATGCAAATACCATTATGTATAATCTAAGGGAGCTTTTCGATGAATAAGCTCAAACCAAGCGATACGAGATATCTAAATTGCTCTTTAGCTCTAAGATGGTAGAGGGAACATCTCCCATGCAATGTACATTGAAGATTAGGAAGAAAGGCATGGAGATGACATCAAAAGGGACTTGCTTCCATTATGGCAAGAGTTGCTAAAAAAAGATGAACTACAAGGCCTATCTGTAGTCTTTAAAGAAGAAGAAGGATAAGATATTGGATACACCTCTACTTCAAGTATTTATGTTATTGAGGTTAATCATATTTCTATTAATAACATATGGTTATTGGATATTGAATATGGATCTCACATATGCACAAATATGAAAGTCCTAAGGAACAGTAGACAGTTCAAAAAAGGAGATTTAAACCTACATGTTGGCAATGGAGCAAGAGTTGCTACATTAACTGTAGAAACTTATATGGGTCTCTTTTAGAATTACACAATTGCTTTTATGTTCCAGTTTTAACTAAGAATATTATTTTTATTTCCTGTTTAAATAGAAAAGGTTTTCATTTGACTATTAACGGAAATGGTTGCTCTGTGTGGTTTAACGATATTCTTTATGGAACTGGCATATTATGCAATGGAATTTACATTCTTGACACATCTAATTCAATCCTCAATATCAATAATAATAAAACACAAAAGTTGGATATCGTAAAAACATTGTATTTATGGCATTATCGCCATGGCCATATAAATGAGACATGCATGACTAAGTTATAAAAGAATAATGACTTAGGTTCATTTGATTATGAATCATATGACACGTGTGAATCTTGTTTATTAGACAAGATGAAAAAATCACCTTTTAGTACAAAGGATGAACGTGCCAAAGGGCTATTGGAACTTGTACATGCATATGTATGTGGACCAATGTCAATGCACACCAAAGGTGGTTTTATCTACTTCATTACCTTTATCGATGATTATTCATGATTTGGATACTTATATCTAATGAGATATAAATCTGAAGCTTTTGAAAAGTTCAAAGAATTCATAAATGAACTAGAGAAAAAACTTAGCAAAAGTATTGAAACACTTAGATCTGATCAAGGTGGAGAATACTTAACTTAAGAGTTTCAAGGTTATCTAAGAGATAATAGGATTTTATCTCAATGGACTCCACCTTACACACCACAACATAATGGTGTGGCTAAAAGGAGAAACCAAACCTTGTTAGACATGGTGAGATCAATGATGAGCTTTGTAGAACTACCTAAGTCCTTTTGGTGTCATCCATTAGAGACTTATGTTTATATACTGTTAAACCTTGAGGGGTATTTTCATCATTTTGATGATAACAAATAAAATAGCAATATTTTATTTAACATACTTGTTTTCTAAGTCTATTAAATAGGGTATGGAATAAAATAGCAAAAATGGAGATTGGAAGAATAATCCTTGAAAGGAAAAATTAAGGAAGTAGCATGTTCACTCCCGTGACTCTATATGTCATGCCCGTGAAGGAGCTAACCGTTACCAAAACCAACATTTGAAGTTCACGACCATGAAAGAAGAACAAACCATGAAGTGGACATTTCAGTCACACTCGTGAATGTTCATGACATTTTCATCCAGAGAGCTTCACGACCAAGGTCACCACTTGGATGTGTGTCACGCCCGTGAATATGTATGTCATGCCCGTGACCTAATGTTTCAAAACATTCCAGAGAGCTTCACAACCAAGGTCACCACTTCAGTTACGGCTTGGGAAGAAATGTCATGCCCGTGACAAGCATAGTCACGCCCATGAATGATGAAAGAGAAAAATGTCAGGCACGATTATTTGGTTGGTACAACAGCTAGTTTCGTATTTAATGCACCCCAACGTCTATAATCAGCCATGGAAGTGTAAATGGAATTCATTTATGCATTCAGAACATGAGGATAGCATATACTTTGAATTAAATTCTTATTACAAGCTATTTTTACATTCAATACTTTGAGAACCAAAATCTATTCTCTGTAAAAATCTTTTTGCTATTCATTTATTGAGCAATTAAAATTTGTGAGTGTTTCTCTCTGTTATCATTACTCAAGTGAGCTTTGGGTATTTCTGGTTTAAGAGTAGAACACTTGTAAGGGTTAGTTGTGTGAGCCTTTAAAACACAAAGTAAGGGTTATTTGTGTGAGCCTGTAAAACACAAAGTGAAGGTTGTTTGAGTGAGCTTGTAAAACACAAAATAAAAGGTTGTTTGTGTGAGCCTGTAAAACACAAGAAATTGGTTATTGTGTGAGCTATTAAAACACAAGGGATTTCTGGGTTAGGTGTGAGCCATTGTGAGAAACACCATAGTTGGGAGTGAGCTTGTAAAACTCCATTGTAACACTTAGTGGGTTAGTGAAACTCCCAATTGCAATTGGGGAGAGGAGTAGGGTTTGTTAACACCCGAACCTATATAAAAATCCTTGTGTCAAATTTCTCTATCCCTCCTAAAATTAATCTTTTATTTTCGTACTTTAAAGTTTAATTTTTAAACTCCAATTCAGCCCCCCTTCTTAGCTTAATATCTGGGCAACAATTGGTATCAGAGCTTAATCTAGCATCGAAGCCTAAAAAGTGCTAGTAAAGATTAAGATATGGCTAGTGAAGGATTCCAAAGTCTCAAACCTTACTTTGATGGAGAAAATTATGCCCATTGGAAGTTTTGGATGGAGACATATCTGGATAGTGAAGGAATTGAAGTCTGGGATAGTGTACGAAAAGAATGGACACCACCAACCAGAAGAGAAGCTGATGGTGAAGAAGAAATCCTATCAATAGATGATTGGACAAAGCCTCATAGAAGAGCAAATTTCAAAAACAAAAAGGCAATGAAAATCCTATCAATCTCATTATCTATTGAAGAATATGGGAGAATAAAACACTGCCCAACAGCATACAACATGTGGAAGACATTAAAAAACTATCATGAAGGAACTAAGCAAGTCAAATCCAAGAAGATTCAACTTCTGACCTCAGAATATGAGCTCTTCAAGATGAAATCAAATGAGTCAATCACGGACATGACCAACCGTCTTCTAGCCATTATAAATGGAATGAGGAAACTTGGGAAGCATATGAGTTTGGAGGATGTAAACAACAAAATCCTGAGAAGCCTTCCTCTAAAAGACTATGGCTCAAGAGTTGCTGGCATAGAAAAAGAAAATGAAGACATGAGCATCATGAATACTGATGTGCTGATTGGCAAACATCTCACACATGAAATGGCAGTGAAAAGAGATAGAGAGCTTGAAGTAGAGCCAGAGAAAAGAAAGCCCTTAGCACTCAAAGCTTCAACATCAAAATCACAAGAAGAAAGTGAAAATGATGAAGAAATGAATGATGATGAAAATGAGGATATTGTTATGCTTTCAAGAAGATTAAAAGGAATCATTGAGAAGAAAATGAGCAATTTCAGAAAATTCTGGCAAAGAAATCTCAAACAAAATTCTAATGATGCACAAAGAAGTAAGGAAGAGGTGAAGTGCTATGAGTGTGGAAAGAAAGGACATATCATACCAGAATGTCAAAGGCTCAAGAAACACAAGAGAAAATACCAAAGAGACAATGGGGAGAAAGGTCACAAAGCCACATGGGATGAAACGCTCTTCAAGTGAAAAAGATGATAATGAAAGCGAAGAGGTCAACCTATGCTTCATGGCTATTGAAGATCATGTCTCAAATAAGGTAAGATCACTACACTCATACTCTTTGAACAATGATAGTAGTGATAATGATGATAATAGTGATGATGATGATGATGATAATGAGCAAAACCTAATAGAAGAATTAAATATAGAATTAGAGAAATATAGAAGTAAATTTAGTACTTATAGAAATAACATCTCTAATTTAAAAATAAGATAGATGGTTTAGAAAAGGAAAACATAAAGCTTAAATCATCTAATGAATCCCTTCAAAAGTCATTAGATGAATACTCTTCAAGACCCTCAACTAATTCCTTGCTTAAAGAAAATAATACTTTAAAAAATGAAGTTGAGGAACTTAGAAATTCCATTTCTAAATTTCACAAAGGTAAGGAGAGCTTTGATACTCTCATTGTATCTCAAAGACCACCTTTAATTAGACATGGTCTAGGATTTAAGGACATATCATCATCTTCTCACAAAATCATTTTTGTTAAGTCTAGTGAACCTCACATCTCCACACTTGCTGGAACAACACCTAGGAATAAGAATATTAATCCCTCTATACATAAACAAAATAATCATGCCTTTATATACAGGAAGCATGCATCTAGAAAATCAACAATTAAACATAACTGTGCATGTCATCATTCTCAAAATAAATTTGATGGAAACATGGTATTCAAAAATATTGATAGACCAAAAAATAAATTTAGACCAAAAAAATGTAATTATTGTATGAAAATGGGTCACATAAATAAATATTGCTGGATAAGCAAGGCTCATTGGGAACCTTCATGTGCTAACCCCCAAGGACCCAAACTTATTTGGGTACCTAAAAATCATATTTGAATTGTGATTCTATAGGTATGCCTCAAGTCCACAATAAACAAAAATGCTTGACTTGTAGACAGTGGATGCTCAAGGCATATGACAGGAGAAAAAGAACTTTTCAATGAAATCAAAAGAATTGATGGAGGTAAAGTTACCTTTGGAAACAATGCAAAGGGTAAGGTAATTATCATTGGTTCTATTGGTACTAATGGTACTACTTTTATTAAAGATGTCTTACTTGTTGATGGCTTGAAACATAACTTGTTAAGTGTAAGTCAATTATGTGATAAAGGAAACAAAGTAATCTTTACTTCAAATGAATGTCTTGTGATCTCTATCGATGGTCAAGAGATATTTAAAGGAAATAGAGATATCAATACATACATAATAAACTTACATGAACTATCTAACCATTCCTCTAAGTGTCTTATGACTACAAGTGATAAATCTTAGCTGTGGCATAGAAGGCTTGGTAATGCTAACATGGACTTAATACAAAGTCTCAGCACAGGAGAACTAGTAAAAGGACATATCCACTTAATGGTGGGTTAAAGTTTAAAGTTAAAATTTTGAAATGGAAAGCTTTCATGCCCATGAATGGATATTCACAGGCGAGAAAAGTTATGCTATGGTTCAAATGGCAAACTTTTGAACATGGTAGGATCATTTTGAGAAGAGAGGACATTAATGGCATTTCATGCCTGTGAGGTTAAATGTCACGCTCATGAACGCAGGTCAGTCAACCATGAGCAGCAACACTTTTCTCTTTTCAATGCAACTTTTCTTGCTTTAAAACCATTCCATTGCCTCATATCATCCTCTAACACACTCAAAGAAGTCTTAGTCATCTTTTCCATGGATCTTAACCCTAAAACACCATTGTTGAAGCTTGAAAACATAGAGATTTGATAGAGTTTTGCCAAGATGGATTTTGTTTAGCTCATTTAAGGTTATAAGGTTTAGATAGAAATATTTTGTGATGACATGTTTGGCCAGTGAGCAAAGGAATAGATCACAAAAGGGAAAACAAGATTAAAAGGCTTTTAAAATTAGTTGAGGCTCAATTTTGGTGAAATGTATGTACATATGGGCATATTAATATGTTTATCATCCTTCTATATACATTTTTGTATGCTGTAAATGAAAATAAAATGATAAAGGCGTGTTATGATTGATAAATAACATGGAAACAAAGGGTTTTAAGTGTTAAAATGACATATGAGCTATGTCATGGTTTTAAATGACCTGGAAATAGATTTAATGATCTAAATGTTGTTTAAACATGTTGTGGACATGGTGTGTGTATGAAAGTGTTGATAGGAGTGATTAACACTGGTTAATCTTTAGAGATTTTGCATAAAATGCATGTTTGCTCTATTTCAGATTGCAGAAAATGCATGATTCATACCCGTGAACAATGGTGTCACAGTCGTGAATGTTGAGATTGATGAACTTGCATGAATCCAGAATTTCATGGTTTGGTGTCACAATAGAGAAGCCATAATGACGTGACATCACAGTCATGAATAGGTAATTCACGCCTGTAAATGCTCTAGTTTTTTCATGTGATGGTTCACAAGTAAGGTAACTATGAAAGTGTATCTTCATAGTCGTGAATAAGCAGTTCATGCCCATGAAGAAAGATGAATGTATTATATTCACATTTTGGTTTACAATCTTAATTAATGGTTTGTTAAATATATGTTATGGGATGTATGAATACATGGAACATAACATGTGGAATATATGGTTTTACATTTATGTATTGATATTAAAATGCATAAATGGGATATAATGTTAGTACTAACATGTGATTAAATGAATTGAAAGATAAAACAATTATGAATTAAATGGCCAGTTCCTTAGTCTTAGGCTTGTCATATGATAAATGGTATATAATTAAGGGATGTGAACAGTACCGTATGAGTTACTTTGATATGATATAAAAATAAGTGGTTAAAGCTTAGTATATGAGCGTACTTGATCCTGGATTTGCTAGTATGCTACATATTTCTTATTCAATATGGCTTAAGCTCAAGTTGATGAGCGACATTGACTTGAGAGGCTCGAATGAGTTGTTATAGGTTGTGAGTAAGGTGGTTTTAAACTCAAATTGTGAGCACCCCTATCTCATGTACCACATCTGGATAGTCAAGTTTAGAGTTCTGGGGCTGAAAGAATTGAAATAATGAAAGCTTAGAAAATCTTGGGCTAAGTAAAACTAATGTAATAAGTTTAAAGTTCTGGGGCAGAACATGGGTAACAATGAAAGCTTAGAGAGCCTTCGGCCTGTTAAAACTAATAATGTAGTGTGTATATCATGTAATTGGTATCATAAATGGGAAATGCAATATATATATATATATATATATGTATAGCATATATGGATTTTATAGTAAGTTTATGGTAAGATAGGCATGTTGATATGTTATTAAATTATTAAAGGGCTAGAATGTATGATTCTAGGAATGATCATGATGTGAATGACATGATATTGTATGATATTACTTAAATATATAATTTTTATGCACATATATACCACAAAGCATAAGTTTGCTTCGTGTATGAGTTTTCTGCATGTAGGTTCGGAGTTAGTAGATAGAAGTTGACTGGAAGAGTTCCGAGCTCCAAAGATTAGTTAGAATGCACCCAACTTGGGGTGTGTGTACATTCAAGGCATATTATAAATTTTTTTTTATGTCATGGGATTTTAGGTTTGGTTTACATTACATGTCTTTGATTTTAAGAATATGTAATGATATTTATATATATTTATTATGATATTTCTACATTTGTATTACATTGATCACTAGATCGGGCTTTTATGTTTTGATGGTTTTATGAATAATTATGTTAAACATGTTTTTTAAATATGAAAAGTTTTAATTTAGTTAGTTTTCCACACAACCTATAGCAGTAAAACCTGATAATTTTGGCTACGATTGCAAGTGTCTGTAATCCAGTGCGCCGAACTGATCAAGGTCTAAATTTAGACCTAAAAGAATTAATAAATTGATAATAAAATATGAGAAAAATATTTTTGGATATTATTAATAGAGAATTTTAAGGTTCGCAGTTAAAATTTAGAAAATAATAATTTTTTGCTATAAAAAATTTGAATTTACAGTATTTTTGAAGCAAATATTTTTTAAAAAGAAATAAGAAAGGAATATTCTTTATCTAAAGAAAATAATATTCTTTGGATTAGAATAAAGTAAGATTTTTTAAAATTAATGGACCAATGAGAGACAAGATTTATCTAATTAATCCTAACCACTCACCTAATCTAACTATAAAAGTCAAACTTTCACTTTATGCCTCAATTTCTTTTTCTTCCTCATCTTAAGCAAAGTCTCTCTTCCCTTTTTCTTCCTCCATTGATGTGACCTTAAGCTCTTCATTCTTCTTCTTCTTCTTCTTTTCTTCAATTAAACCAAGATTTTATATAGAAAAAAATGGATTAAGAGAAGATCATCAAGAAATTGAACCAAAGTGAGCCAAACAAAAGAAGAGGAAAGAAGAAAAGAAGAGAAAGAGAAGAAAGGAGTTTTGGCAAACTTGAAGATCTTTAAATGTGAGGTTATATTCTTCATCTTCTTATTTTTATCTTCCTCTTTAATCCCATTTTGAAGTTGGTTACAATTAAAATTTGTAATTAGGGTTATTAGTATGTTAATGGTGATTAAGACTTTATTAGTATATTTTATACTTGATTAGTGTGAGTTAAGGATTAATAATAGATTAAATGAGTAGTTTCTAGATCTAAGATGGGGTAGAGGTAATTAGAAGTTTAAGTAAGTTTTATGTTCATATATAACATTAAGGTATAAGACATAAATTGAATTATATGTGACTTTATTGTTAGGCCAAGAAAGTGAGCAACATTTGGGCCAAAATCAAAAAGGAAATAATGGCAAGGAAAAAGACAATTAGGATATAGAGAAGAGTGAAGAAAAGAGGACTTTTGAGTTAAGTACTTTTGACAAAAATCTAATATGATAAATGAATGTTAAATGTGATATTATTGTTGATTTTATTGTTATGTCGAGTATGAGGTTATGTATAATTATGTACATAATTATTGACATTTTAATTGAATGATGACATTGGTAACTTGATGCATAAATGGAAATTAAGTGATATCATGAATATAAAAATAAATTGAGTTTGAGTAATGATGCATGAAGATAGAAATTGGTGTGATTAATTGAAGTTGCCGGAAATTGCCTTATGAATAGTGTCTACATTTCAAGGCATAACTTGAGTTATGGATGTGATTTTTAAGTGTTATCTTATTGAATTGGAAGGTTAACACATAGGGTTTCAACTTTCATTTACTATCACACCTGAATATGCTTGCATTTAAGTTTAAATTTGACTAAAATTCAGTATGGTAATCTATCCAGTAAAATAATTGACATAATGAGTATGAACATAGCCATTTGTAATGTCTATAATTTTTGCTACAAAATTTAGTTTGATTTTATTCTAGTTTATAATTAAAGATAAGACATCAATCTATATTTTGTTAGTTGATCATGTCTTGATTCTATTTAAAAATAGATGAAAAATGCAATGTAATATGAGGAATCAATTATACCCAGATTGGACAATTTTTTAAATAGCTATAACATTGAGTTTAATGATAGAAAAATGATTTATTTGAATTTTCTTATATTTTTTAGGATTAAATGAGTGAGTATGATGTTAAAATATATTTAATAAATATTTATTCTATTTATATGAATTTATATTATATATATTGTTAATGTAAATAATAACAAAGGTAACTATTATGATTAAACCCTAGAATATCTAGTTGAGAACTAAAATTATGATAAGTTGGTATCCCAATAAAGAGGTAAGATGCAGGCACTAGAACATAGTGCTAAGATTAAAATTATATAGGCACTAAAGTATGTTCATTAAATATGTAGGCACTAAAACAATAAAAAGGTAAGATGTAGGCACTAGAACAATAATCTTGCCAAACTTCTCTTTGAACTTGTGAACTCGAAGTCACACACTAAATATCTAAAACATGCTAAAAAGTCATAATTAAATATTAAAATCACTATTTAAAACTATATTAAAAAGGGATACATCAAATTCCCCCACACTTAAATGTTGTTTGTCCTTAAGCAACACCTAAACAAAAGAAACACATAGAACACTAGCATACTTAATCAACATTCACACAAACTAACTAATATACTCGGTCTTAATCTCCATCATCTTGAAGTCTAGCTAATGCTCCAACCATGCCCAAATTTGAATCACACAATCAATTATGTTCAAAACCAATGTAATACTAATTCCATACGTATATTCAAGAACTAATTAACTCAATCATAACACTAATATATAACTAAAATAATCTAGTCAAGCTACTAACTACAAATACTAAAAACTCATACACTAAGCCCCCAAACTTATGTTCTCTTTATTCTTTTTTCGTTATATTAATTTTACCCTATATTTTTTTTTACTTAGAGTTAAAAATTCTTCCCTTAGTCATAGTGCATTTCCCATTTAACTTTGAATTTAATTTGTTTATCTTTTTTTAGGAAAACACATTATACTCATATAAGGTGTTTTGCATACTCAAGTTCTTCTCCATTGGAAAGCCAAAAATAGTAGAGTAGATAAGGTGATTGCATTTTACGCTTCATCTCACTATTTTTATTAACTCCAATTTATGTTCTTTTTTTATTTTGTTTTTTAATTTTTAGAACTGTGCTTTAGGGACATAACGTACTAGTGGGTAGTATTTAGTAACTCATAGCTTAATTAAATTACTAGCACTATATACATGAGGTAACAAATAATCAAATAGGATTCCCTTAGACACCAATGTGGTACTAGAGTTAATATTCTTCTAAACTTATCGATCTATGCAATCCTAATCAGAACTTGATCTACCATTTATTCACTGATTTAGTATGAGATAAATGAAGAAAGAAGCTTAGTACAAAAGTTAAAACAACAGAATAAAAGAAAAACAAAAATCAAACACAAGCAAAACCAAAAGTCAAATATAAAACACAATCACGTGTCATTCAAACTTTCTAAAACACCAGCACATAAACACATAAAACAAAACAAAATTCATCCCAAGGATCGAATTTCCCTCCGCCACACTTATTTAAGGCATTGTTTGTAATGACTCACATAAGAACAAAAGGAAACAAGGGAATGAGGGAAAATAATACTCCCTTAGAATGTAAAATAGGTCACTGATGTGGTGGAAAAAAACAAGTGAGGATCTATCGTAAGAGGAGAGTCTGGTGTCACTCCAAATGATCTATGCAATCAAAACACTACAACACCTGTTGCACCTTAAGAATCGAAGATTGTCCACTCCCACTTGGTGACTAAATAGTTTATTGTTTATTAGGTTTTTGGTCCATAGCCTATTATGAAGGTTTGCCTCATTCGCTTGGTATCACTTACCATATAATAGTATCGCCTTTCTTAATGATAATATTGGATCACTAAAAAACAATACTATCAAAATCTCCTTTGCTAGGCAACATTAACATAAACATTAAAAGCATAAAAATGCTTAGCAAAGGCAGTGATAATATTTCCTAAGCCAAGGGCAGCCTTAGGGTGTCTAATGGTGTAAAATATGTGCCTAAAAATAAAAAGAAGGGTGCATATTCTAGTTTTTTAATGCATACACCATAGCAAAAATATTTTAGCTTTTGACACCTTATTACCTTGAGAATTTCCAAAGATAGCATGATACATAAACCCATGTAGGAAAGCAATACAATAATCTTTAAAGCTCAAAGTTGGTGCACTCTTAAGGCTATAATGGGATTCTCCAATTAGAACTTGTCATATTTTATCAGGATCAAAATTATTTGGCACATCCTTAGCTCCTTCTACAAAGAACTTAAAAATTTTCCTTATGGTTTTAAAAGTTACCACACACCTTTTGCTTTTAAAATGAAATTTCGACTTAGTACAATCATTATTAATGATCAAAGTGAAGTAAATTTCTAAAACTAACTCCTTAAAACTAAGGTATAAAATTTTAATGAATTCCACTCAACCTAATCTTCTAGCATATGCCTACATAGTTTCTAAACTGTCGAACCACTCATAGCAAATCCCAAAAATCTACAAACAATTAAAGGTTAAGTCAAGTAATTCTCATACCTAGTACCTTCTTCTTTTGAAAAGATAGGAAATGAGGCATCATACCTGAAAGAAATGTTAATTTTTGAATCTTCAAATGCAACATCAATATCATCATGAGCAATTTCTTTCTCGTCGTAAAAGGGGGGTATGGGTTTGTGTGCATGTGATAGTTCTTCGTGCTTTTAGAAAAAGCTTCTAGTCTTGGGCATTTTGATATCAGTTTAAAATGAGAGAGTGTGGCTGAATATGAGATGGACATGTGGAATTTCAAGCCAATTGAAGGTGAAAATGAGGATTAAAGGAGAATTTAGGGGTTAGAGTTTGGTTTAAATTGGGAGATAAAAAATGGAAAAGAAATTGATATGTCAAAGAGAGAACATGTGCATGAGAATAACTTTGCTTGCCTGCACACTTAAAAGGAACATGTGAAGTCATTGTTCAAAAAAAAGAATCACATGTCACGTTCATGACATTATGTCATGCCTATGACATGTATACTACTTAGAGATGTCGTGCTCATAAAGGATCTACATGTATGCAACAAGCATATGCAATACCCAGCTTCATCACAACTATAAAGGCCTTGCAAGCCCACAACAAGTATAACACCACTTCCATTGCTTAGCATCGTGCTTGCATTGATTCAACATGCCTGCAATATATGTGAATAGTGCCATATACATGCAAAGTCCCATTAGGCTATATCTATCATTCCTCTGGTCCAAAATTCACAACCAAAGCACATTTAAAATGTCTTTCCTCCTACAGTTTATTTCCTAAACAAAGTTAGAGTTAGAATGCAAATTGAAACTCATAAGCAAAACAAAAATAAAACAAAAATGGAAAATTGAAGAAATAATGTGGGCTGCCTAACAAGAAGCACCACATTTATTGTCTAGGCAAGACATTGTTGACTTTGGTTCTTAAGGTGATAGGAAGCCACCTCAAACTGGTTATCCACCTTTACACCACTCAAAGTTTATCCTAACTTATTTTATGTTTTCTACAAATTCAATTCATAGTCAAGTGGATTAACTTCATTAATGTAAAAGCACTGATTTACAATAGAATTAGAAGAATAAGTTAGAGAATCAAACTTTTTAATTTCCTCAGTCACCCCCAAAACTATCATGGTTAATTTTCCATGCTTAACATTGATATGGGTGTCAGTTGCAGCCATAAATGGCCAACTAAGAATGATTACCTAACTCTTCTCTCTTAAATAAACATTTTCAGTGTTAATGACCACAAAATCTACAGGTACTATCAACTTACCCATAACACCTTTTGATATAATTAAGATTAAACCCAATTACACCAAAGGATGCTACGATGCACATAATTCAAAACACCATAATTTAAAAACTTTAATGCATCATGGACATAATGACTTATTAAAAACATAAAACATCATTGAAAGATTTCAATATCATAACAAACAGGCAATCTTTAACCCCAACTGTATACAAAATGGATAGTTATAAAATTACATTACCTTTAGAAAAATACAAAGCATGTACACTTATAACTACCCAAGTCCACAAAACAACCAAAAAGTACAACAGTATATCACCCACCCCAAGTGAACACCTTTAGCTCTAATCATTAGGTGTCCTCTTCCGTTGCTCCTCTTCTAAGCTCCAAACCTGCGCATGGGAAGCTCATACGGTAAGCAACTTGTGCCTAATGGTACATAACAACATTCAAGAACATCATATGACAAATAAAAAATATGTATGAGATACTTATCAACCTTACCATAATGACTTACCTCGAAGCCGCAAATGCATTAGCCCACATTCTACATGACATGCAATCATAATCTCATATATTATATTCACATCAAACATGACATATCAAAAAATTACCAAAAATCATACAAATGTATATCACACTTAAGTAGAGTTAATCATCTTATCTTTGCCCACCTTACTCATAACTAGACTAAAATGGATACGGGTAATCTACGACTCTCATTGGAACCCTCAAGACATCTGCCTTAGCTTCTCATAACACCTATATAAGGAAAAGAGTCTGTATATAAACCAACCGAGGAAAATCTCATTGTTTGTCTCTTAACCTTCAAAGAATATCGAATATGACCAACATAGGTCACTCGGTACCGAACTCCTCTTAATGGCCTGCCATTTATCCTAACTTTAGTTCGAGTAAAGTATTGGGCTTAAACATTTTTCTCAATTACCATAATTCACATTATTCATGCCACAACATGCATTCTCATAGCATACTAAAATCTTATGATAGAGGTATACCACCTCACGATGAATCAATTTTGATTCACAAATAAACATATAAGATTTTCAAGTTAAGCAGCTTCACACCTATGAACAACATTTTACGACCATGACACACTATTTCACGGGTAGTTTACCCGTGAACCAAACCATGATTCAACTTATGAATCATCACACATTCACGGTCGTGATCACCCCTTCACAAACGTGAACCACTCTATGAACCCAACTGTGAAGTTGCCCGTGAACAATAATGCTTCAACAATAAAGTTCATTTTCACGACTTTCATGCCCGTGAACCCACTGTTCACGACTGTGGATCTAGAAATTTTTTCAAAAAATAGAGCATCACATTTCACACCTCTCTCGCATGCAATATTCTCTACAGTTAGCCACCTTATCAACACTCCAACATTCATTTTTGCCATTTACTACAAATATATACTTTCTAATCATCTATATTAACCAAAATAATTACTCTAATATCTCAAAATAATCATTTAACATAAAAACTCCCATCATGCATATGAACCCCAAATATTATAGATTCCAATAACCAAAAATCATACTGACATGCATTCAAGTCACACCAACATAAAAATTCAAGATTAAGCTTGAGGAGAGGTTGTTATGTACAAACCTTACACCTAGGATGGAGATTAGCTAAAGCTTGAGCTCTTAAAGCTTGTCTTCTCTCTTGAGATGGACTCCTAGCTCCTCTACCAATTCCTAACAAGATGAAAAACATCCTCTTAACCTCTGGAACTTGAACCAAACCTAGAAACATGAAAATCAAGCTCTTCCTTCAAAGCTCACAAGCTCCATCTCTCACTCTTTTCTCTCTCTTTATCTATTGAAATAAGGTCTCTCCAAGCTTCAACAATAGTGGAAAAAGGGTTTTGGAGAAAGAAGAAGATGCAGATGATGTGTTAGGTTGTTAATAGGGGGTGGGGAGCAAATTTAAAGGGATGGAAGGAAGGAAAATATGGCTGCCTCACATGCCCATATTGTCCAGGCTTCACGACCGTAACTCATCTTTCACATGTTGAACAACTCCTTTACCATAGCAAAGAAACTCTTTACAATCGTGAAGAACCTCATCGCAGCTTCTAACTAAAGTTTGATATTCATGGTCGTGACACCCATTGTCATGGGTGTGAAACATTTGATTTCAGTAACTCTCAAATTTCCAAAACTTCACTTAACCTCCAACTCTCACTAACCAAGAACATAACTTATGGACCCTAATTACAGGCGTGACATTACCAATTTGTACCAGAAGATCTTCTATTATACCTTTAGGTTATTTCACTGACCCGTCCAATAGTTAAAGGAGCATCAAAGTTAATTGTAGCTCACCCAAATCCAACCGTTATAAACTAAGTAGAGTATCAAATTGATGTTGGCACCCAAATCAAACATTGCTTTCATTTTCTTCTGACCACCTATAGTGATAGCTACAATGAAACTCTTGGGATTTGTCATATTTTTAGTCAACTATTGCTCAAAAATGTCACAAGTTATTTCTGTTGTCATTACTCTTGCTTTCTCACCATGCTTTCTCTTGTTAAGGACAACTCCACGAAGAACATTGTGTAAGAAGGTGTTTTCCTAAAAGCATCAAATAAAGGTAAATCAATATCAATTCTTGAAAGCAATTTAAAAGTGTCATAAAATGCCTTATCCTTATTATGCTCCCTAAGTTTGTTAAGGGAGAGAAAGGGTGGTTAGTAAGGCTCTGTTGCCTTATGCAATTGAGGTGCATAAATTTCTTCCTTTTTTGCTTGCCATTTTGTCTTCTTCAGTGGCTCTAACTCCTTGTGCTTTGCCTTACAAATGCTTATAAGAGAAAATTTATCCAAGTCAATTTTTGAATTTATTTCATCATTACAAGTGTTACCATATCTTAGCACAATTATTGATTTTGCTTGCTCACTCTTGCTTGGTAACTTCCCTTTTTATTCTTTTGAAATGCCTTTGCTATCTGACCAATCTGAATCTCTAATCTTTTGAATGAAGCTTTGATGAAACTGAAAGTATACTCAAAATTGCATAAGCCAATTATAATATTAGCAAGCTCACTCTCAAGGAGGATCTCTTAAGGACTTGTCTGGCTTAAATTTTTTATTAATCTTAAATTACCAATGAACAAGAAAATTAAATCCTAAACATTCTAATCAAGTTTAATGAATTGGTTAAAGTAAAGAAAGTAAAAGTAAATGAATGAGATATCAAACAAATCTAATGAATTAAGATCCAATTAAACCAAGTAGGTATTTTGCTCGCCTCCCCAATTTGCAATCCTTTACCTAATTCAATTAAGCACAATGAAGTAAGATCGAGTTGCTCTCACCTTAATTAATCAATTTCTCAAACTAGTGATGTAACTAGTTCCTAACTCAATTTTTAGGTTAAATTCAATATGGTGTTTCTAATAATATAACCCTAAAATGTTCATTCAAAATAAAATAAAGGATGACTAGTCAATCATTCAATGTAATGTCCGATAATTTAGGCCACGGTTCCAGGTGATCATAATCTAACTCGTCGAACCGATCGGAGTCTAAATTTTGACATGAAAGAATTAATAAAATGAAATTAAAATATGAGAAAAATATTTTGGATATTATTAATTGAGAATTTTGAGGTTCAGAGCTAAAGTTTAGAAAATAATAATTTTTTGTTAAACGGAATTTCTATTTATAGTGTTTTTGACACAGATTGTGTTAGATGAGTGCTCTAAAGGCAATCACCTTTAGCACTTATTGTAAAAATTTATTTGATTAATAAAAGGTTTTTTAATTAATTTGATGTTCAATTGATATATGAATTGATAGTGATCATAAATCAATTAATGAAGTCCTTGATACATAACATAGCATGAAAGAAATCATGATGAGATCATGATATTGAGATTCTTATCATATGTAATGATGTTAGTATCAAAATTATCCCTAGTCATAGGATTAATGAGATGGAACATTGTTAATCCAGACAAACTAGCAAAAGTTACACTCCTTGATTGGATCGAGTAAAAGATCTCATAATCTGTAAACATGAGATGTTTAGAGTTAACATGTGGATGCTTGCTAAGTGTAGCTAAGTACATTGGATGACCAACTATGAGACAATCATATGGATAATCTATTCAAATGTCAATGATAATCTCATCATAACAATGGTGCAAGTATCCTTAGACTTGAGGTACTCAAGTATATCTTGGATACTGATTATGTATTTTGGCACTATTCCTTGTTGCCTTAGGGAGGTTGCTCATAGGGTGGTGGTTGGATATAGTTTAAGGTATTTGCAGGTAATTGGGTAACCAACAAAGGATTCACCACTCCTGATAGAAAGAGTGTATACCTATGGCCTCTTGTAATGGTCATTACTCAGGAATCTCTGGCCAGAGTGGATATGTCATAAAGATGGTCTTCAATGACGTATCTAATAGAGTAATGAGCCTCAAGTATAAGAACTAACATTACTTGGACTAGACATGATGCAGCTGTCTAGTGGGAGTTAACACATGTCCATACTCTGAACCAAGTGGGGCATAGAATGGTGAAAGGAGTAATTGCATAGAAATTGTCTATGGAAAGGTTCGTAATCAAAGCACTGACTTTCCAGTCAATTGGGGGTCAAGATGTGTTGCTAGATACTGCTCATGACTTGCTTAAATTAATTGTTAATTTAAGTGGCTAACATAACCAGGAACCTAATGGGTCACACGTATTGAAGATATGGAGAATGAGTAAAATGGTATTGGATGGGATCCAAAATATGAGAGAATTATTTCGGGATGGATCACGATGAGATCGCACGAAAAAATCATTCAGGAGGGTCATAGGCCTGTGCTGGCTAAGCAGGCTGCTCCATTGGCCAACGGGTGAATTTGGCCTTAATTAGGCCAATTATGGCCAGTAAACACATTTACTATTCATTCAATTCCCTTTTCTCCATTTTTGACTTTTGATCTTTTCTTTGAATTTGATTCAAATAGAAAAGACATCAAATGGCTGAAAAAAATATTTTTAAGACAAATTCTCTCAAGAACACTTTCGTAGCTAGCACTTTGAATTTGTTCAAACCATTTCTTTTGATAATTGTTTCTTCATTCTTTGCGTGGATTATCATTAGATACATCCTAGGGTGGATTATTGTGGTTTGCTACAACCCAACAAAGTGAAGATTTGAATAACAAATAAGAAATTACAAAGTATAATTTCTAACCTCTATATTTATATAAATTAGTTTTAATAACACAAGTATGATCTTTTGTTTTGGGTATTGAAAATTTTGTTTTTCCATTGTGTTATGAATGTGATTCATTCTTCAAAACCCAACAGATTTTAACAACTTTGAATTTCTCCATATGCATTTCTATATGAATCTCATTCGGACATAACCATCTTGCATATATTTCACTTGAACAAGTGCATTTTATATGCATTTTTATAAGGACAAGTTTATGGCACGCACTAGCTATGTGTCCAAGAATTTTTTCATTGTGTCAAGTTGTATGTGTCCATTTTAAATTTTAGTTGAGAATGACATGAAATTAAAATTTAACTAAGTAAAATGACTAGATCTAAACAATAGAAATATATCATAGTTAATTTAGTTATATTCAGCCAAATGATTAAATTGCATTTTATGTTGAATAATGGAATATAATAATAATAATAATAATAATAATAATAATAATAATAATAACAGCAACAACAACAATAATAATAATAATAATAACAACAATAATAATAATAAAGGAAAATGAAAATGATAAAAAAAAAGAAAGAAAAAACAAAAAAAAGAGAAAAAAAAGGAAGTATGTGGCAAAGCTTATCTTTTATCCCTTTATTTACAATTCTTCTTATTCCTCTTCTTTTTCTTCTTTTTTTCATTTTCTTCACTTCTTTTAAGGTTTCATGTAGCAAACCAAGTTCCTAATAATCTTTAAGTTAATTATTTCTCTTCAATTATTAAGTTAAATTCATGGTTTATAGGTTATGATTCATAGTGTGCAAATTATATTTCCATATTGGGCTCACAACAAATTGGAGATCCACAAGGAGGGGATAGATGATAAGTTAGGGGTCGAAATCAGTGGAGAAAGATAAGTTTAATTATCAAATGATTTCTCTAGTGCAAATAAACGTTGTTTTCAATGTGAAATGATTTTATGGTTATGTGATTCACATGATTTGGCTTTGATAATGAGTTCATGAATAGTTTATGACATATGTGGTATATATAAGTGGTATATGTATAGTATATTTGAGGTATATGTTTGGCATACTTGATATATACATGGTATATGTATAGTATATGTTAGGTATATATGCAATATATGTGGTATATATGTGGTATATGTATAGTATATGTGATAAGGATATAATGGATGATGAATGCTTAGTTACAAATGCATATGCATAAGGACTTAAAAGGGAGTTGTTACTAGTTAGTCAACATTGTAATGCAAAAGAAGAGGCCTATGACCCAATAAATGTGCAAATGAAATAGATGATCAAGCTAGCTAACAAATGCAAATGAAATAGATGATCAAGCTAGCTAGCAAATGCAAATGTTCACATGACAGAGGTTCACATGGAAACCTAAGGCAATGTCTATTTAGCTTGGTCACAACAAAATGAAATGAGCAAAGCATAAGCATAAGCAAAAGCAAAAGCAAAGAATAGTGATCATATACTTTAATTTTATTGGTAATTATATGATATCGATGAATGAATTGAAATATGTAGTATGCATTGGATTTAAGATTTGTTATTATAAGTTTCTTGGCACTTTAGAACTTGTTTGATTATTACTTTCACTAATCCGCAACTCATCAATTTGCATCATTTTTTAGGTAAAGAAATGTGATAGCTCATTTTCAGTGGCATATAAAAGGCATGGAACACAGGTCATTGTCCAATCATCAATTGCATAATTTTCAGGTAAAGAAAAGTGATAGTTCATTTTTAGTGGTATATAAAAGACATGGAACACAGGTCACCAGCCAAGCCTCACCACTATTTCTCCTTGCATTTCATATGAACATGAGATCTTGTCATCTACATTTTGGACTTATATGTTTGTATATGCATAATTACTCAAGGTTGATTCCAAAATGTGTAAATGAATACAACTCATAAACCTTTGCATGTAAAGTTTAAGTTTTAAAATATGTAATATATTATGTTGCAGTAAAAGCCTCAATATTGATTTGCAAATTCATTAAGTGATGTTATTGGATGTGATAGAAAAAAAAAATTTACTATCAATGTTAAGAGGTTTATTTATCTTACTTGTATTCCATATGTAATTACTAGACACAGAAATAGGTTGTACTTAATGCATAAGGTATGATGTTACACATATATTTTTAGGAATGAATAAAAAATGAATATTCTTTATCTAAGGAAATGAATATTATTTGGATTAAAATAAAGTAAGATTGATTTAAATTAATGCATCAATGAGAGAAAAAGATTTAACGAGTTAATCCTAATCACCCACCTAATCTAACTGCAAAAGTCAAACTTTCACTTTTTGCCTTATTTTCTTCTTCTTCCTCATGTTAAGCAAAGTTTCTCTTCCATTTTTCTCTCCCTTTTGCCATGACCTAAACTCTTCATTCTTCTTTTTTTCCTCTCTTCAATTAAAACCAATGTTTAGATAGGAAAACATAGATTAAGGGAAGATAATCAAGTAAAGCAAACAGAGTCAAACAAAGGAAAAGGAAAGAAGAAAAAAAAAAGAGAATGAGGAGGAATTTTCGGTCATCTTAAAGATCTTCAAATGAGAGGTTAGATTCTTCATCTTTTTTCTTTTCTTTTCTTTTCTTCTTTAGTCCCATTTTGAAGTTGGTTACCATTAAAATTTGTAATTAGAGTTATTAGTGTGTTAACAATGGTTAAGGCTTTATTAGTGCATTTTATGCTTGATTAGTGTGAGTTAAGGGTTAATAATGGATTAAAGGAGTAGTTTATGGACTTTATCACTATTTCTACCATGGATCACATCTCATGCCCTAAATTAGAAAAACTTTAACTTTTTCATTGGTTTAAATCTCATAAATCTTATTTCCCATTAAACTAAATTAAACTAGATTAAAGGACAATGGAGAACATTATTTCTTACCTCTATTTCGTGAACGCATATCAATTTCTACAGTTCAAAACATATTCTAACCTTACTTATCGCTGAATTTCAAATCTATAATGAAAAAGTTCCATTTTTAATCTATTTTTACTGTGTTTATGGTGAAAATTTCGTGTTTAATCATTTAGGATTTAAAGGGAATGAGGGGAATTCATTTCTGGAGTGTCAGGGTTTGTGGCTAGGGTTTCTGATTACATTTTACATGAGTTTCTGCCAAAAATACGATGCTGTCATATTTAAACCTGCAGGTCTTCACAAGTGTGAATACTATTGTCACGAGCATGAACATTTGCGTTACAATGGTGAAGATCCTCAGCTTCTAAAACTGGAATTCATGACATTCACGACCATGATTAATCCTATCACGGGCATGAACGACATAAACTTCACTTTTTACTGTCTTTTTCTTTATTTTTTATTTTATAATACTTATAGCCTCATATATACTCCCATATACCTTTAATGTACCTTATTTAACATATAAATTCCAGGCCCTAATTTGTAGGTGTTACAATAACTAATTAATTATCTATATTTTGTATGATTTAAATGGTAACTGATTTAATTGGATATTTTGGCATAATTAGAAAATTATTTGTAAATGATTAAAAAATTATTTTATAGATAAATGTGTAATTATTCAATAGTTTCCAAAAGTACCACTAAGCTAGTAGCTTAGCACATGTGTTTCATTCGCAGGTTAGCAAAAGTAGTCATTGCATTAATACCGACCAAAGAAAAGGGAATTCTAAGATCAAATTACAACAATTTTTCTTTTTATGTATTTGGATATTATATTGTGCTAATAAATTTTAAGATTTTTGTTTTGTTGTAAATATGTTCCATGTATGATTTATAAAAATTTAAATTTGTAATTAATATAATTAGTATTATTTGTAAATGCATTTCTGAATATTATAGCTTACTGTATGAGTACTTTTAAATCAAGGAATTTTATGATTAAGATTATTTACATCACTAGATATATATTTAAATGAAATAAATAAATAAATATAAAAAATAATATTAAATATTCCGCAAATATCAAGCTCGAAATTTAAATATAAATAGAATAAATCAAGCATCGATTTTCAAATAATGAGCTAGGTAGCAATTCCCTGCACTATTAATTGCTAGTAAGGTAAGGGAGTGCTACATTTAATTTAAGACTAAATAAACACAATTAAAATTGGAAAAGAAATCATACAAATTGGAAAAGAAAACATCCAATGAAAATTTTAGTCTAGCATTGATACTACAATAGTCATGTCAATATCAAATACTATACTAAACAAGTTACAACAAAAAATAGAAATAAAAGAACTAAATTGCTCCTTTAAAAGTTAGTGAAGAATCTAACTTAAGACTAGTTGGTCCCTAAATCTTCAAGCCACACTCTAAACCAATCTTTAAATGTCAAAAAAATTTCTCCTAAGAATGAAAAAATTGTTAGAGCAAAATGAAAAAGGTGGCTGACAAGTTCTCTTCAACCACCCAATCTCAAAAGTTGCAGAAAGTTCTTCTTTGTAATTTTAATAAAAACTAAATTTATACTACTCAGAGTTTAAGTTGCATTCTAATTCTAAAGATACAATCTTTCCTTTCTAAAAATGTTATTAAAATTCCTAAAAATAAGTTCCATAATTAGTGCTCCATAATGTGGGCCACTTGAACAAGGTAGACTTTCATAGCATATTAGACTTTGTAACATTGATAAGAGTCGAGCATGTGATAAGTAACACACACATGACAGGTTCACAAGGACATAAATGTCAAGCTCACTACACCTCAGCACGCTAGTGACAAAGAATTAGAGCTTTGGTCTCGCCGCATCCGTACTGAATTCGCATGCCTGTGACCAAAAGATAAGCTTTAAGATCGTCACTCTCACATTGATGCAACACATCTGTGACAAGGTGTTACAGGGAAAGAGCATTATATGCTCATGATAGGGACTCATGCTGGTGACATGGAAGCCGTGGAAAAATCTCCTCTTGCGCGTGTGTGAGGATGCTTTTCACTTTTGTATTTTTTCTTCAATTTCTATAAACACAAAAAAAAATAGCTAAGTGTTGAAACACATTAAAACATAGAAAATTAAACATTAAAAATATAAATAAAAACTATACTAAACAACGATACATCTAATTTTTCTACACATAAATATTGTTTGTCCTTAAGCAATGCCTAAACATAAAGAAACACTCAAAACAAAATACTTGTACACAAACAAGCATACATAAACAACCAACAACCTCACACACTCAGGATTTCGATTTTTTCAATCCAAAAGTCTCACTAGTGCTCTAAGTATGCCTCGACTCAAAATTACACCAATTAACAATAGTTCAGAATTAAGCTAATATCAATCCCAAACCTTACTTCACAAAAAAAGTCAATAAAATCATATTTTTACCTTAAACATATAGAAATCCATATTCTAGCTAAATGATTAACAACCAAATATTAAAAAAAAAAAACAAGGTACAAATTTCCCATTCTTTCTTTCTCTTTTTTTTCTTTTTTTTCTTTCTTGGAGTCAACGATTCTTCCCTACATCATAACGCACACCTTTTTTCTTAGTATTATTTATTTATTTATTTATTTTTAACTTAGGAATTGAACTATGATCATATAGGGTGCTTTGCATATGGTAGGATAGCGGAGTAGAAGGCAAGTGCATCTTATGCTCTGTCTCACTATTTTCGTTTATTTACCTTGTAATTTTTATTTGGTAATTGATACTTTAACTATCATATTAATACTTATATCCCTGAGGCAAGTCAAATATTACATAGCAATGTTTCAAAGCAAGTTAAGTCCTTCAATATTAACACAATCCCAAACAAGATTAATCAAATGCAATTCCAAATTAAGCATACTCTAGCACTCATTCATTAGCTAACTAAAATATAAACAAAACAATAATCTAAGAAAATGAGAGTTGTGAAGGTTATTCACAACTTCATAAATCAACAATAAAAACAAACCCTTAAAACAAATCTAAAATTCTTGCCCCCACACTTAAACGGGACATTGTACCCAATGTCAACGTGGTTGAGAAATTAAAAGTAAAAGAGAAAAGAGAAACTCTGATGGGTCATAGGAAAAACTCAAAAAGATGAAGGAGATGGTGATGGAGATGACACTTGAACTCCGATGGCCTCAATATACTTAGTCAATTTGAACATTTGATAGCCTTGCTCTTTTTCCACACCCATAATTTGCTCTTGTAACTTCTCAAGCTAATCCTGGATAGATTTGTTTGTTGCCTCTTATTTTGTCCAAAAACTCGATGTTACGAGCCATTAATTGATCAAACATTGATTTGTTGGCAACCTCTACAACCTTGAGCCGTGACGGCACCAATTGCCAATAAGGGGGTTCAACGAAACTACTTCCTACAGTTGCCTAAGTTAGTTGTGGTTGGGATGGGTCTGCACTTGATATGCCTAGTCCATGCAGCCATTCATACTTTCCATGCAACTTAGACTTCTCTAATGTCACAACATCATTATTACCCAAACTCAACACAATGGTTAGCTCAGTAGTATTAGGATCAAAGCAATAGAAATGAATAGAAAAAGTGGTGATAATGTGCCAAACTAAGCTAAGAGTTAGGGTGATTAATGGTGTACATGATACTTTTAAAAAGAAATGCAAGAGTGCACATGTGAATCTTCTTATGCATACATCATAATAAAAATAATTCATTTCCAAACACCTTACTACTCTCATTTTAGCCAAAAATGGTGTGACACATGAACTTATGCATAATAATGGTGCAGGGATCTTCAAATTTGACATTAAATGAATATTTAGGATTATAATTGTCCTCCTCATGAAAGAAAACCCATGTGTTACCATAATCAAAATCATTTGGGAGGGCTATGCCTGTAGTTTTGTAAAACCCAAAAACATTTTGCATAACATGTAAATTAGCAATGCATTTCTGCCCCAACAAATGAATCTTATACAAAGACTTCTTAATTACTACCATGAAGTATAATTCAAGAATTAGTTCTCTACAACTAGGATACTTCAAATTAATGAATCTTATGCGACCTAAGTTCTTAACATAGTCTCTAATTATCTCTAAACTCCCTAACTTATTCAAGATAACATAGTTCACAAATCAACATGCATTAAAACCATGAGTAAATGGAGTGTACATATCCTCTACCCTCCTTCTATATATGGATAGGAAAAAAGGCATTGAACTGAGCAAAGATGTCAACTACAAACTAACAAGGTGGATCATATGGTTATGTTGCGGTATTAACTTGCTTGCCCTTTCTCTCTGTCATGTGCGGATGAAGGCAAATGTTGGAGCACTTGCCTGCCAGCTTGTTCTTCGCATGCATCAGTCTCGATTTTGGCCTTGGTGGTAAGTCGTTTGATCCTAGGCATAGTGGCTAAAGTGAAAAATAATGTACTAAGGTCGAATTTGGGAAAGGTGAATGATATTACTATTAAATTAGGGTTATGAAGGTGTAATTGGAAAATATTTAGGGTTAGGGTTAGGATAGGAAAATGAATTAGAGGAAGAGTTGAATAGTAGATCATGAGCTTGAAATCCCATTAACTTGCACATTTAAATAGTCACATGAGTTGAGAGAATTTGAAATGAACTAATCAAATGTCACACATGTGACAACATATCATGCCCACAACACTTCCTAGTTGGTTCATCAGCATTACGAGTGTGATATGTTAGCATGCCTATGATAGAAGCATGCCCTTCACGGGGCATTGCTTTGTCATGCTCGTGACAATGTAGTGCACCTGCAACACAGCTAATTTATGCTATACTTACCTGGAAACATTCCAAATTCCCATGACTCAATTCTTGCCATTTTGTTCTCCCAAAATTACAAGGCCTAAACGTAGACAAGCACAAATTCATATTCATGTCTTCTAGTAACTATAAATAATTATCATAATTGAAAACCTTTATTGAAACTAAAACTAAACTAAAAACTACAAGTTACAAAATTTAAAACTTGGGTTGCCTCATAAGAAGCGTGGTAATTATTATCTAGACAAGACATCATTAGTTGGTTAGCTATTTAGAGAATTGGTGGACATAGTTACCACCTTTTTACCAATGAAATGCCTTCATAATATGGCTTTACTTTGTGGCCATTCATTTTAAGCCTGCCTTCGGTCTTTGGATGCATTAACTCCATAACTCCATAAGGAAATACTAAAACCAAATCAAAAGGACCACTTTTTCTAGATTTTAATTTTCTTAGAAAAAAATTTCAATGAAAGATAAATAGTAAAACTTTCATGCTAGGAATTAAATTCTTATGAATCAAAAACTTGTCATGGAGCCATTTAGTTCTTTCTGTTAGAGAAATGCTCTAAAGGCAATCACCTTTAGCACTTATTGTACAAATTTATTTGATTAATAAAAGGTATTTTCATTAATTTGATATTCATTCGATATATAAATTGATAGTGATCTTAAATCAATTAATGAAGTCCTTGATACATAACATAGCATGAAGGAAATCATGATGACATCATGATATTGAGATTCTCATCATGTGTAATTATGTTATTATCTAAACTATCCCTAGTAATGAGATGGGACATTGTTAATCTGGATAGACTAGCACATGTTATACTCCTTAATTGGATCAAGCAGTAGATCTTATAATTTGTAAACATGAGATGTTTAGAGTTAACATGTGGATGCTTGCTAAGTGTAGCTAAATACATTGGATGACATACTATGAGACATTCATATGGATAATCTATTCAAATGTCAATGGTAGCCTTAACATAACAATAGTGCAAGTATCCTTAGACTTTAGGTATTCAAGGATGTCTTAGATGTTGAATCTACATTTTAACACTATTCCTTATTTCCTTAAAGAGGTTTCTCATAGGGTGATGATTGGATGCAATTTGAGGTATTCAAAGGTAATTGGAAAACCAACAAAGGATTCACCACTCCTGATAGAATGAGGGTATACCCATGGCCTCTTAACGGGGTCATTACTCGAGAATCTCTAGTCGGAATGGAAATGTCATGAAGATGGTTTTCAATGACATATCTAATAGAGTAATGAACCTCAGGGACAAAAACTAACATTACTTAAGCTAGATGTATTGTAGTCAATCTAGTAGGAGTCGACACGTATCTATACACTAAACCAAGTGGGTATAGATTGGTAAAAGGAATAATTGCATGAAAATTGTCTATGGAAAGGTTCATAGTGAAACCATTGACTTAATGGCATAAGATGATCTTTGATTTCGGGTTTTGAAAATTTTTATTTTTTCGCTGCAATTATGAATGAGATTTTCCTTAAAACCCAATAGAAGTATCAGAGTTCCTTTGTGTCCATTAAAATTAATTTTAATTGAAAGTACAATGAGATTGCACGATTTTGATAATTTTGGATAAATAGGTTTAAAAATTTGAAATTAATTTGTAAATTTTGTTTTATATATTTTTATTTGTTTGATATGATCATGGTATGATTAAGGATGATAATTTGGATTGAAAAATGGATTTAATATGATTCATTAATTTTGGATTTATTTAAAAAAAATACTAAAAATTGTATGGTTTATGAATATGTGTTGTTGTTTGGTTAAATTGATGGGTTCTTTATATTTTTCTTATAATTTGATTATAAAAAAATTATTTATATATATTGAGAATATGTTTAAACCTCTGGAAGTATCCAATAATTAAATAAATAAAAATTTAATTAATTTTTGAAACAAATACAAAACTAGTACCGTTTTGGTATACCCGGTGAGACTGTATTGTTTGATTTTTTTTGTATGTTTTTATTTTGTTTTTAATACCTTAAAATACTTTTTATGTGATTAAAAATATTTTATTTTAATATTAGATGCATGCCAAAATTATTTTTCTCAAATTTAAAACTTAACAAAATTCTATTTATTGAATGAGTCATTTTGAGTGTCTAGGTGTGTTAATTCATTTGTCTTAGTAATTTTGGCTCGTGTCAAAAATATTTTGATGAAATTGGACTCACCTAAAGATGCTTATAATGATGATTTGATGTTATAGAAATTTTTGGAATTTTTAGAAATTAGTTTAAATTGAGCAATGGTAATTCTAGTATGACTAGAATTTGGTTTGTATAATAAAATTGAATTGTTTAATTTTGACATCACAATATTTTAATGTTAAGGTGAATTAATTTTGAAAATATGGAATTTCATTTTATTAAATATTAAATTCCACATTAAAATGACATACAAAGTTTAATTAAACAAAATAACACAAGTAGACAATTTTAGTTCAAGCATTGAATTGATTTTTAAATTGTTTATTTTATTTTATTTTATTTTATGCATTAGAGAATGCATATTAGGGTGTATGGAATGACATGATGGATGATTATGGACTTAGGCCCAATGTGGTTGAGCATGCATGGATTTGTTTTGTTTTAGGTAAATAAGGCCTACATGTATCTACTTCTCTATCTTTCTTATATATTTCTCTTCTCATCTTACTATCCTACTATATAAATTGAGATTTTCTACACTTTGAAATATGTAATTAGATTACATAAGAATAGGATAGAATAGTGATAAAAGGAGAAAGAAGCAAAGGAGGTGGTGCCATAAACAAGAAGACTTATAAATAGGAATTTGATTTCTATTTTGGGTTTGTAAATTCATGCATATACCTAGATAAGACCTAGTCAGTCTCTTTTTTTCTTAAGATATTGATTTTATTCTGTTCATAATCATATCATATAGTTAATGTAACTATCTTTATATATGCATGTGATGAATGCATGATATATAAAAGCACACAATAATAACATGATGAGAGTTAACCAAAAAATCCCTCAGCTTCTGTTAATTTGGGGAGAACCAGTGTTATTCTAGAGTTAAGGTTGTTGAGTTGTCTCAGGCTCACTGTATAAGAATATGTTCAAGCCATTGAAATTAGATTTCATTATTAATGGGTTAGACTTAACCAATATCATTAGCTTGTTGGATTTGCGCCAAGGTTAATGTGTATTGGAGGCAAAGTTGGGTTAGTGTACAGGAGATATACACATATCAAGAGTTGATAGTTCAATGTATGTGCACCATCAATTAGTTCATAACACAAGAATCGATAATTGCATTAATAATACAATTGGTATGGATTAAAGACCTACCAACCAAACTAAGGATGACATGTTGAGTTGCCTCAAGGTTATTCTTAGATAGTTGGATATCGACCCACTAGCAAAACTTCCATATAGGTTTTCTCGGGTTCATAGTGAGGGCTATGAATTCATAATAAAATAGTGGGAGTCATAAAGCTATTTATTAAAGGCCTAATAAATATGCATTGTCATGTACATTTTAACATGCTCTAATTTACATCTAGGTTGCTAAAATCATCATTATGTCGAGAAGTGTGAATTTGCGATCACTAATGGAGTCAAAAAAGTTGACTAACTTTTTGGATTGGCAAAGGAATTTGAGAATAGTTCTCAAATCTGAAAAGATAGGCAACATCCTAGATGAGGCACTCCCCAATCCCTCTGCTATTAATGCTTCTGAAGATGTTCAGAAGCCATATCAAAAGCATCCCGATGATAGTGAGATAGTAAACTACATTATGCTTGCTACTATGTAAGCTGAGTTGCAAAAGTAGCATGGGGCTATTGATGCTAATTCCATAGTCTATCATCCAAGTGAGATTTTTGATAAGCAAGCACATCTCGAAAGGTTTGAAACTTCAAGGCTTCTCTTCCGCACTAAGATGGTTAAGGGTGTTGGGTTTTGAAGGCAAATCACATTCATAAAATATAGCAAAAAAATAAAATTTTCAAAATCTAAAATAAAAGATCATACTTGTGCCATTAAAACTAATTTATCAACCATTGATATTAGAAATTATACCTTGTAATTTCTTGATTTGTCATTCAAATCTTCACCTTATTGGGTTGTAGAAAACCACAATAATCCACATTAGGATATTTCTAATGATAATCCATGCAAAGAATGAAAAAAAAAACTTACAAAAGAAAATGGTTTGAATAATATTCAGAGTGCTAGCTTTTAATATGTTCTTAAGAGAATTATTGTGTCTCAAAAATTATTTTTTACCAAAAATAATTTCATGTATCTTTTCTACCTTTGTAATTTCTTGATTTTTTATTCAAATCTTCATCTTGTTGGGTTGTAGAAAACCACAATAATCCACACTAGCATATCTCTAATGATAATCCAGGCAACGAATGAAGAAGAAACTTACAAAAGAAAATGGTTTGAATAATATTCAGAGTGTTAGTTTTGAATATGTTCTTGAGAGAATTATTGTGTCTCAAAAATTATTTTTTACCAAAAATAATTTTCATATCTCTTTTCTGCCTTTGTAATTTATTGATTTGTTATTCAAATCTTCACCTTGTTGGGTTGTAGAAAACCACAATAATCCACACTAGGATATCTCTAATGATAACCCACACAAAGAATGAAGAAGAAACTTACAAAAGAAAATGGTTTGAATCATATTTAGAGTACTAGCTTTGAATATGTTTTTCAGAGAATTATTGTGCCTCAAAAATTATTTTTTACCAAAAATAGTTTTCATGTCTCTTTTCTGCCATTTGATGTCTTTTCAATTTGAATCATATTCAAAATGAAGATCAAAAGTCAAAAGAGAAGAAAAACAAAATGAATGAATAGTAATCACCATAATTGTCCTAATTACCTAATTAAGGCCAATTATGGCCTAACGCTAATAACACGCTATAGGGTACAATGTCACGAACATTGGGCCTAATGTTGGGCAAACCTAGCTGGTCTGCCAGCCTACATAGGCCCATGACTACTCTCAAGCAATTTTTTCCCGCAATCTCATCATGATCTAACCCAAAATCATTCTTTCATATTTTTATATCTTATCCAATACCATTTTACTCATTCTCCATATCTCTAATGTGTGTGACCTATTAGGTTATTGATTATGTTGGCCACTTAAATTAACAATTAATTTAAGCAAGTCATGAGCAGTAGCTAGCAACACATCATGACCCTTAATTGATTGGAAAGTCAATGGTTTGACAACGAACCTTTTCGTAGACAATTTTTATGCAATTATTCATTTCACCATTCTATACCCCACTTGGTTCAAAGTATGGATATGTGTCAACTCCCACTAGACTAACTACGTCACATTTAGTCCAAGTAATGTTAGTTATTATTCCTGAGGCTCATTACTCTATTAGACATGTCAATATAGTCTATCTTCATGACATTTCCACTCCAGCCAGAGATTCCCAAGTAATGACCCCGACAAGAGGCCTTGGGTATGCATTCCTTTTATCAAGAGTGATGAATCCTTTGCTGGTTATCCAATTACCTTTGAATACCTTAACCTGTACCCAATCACCACCCTATAATTAACCTTTCTGTGGCAACAAGAAATAGTTCAAAGTGCATAATCAATATCCAAGATATCCTTAAATACATCAATTCTAAGGATACTTGCACCATTGCTATGATGAGACTATCATTGACATTTGAATAGACTATCCATATGATTGTCTCATAGCAGGTCATCCAATGTACTTAGCTAAACTTAGCAAGCATCCACATATTAACTCTAAACATCTTATGTTTATAGGTTATGAGATCTACAGCTTGATCCAATGAAGGAGTATAACATGTGTTAGTCTATCCAGATTAACAATGTCCCATCTCAATAATCCTATGACTAGGGATAATTTTGATACTAACATAATTGCACATGATAAGAATCTCAATATCATGATCTCATCATGATTTCCTTCATGCTATGTTATGTATCAAGGACTTCAATAATTGATTTAAGTTCACTATCATATGGATTGCCTTTAGGACACTTCTTTAACAACCTCCCACTTGAACTAAAGTCAATCACCTTTGTATTTAATCCCATAGGCGATTATAGGAGAATCATATTTCTTTTGGGAAAGTAGCTTAGTTAAAGGATTAGCAATATTGTGACCAGTGGGCATTCTTTATAGCTTTACATCATTCCTACCAATGATTTATCTAATCAAATGGTATTTTCTAAGTACATTTTAACCGTTGATAAGACCGTGGCTCCTTTGCTTATGTAATGGCTCCATTATTATCACAATATAAATGTATTGGATCAACAATGCTAGGAACCACTCCAAGTTCCATGATGAATTTCTTTATTCAAACTGCTTCCTTTGCTGCTTTAGAAGCTGCAATGTACTTTGCTT
Source organism: Triadica sebifera (assembly GCA_023653625.1). Classification (NCBI taxonomy): domain Eukaryota; kingdom Viridiplantae; phylum Streptophyta; class Magnoliopsida; order Malpighiales; family Euphorbiaceae; genus Triadica; species Triadica sebifera. The sequence goes on from CM042894.1 coordinate 21,539,791, forward strand.
CAGTTGTGAAATCAGTAGTAGTTTCCTGTTTGGAACTCTTCTGACTGACTGCTCCACCATTTAGTGTGAATATATAACCTGACAGGGATTTTGAGATATTTTTTAGATTGGAAGTTGGCATATATATTCCCATTCACAATATGATCTCCATCTCCATATATTAAGAATACATCCTTAGTCCTTCTCAAGTTCTTAAGGATATTCTTAACAACCATCTAATGACCCTCACCAGGGTTTGATTGATATCTGCTCATGACACTTAGAACATATGATACATCGGGTCTTGTACATAACATAGCGTACATGATTGATCTTATAGTTGAAGCATATGGAATCAAACTCATGAGCATCATCTCATCTTGTGTTTTTGGACATATAGACTTTGAGAGAGTAATCACATGGGTCATGGGAATATATCCTCTCTTGGACTACTCCATGCTAAACCTCTTTAGCAACTTGTCTATGTACATAGATTGTGAAAGACCAAGCAATCTTTTAGATCTATCTCTATAAATCCTCATCCCCAAAATATAAACAGCTTCTCTAAGGTCTTTCATAGAGAAATTCTTGGATAACCAAATTTTGACTGATTGTAAGGCTGAGACATCATTAGCAGTATGTTATCTACATGCATCACAAGGAATATGATTACACTCTCACTAACCTTCTTATATACACAAGGTTCATCTAGATTTTGTAAGAAACCAAACTCTTTTATTATCTCATCAAACCGAATATTCCAACTCCTGGATGTTTACTTTAATCCATAAATGGATATTTGAAGCTTGCACACCTTTTTTCCATCTTTGGATATGAAGCCTTCTAGTTGTGTCATGTACACATCCTCGGTTAGATTTCCATTAAGGAAAGTGTCTTCATATACATTTGTCATATCTCATAATCATAATGAGTAGCAATGGCTAAGAGTATCCTTATGAATTTAAGCATAGCTACTAGGCTAAAAGTTTCATCATAGTCAATTCCTTGTCTTTGACGATAACCTTTAGCTACAAGTCCAGCTTTATAGGTAACCACATTACTATCCATGTCATTTTTCTTTTTGAAAACCCATTTGCACCCTATAGGCTTTAGCCCTTTGGGAGGTTCAAACAAACTCTGTACTTGGTTTTCATGCATGGAATCAATTTCTGACTTTATGGCTTGAAGCCATTTGTCAGATTCTGAACTATTCAGTACTTTTATATAGGTCGTAGGCTCATTATTTACTATGAGCAATACGTCATTTTGTTCATTAATGAGAAATCCATATCTTTATGGTATAGTATGTATCCTGCTTAACCTGCAAAGCTTCTGTGCTTGAGAAGGTTGAGTTGTTATATCATCTGTATGAATAATAGGGCTCGGGTTCAAGTAGTTGATTAGAGTCTACTTAAGCATCTTGAATTTTCTCAAGTTCAACTTTGCTCCCATTATCTTTTTTTAGAAGAAATTCTCTTTCTAAAAAGATAACATGTCTTGAAACAAATACCTTTTACCCAAAAGGTGGTAGAATTGATATCCATATGATGCTTTAGGATATCCCACAAATAGACATCAGTTAGATTTAGCTTCCAACTTATATGACATTATCTGCTTCACATAAACAGGACAATCCCAAACTCTCATGTAAGAAAGTGTGGGCTTCTTATTATTCCTCACCTCATACGGAGTAACATCAACTAAATTCGAAGGGACTCCATTTAATATATAAATATTAGTCTCCAATGCATAACCCAAAAAGGATTTAAGGAGTCCCTTAGAAGTCAGTTTATGTTACTCCATATGAGATGTGGAATAAGAAAAAGGTCACACTTTCTTACGTGAGAGTTTGAGGTTGTCCTGCTTATGTAAAGTGGATAATGTCAGATAAGCTATAAGCTAAATTTGACCAATGTCTGTTTGTGGGATATCCAAAAGCATCATATGGATATTAATTTTACCACCTCTTGGAACAAAAGGTGTTTGTTTTAAGACATGCTATCTTTTTAAAAAGAGAATTTCTTTTAAAAGGAGATAATGGGAGAAAAAATTGAACTTGAGGAAGTTTAAAATGCTCAAGCATATGCTAATCAACTGCCTGAAGCTAAGCCTGTTATTCATACAGATGATATAGCAGCTCAAACTTTTAAAGCACAAGAGCTTCGTAGGTCAAGTAGAATATGTATTGTTCTTGAGAGATATGGATTTCTCATTAGTGAATAGAACGACATATTGCTCATAGAAAATGATGAGCCTGAATAGAACGACATATTGCTCATAGAAAATGATGAGCCTATGACCTATGAAGAAGTTCTGAATAGTTCAAAGTTTGACAAATGGCTTCAAGCCATGAAGTCAAAAATGCATTCCATGTATGAAAACCAAGTATGGATTTTAGTTGACCCACCTAAAGGGATAAAGCCTATAAAGTGCAAATGGTTTTCAAAAAGAAAAATGACATGAATGGTAATGTGGTTACCTATAAAGCTAGACTTATGGCTAAAAGTTATCATCAAAGACAAGAAATTGATTATGATTAAACTTTTAGCCCAGTAGCTATGCTTAAATCTATGAGGATACTCCTAGCCATTGCTGCTTATTATGATTATAAGATATGGCAAATGGATGTGAAGACATCTTTCCTTAATTGAAATCTAACTAAGGATGTATACATGACACAATCGAAAGGCTTCATATCCAAAGATGGAAAAAAAAGTATGCAAGCTTCAAAGATATGGTTATGGATTAAGGCAAGCATCCAGGAGTTGGAATATTCGGTTTGATGAAATAATCAAACAGTTTGGTTTCTTACAAAATCCGAATGAACCATGTATATACTAGAAGGTTAGTGGGAGTGCATGTAGCGCTCCCCTACCCTACTAATCGATAATAGTGTATGGAAGTGCTACTAAGCTCATTTTTGTAAAAATAACCAATTCTCAAATTATTGTAATATTTTTTTTTAATTTTCGAGTTTATTCAGTGGAATATTTTTTACTGTATTTCTCTTTTTTTATCATTTAAATATGTATTAGTAATGTAAATATTTTGATTTAAAAGAACTCATTCATTAAACCATAATATTTAGAAATACATTTACAAATAATATCAAATATATAAATAACAAAAGTTGCTCTTTATAAATCCTACATATCACAAATTTACATCGAAAGAAATTCTTAAATTTTAATTTTACAATACGATTTCCAAAATATACGAAAGAAAATAAACTGCTACAATCTAATATTGGGGTTACCCTTATCTTCAGTCTCCCTAACACAACAACTACGTCTATTTATCTGCGCGTGTTACACGCGCTGAGCTACTAAATTAGTGGTACGTTTGGCAACTATCCTATAATCATATAAATATTTCCAAAATAAAACTTTAAAAACTACAATTAACTTACTAAGCATGCCAAATATTCAAATAATATTAAAACTATTTTTGTCGTGAAAAATATATAATTCATCAATTTTAATGTTCATTTCATTAAGCATATTTGAAATTGCTTAACAATTCAAGATATAAATTTTACAATATCAATTTAATAATTCACTTTTTTTGTTATTTGTTTAATAGCTTACAACATCTTAGACTAGAACTAAATACTGGATACAGGGTTGTTGCTCTCCGACAATATACTCGATACTTACATAATTATTTTATAACTCGGCATTTAACGCCTACATTTTTAATAACAACTCAACACCTTTTTTGTACGTACATAATTTTAAACTCAGCACTATTTCTTAGGGTCTACATAATTTCAACTCAGCACTATTTCCTAGTGCCTACATAAATTAAAAATTAGCACTATTTTCTAGTGCCTACATTTCTACCCTTTTATTGGCATGTCAACTTATCCTAATTTCTAGTTCTCGACTATATGTCATAGGGCTTAATTATATTTGTTACTTTTATTATTATTTACATAAATTATGTAGGTAACATTAATATAAATTTCATATAAATGCAGTAATTTCCATTATATATTTTATGACCTCATACTTGCTCATTTAATCATTATAGCTATAAGAAAAATCAATTAATATATTTTCTATCACAAAATTTCACAATCAACACATATTTACAAGCTGTACTATTCTGGACAGCATTTCTGCCTTATTGTTTCCTATATTTTTCACCCATATTTAGTTGGAATTTAGACAAGTGATCAACAAGAAAAATATAGGTACATGTCTTATCTTTAATTTTCAATTAAAATCATATTAAAAAGAACTTTTTAGCAAAAGTTATAAAATTGTTTCTAAGACACGTTCACTGAAATATGCCAGTATTTTACTAAACAAATTTCTAGTTCAAAATTTGACTCCATTTTTCGCTTAATTCCAAGCATATTCAGGTTTAATGGTCTAAATGAAAGTTGAAGTCCTATATCTCAAATTTCCAATACAATAAGAATCACTCAAAAATCACTTCCAGAACTCAAGTTATGACAAGAAAACTAGACACTATTCATAAAGCGAATTTTCCAACACATCAATTAATTCTTACAATTTCCATTTTCATGCATCAACCTCATATTCCAATTTTTATTTTCACATTCATGGAATCATTTAATCACCATTCATCACTCAATGAAATATCCATAATTTCATAGATAATTTTAAAAACATCACAAAATCAAAATCAATATTTTTCTATATTGAATTTTTGCCAAATGTACATACCTCACAAAATTCACTTCTCTTCACTTTTATCTTCTTCCTAGATAGTTTTCTCTTTTCCCTTACTTCCACTTTGATTTTGGTTCAAAGTTTGTTCACTTCCTTGTCCTAACAACAAATTTTACACTAAGCAAGCACTAATCACACTAATCCACCCTTAATCACCATTAAAATAATAATAACCCTAAATTACTAACTTTATTGGCAACTAACCCCAAAATCAAAGAAAAGAGAAAATGAAAAGTGAGAGGATGGAAGATCTTACCTCACCTTTGAAGATCTTTAAAATGACTAAATTTTTTGCTTCTCTTTTTCTTTTCTTTTATTCCTTCCTCTTCCTTGGTTATGCTCACTTAGCTTCACTTTTTTTTTATCTTACTAATCCAACCCTTTTTCCATCTATCTTTAGTTTTGATTTACGACATAAAAAGAAGAACTAGGGGAAAGAGAGGCCACAGCTACAAAAGAGAATCGGAAGATGTTGCCCAGATATTGAACCAAGAAGGGGGGTTAAATTGGATATTAAAAAATTTAACTTTGAAGTGCGGAAATAAAATTTAAGTTTAGTAGGGATAGAAGAATATGAGACAAGAATTTTTATAGAGGTTCGGGTGTTAACAAACCCTACTCCTCTCCCCAATCTCAATTTGGAGTTTCACTAACACTCTAAGTGTTACCATGGAGTTTTACAAGCTCACTCCCAACTATAGTGTTTCTAACAATGGATCACACCTAACCCAAAAAATCCCTTGTGTTTTAATGGCTCACACAAATAACAAATTCCTTGTGTTTAAAGGCTTATACAAATAACCCTTACAAGTGTTCTTCTCTTAACCTCAAAATACCCAAACTCACTTGAGTGGATGATTACAGAGAGAAACACTTACAAATCTTTAATGCTCAGAAAATAATGAGTAAAAAGATTTTCACAGAGAATAAATGTTTGTTTTGAAAGTATTAAATGAACAAATGGCTTACAACAAGATTTTGATTTGAAGTATTAGCCATTCTCTTTTTATGAATTCATAAATGACTTGCATTTATACTTCTATGGTGAATTATAGCCATTTGATTGCATTTAATGCTGAAATAGTTGTTGCACCAACCCTTATAATTGCGCCTGACATATTTCTCTTTCATCTTTCACGGTCGTGACCAAGTGTGTCACGGTCGTGACTGTTCTTCCGAGTCGTGACTTGAGAGGTGACCTTGGTCGTGAAGCATTCTGGAAGGTTTTGTAACTGTTGGTTCACAGGTGTGACATTTCATCTTCACGAGCGTGACATCCTTCCAAGCCGTGGTCCAAGTGGTGACTCTTACTATGAAGCTCTCTAGAAGAATTTGTCAGGTCTTTTCATGGGCGTGACTTTATTTCATGGGCAAGACTGATATGATCATTCACGGTTGCTATCATTCTTCATGGCCGTGAACTTTAAATGTTGGTTTGTTGGCGCTAAGCTTCATCACGGGCATGACACATGAGGTCACGAGTGTGAATATGTTATTTCTTCAATTTTATCTTTTTAAGATTAATCTTCCATTCTCCATTCTTGCTATCATATTCCATCCCCTGTTAATAGACTTAGAAAACAAGTATGTTAAATACATTATTGCTATTTTATTTGTTATCATCAAAATAATGAAATACCCCTCAAGGTTCAACAATCTCCCCCTTTTTAATAGTGACAAATAATCTAGCAATATGTGCCTTTGAGAAGTCTCCCCCTCAAAAGATGCTTAGGATAAAGAATGCTGAAGTGCAAGAATTGTAAAGAATGATGAAGTGTAGCATCAAAATATACTTCCTAGTTTTAAGTATATGCAAGTTATATGCAAAGTATATCCAATGTATACCAAAATTTTCTTTAAACCATGAAGTATATTTAAGGTATATTCAGAGTATATCAAGTGCATATTCATTTATGTAACTTGCATCAAGGTATATGCAAAGTATATTTAAGATCTATTTAAGGTGTATAAAGCTCATTTGCATACATGCATATTCATTTTGAATCAAAATTTAAGTGTTACACTTAACTTTAAACAATATATAGCCAGGTTCTCCATTTTGATTGAGAATTAAGTATTGCACTTATCTTTAAACAATATATTGCTAGGTTCTCCCCCTTTTTTCATCAACAAAAAAAGGATCAAAAAGATAAAACACAATGGAAAACAAAAGCAAATATATTAAATTTAAAAGACAAGTACAAAAGAGATTAAAAAGTCTGAAAGGAAAATAGAATTTCCTACACCAAACAAGCATAACAAGGCTAACATAAACATCTAGCCTAACATCTAGTCAGACATCCTATTTGTAAGATGAGCAACTTCCGACTTGAGGCTATCCATCTGAGACTCCATGAAGTCCTTGAATTTCTCTAACCTCTCATCCATCGAAGCCTACAACTGCTCATACCATGGTGCCAAGAGGTCAACCACTTACTGAGCCAAGTTTGGTGTGGAGGTAGAGGATTGTCTGATGTCCTGCTCAACCTTTGGAGGTGTCACCTTAACTCGAGCCCTCTTTTTCTCCTGAATTCCTTGGAGGCTAACTTTGAAGTCCTCCGAGTCATTTTCTTCCCAAATGATTTCGCTAGCAGTGTTGATGAAGCGGTAGTAGATGTTGTTCTCAAACATAATTCGAACAGCTGCTCCCATCTTGATGAAGGACTTGACGTCCAGTCGGTCTCGAGGATGCCCTGGGATGAGGTTGAAGTGATGTGCATCCAGCTTCAAGTATTCGAGCTTCAAGGCAATGTGAGTCACATACCCACCAATCAGAATGTCTCTAGAGGGCTTGGTGGCAATTGACAAAATATGGTTTGCAAACCATCGAGATAGAGCCACTATGAGGCCTCTTCGGGCCATCTTCAGGAGAAAAAACTCTAACTTTCTTATTGTGCCATTGCTATCTCCTCAGGCAAAGATGTTATAAGTCAGAAACCTATACAGATACTTGTGCACTGGGATCGGAGATGAGTACTCTTCATCTTTTTTACGTCCCAGCTGCAATCAAGACCAAAGTGAGTCCATGCTTGAGTAGCATAAAACTCCACTTCACTGTCGTTCAAGATGCCATCCGAGGGAAGTTTGAATAAATCTCCGAATTCTATGGCAGAGAGGGTGTTCAGATGCTTGCATAATTGGAACTTCACCGTGCCAGTGGGAGATACTTGCAAAGTGCTTAGAAACTCTAAGGTTGGCTCCCTTAGAGTTGGTTGATGGATATCAACAAATTCCTTCAGATGACAGGCTTGGAGTTGCTCTGTCATGGTTGTCTCGAGGCTAAGGGTACGAACGGTTTGCCACTCAAATGATCTTGAGGAAATGAGTGGCCTTTTCTTGAGAACTAAGTATCTAGGATGGCAATGCTTTGGAATGATGTTCAGAAGGTAATCCATGTACCTTCTAGGAGCATGAGACTTCTTCCTAGTACCCTTGGATGAACTGGTTTCCATCTTGATTGAAAGAATAAAACTTTTTGAAGGGTGGAAAAAATATTTGACAGAAATTGTGAGTAAACCCTAAGGAAATATGATTTATGATGATGGAAAAGGTTTTTGAAGATATTTATAGATGAAATTAATGGCTAGGGGGTCGGAATCTTCAATATGACATTCAATGTTGATAAATGAGAGCAGTTGAGAGAAGTTAGAGAGTTGGAATGTGAGAAATAACAGCATAATCATTATATAGCCGGCATCTTCACGGGGGTGAAATACTTAGTAACGGGCGTGAAGTGTCGTGTTCACAGTTTGCTAAAGAGATGCTTTACCCTTGAAGAAAGGCATGAAGTTGATCACGGTCGTGACATTTAAAGGTCATGGGCATGAATTATGAACTATCACGGTGGTGAAAAAATTAGTCACGGGTGTGAAGTGTTGAACTTCACTACTTATGATCGTGAACCAAAGCATGACACAAAGCTTGAGTGCTTCTGTAAGTTTTAGGTGGAAATGTTCACAGTAGTGAAAAAGCATCATGGACATGAACAAAGGGTTTCACGGGGGTGAATGAAAAAGGTTGTAGTCGTGAAACATAGTCTTCACTACTTTAAGTCGTGAATCATGTCGTGAAGTAAGTTGTGAAAGCTACTGGTTCTTTTGGCGATTTAGTTCAAGGTCGTGAACATATGTCGCAGGCGTGAATTGCCTAAAATTCTCATCAAATAAAATTAAGTCTAAAAACAAGACTAAAGCACTTCTAGGAAGATTATATCCCTTATAACATAAATTTCCATTAAATTAACTACCTTATATCTAGTAAGATGAGACAAAAACAAGATTATCAATTTTGGCAATTTGGCAATCACAAAGTTAATCCATCAATCATACCAAGCTCTCTTCTTATGAAATTAAATCTTTCCTCATTTAGAGATTTAGTGAAGATATCTTCCAATTGATTTTTTGTGCTTATAAATTCCAATACAACATCTCCATATTAAACATGATCTCTAGTAAAATGGTGTCTAATGTCAATATGCTTACTTCTAGAATGTTGAATGGGATTCTTAAAGAGATTTATAGCACTTGTATTGTCACATCTAATAGGTATATGGTTCATACTATGACCATAATCCTTAAGTTGTTGTTTCATCCAAAATATTTGTGTACAACAACATCCTGCTGCTACATACTCCGCTTCAGCGGTAGAAAGAGCAACTGAAACTTGTTTCTTGCTAAACCAAGAAACTAAACACTCTCCAATAAAGTGACAAGTACCTGAAGTACTTTTTCTATCTAAAAGACTACCAGCATAATCAGCATCTAAATATCCTACAATGTAAAAGGATGAATTTCTAGGATACCACAAACCTAGATGCAATGAGCCATGTAAATATTTTAGAATTTTTTTTACTGCATTTAAATGAGACTCTTTTGGACATGATTGAAATCGTGCACATAAGCATACAATATACATTATGTCGGGTCTAGAAGTAGTAAAATATAAAAGTGATCTGATCATACCTCTATATAGCTTTTCATTAATGCTCTTACCCTTTTCATCTTTGTCCAATTTTGTTGATGTGCTCATTGGAGTCTTGGCATTCTTGCATTCTTCCATTCCAAATTTCTTAAGTCTTTGGCATATTTGGATTGGTTGATGAATATGCCCTCATTGCCTTGTTTTATTTGTAGACCAAGGAAATATTTAAGCTCACCCATCATGCTCATTTCGAATTCCCTAGTCATACACTTAGCAAATTCTTGACAAAGCAATTCATTAGTAGACCCAAATATGATATCATCAACATAAATTTGAAAAATTAGAATATCATGCTTATGCTTTTTAATGAATAATGTAGTGTCAACATTCCGCTTTGTAAAGTTATTTTCTAAGAGAAAGGAACTTAGTCTTTCATACTAAGCTCTTGGGGCTTGTTTCAAACCATATAAAGCTTTTGAAAGTTTAAATACATGATTAGGAAAATCATAGCTTTCAAAACTTGGTGGTTGTTCTACATATACTTCTTCTATAAAACCATTTAAAAAGGCACTTTTCACATCCTATTGAAAGAGTTTGAAATTCATATGGCATGCATATGCTAAAAGTATTATTATGGCTTCTAATCTAACTACAGAAGCATAGGTCTCATCATAATCTATTCCTTCTTCCTTATTATACCTTTTGCAACCAATCTAGCCTTATTCCTAGTTATGGAACCTTGTTCATCTAGTTTGTTTCTAAACACCCATTTGCTACCTATAATTTGATGCTCCTTGGGTCTAGGTACTAAGGTCCATACCTTACTTCTCTCAAATTGGTTGAGTTCCTCTTGCATGGAAATCACCCAACTTTCATCACTAAGAGCCTCATCAATATTTTTAGGCTCAATTTGAGAAACAAAAGCAAGGTTATAAGTTAAATGTTTGAGATGAGATCTAGTACTTACTCCCCTTAAAGGATCACCAATGATTTGCTCTTTGGGGTGATCTTTTGTCAATCTCCATTCCTTTGGGAGCTATTGCATGTTTTCCTCTTGAGCTTGAGGTAGAGAATCATCTTGATGTGAATCTCCTTGATCATTTTCTTCTCTTTCATTTCCAAGATCAAGTCTTTCCATGGTACCTACAATATCATCAAGAACACTACCTTTCACAAGATCAAGTCTACTAGATTCATTAAAAATAACATGCATAGATTCTTCAACAGTTAATGACTTTTCATTAAATACTTTATATGCTTTGCTAGTTGTAGAGTATCCTAAAAATATACCCTCATCAGATTTAGAAGCAAATTTTCCAAGGTTTTCCTTGGTATTCAATATGAAGCACTTGCATCCAAATACTCTAAAATATGATATCAAGGGCTTTCATCCATTCCATAGCTCAAATGAAGTTTTGTTTAGGAGAGGTCTTTTGAAAACTCGATTTGAAATATAACAAGCAGTATTTGTGGCTTCTGCCCAAAAGTAAGTTGGTAAACCAAACTCATTGAGCATTGTTCTAGTCATTTCAATTAAAATTCGATTTTTCCTTTCAACTACCCCATTTTGTTGAGATGTCCTAGAAGATGAAAAATTCTGCGAAATGCCATGTTCAAGATAAAAACTTTCAAAGTTTTCATTTTCAAATTCTTTGCCATGGTCACTTTTTATTTTTGAAATGCAATATCCTTTTTCATTTGAACTCTTTTATCAAAGTTTTTGAAATTTTCAAAAGCATAACTCTTTTGAGCTAAGAAAATTACCCAAGTGAATCTAGAGTAATGGTCTATGATGACAAAGGCATAATGTTTACTCCTAAGCTTGCAATTCTAGTAGGTCCAAATAAATCTAAATGCAGGAGTTGTAGAGGTTTTGAGGTACTTACTATATTTTTGGCTTTGAAAGATGACTTGTGTTGCTTCCCTCTTTGGCAAGGTTCACATGTCTTCTTTTTCAAATTTGACTTTTGGCAGTCCCTTTACTAGCTCTCCTGTGCTGAGACTTTGAATTAAGTTCATGTTCGCATGACCAAGCCTTTTATGCCACAGCCAATATTCATCATTAGTAGTCACAAGACACATAGAGGAATGGTTAGATATTTTGTGTAATTCTATTATATAGGTGTTAACATCTGTATTTCCTTTAAATATCTTTTGACCATCAATAGAGGTTACAAGACATTCGTTGGAAGTAAAGGTTACTTTGTTTCCTTTATCACATAATTGACTTACACTTAACAAGTTATGTTTCAAGCCATCAACAAGTAAGACATCTTTAATAAAAGTAGTACCTTTAATACCAATAGAGCCAATGCCAATTACCTTACCCTTAGCATTGTTTCCAAAGGTAACTTTACCTCCATCCATACTTTTGATTTCATTGAAGAGCTTTTGTCTCCTGTCATATGCCTTGAGCATCCACTGTCTACTAGCCAAGCATTTTTGTTTATTGTGGACTTGAGGCATACCTATAGAATCACAATTTAAGTATGGTGTTTAGATACCCAAATGAGCTTGGGTCCTTGGGGGTTAGCACATAAAGGTTCCCAATGAGCCTTCCTTATCCAGCAATGTTTATTAATGTGATCAAATTTCATATAATAATTACACTATTTAGGTCTAAAGATGCTTTTTGGTCTTACAATGCTCTTGAATGCCATATTCCCATTAGATTGAGTTTGAGAACAATGGCATGCACAATCATGATTAATTAGTGTTTTTCTAGATGCATGCTTCTTATACATAAAGGCATGATTAGCCTTTTGAGGTTTCTTTCTTAGGTTTACCAATCCTTGATTATTCCTTTTATGTATAGAAGGTTTAGTTTACTTATTCCTTGGTGCTGTTCCAGCAAGTGTGGAGATGTGAGGTTCACTTAACTTAACAAAAATAGTTTTGTGAGAAGATGATGACGTGCCCTTAAATCCTAGACCCTGTCTAATTAAAGGAGGTCTTTGAGACACAATGAGAGTATCTAAGCTTTCATTTCCTTTGTGGAATTTTGAAATTGAGTTTCTAAGTTCCTCAACTTCATTTTTCAAAGTATTGTTTTCTTTAAGCAAGGATTTAGTTGAGGGTTTTGAAGAGTATTCATCTAATGACTTTTGAAGAGATTCATTAGATGATTTAAGCTTAAAGTTCTCCTTTTCTAAAGTATCTATTTTGATTTTCAAATCAGAAATGTTATTCTTATAAGTATTGAATTTACATTTATATTTTTCTAGTTCTAGATTCAATACTTCTATTAAACCTTGCTCATCATCATCATCTTCACTATTACTATCATTATCACTACTATCATTATTGAAAGAGTATGAGTGAAGTGATCTTACCTTATCCGACACGTGATCCTCTATATCCATGAAGCATAGGTTGACCTCTTCGCTTTCATTGTCATCTTTTTCACTTGAAGAGCTTTCGTCATCCCATGTGGCTTTGTGATCTTTCTCCCCATTGTCTCTTTGGTATTTGCTCTTGTGCTTCTTGAGCCTTGGACATTCCGGTTTAATATGCCTTTTCTTTCCACATTCATAGCACTTTACCTCTTCTTTACTTCTTTGTTTATCATTAGAGGTCTATTTGAGGTTTCTTTGCCTAAATTTTCTAGAGTTGCTCATTCTTTTCTCAATGATTCTTTTTAGCCTTCTTGAGAGCATAACAATGTCTTCATTTGCATCATCACTCTTTTCTTCATCATCTTCAACTTCCTTTTGAGATTTTGAAGTAGAGGCTTTTAGTGCTAGAGACTTTCTTTTTTCTGGCTCTGCTTCAAGCTCTCTATCTCTTTTTACTGCCATTTCATGAGTGAGAAGTTTGCCAATAAGCACATCAGTATTCATGGTGCTCATGTCTTCATTTAAGTGGAAGACTTCTCAGGATTTTGTTGTTTACATCTTCCAAACTCAGATGTTTCCCAAGTTTTCTCATTCCATTTATGATGGCTAGAAGACAGTTGGTCATGTCAGTAATTGACTCATTGGATTCATCTTGAAGAGCTCATATTCTGAAGTAACAAGTTAAATCTTCTTGGATTTAACTTGCTTAGTTCCTTCATGATAGTTTTCCAATATTTTCCACATATTGCAAGCTATTGGCCAGTGTTGTATTCTACCACATTCTTCAATGGATAATGAGCTTGAGAGAATTGTCATTGCCTTTTTGTTTTTGAAGTTTGCTCTTCATTAAGGCTCTGTCCAATCATCTCTTGATAAAATTTCTTCTTCACCATCAACTCCTCTTCTAATTGGTGGTGTCCATTCTTTTCGAACACTATTCCAAACTTTAATTCCTTCACTATCCAGATATATCTCCATTCGAAACGTTCAATGAGCATAATTTGCTCCATCAAAGTAAGGCTTGAGACTTTGGAATCCTTCATTGGCCATATCTTGATCTTTACTAGCGCTAATTAGGCTTCGATGCCTGACTTAGCTCTGATACTAATTGTTGCCCAGATATTGAACCAAGAAGGGGGGTTGAATTGGATATTAAAAAATTTAACTTTGAAATGCGAAAATAAAATTTAAGTTTAGTAGGGATAGAAGAATATGACACAAGAATTTTTATAGAGGTTCGGGTGTTAACAAATCCTACTCCTTTCCCCAATCTCAATTGGGAGTTTCACTAACACTCTAAGTGTTACAATGGAGTTTTACAAGCTCACTCCCAACTATGGTGTTTCTAAGAATGGATCACACCTAACCCAAAAAACCCCTTGTGTTTTAATGGCTCACACAAATAACCAATTCCTTGTGTTTTAAAGGCTCACACAAATAACCCTTACAAGTGTTCTACTCTTAACCCCAAAATACCCAAACTCACTTAAGTGGATGATTATAGAGAGAAACACTTACAAATATTTAATGCTCAGAAAATAATGAGCAAAAAGATTTTCACAGAGAATAAATATTTGTTTTGAAAGTATTAAATGCACAAATGGCTTACAACAAGATTTTGATTCGAAGTATTAGCTATTCTCTTGTTTTGGATTCATAAATGACTTGCATTTATACTTCCATGGTGAATTATAGCCGTTTGATTGCATTTAATGTGGAAATAGCCGTTACACCAATCCTTATAATCGCGTCTGACATGTTTCTCTTTCATTTTTCATGGTCGTGACTAAGTGTGTCACAGTCGTGACTGTTCTTCCAAGTCATGACTTGAGTGGTAACCTTGGTCATGAAGCATTTTGAAAGGTTTTGTAAGTGTTGGTTCATGGGCGTGACATCCTTCCAAGTCGTGGTCCAAGTGGTGACTCTGGCCGTGAAGCTCTCTGGAAGAAATTTACCATATCTTTTCACGGGCGCGACTTTATTTCACAGGCGTGACTGATATGATCATTCATGGTTGCTATCATTCTTCATGGCTGTGAACTTTAAATGTTGGTTTGTTGGCGCTAAGCTTCATCATGGGCGTGACACATAAGGTCACGAGTGTGAACATGATATTTCTTCAATTTTATCTTTTTAAGATTAATCTTCCATTCTTGCTATCATATTCCATACCCTGTTAATAGACTTAGAAAATAAGTATGTTAAATAAATTATTGCTATTTTATTTGTTATCATTAAAATGATGAAAATACCCCTCAAGGTTCAACAGAAGAGAATTTTCTTTGGTTAGATGATGAAGAAGAATAAATAATGACCAAAAAGTGAAATTTTGACTTTTTATAGTTGAATTAGGTGGGTGGTTAAGATTAATATATAATCTTGTCTCTCATTGGTGCATTAATTTAAATCAATCTTACTTTATTTTAATCAAAAGAATATACATTTCCTTAGATAAAGAATATTCCATTTTTATGCCTTCTTAAAATATATGTGCCAAAAACACTACAATTTCCAATTTCATTAGAGAAATTTTATTTTTTCCAAATTTTAATTCGGAACTTCAAAATTCTCAATTAATAATATTCAAAATATTTTTCTTATACCTTATTATTATTTTAATTTTTTCTTTCATGTCCAAATTTAGACCCCAATTGGTTTGACGCATCGGATTTCAGTCAACCACCACCGTAGCCTAAATTACCGGGCATTACATTACAATTGTATTTCTTATGTTGTATGTAGATGACATACTGGTAATGGGAAATGATGTCTTAACCTTACAATTAGTCAAAATTTGGTTATCCAAGAATTTCTCTATGAAGGACTTTAGAGAAGTAGTCTATATTTTGGGGATAAGGATTTATAAAGATAGATATAAAAGATTGCTTGGTCTTTCACAGTCTACATACATAGACAAGATGCTAAAGAGGTTTAGCATGGAGTAGTCCATGAAAGGATATATTCCTATGACCCATGGGATTACTCTCTCAAAGCCTTTGTGTCAAAAAAGACAAGATGAAAGGACACGCATGAGTTTGATTCCATATGCTTTAGCTATAAGATCAATCATGTACGTTATGTTATGGACAAGATCCGATGTATCATAAGCTTTGTGTGTCACAAGCAAATACCAATCGGATCCTGATGAGGGTCATTGGGTGGCTATCAAGAATATTCTTAAGTACTTGAGAAGGACTAAGGATGCATTCTTGATATATGGAGATGGAGATCTTCTTGTGAATAGGAATATTGATGCTAGCTTCCAATCTGACAAGTATGACAAAAAATCCTAGTTAGGTTATATATTCACACTAAATGGTGGGTCAGTCAGTTGGAAGTGTTTCAAACAGGAAATGACTACAGATTCCACAACCGAAGCAGAGTACATTACAGTTTCTTAAGTAGCAAAGGAATAAGTTTCGATAAAAAAAATTATCATGGAACTTGGAGTGGTTCCTAGCAATGTTGATCTAATATAACTGTATTGTGACAATAATGGATCCATTGCACAAGTAAAGGAGCAACGGTCTCATTAGAGATCCAAAAATGTACTCAAAATACCATTTGATTAGAGAAATCATTGGTAGGAATGATGTAAAAATAGAAAGAATACTCACTGATCAGAATATTGTCAATCCATTAACTAAGCCACTTCCCCAAAAGAAATATGATTATCATGTACTCGCCTTGGAATTAAATACAAAGGCAATTGACTTTGAAGTTAACATGTGGATGTTTGGTAAGTGTAGCTAAGTACATTGGATGACCTGTTATGAGACAATCATATTGATAATCTATTCAAATGTTAATGATAGTCTCAACATAACAATGGTGCAAGTATCCTTAAACTTGAAGTATTCAAGGATATCTTGGATACTGATTCTTCATTTTGACATTATTGCCTTATGGAGGTTGTTCATAGGGTGGTGATTGGGTGTAGCTTGAGGTATTTGGAGGTAACTGGGTAACCAAAAAAGGATTCACCATTCCTGATAGAAATAGGGCATACCCATGGTCTCTTGTTGGAGTCATTACTCAGGATTCTTTGGTCGAAGTGGAAATGTCATGAGCCTCAGGAACAATAACTAATATTATTTGGGCTAAATGTGACGTAGTCATTTTAGTGGGAGTTAACATATGTCCATACTCTGAACCAAGTGGGTATATATTGGTGAAAGGAATAATTGCATGGAAATTTTCTATGACAAAGTTCGTAGTGAAACCACTGACTTTTCAGGTCAAATGGGAGTTATGATGTATTGCTAGATACCGCTCATGACTTACTTAAATTAATTTTTAAATTAAGAGACCAACATAAACGGGAATCTAATGGGTCACACACATTGGAGATGTGGAGAATGAGGAAAATGGTTTAAGATAAGATCCAAAAAGATGAGAGAATTATTATGGGTTGAATTGCAATTAGATCGCAAAAAAAAATCGCTCAGAAAGAGTCACGGGCCTGCTTAGGCTACCATTTTTTGCATTAATTGGGTCAATTATGGCCATTACTATTCATTCAATAGTCATTTTCTTGTTTTGTGATTTTGATCTACCTTTCTTGTTTTAATTCAGATAAAAAAGACATCAAAAGGCATAAAAGAGACATGAAAATTAATTTTTGAGATACAATAATTCTTTCAAGAACAAATTCATAGCTAGCACCATTGAATCTTATTCAAACCATTTCTTTTGTAAGTTTTTTCTTCATATCTTCGCATGGATCAACATTAGAGATATTTTAATGTGGATTGTTGTGGTTTGCTACAACCCAACAAGGTAAAAATTTTAAGAACAAAGTAAGAAATTACAAGGTATAATTTCTAATCTTTATGTTTGATAAATTAGTTTTAATAGCACAAAATAATCTTTTGTTTTGAATTTTGAAAATTTTTATTTTTCCACGACAATTATGAATGAGATTCACCTTTAAAACCTAACACTTTCTTTGTGAATCCTTGCATTCTCATATACCTCATTTCTTAGCTCTTCCAATTCATGCAACTGAAGTAGCCCTTCCTCACCAGCCTCATTCATCTCTATGTTTAAAGCCTTAATAGCCCAATAAGCCTTATGCTCCAATTCAACCGGTAAGGGATGTACTTTTCCATAAACCAACATATACGGACTCTTGCCAATAAGGGTCTGGTAAGTTGTTTGGTATGCCCAATCCTTGTATGAAGTACTGTTTTCTCCAATTAGACTTAATTCTTAATTTGTCTATTACTTAGCTCCATTTGACCTGAAGTTTAAGTATGGTATGGCATGGCTAACCTGTAACACCCTTATAACCATCATTTTATATGTACGTTACGTTGCCTTAAGCGATTACCATGACTGTTTGGTATATCCTAAATTCGATTATAGTAGATGTTGGGTAATTTTTTTATTAACCATAATGTCGATAATACTTTATTACCTATTTAACTTATTTATTTTTTTACCGTTTGAACTATAACTATCTCATTTTACTATTCTTTTTAATTAAAAATTTTGACAGTATAACGATTATAAATCTAACTATTATTTATGTACTACAAATAATCTGCAACACACGTTGGGTACAACAATACAAATATAATAGCAAATATTTAGCATTTGAAACAAAACTCATCATTTCACTCATTAAATATAATAGTCCATAAAAGTTCTTTTACAAACTAGTTATATAATCCAAATCCATATATATATATATATATACATACATGTCATTATGATAATATACATTTTTTTCCAGCTGCTCCCAATTCAAGTATGCTGGCTCTAGCGTTTTTCTAGTTAATACATGTACGCAATAAAAATAATTATGTGCTAAGTGTTAAAAATATCTAGTGGTGGTTACAAATTTAAAAAATTTTATTGGTCTGATTTAAACATTCACATACATGCAAAATTATATTCACTACACTATTTCAATTTAATCTCAATTTATACATCAACATATTAATTAAGAATCTACTTAAAGTCTTATATTTATTTCATAATTATAGTTATCGTTTAATACCTTTATTAAATTAATAATTACACTTATTTATGTTTTTGCCACTACTTTTTTTTTTGCTTAATGAACACATAAAATTCATTCAATCCTAAACCCTTTTACTTTCTTTCAATTGAATCTAATTTCATTCCATTTCTTTTTTTTTTTTCCATTTTATCATTTTTGCTGATTTGCCACTTGCCATTTTATCTTTTTACCATTTTTGCCTTTTTTTGGTCATATTTACCTCTAGAGTCAATTTAGTAGAAAATCACCAGACTAGATACATGGGACATGAATTCCACAGGTCCATTACACTGAAGAGTGACCTCAAATGACCACCCAAATACTGCACTGTACACTAAATCAATATCACTAAAGTAAATCGTCATTGGCCTACCTAAGCGAGTCGCTATGACTCGCACTTCAGCTACAATGTCCCTATGGATAGCCAATTATATCCTGAACTATATTTAACCACCAGACTACCACTAAGGGCAAAAATTATTCTTTTGATTTAATTCTCATTAAATTCATAAATTCTATTTATTTTACATTATTAATTACCTAGAATTTTATTCATCCATACCAAATTTCAGCTTTACAATATTATTTTCTTTTTCCACACTTTCCATTGCAATACACCAAATATTCGATATTATTCTCAATTAAGTCATCAAACTCAACTAAACACACTTTATTCATACAATAATCACTAACTAGAAAAATATTTAATAAATTCTAATCATTCTCAATTAATTCATATACACTAAATTTCATTTCTTCTTGCATTTTATGACTTAATTTTTAGTAAATTAGCAAAGAATACACTAAATTCTTCATATATACAATTCAGACTACAAACTTTCCAATCATTAAAATTTTTATTTCACTTATAACCATTAATTTCACTAACCTATACTTTCATTAACATGTATATTCCATAATATTAAACTAAATCATAGTTATACATATAAGTACAAACATACATCATATGGTTTTTTTTTAAAGTCCCGCTATCTTTTTTTTAATTGAATATAAACATTCTAATCTACTTTTTTTTAATCCTTAATCATGTTTTAAGGTTTACTTTCAATTAACATGCAACACACATACACATATCCAAATTCCATAATCCCAACTCAAACAAAATCAATGAAAAATTAAGGCCCATTTGTAAAATTAAGGTCCATTTAGCAATTCTAAATTATTTCTCTCACTTTCCAAGTTCCATTTCTCCTAAATTTGATACCATAATTCATCAAATATATAAATTAGCCCATATAAAAATTTTCAATTCAATCAAAGTTTATTTCCAATCCAGCTCACTCAAACCAGTCTGATTAGTTAAATTTCGGTGCTACCGTAAAATTATTTTTTTACTGTCAAATAATTATAAATATTATTTATAGTATATCAATATCTTAAAATAAATTTTTACATTTCTTTTACTATTTCTCACAATCCAATCAAAGTACGATCAAACCAATTTTATTAGTTAAATCTTATCCCAATTTTTTCTTATTTTTGACTTTTAATGACCTATTTGACCTCGTTTTCACTCCAAATTTTACCCTTGAGTAACACCATATTTTTTTAAAAGCTCACCAAACACCTTTCTACAAAAATAGCTCCCACCATTACTAATGAGTACTCTTGGAGTTCCAAACTTGCTAAAAATATTGTCTTTCACAAATTTCACAACCACAATAGCATCATTAGTACGGGTTGGGATTGTCTCTACCCATTAATGTTGAACCTTGAGAGTTGTTATCATAATTTTTATGATAACAAATAATTGAGTAATAAGGAATTTAACCATACTTTTTATGTTTTAAGTGATTAAACAAGTTCAATATTAATTAGATCATCAAAGCTAAAGTAATCAAGTAAATGTAAGTCAATATTTACAAAAAGAAAGTTGTTCACACCTGTGAAGACCAATGTCACCCTCGTGAAGAAGTTGAAGGGCCAAAGAATTCAAAATTTCAATTCAATAAATAGTGAAGACATTGTTTACACTTGTGACAAGTGTGTCACAATAGTGAAGGTCAAGTGCAAAAGTTCAAAACGGTCGAAATTATTCACAGTTTGTTTCACGATTTCATTCATGTTTTGAAGAAACTGTCCACCCCTGTGAATGTAGAGCTACAAAATTTTGAATTTTGAAAAGTAAGCAATTCATACCCATGAAGAATCATGTCATGCCCGTGAAGACCTAGAAATATGACCATTGCACCACACTCAAAAGTGATTGAATGATTAGTTTTTGAATTAATGCATCCCTAATAGCTAGATTTCAAAGGAATTTTATAAATAGCTCATGAAGATCATGAATTAGAGCAATAAGAGCTTCATTACATTGAGAAATCCTTTAGAAATCATCTTTGAGAGTTTATGCATTATTTCGTCTTATTCTCATTTTGATTTTGTAAAGTCTAAGTGTTCTTGAGTTAGAGTGTTTTATTTTGTCAAAAAAATACTCAAAAGTGTGTTCGAATGAGTTGGGTTGGGACTAAAATACTCGTAAGGGTTTTTGTGTGAGTTATAACATACAAGGAATTAGTTTTTGTGTTAAACAGTCAAAACACAAGGGAAATTGGGATTTTTGTGATCTAAAAGTAAAACACCTAGCTTGAAGTGAGCTATCAAAACTCTAGTGTATCTCATTGAGTAAAATAGTAAAAATATCCAATTGCAATTGTGGAGAGAAGTAGGGTTTGTTAACAACAAATCCTCTATAAATTATGTGTCCAATCTCACTTTTTTTATTTCTTTTATTTTTAGTTTATTTGTCTTTACGAGAAAATTTTAATTATCCACCAATTGATTCACCCTTCTTAATGATTGTCTGGACAACAATTAGTATTAGAACAAGTATAGCATCAAAGCTTAATCAACACTAGTAAAGATCAAGAAATGGCCTATGAAGGATTTCAAAATCTCAAGCCTTACTTTGATGGTGCAAACTATGCATATTAGAAGTTCAGGATGGAGATATATCTTGGTAGCAAGGGGATCAATATTTGGGATAGCATACAAAAAGAATGGGTACCATTAGTCAAGAAATGAGGGAATGGTAAAGAATAATTCATCCCAAAAGATGATTGGATGAAGCCATAAAAAAAAAACAAATGACAAAATAAAAGAGTAGTGACGATTCTTGCAAACTCTCAATCCATTGAAGAGTGTGGTAGAATTCAACACTGTCTCATTGTATACAACACGTGGAAGACATTGAGAATTATCATGAAGGAACCAAGCAAGTAAAATTTAATAAGATCTAACTTTTTACATCAAAATTTGAACTTTTAAAATGAAACCTAACGAGTCGATCACCAACATGACGAACCATCTTTTAACCATCATAAATGGCATAAGGAAGCTTGGAAAGCATATGAACTTGGAAAAAGTCAAAAATAAGATCTTAATAAGCCTTCCACTTAGAGGCTATGGTTTAAAGGTCATTGGTATAAAAAAAGCCAATGAAGATATGAGTACCATGCCTACTGATGTACTCATTGGCAAGCTTCTAACACATGAGATGGCTATCAAAAAAGATAAAGAACTTGAAGTAGAACTAGAAAAGAGAAAAGTTTTTACACTTAAAACCTCAACCTCTCAAGAAGCAACTGAAAATGATGAAGAGAAAAGTGAAGATGAAAACAAAGATATCTCCATATTCTTGAGAAAAATAAAAAGAATGCTCAAAAAAAGTTTCAAAACACTTTTCAAATGACTCATCAAAAAAGAGAAAAAATGAGGTAAAATTATATGAATGTGGAAAGAAATGGCACATCAAACCAGATTATTCAAAGCTCAAAAAGCACAAGAAAAAGTCTCACAAGGAAGATAGGGACAAATGTCATAAAGCCATATGGGTTGATGATAGTTCCTCAAGTGAAAATGAGAACAATAAAGAAGAGGTGACCAACTGGTGCTTTATGGCTTTAGAGGATCATTTCATGGATGAGGTAAGTCTTTCTTGCTTTCACTCTTGTAATGATATTGATGATGATGATGAGCATAGTATTATAGAATTTTTGAAACTTGAATTAGAAAAATATAGAAATAAAATTAAAATTCATATGAATGATAATTTTAAGTTAAAATCATATTTAGAAGTTTTAAAAAAGGAAAATTTTGAATTTAAAACCTCTAATGAGACTTTTAAAAATCTTTAGATGAATTTTCTTCAAGACCTTCAATAAGAACTTACTTAAAGAAAATAATATTTTGAAAATTAAAGTTAAGGACCTTAGAAATTCTATTTCAAAATTTCACAAAAGGAAGGAAAACTTAGATACATCTATTATTTCACAAAAACCTCCTTTAGTAAGAAATGAACTAGTTTTAATGGATCATCAATATCATATGCAACTAGTATTGTATTTTTTTAATTCAAGTACACCTCAAACCTCTTCCATTGAGATAATAGCTTCAAAAGCTAAACTCAAGGCACACACATAACCCCCTATTCAAAGAATGAATATTGGAAGGTCATATGGCTTAAGAGGTAGACCTCAAAAATTCAATTGCACCTTTTTACACAAAAGATACTTAGGAACTCACACACTACACATGCATATTTTTGTATACAACATGCATCCTTAAAAGTAGTGAAGTGTAAACCTCATGTAATGTGGCAAAAACTTCTTAAAACTAAACTATGTCATTATTGTATGAAATATGGTCATGTTAATTTGCATTGTCTAATAAGGAAAGAACATTAAAAACCTTCCAAAGCTAACCTTCAAGGACCCAAGTACGCTTGGGTACCTAAAAACAAAATGTAATTTGTTTGCTTGCAAGTATGTCTAAAATCCACAACAAATGAAAATGTATGGCCTGTTGATAGTGGTAATAAAAGTTTATTCACTGAAATCAAACAAATTGATGGTGGCAAGGTTAGCTTTGGAAATAATGCTAAGGGTAAGGTAATTAGCATTGGTTCCATTGGACTAAACGGTATTTTTTTTTTAATTAAGGATGTATTGCTTATTGATGATTTAAAGCATAATCTTTTAAGTATTAGTCAATTATGTGATAAGGGAAATCATGTCACCTTTAATTCTAATGGATGTTAAATAACTACCATAAATAGCTAAGAGATATTCAAAAGAAAAAGAGATGTTAATACCTGCATACTTGATTTACATAAGTTATCCTACATTTCCTCTAAGTGTCTTATATTTATTAGCAATGAATCTTAGTTATCGCATAGAAGGCTTGGAAAAAACATTAATTTAATTCAAAGCCTTAGTAGAAAGGAGCTAGTAGATGGACTACTAAAAGTAAGATTCATTAAAGACAGAACACGTGAACCATGTTAAAAAGAAAACCAACACAAGTCATCTTTCAATTCAAATAACATTTTAAGTACTTCTACACCTTTATAGCTTTTTCATATTGATTTATTTGGTCCTAATAGAATTGCTAGTTTATGAGGTAAATATTATCCATTTGTAATTCTTAATTATTACTCAAGGTTTACATGGATAATGTTCTTAGCTCATAAGACTGACGCTTTAAGTTTTTTCAAAAACTTCTCTAAGAAAATACAAAATGAAAAATGATATTGTATTTCAAAAATTTGAAATGATCATGGTACAAAATTTGAAAAATAACTTTTTGAAAATTTTTGTTTATAAAACGATATTTCACATGATTTTTCAACTCTTAGAACACCTCAATAAAACAGGGTTGTAGAAATGAAAAATAGAACTTTAATTGAAATGACTAGAATAATGCTTAATGAATATGCTTAATGAATATGCTTAATTGAAAAGCCAATAATACTACTTATTATATTTTAAACCAAGTTTTCAAAAGACCTATTTTGAATAAAACTTCTTATTAGCTTTACAATGGAAGAAAACCCAAAATATCATACCTTAAAGTACTTGGATGCAAATATTTTATATTAGACACCAAGGACAACCTCAAAAATTTTACCTCAAAATTTGATAAAGGTATATTTTAAAGATATTCTTCAACTAGCAAGGCATATTGATTTTTTAATAAAAGAACATCAGTTGTAAAAGAATCAATGCATGTTAATTTTGATGAAATAAGTAAACTTGATCTTGGGAAAGGTAGTTCTCTTAATGATGTTACAGGTGAAATGGAAAAGCTCAATCTTGATCATGAGGAAATTGGTGAAACTTCTAAGAAAGAATGAACATAATGAATAAGAAAAACAAGAATAAGAATAAGAATATACACAAACCCAAGAGCCTCTAAGGGAATGGAAATTTATAAGAAATCATCCAAATGAACAATTCATTAGTGATCCCACCAAGAGAGTAAATGCTCGTTCTAAACTCTTAGATTATAATCTTACCTTTGTTTCTCAAATTAAGCCAAGGACTATTAATGAAGCTCTTAATGATAAAAGTTGGGTGATTGTTATGTAAGAGGAAACTCAATCAATTTGAAAGAAATAAAGTTTGGACTTTAGTTCAAAGATCTAAGGATTACCTAGTTATAGGTAGTAAGTGGATTTTTAGAAATAAATTAGATGAGCAATGATACATAACTAGGAATAAGGTCAGATTGGTTGTCAAAGCGTATATCTAAGAGAAATGCATGGATTATGATGAAACCTTTGCTCCAGTTACAGGATTAGAAACAATTAGAATTCTTTTAGAGTCATCTAACATGAATTTTAAACTTTTTCAAATGGATGTCAAAAGTGCCTTTTTAATAGATTTTATGGAAGAAGAAACTTATGTAGAACAACCACTTGGTTTTGAAAACAACGAATTTCCTAATCATGTTTTTAAGCTATCTAAAGCCTTATATGATTTAAAAAAAAGCACTTAGAGCTTAGTATGAAAGACTTAGTGCATTTCTTTTAGAAAATGGTTTCTCAAAAGGCCATGTAGATATGACACTTTTATTAAAAGGCATAAACATGATATTTTAATTGTTCAAATTTATGTTGATAATATTATTTTTAGGGCTACTAATGAATTGCTTTCTCAAGAGTTTGTTAAGTGTATGACTAGGAAATTTGAAATGAGCATGATGGGAGAACTTAAATTTTTTCCTTGGTCTTCAAATCAAGCAAAGCAAAGAAGGAAGCTTCATCAACCAATCCAAGTACACAAAGAAACTATTAAAAAATTTGGAATGCAAGAATGCTAAAACTTCAATAAGTACATCAACTAAATTGGTCAAAGATGAGAAGGGTAAGTCTATAAATGAAAAACTCTATAAAGGTATGATCGAATCACTTTAATATCTTATTGCTTCTAGACCCGATTTCATGCATTTTGTATGCTTATATGCTTGGTTTCAATCTAATCCCAAAGAGTCACATCTAAACGCTGTAAAAAATATTAAAATATCTACATGGTACAATGCATTTAGATTTATGGTATCCTAAAAACATATCATTCCATATAATTGGTTTTTTGGATGATGATTATACTCGTAGTCTTTTAGATAGAAAAAACAAATTTGAAACTTGTCACTCTTTAGGTGAATGTTTAGTTTTTTTATTTAATAAGAAACAAGTTTCAGTAGCCTTGTCCATTACTAAAGTATAATATATGGCAGCTAGTTGTAGTTGTACATAGGTTCTTTGGATAAAACAACAACTAAAAGACTATGATTATATGGTTGATCACATTTCCATAAAATATGATAACATTAGTGTTATCAATCTTTGGAAAAATCTCATTCAATATTTTAGGAGTAAACATATTGATATTAGACATCATTTCATTGGGGATCATGTGCAAAATAATTATGCAGTGATAGAATTTATTGACACTAATAATTAATTGGCTAATATTTTTACCAAGCCTTTAAATAAAGAAAGATTTTGTTTTATCAAAAGGGAGCTTGGTATGCTTGATGGAAGCACCTTATTTTGAAAAAAATATTTTTTAAAGGATTAATTATTATATTTCATTATTATGCTTTCTATATACTGAATATATGTTTCTGAACCTTGAGTAAATAATTTTTGATGATAATATGTTTATGTTAAGATATATTTTTAATGTTATGAAAATGATTTTGAAAATCTAAATAATTTTTTTAAATAAGTTTTAAGTGGTTCTTCATGCATGTGAATATATATTCATGATTGTGAAGAACGTGATAAAAACTAAAAACATCTTCTTCTTCTTCACTTTCTCTCTCTCTTCTCACTAACTGCTGCTCTTTTTTATGGTTTTTGACTATTTTCCACCATATTACCATTGTTTCTCTCCATTTCAAAGCCCTTTTTCTCCTTTTCTCTTCATTTAATCAAGTTTTTTGCAAGTTTTGAGAGATTTATTTCTAGTTTTAAGGGATAAAACAAAGACTCTTTTTGAGGTTACTATTCATCATAAGGCAGATCCATTTTCTCACCATTTTTCATCAGTTCATGGTTAATACTCATCAAGACTTCAGAAGCAAAACCCTCACGAAGTAGACCCACCAAAACCATTGGCAATAAACTTGTCTCTGATCCTATGCTAACTTTATTACCCTAAAGTGCAATTTGAATGTATAATTTTATAAAATACATCCTATTTTCAGTTCTAGTGCTTTCGATTGGGAGTGTGTTAGGTCTGTTAGGATTGTAACTGATGTCAAAATATGGTTGACTAATCTAAGATTGCTAGAATTTGTGGATATTTTTAAGCCTTCATTTAGGAAAATTACTTTAGAGTCTTTAAGTACCCTACATGTAGTTAATTTTAGGAAAGTGTCTTTCCAACTCTATTTTGAGACATGTGAGATGACAGTTGAGGAATTTGGTAGGATTTTTAAACTGTCTAATGAGGGCTTAATGAATGAAATAAATGTCATAGATTTTAGTGCTGCTAATGCTTAGAGTCATATTGGCAAAGTCTCCGCTTGGGATGTCAGGTTAACCAATAGCACACATTTAACCTCACTAACCTTGAAATGTATACACAAATTTCTTACCTATAACATTTTTTCTAGAGTTGATAGTAATAGGGTTATCCATAAGATGGAGCTATTATTCTTTGACTATGCAAGGAGACAATAGCCCATTGCCTTGAGTCAATAGTTTACGAACCATCTACTATCCATAGCTACTAGACCCTGTTCATGGACGCAAATGCTTGAATTTCACAACTTCCCCAGCTGTGAAACAAAGCATTAACTCTACTGTCCGATTTGGACACCCTATTCATGGGCATGACACCCTTGTCACAGGTGTGAATCATGCATTTTTAGTAAACTCAAAATAAAATATTTCATGCAAAGCCTCAATGATTAATCAGTGTTAATCACTCTTATCAACACTTTCATACATATATCATGTCCATAGCATGTTTAAATAACATTCAAGTCATCAAATCCATTTTTAGGTCCATTTAAACCATTATATATTTCATATGCCATTTAATATTTTAAACCCCATTTTTCATGTTATTTATCAACCACAAGATGCTTTTATCATATCATTCACATTTACAGCATACAAAATATATTAGGATGCACAATAACAAATTAATATGTCCATATGTACATACCTTTCACCAAAATAGAGCCTTAACTAACTTTACAAGCTTTTCAAGCTTGCTTTCCCTTTTGTGATGTGTTCTTTTGCTCACAATCTAAACCTCTACCTTTGGCAAAACTCTATCAAACCTATATGTCGCTCAAGCTATCAAGCTTAACAATGGTGTTTAGGGTTCCTTTAAGGTGGACAAGATGACTGAGATGTCTTGAGTGTGTCTGAGGTGATAAAGGGTGGTGGAAAAATGGTTTTAAAGCAAGATTTCATGTAGAGGAAAGAGAAAAGTGCGGCTGCACATTACCAACTGATATGCATTCATGGGCGTGACCTTTAACCTCATAGGCATGAAATGCAATTCTTGGCCATGACTAATCCATTCACGGGCGTAAATGTCCTCTCTTCTCAAAACACTCTCACTATGTCCAAAATTCAATCGTTTGAACCATAGCTCGACCTTCATGGGCCTGAATAACCTATTCACGAGCGTAAAAGCTTTTTTTTCATAACAATAAAACTTTAAAATGCTTTAAACCCTATTCTTTCCCTCTTTAAATTATATACAACTCACAAGCCCTAATTTACGGGTGTTGCAGTTTAGACGAGCACTTTCACCGTTAATGGATAGGGTGGCTAAAGCTTGAAGAATCTCCCTATTTCATAACTCATATCTGGATAGTTTGGCTTAAAGTATTGGGTGAAGTAAAGTAAAATGGATATAGTGAACCGATTATATAGAAAAGTTATATATATATATATATATATATGGAATGTGGTTATTTGTTATATGACATTGATAGAATTCCTCCATGATATGATTTGCGAATAAAAGGTAAATTGCATGTATTGACATACATTAGGGTAATTATTTATAAACATGATAAAATAACATGAACATATATATTTATGTTATTATTTGAATGAATGTATGTATGAATTTTTATGTTTATATATATTATTAAACTTTCAGTAGGTTAGTATGTAGGTGTTTCTTAAACTCAAGTTTGGAGCCTAGTAGTTAACAGGAGTCGTCTAGAAGTGAAGTGACCATGCAAAGATCTCATAGTGGACCCGTTTTGGGTCAGTGATTTTAGTTCATCTTATCATTTGGTGTCTTTTTGTACATAATATTGGGCATTTTTGGGTTATTAATTTTTGTACATGTCTTATTTTTCATAAACATATAATTTTTGGTTGGTTATATATTTTTGTCAACATTGGGCCAATTTAACTCAAACATGATTTTAATATATGATGTTGTTTTATGATATCAAAGTTTATGTACAATTTTATGGTTTCATGTTTTTCCTAACATGTTTTGGTAGTGTTCTCTCATGCAATTAGGATTATCTTAATTACATAGTAGAGCATTACATTAAAAGTAATATTATTTGTAATATATATAATTGTGATAGGTAATAATAAAATAATAGGGCAATGAACTAATTTTTTTATATTACTAAAAAAATTTATTGGTATTTAAAAATAATAAATGTATTTTTAAGTAATTTGACTGTTTGTTTGATTTTTGTTTATATTTTCTCAAATGCTAACACCAATCTTTAAAATAATTAAAAGGGGAGTTGTATATTATAAAAATTGTGGATATTTATAATTAGGAGTGTTCGTAAATCGGTTTGATACAGATTAGACATAACATTCAATTTAATTTACAATCTATTTGCAATTTAATTTTATATATTTTTTACTTTTATTTTTCAATAATAATAATAATAATAATAACTTAAAATGGATTCTGATGTGAATGCTAAAAGAAAGAAAAGAAAAAATTAAAATTATGATGCTAAGTTGTATAACACTATTTTAAGACTTTAATTCACTTAAGTTTTTTTTTTCATTCATTTTCATTATATATGTTTATTTTCATTTAAAATTAAGTTACACTATATAATTTTAATTGACAATTATACATATATTAAAATAAAATTTAATATAAAAAATAAATATATATTTACAATATTGGTAATCTATACTAGATTATATATATATATATATATATGGATTACGAATTTAAATATAAAAAATTTAATTCAATCAGTAATTTGAAAAAAATACAAACTAATTTAATTTATTATATTTATTAAATTATAGTTTGATTGGAGTAAGATTTGTTGGATTTAGGCGGATTGGACTTTCTTATTATAACACTTATAAATCAAATAATTGTATATTTTATTATCTTTGAATTTTTTCCCATACTTGTCAAATCATTACACACATCCTTACATCTCTTCTATTTTACTTGTAGGTTTCTGGTATTTTTTGAATGACTGAGATTAAATCAATTTATATCACCGGTCAATAACCAACATTTACTAGCGAGCAGTGTAGATTGTAGAAGAGACCCCAAAAGTACTAAAAAAAATTCCTAGTTTCATATTACTCTATTTATAGTGTCATATGGATGAACATATAACCAATTAAAAAGTTGGATAACACATAACTAATCAATGATTTGCCTAATATACTATTTACACAAAAAATATTATTTGTCAAAATATCACCGTATTTTGTAGAGTAATGAACTTGCCTTCTTCTTTGCATTAGGTCTAATTCGAAACTATTTCTTTTTGGATTAAAATAATGGGTCGATATCACTTTTGAGCCGATATAAATAACATATAATTATTAAATTTTAATTAATTAATTTACATGTATATAAATAATAAATAGATAGTATTAACAGGGTTTAGAACGGATATAAAATAATGGAGATATTCAGAGGAGTATGAATGGTTAAAAATTAGAGTATTTTTCGCATATATTCTTTTGGTTGCTATCTCTATCAAAAGCTAAACAGAGGAAGGGAACTAAAATTAAAAATCTGCTGTATTATATAATAATAAAAATAAAAGTAAAAATGATAGGTGAAGGGGATAACACATTTTAATCCGAATAACAGGCAAGCAGGAGAAACATCTGAAGGGACATATGACTGTGAAAGCATCCCATCATCACTCCTCTCTCTTGTCACTTGTCAGCTTCTTGAAACCCTTTAGTTAACTCACATTTCTACTCTTCATGTCCTTATATATATATATATATATATATATATATATATATATATATATATATATATATATATATATATGCAAAATATATCTTGTATATTAAATACTTATTATATATATATATATATTATTTAATTATTAAATTTATACAATTAATTAATTCTGTTTTTATTCATAAAAAATATTAGATTTAATTTATAATAAATATTAAATTTATAAAATTAAATTTGTTTAAAATTCGTACTAAAGGAGTAAAGTAAATAAATTTTCAATTAATAAATTAATAAATAAGAAAGTTAATTTAATAAATTTTTTAATTAAGTAAATCAACTGCATAATTTAAGAAATAAAAACTATAATATGCTTTTTCTTTGTCATGTCTTATTATTTATTTTCCACTCCCTCAATACAGAAGTTGAGAAAGGGAATGAAATTTAATCCACTATTATATTCTTATCCTCCAATAATATTAGAACTTCACAATTTGGTTAATTTTTCAAAAAAAAAAAAAGAAGAAGAAGAAGAAGAAAAGAATGTACTACTTAAATTCGTTATTGACCAAAAGAATGATAATTGCTCCATTTTCCTTACAGTAAAAGATGCAATTACGAAAGGAAACATAAGAGTTTAGAACGGAACGGGAAAGGGTAAATTTCAACTATTTACAGAGGCCTAAACGGGACGGAACAGATAAAATAAAAAAAAAATGAAAAAAAGGAGAAAGAGAGAAAATTGCGGAGAAAAGGGCAGTGGATGGTGGACGAGACGAAGAAAGAGTTGTACGACCTGGATTTCCATTTCCATATTCTTTACGACCATGTTTTCCATTTCCATATTCTTTTGGCAGCCTTTTTTCCAATAAATTTTCCCTCCGTTCTCTCTAATATTTTTATTAACAATTTTTTTTTCACCTACAGTCATAGTAGAAGGTTACATCCTCACTTTAACCATAATTTTCAGGTTTGCATTCCTTCGTGTTGGAACTAAAAAAATAACAAAAGTTTTTAAAATTAAGAAAAAATAAAGAAAACAGTGGACCCCATTTTATGCTTCCTTGGACACATAATATGTATGAAAACAGAAGCAAACTTACATTTGCTTTGTTTTATCTTGTTTGTAACAAATTGTTTCTTGGGATTCTTTCTTAGTTTCTGTCATTGTTGGTTTTTACGCCTTATATAGGATCTTTCTCCCATGAAAGAAAAGATAAAAGAAGGGAAATAAATTTATTTTTTATTTTTTTATCATATTTTTTATTTTGAGGAGGAAAAATATATGGAAGAAAAATAAAAAGAATTTATCTTTATTTTTTTATATAATATTTTGGATTAATGTAATATAAGTAAAATAACAAGAGAAATGAAAAAAATAAAACTTATTTTTTTTATTTGGATATTTTTATTTTGGGAAAAAAACTATATTAATACATATTTATTATTCTGAACATCATTTTATAAAATAAATAAATATTTTACTATAATGATCAAGGATTAAAAAATAATTTTATTAATAACAGTGACAATTTTGGCAAATCTCTTATGTTTTTTTCAAAATAAAAAGAAAGTGAGTAGTAGAAAATAAATATTATTTTATCTTTCTTCTTTGTTTTTTTTTTTTCTGAAATAGAATGAAGTTAAAATACCTTATTATTTTATCTTCATATTTTCATTTCCCTCATATTTTTCTTTTATCCCAATACTTAATAGTGAAAAATAAAAAATATTTTTTTCCATTTTTTTCTTTCTTTCTAAATAGAATAAAATAAAAAGATCTCCTTATTTTACTTTCTTATTTTTCTTCTTCCATCTTTTATCTCATTCCAAACATAGATTTAGGGCATTTTTCTAATTTTCCTTCTCTTTATGTGAATTTTCACATCATTATTTACAGAAGAAGATTACACGTGTAAAATAGGTTATTGATATTCAGAATGGTGCGATTCCTGTTTAAGCATAAAATAATTACGGAGATCAGAGTTCTAATAATTAGGACCACTTTGGAATTGGATGTTATGATAAAAAAAAGTTAACATTATGTGTTTACTCAATAACAGTTTGTGATTGTACCGAACACACACTAACTTTTGACATTTCCACACCCCCACCCCCCCCCCCCCCCCCCCCACTATCACTCTTTTCGTTGATATTTGGCTTCTTTTTTCAAGACAAAGCTTTCTCTCTTTCTTTCTTACTTTTTTTTTTTAAATTACTCCGACCCAAGATTTGATTTAATAAACTGTTTCGTCTCTCTATTTTTTAAAATTAATGGTGAATTCCATCGGATCTCATTTAGAATTTTGCTAAAATATTTGAAATTAACTTTTAAATATTAAAAATATCTTTATTTATTTTTTGATATTTTATTAATTTAAAAAATAAATTAAAAAATAACAAATTTTGATAATTTGGAATCAAGATAATGAAATTAAAATTTTTTTGGTATTTTTTAAAATAAAAAGAATAAAAAATTTGATATCTTGTTAATGTTTAACGGCAGCATGATTAGATAATGTATTAAATTAAATCTAAGTGAATTTATAATATATTTTCAAAAATAGAGAGACAAAACCTTAGGGAGTCAAAATAATTTACCATTTTTTTTATCACAAAATTCATTATTTAATTTTTTGTATTTTTTAAATTTCTGTACTTTTATTTTAATAATTTGAATTATTTGTAGTATTATTCTTTTTTAACAATTAGATCCTTTATTGATAGTCCTTTTAAAATTAAATTAATAATTTTTAATTTATTAATATATAACTGCATTTAAATATAATATGCATTCAAGTTTGTAACCTATGTATTATTGGTAATTGAATTACATAATACACACTTTAAAATAACAGTATATAAATTCAATTTATTAAATTAAAAGTATATGGATCATAAAAATAAAAATACTATAAGAGTCAAATTATAAGTTTACTTTATGTTTTCGCTGTTTTTTTATTATTATTTTTGTTAAAAGTAAAATTATTGAATTTGTTTTAATAAAAACCTCTGAAATTTGCTTCTAAAACTTAAAAAAGCACTTAAATTCAAACTATGTTAAAGTTAACAATTCTTACGCCATCAACAAATTTATGCAATTTTGAAAAATTGATGTGTTTATAATCTAAGAAGTAATTGATTAACAAATTAAAATGTATGGGTAGCAATTTATAATATAATAACCAATTTAGCTACCCATTTTTTTAAAGCAATTTAGTTATTGTTTCAAATCAGTTATTCGAATAGTTAAATAGGGGTGTGCAATGGTTATTTTAAAACCAATTTAACTAAAAATTAAACAAACCGATTCTATAGGTTAACCGATAGAATTTATCAAAGCTATTGCTGGTTCAAAAAATAGTTAATGAATTTATGAAATTTTGGTTTTTTATTTGGTTCGGTTTGGTTAATTTTGTGGTTAACTGAATATTAATGGAATTTTTTAGAACTGTTAGTTTTTTTTATTTAATTATATTTTGTATTGTAAATTTTGCTTATGTTTAAATATCATTGTAATTTTTCAATAAGTTGAATTATGTTAAATTTTAAGTTTTTGAACTTTAATATGGATTAAATGTGAAATTAAATTTTAAAATTAGTTCTAGAATTAGAGATAAAATATTTTGTAAATTTAACCGAATCATTAAAAAATTTGCTGTTAATATAGTCAATTAACCGACTATAATGGGTTCAGTAATCGATTAAAGTTTCTAATAAGATTTCAGTTCGCTTAACTGAACTTCGATTCAATTAACCGATAAAATTAACGCTTGTGCACCCCTACAATTGGATATGGAGTAAGAAGCAAACTGTATTGTTTTTCGGATCGGCATCTGAAGCATAATACAGGACGCTTTATGAACTATAAGTAAATCTGAATAATTATTTTATCTTTTTCAAAATCTCAAAGTTTTTCGTAAGCAAGCAAGCTGCTTTACATTTTTGCGATAATCTGTCATTTATAGATATTCCAGAAAACATTAGTTTTCATGAAAAAAAACAAAACATATAATGCTCGATTTGCCTTTTAATTCAAGAAAAGATCCAATATGGTGTTTTTAGATTAATGCTAATTCTGTCTTTCAATCAATTGTCAGATTTTTTTCCCTAATTACATCATTATTCAATTTATTTTATTTTATTTTTGTATATAATAACTGTCGTACCGAGCTAGATGGTAGAAGACATTTGGTTTAGTTATTAGATGCATCTGACAGTTGATTGACATTAATATTTGAAAAAATCAAATGAGCTGTTGCTATTAGAATGTAAAATTACTATTAATGATATAATTTATTTCAAAAAATATATTTTTTTAATGATATATAAATAAACAGAAAAATAAAATATTATGTATTACTTGATATAATTGTATATTTAATAATTAAAATAATAACAACAATAGAATATAATTAATTATAAATAAAAATTTACACAAATATATATTTTTAAATATAATCAATTAATTTAATATATTTTTAATATAATATATTTTGTATTGAATAAACAAAGAGGTGTATTTTTTTTAATAAAAAAATTTACAATATGATGTATTTTATTATAGATAGATTAATTTTGTCATTTTATTAAAAAAATATCAAGTATTTCAAAAAAGCTTCAAAATAAAGTTTTTTTCAATCAATAACTATTTTAACTTTTTATTATCTATGAGCTAAAGTTATCGTGTTCACAATGATTAAAAACTATAAGCTACTTTCATAAGCTAAAACAAATATCTTCCAATGTGTCCCCGGGTATAAGACTTTGAACATGATTCAGGTTCATAAAACAGTCCAACCAAGATGCAAGTTAAATTGCCCACATCCGATGAGGAACCAAATACTTAGCCTAGAATACAATCGACTTTTTTTATTTTTTCTAACATTTATACCGATTATCAACTTCGGAAATGGATTTTAACTTCTTTTATAACACTAAGTATAATAATAATAATAATAATAATAATAATAATAATAATAATAATAATAATAAAGAACTTAGAAGCACATTTTCGTAAGAAAAATGAAATATAATTTTTTTTAATTTAGCTAATTTGATGCTTATATTTTTATGTTTAACGTAGCCATAAGATATGCGTAAGATAGGGTTGATTACAACTTAGAATTTATTTTAATCATGAATGATGCAAAGTAAGTTGTTAAAACTGGGACTCAAAACAATCACAATTATAATTTTTAATTTATGATTAATTTAATAAGCAATAAAGTTATAAGGCTAGCATAATATTCAAAGAATATAAAAGGGAAAATTTCAAAAAAAGGAAATAAATTGTTTTGTTTTAAGGAAACATATTTAAGAAATAACAAGAAAGTAAATAGGGAAAATTTGCTTTTTTTTTTTATTGAAATATGTTTAAGAAGGAAGAAGAAAGGAAATTGAGAAAAAGAGGAAAGATATTAACTCTTTAATTAAGGAAATTTATTTAGGAAATGTCTTCTTTCCATATTCAAAAGAATCTAAATCTGATTGTTTTCAGTAGACTCGGTTTTCTGGCCGAATGAATCCAGTCCAATACAATAAATCCGGTTTTCAAACTGTAGCCGGATAACACAGACTAGTTAGGTTTCAACAACAGTCATATTAAACATTCGCCTTTTTTACTCTCAAATACTAATACGAGATAGAACTCTCTTTATCTCTTAATGAAATCTCTAAAATCATAGTTTTTAAATATAAAACACCTTTAAAATTTAGTATAAAGTATTTTATTATTTTAATGAGTATATCCGACACAAATTCAGAATAATTTACAATTTTTAGATTGTAGAATACTAAATGGTTAAAAAATAAATTCGCACTCCTCAACTAGTTAAAGACTTAGTTTGATTAGTGAAACTATATTTTATTTGTAATTGGTCCATTTTTCTATTTTGCTTTTTGCTGACTAAGATATATATAATGAAGGGTCAAAATTGTAATTATATATTAACCATTCTGTACTTACTTTTTTTTTGTCAAGCGAGTAAAGTTTCAATTCCTCAAAATCTTTTGAGAACGACTCTTACTGCAGTTGTACATTATCTTAGAGAAGTTAAACATACTACCGATTCTCTTGTTAAGAGTGCCCTTTCTAGAAATGAAGACACTGTAGCATGGCTGTGGATACATCAGGTTGCCTTTACTGTATAATTGGTATATGGTTGTTCAAGTTCATTTGCAGGGATTCTATTATTCAAGCAGCAATTTGGGACCAAAGTGGTGGGACAAACCAATTCTGTTAGAGATGAAGGTGCTATATATAATAGTATTTTTGTTGTTGTTTTTATTGTATTCAGTAGGATATTGCTATGCTTTCCACCCCCCCCCCCCCTATATTTGAGGTAATTTTTCTATATCTAAGGTACTCTCAAGGTTTTTTCACTTACATTTGAGATGTTTTAGGTTTTTAACCTTATGGTTTGGGTAGTTCATCTCAAATGTAAGTTTTTTCCTGGTAAATATTAATAAAATTAAATTATTTATAAAAAAAGTTTGAACTCCTTAATTCACTTATTGTTGTTAATATCATGTAATAAATTTTAAATAATTGTCAACAATCAAAGAAAATGTAAATCAAAGTTATATTTGATCGAATGTAGGTAAGCATGTGAGTGAAGTAGGGGACAAGAAAAGAGACTTTGGGTTGTTGGACATATTAGTGGCATGGAGGTGTAAGCATCAAGCACGGAGAGTGTTTTCTTGTACAAGTTTGTGGTCTAAAAAGAAATTAAAAAAATAAAAAGGAAATATAGAAATAAATCAACTACCACATTTGTGGTGACAATGGTAAATGCTTACTCTACTACCATCAAGCTATAAAATCTTAATGGAAGATATTCTCTTGCAGAAAACCCTTAACCATCACTTTTCGAGCTCTATAATCATCATATATAGTTTTTTTTTCATTTTTTTAAATATTTTTATAACAGTAACTTCGACCTCAAATTATTATTGTCAATTTCTCTTCACTTTCTGTTTCATCAAAAAAATTGTTTGAAGAATCGTGGCTATATGATGAAATTAATTAATATGAATAATGTGAATTTTTCATTAAAATGTACTTTTTATTAACATAGAAAGATTATACAAGTAAATATTAAGTTCATGTTTGATACAAATATATATTATAAATTTGGCGAAACTTATTTGTAAAAATATTTCAAAAAATTAGTATAAAAAGTAATACATTCATAATTTCATTCCATCCACATAATTAAGAGAAAAAAAATAAAAGATGAATATATATATATATATATATATATATATATATATATATATATATATATATATATATATATATTAATTTTTAAACTAAAATTTGAATTTAATATACAATTAAAATTTGCTAATTTATGGAATTTATTTCCACTAAATATAATGCATTTTATTGCCATGATTCTCCTACTACGCACACCATTTATTTGCTTAGTAGAAGGCCAAAAAAATGTTCCAAAGAAAAATATCCATTCAAGACTTCTTCTTCAAAACAATATATATATATATATATATATATATATATATATATATATATATATATATATATATATATATATATATATATATATATATAAAATCTTTTCTAAATTTGTCTTTTGGGTTAATTGCGCCCACCGTTCCTATATTTTGGATGATATAACTCAACTTCTTAAACATTAATTTGTAATAAAGTCCTAAAATTTGAACTTGTTTTCAACTATTGTCCTTTTGATTGGAAATTGAATATTCTAGTGCTCTTTATCGCTACAAATTAATGTTTGAAGACAGTTGATTGTAAGACTCAAAATTGAGGGATCATGAATGCAATTAACCTTTTATCTTTTGCTCAAGGGAAAATGTTTTGAAAGAATGATGAATACAAGATACATATGGAGAAAATTGCTGCTAGATAGCGACAAAAGGTCAGAGTTAATTTTTTGGGAAACTTAAGGGCTATTTGACGTCCATTGAGGAAGAGAAATATTTTTCTCAACAAAACAATACGATGTTATAGAAATAGTTTGAAATATTATGACTGAAATATCTTAAATTCATCTTAATAGATTTACAATATTGTTTTCTTAATATTATCTCAAATTACTATACTAAATGGAATAAATAATTGAGGCTTAAGCATCTTTGGATTTGCTATAAAGGTATTTATACACATACATATGCATAAGTAAATAGTAGAATTTTTTTTATATATATATATAATTACATACAACTTCCTATATAGATTTTACAGTTAAACTTGTCATGAAGAAACTTGAATTTAGGCTTATGCAATGATTTTGTAAATGTTGGATTTTGAAAATGAATCTCATTTATAAAACATAACGGAAAAAAATAAAATTTTCAAAAATTCGAAATAAGAATCTTGTCTGTGCTATTAAAACTAATATATCAAAACATAAAAGTAAGAAATTATACCTTGTACTTGATTTATTCATCAAATTTTTACCTTGTAAGGTTGTTGTAAACCATGACAATCCAGTTTAGGATGTCTCTAATGTTAATCCACACAAAAATATGAAAAGAAACTACAAGAGCAATGGTTGAATACACTGCAATGTGCTAGCAATGGTGTATGTTCAATTTAAGAGAATATGAAAAATAACTATTATTTTTCTTTTGAATTTCATTATTTCCAAAAATAATTTTCAGACTTTTAAACATTTCAAAAATGTTTTTAACCTAAAAATAGTATAAGTACAAAGTGCACAAGACAAGGGGAGAGATTTTGTGATTTTTGCCTTAATTAGCCTTAATTGGCCAATTAAGGCCAATTACGCCAGCAGCTATGTAACATCCAGTGATTTAGGCGCCGATTGCGCTTGACCGTAGTGGGGTCCACTGGTTCAATCAGAGTCTAAATTTAAGTCCATAAAAAAATGACTAATAATAAGAGAAAATAATTAAAGGTATTATTATTTGGGAATTAAAAAGATTAGGGGTAGAATTAGAAAAAAATAAAATTTTCTATGGACAAAATTGGTATTATGGCAATTGTTTGGGGAAAAAGTGTGAATATGGAGAAAGATGTGGTAAAAATAGAATTTGTCAAAATTTAATTATTAATCAAGATTAATTAACATAATGAACCAATAAGAATTAAGATTAATTTTAATTAGTGAGACCCACTTCTTAATTTAGGTATAAAAGTCAAAAAGGAAGATAAATTCTACATTCTTCCATAAGTCATTTCCTTCTTCCTTTTCCCACCCTTTTGCCATCCACTTTAGTCCCTCCATAAGCCACCATTTTTCTGTAAATTAAGCTTGATAAAGTGAGGAAATAAATTAGTTTTGAGAGAGGAAAAATCAGAATTTAAGAGTTCTTACTACAAAGGTACCAAAGGAGCAAGAAGGAAGGAGGAAAGAAGAAGAGAAAGGGAGAAGAATTTGGGGCAGATTCGACCAGCCCTATAACTCCATTAAGGTGAGTTTATTCTTCTTAAATTTAACCTTTTTCCTTCTATTTGAGACCCATGATGATGATAGATGTGATTAGGTTTGATAGATTTAGGTTTGGTTGCAAGATAGAACTTAGAAAATTAAGTTTGTGTTTAGTTGATGAAACTGTAATTGTACTTTGAATTGATGATATTTGATATTAGATAATTGTTTTAATGATTAAAAACTAAGAAAATATGAGGTTAATGGATGAATAAGGGGCTGACATAATTAAAGAAATTTAGGGGAAATTAAAATTTATATGGAAACACCACAATTGGTGATTGAGTAATTGTGAATTGAGTGTTGAATTGAAGAAAATGAATTGGGACCTAGGATATGGTTTTTGGGCAGCCATGACATATGAAGAAAGAAGTTTAACCTTAGTACATTTTAGCTTAATTAAGGTGTAAAACATATTAGGAGCATTAAAATATTATGTAGACATGAAAAGCATTGAAATTGGATATTGGAATTTAGATGTGGTATGGTTGTGTAGGAAAAAGAAGTGAACAAGTGAGAGGTCTTCAAGAGGGTGACAAAGGCAAGGAGAAAGCTAGCCAATAAGGGAAGAAAAAGAAGGATTAAGGAAAGAGCCAAGGCTGATTAGGTATGTACTTCATTGATAAAAATTTTGCATGTTGTGAAAATGTATGGAATTGTATATTAATGTTTGTTATGTTTGTGTTTTTGAGATGTTATATGATTTGTTGTGACTTTTGATATTTTATATGGAAATGGGACCAAATGGTGTGAAATAATTGAGACATATGAATGTAGTTGAAATTCTGGAAATTTTATTATTAAAATGAATGCAAATGATGAATGTGGTTGAAATATGGAGTGATGACAATTGATGGCTCGGGTACAAAATTCCAGGAACAACTCTGTCTATTTTGATGATAACTTGAGTTATGGAACTTATTTTTGTATGTTCTTTATTGGAAATGAAATATAAGACATAGGGATTTAATTTATATTAAGACTATAACACCTAATTATGTCTAGATTTTCCTAGAAAAATGCATGAAGTTTAAACCTAGAATCTGTCCAGAAAATTGTGGGCAGAAAATTTTGTGATGATGCAGTAGTGAATTGATCATAACTTTTGATATAAAATTGTGATTTAAGTGATTTTTGATGCATCTGAAAGCTAAGACAATAAGATAAAAATTGTTAGAAGGCCAGAACTCTAATTTCTAATTATAAATGGGCTAACAATAAAGCCCAAAAACATGTCCGAAATCTTCCATAGGTATAAAACGTGAAATGTTAGACTTATGCATATGGTATGTTAATTATATGTAATAATTAATGCAAATATTTACTTTGAAGATAATTATAAATGTTTAAAAAATTATTTATGTATGAAATTTTATTGTAATAATAATGAGAATATAGAATAAAAATAAACAAGCATACTTATGATAGTTAAAAATATTGTGAATTAATATAAAATTTGTTAAGCTCAAAAGCACATAGTCTAGAACTAGAATAGGGAATAGTTTGGCATGCCAATCAGGGGATTTTAGGCACTCGGTGCCAAATATGAAAGCCGGTACTGACAAATTGATGAATGCGCTTGACACAAAATTATTAAGCCGGTAATGGCAATATAACAAAAGCTGACAATGACATTATTATAAAAGCGCTCAACGCTATATTATGAAAACCGAGAATGACAACCCCGTTATTCCTATTATATAGTTCGGTTATAGGTGTTATGGGCACAAGAAAATAATAATAATACTAATATTGAAGTATGTGATTTTGATAAATGTTACATGAATTAAATTTGTTACTATTACATGTTGAATGAAATTTATTTGATTTTATATAAATTTTTATTTTATGTCTTACTTATTAAATGGTTAATTAATGTGTGAAAAAAATATATATGTATGTAAAATTTTTATCATTGAAGAACCACTAAGCTAGTAGCTTAACGCGGGTGGTTTCCTATCGCGCAGGTTAGAAGGGTAGCCGTAGATCTTAGAATTGTCAGAAGAAGAAGGGTACCCGGAGGGAAGCAGCAAAAAGTTTTGGGTTTTCCTTTTTGGTATATTTTGTTAAAAATTGAGTAAATTAAATTATCGTTTTTATTTCATATAATGTGGATTAAACATGTGAATTGCAATGTAATAGAACATAGTTTGGATGTAAATTACTGTATTTTATAAATAAATGAAATTTTGAATATTTATATTTGCAAGAATTTTTATTTTAGTGTCTGCAATATTTTCGTAAAAAAAAGAAATAAAATAATAATATTTATACTTCATTTCAATGAATTTACAAAACAGTTAGACGGGTAGTGCTCGCTTACCTTGTTAAACTATAGTGGGGTAAGGGGGTGTTACAAGCTAGCATAGGCCCGTGACCCTTTGAACGATTTTTTCATACAATCTCATCGCAATTTGTATCAAAATAATTCTCTCATATTTTTGGATTTCATCCAAGACTATTTTACTCATTTTTCACATCTCCAATGCATGTGACCCATTAGGTTCCCAGTTATGTTAGTCACTTAAATTAACAATTAATTTAAGCAAATCATGAGCGATATTTAGCAGCACATCATGACCCTTAATTGACCAGAAAAGTCAGTGGTTTGACTACGAACCTTTCCATAGACAATTTTCGTGCAATTATTCATTTCATCATTCTATACCCCACTTGGTTTAGAGTATAGACATATGTCAACTCCCACTAGACTGACTACATCACGTCTAGTCCAAGTAATGTTAGTTATTGTCCATGAGGCTCATTACTCTGTTAGACATGTCATTGAAGACTATCTTCATGACATTTCCACTCTGGCCAGAGATTTCCAAGTAATGACCTTGACAAGGGGTCATGGGTATACACTCCTATCAAGAGTGGTGAATCATTTGTCGGTAATCTAATTACCTTCGAATACCTCAAGTTGTATCCAACCACCACCTTATGAGTAACCTCTCTGGGAGAATAAGGAATAGTATCAAAATATAGAATCAGTAT
This sequence comes from Triadica sebifera, assembly GCA_023653625.1. Taxonomy (NCBI): domain Eukaryota; kingdom Viridiplantae; phylum Streptophyta; class Magnoliopsida; order Malpighiales; family Euphorbiaceae; genus Triadica; species Triadica sebifera. Next base: position 21,583,651 of record CM042894.1, read on the forward strand.
CCAAGATATCATTAAGTACCTCAAGTCTAAGGATACTTGCACCATTGCTATGTTGAGACTATCATTGACATTTGAATATATTATCCATATGATTGTCTCATAGTAGGTCATCCAATGTACTTAGCCTCACTTAGCAAGCATCCACATATTAACTCTAAACATCTCATATTTACAGATTATGAGATCTACTGCTCGATCCAACCAAGAAGTGTAACATGTGCCAGTCTGTCCGGATTAACAATGTCTCATCTCATTAATCCTATGACTAGGGATAATTTAGATACCAACATAGTTACACATGATAAGAATCTCAATATCATAATCTCATCATGATTTCCTTCATGTTATGTTATGTATCAAGGACTTCATTAATTTATTTAAGATCATATCAATACATATATCAAATGAACATCAAATTAATGAAAAATCCTTTTATTAATCAAATAAATTTATACAATAAGTGTTAAAGGTGATTGTCTTCAGAATATTTTTCTAATAGTATAAACGTCCACAATTTAAACTTGTATGCTAATATATTATTATAAAAAGGTTTAGTAAATGTGCACTCAAACCTTTCCTTCTCATTGGAAAGAGCAATAATGATATTATAATGGTTCATTTGAATCCGAGCAAGTAAGTCTAAAGCATACTTCTATTGATTGAGTAATATCCTATTCTTCTGCCATAATGCCTCCATACCTAAAAAAATAAGAAAGATGTGTTAGAAAGGTGCCCTAAAAGCAATTACTTTAGACATTTAAGACATTTTTATATTAGTATTTATTTATATATGAATCTGATTTAGATCTTAGACAATTTAATGAAGTCCTTGGTATGTAACACAGTATGAAGAAAATCACGATGAGATCTTGATAGTGAGATTCCTATCATATGCAATTATGTTTATACCTAAATGATCCTAAGACATAAAATTAATAAGACGAGACATTATAAATTTGGACATACTAACACATATTATACTCCTTGACTGGCTCAAGTAGCTGATATCACAAGTTGACGACATGAGATGTTTAAAGTTAATATGTGGATGCTTGCCAGAGTAGTCAAGTATATTGAATTACCTAGCTATGAGATAATCATATAGATATATATTCAATGTTAGTGATAGTCTCATCATAGTAATTGTGTAAGTATCCTTAGACTTGAAATGCTTAAGGTTATTTTGGATACTAAGTCATATACTTTGAGTCCATTCCTTACTGCTTTTTAAAGGTTGCTCATAGGGTAATGATTGGGTATATCATAAGGTATTTTAAGGTATTTGAGTAGTCAACATAGGATTCACCACTCTTGATAGAAGAAGAATATACAAATTGCCTCTTGTGGAGATCATTACTTTGAAATCTTTGGCTGAGATGGATAAGTCTTGAAGAAGGTTTTCAAGAACATGTATAATAGAGTCATGAGTCTCATAAACAAAAACTAATATCATTTGGACTAGACGTAACATAGTCAGTCTAGTGAGAGTTGACATACAGTCCATGCTTTAAACCAAATGAGGTATAGTTTGGTGGAAGGATGAGTTGCACAGTAATTGAATACGAAAGGGTTTTAGTCAGACCACTAACTTTCTAGTTATTTGTGTGGTCAAGATGTATTGCTAGATCTCACTCATAATATGCTCAAAATCATGTGATGATTTTAGCTACCAACATAACAGGGAACCTAATGGGTCTCACGTATATAAGGAATGAAGGAGATTTGAAATGGGTCTTGGATTGGATCCAAAAGGTAGAGAGAGAAAATTTGGGTAGGACAAATTCAAGGTCATAGATGGGATCTCCAAGTTACGAATGGTTCTTGGTTGCCATAGGATATCGCAGTTGTGGATAAAGTTTTCGCGACAGGCTTAGTGGTCGCTAATGAGATTGCAAACCAATATGCTATTTTGGTGTTGTAGATTGTCACAGATGTGACATTCTTTCATGGCTATGATTATTGTGACATCAACATAATTCACAAAAGGTGTTTTGCGATCATGATTTAGGTTGGTACAACAATTTTATTTTGAATTGAAAACTTAGGGTTTGAAGAATCCTACACTAATATAAATTATATGACATATAAATAGCCTCATTAAAAGTTATTTTCATGGCTACAACCTTAAGAAAATAATTGTTATTCTCTCTTCCATCTCTTTCAAAGATTGAGTACCATTGCTAGCACCATGCTAGTTGATAATTCCATCTCCATAGTAGTTCTTTCCTTGATTCCTTCCCGTGGATATCGTTAGAAACAATCCTAGTTTTGGATTGTTATGGTTTACTACATTCCAACAAGAAGAAAAACTCGCAACTTGAAAATTGAAGTTATAATTAAAAAGTAATCTACTTCTCCCAATAAATGGTATGCAATTTGATTTTGATGTACATAGGGCATTCTATAGGTTTTGGATTAGATTAATTTTTAAATTTTCACTACATTATGTATGAGATGTATGTTTAAAATCTAACAAGATGCCCAAATATTTAATAACAAATTGGTTATGTAGTCATCCAATAATAGATAAGATAAGTTAATGATACTTACCAAAAACCAAAATATCATCAACATAGATCAAAAAAAATTTATATTTGAATTGGTCTTATAGAATTATAATGAACCATCTATCTTGAAAAAAAAAATCCAAACTCTTTAATGCATCAGTGAGGCATTTACTCTATGCTTGTTTCAATCCATTGATGGAATAGAGCAGGAGAAGTACATGATCAAGTCTCAATAGATCAACAATTTTTGTAGTTACGACATATGGACTTGTTTTTCTAGATTATCATGAAGGTGTTGGATATATAAAAATGGGTTACAAACTAATTATTAGCAATTACAATAGACAATAACAAATGCATTGTTGAAGGTTTAATAATTGGACTGAAGGTATCATTAAAATAAATTTTTAGCCTCTATTGCCTAACTTTATACCTTTAGTGGGACCCATTTGCTTTCCATTTAGATTTGTAAACCCATTTGCACCTTGTAATGTTTTTCTATGGTGATGAAGGAGATAACTACCATGTGTTGTTTGCCAATAGTGGATTATACTCTTCCTGCATTATTGTTTGCCAATATTGATACTTAGTAGTCTGTGAGTAAGTTTAAGGATCCTCAATGGCTTGAACTATAACTATTTATGATTCATGATGTTTAGGTTTGTGTCATATCCGCTAATTTAGGATCTGAGTCGCATGTGTTGCTAAGTCAACATATTGGACCGATTGGAGTTTAAATTCGGATTTGACCAATAAATAATTGAAATAATGACAAATAATTATGGAAAATATCTAATAAAGTGTTTGGACATTAAGGGAGATGTTGTCCAAATCAAAATAGATTAGTATATGGATTAACATAAAATATCTAAATTATGAGTCATATAAGGTGGGTCCCAGAGGTAGACTTTTATTTCTTTCTTTCTTTTTTTTTTTTTCTTATTTCTTATCTTCTTCTTTCATTTTATTTTCTACTCATCATAACCAGTCCCACACACCCCACATCTTCCATAGCCAAAAGCTTGCTTCTAGTGAGAGAAAATGAGAAAAAAGCGAGAAAAGCTACTTCATGCCCATCTAAACTTGAGTAAGCTAGAGCAAGCAACAAGAAAGAGTGATAAGCAAGAAAAAGGTGAGAAAAGTCCCTAGGGTCTCGGCTATGGGAAGAAAAGGATGAAGATAAGGTTTTAGATTAAATTTTAGAACTCTTAAAATTTTGCTCTAAATTAAATTTGACTAGCCTTCATTAATACTATCATAACTCCCTCTATAGAATTATAAAAGACACAAGTCTTATTATGTATTAAACTAGACATAAGTATATTTAATTTGGCTTATCATTCATGATATTTGTTGCTTCAATTTGCTCTAAATGAAGTTCTTTCAAAATAGCATGACAAGCACAAGTAATAGTTGAAACATATTTTGACTCATATGTAGAGAGATTAACTCTAGGTTGCTTATTTGAACACCATGATATTGCATTATTTCCCAAAAGAACACAAAACCTATATTTTTTTTTCCTTTGATCACAATCTCTAGCATTATCATTATAACAAAAACCCATCAAATCGAATTCTTTGGAAGAAGAATAAAAGATACCATAATCTATGGTTATTTTAAGATAACAAAGAATTCTCTTGGCAACTATAATATGAACTTCATGTTAGAGAGGTGCCTTTAGGCACTTGATGTACTCATTTATCATTAACAAAAGATATTTTTATTTTATCGGTGTTCATTCATATACTTATTTGATTTAGATCTTAAACCATTTAATGAAGTCATTGGTATGTAAACATAGTATAAAGAAAATCATGATGAGATCATGATGGTGAGATTCCTATCATATGCAGTTGTGTTTATACCTAAATTATTCCTAGTCATAGAATTAACAAGATGGGACATTATTAATCCAGATAGACTAACATGTGTTATACTCTTTGACTAGGTCAAACATCTGATCTCATAAGCTAAAGGCATGAGATGTTTAAAGTTAACATGGGATGCTTCAGTGATAGTCTTATCATAGCAATGGTGCAAGTATCCTTAGACTTAAGATGTTTAATGTTATCTTGGATATTGATTCCTATATTTTGACTTCATTCTTTATTGCCTTTTAGAGGTTGCTCATAAGGTGGTGATTGGGTATAGCATGAGGTATTCAAAGATAGTTGAGTAGTCAATAAAAGATTCACCACTCTTGATAGAGGGGGAGAATACCTATGACTTCTTGTAGAGATCATTATTCAGAAATCCTTGGCCGAGGTGGACAAGTCTAGAAGAAGGTCTTCAAGGACATGTATAATAGAGTAATGAGTCTCATAGATAAGAACTAATATCATTTGGACTATATATGATGTAGTCAGTCTAGTGGGAGTTAACACATAGTCCATGCTCTGAACCAAATGAGGTATAGTTTGGTGGAAGGATGAATTGCATAGTAATTGTCTATGGAAGGGTTTATAGTCAAACCACTGACTTTCTAGTCAATTAGGGGTCATGATGTATTGCTTGATACCCTCATTATCTGGCTGAAATCATATGATGATTTGAGCTCCATGGATAACACACATAGAAGGAATGAATGAGTGTAACATCCTCAACCTTCCCCATATGCATTTCATTTGAACATATGCATCTTGTATATAATCCAATTGAACATGTGCATTTTATACATATTTTCTTATAAATAAGTTCATGGCACGCACTAACTACGTGTCCTAGTATTTAGCAATTGTATCGAATAGCCCGTGTGCACAAGGAGGATAACAAAGCATTAAAAATAAATTGAATAAGGTGACTAAATTAAAGTAAGCAAAATGATTTGATTAAGATTAGTAAACATTTACATTGTTAATTTAGTTAAATCGTGTCAAATGATTAAGTTGTATTATTGTGTGAACTAGTGGAATTATAAATATATGTAAATAATAATAATAATATAGACAAAATAAAATGAAAATGAAAAAAAGGAAAATAAAAGAGAAGAGAAGAGAAAATAAAAGAGAAAAGAGAAGAGAAAAGAGAAGAGATGAAGAGAAAAAGATAAAAAGCCAAAAAAACAAAAAGGTTGGCTTTATCTTCCTCCCCCATTTTTGCCTCCTCACTTCTGCCCCATTTTCTTCTTCATATTCCTCCATTACAGAACTCAATTCTTCCTTGTTTCACTTGGTTTTTGAGGCAAATTGATCCCTTTGAAGTTTGTTCTTGGTAAGTAATCAATTCTTATTACTCTAGGGTTGATTTGAGTTGCTAAGGTTCATTAATAGACACTGCTTTGCACCCTGATTTTGATATTAATAGAAATTTATTCTGGAAAATTTTAAAACACAAAAGTTGTTCCTTTACATCTTTTATTAGTTATATGTAAAAAAATTTTCAATATGTTGTGTATAGAATGAGATATCCACTTTGTACTGAAACTGGTCAGGGTGTGAACCCTAGCCAAGATAGCTACTGTGTTCTTTGGTTTTGCATATGTTAAAGCCATTATTTGAAGTATCTCAAAACATAAAAGTTGTCAATATATGTGTTATGTATCTTTATAACAAATTTGAGATTAATAAGACTTGTAAATTTGGAGTTATGGTGAATGGAACCATGACTGTTCCATGACTTGAACTGCCAACTGAGTGCTCGGGGCAGATATAGCAACTGGTTTGGCCCATTTGAGCTCGTTATAACTAGATTCTATAAATGTTCAAAATATAAAAGTTATAGGTATATATCTTAGATAAATTTTAGTACTAATTTCAGCTTAATGGGTTATGTATAGACTAATTTATGGCCTTTGGAAGTCATACTGGTCCGGAAGCCAATTCTATTCTGGACCAGTAAAATGTTGGTTATAATTTGAAGACCTTGGAGACATAATGGATGCAAGTTGTAAAAATAAAAAATATTTCATATGAACCCATATAAGTTTTTGTAAAGTTTGATTAAAATAGGACTTATATACTATAAGTTATGATGAACCAAAATGAGTACCTTGAAACTGCCTAAAGGCAGAAAATAAGGCAAAAAACAGAACACTCTTAGAAATTCCACCAAATATTGTACAATGATCCAATTGATCTGAAATTTTAATATATTAGATAATATGTGTTATTTTTAATTAAGAACAAGAATCAGAATAATTGGTCTAAGTATAGCAAAAGTTATAGGCTAAACAGTCCCATAAGGTCACACTGCCTCATAGAAAAAAATCTTAACTATTGATATGAACAATGCATATTAATTTGTTTAAGTCACAATAAGTCTCCCTAATCATGAGTTAATTGATTATATTTTCATATTAGGCTCGCAACATATTGGAGACCCATATGGAGTGGATAGACAATAAGTTAGGGGTCGAAATCAAAGAAGAACGGTGAGTCTAATTATCAATTGAATTCTTTAGTACATATGAATGTTGCTTGCTATGTGATTTATATGATTGTCATAATTTGCCTATGATAATATGATGATGAATAATTTGTGACATTGTGGTACACATAAGTGGTATACTTATGATATATTTGAGGTATATGTTTGACATATGTGATATATCTACATGGTATATGTATAGTATATGCAAGGTATATGTGTGGCATATGAGGCATATATGCGGTATATGTATGTTATATGTGATAAGATGCAATGGTTGATGAATGATTAAGTACAAGTGCATATGCATATTGACTAAAAAGATATTGTGACTAGTTAATCGATATTGTAAAGCAAAAGAAGAGGCTTATGGCCCAACAAATCTGCAAATGAAACAAATGATCAAGCTAGCTAGCAAATGCAAATGTTCACATGGAAACCCGGGGCAATGCCTGTTTAACTTGATCACAACAAAATGAAATAAGCAAAGCATTTTCATACATAAGGAGTAATGATTATATGTTTCAACTTTATTGATATTTATATGATACTGATGAATGGAATGAAATACATGGTATGTATTGGATTTGTGATTTATTATTATGAGTTGTTCGGTACTTCAAAGCTCATTTGATGGTTATTCTCACTGATCCACAACTCATCAATTTGCATCATTTTTCAGGTAAAGAAAAGTGATAGCTCATTCTGAGTAGCGTATAGAAGACATGGAGCACAGGTCACTGGCCGAGCCTCATCACTCTCTCTCCTTGCATTCCACACAAGCATGAAAATATGTCATATGTGTTTTGTATTTACGTGCTTGAATATGTATAGTCATTTTGGAATGAGTTTAAAAATGTATAAATGAAAGCAACTCGAAAATACTTATGTGTGAAGTTTATGTTTTAATATATGTGATATATATTATATTGTGGTGAAAACCTCAGTGTTAACTTTACAAAGTTGTTGAATAATATTACAGGATATGAGACTTGAAAGTCTTTGAATGAAATTACTGGATATGAGACTTGTAAAGTCATTGAATAATATTACAAGATATTATGAAAAAAAAATTTACTATCACTATTAACAGGATATTTTGTGTTTCCAGCATGCTATGTGTGATTATTTGATACAGAGATAGGTTATACTTAAATGTATAAGATGTGGTGTTACAATGAGATTTAAAATGGGCCTTGGATTGGATCTAAGACATGAGAGAGACATTTTGGCCAAACACATTCGTAGGTGTGAAAAGGGTTTCACAGGCTGGAATGATATGTTGCACATCGTGTGTGCACACTAGCCACAATGCATATGGGACAATAGTTATGGCATCATGTGTCATAGGAATGACCACATGAGAGTCACAGATGTAACAAGTTTGTTATAGGCATGACAATCATGACAACAACGTGTGCAGTTTTAGGTTTTCTATTCTTAATAGAACTCTAATACATAGGTTACATATGTCCAACCCTAACTGTGATTAAAAGACATATAAATCAATTTTTTAAGGGATAAATTCGTGGCTACCAACTTAGATAAATAAAAGTTATTTTCTCCTCTTCTTTTTCAAGTTGAAACATAATTGCTAGCACATTGGTTCTTTAAAATCTCATCAATCTTGTGGTCGTTTTGTTTGTTCCTTTGTATGGATTACTGTTAAAGACAATCTGACCATTGGATTGTTGTAGTTTGTAGTAATCCAACTTGAAGGAAAGACTCACAAACTTGGAAGAACAATAATTAAAAACAAGGTAATCAATTTCTCCTATTGAATGGTTTAATTCGATTTTAGATTAAATAAGGCATTCCATGGATTTTGGATTTATTAATTTTTAAATTTTTGTTGCCATGTGTATGAGATGCATATTTAAAACTCAACACATTGGAAGGATTCTCCATGAAACGACTTACTAGCCTAACTGGAAACAAAATATCCAGTCTTGTGTAAGTCAAGTACCTTAGATTTCCTAAGAGACTTTTGAACAGTGTTAGATCAACTTCATCTTTACCATCCAACTTAGACAACTTCATTCCATACTCTAGATGAGCATTAACTAAACTTCAATATAACATGCTGAACTTCTTAAGAACCTTATTTGCATAGCCTTCTTGAGTAATGAAAATAACACCTTTCATTTGATTCACTTCAATTCCCATATAATAAGACATTAACCCCATATCACTCATCTCGAACTCTCGAGTCATTGAGCTTATAAAATCATCAAACAACTTTAGGTGTTTCCTGTGAAGATAAGATCATCCATATAGATACAAATAAATAACACATTGCCATTATTATGCTTAACATAAAGAGCATACTCTTGTAAGCATTTAGTAAAACCATTTTCTTAGAAATACTTGTCCATTCGACTATTCCATGCTTTTGGTGCTTATTTAGGCCTAAATAAGGCTTTATTCATCTTTAACACCTTATCTTTTTTGTCTTTGATCGTATATCCCGTCAGCAGCTCAATGTAGACTTCCTCCTCTAAGTACCCATTGGGAAAAGCATACTTGACATCTAGTTGCATTAATCTTCCAATAATTTTGGATAGCTAGAGAAATCAATAGATGAATAGTATCTAGGAAGGCAACAAGAGTAAACACTTATTCTTAATTAATGCCTTACTTTTGCTTGTAGCCTTTAACAATGAGCCTTGCCTTATATCTCTCCACTTTACCTTTTGTATTTCTTTTAATCTTCTACACCCATTTGACTCTAATAGCAAGATGACCATTTGGAAGAGAAACAAGCTCCCAAATGTCATTTTCTTAATGGCTAAAATTTCTTCATTAATGGCATGAATAAATTTCTCATTTTTATGACCTTCTTCAAAGTTTAAAGGTTTAACATTTGCAACTAAACACATTAAGTTGGTGTTATCATAAATATCATCAAGGCTTTGACAGCCTTGAGGTCCCACACTTGTTGGTGAAGACATGTATGATGTTTGAGAAAATGGAATTGATGAGATTGGTGGAAGTGGTTCAACTTCATTTTCTTGGATAACCTCATTTTCTTCTTCATATTCAACTATGGAAGGAAATCATAAGATCCTTTTGCTTATATGCTTCAATTCCACGATGAATGACTTCCACCAATGACAACATTTGCATTATTTGGATTGAACAATTTGTAGCCTTTTGAGTTTTCATTATATCTAATAAAAATAAAATTCTTGCTTCAATCATCAAGCTTGGATTTTCTAGCTTTAAAATATGCATATAAGAAATAAAGCCAAAAAACTTAAGTATGATACATTAGGCTTCAAACCACTTCATGTTGTTTGAGGAGTCACATCTTTCAAGCTCTCTATTGGACTACAATTTGAAATAAAAACAACACATGCAACTGCTTCTGCTCAAAACTCCTTTGGCATCATTTTGCTTTTTCAACATGCTTCTCATCATATAAAAAATTATTTGATTCTTCCTTTTAGTTACTCCATTTTGTTGGAGAGATCTAGGAACTGTTAGAAGATAGCGAATTCCATGCATCTCACAAAAAAATTTAAACTCATTAAAAATATATTCTTTCTCCATTCTATCAGTTCCCAGGGCTTTGATTGAACAACTACTTTCTTTTTCAACCAAAGTTTTGAACATTTTTAAAGCATCAAAAGCTTCATATTTAATTTTCAAAAAATACATTGATGTCTTTCTATTATAATCATCAATAAAAAGGGTAAAGTAAGAGCTTTTACCAAATTAGGGGGTTAATAGGACCACAAACATCAGTATGAATAAGTTCAATTGGCTTAGTAGCTCTAGAGATGGATTGCTTCTAGAAGATTTTTCTTGCATGCTTACCAAGTAAACATGCCTCACATAGTTATTGATTGTTCTATAGTTGGAATGTCTTTTACCATCCTCTTTTCTCCCAAATTTTTTAGCCCTTCAAAATTGAGACAACCAAATCTTATATGTCATATCCAAGTAGGATCTTTGACACAATCCATCAAACATATTGCCTTCATATTTTTCAAGTTTAAAAGAAACATCCTATTGCTTGTCATATTCGCCTTCGCAATAATATTGGCATCACGATATCTATGCCAAAAATGTGTTTTCCTCCATATGAATCTTACCATCATTTTCCAAAAGTTTCTCAATGCTTAAAATATTACTTTTCAACTTTGGAATGTAATAAAAATTTGGAGAAGTTTATGGCCTCTTAGTTTTGTTTTGAATAAAACATTACCTTTGCTTTTGGTTTCCACCTTTGTATCATCACTAAAGCGTACATGCCATGTCACACATTCCTGTCAAGCTTCACAATTTCGCTTTGATCACTCGTCATATAATTTTAACTACATTATCAAGGTATCATGTGTTGTCACCTTTTGGGCTATACTTTGACTCATGTTCAACTAACTTTGCTTCCTCATCTTTTTTATTGAAATAGCATTCCTAAGAATAATGCCCATGCTTACTACATGAATAACATTCTACTTGGGATTTGTCAATTATCCTTGTATCATTTTTGCCAAAATTGCCTCTTCATTTTTATGGTGCTCTTCCTTGACCATATTGAGAATTTTGAAGTCTACTTTCATTTAGAGTCCTTTGCTCACCTCTTCCTCTTCCTTGAATCCATCCACGACTACGAACACATCATCTTCCACAAGATTGACCTTTATTCTTCTCTCTATATTTTTGGACTTTAAGGACAACTTTGTAAACAAAACTTGTTATGTTATATCTTTCTTGCCTCTATTCATTCTTTCTTCATGAGCTAGTAAAGATCCACTTAGCTCATCAATTGTCATAAAACTCACATCCTTATATTCTTCAATAGCAAGTGCCACAAAATTAAATTATGAGTTGAAAGAACGTATAAAATTTTTGAGTTGAAAGAACGTAGAATTTTCTTAGTGACACCATCTTGAATGGGTTTATCGCCTCTAAAACTCTTATGAAGTAATCCTAAATGGATTCTTCCACCTCTTCATTAGAGATTGCAGACACACCTTTTTCACCTTGTCAACTCCCATAACTGAATTGTGAAGAGTTTCTCATGCTTTCTTTGATATGGTTTTATCTTCTCAAACATTTTTAAATCCAAACCTCGATTGATGATGGTGAGTGCACACTAATATTTCTTCCTTTCCTTTTCCAAAGAATCATTCTCTCTTTGAGTTAATGTTGCCTCATTTTAAGGCTCCTCAAAGCCTTTCTTAACTACATCTCATACTCATTGAGAACTAAGAATAGCCTTCATTCTTATTGACCAACTATCATAGTTAAGTTTGGTGAGATGCACATATTTGAATGGCATAGAAATCCTTTTAATGCCATTACCAGGCTTTGATATCACTTTGTTGGAAGTTGGTGAGCTCACAAGATAGTTTTCACACACTCACAAATAAATAAGAGATGAGAATTAGAGGAAGAGAGGAATTATCTAAATGAATCATTCACTTTTATACATAAAATAAAGGATTACAAGCCTACATATAATGCTCTACAGAGCACTTGGACTAGTAATCAATGAATAAATACAAAGAGTCATAAAACTCTTAAATATTATGTTATAAATTATATTTGACTAGCCTTCATTAACACCATCATAACTGCCTCTACAGAATTCTAAAGGACACAAGTGTAAATGCATAATAAACTTCTTTAATTGGGATTTTGAATCACTCAATTTACTTGAGAAATGGCTTTTCAAATGCCTTCTCAAAGTTGCTACATGATTTTAAAATATCAATTTATATTTCTAGTAATGACAAAAGGGCATAGTCACATGAATCTATAACCAAAAAAAGGATTGTCAATGATGAAGAGGTGGCTACACTATCATAAGAAGAAAATTCCTAAATGTGTTTAGGTGAAGCAATGGCTTGCAATGACACATGGCTAGTAGGTGCACTAGGAATGCATGATAGGTTGTCAAGCAACTAGGCATGCACAAAGGGTTAGCAGGGCACTAAGCATGCCAGATGAGCCAACAACTAGTAACGAAATAAGAGTTTATGCACCTATAAGTAGTATAATAGTGTGAAGATAGAATATGGCTACAACATGGCTTTTGTTGTGGTTTTGTCCTCTTGTAGCTTTCTGAATAGGAAAATCTATTCATAAACAAACAATGTGATTTGAGATATAATTTTTTAGAAGAAAACTTATAACACTTATACTCCTTATGATTAAGATTGTATCATAAAAAAAAGCACATGGTTTAGATCACAAGACTAATTTATTTTTAGAATATGGTCTAAGCCATGGATAGCAGAGACACTAAAACACCCAAAGAGTAGTATAATAAGGTTCAATGTGGAACAATTTTTGAAATAGAGAAATATTGTCCAAGGTCAGGGTGGTGAGCCAATTTATAAAATTTGCAATTGTTCTAAAAGCATTGGTTTACAAATTTTTATGGTATAGATGCATGATGAAGAAGTGCACACTCATTTTCTACTATATGCTTATGTTTATGTTTAGTGCACACATTTTGTTCTAGTGTGCAAAGGCATGATGAACATTAGATAAATCCCATTGTCACAAAGATAATTTGTCAAAACTTGAAATTCACCACCCTATTTTGTTTGAAAGACTTAAATATATACCTACCAAAGAATTTCTCTATCAAGATTTTGAATTGATTAAAAATATAAAGAATATTAGACTTATATTGAAGAACATATATCCATATATATTTTCTATAATGATAAAAAAATAGAGGATAAGAAATTATTACTTCTAGTGCTCTTTGAACTATTGGGACATTTGCATGACCTAATGTGTAATCGTCACTAATTAGAGTCTAGTTAGAATAAGTATATGATATGCATAGAAACTATATGATTGACATTAGAAATTAAAATAAATTGAGTAAATTATTAAATAAGAAATAAAAATGAACTAAATATATTGATAAAGTTAATTTGGTTAGACATATCATAATGAAATTATAGTTTAATAAAAGCTAGTGAAATTTGGTACATGTAAAAATAAATAAATAAATAAATAAAATAGATTAAGTTAAAAAAAGAAAAGAAAAGAAAAGATGATAGGGGGCTGAATGTGGTTTTATGGGAGGGGGGATTGTATTTGAGTTAATGACTTTATTACCATATTAAAACCAATCTTATCTCCATTCTTCTTCTTCTTCTTCTTCTTCTTCTTCTTCTTCTTCTTCTTCTTCTTCTCTTTCTTCTTCTTCCTCAAACAACCAACCTCTATTTCTTCATCATCTCCTTCATGATTTGCAAGAAGTTCACTCCAAATAGATTTGTTCTTGGTAAGTAATCCGCTCTCAATTATTCTTGTATTTTTAGAGTATTAGGGTTGTATAGTATCAGTCTTTTGCACTCTATTTTTGAGGGAGTTATCAATCGAATTTGAAGAAGTATAAAACATGAAAGTTTTTCATATATGTGTTTTTTATCTTTTTGTCAAATTTTATTAAATTATTTTGGGTACATAAAGAGATAAACCTGTTTTAGTGAAACTGGTTCAGGGAGATGTGTCAACAGAATAACCTACAGGTTTTGTTTAATACGATTATCTTAATGACTGAATATAAGGTTTTGTTAAACAAAAAAGTTGTATATCTATATGTTATTTAGGTCGCTACCAAATTTTGTATAAATATCTCTTGTGTAAGTTGAGTTATAGTGAAATGAACTATAGTTGTTCCTTGATTGAGTTGTGTTCTGGTACCTGTGCAGCTCTAGTAAATTCATGTTCCTTTTTGAGATTCTTAAAGCTCGAATTAGCTATAGTTAAAAAAAAATAAAAGTTTTATTTCTATGTCTTATCTAAGTTTTTGTGAAATTTTCACCTTAAAATTTCATTTATTGTGTGAGTTATGAGCTGAACAATTGAACTGGTCGGGTTGGTACTTTATGTTGAACTAGTTATAGATTATCTAGTATTTGAAGACCTTAGAAATAGAATTTGGAAAAGTGTAAACACGAAAAATGTTCCAAAGTACCTTTTTATAAATGTGTAAAAATTTTAGTAATAAAAAAAGATACATATTGAAATATATGAATTTTTAAGTATGGTACCCGAAACTGCCTAAGGGGTAGCAAATAGAGCAATGTATATAATTGCACTAAAAATTTTATAATGGTTCAAAAATTATGAAATTTTAGTATATTTTAGTATTATATGTTAAATTTAATTAGGAATAGGAATAATATTAATTGGATAAGTGTATAAAAAGTTATAGAGCGAATAGTCCTAAGAGGTCATGTTCCAACTTAAAAAAAAATTAAAATTAATTATAGTAATTTATTTAAACTATGTCAAGAATGAGTATTTTAACAAATTATTAACTATCATATTTTCAAATTAGGCTCTCAACAAGAGGGAGAACAACAAAAGTGAACAAGCTCTGAGTTTAAATTTTGGAAAAGAAAAATGCTATCGAGGTTTGTACATATATGTATTTTGTTTTACCCTTATGCATGATTGTGTGTGCATGACATGAATTATTTGTCACAATGATGAAATTATATATTATGGCATGTTTTAAAATTGTAGAAATGTTATTAACTATGAACTTAACATTATGCTAATATTTGATAAAATATCTTGCTATTACATGGTTTTGAAATAAATTGTGAGTATATGATTGTGTTAATATGAAATGAGTATTGGTTATAGAAACAAGTAATTAATGGTGTTAATTGCCCATTTCTCTATCTGAGGACTAACATAGAATAGATGGTGCACCATATGGGGAAGTTATGGTAGCGATATGGATATGATTTAGGGACAGGCTGGCTTAAGCTCTACGAGCGCTCCTGATCCTGATTACACACAAATGACATGATTATATTCGGTCAAGGTGGCTTAAGCTTTGAGAGTGCACTTGACTTGAGATTATAGTGAGTCGGGTGGCTTAAGTTCCACGAGCACCCCTATTTCACACCCCATATCTGGACAGTCCAGGAAAGAGATTTGGGCTGATACTAATTAAAGACTATGGAATGAAATGTGGAAATTTTATTATTGACATAAGTGACAAAACATGAAATGCTTACATGAGGTAGTGAGAATTTAATTATTGAATATGATTATTATGTTTATACTATTGTGTGATGTGATTATTTCTTTTATATGACAAATACGCAATAAAAATTCATTGTGTCATGATTTATTTGAGACATGCATTTGTGTGACTGTTTGGGAAAAACTTAATGCCTAAATGCACCACTAAGCTAGAGATAGCTTAGCATGGGTTCTTCTCACACAGGAATTAGAACTGTAGACGGTAGAAAATAAAGTTGGCCAGGAAGGAAATCCAAGCTCATATCAGAAAAGGCACAAAAGACTTAGTTATAAGGTTGATTACTAATTACTTTTCTTTTGATTTTGACCAAACATATGGGTTTTGGTAGACATGTCATGTATTTGGTTCAGGAGAATATCATATATTTTGATATTATATTGTAAATAGTCATGTGTGAGGTTGGTACGCCATAAATGATCAACTATATAACTTAATCAACTACCATAAATATATATATATATATATAAATATATATATATATATATATATATATATATGTATATATATAGAACGATAAGCCAAATCCAATATAAATAAATGGATTATTTTAATTTAAACGATAGAAAAACTTAGTCGGACATATTTATCAAGTTAAGTTTGTGGCATCTTTCTTATATATATGGGACTATCCCTAATATATAAGTGGGGCGTCACATAATGGGCATGCCAAGTGGACAAATAAATCTAGAAAAAAATTTGCTTAACTCAACATAGAGGAAGGCATAAATATTAGGGGATAGAGACCATATTTACTTTAGCCTATGAATAGGATTACCTTCATTCCAAAACCTTAAACACAAAAAAGGAAAAAATTGAACATAAACATTGCTTGATTTAGAGAAAGAACTAATAGATAACAAATTCTATTGAGCATCAAGCATATAAAGAATATCATGAATAAAAAGCATTATCAACTGTACCATTAGAATGACAATCATAGGAAATAGAGTTTTAGAACCACTACCTAATGTCACTTCTTCAGGTCATTAATATTCTAAGTGACTAGCCAGATTGTCCAAACAAAACTCAGATGATGAGTAGTATCACTATTCATTAGCATGCTTAGGTCGGTTGGGAGGAACAAAATGTTAAACTCACAACTCCAAGAAAGAGTCACAATATCTTACTCAAAATTTCAAAGTAACGAACATTTTGTAGATTTTTTTTATTTTTTTCTATTTTTTAAACTATAATTAATTAATGAATTTAACTCTCACTACAAAAAAAAATTGTCTTAGCAACCACATAAAATGGTCACTAAAGCAGTTTAGCAACCACATAAAGAGGTGATTGGGTATAACATGAGTTACTCGAAAGTAGTTGAGCAGTCAATAAAGTATTCACCACTCCTGATAGAAGGAGAATATACTTATGGCCTCTTATAGAGATCACTACTTAGAAATCCTTGGCCAAGGTGGACATGTCTTGAAAAAGGTCTTTAAAAACATATATAAAAGAGTAATGAGTCTCATAGACAAGAACTAATATCATTTGGACTAGGTGTGATGTAGTCAGTCTAGTAGGAATTGACACACAATGCATACTCTAAACCAAATGAGGTATAAATTGGTAAAAGGAAAAATTGTATGATAATTGTCTATGGAAGGGTTATAGTCAAACTACCAACTTTTTGATTAATTGGGGGTCATGATATGTTGCTAGATACCTCTTATGATCTACTTTAAATCACGTGATGATTTGAGCTGTCAATATAACCAGAAACCTAATGAGTCACACACATAGAAGGAATAAAAAAAATATAAAATGGGTATTTGGTTGGATCCAAAAACATGAGAGAGAAAGTTGCGTGAAAGAGTTTCGCGTGTGATAACAAAAGGGGTTATGTGTCACATGCACGTAATGGTTATTATGTGCAAGTGACATGTGTAGAGTGCCATTCTATCACGAGTGTGAGGATTCCTTGCATGCATGCAACAATACAAAGGCATTTTGTCTAGCGTGAGAGGATGCCCTTGCCAGTGTGACATCAAGCTTTTTTGCATAAGGTTGTCGCATGTACGATGATCTACAATTATGCAGAATTTAATTCTGAATGAAAGCCAAACATAGGATTTTAAGTGTCCAACCCTAATTATGATTAGTGGACATATGAATACCTTCTTTAAGGCTCAGAAACGGGGTTGCCACCTTGAGAAAATAAAAGTTATTCACTCTTCTTCTTCCATCTCTCTTAAGAAGTTAACCTCCGTTGCTAGCACTTTGTTGGTTGATCGCCCCATCACCTTGGTAGTGTTTCTTTCCTTCACGTTAATTACTATTGGAGACTATCCAGCCTTGGATTATTGTGGTTTGCAACCACCCAATTTAATGGAAAGGCTTATAAGCTTGGAAGAACAAAAGATTAAAGAAAAGGTAATCAACTTCTCCTAATTAGATTATATGATCGGATTTTAATATGCATAGGAAATTTCATAGGCTTTGGTTTTGATTAAACTTTATACTTTTGTTGTGTCATGTATGAGATGCATGTTCAAAACCCAACAGAGGCATCATATGTAAAACTGGATACCTTATTTCAGTATGTCCCATACATGTATTGCTTAGTGATGAAGCCTTAACAACTTGCAGGAAGATCTGATCCTCTTCCTCTCAAGTAATATTAGCCTAGTTCCCGGATTCATCCCGGGATGCCTCAACTAGGATTTCCTGAATGAAACATCATATCAAATAAATAATGTATTAGCATATAAAAGAAATTTATTGCATACTTACTCCAACTTGTCTAGTGTGTTGGTCCATGTTATGTCTTGACCCATCAGGAGCTTTTGTCATGTGCATTTCATTGAACAGTCATGCCTTTCTAAAAGGGCACCCTCTGTCATCTACTATAAATAACAAAAAAGATATTAGATATGAATAAGTTGTTTAAATTTATTAAAATATTAAAAAAGTTCCTTATAATCTGCCTAGCATGCTCAGTAACTGAGATAGCCGCAAGTGCATCGTGATAGTCCCGATCTAGGATCGCCAGTCTCACTAAGATGGTTTTTGAATTAACAATCTCTCACCAATCAGAATGAGGCCTCACTTCACTTCCATTGCTAACTATCATATACTGCCTCTAGCATAAATGCAAGTTGTCCCTTTGAATATCCACATATAAAGTATATATGTATATTTCTTACCAACAAGCTGCTTCCATACTACCTTCACCATTTCACTAATCACTTCTTCCCACTTATACAATTTCTATCAAAAAATACAAATCAACAAATTTATTTAACAAATAAGCTATCAATTTTTTTTTTTTAAAAAAAAATTGATAGTCTCCCCTGTAGTGGACATTTCCAAATATAACTGTATGTAACAAATTACAATTCTCAAGTAATTTCATTCATATTATTTACATCTAATTCTTCTTATGTATTAAGGAACATTTTGATATCATTAGCGAAACAATTTTATTTATATCATTTTTAACAATTACAACAATTATGTACAAGTTATAAACAATTATCATAGTACAAATGACATCAAACGGAATATACGAGCTGTCATATCGTGTGACTCAACGAACTAACATTTATGAAAATAAATAATGATTAATTTATTTATAATACTAAATGAAAAATAAACAAATATAAAATTTGACCCACCTTATATCATGCAAACGCAGTATCTTACGACTGCTATTGTACCTATCATATCCTTTAATTTAGGTCTTGAGTCATGCGTATCGCAAAATCGATACAACTAACTGATTGAAGTCTAAATTTAGATTTTGACCGGAGAAAAGATAAAATAATGGTAAATAATTTATGGAATTGATTATTAAAGTGTATAATGAGTGTAAAACTGAGAGAATATGATTAGGGATCTAGGTACAAAATAGAGTAGTTTTAGGGTAAAATTGCAACATTAGCATAATCAAAGGACCAAATCGGTTGCTTATAAATTAAACATAATTTATACACAGTTTATATGTGAGATGGTTGGTCATGCATATTAAAAGGAAGAGTAAAAATTTAATTAAGGGAATTAATATGTTTATTTGGCTTAAACTAAGATTTGGTCAATTTTGGTGGGACCAAAGTGAGACTTTTGGCCACCTTCTCCATTCTTGTTCTTCCTTATTCCTTATCTTATTTTTACACTCATGTTTTGCATAGCTAGCTCCCATACATGTTCATGCCATCTTCTATAGCCAAAACTTTAAGTTACAGAAACTTGAAAATATTGAGAGAAAGAGTAAGAAAATGTCATTTTCATGCACAAAAGACTTATAGGAAGCTAAAAAAGACAAAAAGAGGGGAAAATAGCTTGAGATGAGGAGAGAGAAGCTCCCTCTGGTTCTGTTATAGTTGAAGACAAGTGAAGTGAAATGTTTTTCTTCCATCTTTTAACCTTTCTCTAAAAAAAGTGAGTTTTAAACTCTTTTAAAGCTTGTGTTCTATAATTGTGGTTTGTGTTATAAGTGAGGGTTTTGGTAGTTTTGATGGTGGAAAAAGGATTTAAGAGTGTTTAAAACATTAAGGAAGGAAAAGCTTAAATTTATAGGGGTTAAAGTAGTTAAACCCTAAAATGTAAAGAGAATTAACTTAGGGTTTAGGGGTTGAAGAGAGAGAAAGTTGAAAGATGTTTGAGATAGGTAAAAAAAAGTGTTTTAATGAAGTTCTTACTTGTGTTAGGTGCTCAATTAGAGGAAAAACAAGTTCAAGAGGAGGGAAGAAACAAAGGAAAAAAGAACGAGGCTTAATAGAGCCTAAAGTGAAGAAATAGAGGTTAGTGCATGCTATATGGAAATAGCCTATAATCTTTGTTATGGTTTTGCATGTTTGGGTGAAATTGCATATTAATTAGAGACTTGAATGTATTAGGTTGTACAATTACATGAGATATTGAATTTGAAAATGAGAATTTGGGATTAATGTTAAGTTAATGAAATAGTTTTTATGTTTGTGTAATTAGTTGTTTTTAAATGATTAAATGGTTGGAATTATATGTGAATTGAGACTTTAGATAGGTATGTTAATGTGTTTAAGTTGTTATATCTGCCAATTTAGGCTTCATCTGGTACGTGTGTTATGCAACCAGAAGCACTGAACCGATTGGAAACTGAGCAGGTTCGTGATTGAAATAAAGGCAATATGATCGGAATCTAAATTTGGACTGTGTATAAGTGAAGAATTTTTTTTGGATGTGTAGAGTCAAGTTTCCATGTGCAAATCAACAAAAAAGACTAAACCAAAAATATGCGATTTTCGCTTTGAAGCGTGAATCATAAAATGAAAGATTCTGAGACCTAGTGCACATTGAGACATGATTGCCAATGTATTTAATTGTCAAAATTCCAACGTTAAGGGCATGGAATAGAAGAAATAAAATCTAGGTGTGGCTTTGTAGGAATAATAGAAAGTTTAAGAACTTTGTAGCATGCTTGGCAAAAATTAATTTTAAGCAAGATTTATTAATTTAATTAAACCATCATTAACCTAAATCTAATATGCAAACCACCACGTCCTTCATGCAAGTTAATGACATGTTAATTATCATATCAAATGGCCTCTTGGATGGGTACGCATTTCTCTTCTTCATAAAACAAAAATAAAGTCTTCATCCTTACTTATGTTGCGCACCATTGTTCTTCAAAATCTGAGACCTTTCTATCCTCTTCTTCCAATTTCTCCTTAATTTCTTGTTACCTAAACATCACTCAAGCCATATGACTTCATGTCATAAGGGAGGAGGATCATTTTTTAAGTAAAATCAAAAGGAAGTTGAAGCAACAAAAGGGAGAGCAAAAGATGACTTGCCTCAACCAAATGTTGAAAATGATGAAATCATGGTTGCATGTGGAGCTTATAGCAAGAGGTAGGTAAATTTATCCTTGCATGTGGGCCTTTTGATGATAAAAAAGAGGAATTGAACAAGAGGGGCCATGGGTGAAAGAGTTTTGCAAGAAAGGTGAAACTTGTCTCCTTTTTTTCATTTTGACCGAAAGCTCTACAAACTTTTCCTATATGTTTTCTTTCCATTCTCCCTCTTTTATCCTTTAATTCTTCTATTTTATCTATTTTTAAACATCATATGTAAGTTGTCTTGGTGTTATTGTATTGTGGTTGTAATATTTGTTATGAAAGATTGATCGAAACAAGGAGGAGGAAACCCACTTTATCGTTGGTCGAGACACGTGCTAGAAGGGAGACTTGATTTTATGAAAATGAGAAAAATGATAAATTGTTGTGAAAATAGAATGGATTTTTTTTTGCCAAAATATAGATCGGAGCAATGATCCAAGAACTAAAATTAATTTAATCCAAATTAAATTAAATTAAATTAATAAGTTAATTAAGGTGAGAATGATTTTTTAAGTAGAAAATTTTGTTTAACTGAGACTTGGAAGAAACAAATTGAAAGTGCAAATTTTGCTCTTGGGACCGAGGAGAATTGTTGAGAAATTGGAACTATTTCTATTGAATACCCATGGGTAAAGGCGGCCAAAATATTGAGGATGGAACTTGATTTCTAGGCCACTTAAATTGAAATAAAAAGGTGGACATAACTCGTGACCAGTAAATGGATTTTAAATAGTGATTGTGGTGCAAAAAAGAGAGGGGATTAAACTATTAAACGAGGACACTGTATTAGTTGTGTACATTTTAAAATGGACATTCTATATTGTGCCTAAAGAATAAATGAGACATGAATTTAAAGGATAAATAAGACAATCAATGTAAATTCATATCTAAAATGCTTAAATACATGTTAAACTAGACATACACTATTGAATAATGTGTTTACCTTGTCAAAAGTGACACAAGACTGTGGCTTGAATAATATGATAGACATATAAACCTTTAGTTAGTTTAAAACTCAAAACCATAAATTTACAAGTGAGATGTCTGGTTATTTTGTGAATATAGTCCTTCATATATATATATATATATATATATATATATATATATATATATATATATATATATATATATATATATATATATTAAGAGATCTGTCTATTACACAAATTTGTATTAATTGAATTGCATATATTTTTGTCAAGCGTCCCTACACCACAAACAACAGTATTAGACAAGGGGAAAATCTAGTAGATGTACATAAGCTTAGATCAGGTTTGTGCAAGCTTTATGACAATAGCCATTAAAACCAAAAAATAATTAAAACAATAAAAATAAAACCACATGTGCTAGATTATAAATATGTTTATTATATATATAATATATGGGTGGTATACATATTGTATATGTGGTATATATATATAATTAGTATATGGAAAGTATATAACTAAAATATGCCTGGTGTATGTTTTGCATAAGTAAATATTTAAGAATGCCTATAGTAAGAATGTTAAATAATGATAGCGATGGTTTTATGATATATATGTGACAAATAAAAAAGGTATTAAAAACAATATATATAATTTGCCTTTGAGATAGAACGATGTAAGCAAATATGACATCCATCCATAATTAAGCCTGGACTATAGTAGGGAAGATTTTTTGGCACGCCAATAGGATCATTATAAGTGTGTGTGTGAGAGAGAGAGACATTTGGCTTCAACTAAACCATCTAACTTTTAAGTCATGATTATATGATTATGTTTATGAGAATGCACAATGTTTGGATATTTAAATGCATTGCATCTAGGAGACACCTTATTTCTGCTAACCTTTAGGTTGAGCTACCCCTTGTGTCTCCCTGATGTCTGGTTTAGATAGCAAATAAATGGGCAGCACAGGTAAGTTAAGTGATTATATGTTGTGACATGCCATGCAATATGTTAGATATGTAACATGATCTTTGTTTAACATGTCTATTTATAATAAAAGGCATGATTATTTGTAATTACATTACATTGAAATGTTAGAAGGTATACTAGGATAATTGTACACTTTAAATAAAGATTATAATAATCTATTTCAATAAAGCTTGTACCACTGAGCATAGCTCAATGCATGAATTTTTTTTCTCTCACGTAGTTAGCAGAGAGAGATCATATAATGGCATACAAATAGAGAGAGCCATAGATATAGTAGACACCATTAGAGAAGGACAACAACAATAGCAGTAGCCATTCAGCTAGGGTTAGTCTTTACTTTTTTCTCCATGTCATGTTTATAAATAAACACTACACGTATCATGTATAGATTTACTTCATATGTCTATAAATAAGTTTTGTAAAAAGCTTTTGGGTTGTAAATAGTAAAAATTTTATTATCGATAATGCAAATATTGTTTCTCTATATGAGATATGCATATTAGTATGAGGATTTAATCCTATAAGTCTGATACAGGCAAATCAGACAGTTAGCTGATGGCACCAACTTACATAACTATAACTCAGATGGATAAGGGGGTGTCACATGAATGGTGTTGGAAATATGGTGAGTTGGTTTGGTAGCTTAGAGTGAATTTGGGGAATTGGAAAATAGTTTTCAACAATGATTCATGGGCATGGACTACTACATGGAAGGATATTGTTCCTTCCAAATTCAATCATGGCTTAGAGCAAAACAGAGAATGACAGGTATAAAGCTAAATTACAGGCATGAAGGAAATTGTCACAGTCGTGAAACAACTTTAGTGTTGTTCATGATTTGGGGACATTTTCTTATGGGTGTGAAATAGGTTGGTCACGAGTATGAACATATGTGTCACGACCGTAAATGCTCTATTTTTGAAGTGGAACTTACTTGTTAATTATTTGTTTGTTAAAATGAAATATGCCTATAAGTATGATGTGATGAGTATATAAAGACATGAATTGAGTATAAATGACATAGATAAAATATAAAATGGTTAATATAAAGCATAAATAAGTATGGCATGGAAAAATGATAAGAATATGTGGTTGAACCAAGAGTAAATATTGGTAAATGTGAAAATATGCAAAGGAATTAAGCTCAATATATGTGTCTAACCTAGACTATAATGGGTGGACAGGTTGACACACCAATTAGGAATGATAGGTTGTAACACCTGTAGGCTTCATGCCCAAATGTCATAATGCCCATAGGCATTTAATGCTCGTATGCAATTTATTGCCCACTATTTTGGACATTTAATGTCCCATATTGTAACATCCTCTAACTTCCCCACATGCATATCCATATGCATTTCATTTGAACCTATGCACCTTGCATATAATTCAATTGAACAAGTGCATTTCATACGTATTTTCGTAGGAACATGTTTATGACACGCACTAGCTACGTGTCCTAGTATTTGACAATTGTATCGAGTCGCACGTGTGTACTTATGACCTAATTGAGGATAAAAAATTATTAGAAATAAATTGAATAAGGTGACTAAATTAAAGTAAACAAAATGATTAGATTAAGATTAGTAAACATTTACAATGTTAATTTAGTTAAATTGGGCCAAATGATTAAGTTGTATTATTGTGTGGATTAGTGGAATTATATATATATATATGTAAATAATAATAATAATAATATAGATAAAATAAAATAAAAATGAAACAAAAGGAAAATAAAAGAAAAGATAAGAGAAAATAAAAGAGAGAAGAGAAAAAGATAAAAAGACAAAAACAAAAAAAGTTAGCTTTATCTTCCTCCCCCATTTCTGCCTCCTTACTCCAGCCCATTTTCTCCTTAATCTTCTCCATTATAGACTTCAATTCTTCCTTGTTTCACTTAGTTTTTGAAGAAAATATATCCCTTGCAATTTCGTTCTTGGTGAGTAATCAATTCTTATTGCTATAAGGCTTATTTGAGTTGCTAAGGTTCATTAATAGGCACTGATTTGCACCCAATTTTGACATCAATAGAAATTGATTCTGGAAACACTTAAAACACAACAGTTGTTCCTTTATGTTTTATATTTATGTATATGTAAAATTTTTTTCAATATTTGGTGTATAGAATGAGATATCCTCTCTCTACTGAAACTGGTCCGGATGTAGACCCTAAGTGAGTTAGCCACTATTTTTGTTAGTTTTGAATATGATAAAGCCATTATTTGAAGTATCTCAAAACATAAAATTTTTATATATATGTGTTATGTATCTTTATACCAAATTTCAAGTTCATATGTCTTGTCAATTTGGATTTATGGTGAATGGAACCATGACTGTTCCATGGTTTGAACTACTAACTGAGTGCCCTGGGTAGATCCAGCAACTTGTTTGGATACCTTGAGCTCCCTAAAGATCGATTATGTCAATTTTAAAAATATTAAAACTATAGGTATATGTATTATCTAAATGTGGGTACTAATTTCAGCTTAATATGTTATTTATAGACTAAGTTATGGCCTTGTAAGTCATACTGGTCCGGAAGCCAACTCTGCTCTGGACCAGCAAAATATTTCTTATAATTTGAAGACATTAGAGACATAATTGATAGAAGTTTAAACATAAAAAATTTTCCTTTTTAACCCATATAATTTTCTATAAAGTTTGATTGAAATATGACTTATATATTATAAGTTATGATGATTCAAAGTTGGTACCCTGAAACTGCCTAAGGGCAAAAAATAGAACACATTTAGAAATTCCACCAAATATTGTACAATGATCCAATTGATTTGAAATTTTAATATGTTATATAATTATATGTTATTTTTATTTATAAATAAGAATCAGATTAATTGGTCAAGTATAAAGAAATATATTGGCTAAACAGTCCCATAAGCTCACACTGCCTCATAGGAAAAATCTTAGCTATTGATATGAACAATGCATGTTAATTTGTTTAAGCCACATTAAGTCTCTCTAATCATGAGTTAATCAATTATATTTTCATATTAGGCTCACAACATATTGGAGACCCATAAGGAGCAGATAGACAATAAGTTAGGGATTGGAATCAAAGGAGAAATGTGAGTCTAATTATCGATTGAATTCTTTAGTGCATATGAATGTTGCTTGCTATGTGATTCATATGATTGTCATGATTTGCCACTGATAATATGATGATAGGTAATTTGTGACATTGTGGTACACATAAGTGGTATACTTTTGATATATTTAGGGTACATGTTTGACATAGGTGATATATATACATGGTATATGCGTGGCATATGAGGCATATATGCAGTATATGTATGTTATATGTGATAAGATGCAATGGTTGATGAATGCTTAAGTACAAGTTCATATGCATATGGACTTAAAAGGTGTTGTGACTAGTTAATCGATATTGTAAAGCAAAAGAAGAGGCCTATGGCTCAACAAATGTGCAAATGAAACAAATGATCAAGCTAGCTAACGAATGCAAATGTTCATATGGAAAATGTTCACATGGAAACTCGGGGCAATGTCTATTTAACTTGGTCACAAAAAAATGAAATAAGCAAAGCATTTGCATACATAAAGAGTAATGATTATGTGTTTCAACTTTATTGATATTTATATGATTCAGATGAATGGAATGGAATACATGGTATGTGTTGGATTTGTGATTTATTAATATGAATTGTTTGGTACTTTAGAGCTCATTGGGTGATTATTCTCACTGACATGCAACTCATCAATTTGCATCATTTTTCAGGTAAAGAAAAGTGATAGCTCATTTTGAGTATCATATAGAAGACATGGATCACATGTCACTGGCCGAGCCTCATTACTCTCTCTCCTTGCATTCCACACGAGCATGAAAATATGTCATATGTATTTTGTATTTACATGTTTGAATATGTATTGTCATTTTGGAATGAGTTTTAAAAATATATAAATGAAAGCAACTTGTAAATACTTATGTGCAAAGTTTATGTTTTAATATATGTGATATGTCATAGTATGGCGAAAGCTTCAAAATTGACTTGCAAAGTCATTGAATGATATTACAGGATATGAAAATAATTTACTACCAATGTTAACAGGGTATTTTGCCTTTCCAGTCTGGTATATGTGATTACTTGATACAAGGATATGTTATACTTAATTGCATAAGATGCGGTCTTACATTTTTGGTATCAGAGCAGGGATAGGTTCCATGGGAACATGCATATGCATAAGAGCATGATAACATGTGCATCATATATGTTGAACATTATGTAGTGACATAATTCTAAATATTTTAAGGACATTATAAGACATGATTCACCAAGGAGGGAGAGGTCGGCCGAAATGCATTCTCATGAGGCATCACCTCATTTGGATAGAGATCAATGAGCACTAGGAGTTAGGGCTTTAGTGCATGCCTCCCAATCATCACATGCAGAGGTACCTTATGAAAACCCAGAATAGGAAGTGCATGGTCCTGCAATGTACAGGGAAATATGATATGACAAGTTGAGGAAACAAGGTTCAGTTGATTTTAATGGCACTACAGACCCCACAGAAGCTGAGACATGGCTTAAAAGAACACAGAGAGTACTTAATATTATGAGATGCACTCCAGAGGAGAAATTCGATTATGCAGTATCTTTGCTTCAAGGCAATGCTTATGAATGGTGGGAGACAATCCCCGACAGTGATGCACAGCCACCGGTTTTGACATGGAATGATTTTCTTCAGGAATTTCAGAACAAGTACATGCCTGAGGCATATAAAGATGAGAAGAGAAAGGAATTCCTGAATATGAAACAGGGAAACATGTCCATTGGTGAGTATGAGGTGCAGTTCAACAAACTTTTCCACTATGCCACCTTCATGGTCTCTACTGAAAGAGACAAATGCAGAAATTTTAAGGAGGGCTTCAAATATGAGATCAGAAATAAAATCACAACTACTGATCTTGATAGTTATGCCAGACTCAGAGTTGCTGCAATTAGAGCTGAACGGTTAATGAAAGAAGCTAGGAAACAACAAATTAAAAAGGCAGCACGTGAGTTCTTTGGTGAGTCTACCAGAAGGTCAGGAAAGAGAGGTAGATGTATGGCAGTATAGTCTGGTAATAGAGGGGGATACTCGAACTCTAGATGTCATGACATGACTTCTTTTTACCCATGCAGAGGGTAGAGCCAATATGTTGAACAGAGGCCCATATGTACTCATTGTGGTAGACAACATACGAGCGAATGTGGAAGGCTCACATGAGCATGTTATTTTTGTGGATCAGTGGAGCACATGTATAGAGACTATCCAGAAAGAACCAAACTAGCAGAGACAAGTAGAGGTAGAAGAGTATCTAATACTACAATTGAGGCACTGATGGTCTACCCTACTAGTGGGACACAGGGCAGAGGAAAAGGTAGGGGCATGACTGGTACAATGGGCAGAGGAGTGACCAAATCTGAAGGTCAGAATTCTAGACCCCCTACTCAGGCCAGGGTGTTTGCTATGACTAGACAGGAGGCGATTGATGCTCCCGAAGTAGTTATTGGTAATATTTACATTTATGATATGTTAGCATATGCATTGATTGACCCAGGCTTTACTCATTCATTTATATCATTGCACATGGCATCTAAAATGCATAAAAAACATGTGCCTCTAGGGATTGACATAAATGTGAGTACTCCACTAGGAACAGTAGTAGTTGTGAATAAGGTTTGTCGTGATTGCTTGATATGCATTAATAAAGCTGAGTTAATAGCTGATTTGATCTTATTACCACTATATGAATTTAATGTGATATTGGGAATGGACTAGTTAACTAGACATCAAGCAATAGTGAATTGCTTTACTAAGGAAGTAATTTTGGAATCACCAAACTAGCCAAGGGTAGTACTTCTAGGTGAAAGAAAACTTATGCGTACATGTTTAGTCTCAGCTATAAAAGCATTTTGAATGATCAAAGGGGGATGTGAGGTATATTTGGCATATATGATTGATACTAGGACCACTGATAGCTTGCTTGAAAATATACCAGTGGTAAGGAAATTTTCTGATGTATTCCCAGATGATCTACCCGGTTTACCACCAGATATAAAGATAGAATTCACTATTGAACTAGTACCAGAAACAACACCAATATCAAGGTCACCCTATAGAATGGCCCCAGTCTAGTTGAAAGAGTTGAAAGCCCAATTGCAGGAGTTGCTTGGTAAAGGGTATGTCAGACCTAGTGTATCACCTTGGGGAGCTCCAGTGTTATTTGTTAAAAAGAAAGATGGAACAATGAGATTATGCATCGATTACAGGCAACTGAACAAAATGACAGTGAAGAACCTTGGACTTAGTTTTCCCTTTTTATCAAACCTCTATCTTTTTCCAAGGCAAAAATTTAAGGAATACTTTATCACCCACATCATATTCAGTCTCACCTCTTTAAATCGGCATATGATTTCTATCAATCTTGTGTTGCTTTTAGCCTTTCTTTGATCACTTTAACTTTCTCCTTAGTTTGTTGAACTATCTTAGGCCCAATTAACTTTTTTTCATTCAGCTCGATCCAACAAACTAGGGTTCTACACTTCCTTCTGTACAAAAGCCTCATACATAGCCATGCCTATGCTTGTCTGATAACTATTGTTGTAGGCAAACTCCATAAGAGGTAGATATCTATCCTAACTTCCCTCAAATTTGAGTACACAGCTTCTCATCATATCCTCTAGCAACTGAATAACTCGCTTCAATTGTCCATCCGTCTGCGTATGAAAGGTCGTGCTAAAACTGAGTCGATTTCCTAAAGCTTACTGTAGACTCTTCCAGAATTGTGAAGTAAACCTGGAATTTCTATCAAATATGATGGACATTGGCACTCCATGCAACCTCACTATCTCACTTACATAAATTTCGGCTAGCTTGTTTAATGAGTAAATCCATTCTGACTGGTAAGAAGTGTGCCGACTTTGCCAATTGATCCACTATCACCCATATTGGATTATGCTTTCTCTGAATCACCGGTAAACCAGACACAAAATCCATTGTGATTCTCTCACATTTCCACTCTAGAAGCAGTATTGGTTGCAACAATCCTATGGGTAACTAATGTTCCACTTTAACTTGTTGATAGGTTAGACATTTAGCAACATACTCGGTGATATCCTTTTTTATCCCTAGCCACTAGTATTTTGCTTTCAAATCTTGGTACATTTTATTTCCGCCTAGATGCATTGTATACATCCTTTCATGTGCTTCTTTTAATATTTTGAACTTCAACTCTTCTATACTGGGCACACAAATCCTATTCTTGATGTACATTGTGTCATCTTTTGTCAATAAAAACTCAGGCTTTTCTCCCTTTTTCACTGCCTCCACTATCTTTACTAACTTCTCATCTTGCTTCTGAGCATCTTTGATCCTCTGCATCAAAGGAATCTCAGCTAAAATCTTCCTGCTTAGTCCATCTGCAACCATATTAGCTTTGCCTGGCTGGTAGTCGTTCACACAATCATAGTCTTTAATCAACTTCAACCATCTTTGTTGTCTCATATTCAACTCTTTCTGTGATCTGTATAGATATAATATCTTTCCCCATATAGATAATGTCTCAAGATCCTAAGAGCAAAACTATTGTAGCTAACTCCAAACCATGTGTCGGATAGTTAAGCTCACGAGGCTTAAGTTATTTTGAGGCATAAGCAATCACTTTTCCTTTTTGCATAAGAACACAACCCAAACCATTATGACTAGCATCATTGTACACAACAAAATCTTTTCCTGGAGTAGGCTGAGTCAAAACTGGTGCTTCAGTCAACATTGCCTTTAGTGGATCAAATCTTGCTTGACACCTCTCTATCCACTCAAAACATACCACTTTTCGTAGTAGTCGTGTCAAAGGAGTCACTAAAGATGAAAATCCCTTCACAAACCTCCTATAATATCCAGCTAATTTGAGGAAACTCCTCAATTTTATCACATTTCGTGGTGGTTTCCAATTAAGAATAGCCTCAATTTTACTAGGGTCAACCCGAATACCTTCTATTGAAACTACGTGACCCAAAAAACTGATTGATTTAAGCCAAAACTCGCACTTAGATAGCTTTGCATACAACTGCTTCTCCTTTAGTGTTTGCAACACTATTTTGAAATGTTGATCATGTTCTACTCAATATCTAGAGTAGACAAGAATGTCATCAATAAACATCACTACAAATTGATCAAGATATGGCCAAACACTCAATTCATCAGGTCCATAAAAGCTGGTGCTACATTCTTCAATCCCAGGAACTCATAATGACCATAACGAGTCCTGAATGCGGTCTTAGGTACATCTGACTTTTTTTATCTTTAGTTGATGATACCCCGATCAAAGATCTATCTTTGAAAATATGGCTGCACCTTTCAACTGATCAAATAAATCATCAATTCTGGGTAGCGGGTATTTATTCTTGATAGTCACCTTATTAAGCTGCCTGTAATCAATGCAAAGACGTAAGGTGCCATCTTTCTTCGTTACAAATAATACTATAGCACTCCATGGTGATACACTAGGTCAAATAAATCCCTTATCTAACAACTATTGCAATTGTACTTTTAACTCTTTTAACTCCGCTGGTGCCATCCTATATGGTGTAATGGAAATAGGAGTGATGTTAGGTACTAAATCAGTAACAAACTCAATTTCTATATCTAGCAGTAACCATGGAAACTCCTCCTGAAACAGATCAGGAAACTCACTAACAGTAGGAATATCCACCAACTTCAGACTTGCTTTTTCTATATCAACCACATACGCTAAGTATGCTTCACATCCCTTACTGATGAGTTTTTGAGCTTTCAACACTAATATCACATTGTCTGGATGTCCTCTATTGTCACCCATCACCACTATCTCATCTTATTTCGGAATTCTGATGATCATTTGTCTCCTCCCACAATCCACTATAGCTCCATAATGAGCTAGCCAATCCATTCCCAAGATCACATCGAACTCATGGAATGGTGGCTCTATCAAGTCTGCTAGGAATTGCCTACCTTGAATTTCAATTGGGCAACCCCTAAACCCCTTGCTAACCCTCACACTATGCCCTAATGGGTTAGTCACAATAATCTCAAATTTTAGAGACTGTAGTTCTAAACCCTCTCGACCCGGTGGTGGTGTGCATATATATGAATGTGTCGACCCCGAATTTATCAATGCATGTATATCAAAGCCAAAGAGAAGGAATTTATCAATTAAGACATCAGGTGCATCCTGCTCCTCTTGGCCTCGCATGGCATATGCCTTGGCTGGGGCAACTCTACTACCTCATAGCCTCCCAACTGTCTTTGATCTAAACTAATTGAGCCCTGATCGGCCTTCTCTGCCTTACACTCGACCTCGGCCTTTTCCTTGCCCAAAAGCCTGTGTCTGTATCAGCTCAGTGCTCCTCGAACCTCTACCATACTGAAACAAGGGACAATCTCTCTTCATATGGTTTTTAAAGCCACATCTAAAACATGCTCCTGTCATCCACCAACACTCTTCTGGATGAGGACAACCACAATGTTGACATTCTGGTAGACATAGAGATCTATGTGGTATCTATGTCGGTGCACTAGCTGCTGAAGAAACGGATCTCGCGGGTTGTCCCCACATGAAAGAAGAAGACCTACTAGAACCCTAAGCTTGAAATCATCCACTGAAAGATTTGACTCTCTTGCCACTTGATTGTACTCCACTCGACTATGGCATGGGTCTCTTGAAGCCTCTGTCTTGTGCTGACTGTTGTGCCTCTAGAACTTTCTCAACTGTTCTAGCAGATGCTAGCAAACTAGGAAAACTCATCAGGCATAGGGCTGAAACCTACAACTTGATTGGGTCTCTCAATCCATCTTCAAATCGTCGGCATTTATCAGCCTCTGTAGACATAATGCCACTATCATACTTGTAGAGATATGTAAATTCTCTCTCATATTCTGTTACCGAAATGTTCCTTTGTTTTAGCATCAAAAACTCTTTTTTCTTATCGTTTGTATAGATAGGAGGAATATATTGCTTCTTAAATTTTGAACATCTAATTACAAAGTAACCTCCTCCCTCATAAAATGATATAAGGAATGTCAGAGAATCGAAAATTTGAACTTTTGTGACCAATTTATACTAAAGTCGTTTTCAAAGAAAATGACTAGATTGAACAAAGAAATTAAGAGCCAAAAATATGTTGTTTCTAGGCTAGGAATTCAATCATCAATAATATTTTCTTTAGAAGAAAGGACATAGTGGCAATGCAATCATTATAAAAGAAGAAAGAAAGCAACTCTTCAATTAAAAATAATAATAATAATATTAAAAAAAATAATAATAATGTTAAAAAATTACTATTTGTTAAAATAATTTTCTGGTAAAAAAATGATCCACATTATTCAAAACCCTAAGAAGATAATAAATTACATGACATAGGTCAAAAGTCTCCATAAAGGATTTGAAAGTTTGGCTTATCGTAGAATTCAAGTTATTAAAAAGGAATAAACAAAACTTTCTCCATTATCAATCCAAAAATTAGAACTTCTTAATTTCCAGCATCGTAGATGCTTAAGAATTCTGTTATAAAATTGTATTTGTCATTCAAATTCATGTTGAAAGCATTGTTGGATTGAGGGAAACTCTAGATCTCGGTGAAAAGTAGATATTTCAAAAATTTTGGTTTGACCAAAACATGCAATCACTTTGCATGATATGCAAGCTCATTTTGTTTGTTAATCTTGAGTAATATATAAATTTTGTAACCCTTATGGATCATATTCATTTGCCAAGATCATCCCATGACTATTTGAACAAAATAGAAAAATAAAAAAGGTTAAGACAAACCTCTTTAAACCGAGTTCACCAAAATTTCAATCCAAGCAAAAAGACCAAAAGCTTTAGTTATCTTTGATAAATCTCCCTTTTGTTGATCCAAGATGTACGATCACCAGAAAAAAGTCCTAAAAAATTTATCATTTTTCAAATTTTTTAGCTACTAACATTCACTACAAAAAAATGTAAATAGTGACAATAAAAAATGGTCACTAAGTGATCATTAAAAAGACTTAGTGACCATAAAATATGATCTCAAAAACTCTTGTCGCTAACCAATTTTAGCAATCACTTTACAAATATGGACAAATTGCGACCACATATAATTGTGGTTGCTAAATATAACAACCACAATTGTGGTCTCTATTTTGCAATCATATTATTTGTCAAAAAAGTGTTTTCATATAGTCGATATTAGTAAAAATTGGAAGAACAAAGTGGACTAAATAGTAACCACTTAGTGACTACATATTGCGGTCACTAATTTGTTGTTAAAATGGTCACAATTTAGCAATCTAATTCTTGATCGCATGTTACTGACCACGAATGTGGTCTCAAATTAGAGACCACTACATGTGGTTGCTAAGATATATGGACGCTACTTCTCCTTTTAGTCAAATGCTTTTAGCAGTTATAAAATAGAGACCACATTTTATGGTCTCAATCTAGTAACCCCAAAACGCATTCGGAAAATATATAATATATTTATTTTCTTTCAGTAACCAATGTTGTGTAGCTAAAATATTAATTTTTTAATATTTTTATATAATTATTAAATAATAAATTTATTTATGAATATAAAGATTGATTATATAGTATTATTAATAATTATTATATATTATTAATAATTATTAAATATAATTTAAATTTAAACAAAAAGTGCAAATATTAAATATAATTATCATATAACAATTAAATAAGTCAATACAACAAACTCGTACAATCATAACCTTTTCATTTCATATACAAATATCATATGACTGGTTTATCATATTCTTTTTTGTTCATTTCGCCTAAAACTCTAAATATGACTATCTGGATGTGAATTGTAAAACAGAAGTGCTCATAACCCTTAGCATATGTTATTCTGCTCACTATCTGTATCAATTTATCCAAGCCTCTCAAGTCAAGAGCGCTCATAACTCTGAGCTTAAGCCACCATAATTGAAAATAATAATCATGCTAGTAATCTAGAATCAAAGGCGTTCATAACCCGAACTTAAGTCACATTGTTCTTATATCAATATCAATATATCTTACGATAGCATAACTCTCTTAATTACATGTAATCTATCTTATTACAAGTCGCATATTAGAGAATTGTGCGTTGAGCTAAGGAACATAATAGTAAATTTAATACAAAATTCATATTGCTATTTTAGAACAAAAACAAATCACTTATAAACAAAATTCTCCAATTATTACAAGTATAAAACTTAAAAGAAAGGTACTAAATCTCTCTAAGCATCCTCTCCCCTCTAGGTAGTATTTGTAGTCTATAATTCCCAGAGTTTATGGCTGCATCTATCTGCATTATACACATAAAACATATACATTAGATAACACATAGTCAATCACCAGGAAAACATGATTAAACACTAGCAAGTAGCATTTGTAGTCAATAACCACTAGTACAAAAATACTTTTAAACGAAGATTATATATATCTGTTGTAAAAATATCAGACATATAAAATAAAGACGGTGACATTTTTGTAAATATATGATAAAATGATAAAATATATGTGTCTGTTAATATAAACAACAGACATATAAAATTCAACTTGTATTTTAGGTGTTTGTCTTAATAAAAAATAGACACATATAATATACTTTTAGTGTATGTCTTAACAATCAACACACATATTGTTTATTAATAAACAATAATTTTTCTGAATTAATTATTGAAAAATATTTTTATTAGTATATACTTCTGTTAATATAAATGATAGATATATAAAATTCAACTTGTACTTTATGTGTTTGTCTTAACAAAAAACAGACACATATATCTTTTATTTTAGGTGTCTGTCTTTAAAAAGGATAGAAGCGTAATATTTTTACACTCATATGCGTCTGGCTTTAATAAAAGCAGACACATATTAGTGTACAATAGGTATCTGTCACGAGTAAAGACAGACACACATAGCTCATTTTTTTAAATAAAAAATACAGTTCTTTTTTGTGTCTTTTATTTGAAACCCAACTATATATATCTATTTCATTTACTTTAGATCTTGAAACCTAGTTGTATGCGCCAACCATCTCCATTTTCAGCTCTCAATATAAACTTGGCTTGTAATACCTTCATCGCATTGATTTTGAATCTGTCTTAGTGGCGACGACAATGACAAGCTACATTATTTGTTGATGGCCGAAAATACGGATGGAAAAAGTATTATTTTTTTTTTCTTTAGCTTTTTTTCTAC
Source organism: Triadica sebifera (assembly GCA_023653625.1). NCBI lineage: Eukaryota > Viridiplantae > Streptophyta > Magnoliopsida > Malpighiales > Euphorbiaceae > Triadica > Triadica sebifera. The sequence goes on from CM042894.1 coordinate 21,620,541, forward strand.
ATTTTTTGGTTACTATGTTCAAATTTGAGTCTCCATTTTTCTGTTAACATATTCAAATTTGAACCTCCATGTAGTAGCCATGACGATGACAAGAAAATATTTTTTTGTTGATTCATAAAATGAATGTGAGTTTTATGCATTGGGAGGTTGTCTAAAGCATTTTGTAAGGAGAAAACAAGTTGATTCTGCATATGTTAAAATTAATTTTCACCATCAATTAGCCAATGAGTTATGTGTTCTCCACCTTATTACTATTGGTACTTGATTTCTTATTTTTTTATGCAAAAAAGTTTATTCATCTTTTTTATTTTTTATGTATTTTCTTTTTGTTAATTTTATGTTGTAGTTTTTTTTACTTAATAGTTGTTTTTTTTGTTATACAATTAGTTTTTTGTGGGTTTAAGTAATTTTCACAATTTACTGTATATTTGTTAATTTATAATATTTTTAAAAAAATTAATTATAGGTGTCTCCTATTTTGTAAACAACAGACGCCTATAGTCAATTTTTTTTAAATAAATTCACTTTAGGTATATGCTGTTTTGTAACAACAGATACCTATAGTCATTTTTTAAAAATATACTTTAGACGTCTGTCAGTTAACAGACATATAAAATTCAAAATAATAGATACATATAAGTCATTTTTGAACCTGCAATTCCAAATGTTCAGTTGATCCATGTACATAGGATAGTATCTCTATGCGTGAAACAACACCACTTATAACCCATGTCTGGAACATCTCGAAGGGCAGACAAATCTCCAAACTTTAAATTGAGATTATAATATATTAAGAAAAATAAAATTATTTTTATGGAAAGAGGAGATTATAAGTTCAAGATAGAATTGAAACCTGAAAGCATAAAAATTTATTATCCACACACAAAGGAGGAATTGGAAAAAAAAAATAAAGAACTTCGGTTGGGAAATGGGCAAGTGTCGCACAGTAAGATGGTGGTGACATTAGTGGGTTGATATATCAAATCAAAAGTAGTAATCAAGGCAATTGACCAAGAACCCTTCTAGAGGCACAATATCAACAGTACGAATCACACAGCAATTGCAATTTGTGACCAACAAAACACGTTCCACTGTTAATTAAATTTAATAGTTTGAAACAATGAAAAGGAAAGAAAAGGCCAAGGCAAAATATCGCTACAAGTTGTCATCAAAATAAAGAGAACCGCTTTGTACTGAAGGCCAGCCAAAAATGATAGCAAGATAACTAACTAAATGCATCTGCACATGATAATAAACTGATAGTTGAAGCAAAATTATGAATACACCAAACATCAAAATGTGAGGAGTTACTAGAGTGACGAGCCAAATTAATCGACAAGTGAACCGGTTTTGGGGTTAGTCTCTTTTCATTGATAAAGTCTACTTGTCACCATCCAAATTAGACGGATATGCATCAGAAGGATATATCCGGCACAAGAACTAGGAAAACATTGAAAGAGTGACCTCTTAGTATAATTAGGCAAAATCTGATATGTGAATTCTACAAGTTATGCATTACAAATACATACCTCGCAGAAAACGTATTTAATTGAAGAGTCAAACTTCTATCTCATTAGCTCCTGGTAACTGAAAGAAACAAGGACGGCAGGACCCAAACAAATTGAGAAACCTATAAAAAGATAATACTTTTTTTTTTAATGATCACGGAAGGTTTACAAATTTTGTAATAAATTTTTAGATCAAAGAAAGCATAAAGAAGCTTGATTTAAAAAAGATAATGATCAACCTAAAGAGACATGGAATATCTATGCAGCTAGTTTCAAGAATAGTATGCATTTCAGAAATCTGGTGTCAGAAACTAATACTATGGGTGAATGATAAAGTTCAAATCACAAAAGAATTTAATCCAGGTTTTCCTATCCAGGTTCCAAGATTTATGATTCTTCCTAAGAATATTAAGTATCTTAAAAGCAGCTATAGGCTTGGAAAGGAAATATCGCCACACTAAACCACTGCATAAAGGGAATCAAGTTTTAGTTCAAGCAAGATACAACTCAATTGAATGAACAATATATCTATTGATATCATGTGAAGTTACCTATTGCCCGAATCAGGTACAGAACAGACAAGACAGCCCCAACAAGATCAGGAAAATGCTTCTTCATGTCTGGAATTGAGCTCAATGAGAAAAAACAATATAGCATGATATTATTGAAAATACCACAAATATTATTTCTATTGCATGAAAATCAAATTGTCACTTTCATATGAACATGCCAATAGTTATGAACAGTATTAAAAATAAATAAATGTTACCATTTCAGCATCGAATGCGAAAATTTACCATTGACATAAATTTAAAAAAATGCATTAAAAAAGGGATACCCTTTTGTTTCTTTTGGGTTTTGTTGTCCAAAAGATTCAGCGAAGATGAAAACTAAAAAATAAAAGGTATATCTCCAAGTAAGAAGAAAAAAAGAAAGAAACGTATCAAGAAACAAAAAGGAGAGGCGCATTCTGCAATTTGGTCTAGATAGAAAATTGGTATATGTTTTCTCACTCCAAAATTTATATGAATATAACACCAATTGATCTCAAGCAAAATTTATTGCATCCTAGAAAAAAGACTTAACAAATAAGAAACCCTTAGTCTACGATATCACAATGTTGTTTCTTAAGGAAATAACACAAGAAGAAAATTATATAACTGACAAAGAAAAAACTTTCCAAAATAATTATAAAGAAAACGAGGAAAAACAATATTGGGTCAATAAGCACAAGCACACTATGATCAACTGTAAACAAACTTCAATTTTACAAACTCCATTAACTCATAAATATTGAAGTTATATAATTATGGTGAAAAAAGTTTGAAAGGGATGTAACATAACTTACATAACTCCATAAATCCCTAAACCATCACATGTGACCGAGAGCAAGAATTGATAAGAATAATTCACAGATAAACAATCTAATCCCAAAATAATTAATGAGAACCCATCTTCCTAACAACACTAACTTCAAAATTTCATTAACAAAACACGAAATATCAGCACCATACTCCTAAATTTCTCTAAAGAACACAGAAGCCAAAGACAGAAACACAATTCACAAAAGGGAGTCCTAATTATATCACCAAAGCCTTAAAATTGACAATTATCTCTATATTAATCTGCATTAAAGTCATAACTCCTGGTAGAAGTTGACGCAGTAGAAGTCAACAATGTCTACAGTAAGGTCCCCTAGTTAATTCTCATCCAACCAATTGCATGACTTGAACGAAAAATGTTATAGGCACATGACACTGAACCCAAAGAAAATAAATTATTTTATCGCTGCAGTGAAACTCAATATTTGTGCCACAAATAACACATGAAATTGATAAACATCCAAATTCCACATAATATAACAATGTCGACCATCTAAATAAATTGAGTTTGCTTTGTAAGCTCCACTAAGAAAATACTAGCTAGTAAGCAGTCTTTTGTCACTGTCCATGTCATAAATAACTTATGACGTTATATAAACAGTCAAATATCCACATAAAATAGACAATGTCAGCTTTATTTACTAGAGAAACCAATATTGAATTTACTTCATAAACTCCACTAAGTAAATCCTAGCTAATGAGACTTATACAAAAGCAAATATATGCGAATATCATCAAAAGGATTCTCCATAGTTACCGATCAAAATTCGCATTGATAGTAAATATATGAGACTACAAAAGCAAGTTCTTTAATTTGAAAAAAAGTCAAAATTTTGAGGATCGAAGGATTATACTTACCTACTTACCTGAATCAGTCATGTCACTATAAGACGAATCCTCCTCAACCACCTAGCCGCCATCATCACCGTCGTCAATAGCTTTTCCAAGAGTTTCTATACTTCGAGTCGGTTTCTCTTCCACTTTCTCCTTCTCAACCAAACACACCTCCTTGACCGCCACCTCATTCTTCTTTTCATTTTCAATTTTCTTCTCGTCCAATTTCCTCTCTGTCACCCGCTAATACGAGTAAATTAGCTGTTGAGTATGAAACGGTATCGTGAGGTTTTATAGCCGTTAGCTATTTTTTCTCTTTTTCTACTTTCTATCATTTCCATTTGCTGAGTTGTCTTGGCTAAGCATATAACGAATATATGCACCTCATTTTCAGAGAGTGTTTCTGCTTCTTTGATTAATGAATTTATATTTCTCTCTCTTCCTCTAGATTCCCTCATTTCTCTCTTCTTTATGTTCTTATTTTGTTGATTCAACTTTTGGTTGAATCATTTGGTATCAGAGACTTTGATTCTCCAGCCCCATTTTTCTCCCACAAAATCCAAATTGTACCTATCAATGACAGTCTCTAAGAATACCCGTTCACAGGATCTGAAGAAATTTGAGGAATTGATCCGCAATATGGTGAAAGGGATGTTGCAAGAGAATAACAGAGGTAAGAACAATTACTGACCCAGAAACATGAGCAATTGATGACTAGTATGGTGAGTGAACTGAAGTCCCTTTTCTCTTCCCTCCATGTACCACCTCAAAACCATAATCAATTACCAGCTTCCCCAACCCATCCACATGCTAATAATGACCCAATCCCAAAAAATCCTCTTGCATCTCCTTTTATCAATCTCACACCCCAATCTAACCCAGCTGCCAATGGTAACAACTACCAAATGACTACCCGATTCACTAAGATTGAGTTTCCAAGGTTTGACTGGAAGATTTAGAAGGATGACTCTTTAAGAGTGAGAGATTTTTCTCAATCGATCGATCTCACTCCTTTGAACACTAAAGTGAAATTAGCAGCAATTCACTTCGAGGGACGAACTTTACAGTGGCATCTTGTCTTATGTTAAAAATAGGCACAAAGTAGGAGAGCCACCATGGGAGGTATATGTTGAGGCCCTCAAAGGTCATCTTGGAGAACAAATTTATGAGGATCCCATGGCAAACCTGAAAGGGTTGGTGCAGACGAGCAATCTGCAAGAATACTTGGAGGAGTTTGACATTCTTTCTCATAAGGTAACCTTAACAGATGACTATTCCTTGAGTTGTTTCTTGAGCGGATTGAGGGATGAGTTGAGGATACCGGTGAGGATGTTTGCTCCAAAAACTCTACCACAAGCTTACGCTCTAGCAAGGATGCAAGATTCTTACCTGGCTACTATGAAATTGCCTAAAACCTATCCAAACATATCCTTCCCAATTGTTACTATTCCATCTACTAATGTAAGACCTCCTGCTAGAACCTCAGCTACTACCACCAGGGCCCCACTATTGCCTACACCCAACATTCCAATCAAACACAACTTCCAATCTACCAATGCCAAAAATCTCCCATTTAGAACCAGAAGACTAACTAATGAAGAACTCAATGATAAAAGGGCCAAGAATCTATGTTTTTGGTGTGATGAAAAATTTATTCTGGGTCACCAGTGTAAAAAGAGACAACTCCACATGGTAGTGGTATAGGATAAGCCTGAGGAAGGGTTTGAAGCTAGTGAGTAGACTTTTTCCTGGGTTTGTGAAGAGAACGGTGAGCCTGTGCCCTCCTTGTTCCTTCATGCATTATGAATCTTAGCTTTAATATAAAACTTGAATCACTTAATTTAGAGTTCTGTATCAAAATATTTGGTCAAATTAACACTGACTAGTCACTAACAATTCTTTCCATAATTTTCTAGATGATATAACAGCACAACCTTCTGAAGCACAAGAGCTTCATAGGTCAAACAAGATATATATGATTCAAAAAAGATATCAATTTCTCATTAGTGAACAAAACGATGTATTGCTCATAGAAAATGATGAGCCTATGACCTATGAAGAAGTTTTGAATAGTTCAGAATTTGACATATGACTTCAAGCCATGAAGTCAGAAATGGATTCCATGTATGAAAACCAAGTATGGACTTTGATTGAACCACCTAAATGGGATAAAGCCTATAAGGTGCAAATTGGTTTTCAAAAAGAAATCTGACATAGATAGTAATGTGGTTACCTATAAAGCTAAAGGTTATCGTCAAAGACAATGAATTGTCTATGATAAAACTTTTAGCCCAGTAGTTATGCTTCAATCTATAAGGAAACTCCTAGTTATTACTGTTCATTATGATTATGAGATATGACAAATCGATGTGAAGACAACTTTCCTTAATGGAAATCTAACTGAGAATGTGTATATGACACAACCAAAAAGTTTTATATCCAAATATGGAAAAAAGGTATGCAAGCTTCAAAGATCCATTTATGGATTGAAACAAGTATCTAGGAGTTGGAATATCCGATTTGATGAGACAATCAAATAGTTTGGTTTCTTACAAATCTGAATAAACCTTGTGTATATAAGAAGGTTAGTGCGAGTGCAATTGTGTTCCTTGTATTGTATGTAGATGATATAATGCTAATGGAAAATGTTGTCTCAGTCTTACAATCAATCAAATTTTTGTTATCCAAGAATTTTTCTACGAAAGACCTTGGAGAAGTAGTCAATATTTTGGGAATAAAGATTTATAAAGATAGATCTAAAAGATTGCTTGGACTTTCACAGTCTACATATATAGACAAGATGTTATATAGGTTTAGCATGGAGTAGTCCAAGAGGGGATATATTCCCATAACCTATGGGATTACTCTCTCAAAGTCTATATGTCTAAAGACACAAGATGAGAGGACACACATGAGTTTGAATCCATATGCTTTAGCTATAGGATCAATCATATACGCTACGTTATGTACTAGACCCGATGTATCATATGCTTGAGTGTCACAAGTAGATACCAATCAGACCCTAGTGAAAGTCATTGGGTGGTTGTTAAGAATATCCTTAAGTACTTTAGAAGGGCTAAGGATGTATTCTTGGTATATGAAGATGAAAATCTTACTATAATTGGGTATACTGATGCCAACTTCCAATCTAACAAGGATGACTCAAAATCCCAATCAAATTATATATTCACACTAAATGGTGAAGCAGTCAGTTGGAAGAGTTCCACAAAGAAAACAAATGTTAATTCCACAACTGAAGCAGAGTACATTGCAACTTCTGAAATGGTAAAGGAAATAGTTTGGATAAACAAATGCATCATAGAACTTAGAGTGGTTCTTAGCATTGTTGATCCAATACAATTATATTGTGGCAATAATGGAGCCATTACACAAGCAAAGGAGTCACGGTCTCATCAGAGATCCAAACATGTACTGAGAAGATAGAATTTGATTAGAGAAATAATTGGTAGGAATGATGTAAAGATAGAAAGAGTGCCAACTGATCAAAATATTATTGATCCTTTAACTAACTAAGCCACTTTCCCAAAAGAAATATGATTCTCATGTACTTGCCTATGGATTTAAATACAAAGGCAACTGGCTTTAGTTCAAGTGGGAGCTTGTTAGAGAAATGCTCTAAAGGCAATTACCTTTAGCACTTATTGTACAAATTTATTTGATTGATAAAAGACATTTTCATTAATTTGATATATTAATTGATAGTGATCTTAAATTAATTAATGAAGTCATTGATACATAACATACCATGAAGGAAATCATAATGAGATCACAATATTGAGATTTTTATCATGTGTAATGATGTTAGTATCTAAATTATCCCTAGTCATAGTATTAATGAGATAAGATATTGTTAATCTGGACAAACTATCACTTCTTATACTCCTTGATTGGATCAAGCAGTAGATCTCATAATTTGTATACATGAGATGTTTGGAGTTCAAATATGGATGCTTGCTAAGTGTAGCTAAGTACATTGGATGAATTGCTATGAGACAATCATATGGATAATCTATTCATATGTCAATGATAGTCTCATCATAGTAACGGTGCAAATATCCTTAGACTTGAGGTACTCAAGGATATCTTGGATACTGATTCTATATTTTGACTCTATTCTTTGTTGCCTTAGAGAGGCTACTAACTTGAGGTATTCAAAGGTAATTGGATAACCAACAAAGGATTCGTCATTTCTGATAGAAGAAGTGTATATGCATGGCATCTTATTGAGCTCATTACTTGAGAATCTTTGGCTGGAGTGGAAATGTCATGAAGATAGTCTTCAATGACATGTCTAATAGAGTAATGAGCCTCAAGGACATGAACTAACATTACTTGGGCTAGATGTGACATAGTCAGTCTAGTGAGAGTTAACACATATCCATACTATGAACCAAGTGGGGTATATAATGGTGAAAGGAAAAATTGCATGGAAATTGTTAATGGAAAGGTTTGTAGTCAAACTATTGACTTTTAATCAATTGGTGGTCATGATGTGTTGCTAGATACAACTTATGATTTGCTAAAAATTAATTTTTAATTAAAGTGGTCAACATTACTAAAAATCTAATGGGTCACACGCATTGAAAATATGAAGAATGAGTAAAATGGTCATTGATAGGATCCAAAAATATGAGAGAAATATTTTGAATTGGATCGAGATGAGATCATAGCAAAAAATTACTTGGGAGTAGTCACGGTCTTGTTAGCTAGGTAGGCTACTGCCTTATTGGCAGGCTAGCTGGGCCAGCTTAGCAGCAAGTCTAGCGCGCACGACATGACATGTTGCAGTGTGCTATATGGCTATTGGGCCAATTTTGATTTTTATTAGCTAATTATGGCCAATACTATTCATTGAATTTACTTTTCTCCATTTTTGACTTTTAATCTTCTTTTTGAATATGATTCAAATTGAAAAGACATCAAATGGCAGAAATGATACATGAATTTTTTTTTTGAAAAATAATTTTTCAGACAAAAAATTTCTCAAGAACAAATTCAAAACTAACACTTTGAAATTTGTTAAAATCATTCATCTTGTTAGTTTCTTCTTCATTGTTCACATAGATTTTTATTAAAGACATCCTAGTATGGATTGTTGTGATTTACTATAACCCAACAATGTAAAAATTTGAAGAATAAATCAAAAAATTACAAGGTATAAATTCTAACCTCTATGTTTGATAAATTAGTTTTAATGGCACAAGATGATCTTTTGTTTTGGGTTTTGAAAAATTTCATTTTTTTTGCTACGTCTATGAATGAGATTCATGTTCAAAACCCAACATGAAATACAATAACTTTTTTCATTTTAAACTCTTTTGGGAATGTTTTTAAAATATTCAAAAGCATTACTTTTATGTGCTAAGAAAATTATCCAAGTGAACCTAGAGGAATCATCAAGAATTACAAATGCATGTTGTTTACATGTTAAACTAGCAACTCTAATATGTCCGAAAAGATCTAGATGTATAAGTTATAGAGGTCTAGTGGTACTTACAATGTTTTTGGACTTGAAAGATGTTTGTATTTTTTTCACTTTGGCAAGGCTTATAAGTCTTATCTTTGGAAATTTTGACTTTAGGTAGCCCATCTACTAGTTTTTCCTTTCTATGGCTTTGAATGAAATCCATGTTTGCATACCTAAGTCTTCTATTCCATAGCCAAGACTCATCACTAATGAATATAAGACACTTAGGGAAAATGTTAGTTAACTTGTGTAAGTCAATTATGTAACTATTGTCATCTTTATCTCATTTGAATATCTTTTGGTCACTTAGGTGGTTGCAAGACATCCATTAGAGATAAAGATGACTTAGTTTCTCTTATCACATAATTGACTCACACTTAAAAGGTTGTGCTTTAAGCTTTCAACAAGTAAACATCGTCAATTAAAGAGATTATTTAAATCAATTGAACCAATGTCAATTACCTTACCCTTGGCATTATTTCCAAATGTGTCTTTACCACCATCAACCCTTTTAATTTGGGTGAAAAGATTCATATTTCTAGTCATGTGCCTTGAGCATCCATTATCCACTAGCCAAACATATTCCTTTGATGTGGACTTAAGGCACACCTACAAAATAATAATTTAGGTTTGGTTCTTAGGTACCCAAATGAACTTGGGTCCTTAGGAGTTAGTTTTAGAAGGTTCCTAATGAGTCTTTCTTACAAAACAATGAATATTTATATGCCCAAGCTTTATGCAATAGTGGCATTGTTTTGTATTGAATTGGTTTTGCCACTTTTTATGAGCTTTAGGCCTCACTACCATTTTATAAGCATATGTGAACAAGTATGTGTAGTGGGTGCTTTCTTAGGTGCATGACTCTTGTATTAGAAGGTTGTTAGAGAGGTGTCCTAAAGAAAATCACCTTAGGTAATTATTATACTTATTTATAATTAGTAAAGGTTTATTCATTATATTTGTGTTCATTCATATATGAATTTAATTAAGATCTTACACCGTTTAATAAAGTCCTAGTTATATAACACAACATGAAATAAATCATGATGAGATCATGATAATGAGATTCCTATCATATGCGATTTTGTTCATATTTAAATAATCCCTAGTCATAGGATTAACAAGGCAAAACATTATTAATTCAAATAAATTGACACATGTTATACTCCTTGACTAGGTCAAGTAGCTAATCTTATAAGCTGAAGATATGAGATGTTTAGAGTTAAAATGTGGATGCTTGCTAGAGTAGCCAAGTACATTGGATGCTTTACTATGAGATAATCACATGGATATCTATTTAATGTCAGTGATAGTCTCAATGTATCAATGGTGCGTGTATCCTTAGACTTAAGATGCTCAGGTTATCTTGGATATTGAATCCTATACTTTCACTTCAATCCTCGTTACCTCTTAGAGATTTCTTGTAAGGTGGTGATTGGGTATAGCACAAGATATTCAAAGATAGTTGAGTAGTCAATAAAGGATTCATTACTTCTAATAGAGGGAAAGTATACCTATGGCCTCTTATAGAGATCATTACTTAGAAATCCTTGGCTGAGGTGGACAAGTTTTGAAGAAAGTTTTCAAGGACATGCCTAATAGAGTAATGAGTCTCATATACAAGAACCAATACCTTTTGGACTAGAAGTGACGTAGTCAATCCAGTGGAAGTTGACAAAAATTCCATGTTCTAAGCCAAATGAGGTATAGTGTGTTCACTGACTTTTTGTTATTTGGATGGTCATAATGTGTTGTTGGATGTCGCTCATGATATGCTCAAAATCATGTGATGATTTGATATTCCAACATAATCGGGAGCCTAATGGGTCACATGCATATAAGAAATTAAAGAGATTTTGAAAAGGGCTTTAGATTAGATCCAAACAAAAGAGAAAATTTGGGCCAAACAAATTCATCATCTCAAATGGACCTCGCAGTTGCGAATAAAGTATTCACGATGGAGTTTAAGGTCACTAATGAGATTGCAAACCATTTTTCCATTTTGTGTCATGGAATGTCACGAGCATGATAATACCTTGTGGTCGTGACTTGCCCGACATCAACACTTTTCATGATTACGAAAGGTGTTTATCATTCACTAATCAAGTCGGTTCAACAATTTTATTTTGAATATGAAGCTTAAAACCTATGGTTTGAGAGATACAACTTTAATATAGATTAGAGCACATATAAATAGACTCATTATAGGTTAATTTTGTGGCTACCATGTAACACCCCCTTACCCCACTTCCGTTTAGCAAGATAAGTGAGCATTACCCGTCTAATTGTTTTATAAAATTAATGAAATGAAGTATAAATTTTTTTTTTGCAAAAAATATTACAGACACTGAAATAAAAAATTTTACAAACAACAATATTCAAAATTTTATTTATTTATAAAATATATTAATTTATATTCAAACTATGTTCATTACATTACAAGTTCACATTTCTAATTCACATTAGATGAAATAAAACTATAATTTAATTTACAAAACTTTTAATAAAAATATATCAAAATAAATCCAAAGCTTTTAGTTGCTTTCATCTGGATACCATTTTTTTCTGACAATTATACTATCTACGACTACCTTTCTAAACATGCGCGATAGGAAACCACCCGAGCTTAACTACTAGTTTAGTGGTGCTTCAATAATAAAATTTTACATACATATATTTTCTTATATGTCATTTATAAATTTAACAAATAAGACATAAAATAAAGAATTATATAAAATCAAACAAATTTCATCAAACATGTAATATTTAACAATTTTAATTAATATAACATTATCAAAATGACATACTTTAATATTATTGTTATTATTTTTCATTTCTTTCTTATGCCCATAACACATATAACCAAACTAACTAATAGGAATAACGGGGTTGATATTACTGGCTTTCATAATATTGTCATTACCCGGCTTAATAATTTTGCGCTGAGCACATTTATAAATTTGTCATTTTCGACTTTTATATTTGGCACCAAGTGCCTTAAATCCCTTGATTTGCATGTCAAACTATTTTATATTCTAGTTCTAGATTAGGTGTCATAGGGCTTAACTATTTTTATTTTAATTCACATTATTTCCAAAAATGACAATATTATTAAATTATAACAATTATGCCTTTTTTTTGTTCTTTATTCCCATTATTATTGCACTAAAATCTCACACATATATAATTTATTGAACATCTATAATTACCATTAAAGTAAAAATTCACACTAATTATTACATATACTTATCACACCACATGCACAAATGTTTACCTATGGTAGATTTCGGCCCTAATTTTGGGCTTCATTTTTAGCCCATTTATAATTCAAATTTGAAGTTATGATCTTCTAATAATTTGAAGCTTATTTTCTCAATTTTCAGATGCATAAAAAATCACTCAAATATCAGTTTTTTTTATCAAAAGTTGCGGCCAAATGAATATTGAATCATCACTACAATTTCTGCTAAGAACTTTTTGGACAGATTTTAGGTCTGAACTTTATGTATTTTTCTGGGCAAAATCAGACATATTCTATAACATCCAGTAATTTAGGCTCTGATTGCACGTGACAGTAGTGAGGCGCGCAGATTCAATCGGAGTATAAATTTGAACCCTTAAAAAATGACTAATAATAAGGGAAAATAATTAAGGGTATTATTATTTGGGAATTAAAAATATTAGTGCTAGAATTAGAAAAAAAAAATAAAATTTCATATGGACAATTGGTATTATGGCAATTGTTGGGGGGAAAAGTGTGAATATGGAGGAAAATGTGGCAAATAAGAATTTTTAAAATTTAAATGTTAATCAAGATTAATTAAGTAAATAAACCAATGAGAATTAGGATTAATTTTAATTAGTGGGTGTCACTCCTTAATCAAAGTATAAAAGTCAAAAATGGGAGGAATTCTTCATTCTTTCATCAAAAATATCAAACTTACTTTATTCTTCCTCTCTTCACCCAAGTGTCGTCCACCATAGCCCTCCAAAAGCTCCATTCTTGATTCAATCCAAGCTTGAAAAAGATAGAAAAATTTAGTTTTGAAAGAGGAAAAATTAAACTTTAAGAGTCCTTACTACAAAAGGAACAAATGAGCAAGAAGGAAGGAAGAAAGAAGAAAGGAAATGGAGATTTGTTAGGGGAAATTTCGGCCCTCTTTGGAAACTCTTAAGGTGAGTTTATTCTTCTTAAATTAAACATTTTTCCTTCTATTTGAGACCCATAATGATGATAGATGTGATTAGATTTGGTAGATTGAGCTTATGTTGCAAGATTGAACTTAGAAATTTAAAGTTTGCAACTAGTTGATGAAATTGCAGTTAAACTTTGAATTAATGATAATTGATGTTAGTTAATTATTTTATGACTTAAAAGCTAAAGACGTATGATGTTAATGGATGAATGAGGGGCTGCCTTGGTTAAGTGAATTTGGAGGAAATTGAAATTAACATAGAAACACCACAATTGGTGTTAAGTGAAATATGAATTGAGTGTTGATTTGAAGAAAATGAATTGGGAACTATGGTAAGGTTTTTGGATAGCCATGACATATTAAGAAGGAAGTTTAACCTTATTAAAATTTGGCTAAATTAAGGTGTAAAATATATTAGGAGAATTAGAATATAATGTAGACATGAAAAACTTTAAAAATGGATGATATGATTGAAATATGGTATTGGTTGTGTGGGAAAATCAAATGAACAAATGAGAGGCCCTCAAGAGGGTGAAAAAGGAAAAGAGAAAACAAACTAATAAGGGGAGGAAAAGAAAGATTAAGTGAAGATCCAAGGCTGATTAGGTATGTGCTTCATTGATAAAAATCTTACATGTGATTTAATTGCATGAAATTATGTTTTAATGTGTGTGATATGAATATGGTTTGTCACAATGTGGCTAAGTGTTGGTTTTAAAAGTTTTATATGGTAATGAGACCAAATGGTGTGAAATCATTAAGATATATGAATGTAATTGTGATTTGGAAACTTTGACATAAAAATGAATGCATATGATAAATGTAAATAGTATAGAGAGTGATGCCAATTGATGACCCTGCTGTAGGAATTCTGGAATAGTCTTGACTATTTTGATAATAACTTGAGTTATGGAATTCTATTTTATGTGTTGTTTCCCAGATATTGAACCAAGAAGGGGGGTTGAATTGAATATTAAAAATTCTTAACTTCTAATTGTGGAAAGAAGAGTTAAGTAAAATAGGGATAGGAAGATATCACACAAGAAATTTTATAGAGGTTCAGGTGTTAACAAACCCTACTCCCCTCCCCAATCTCAATTGGAAGTTTCACTAACACACTAAGTGTTACAATAGAGTTTTACAATCTCACTCCCAACTCTAACAATGGATCACACCTAACTCAGAAATCCTTTGTGTTTTAATGGCTTACAAAATAAACCAATTCCTTGTGTTTTAATGGCTCACACAAATAACCCTTACAAGTGTTATACTCTTAACCCAATATACCCAAACTCACTTGAGTAGTAGATTACAAAGAGAAACACTCACAAATCTTTAATTCTTAGAAATTATGAGTAAAAAGATTTTTACAGAGAAATAATGTTTTGTTGAAAGTAATTAATGCACAAATGGTTACAACAAGAATTTGATTCGAAGTAATTGGTATTCTCTTATTCTGGATTCATAAATGACTTGCATTTATACTTTCATGGCGAATTATAGCTGTTTGGTTGCATTTAATGTGAAAATAGCCATTGCACCAACTCTTAATTTCACACTTAACATGTTTCTCTTTCCTCTTTCACGATCGTCAATATCTGTATCACAGTCATGAATGTTCTTCCAAGCCGTGACTTAAGTGGTGATTTTTCCCGTGAAGTATTCTAAAAGGATTTGAAGTATTTTCTCACGGATGTGACATTATTATTTCACGGGCATGAATATCCTTCCAAGTCGTGGTCCAAGTGGTGACTCTAGTCGTGAAACTCTCTAGAGGAATTTGACATGTTTTCTCACAGGCATGACTTTCTTTCACGGGCGTGACTGATATGATCATTCATAGTTGCTATGAACCTTCATGGCTGTGAACTTTAAAAGTTGGGTAATTGGCCATATTTCTTACAACTATTACATTGTTTAGCTCTAAATATACTTTTTGGTCTATTTATGCTTTTGAATGCCATTTTTCTATTAGGTAGAGTTTGTGAGCAATGGCATGCACAAGCATGATGACTTGGTGATTTTTTAGGTGCATGCTTCTTATACATAAAAGCATGATTAGCCTTTTGAGGTTTCCTTCTTAGGCTTACCAACCCTTGATCATTCCTTTTATGTACAAAAGGTTTAGTGTATGTGGTGCACTTAGCCCTTGGGGCTGTTATAGTTAATGTGGAGATGTGGGGTTCACTTGACTTAACAAAAGTAGTCTTGTGAGATGAAGATGATATACCCTTAAATCCTAGACCATGTCTAATTAAGGGTGGTCTTTGAGACACAATGAGAGTATCTAAACTCTCCTTTCCATTGTGAAATTTTGAAATGGAGTTTCTAAGTTCCTCAACTTCATTTTTCAAAATATTGTTTTCCTTAAGTAAGGATTTAGTTGAGGGTCTTGAAGAGTACTCATCTAATGATTTTTGAAGAGATTCATTAGATGATTTAAGCTCAAAGTTCTCATTTTTTAAAACATCCATTTTGATTTTTAAACTAGAAATGTTATTTTTATAAGTATTGAATTTACTTCTATATTTCTCTAGTTCTAGATTCAATACTTATATTAGGCTTTGCTCATCATCATCTTCACTATTACTATCATTATCACTATTATCATTATTGAATGAGTATGAGTGAAGTGATCCTACCTTATCCGAGATGTGATCCTCTATAGCCATGAAGCATAGGTTGACCTCTTCACTTTTATTGTCATCTTTTTTGCTTGAAGAACTTTCGTCATCCCATGTAGCTTTGTGGCCTTTTTCCCCATTCTCTCTTTGGTATTTGCTCTTATGCTTCTTGAGCCTTGGACATTCTAGTTTAATATGTCCTTTCTTCCCACATTCATAACACTTTACTTCCTTTTTACTCATTTGAGAGTCATTTGAGGCTTGTTTGAAATTTCTTTGCTTGAATTTTCTAGAGTTGCCCATTCTCTTCTCTATTATTCTTTTTCAGCTTTCTTGAGAGCATAGCAATGTCCTCATTTGCATCATCACTCTTTTCTTCATCGTCTTCAACTTCTTCTTGAGATTTTGAAGTAGAGACTTTTAGTGCTAGATACTTTCTTTTTTCTGGATCGGCTTCAAGCTCTCTATCTTATTTCACTGTCATTTCATGTGTTAGAAGTTTTCCAATAAGCACACCAGTATTCATGACACTCATGTCTTCATTGGCCTCTTCTATACCAGTTACTCTTGAACCGTAATCTTTGAGAGGAAGACTTCTCAGAATTTGCTTGTTTACATCTTCCAAGCTCGGGTGTTTTCCAAGCTTTCTCATGCCATTTATGATGGCTAGAAGATGATTTGTCATATCGGTGATTGACTCATTGGATTTCATCTCGAAGAGTTCATCCTTTGAAGTGAGAAGTTGAATCTTCTTAGATTTAACTTGCTTTGTTCCTCATGAAAGTTTTCCAATATTTTCCACATGCTATATGCAGTTGGGCAGTGTTGTATTCTACCACATTCTTCAATGGATAATGAGCTTGAGAGAATTGTCATTGCCTTCTTGTTTTTTAAATTTGATCTTCTTTGAGGCTCTGTCTAATCATCTCTTGACAGGATTTATTCTTCACCAGCAAACCAGCTCTTCTACTTGGTGGTGTCCATTCTTTCCGAACACTATCCTAGACTTCAATTCCTTCACTATCCATATATGTCTCCATTCGGAACTTCCAATGAGCATAATTTGTTCCATCAAAGTAAGGTTTGAGACTTTAGAATCCTTCATTAGCCATTTCTTGATCTTTGCTAGCGCTGTTTAGGCTTCGATGCTAGACTAAGCTCTGTTACCAATTGTTGCCCAGATATTGAACCAAGAAGAGAGGTTGAATTGGATATTAAAAATTTTTAACTTTTAAGTGCGGAAAGAAAAGTTAAGTAGGGATAAGAAGATATCACACAAGAAATTTTATAGAGGTTCAGATGTTAACAAACCCTACTTCTCTCTCCAATCTCAATTGAGAGTTTTACTAATACACTAAGTGTTACAATTGAGTTTTACAAGTTCACTCCCAACTATGGTGTTTCTAACAATGGATCATGCCTAACCCATAAATCCCTTGTATTTTAATGGCTCACACAATAAACCAATTCCTTGTGTTTTAATGGCTCACACAAATAACCCTTACAAGTATTCTGCTCTTAACCCAATACCCCCAAACTCACTTGAGTAGTAGATTACAAAGAGAAACACTCACAAATCTTTAATGCTTAGAAATTATGAGCAAAAAATTTTTTTACATAGAAATAATGTTTTGTTGAAAGTAATTGATGCACAAATAGCTACAACAAAAATTTGATTCGAAGTAATTGGTATTCTCTTGTTCTGGATTCATAAATGACTTGCATTTATACTTCCATGGAGAATTATAGCTGTTTGGTTGCATTTAATGCAAAAATAGTCGTTGCACCACCTCTTAATTTCAAACTTAATATGTTTCTCTTTCCTCTTTCACGATCGTCAATATGTGTATCACAGTCATGAATGTTCTTCCAAGCTGTGACTTAAGTGGTGATTTTTCCCGTGAAGTATTCTAGAAGGATTTGAAGTATTTGCTCACGGGCATGACATTTTTATTTCACGGGCATGAATATCCTTCCAAGTTGTGGTCCAAGTGGTGACTTTAGTCGTGAAGCTCTTTGGAGGAATTTGACATGTTTTCTCACGGGCATGACTGATATGATCATTCACGGTTGCTATGATCCTTCTTGGCCGTGAACTTTAAAAGTTGGGTAGTTGGCGCTAAGCTATATAACGGGCGTGACATAAACAGTCACGGGCGTGAACATGCTATATCTTCAATTTTTGTCTTTTAGAGTTAGTCTTATCTTGCATCATATTCCATACCCTGTTCAATAAACTTAAAAAACAAGTATGTTAAATACATTATTGCTATTTTATTTGTTAGCATCAAAATAACGAAAATACCCCTCAAGGTTCAATATGTGTTCTTCATTGGAATTGAAAGCTAAGACACAAGCTTTAACTTTTATTTAGACTATAAAATCTAAATACGTTTAAATTTTCCCAGTAAAATATGTAAAGTTTAGACCTAAAATTTGTTCAGAAAATTCTGGGTAGAAATTGTAGTGACGATTCAGTGTTCATTTGGCCATAACTTTTGATAGAAAACTGGGATTTAAGTGATTTTTGATGCATCTGAAAGTTAAGACAATAAACTAAAAATGGTTAGAATACCAGAACTCTAAATTCAAATTATAAATGCGATATAAATAAAGCCCAAAATCAGGACCGAAATCTGTCATAGGTAAACACTTGAAATATTGGGTTTGTGCATGTGGTATGACAAGTATATGTGATAATTAGTGTGATTTTTACTTTAATGGTAATTATAGATGTTCAATAAATTATTTATGTGTGAGTGTGTAGTGCAATAATAATTGGAATAAAGAACAAAAAAATAAATAAGTATAATTGTGATAATTTAATAATATTGTCATTTTTGGAAATAATGTGAATTAAAATAAAAATAGTTAAGCTCTATGACACCTAGTCTAGAACTAGAATAGAGAATAGTTTGGCATGCCAATCAGGAGATTTAAGACACTCAGTTCCAAATATAAATCCCAAAAATGACAAATTTATAAATGTATGTAAAATTATTAAGCCGGTAATGACAATATTATGAAAGCCGGTAATGACAATCTCGTTATACCTATTAGTTAGTTCAGTTATAGGTGTTTTGGGTACAAAAAAATTTATATAAAAATAATAATAGTATTTAAGTATGTCATTTTGATAAATGTTATATGAATTAAAATTTTTAAATGTTGAATATTTGATGAAATTTATTTGATTTTATATAATTCTTTAGTTTATGCCTTATTTATGAAATGATTAATTAATATGTGAGAATATATATTTATGTATGTAAAAATTTTATCATTGAAGTACCACTAAACTAATAGCTTAGCGCGGGTGGTTTTATCTCGCGCAGGTTTAGAAAGGATAGCCGCAGATAGTAAAATTGTCCGAAGAAAAGAGTACCCAGAAGAAAGTAGCTAAAAGTTTTGAATTTATTTTGGTATATTTTTATCAAAAGTTTTGTAAATTAAATTATAGTTTTATTTCATCTAATGTGAATTAGAAATGTGAACTTGTAATGTATTGAACATAGTTTGAATGTAAATTAATATATTTTATAAATAAATAAAATTTTGAATATTGGTGCTTGTAAAAATTTTTATCTCAGTGTCTATAATATTTTTGCAAAAAAAAATTATACTTTATTTCATTAATTTTATAAAATAGTTAGACAGGGTAATGCTCACTTACCTTGCTGAACGGAAGTAGGGTAAGGGGGTGTTACATATTTAGATTTTACGGTCGAAATAAAAGTTAAATTCTTATATCTTAGCTTTTAATTCCAATAAAGAACACATAAAATGGAACTTCAGAACTCAAGTTATAATCAAAATAGTCAAGACTGTTCTAGTATCATCAATTGGCATCACTTTATATTTTACTTACATTTATCATATACATTAATTTTTCTGTCAAAGTTTCCATATCACAATTACATTTACATATGTTAATGATTTCACACCATTTGGTCTCATTACCATATAAAACATTTAAAACCAACACTTAACCACATTATGACAAACCACATTCATTTCACACACATTAAAACATAATTTTGTATCATTAACTCACATGTAAGATTTTTATCCCTAATCAGCCTTGGATCTTTCTTTAATCCTTCTTTTCCCCACCTTATTAGTTAGCTTTCTCCCTGCCACCCTCTTGAGGGCCTCTCATTTGTTCATTTGATTTTCCTACACAACCAATACCATTTCTCAATCCTATCATCTATTTTCAAAGTTTTTCATGTCTATATAATATTCTAATGCTCCTAATATATTTTGAACCTTAATTTAGCCAAAATGTACTAAGGTTAAACTTCCCTCTTAATATGTCATAGCTTCCCAAAAACCTTACCATAGTTCCCAATTCATTTTTTTTTTCAAATCAACACTCAATTCACATTTCACTTATCATCAATTGTGGTGTTTTTATATTTCAATTTCCCCCAAAATACTTTAACTATGGAAGCCCCTCATTCCTCCATTAAGGTTACCTTTCTCTAGTTTTTAAGTAATAAAACAATTAACTAACATCAATTATCATTAATTCAAAGTTTAACTATACTTTCATCAACTAGTTGCAAACTTTAAATTTCTAAGTTTAATCTTGCAACATAAGCTCAATCTACCAAACCTAATCACATCTATCATCATTATGGATCTCAAATAGAAGGAAAAATGTTGAATTTAAAAAGAATAAACTCATCTTATGAGTTCCCAAAATGGGCCGAAATTCCCCTTAACAAATCTCCCTTTCGTTTCTTTTTTCTTCATTCCTTTTTGCTCCTTTGTTCCCTTTGTAGTAAGAACTCTTAAATTCTAATTTTTCCTCTCTCAAAACTAATTTATTTTCTCACTTTTTCAATTTTGATTTGAAGAAAAATGGTGGCTTATGGAAGGAAGAGGTGGGCGGCCAAGACGGGAGAAGGAAGAAGAAGAATTAGACTTATGGAATAATGTAGAAATTCTTCTTCCTTTTTGACTTTTATACCTAAATTAAGGAGTGAGTCCCACTAATTAAAATCAATCCTAATTCTCATTGGTTCATTAAGTTAGTTAATTTTGATTAAGATTTAAACTTTGAGAAATTCCTTATTTGCCACATCTTCCTCCATATTCACACAGTTTCCCCCAACAATTGCCATAATACCAAATTTGTCCATATAATTTTTTTTTCTAATTCTAGCACTAATATTTTTAATTCCCAAAGAATAATACCCTAAATTATATTTCCTTATTATTAGTCATTTTTTTATGGGTTCAAATTTAGACTCCGATTGAACCTGCACGCCTCACTACGATCACACACAATTGGGGCCTAAATCACTGGATGTTACATACCAACTTAGAGAAATAAAAGTTATCTATCTCTCATCTCCCTCACAAGACAATTCACCATAGCTAGCACATAGGTTGATTGTCACCCCATCTCTATTGTGGTTTTCATCTTCATTCCTTCGCATGGATTTCTGCTAGAGGCAATCCAACTTTTGGATTCTTGTGGTTTGTTACAACCCAATAAAGAAGGAAAAGCTCGCAACTTTTCCCATTTGATGGTATACAATTCAATTTTAAATTACATAGGGCATTCCATTGTGTCATATATGTTATGCATTTTCAAAACCCAATAATGGTATCAGAGATGCCCTAAGTAAATTAATTTAGGATTTAATTTAAGTATCAATGAGATTGATTGAAATAGAACAATTTGGATTCTCTCTTTTTGTTAAAATAGAATTTGATTGTGGTTGCCCTCAAATTTTACTTTTCATTCAATGGCATAGTAATATAATGATATTGGATGTTGTCTATGATAATGGAATGATTTAAATTGGATTTAAATATGAAATTCAAAATTGTGTATATTGCTGAAATTTTTAGGGTTTATGATACCTAGTAGAGCCAATTGAGTTGTTTAAGGTGTTGTTCAAATTTTATTTGTTAATTTGATTATTCAAATATGTTTATGATATATTTAGAATTTTTTAACTTCTAGACAGCCACTTAATTGATACAAAAATTATTTATGATCATAGAACAAACAAAACTAGTAATTAGGGCAAAAACCCTACTGTGTGATGGGACAATTTTGTATTGTTTGATTAATGTGATGTAATTTCATGAAAAAAACCTTAAATTTATGTTTATGAGATATTTATGATGTTATTTTGATTTCAATTGCATGTTAAAGTCAATTTAATTTTATGCTTAAGTTCTTAAAGAATCCTCGTTTATGTATGATTCAATTTAGGTAAATTTTGAGCAATTGGCTAGCTAATTAAGTTTTTAATAATTTTGACTGTCTAATGAACGAATTTAATTATTTTAAACTGACTATAAGTTTCTTATAATGATGAGAATGAATTTTGGAAATTTGGAAAATTTTCAAATAGAATTTGATTTGAATTAGAAGAAGGTTTTCTAAATCCTAGTCAAAGTTTGACTCGGATCCTTGTATGTAATTATAACTAGAATTGTTTAATCCTATTTGGAATCAAACTAATAACTAATTAAGGTAATTTAATTTTGAATTAACTACTTTTTATATTTCAATTTGAATTTTAATGTGATTAACAGTTTAAATTCATATTTATAAGTTGCATCATTAAATTGGTACAATTTTAGAAATTCTTTTGATATGATCAAATGTATGCCTAATATGCATGATTTCCTTTTATGAAGTATTTCTAAATGTCCATATAATCATTTTATGAGATTAAATGTTGAGTATATCATGAATTTCATTAAGACCAAATAATCAAAACAATGTTTCAAGAGTTAAAACAAAGGAAACCCAAATTCTTACTTGAACAGATTACCTTTATTTATTAATTAGAGAATGCATGCTAGGGGTGTATGGAATGACATGATGGTATGATTATAGACTTGACAATGTGACTAACCAAAAGGCCTAATGAGAATTCCTAGAAGTTAAGGAATGGTGCTGATCAGGATAGAGGATTTAGTCGATTGTTCATTATTGTCCTTATCGTAAAAAAAGAGAACTTGAGGTTAGAAAAGTAACCAAAAGCAAGGACAAAATATGTATAAAAGACAAAATGGACAATGTGCTATAGATGCTTTGTTAAAGTAGACTAGACAGAGATATAAAGTATAACATAGGTTAATTTCAGTGGAACCAATTCCAATTCCACATTATAAGTGTTTATGACTAGATTGAAGGGGCACATAGCACAACTTTAAGAGCTAGTAGGATCAGGTGTTACTAGAATTATGTATCACACACGCTTATATCAGTTAAAGGTGGCTACCGTGGACAAAATAAAAAATCTTGGATCAAATAACCAAGAGCGATCACAAAGGCGCAAAGAGCGAAGTTAAACTTGTGAATCTTTCTGAAACATAGTATTATGGGTGAAAAAAAGGTACACAAAGGTTTGTAGAGGTTTATAAAACAAGATGAAAATAGGGGCTTCAATTAACACGTTTGGATGTTGATCCAACATAAGCTACACTATTTCTCATAATATGGGAAAATAATCGATATGGACAAAAGAAAGTTAATCACAAAATTTTCAACACTTAGAGATGGTATAGTTAATGCTGAAAGATCTTCACAAAGATTTGTTGTCATTTTTATAATGGAAGGATAGACTATTTCCAACGAGTTGAAAGACAGATGTAGCTTCGAAAGCTAAAATATTGATTTTGAGATTGAGGGTTTATAACGAATGAGATAATAATGAAGATGAATTGTTGTCATTGAGATATGAGAAGAAATGCTACATCTATGCTAACATAGATAGATATGGTTTTTCTTCCATAAAAAAATGTAACATAAATCAAAGGAATCAATGATGATCAGCCCAAGACTACAAAAGGATTTTAAGGTACTTGCATAACAAGGTAAGATAGATGTGTTTACACAGGGAGTAGATGAAGAACCAAAAAGGGCTACACATCAATTTGTGTAAGCTTAGAAAAACCAATAAAGTGCATAATTAAAGGTTGGGTAAGTGAAGTTGTAGAATAGATCCCTTAAAAGGAAGAGATTCGAGTATGTCATGAAGATAAAAAGAGGGAAGTCAGGGGTTACTTGTTTAACCAACCAATAAGGTAGAGAAACAAGATTCAATATGGACATTTGAGAGCGGACTTGCTAAGTCTAATGAACCTTTATCAACTAAAAGGGAATGATAATGAAAAGTTAAATAAGATGTATGAGAAATAGTATAGCCAATCTCTTGAAAAGCCAAATATCTTTGAGTCAAGCCAAGATCTTATAGTACATCAAAGTCTTCTAGAAATTAGTGGCAAACTCAAAAAATTGAATTATTTATGCTTATAATGTTCAACCACAAAAAAGGGCATAGAGGAAAAGGTTATATGGATGTATGAGATTACAAGCAATAGTTGTATAAGTAAAATCATATAGGTGATGAGTGTTTAGAGATTTAGATGATATATATTTATCAATCAGACAAATTTCAAGGACAAAATTTCTTTCGAGGGAGAGAAATGTAACGTCTACTAATTAGGGCCTAGTTAATAAAACAAATTAAAGGAATATAAGTATGTATTTAAATGTTTTGTTATAGGAAAAAGTTAAAAAGGGATGAGAAAGTGAAGTATCATAGGGTTCACACCTGTTCCAATATCTTCATGACTATGAACCATCGTGAGATGGAATTATGAGTTCAAGCAGATTCATGTTCATGACATCTATTGTCACGCCCATGAATATCACCCGTATAAAAAGAATCATTTTGTTCTTTTCTCTTTTCTCATAACTTTTCTGAAAACCCTAGTCTTCATTCTTATGTTCTCATATCATAAATGTTTTTTCATCAATTCCCTTTGATTCTAAGCTTTAAAACACAATATCATAAGTCAAAAAACAAGATTTACCAATTTCTAGAGGGAGAGAAACATGAGGGAGCTCATGTTCTTGGGAGGGTCAACTTAGAGAAAAAATAAGGGAGCTCAAAAACCCTAATTCTTGTTGTATTTTATTCAATTTTGGTAAGGAAATATGTTTATTCCTTCTTCTTTACAAGTTTTATGCCCCTTTTTCATAGTATTCTCATTTTTGGGTAGAGACCCATTTTCAAATGGGTTATGTTTTGGTTAAATCTTGACTTTTAATGGCTAAAACTCTCCTTATAAGCTTAACAACAAGTAATAACATGCCCTTGAAAGGGATTAATTCATAAAAAGAAAAAGTTAGTTTAAAGGTTTAATATTAGGGTTTGATCTTTAATAGCTTTATTTGTGTGTTTATGGCACAAAGGTTTTAATAAAACATGTCTATATGTGTTAAGAGCTAAAGCTTGATTCTTTTTGAGGCTCCATAGAGATATGTATATATATATATATACACATTTAAATTCCAAATATGGATAGTTGTAAGTCAAATTGCATTTAATATGTGAGGAGTGTTAGAGAGATGCCTTAAAGGTAATCACTTTAGGTACTTGATATATTCATTTATAATTAATAAAAGATATTTTCATTATATTGGTATTCATTCATATATGAATTTGATTTAGATCATATATCATTTAATGAAGTCCTTGGTATGTAACACAACATGAAGAAAATTATGATTATGTTTATACCTAAAGAATCCCTAGTCATATGATTAACAAGATGGGACATTATTCATCCAAATAGACTAATATATGTTATACTCATTGACTAGGTCAAACAACTAATCTCATAAGTTAAAGACATAAGATATTTAGAGTTGACATATGGATGCTTGCTAGAGAAGCCAAGTACATTGGATGTCTTGCTGTGAGACAATCACATGGATATCTATTCAATGTCAGTATAGTCTAAACATAGTAATGGTGCAACTATCTTTAGACAAGAGATACTCAAGGTTATCATGGATACTAAATCATATACTTTGACTCCATTCCTTGTTGCCTCTCAGAGGTTGTTCATATGGTGGTTATTAGGTATAACATGAGGTATTCAAAGGTAGTTGAGTAGTCAATAAAGGATTCACCACTCCTGATAAAAAAACATATACCTATGACCTCTTGTAGAGATCATTACTCAAAAATCCTTAGTTAGGTAGACAAGTCTTGAATAAGGTCTTTAAGGACATGTCTAATAGAGTAATGAGACTTATAGACAAGAGCTAATATCATTTGGACTAGATATGATGTAGTCAGTCTAGTGAGAGTTGACACACAGTTTATGCTCTGAACCAAATGAGGTATAATGTGGTAAAAAGATGAATTGTATAATAATTGTTTATGAAAAGTTTACAATCAACCCATTAACTTTCTTATTTCGGTGGTCATGATGTATTACTAGATACCACTAATGATTTACTCAAAATCATTTTGATTTGAGCTGCCAACATAATCGAGAACCTAATGGGTCATCTACATAAAAGGAATAAAGGAAATATGAAATGGGCCTTGCATATGATCCAAGACATGAGAAAAAGACATTTTGGCCAAGCACATTCACGGGCATTAAAAGGGTTTCATGGGCATGAATGATGTGCTACATGTCATGCAGCCAACCACGACACACACGTGACAACAACTATGGCATTTTGTGTCACAACCATGACAAGAGATGTCATAGGCATGAAAGTTGCAACAACTTTTGCGATTTTCGGTTTTATATTTCGAATATAATTCCAATGCAAGGGTTATGTATGTCCAACCCTAATTATGATTAGACGACATATAAATAATCCTTTTAATGGCCAAATTCATGGCTGCAACTTGAGAAATAAAAGTTATTCTCTCTTTTTCTTCTGTTTCAAGTTGAAACACCATTGCTAGCACCTTAGTGCTTTGACACCCTATCTCCCTTGTGGTTGTTTTATTCATTCATTCATATGGATTACTATTAGAGGAAATGCAACCTTTGGATTGTTATGGTTAACAATAACCCAACTTGAAAGAAAGGCTCACAAACTTGGAAGATCAAAATTTAAAAAATAAGGTAATCAACTTATCCAATTGAATGGTTTATTCCGATTTTAAATTACATAGGTCATTTCATGGGTTTTGGGTTCACTTAAATGTTAAATTTCAATTGTCATATGTATGAGATGCATGTTCAAAATTCAATAAGAGGTGGCATAAAAGTGTTAATTATGGAATGGGACTTCTAATTGTATGAAATAATTGGCTATAGGTCCTAACTGCTATTTATGTCATAAATGATAGTCATAGGTACAATGAGCTTTAATGAAGGATGTTGACATTTATGGTGTCAAGAAATGAATGCTAGGGAGATGTAAATGTTAGTTGTGGACTTGATAATTGAAAGACTATGTTTGGTGGCTTGATTCTTATATAAATGTGTTATTTATGATTGTATGAAATTATGACATGTTCTAATATGGTTTTTGCATGAGTTAAATGGATATATTGTGATATAAAAGCATGAATGGATGGTTAATGCACCTTTGGCATTCACATTGGTTGTAAAAAGTGTTAGGTTGACATAAATGCTAGTTTGGTATCATAAATACGTGTTATGGGAATTATTGATTATGGAAATGTGAAATTTTATGTTTATGCACTCACTATGATCAAATGATGTTATATTGATGTTAAGAATAAATTAAGAGTTGATTTTGGCATGTTTAAGATGTTGATACATAAAATTGGATTATTGGTATGTTAAATGGCAGTATCCATGCTTAAAAGAGTGTTAGTAGTGTGGTTTACAATGGTAAACCTTAGGATTTGCATATGTTATGGTTAATGCTCTGTTTTAAGCATATTTCTTCTAGAATTTCCAGATTCACAGCCTTAAATCAATGGATCACAATCGTGAATCATCTTGTTGCTTTGAGTGATGATGGACAGAAATATTCATAGGTTGTATCACCACTTGGTTCATGGCTAAACAAGTCATGAATGTGTGATTCATGACATTCATGGTTGTACAGGGGATTCACTTCCATGAACCGCCAATATGATAATTTTGGTATTTTTGGTTAAATGAATCATGGTCAATTGTAATGAATTTGGAATACCTTTGAGCTCTATGACTTTGTGTCTATAAACATACATGATGGATGAATAAATTTAAAATCATAATTGTTAAAATTAAATGGTAAGTTTAATTATACACAAAACTAGGACTAGAGTTAGGATAGATGACATGTCATTAGGGGATTAAATACCCGAAGGAGTAGGTTGACCAATACATAAATGAAATTTATATTTTAATGGTTAATGCTCAGGTGAACTCCCTTGGAGATGAGATGTATGCATGCTCTTCTTTTTCACAGGCAAGTATCTTGAAAGGCTTGGGTGAGAGCTATAGATTTATTGATAACTCGTATCCATTTTTGTCTAATTTAGAGTCTTTGGGTGAATTTTCTAAATGAAATGTGATAAAGTGCCAATTGTTAAAAAGAGAAATAGTAAATATGGTACATGAATTATATGTCACATGAAATTGATATGTTAGTATGCCACACTTATGTATGGTTATAAGAATTGAAACAAATGACGAATCAGTATATGGAAATCACTACAAAAATGAATGGTATGAATATTATGATTTATTTGATTGAACATGATTGAAATTTCTGACATTCACATGAGTGAAACAACTATGTCATAACTTTGTATAATCATCCATTTGCATGACTAGGGATATAATGAAACCGACTACCAATATGAATAAGATTAGTAAATATTAAATGATGTACATGATTTGGCACATTAGTTCCATTTATATCTGGATATCACTAGTATTACAAAGGTTGGCATAATATGGTAAGCATAAGGGTTAATGTTTGATGTAATGTGGTTGTGGATATGTGCATGTTTTATAAAAAAAATGGTACATTATGGTATGACATTACATAGTTGTATGTAATTGCATGCTATACATATGATAAATGCATATTTAGTTATTTTGAAAGTTATATCAAGGGCTTCATCTGTAGCATACATGTAGAATTAAAATAAATCTAGAGCTGATAATTTTTGACATAATACGATTAAATGACATGAAATGACGTGAACTTAATTATATATGGATTTGAACTTAAACGGATATGAGTCATAACCGTATCAACACAATTACGACACAATAAAAAGTGCATCATAAACAAAGTTTACATGTCTAACCTATTAAGATACGATTAAAAATATGTTATTTTATCAATTATGAAGAGATGTCTAATTATTTTAGTATTACTCAAAATTCAAATTATACAAATAATTCAAATATATGTTATAATATTATAAATATATATAATACATATTTATATATGAATGAATTTATGATACATGAGATTAGTATATGCAAATAAATATTAATAAATTAATTATATAGCTATTATTTTTATATTATATTAATTAATATTATACTAATATATTTACTAACTTATGTTTAGATGGATTAATATATATTTATTAACTTATGTGTGGTTTCCTCATGTATTATAAAATAATTTTAGAGATAGACTAATAAATTAAAAAGAATAAAATAAAAAAATATAATTTATAGGTTATATAACTATGTGTAAATTTATAAATAATTATTATACATAAAATATAACAAATTAAAATCAATCATTTATAGTATAATATTTAAACAAAAATTACTAAATAAATAATTATTTTACACCTAATTTAAAATAAAAATCTAATAAGAAAAAACTTTAGGGTTTAAATAGAAAGAAAAAAATAAAAAGATAAAAAGATAAAAATGAAGAAATGAAAAGAAAAATGAAAATTGTGGAATGAGGTGAGAAAGAGAAGAAGGAAATGTGAAGAGGAGAACTAATAGGGTTACATGGCCAGAATTTCATGTGATTAATGCTACTAATGCTGCTAACTTCATTGTCACCAATTTTATAACAAGGAGACTTTTGGTTGCTAGTAACAGGACTGCCTTACAGTGGTGGTTTAATGTAACATCTTTTTCTTTTTCTTTTTCATAGATTGGATCTTCATATATATCAATTTGAACACACACACACACACACACACACATATATATATATATATATATATATATATTACACGTTATATGTAATTTAGAATTGATTCATGATGGATTCGATATGGACAATAAGTTTACACATGTGAACTATGTAGATCAGTAAGTTTTTATTTGTTGCAATTAATTTCGACAAATTGATATTTGATTGTATTGTTTTTCTTAACTTTCACATGTTAAGTTTTGATTAATTGAGATGATATTGGACTTTGATTTAGTTTTTATGGATGATTGTTGTTCATGTCTCGTTCTTGTCTTCTTGATTTTATTAATACACTAATTTAAAGATAAAATACAGTATAAGAAAATCATGAATGGATGTTTATATATGTGGGAAGAAGGAAGGAACAATAACAAATTATACATACTTCTAATTATTATTTTTTAGATTACGGGTTCAAATTTTAATATTGTTCCATTATTAATTATGGACTGATTATCTAAGCAATAAAATCCAATATATTCTTATAATCAAGTGGTTCAATAAAATTGAATTGTAACTAGTTAATAGATTTGATAATAAATCGGTAAGCTTGATTGATAGTCTTTTCAACCAGTTAATTGTAAATAACTTAACTAATTGATAAATAAATTGATTAAACTAATTATATAATTAATTGTATTTAATTGTGTTGACACGTTTAAAATCAGTATCATTTCCATATTTTAATTTTTGACAAGATTAATAGTTTCATGGAATGTGTTCAATTTTGTGCATTCTATGTTTAATAGTCCTATATAGGCGAGTCATCAGTTGGTCATTAGCATCGTCTTACCAAACTACTCAGCAAAAGGGTAAGGGGCTGTTATTGAAACAAATTCTACTCCTTTAACTTCTATTTCTATATCTATTACTCTTCTACGGCTAGATTTTTTATATGAAATTCAACATATTACTGATAAACAAGAACTCAAATCACTGATATTCTCTTTCTTAGTCTTTATGATGCAAATAAAGTCCAAATCTTCTTAGAAAACCAACGTCAAATCACTGGTTAAGAGAACTTCTAAATCTGTAAAAGAATATATTCAATCATCTTCCTTTGATCATTATACTATCAAAGCTACAGGAAAAGAATAATTTATATCGCTAGAAATTCCTCCAGAATTCCTAACCATTTGGAGATGTAATGGTTACTCTCATTTCCATTTTGGAGCCATAAGGCTAACACTCTCTTATTATGGGAGAAAAGGCCTTCCTGTTGTAGCGCGATTTGTCTTACTAAATATAAGATATTTGCAATATCAACATGTTATTGGTACTATAGAAACCTCTTTGAATGCAGGCACAATGTTATTCACTATGTTTCCTAAATTAAATGACACTTGATGTAACACCATATCTGATATATTTGTGTTCAACCTATCTCTGTATCAATTAATTACACATAGCATGCTAGAAAGACAAAATACCCTGTTAACATTGGTAGTAAAAAATTATTTTCATATCATATCCTGTAAAATCAACTAATGACTTTGCAAATCTCATATCCTGTAATACCTGTCAATGACTTTGCAAGTCTCATATCCTGTAATATTACTCAATGACTTTTCTAGTCAACATTAAAACCCACAATATGATATATCACATATATTAAAACATAAACTTTACACATAAGTATTTACGAGTTGATTTCGTTTATACATTTTTAAAACCCATTCCAAACTGACTGTACATATTCAGCCATATAAATACAAAATACAGATGACATATTTTTATGCTTGTGTGGAATGCAAGGAGAGAGAGTGATGAGGCTCGGCCAGTGACCTGTGCTCATGTCTTTTATACGCTACTCAAAATGAGCTATCACTTTTCTTTACCTAAAAAATGATGCAAATTGATGAGTTGCGGCTCAGTGAGAATAACCATCAAATGAGCTCTAAAGTACCGAACAACTCATAATAATAACTCACAAATCCAATACATACCATGTATTCCATTCCATTCATCAATATCATATAAATATCAATAAAGTTGAAACATATAATCATTACTCATTATGTATGCAAATGCTTTGCTTATTTCATTTTGTTGTGACTAAGTTAAACAGACATTGCCCCGGGTTTCCTTGTGAACATTTTCCATGTGAACATTTGCATTTACATTTGCTAGCTAGCTTGATCATTTGTTTCATTTGCACATTTGTTGGGCCATAGGCCTCTTTTTTTGCTTTACAATATCGATTAACTAGTCACAATGCCTTTTTAGTCCATATGCATATGCACTTGTATTTAGGCATTCATCAACCATTGCATCTTTATCATATACAACATACATATATTTCATATATACCTCATATGTCACGCATATACCTTGCATATACTATACATATACCATGTATATATATCACAAATGTCAAACATATATCTCAAATATACCACAAGTATACCATTTATATGTACCACAATGTCACAAATTATCCATCATTACATTATCAAGGACTAATCATAACAATCATATGACTCACATAGCAAGCAACATTCATTTGCACTAAATAATTCAATTGATAATTAGACTCACCATTCTCCTTTGATTCCAACCTCTAACTTATTTTCTATCCACTCCTTATGGGTCTCCAATATGTTGTGAACCTAATATGAAAACATAATTGATTAACTCATGATTAGGGAGACTTAATGTGGCTTAAACAAATTAATATGCATTGTTCATGTCAATAGTTAAGATTTTTCCTATGAGGTAGTGTGACCTTATGAGACTGTTTAGCCTATAAATTTTTATATACTTGACCAATTAATATGATTCTTGTTCCTAATTAAAAATAACATATAATTATAGAACATATTAAAATATCAGACCAATTAGATCATTGTACAATATTTGGTGGAATTTCTAAATGTGTTCTGTTTTCTGCCTTTAGGCAGTTTCAGGGTACTCAATTTGGTTCACCATAACTTATAATCTATACATCATATTTTAATTAAACTTTCCATATACTTATATGGGTTCATATGAACATGTTTCATATTTACCACTTTTATCAATTTTGTCTCTAAGGTCTTCAAATTATAACAAACAGTTTACTGGTCCAGAATAGAATTGGTTTTCGGATCAATATGACTTCCAAATGCCATAACTTAATCTATAAATAACCGATTAAGCTGAAATTATTACCCAAATTTATCTAAGACATATACATATAACTTTCATGTTTTGATAATTTATAGAATCTAGCTCTAACGAGCTCAAATTAGCCAAAGAGTTTGTTGGATCTGCCCAGGGCACTCAGTTGGCAGTTCAAGTCATGGAACAATCATGGTTCCATTCACCATAACTCAAAATATACAAGTCATATGATCCTGAAATTGGTATAAAAATACATAACACATATATCTACAACTTTTAAGCTTTGAGATACTTCAAATAATGGCTTTAACATATTCAAAATCAAAGAACAGAGTAGCTAACTTGGTTAGGGTTCATACCCTGACCAGTTTCAGTACGAAGAGGATATCTCATTCTATACACCACATCTTGCAAAAATATTTACATATCCATAAATCTAAGACATAATGGAACACCTTTTATATATTAAGATTTTCCAGAATCAATTTCTATGTGCATCAAAATCGGGTTGCAAATCAGTGCCTATTAATGAACCTAAGCAACTCAAATCAATCCTATAGCAATAAGAATTGATTACTTACCAAGAACAAACTTGCAAGGGATCAATTTGCCTCAAAAACCAAGTGAAACAAGGATGAATTAAAGTTTTAAATGGAGGAAAATGAAGAAGATGTCGGGCTGGAGAAGAAGGCAGAAATGGGAAGATAAAGCTAACTTTTTATTTTTTTGCCTTTTTATCTTTTTCTCATCTCTTTTCTCATCTATTTTCTCATTTCTCTTCTCTTTTATTTCTCTTTTGTTTCATTTTCATTTTATTTTATTTATATTATTATTATTATTTACATATATATTATATAATTTGACTAATTAACACAATAGTACAACTTAATCATTTGGCCCGATTTAACTAAATTAACAATGTAAAATGTTTACTAATCTTAATCTAATCATTTTTCTTACATTAATTTGGTCATCTTATTCAATTTATTTCTAATTCTTTGTTATCCTCATTTAGGTTATAAGGATACATGTGTAACTCGATACAATTGCCAAATACTAGGACACGTAGCTAGTGCGTGCCATGGACTTGTTTCTAAGAAAACATGTATGAAATGAATGTGTACAATTGGATTATATGGAAGATGCAAATGTTCAAATGAAATGCATATGGACATGCATGTGGGGAAGGTCAAGGATGTTACACTTGATGATTCCCATGTGCTTTTAGCATTTGAATGTACAAGTTCAGATACCTAGCACTCATCAACTTATGACAGCAGCAGCAGTAACATTTCATTATCAGCTGGTTTATAGGATTCAAAACTATGCCCCAAACTTAGTTATTCTTATGTCCAATGATGCCATGTTCATAGTGGCAGATCCATAAAAGGTTCCCACATGTGTGCATATTCCCAGGCAGATCTCCATGGAAAAGTTCATAAAAACCATTTCTAACCCAAAACTTTTTTCAAACAACTTTTGAAAAGTCTATAAAGAATTTTTTTAAATTAATAGATGGTGAATTATTTTCAACAGATTAGATAACATCAAAGCCTATTAAGATCCAATTTTTTTTCAAATTGTTTTGTATGGACCAGAGTTTTAGGTTCATATCTTCCCAAAAAACACATTCTTATTGGTTTCGATATCTTTAGCCAATTACCACAATTATCAATCACTACTGTAGGACTCAAAGCAAGAAAATGGTTCTTACCTTATACCTCCACTCTAAATTTATTCATGGCTTCAAGTTCTACCCTATTTGTGACATTTTGGCTCAAATCATCAATCATAGTTGTGCAAATAGTCATATAGAATTTCTTGAGAAATGTCAACTTACTCTCTAAACCTGACAAGAATTCTATATCTCGTTGCCTTCTAAGTAGAATGAAGATATCAACCCAAAAGGAAACTCATCCTAAAATGAATTCAGATGATCAATCTATGGTTATTCAAGAATGTTCCCAATTGTTACAATAAGGTCTCATTGAAACAACAAAATCAAATTGGGTATGTCAAGCATTCTATGTGAATAAGAGGTCTAAACAAATACATGGAAAAAAAGATTAGTCATCAATTACAAGCATTTTAATCATTTCTTGAAGGATGATAAATTTCCTTTGCTAAAAATCTCTTCACTATATCCATTTCTCAAGGATGATAAAATCTTTTCAAAATTTGATCTCAAATATGGATTTTGGCATTTAGGAATACATCCAAATGATCAGCATAAGACATCATTATGTATTCCAAATCATCATTACCAATGGACTGTCATGCCTTTTAGTCTCAAAGTAGCTCCATCACTGTTTCAAAAACCTATGAATAGGATTTATCCATTGATCTTATCTTCAACATTGATATATATTGATGATATCTTACTTTTTTCAAAAGATGCAAATAGTCTTAGACAATTATTAAAGTAGTTTGCTGATCAAACAACTCAACATGGAATAATACTTTCAAAAAAGAAAATCCATTTAGCAAAAGAAAATTTTTTAGGATGAAATTTAAAGATGGATCATATCAACCATGTCCACATATTAGTCTTGAATTATTAAAGTTTTCTAACATTGAATTGTTAGTAAAGCAAATCAAGCAATTTGTTGGAATTGCTAATTATGTTAAAGACTTTATTCCTCACTTTACAAAAGTAGCTCAACCACTTCTGCAATTGTAAAAAAAAAAAATGCCTCCACAATGGTAATAAGCTTAATCAAAAATTGTAAAGCAGATAAAGGAAATATGCAAAGATTTTCCCCCCTTTGTCCATCCCAATAGAGGAAAAAAAATCTCCAGACAGATGTTAGTGATGAATACGAGGGAGCAATTCTTTTGGAAGAAAAAGAAGAATAATGTCAAATCTACGCATATGCTAGTGGAGTAATTATCATAAAAGACACACCAATAAATAGTAAAATTAATTATACAAACGATAAAGTGTGAGGGACCATTCTAATACTTATCTCAAATTGGCTTATGACTAAGAGAGAGATTCATTTCTTTGTAATCATATGAGTCATAGTTGATTGAGGGTCCCATATCATGATCATGTGCTGGTGAGGTGGTTTATTAAGTAGAAACAATTGCTTAATGTATTTCTTTTTCTCGTCTTAGACTTTCCATATAGACTGATGGAATAGCCTCCATTGAGTGTCATCTTTGTATTTAGACCATATTTCCCGTGGAACATACTGATCGCTACCATGGATCTCTAAAGTTCTCCAACTTCTATAGGATGTGAATCACAATTTCCCTAGAAAGAGTAGGGAAATGTCCTATAGACTTCAAATATTGAGAAGTATTCATCCCAATGTCAATTATAATGAAATGCATCTTGTTGGGTTGGAATGTTACATCCCAATTTTCTTAAAGAAGACAAAAAAGAGATTGTTACCAGACTGCAATGGGTTTAAATCATCCTAAGAATTTTTTAGAGTTTTTTGGCAGTGTCTTTACTACAATTGAGTTATACTAGTGAAATGGACAAAATTCAAAAGCCATATAGTATATGACACACATGTACCATAACATCTGAAGGGCTTCCTCAGAAAATTATCTGAAATGGGGAATTTTAAAGGCATCCATGAAAGGGTAATCTAGATGGAAAGCTTCTAGTTTAAGAAAGGTTTCTCCATATTTTCTGATGGCACTAAGTAAACTTCTTCTCTGATCTTTATTCATCATTCTTATAGAGGAAAGAGGATGTAAAGAATAAATGGAACTAGCCATGAGAATTAGTGGAATGGTTTAAGTTTTAGTTATTAGACTCAATCTCTTTGATGGTAGTTTGGATAAGAAATTAGGGATGAGATTTTTATCCCTTTTTATATGCTCAACCTTGAAACTGTATTTCAAAAAACAATCATTTCATCTCAATAATTTTGCATGCGGTACCTACTTCCCTTTAAAGTTTAAAATCTTTGGGAAGGATGAAAAATCCACCAAAACTGTGAAGTTATGGCTAATCAAATGAAATTCAAATTTTTTGATTCCATACTTTACCGCTAATACCTTATTGAATGTTGAGTGGTAGTGATATTCTGAGTCTTTAAAATGACCACTAACATATGCACAGATTTGACATTGTTTGTCTTTTTGTTCCAAAAGAAATGCTCTCCAATATTCATCACTAGCATCTATTTGGAGAATTCTTTTTCCCTCTGTTGGAATGTACAAAGGAGGAAGATCTTTGTAGATTTCGTTTATTTGCTTTACAATTGTTGATTGAGCTTGTGACCACTGTGGGGCATCATTTTTTAACAATTACCAAAGTGGTTGGGTTACTTTTGTAAAGTGGAGAATAAAGTCTCTAACATAATTAGCAATTCTAATAAATTGTTGGATTTGCATTACTGACAATTCACTATTAGGAAACTTTAATAATTCAAGACCAATATGTGGACATGGTTGATATGGTCCATCTTTAAATTTCATCCCGAGAAACTTTATCTCTTATTTTGCCAAATGGATCCTCTTTTTTGAAAGCATTATTCCATGTTGAGCTGTTAGATCGACAAAATGCTTTAATAATTATCTATGACTATTAGCATCTTTTGAAAAAAAAAGTAAGATATCATCAATATATATCAACACTGAAGATAAGATCAGTGCATAGATCCTAGTTATAGCTTTTTAAAACAGTGATAGAGCTACTCTGAGACCAAAAGGCATGATCGTCCATTGGTGATTTGGATGATTTGGAATACATAATGTTGTCTTATATCGATCATTTAGATGTATTTCTAATTACCAAAATCTAGATTTGAGATCAAAATTTGAAAATTTTTTAGCATCCTTGAGAAACGAGTATAGTGAAGAGATTTTTGACGAACAGAGTTTGTCATCCTTCAAGAAGTGATTAAGAGGCTTGTAATCAATGACTAATCTTTTTTTCCACGAATTTGTTCAGACCTCTTATTCACATAGAATGTTTGACATGCCTAATCTGATTTTGTTGTTTCAGTGAGATCTTCTTGTAATAATTGGGAACATTCTTGCATAGCCATAGATTGATCATATGGATTCATTCCAGGATGAGTTGCCTTGTGGGATTGATATCTTCATTCTACTTAAAAGGCAATGAGATATAGAATTATTGTCTAGTCGAGAGAGGACATTGACATTTCTCAAGAAATTCTATATGACTATTTGCATAGTTGTGATTGATGATTTAGGCCAAATTATCACAAAATGAGCCAGAAATTGAAGCCATGAATAAATTTGGAGTGGACGTATAGGGTAAGTACCATTTTCTTGCTTTGATTCCTTAAGCAGTGATTGATAATTGTGGAATTGGCTAAAGATATTAAAACCAATAAGAATTTCTTTTTTGGAAAGATATGAAACTAAGACTCTAGTCCATACAAAACAATTTGGAAAAAATTAGATCTTAATGGGTTTTGATGTTATCCATACTGTTGAAAATAATTCACCATCTGCTGCTGCTTTAAAAAATTCTTTATGGGTTTTCCAAAAGTGGTTTGTAATGAGTTTTGGGTTAGCAATGGTTCTATGGGCTCCCTTATCTATGAAGGCTATTGCTTTAACATGCCTTTCAAATTTATCTGTGAATAATTGAAAAGGACAGTAAGGACTTACCGGCACATTGGATTTTTGGGCTATAGCGATATCTTGAACCGAATCTAGGCTTAACCTTTGTATAGAAAAACATTCTTCTTCCAAATATAAGGAGAATGATAGAGCCTCAATTCCTATGAGAGAATCTTCATTGAGTTAATCATCAATAGAGAATAATGACTCAATATCAGCGTCTTCAAGATTAACATAAAATTGATGTTCTAATTGTTGGATGAGTTGAATAATTTGCTTTGGTTTGTTTCGATATCGTTTTACAAAAATGACCTTTCTCTCCATAAAGATAACAACAATTAGACCATTTGAACATTCAATTTTGCTTCTTGAAATATTTGTATTTTATACATAAATGACTGCCTTTGTAGTTGTACTTCTTATAGTGCTTGCCTTTTTTTTCACTGCTTACAGTCACAATTTTTTTT
Organism: Triadica sebifera; assembly: GCA_023653625.1. Lineage (NCBI taxonomy): Eukaryota > Viridiplantae > Streptophyta > Magnoliopsida > Malpighiales > Euphorbiaceae > Triadica > Triadica sebifera. Next base: position 21,659,625 of record CM042894.1, read on the forward strand.
TGAACATTTGATGGTTAAGTCTAGTTTGGAGCAGACAAATTCAAAGCTTTAAGTTGTCATCCTTAAAGCTTCCTTAATCTTCTTTCTACTCAAACATAAATCTTTAAGAACTATTAACATTTTTTGATAGATTTGTGCCAATGAATAATCCTTGAGAGTCGTTCCTTGCTTTTTGAAATACCTGAGAGTACCATTTCCAAGTTATGCTGGAACTGAATTAACAAATTGTCGTTTAAGATTAATATCACCAAAACCAATTTGATAATATCTTTCAGCTACACACATATAATGTTTATCAACATCTTTCCTTTTGAAAGAACAACATTTCAGCTGTGAGAATTCACTTCTAGTTGTTTCAAAAGAATCTTCAGCTGTACCAATGAACTTTACTTCAATATAAGCTAAAGCAGCTATGATGGTTGAAGTTTGACAAAATTGGAGTTTGTGATAATATGGTACCCTGATCCGCCATTCTCGTAGACTACCAACAAATCTGGTAGTAAATTAATGAAGAACATCTTGTAGTGAGAAACCAACCTAAGTTTTGGATTCTAACCAGGTGTACATTTTAAAGAGCCTGGTTCTCCTTTGACTTGGATTGATATTGCCCATAGTAAACCAAGGACCATTATAAGCCTTTGGAAAATAGGAAGATTCATCCTTTTGTTCTTCTTACGGCTTTTCAACAATAGGAGTTATTTTAGGTGGCATGGACTGTGTTTTTCCAGATTGTGCTGACGATTCTACTGGACCAGCCATTTTGATAGATAGAATTGTTGCATTTGTACTGATAGACTCAGTTTCAGAAAAGAAATCTAAAGAATCTCATTGTAACTGAGCTTGATGAAATTGTTATGGAAATTTCAGGCAAGTTTGGAGAAAAGATGTAATCTCATTTGGGGAGAAATATTGAACCATAAATTCATATGGATCCTAAAAATCCTGAAAAGGATCAAGAGCTGGCTGTTTATCAAGTCTTTTTTATACTAGTGGTGTTTCTAATGAGAAAAGATCAAGAGTTGGTTGTTTATCAAGTCTTTTTAATATTGGTGGTGTTTCTGATGATAAAGGGACAAGAATATTAACAGCTGTTGTTGGCAAAGAAAGAACATGTTTTTTCTTTGGGGGCTTTTGGGTGGAAGGAGTTTTAGTTCTCATCATTCTTTGAAAATTTTCATGCTCAAGAAAGACGGGATCAACCTTTGGTTAAGTGAAAGTGTGTTGTACATCAGGAACTAGTAACAGATGAGTACCAGTAAAAGAGAAAGGATCAAAAGGTGTCTTAACCTATAAATCTCTTTCAACTTGAACAAGTTGCTACTTTAACTGGGATATCTCTTCTTTTTTCCTTTGGAAAAGAGGTCCACAAATTTGGTTCTAGATCATTTGCATTAATTCTTGATAAAGAGACCGAATTTGTTTTTATACATGAACCATGAACTCTTATTGCCAACTAAGTTGTTTGTTAACATTACTGACATTATATTCAAGTTGATTCATCTGCTATGTAACTTGATCTACTATTCAATCAATCCTTTCAAGTGCTTTATTTTATGCCAAAGCATTATCTATTTGCCAATTAAGAATTGACTTTCCAACTGTAATATCTCTGGGTTTGCCTTGTGCATATGGACCAGACGATTTGACCCAAGAAATCTTTTTGACATGAATGTTTGATACCTATAGATTGGATATGAGAAATAGCCTAAGTATTACAAGCTTTTATAACCCATTGTTGTTGAGGTTCATGTTTTTTGATCCATTTCAATAATGCATTGTAGATTGGAAGAAGTGGAGATGCAGATGGATCTGACTTTGGTGTCTTTATCTCTGGGTCATCCCATTATGATAAGGATAGAGTAGGCATATTGACTCTAAAAGATTCTCAGAATAGTTGACCAAAGAGTCAAACTTTCCTAAAGGTTGACCAAGCATTTCTACATATGGATCATGATCATCATATCACTTTCTCATGATATTGTCAGAAGAACTTTTCTTTTTTTCTTCTTATGCGAGCTATTGATTCTTCATCACAAGAGTCATAATAAGCCTCTTGTCTGCAATTTTTATAATCGCAATCAATGTCTAGTACCTTATTTGTTTCCTGGTACATAGAATAAATGGACTTTCCATTTTTATTAAAGCTAGTGATTGCAAGATTTTCTTCTTGATCATATGGTTGGATCATAAATTGTGAGGTGAACATGGAAGTGTTTGGAGTTGATTCTGCAGAGCACATGAACTTTATCTCCACAGTTCCATTTGCCTTCTTAATGAACTGTGAGTCTTGTGTTTTGACAGATTATGCATTACTTTGGATCTTCTCATAGTTTGTTGCCCAATTTTTAGGTAATAGATCGATGAGCTCTTCCCTAGAGATCTGCCTGGGAATATACACATGTAGGAATCTTTTATGGATCTACCATTATTAACAAAGCATCATTGAACACAGGAATAGCTAAGTCTAGGGCATGTTTTTGAACCCTATAAACCAGTTGATAGTGAAGTGTTGATGTTGTTGATGTTATAACTTGAGGAGTGCCAGATATCTAAACTTGTACTTTCAAGGCTGAAAGCACATGGGGATCATCAAGTGCCATATTAAAGTTATAAAACATAGTGAATAACATTATGCCTGCATTCAGATAGACTTCTATAGTACCAATAACAGCATGTTGATACTGCAAATATCTTATATCTAGTAGGGAAACTCAAGCTACAATAAGAAGGCATTTTCTCCCAAGATAAGAAAGTGCTAGCAGCCTTATGGATCCAAAATGGAGGTGAGAGTAACCATCACATCTCCAAAAGGTTAGGAATTCTAGAGGAATTTCTAGCGATATAAATTGTTTTTCTCCTATAGCTTTGGTAGAACAATTATCAAAAGAAAAGGATTGAACATATTCTTTTACAGACTTGGAAGTCATCTTAACAAGTGATTTGATATTATTTTATAAAAGGATTTATACTGATTATATGCATCATAAGGACTAAGAAAGGAAATTTCAGTAATTGGAGCTTTTTATTCATCAAGAACATGTTGAATTTCATATATGAAATCTAGACGATTACTAGTAGAGGTTTTGAAAGATAAGGAAGATGATCGTAGAAGAGTAATAAGTGCAAAAACAGAAGTTAAAGGAGTAGAATTTGTAACAATCTCATACATTTAACATACATGGTTCAACCAAAAGGAAAAAATCTCTTCACCATGCAATAGATTAACTTATTTACATTATCATGAAAGTCAAAACTTTCTTTCACACTATTTGTACATTAATCATACAAACTTGCCACTTCACTTACCATGTTTTAACCATTTTAGATTTATTTTTCAATTCCTTCATGTTTTTCATACTTCTTTACTTTAGTGTCATATCTTAACGATATTAGAGTCAAACATCAAAAGTTATCAATTAGGCTTCACTTCCTAGATATGTCAAAAGCATTTTTGGCCAAGGTTACATTAGTAATTCCACTTTTAGGTTCACTAACCATACTCATTATACCATAAAAAAAAATCATTTCATATTTTTTATTACTTACAAAACACAAGTAGCCCATATCCTACTATATACATGCTCACACTTGCTAGACAATCCCATTAACTCCTTTAACATATATTCTAATCTTACGCATTAACAAGAACATGCATGTAGGCTACATTAAAGATATTACCATTAACTTTTTTCGATTAGTTTTTCTTCCATAGTTGCAACCATTATAAAATTTAGGTCACTAGTTCCAATCAAACATCACTTACACAAAATTCTTCAATCTCATTCCATCTAACTCAACATACACACATCAATTTCTTTGTCAACTAATTAGGTCTAAATCGATATAAACCATGATTTGTCAACTAACTAGGTGTAAATCAATATAAACCATGTAATTGTATAAGGGTATTTGCCATAGAGGTGCATATAACTTTCTTAGGCTTTTACTCCATTTTTTTTCCTAGTTTTTGGCCTTGTTTTTTTATCCTCCCTTCCTCCTTTTATGTTGTTGCTTCTTTATCTATTGATGCTCCTAAAATATTTCAAGTATAACTCATCCAATTTTATTAAAACCTTTTATTTTAACATTCCATAAATTTTATTCATTTATCTACTTCTTATCATTAACTATCTTTTCATATATCCCACCATTTCCCTAAATCTTGATAGCACTAACATTATTTTTGTACCACCCTACTGAACTACCAGTTAGTTAAGATGATGCTACAAAATTTTCTCTCAAATATTTGTTTAAGCCAAATAATAATATTTTTTTTAAATAAATACCATCACATTTCAAATCATTATTAGCTTTTGAAAAAATCCTTTTCATTTCATGTCCACACAAAAGATAAAATATATAAAATGTTTTGCAAATCATTTACATGATCTTATTACATATTCATTTAAGATGCAAAATGAAATCCAAATAATAAAAAAGAAATTACTCACACATAGATTGCTAAATTATTTCACCAGTTAAGGACCCCACTAGTTTCTACCATTATTATAAGCCAACTTCTTACTCAACAACAACTTCTAAAATTCTACAAAACAAAACAAAAAAATTTTCACGCTAAGCAAACTTGCTTATGGGTGCATACATAAAGGCAATAAACCATAAACCATAACGTAAACAAAAGCACAAGCAAAACTAGATACAAAAATTATTTATGCATATTCATAACATAAATATTTCACAATATCAATAATAATCACGTATAAATATTTTTATGTATATTAAATATATATTATCTTTTTTTAATCTATATTTCTTTATATTTTACTCAATCACTATTTTCATTTTAAATCTCAAATGCTTATTTCTTAATAATATCACTTATTTATAATATCAATTTATTTCTCTTATATTTCTTATTATTTATTCTCATTTATATGCTAAAGATGCCTAGACAAGACATTGGAAGAGAAAGGGGGTATAAATAGGCATTTGGCTTATATGATTTGGGCACTATATAATATTGGATAGTAAATATAATGACAACATGCAATAAATTACCTACATGCGTTAAACGCCTATGAGCATGAAGCCTACAAGTTTTGTAGCATATCATCCCTAATTGACATTCAACCTGTCTACCCACTTTAGTCTAGATTAGGTGCATTTTATGGGCTCATATATCTTTTTTCCATTATTTTATATTTAGTCAATTATGTCTTAATCAAATTATTTTTCTAATGTAATCTTTTATATATATATATATATATATATATATATATCTGTGTGTGTGTGTGTGTGTATCTTCATACCTTTCCATTTTCAACGTACAATAATTAGATCAATAATACATATAATCAACATACAAACAGTGCTTATGACCCAACCAAACTCATCATCATACAAAATCATAAACCCTTGTCACACCTTTCAGAAACACAAATCCTCCTTCACAACCTCCATTAAAGCTTTGATCAGACAAAAACTTCCCTCTATAAAAGAATATGTATAGTCTTCCTCCTTTGATCAGTGTCTTATTCAGTGTACTGATGAGGAACAGTTCATCACTCTTGAGATTCCTTCTGAATTTCCTACCCAATGGCTCAACAGTGGGGACTCTCACATTCACTTTAGAGCCATCAAACTTGCTTTGACCTACCATGGTAGAAAAGGTTTACCTGTTGTTGCTCACGTTGCTTTACTGAATACCAGGTTACTGGAATACCAATATGTTGTAATCAGTACCATCCATACCTCTTTAAATGCAAGAACTGTTCTTTGTACTTTCTACCCAAATTTCAATATAAGGCTTCAAGATCCTCATACTTTTACAACATTGAAAGAATAAGTCCAAATCACTGGAGTTAAAAATGTAGCTACTACAGATATAGCTACTTTTCACTCCCAGATGATTTACAGAGTACAGAATCATGCAATAGATCTCTGTATCCCATCCTCTACTGATACATTGAGCATTACTATGGATTCAACCAGTCATATCCAATAATTTAGAACCGTAGTCGTACGAGTTGTTAAATCGACTCAACGGTTTGACCAGAGTCTAAATTTGGATTTTGACTAAAAAATAATTAAAATAATAACAAATAATTATTGAAAAATATCTAATAAAGTATTTAAAATATTTTAAGATGTTAAATTATGGTAAAGGACTAAATTGTAAATTTTGAAAAATTTAGAGGTCAATTTGCAATTTACCGAAAATTAGAGGATTAATTGAGATAATCATCAATTAAATGCATGAATTGGGACATTATGTACATGTGGAGGCCGGCCACACCAAGTGGCATGCATTAAGTGGGCAATTGACATGCATGAATGAGACATTTAATTCATATGCTTAGGTGTCCCCATTATTAAATTAAGTTTGTCTTTTGCCATTAATTACTTCTTCCATATCACTTAGCATCTAGAAATTTATGTTCTCTACACCAGCCCTACATTTTATCAAGTTCCTCCATAGCTAAAGCTTGATTTTAGTGAAAGAAAGTGTGAAAAGGAGAGAGAAAGGCATGGAAAAATCCATTTTCATGCTCAAGGAAGCTTAAGAGAGCAAAGAGAAAGAGAGAAATTAGGGATTATGAAGTTTTAATGATTTCTTTTATAAATTTTAGGAACTCAAATTGACAAGGATTTAGCTCAAATTAGCAAAGGAAAAAAAAAGAGAGGTTTGTGCATAACTTAAGGCAATAGCCTATTTTATTTTATTTTTTTTATTACTTATTATTTTTATTATTTGCATGATTTGATTATTTGGCATGTTGATGATTCTGAATTAATAGTATTTTGTGATAAAAATCTTGAGATGCATGTTTGCTAGACTTAGGATTAAGTTTGGTAAAAATTGAAGATAGTTCATATATATGTTCTTTACAGGAAATGGATGAGTAGTGAATACTTAAACTATAATAACTTAATTTCTGGAATTCATTTTTGTATTTTCTTTATTGGGTTTGAAAGCTAAGACATAGGGCTATAAATTTTATTTAGACCATAAAATCCAGATATGTCTGTAATGGTCCATAAAATTTCATAAAGTTCAAACTTAGAATCTATCCAAAAAATTTGGGCAAAAATTGTTAGTGATCAATCAATATTTATTTTATCATATCTTTTGATACAGAACTCAGAATTAAGTGATTCAAATCGAATATTAAAGATAAGATCCATACCTAAAATTTTTAAAGAGATTTTGTAAAACAGGATCAAAATTAAGGTCCAAAATAGAGAATGGAATCTGCTAGTGACAGGACAGAATATGAGTTGTGAAATTTAAAGAGTAAAATGATGTGAATATTGTTATATTATGTAAATATTATTTTAATTGAGTGATTATGTGATTATTTTGAGTCTTTAAATGCATGAAAAAGTGTGAATTTAATTGCTATGAATTTTAATGAGCATGTGTAAGCCCTGGAACACCTAACTAGAACTAGACTTGGGATAGTTTGGCATGCCAAGTAGGGGGGGAGTATGATGAAAATGAAAAACATTAATGGCATGATTACTGAAGCTGATAATGGCACAATTATTGAACCCGGTAATGGCACTATTATTGAAGCAGATAATGACACTATTATCGAAGCTGGTAATGGCACTTATATGTGCGCATCATATTGTCCGGGTGGCACTTCTAAGTGCCTAGATAGCACCTCCGTTATTCTAATCAGTGGTTCATAGGTGTTTTAGGAGTAAATAAGGAAGTTATGGAAAATAAATGGATTATTAAAAATAAATATGAAATTATGAATTATGACATGGATAAAAAGATGATTGAGTGTTGTGGGCTATAAAGAAGGATTGAAAATAAAAGAAAATAAAATAGAAAAAAATAATAATGTGGAACCATGAATTGTGATATGGATAATTTGATATTTATGCATGCTAGAATATTAGGAGATGTATTTTTGCATGGAAAGATGATGCGAGCATAAATTGATATATGGCAATGCATGTTGCATAAAATAGTTTTTTGCCTTATTTATATGCACCACTAAGCCTAGAGCTTAACGTGAAAATTTAACTCACACAGATATAGCAAAGAATAAGTAGACAATAGTAAACAAAGGTAGTAGTGGTCTGATCCAGTAGAGCAGTCTGTTTCAAACTGTGGGTCACACGTCTTTTGTATATTTTGGGTTGAACTTTATTTTATAATGGTTGTATAATAACAGAATGTTTTATAAATAATACTTTATAAAATTTGTTGTGTTTTCTTACTTCAATTTCTTTTACACTGCAAAGTAAATAAATAGTAAATAAAGAAAAAAATATATGAGTGATTTTCATGTATACAAAATTTTAAAAAATAATGATATTTTAACCGATGAAGTCAAGATAGCACTCCTTTATCCGGGCACATATTGCTGAGGTGAGGGGGTGTTACAGTTTTTGGTATTAGAGCCCGATTTGGGCAGTTTTGGGATTTTAAAATGGTTTTCAAAAATAATTATCACATGTGTGTACCCACAATTAAGTGTTAAAATTGTTGCTTATTGATTGGGTCGTTACTTTATGATATAGGTAGAGTATGGCTTCAAGGTCACGACATATTGTGGCCGAAGGGGGCAAAAGTAACGAGCCTACTAAAACAAAGGCTTCATCCCAACCCAATTGTCACCGAGCTACTGCATCTAGATCCTGTGCTAGCTCATCGCTTGGGCAGTCTATTGCTGGCACATGACAAATAGAGCTTATGAGGAACATGATAGATTTGCTACAAATACATCAAAACCAACCTCGTCTGGGTTACAGTTTGAAAGACTGAGGAAGTTAAGGGCACCAGATTTCTATGGTAAATGGGAAAATGACCCCTCCGTGGAAGAGTTTTGGTTAGAACAAGTGGAGAGAGTCTTTGATTAGCTACATTGCACAAATGAGCAGATATATGAATATGCAGTATCTTTATTACAACACCATGCATATGATTGGTGGTGATCGAAGTCACATAGTTCAGAGGCACCTAACCTCATGACTTGGGAATTCTTTTTAGAAAAGTTCAAAGAGCAATACATTCCCCCTATTTATACAGATGACAAGAAAAGGGAATTTTTAACTTTAAAACAATGGAGCATATCGGTAACAGAATATGAGAGAGAATTCACACATCTCTGCAAGTATGCTGGTGGCATTGTGTCTATGGAGGTTGATAAATGCCGATGACTTGAAGGTTAAGAGACCTAATCAAGCTACAGGTTTCAGCCCTACGCTTGATGAGTTTTCCTAGTTTGCTAGCATCTGCTAGAATAGTTGAGAGAGTTCTAGTGGCATAACATCCAACACAAGATAAAGGGTTCAAGAGGCCCATATCACAGCTGAGTGGGGGACCATCAAGTGGCAAGAGGGTTAGATCTTTCAGTGGCCGATTTCAAGCTAGAGGTTTCAGCAGACCTCCTTCTTACAGGCAGGGACAGCTCGCAAGATCTGTTTCTTCGGTAGCTAATGCATAGACACAGACACCATATAGGTCTCTACCTCTACCAAAATGTCAGCATTGTGGTCGTTCTCATCCGAGAGAGTGTTGGTGGATAACAAGAGCATGATTGAGGTGTGGCTCCAAATATCATATGAAAAGAAATTGCCTTTATTACAGTATGGAAAAGGTTTGGGAAGCACTGAGCCGATACAGATGCAATCTTTTGGGTAAGGTAGAGGCCTAGGTTGAAGGCAAGGTAGAGGAGGCCCATCAGGGCCCAATCATTTTAGATCAGAGACAGTTGAGAGGCCAGAAGGTAATGGAGCTGCCCCAGCCAAGGCGTATGTTATGCAAGGCCAAGAGGAGCAGGATGCACCTAATGTCATACTCAGTAAATTCCTTCTCTTTGGCTCTAACATACATGCATTGATAGATCTGGGGTCAACGCATTCATACATATGAAAATCACCATCGGGTCGAGAGGGTTTAGAACCACAGGCTCTAGAATTTGAGATTCTTATGACTAACCTATTAGGGCACAGTGTGACGGTTAGCAAGGTGTTTAGGGGTTGCTCTACTAAAATTCAAGGTAGGCAATTCCCAGCTGATTTGATAAAGTTACCATTCCATGAGGTTAATGTGATATTGGGAATGGATTGGTTGGCTCGTTATGGAGTGGTAGTGGATTGTGCAAAGAAGCAGATGACATTCTTGTCTACTCTAGAGACTGAGTAGACCATGATCAACATCTCAAAATAGTGTTGCAAACACTGAGGGAGAAGCAGTTGTATGTAAGGCTATCTAAGTGCTAGTTTTGGCTTAAATCAATCAACTTTCTAGGTCACACAGTTTCAGCAGAAGGTATTCAGGTTAACCTTAGTAAAATTGAGGGTATTCTTAATTGGAAACCACCACGAAATGTGACAGAAGTGAGGAGTTTTTTCATATTAGCTAGATATTATAGGAGGTTCGTGAAGGAATTTCCACCCTTAACGACTCCTTTGACACGATTGCTACAAAAAGAGGTCCCTTTCGAATGGACAGATAGGTGTCAAGCAAGCTTTGATCGACTGAAGGCAATGTTGATTGAAACACCAGTTTTGACTCATCCTACTCTAGGAAAAGATTTTATTGTGTACAGTGATGCTAGTCATAATGGTCTAAGTTGTGTTCTTATGCAAGAGGGAAAAGTAATGGCATATGCCTCTAGATAGCTTAAGCCTTAGGAGCTTAACTATCTAATGCATAATTTAGAGCTTGCAGCAATAGTCATTGCTCTCAAAATTTGGAGACATCATTTGTATGGGGAAAGATGTTATATCTATATAGATCACAAAAGTATTAAGTACCTTCCCTCACATAAAGAGTTGAATCTGAGACAACGAAGATGGTTTGAGTTGATTAAAGATTATGATTGTGTGATTGACTATCAACCAGGAAAAGCAAATGTGGTTGCATATGCATTAAGCAGGAAGATTTTAGCTGAGATGCAAGTACAATCCACTTTGATGCAGAGGATCAAAGATGCTTAGAAGCAATATGAGAAACTAGTAAAGATAGTTGAGGTAGTGAAAAAGGAGAAAAGCCTGAGTTTTCATTGACAAAAGATGACATAATGTACTTCAAGAACAGGATTTGTTTGCCCAGTATAAAAGAGCTGAAGTTCGAGATATTAAAAGAAGCATATGAAACGGTGTATACAATGCTTCCAGGTGGGAACAAAATGTATCAGGACTTGAAAACTCAATATTGGTGGCCAAGGATGAAGAAGGATGTCACCGAGTATGTTGTTAGGTGTCTAGCTTGTCAACAAGTGAAAGTGGAACACCAGTTACCCACAGGATTGTTGTAACCAATACCAATTCCAGAGTGGAAATGGGAAAGAATCACAATGGATTTTGTGTCTGGTTTACTCGTGACTCAGAGAAAGTATGATGCAGTATGGGTGATAGTGGATCGATTGACAAAGTCGACACATTTCTTACCAATCAAAATGGATTACTCATTGAACAAGTTAGTTGAAATTTATGTAAGTGAGATAGTGAGGTTGCATGGAATTCCAATGTCCATCATATCTGATAGAGATCCCAGGTTTATGTCGTAGTTTTGGAAGAGTCTACAGCAAGTTTTGGGAACTCAACTCAATTTAAGTACGACTTTCCATCCACAAATAGATGGACAATTAGAACGAATTATCCAGTTGTTAGAGGACATGATGAGAAGTTGTGTGCTTGAATTTGAGGGAAGTTGGGATCGACATCTACCTCTTATGGAGTTTTCCTACAACAACAATTATCAAACAAGTATAGGTATGGCTCCTTTTGAGGCATTGTATGGAAGAAAGTGTAGGACACCATTTTGTTAGACTGAATTGAGTGAAAAGAAATTGATAGGGCCAGAGTTAGTGCAACAAACAGAAAAAAAAAAAAAAAAAAAAAAAAAAAAAAAAAAAAGTTAGAATTATCCAAGAAAGATTGAAAGCAGCTCAAGAACGATAGAAATCATATGCTGACCTCAAAAGGCGAGATATAAAGTATGTTGTGGGAGATAAAGTGTTTCTCAAGGTTTTGCCTTGGAAGAAAATATTGAGATTCGGTAAAAATGGAAAGTTAAGTATAAGGTTCATTGGTTCTTATGAGATTTTAAAAAGAATCAGACCCGTGGCTTATCGTTTAGCCCTGTCAAATGAGTTAGACCAGATTCACAATGTATTTCATATATCTATGCTAAGGAGATATAGATATGATATGACTCATGTCATACCAACTGAGGAGATAGAAGTGCAGACAAATATGACCTACAAAGAGGAACCAGTGGCGATAATAGTACGTGAAGAGAAGATTCCTCAGAATAAAAGAATTCCTCCAATTAAAGTGCTATGGCGAAATCATTCTACAGAAGAAGCTCATGGTAGAGTGAAGAAGTCTTGAAGAGGCAATATCCCTAGTTGTTCACAGAATGAACAGGTAAAATTTTGAGGACGAAATTTATTTTAAGAGGGAGAGGATGTCATATCCAATAATTTAGACCCGTAGTCACACGAGTTGTTAAATCGACTCGACGGTTCGACCGGATTCTAAATTTGGATTTTGATTGAAAAATGATTAAAATATTAGGAAATAATTATGAACAATATCTAATAAAGTATTTAAAATATTTTAAGATGTTAAATTACGGTAAATGACTAAATTGCAAATTTTGAAAAGTTTAGGGGTTAATTTATAATTTACCAAAAATTGGAGGATTAATTGGGATAATCATCAATTAAATACATGAATTGGGACATTATGTACATATGAAAGCCGGCCACACCAAGTGGCATGCATTAAGTGGGCAATTAACATGCATGAATGAGACATTTAATTCATATGCTTAGATGTCCCCATTGTTAAATTAAGTTTGTCTTTTACCATTAATTACTTTTTGCTTATCACTTAGCATCTAGAAATTTATGTTCCCTACACCAGCCCCATGTTTCCTCAAGTTTCTCCATAGCCAAATCTTGATTCAAGTGAAAGAAAGTGTGAAAAAGAAAGAGAAAGTCATGGGAATTCCATTTTCATGCTCAAGGAAACTTAAGAAAGCAAAGAGAAAGAGAGAGATTAGGGTTTATGAAGTTTTAATGATCTCTTTTATAAATTTTAGGAACTCAAATTGACAAGGATTTAGCTCAAATGAGCAAAGGAAAAGAGAAAATAAAAAGAGGTTTGTGCATAACCTAAGGCAATAGCCTATTTTATTTTATTTTATTATTACTTATTATTTTTATTATTTGCATGATTTGATTATTTGGCATGTTGATGATTCTAAATTAATAGTATTTTGTGGTAAAAATCTTGGGATGCATGTTTTCTAGAATTAGGATTAATTTTGGTAAAAATTGAAGATAGTTCATATATGTGTTCTTTGCTGGAAATGGATGAGCAGTGAGTACTTAAACTATTATAACTTAATTTTTAAAATTTGGTTTTATATATTTTTTATTGGGTTTGAAAGCTAAGACATATGGCTATAAATTTTATTTGGAATATAAAATCCAGATACGTCTGTAATGGTCCATAAAAATTCATAAAATTTGGACTTAGAATCTGTCCAGAAAATTTTGGGCAAAATTGATAGTGATCAATCAATGTTTATTTTATCATATCTTTTGATAAAAAAATTCAGAATTAAGTGATTCAAATTTCATATTAAATTTAAGATCCCGAAGTAAAATTGTTAAGAAGACTTTGTAAGTAAATTCAAATTGTAATAAGACCAAAATTAAGGTCCAAAATAGAGAATGGAATCTACTAGTGACAGGGCAGAATATGAGTTGTAAAATTTAAGGAGTAAAATGATGTGAATATTATTATATTATGTAAATATTATTTTAACTCAGTGATTATGCATTTATTTTGATTCTTTAAATTCATGAAAAAGTGTGAATTTAATTGCTATGAATTTTAATGAGAATGTGTAAGCCCTAGAACACCTAACTAGAACTAGACTTGGGATAGTTTGGCATACCAAGCTGGGGGAGTATGATGAAAATGAAAACCATTAATGATATGACTATTGAAGCCGGTAATGGCACAATTATTGAAGGCGATAATGACACTATTATTGAAGCCGGTAATGGCACAATTATTGAAGGCGATAATGACACTATTATTGAAGCCGATAATAACACTATTATTGAAGCCGGTAATGACATTTATATATGCACATCATATTACCCGAGTGGCACTCCTAAGTGTTTGGATGACAACTCCGTTATCCTAGTCAGTGGCTCATAGGTGTTTTGGGCGTAAATAAAGAAGTTATGAAAAATAAATGGATTATTGAAAATAAAAATAGAATTATAAATTATGACATGGATAAAAAGATGATTGAGTGTTGTGGGCTATAAAGAAGGATTGAAAATAAAATAGAAAAATATAATAATATGGAACCATGAATTGTGATATGGATAATTTGATATTTATGCATGCTAGAATATTAAAAGATTTATATTTGCATGGAAAGATGATGTAAGCATAAATTGATATATGGCAATGCATGTTGCATAAAATATTTGTTGTCTTATTTATAGGCACCACTAAGCCTATAGCTTAGTGTGGGAGTTTCTTTCACATAGGTATAGCAAAGAATAAGTAGACAAAAGTAGCGGTAGTCTGATCCAGTAGAGTAGTCTGTTTCAAACTGTGGGTCACACATCTTTTGTATATTTTGGGTTGAACTTTATTTTATAATGGTTATATAATAACAAAATATTTTGTAAATAATACTTTATAAAATGTATTGTGTTTTCTTACTTTGATATCTTTTATACTGCAGAGTAAATAAATAGTAAATAAAGAAAAAAATATACGAGTGATTTTTATGTATACAAAATTTAAAAAAAAATGATATTTTAACCGATGAAGTCAGGATAGCACTCCCTTATCCGGGCACGTATTGCTGGGGTAAGGGGGTGTTACACAACCCATGTCCCAAGGGTAGTACAAATTCTAAAACAGCAAACAAAGAAAGACCTTCTTCAAATCTTTCCTCAGTCTTGGTTGACCAATTATGAACTTCTTCACCAAAGTAGTCAGCCAGTGAGCTCTACATAGCCACTCTTTATAAAGCACAAAGATGGTAAAGTTGAAACTTAGTTCTTTTCCCCTGATGAAAATGAACCTCAAGCTAGCACACCAGTGGAGTTTTCCACCCAGTTCATAATGCAACCTGTCTCCTCTCAAGAGGAGATTCTAATACTTGCTTTCTCAAGTTTAGCACAACCCATCTATCAATCTCATACTGGAACTTTGATATATGTGACTGTGATGACTGTTATGCAGATAGGATGGCAGATGGAGATGAGTCATGGAACAGAAAAGCTAGAAAATCAAAGAGAAAGAAAAAGTATTCTGAGAAACAATATTTTCAAAAATTTGAAGATGGAGATCCCTCTGTTGGTTTGTTGAGACAACTGTCAGGTAAATATGACTGACTATATGGTTTCTTTTTCCCCACTTTCTCACTATAAAAACCCATTACCACCTCCAGAAAAACCTTCATGGGATTATCCTCCTGATCCTCTCATACCTCCAGAAAAACCTAAACCACTACCTTTGCTCTGTTACAATTAAATTTCAAAAACTAAAGTCACTAAACCTGAACCAATAACCATGATAGCCATGTATCAACCACCCTCTTCTCCATACGCATATGATGCTGAATTTCCCCTCTCTAAGAAAACACAGACACTGCCTCTCAAGTACGGACTGCTCCATATGTCTGACCTTCGACAGTTACACTTGAAGGAACCTTCAAACCAATTTCTGCAGCAGAATCAGTATTAAACGGACAAACTCAGAATGCACAGACATAAAACAAGGTGCTTCAGAGAATTGAAACTAAAATTGACAAGGTAACAAAGCCTCTGTCCTGGATAATCGACAAACAACACAGTATGAAGCATTGTATAAGCTGTTAAGACAGGTTGAAAGACAACAGGCAGAACTAAAGGGTGAATTGATGAATATGATCTCTATCAGGTCATATGACTCAACTTTCAATACTAAAGCTCTCCATCCTTAGAAACTTGAAAGAGAGATTGCCTCACTAAAGCAAGATCTCAAACAGGATTTCCTCAAATCTCCATCATTCACTGATCCACTAGGGATGTTTACTTCCCTACATCTTCCTATTTCACATCAACCATTGTATACACCACCTCCTGTTCATCAACCTTCACTTACAGAACTGGAACAATTTGGCCCCCTATTCTGAGCTTTTCCACATACAGTTCATGGACAACTCAATTTAGGCTCAAAGCCCATCTCTACACCAAAATCAGTACTGTTCAACCTAGTACTATTCCAGCCCAAACTGTTCAACCCAATACAGTTCCAGCCCATACTATTCCACACTAGAGAACAACCCAAACACTTATTATTATAAGGCCTGATATACCTACTACTATTACTTCTAAACCTAATCAACCAATTCCTATTTCTTAAACAGTTACCTAGTCTCAAAAACAAAAGGAAATAGCCAATCCCATATGGTCCAACAACCCAAATCCACAAATACCATCATAGCTTTCCTTGAAAAACAAGCCCTTTCAAAATATTCCTCACCTAGAAAGCCCAGTTCCATAAATACCTTACCTTTCTCTAGAAAGCTCAGAGTCTGAGCTCTTTAACAATGAGCTTGATCTGAAAACTTTTCTCCAACCCAAATCATGGCAAATCCAGCCACTTCACAGCAAAGTGGAACAACCCATCAACAACCTGCTTACCAAACGGAGGAGCCACCAGAAGAAAAAATGGATAAAAATGTCCCAGGAAATAATCCACAAGTTTCTCCTATGCCAAAAAATGGTCCATGGTTCACATTCAATGACATTCCTCCTTATAAATGGAGAGACAGAATTTAAGAATTCTATGCTTGGATAAAAGTCCAGCAAAGACATCCTAATTCCAGATTTCCACATAATCTTGGAATTCACTTCCAAATTCACAGAAACATTCAGAGATTGGTTTGTAAGGTTACTAGAAGTAGCTATGTTTGTAGAAAAAAAGGCATTTTGCAAAAAATTGCCCTAACAAGCCAAAGAAAGCAGCAAAGATCATTCAAAAGATTCACCAGGTTTCCCAAGTGAACCTTACGATGAATCAGATTCTAAAGCACTTTTTGCAGCTAAATTTTCATAATTCAATTCAGAGATAGATGAAGACCTACTTTCCCAAAACTCAATATTTCCAGACCATTGCCTTCCCTCTGTTTATCCTATGACCCTATTTCTATCCTACCGAATACAACTCCCTCAACAAAGTTAACCCTATCTACCTTCCCTACACCAATTGTTTATTCTACCCAACCATCTCACCCAATTCCACTTGTTCCAATAACAGTTTTTTCCCATAAGTATGCTAAACCCATTAAAATCATTACTTTCATAGACACTGGAGCTCTCAAGTCTATGATGAACCCATCTATTCTTTCTAGTAGATACTGGATTCAATATGATCACCATTTCCAGGCAGTTGATAGAAAAATTTTCAATACCTCACTAAAAACCAGAAACCCTATGAACTTACAATTTGGACACACGTCCTTAGATCAAAACTTCCTAATAAAGATTTGGTATTAGGACTTGATCTTTATTTCAAATTGAACAACTTGTCCATTTTGCCCACAGGTTTGCAATACAAAAAATAGTTACTACCTCTCATTAGTATACCTTCTTTGTTTACCCTACAGCCTACCCTACAATTTCCTTCTTTGTCCCCAGAACTAATACAAGATCTTCAAGATTCTTGTTGTGCCTTATCCCATACAGAAACCCATCAGTGTCTAGAAGAGCCTATAGGGTTAGTCATACCATGACCCTTTTGAAAGAATTCTCATTTTTACTCACTGTTGGTATCAAAGCTATAAAACTACTTATTCTTGATCTAATCTATGGTGATTAGGAGCCTTTTTCTCAATCATCATGATAGAAGTTCAAAAAATGTCTCATTCTTCTTCTACTTTATCTCTTCAACCTTCTCCTTCTACTTCTAAAAAACTTAGTCATCTGTAGGAACTTTCCTTTCTTCCAAAAGATAAAAAAATCCAAGAAACAAATATCCCTTTCATAGACCCTTATCACACCTTTCAGAAATACAAATCCTCCTTTACAACCTCCATTAAAGCTTTGATTAGACAAAAACCTCTCTCTGTAAAAGATTAGGTATAGTCTTCCTCCTTTGATCAGTGTCCTATTCATGGTACTAGTAAGGAACAGTTCATCACTCTTGAGATTCCATCTAAATTTCCTACCCAATGGCTCAACAGTGGGTACTCTCACATTCACTTTAGAGCCATCAAACTTGTTTTGACCTATCATGGGAGTTAAGGTTTACCTGTTGTTGCTCGAATTGCTTTATTGGATACCAGGTTTCTGGAATACCAACATGCAGTAATCGGTACCATCCAGACCTATTTAAATGCAGGAGCTGTCCTTTGTACGTTCTATCCAAATTTCAATATGAGGCTTCAAGATCCTCAAACTTTTACAACATTAAAGGTACAAGTCCAAATCAATAGAGTTAAAAATGTAGCTACTACAGATATAACTACTATTCACTACCGGATTATTTATGGAGTACAGAATTATGTAATGGATCTTTGTATCCCAGCCTCTACTGATGCCTTGAGCATTACTGTGGATTCAACCCATGTCCCAAGGGTAGTGCAGATTCCAAAATAGCAAACAAAGGAAGACATTTTTCAGATCATTCCTCAGTCTTGGTTGAACAATTATGAACTTCTTCACCAAAGAAGTCAGTCGATGAGCTCTACAAATCCAGTCTTTATAAAGCACAAGGATGGCAGAGTTGAAACTCAATTCTTTTCCCCTGATGAAAATGAACCTCAAGCTAGCACACTAGTGGCCAGAAGAGCCTATAGGGTTAGTCATACCTTGGCCCTTTTGAAAGAATTCTCAGTTTTACTCACATGGGGGAATTACAAGGGCTAAACATTTGATGCCTGCTACTAAATACATAATAGCTTATATAGGATAAAGTAAGATTTGACACATGCATCAATGCTTACATGTGTCAGAATAACATTTGACACATGCGTCACTGCTTACATCATTAAGCACTAAAGATAAGATAAAGTAAGATTCCTAAATAGTGATATAATCACTATGAAGGAGACATCAAAAAGAAAATAGGTAGGGTCAGCTGTCATCATATCAGTTGAGTTATTATAACTTTTACAAAAGTATACTATAGTGGCAAACATTTCACTATTTTTGGATTGGCTCATGTGATGGTGACAAATTAAAGTCTTCAAGAGTGGGCTCGTCTCTTCTAGGCCAGTCATCAGTGTCTTCAGTTTCTTCTATGCTTTCTAGTAGAGAGTCTGCAAAGTCAATGTCATAGTTGGACTTGTAGTTTGGAAAAGTTGGAAAGTTGGATCTAAAGCTGAAATTTGGGTGGGCCTGGGTTCCTCTGCTTGAGTAACTATCATATCTTCGAGTTTGAGTCTGGGCTCTTCTTCCTGTGAGTCTTGATCAATTGCTATTGGAACCTCATCTTCAGTCCTAAGCTTGGGCTTGAGCAAAGGAAGCCAATGGATCATTTTAATCATTTTGTATAGGTTTGGGCCAAGTGATGTGTAACTTGTTAGAGGTAGATGATAGTAGTTGTTTCTTCATCTAAGTTCCAGGTGGATTGCTGATCTTATTTCTTCTGGAAACATGGGATTTTCATCACAAACTATTCTCCAAAGGTTGAGGTGTTCAAATTCCCCCATTGTACTAATTCCTGCAACATGTGTGTAAGGACAATGGAATATAAAAATTTCAATAATTTCCTCTGGGACCTTAGGAGTTGAATAATCCACAATAAGCTTAGCAATTAGCTTCTTCCAGCAGCTTAGCGATTGGAACCATGTAAAAAACTTGACCTGTGGGAACTGTAAATTCTCCAAGTTGCATATGAAAGGAATGAAATCTATCAGAGGAATCTAGATTGTATTGTAGTACAGTGTCGACTAGCACCATAAATACCATAGCTGCTCAGGAAACATAAACTCTGTAGAGAGCCTATAGATAATTACCCAGGAGTATTATATAATTCAGTAAACAATTTTTCTAGGAAGACCTAGTTTGTCTTAGAATAGCATCATATAAGTGAACAACATGTTCTAAGCAAAACTTCTGATTTGTTTGAGATCTGGACCTTTTGGGCATCCAAGGGGGAAATCAAAGAGACTAAGAACTAGAGTGTTTGATTGAGAACTGAAGGCCATGAGTATGAGAGGAATTTCTGATGATGATGAAATGAGAACAACTTGTTGTGAAGGTCGGGATAAGAAATCAGGGATGAGATTTTTATTCCCTTTTATATGCTAAACATCGAAATTATATTTGTTGAACCATTCTTTCCATCTCAACAGTTGTGGATGAGGGATTGTCTTCTGTTTGACGTCTAGTATTCGTGGAAAGGATGAACAATCCATGACAACTATAAAGTGATGTCCTATCAGATGGAACTCAAAATTTTTAATTCCAAACTTAACGGGTAGGATTTCTTTGAACGTCGAGTGATAGTGAAGTTCACTATCCTTAAAGTGACCACTCGCATATCCACACATTTCTTTCTTATCTTCATTAATCTCAAAAAGTATGACTTCCTAATGTTCATCTAACGTGTCTGTCTGTAGTAATCTTTTTCCTGTGAAGGGAATATGTAAGTGTGGCAAGCTCTGAATGACTAACTTGATCATCTGGATTGACTTGATATGAATGGGCGACCATAGTGGAGGTTGCTTTTTCAAAAGTTGGTATAATGGCTTCATGTGCTTACTGTAGTTTGAAATGAACAGTCTGATATAATTGGCTATCCTAAGAAATTACTGAATCTATTTAACTGTTAAATTATCATTAGAGAATTTTAACAGTTCTTGGGCCAGGTGGGGCTAAGGCCTGTAAGTCCCATTTGAGAATTGTATTCCTAAGAAGTCAATTTTTGTATGGGCCAATTGCATCTTTGTTGGGTTGAGAATCATTCCATGGGCTTTTGTGAGATACATAAACTTTTTGATTGTCTCATGAGAGAGTTAATGTCTGGGCTGAACAATAAGATATCGTCAGTGTAGATTAGGGTCGTGTGCAAAAGAGGTGCATATATTTGGATCATAGCCTTCTGGAATAGTGATGGTGCCACTTTGAGTCCAAATGGCATGACAGTCCACTCGTAGTGGTGGTTGGGAATACAAAATGCCATCTTGTATATGTTTTTGGAACAATACTTAGTCACCAGAATCTTACTTTCAGGTCGAACTTTGAAAACACCTTGGCTGAAGTCATGAAAGGAAACATTGAATCTTTCCTTTGCAGTGGATACTTATCATCTTTTAGGAAGAAATTCAAAGGCTTGTAGTCAATGACAAGTCTTTTCTTTCCACATTTCTGTTCTGATCTTTTGTTCACATAAAAAGTCTAGCATGCTCAATTTGATTTTGTAAGTTCAATTAGGCCTTCTTATAGCAATTGCGAACATTCTTGGATTGCAAGTTTCATATATGTGGGAGACATTCCTGGGTGTGAAGCTTTTATTGGGTTGAGATCTTCTGATTTTTTGAATGGGAGTGTAATGAAAAACTCTGATCTAGTCTAGAGAGGTGAATGGTGTTTTTTGTGAGAATTATGTGTGGGATAAGGCACAACAGGAATCTTGAAGCTCTTGTATTAGTTCTAGGGATAAAGAAGGAAATTGTAGGGTAGGCTGTAGGGTAAACAAGGAAGGTATAGTAGTGAAAGGTAGTAAATGTTTTTTGTATTACAAACCTGTGGGAAAAATGGACAAGTTGTTCAATTTGGAATAAAGATCAAATCCTAAGACCAAATCTTTATCAGGAAGTTTTGATCTAAGGACGTGTATCCATATTATAAGTTCAGGGAAGATCTGTAATTTGATAGGGTTTCTAGTTTTTAGTGAGGTAGTGAAAATGTTTCCATCGGTTGCCTAGAAATGTTGATCATGTTGAATGCAATATCTACTAGGAAGAACGGAAGGATTCATCATAGACCTGTGAGCTCCAATGTCTATGAAAGCAATGATTTTAATGGGTTTAGCATACTTATGGGGAAAAACTGTTGTTGGAACAAGTGGAATTGGGTGAGATGGTTGGGTAGAATAAACAATTGGTGTAGGGAAGGTAGATAGGGTTAACTCTATTGAGGGAGTTGTATCTGGTAGGATAGGAATAGGGTTAACAGGATAAACATGAGGAAGGTAATGGTTTGGAAATATCGAGTTTTGGGAAGGTAGCACTTCATCCGTCTCTGAATCTAATTCTGAAAATTCAGCTATAAAAAGTGTTCTCGAATCTGATTCATCATCCAGGGATAATAGTGATTCTATGTCAGCATCTTCAAGGTTCACTTGGGAAACCTGGTGAATCTTTTGAATGATCTTTGCTGCTTTCTTTGGCTTGTTAGGGCAATTTTTTGCAAAATGCCCATTTTTTTCGCAAACATAGCATATGTCACTCTTCTTGAATCTGTGCTTATGCCTCTTAAAGAACTTGAATTTCTTTTTTGTGTCTTCAGGACTGGAGATCATTTGGAGGTCTCCATTTATGGTATCTTTTTGACTTATGAAAAGAACATGTATATGTCTTGTCTTTGCATTTTTATTTGCAAGTCTGGTCTTTTGCATGTCATATTCTAGGAGGAATCATTGTCAAAAGTCATGAATTCTATGACCATCTTTTACTGTGCACATATTTTTTCAACAGACAGTAAGATTCTCTAGTAAATCTCTTCAAGACTGAAAGAGTTAAGATCAATATTCTTTTGTCTGAGCTAGAACTAGATGTGATTAGAGAAGCTTTTTTGGGAAAGACATCAGGAATTCTTATTTTAAAGTTGCATCTGTAGCTCCACTAAGGAGATAGAACCTTTTTTCCATTCTCTGATAATGTTTGTCAAGATCCTTTCTTAAGAGAGAACAACATTTCATTTTGAAATATTCATCTCTAGCCATATCATCATACTTTGTTGTGTTGCCAACAAACTCTTGATGAAAAGTGGTGAGGACTTCTGCAATTGACTGGGCATGATAGAATCTTAGCATAGTTGCTTCTGCTAACCTTACAAACCAATCTCTCAATGTTCCTGTGAATCTGGAAGTGAATTCTAAGATTATGGCTGAAAATATGGAATTAGGATGTCTTTGCTGGACTTCTATCCAAGCATAGAATTCTTGAATTCTGTCTTTCCATTTGTGAGGAGGAATGTCACCGAATGTGAACCATGGACCATTTTGTGGCATAGGAGGAACTTGTGGATTAGTTTATGGGACATTTGTATCCATTTCTTCTTCTAGCGGCTCTTCAGTTTGGTAAGCAAGTTGTTGATGGGTTGTTCCACTTTGTTGTGAAGTGGCGATTTGCTATGAATTGAGTTGTAGGAAAATATTTTGGGTCAAGGTCATTGTCAGAGAGTTCATACTCTAAGCTTTCTGGAGAAAGGTAAGGTATTTATAGAACTTGGCTTTCTAAGTGAAGAATATTTTGAAGGGCTTGTTTTTCTAGGAAAGCTGTGATGGTATTTTTGGATTTGGGTTGTTGGACCTTATGGGAATGGGCTATTTCCTTTTGTTTTTGAGATTGGGTAACTGTTTGAGAAATAGGAATTGGTTGATCTGGTTTGGAAGTAATAGTATGAGGTATATCATGTCTTATAACAACAGGTGTTTAGGTTATTCTCTAGAACAGTATGGGCTGGAACATAATTGGGTTGAACAGTTTGGTCTGGAACAGTACTGGGTCGAATAGTACTGGGTTTTGGTGCAGAGATGGGTTTTTTTGCCTAAATTGAGTTGTTCCATGAACTGTTTGTGGAAAAGTTCAGAAAAGAGGCCAAATTGTTCCAGTTCTGCAAATGAAGGTTGATGAACAGGAGGTAGTGTATACAATAGTTGATGTGAAATAAGAAGATATAAAGAAGTAAACATCCCTAGTGGATCAGTGAATGAATGAGATTTGAGGAAATCTTGCTTGAGATCTTGCTTTAGTGAAACAATATCTCTTTCAAGTTTCTGAAGATGGACAACTTTAGTATCAAAAGTTAAGTCATATGACCTAGTAAAGATCATATTCATCAATTCACCTTTTTGTTATGTTTGCTATCTTTCAAGCTATCTTAACAACTTATACAATGCTTCATATTGTGCTTTTGTTGATTATCCAAGACAAAGACTTTGTTTGTTACCTTGTCAACTTTAGTTTCAATTCTCTGAAGCACCTTGTTATGTGCTTATGCATTCTGAGTTTACCAGTTTAATACTGATTCTGCTGCTGAAATCAATTTGGAAGTTCCTTCATGTGTAACTGTCAAAGGTCGGACATGTGGAGCAGTCCGCACGTGAGAGGCAATGTTTGTGTTTTCTTGGAGAGAGGAAAATTCAACATCATATACGAATGGGGAAGATGGTGGTTGATACATGGGTATCGTAGGTATTGGTTCAGGTTTAATGGGTTTAGGTTTTGGAACTAACTTGTAACAGGGCAAAGGTAATGGTTTGGGTTTTTCTGGAGGTATAGGAGGTAAAGGATCGGGAGAATTAGAAGGATTATCCCATGAAGGTGGTGCAGGTGGTAATGAGTTTTCATAGTGAGAAGGTGGGGAATATGAAACAACATAGTCATATTTACTTGACGGTTGTCCCAACAAATCAATAGAGGGATCTCCATCTCATTCCACTTATTTTACATGACTTTACTCTTATCACATATATTTTATAAAACATGTTTATTTATAATAATAATAATAATAATAATAATAATAATAATAATAATAATAATAAACATTATTATTATTATTATTATTATTATTATTATTATTATTATTATTATTATTATTATTATTATTATTATTATTATTATTATTATTATTATTCCAAAATTCATTCCAAGCAATTAGTATGATAAATAAATCATTTATATTATTTTTAGCAACGAACACAATATTAATTCAAGCTAATTCAATTTAAGCAAGATTTTCATGAAAATGATATTATATTATATTTTTTTAATAACTCAAAATAATAAATTTATGGTTTATTGCCTTAAAAGCATGCACAAACATTTTTCTCTTTTTTGGCCTTTAGACCTTCAAGCCTTCTTCTCCTTCCCTTTGTCTTCTCTTCCTTCTTATATATATTTCTCTCCCAAAGATATACCCAAAATAAATAAAAATCCTTTTATCATAAATCTAATATCCTCTCTCTCTCTCTTTCTCCATATATATCATAAGTTTGCCTCCTTTTAACCTTACTAACTTAAACTTTTCTTTTATTATGTATTTCTTTTAAAAGTCCTTAAATACTTCATAAACTATTTTTTTCATTATCATAAATCTTTCTAACCTTCTCTTCCTTCTTAGATCATATCTCATTATATAGAGCCCTTAAAAAGCTCTAACACCACTTTTCTCAAGAAATAAATAAGAAGAAATTAAAGAACAACTTACTTTCACTTACTCCATCCATGAACATCCTTGTTAGCTTTATCTCTCTTATTTTAAAGCTCTTTCTCCCCTTCTTTCTTCTCTTTTTACGTTTCTCTAGGTCATTAAGTGCACAAACCACTATTTTCTTGCTCTTTATCTCACTATTTTCAATTTTTCTCTCTAAAATGAAGTTTTAACTATGGATATGGAGTTGTGAATGTGCATGGCTGGTGTTTTACAAAAAATTTAAATTTAAAATAAAGAAGAAAGGAAGAATAATTAAAATAATTTTCAATATATGGGTCCACACCTTTAATTATGGTTTAATTATATCAAAATCATGCATTATTAATGGATAAATGATGAAAAGTTATTTCTCCCTCCATTATGGAAACCTTATAAAAATCTATCCAATTTGTATTTATTTAAAATTTTCACTTTAATCCCTCAATTTTACCAATTTTTTACTTTTTCCCCAAAATTTTATATCTTTTGCAATTAAGTCTCTTATCATATTTCATCACTTTTCCACATACTAGACACTTAATTAATCACTTCTATAATTATGTTACCATTATTTTATCATCAACCTATAAATTTCTAAATTTAGATTTTGATTGGTTCAATATGTCAATTTCGTGACACGTATGACTCGAGATATAAATTAGTAGATGTGACAATTTTTGGTTCAATCGTAGTGCTAATACTCAAATTTGAGAAGAGGAGAAAGGAGATTTTATGTCATGGATTAATAATCAATTCACTATGGAGAAAATTCATTTACCTCTTCTTTGAAGACCCCCAATCTGCCCATGATCCTCCATAGACCTCTTTTTTTTTTTTTCTTTCAATTCCTTCACTTTTATACCTTTAGCTTTGCTTTAGTCTACCCCTCCATTGTTTTTTCTTCAAGAAATACTCGTGGCCAAAGCTAGGATTCCCTTTCTTTTTCTCACCCATATTGGTGAGGTTTTGAAGAAAAAGTATGTAAGAGATGAAGAGCATAGAAAAAATGGATGGGTCCATTTCAAACTTTATATACTTAGTTTAAGGAGGGAATTAGGTTGGGGAGAAGACATGTGGTTGACATGCACACCAACTCCATTTTAATCAAAATAAATTAACCTAATTAAATTATTATTCAATTCCTTTCTTGCCGAATTTTCTTTTAGTCATCGAACTTTCATTTCTTTCAATTTCTTCCACAGATAAATTGTCTTTTCATTCACATCCCATACTAAAGTTTTTGTACTTGTTTATAACTACTCGTTCAAATTTATGCTCTAGTCAATCCAACATACTCGATTCGTTGCATACACGATGCAAATCTAAACTTGCAGGCATTACAATTACCCTCATAAATTTTATTAGTTACAAATCACTTATTTTCTCCAAATTATTTTTTTTCAATCAATAATTTATTTATAATTACAAATATGAAAAATATTATAAATAATAGTTAAACTATTAAAAATATTTATTTTCTTATGATAAAAAATATAATATATTTCTAATTCTTATATATGATATTAAAAAATAACTAATATCTTTAATGGTAATTTAATATATAAACAACAACTAATAATATATTTTTACTAAATACATGTATTTTTTTCTAATAAGCTTATTACCAGCAACTATTAACTAGTAGTTATCTTCAACTACTAAACTAAATGTCTATGGGGTGGCAATTCTCTTTAATTGTAACAACTACTTTAGTTGTCTTTGACCCAATGTGTGTCATCTCTCGATCCTAGTAGCTAAATTAGTCTTACTGCCATCCTAAGAGACTCAAAATTTGAGCCACAATTTTGTAATCCTTTCAAAAGATAAAATTATGGGAAAGAATAACATTAATCTTGTCAGTACATGTCATAAAATGTTGCAAATACAAATATAATTTAATAAAAAGGCTAATTATAAGAAAACCCTAATGTATAGAGATTTTAATTTAAACTTAAATAAAAAAAATCTTTCTTATTAATTCTAACAATAAAGTCTCATTTTACTTTTAATTTGCATAATTTTTGTATGTCTAAGGTCTAATTGAAGGACAAATATCGAGTTAACATGCTGACTAAGATTAAAATGTCATATTGACCCACTGACTATGTGACACATTGACTCCTAAGTATTATTCATTTTGGGAGAAAACTTTGGCACATTTTACGCCAATTTATGGAGAAAAAGCCATCATGTTGCACAATCAATAAGCCAACATGATATTTTAATCCTAGTGAGCATACTAAGATATTTATGTCAATAAGACAATAGATGGTTAGTTAGGGTGTAAATTGGAAGCAAAATAAGACCTTGGGATTCAAATATCCTAATAAAAAATTTATTAGAACTTAAATTGAAAAAACCTCTTTACGTTAGAAATTTTTTCCCGTAATATAAAAATTAAAAGTATTTTACTTATAAATTTCTGGTGAAGACTAAATTCGAGAAATTGATGTGGTAATTACTTAGAATAATATGTATTTTTCACTTTGGCACATGTGAACTTTATATTTTTTTTTTTAAAATATTACCAAAAAAATAAAGTTAACGATAAGATTATCGAAAGTAATTGAAACTAATGATTAAGGGCACACATTTCATGTTTGTATTGATGAAATGACTCCATTATTAATGAAATGACTCAATTATTAGGTTCGAACCTACCTTGACGTGATATGTCTCATGCATTATTTTAGCTTTGGATTTTCCTTACATGCACAGGATACATGTCTCTCTCTCCTTCTTTAGATTTAAGAGATGATTGAAAGATTCACTTTCAATTTATTGTTTTAAAAATGAAAAGGTACCATTCATTGCAGGGTAATTTATCAAAATTATGTTATTTAATAATAAAATACTAAATAGGTGTCAAATCAATATTTTTTACAAGATTGATGCATAATTACACAAAATAATTTTTTAAAAAAATTCAGTTCTTGCCAGATGTAAAATGACAAAATCAAAGCATCGAAACTGCGATTTTGAAAAGAGAATTGTTTTATTTTTGCGCATAGAGTGCACAAAATGGAAAGATTTTCTTAGAGTTTCATGCAATATATATATATATATATATTTTAAATTGATAATAAAAAAATTATTAGAGTTTAAACTGAAAAACCTCTATATATTAGGAATTTTTTATAATTTCCTTCTAATATAAAAAATTAAAAGTTTTTGCTTATAAATTTCTGATCAAGACTAAAATTGAGAAATTGATGTAGAAATTACTTATATAACATCTATTTTTCGCTTTTCCATATGAGAAAGCAAAATTTTATATTTTAAAAAATATTATCTAGAAAATATAATTAAATATAAAATTATCCAACTAACTAAAACAAATGATTAAAGGCTCGCATTATTAATAGCTTTAAATAACATTTTTATAGGTTCCAATGCACCTTGACGTGATATGTCTCATACACTATTTTAACTTTAGGTTTTCCCTATTTTCACAAGAAATATGTCTCTCTCTTTTAATCCAGTGATGTTTTCTCTTTCCTTCTTTTAGACTTTTAAGTAATATGATTGAAAGTTTCACTATCCATTTATTGTTTAAAAATGAAAGGGTACCATTCCATTCATTGCAGGGCAATTTATTAAAATTATGTTATTTAATGATAAAATACTAAATAAGTGTCAAATTAAGATTTTTTAGGATATATTTAATATTATATTTGGAAAAAATATTTTTAGAAAAAAAATTTATTTTTATTTTTTTTAAATTTTGAAAACTGGGAGAGAAGTAGATAAATAAATATTTTTTTCAAAAGTAGGTTTAAGAAAAAACAGTTTATAAAAAAATAAAAAATAAGTCAATTAAATTAAAAAAATTATAAACTTATTTTTTTGAATATTCAAGAGTAATCTCAAACACTCTTTGCAAAATTCATGTATAATTACACAAAAATAAATTAAAATAAAATTTTCAGTTCGTGCCGGATGACGTAAAATGACAAAATAAAGCTATAATAAAAATCGAAACTTCGATTTTTGAAAAGAGAATTGTTTTATTTTTGTGCATAGAGTGCACAAAATCGAAAGATTTTCTTTAAGTTTCACGCAAGATTTTTCTTTTTTTATTCCCTACAAAGTGAATTAGTCATCAAAATTAAACCATGAATGCCTCAAGTGTAATTTGATATTAAAAAAAAAAAAAAGGAATGTCTAACTGTGAATTATCAAAATATGAATGGGCATAGAACACATAGGACGGTAGCAAAATTAAAAATGAGGTTTCAGTTTATTTATTTTGGACAATTTTACCGGGGTCTAGATAACTTTTTTTTTTTTTTAAAGATATGAACTGTGATATTTTCAATGTTTTTAAAACCAGACCAGACCGCTTGGTCAAATCGAGTTAACTGCAAACCGGTGACTGGTTGGTCTAATTCCATTAAAAACACAGTTGGAGACTGGGAGCAAAAAAAATGATTCATATTGGAAAAAACCGATGAACCGGCGAATCGGTCATAACCTGGTATTTAATAAAAAAAAAAACTAATAGATCTATTCTCTGCCTCTCCCTTTCCTCGAAAGTTCTAAACTTATACTCTGCAAAATGGGATTTTTCCTGCAAGAGAAGAAAGCAACAACCTTTCACTTTCTTCCATGTGTTTGTTTCTCGAAACAAAGCAAGAGATTGAGTGTGGGTGTTTATGTCACGAAACCATATTTATGTATTTCAAAAAAATAAAAAAATAAAAAGGAAAAATGTGAGAATGAAGAGAGAGTTCTATAATTTTCAAATCAGTTAAAGGAAAGTGGGAAAAATAATAGAAAGGGTGAGAAGAGAAAATCCTTCGAAAAATAAAACAAAAGGAAGAGAAAAGTTGAGAAGGGGAGGAAGAAAAAAGGAGGTTGGCAGCAGGCGTTGAGGAGATATAAAGTTATGGTGGTGAGTTAGGGTTTAAAATTTTTAAATCATTTAATGAAAATTAACAAAAATAAAATGAGGCTAAAAAGTGTTGAACAGCATTCAATCGATTTAATTTTGAAACTAACTGATCTAAACCAAAATAATCGAATTACAATATAAATATAAAAGTACTAAATGTATCAATCTAACAATCTGAATTGAACTAATATATGTCGGTTATGTTTGGTTAATTTAGTTTAACTTGAATTTTTTAATTTATGAGCATGTCTTTTCTCCATAGTAGTATATGTTTTCCTTTTCTTTTTCATTTTCTACCAATTTCCATTAAGTTCACTAAAAGTATTTAACTAAGTATTTGTGAATAAGAAAGGGAACTCCCATTAAAGTAAAGGATGTACTATTAGTTATAAATTGAGAAAATGAAGTAAAGGAAAAAAAAAGTTGTTAGGGAGGCGAATATGGATGCGACAATAATAAGAAAGAGGATTCCAGTGAACTTAATGGTGCTTAGAGGAGCATTAAAATAATTTATAAAGCAGAAGACCACACAAAAATTAGTCTCTGAACTAATGCATACCAACACAAAAAGAAACTATAAGCATATCTCTTACCTTGAAGGCTTGACAGTGGTCGGCGATATCTTGAGAATGGGCTTTTTTCAGTTTCAATCAAAAACTGTTCACTGGACAGCTAGAGAATGGAAGCTTTTTTCAGTTACAAATAATAGGATTTTCATCATTTACAATTGTGTTTATATCTAGATTAATAATAAATGACATTGAAAATACAGATAGATAAGTACAATTTATACTCATTGACTAGATAAACCAGTGAATCTCATAAAATATAGAATTGAGATATTTAAAGTTAACATATAGATACATGTTAGAATTGTAACTCACCAGTATAGACCTCGGATCGCGAACCCATTGTAGGGTGACAATTACAATAATCATAGTCTAAATTTGGGTTAAAAATAATAATTGGATATTAAAAAAAAATTGGGTATGATTTTAAGAAGAAGAATATAATTAAAGGCATTTTTTAGGCAAAGTATAAGAATAGTGGTTATGTACTACAAATACAATATTTTTAATAAGATTTTTCATGTGACAAATTGATTTAAAATATATATTTGTGAATAAAGTATACATGGGGTTTTATATGGACTTTAAGATGAAAGGACCTATATGGATATTGAAAAGGGGCCAAAGTGACGTTTTTGCTAAATGGGTGTAAAAACTCATCTCCTTTCCCATTTCTCTTCATTTTTAGCTGCCCACACTCTCTCTCTCCCTTCTCTAAAACATAGACAACCTGAAATTGTTATTTTTTACATCTTGTCATGCTCAAATGGATGACCAAACTGAAGTTAATAAGAAAATTTTAGGGTCTTTATTACATGTTGTGGTTAGTGAGAATTCAAAAACTTGGGAAGATTGTTTGTCTTGAGTTGAATTTGCATATAATAGAAGCATTTATTCTTTTATAGGTTATTCACCATTTAAGATTGTATATGGTTTTAATCTACTAACATCTTTAGATTTGCTGCCTTTACATTTGAATGATATTTCTAACTTAGATGCGCAAAAAAATGCAAAATTGGTTAAGTCCATACATGAGAAGGCAAAGTAACACATTGAAATGAACAACAAAAGTTATGTATAAAAGGCCAATCAAGGGTGTAGGGTTGTGAAAGTTGAACCTGAAGATTGGGTTCAGTTCATTTCAGGAAAGAGACGTTTCCTAACCAAAGAAATCTAAGTTAGATCCAAGAGGCAATGGAACTTTTTAAATGGTTGACAAAATAAATGACAATGCCTATGAGATTGATTTGCCTAGTGAGTATGGTGTTTTAACTACTTTTAATGTTGCTGACCTTTCTCATTTTGATAATATAGGTGGTGATTTGAGGATAAATCCTTTTGAGGAGGGGGGAGGGGAGGGAATGATACGAGCGAATGTATGGATTGTAACACCCTCTTACCTCACTTTAGTTCAGCAAGGTAAGTAAGTATTATCCGACTAACTGTCTTATAAGATTAGGTAAATGAAGTATAATTTTTTTTCTAAAAATATTACAGACTCCAAAATATAATTATTACAAGCACTAATGTTCAAAATTTTATTTATTTATAAAATATATTATTTTACATTCAAACTATGTCCATTATATTAAAGATACACATTCCTAATATATACTAGATGAAATAGAACTATAATTTAATTTATAAAATTTTTGACAAAATATACCAAAATAGTTCAAGGCTTTAAGCCATTTTTCGTCCAAGTATCCTTATTTTTCTGACAACTATACTATCGATGGTTTTTCTTTAGAACCTGCGCGAAATGAAACCATTCTCACTAAGCTACTAGCTTAGTGGTGCTTCAAGGATAATAATCTTACATACATATATTTTCTTACATGTCATTTAATAATTTCACAAATAAAACACAAAATAAAAGAATTATATGAAATTAAATAAATGTCATCAAACATTTAATATGTAACAATTTTGATTTAATGCAACATTATTCAATGACATACTTTTATATTATTATTGTTTTTCATTTTTTTGTGCTCATAACACATATAATCGAACTAACTAATAAGAATAACGGAGTTGTCATTACCAAATTTCATAATATTGCGCCAAACGCTTTTATAATAGTGTTATTACCAACTTTTGTAATATTATAATTACCTGCTTAATAATTTTGCGCCAAATGCATTTATAAATTTGTCATTACCAGTTTTTATATTTAGCACCAAATACCTTAACTCCCCTAATTGACATACCAAACTATTCTCTATTATAGTTTTAGATTAAATGTCTCAAGGTTTAACTATTTTTATATTTTTTTACAATATTTTCAAAAATGATAATTGTATCAAATTTTCATATATATGTTTATTTATTTTTTTTATTTGTTCCAATTGTTATTGCATTAGAATCTCACACATAAATAATTTACTAAATATTTATAATTATAATTAAAGTTAAAATTCACATTAATTACTATATATAATCATCATACCACATGCAAAAGCCCAATATATCAAATTTTTGTCTATGACAGATTTCGGCCCTGATTTTGGGCCTTATTTTTAGCTCATTTATAATTCGAATTTGAATTTATAGTCTTATAATATTTTATATCTTATTGTCTTAGCTTTCATATTCATCAAAAATCATTCAAAACAAATTTTTCTATCAAAAGTTATGACCCTTTTAATGAAGTGCGTTTCATTAGTTTTATCAAGTATTTTATAGGTATCTACAGATACGAGATTTCATGTCCAATTGTTAGCCCATTTACAATTAGATTTTGAACTTAGATTCTCAATAAAAGTTTTAAAATTATGAGTCAAATTTTATTTCCAATTGATTTCATCTCAATATCATTATTATAGCATTAGTTATAATCAAAATACTCATGACTACTCCAAAATTTCTATAGTAGGATCATCATTTGGCACAAACCTATCTATTAATTACATTCATCATATGCATTCATTTTTATGTCAAAGTTTCTAGATCACAGTTATATTTACATATCTTAATGATTTCACACCATTTGATCCCATTACCATATAAAATATTAAAAGTAACAAATAATCACATTCCATGTCAAACCTCATTCATATCAACATTAATATATAATTTCGAACATTTAAAAAACATACAAGATTTTTATCAATGAAACACATACCTAATCAGTCTAGGAGCTTCTCTTTTTCCTTTTTTTTTTCTCCCATCACTAATTTGTTTTCTTCTTGCCTTTGTCACCCTCTTGAGGGCCTCTCATTTGCTCATTTGATTTTCATACACAACCATACCATATCTCATTCCTATCATTCATTACCAAAATTTTTCATGCCTTTATAAAATTCTAATCCTCTTAATATGTTTTATACTTTAATTTAGCCAAAAAGTACTAAGGTTAAACTTCCTTCTTCATATGTCATGGCTGCCTAAAAATCTTATCATAAGTCCCAATTTATTTTCTTCAAATCAACACTCTAATCACAATTCATTTATCAACAATTGTGTTGCTCCTAGGTTAATTTCAATTTTTTCCAAATTGCCTTAACTTAGGCAACTCCTCATTCCTCCATTAGAGTTATCTTTCTCTAGTTTTTAAGTAATAAAACAATTAACTAAAATCAAATATCATTAATTAAAAGTTTAACTTCATTTTTCTTCGACTAGTTACAAATTTCAAATTCTAGTTCCATTCTTGCCAAATAACCTTAATCTACCAATCCTAATCATATTTATCATCCTTATGAGTCTCAAATGGAAGGAAAAAAGTTGAACTTAAGAAAAATAAACTCATCTTAATGGTTTTCCAAGGTGGACCGAATCTGTCCCAAGGTTCCTTCCTTTTCTTTTCTTCTCTCTTCCTTCCTGCTTGCTCCTTAGCTCCCTTTCATGGCAAGAACTCTTTAATTTTGAATTTTTCTCTCTCAAAGTTAATTTTTTTTCTCTCCTTTTCAAGCTTGAATTGAAGCAAAAATGGTGGCCTTTGGAGGGAGAGGTGGACGACACAAAAAGGTGAAGAGAGGAAGAAGATGAGTTAGATTTTTTTTAGGTGGAAGAATGTAGAATTTGTCATTTTTTTAACTTTTATACTAAAATTAAGGAGTGGGTCCCACTAATTAAAATTAATCCTAATTTTCATTGGTGTATTAATTTAATTAATCTTGATTAACTTTTAAACTTTGAGAAATTCCTTATTTTCCACCAATTTCCTCATCTTCACACTTTTTCCCCCAACAATTCCAATAATATCGATTTTTTCCGTAGGAATTTTTTCCATTTCTAGCACTAATCTTTTTAATTACCAAATAATAATATCCTTAATTATTTTTCCTTATTATTAGTCATTTTTTATGGGTTCAAATTTAGATTCTGATTAAACCAGCGCACCCCACTACGGTCACACGCATTCGAGGCCTAAATCACTAGATCTTACATGGATCATGGTTTTTCACGCCAAGGAGATAAGAGATTGGTAATGCCACTTGGACCAATCACAAAATTAAGAGAAAATAAGCTTAAGGCAACTTTGCAAACATATGTTCAAAGTTTGGTGACAAGAGACATCAAAGAAGTGGAATGGATCAAGCTTGAAGAAAGATCATCATTGGGTGGTCCAAAGCTTATAACCCTCATTTGGGCGTATGAAGACCAAGATTAACCCAATAGGCTAGTCAATAATCCCATATTCAAGCTTCAAAGTTTTGTGCAATTCATTTGGAGGTCATGTGCAAGACATGTGCAAGTCATATGGTGGTCATATGCAAGAGACATATGCAAGGCATGTGCAAGAGAAAGTATGTGCATATCATGTGGATTCAAGCAATATTGGCTTATTTATGTATTTAAGGCCTAAGTCAAATATGGGTCATAAGCTATTCTTTTTGTATTGGGCATATGGCATTTAAAATAAGTCACATGGAGCTTAGTTTAGTTAGTTGGGCATGTGCACCTTTAAAAACAAGCCCATGTAGCCACCTCCTTATTTATTTAAGTCATTTATTTCGTTTTTCCTTATCAGAAAAGGATTCCTATTAATTAGTTGTCAAATTTCTAACTTTAAGAGATTTAGATAGGATGAGTTATAAGTCCCAATCTTTAAGGGATAAGAGTAGTTATCTTTAGAATTCCTTTTTCTTATAGGACTTTAAGTCATTTGAGGTATAAAAACCTTCCGAAAATGTATATGGCAGCAAATTATATGAATAATATAATTTTGAGAAATTTTCTTCAAGAAATGCGTGTTCAACACCTTGGTATACTAAGGACTATTTCACTAATCAAGTTAGTAATGACTTTGTAGGGTGTCCTAATTCTTTCTTATACTCTTTGTTACTAATTCCTTGCTTATTTGGGGGTGAAGGGTTTAATTAACAATTTATTAGAATTGATGATTTGATTCTGAATTGATTTGGAGATTGTTAGGACTTAGATTCTAGGGGGTTATCGCATCACATTGGCCAATATAGTGTTGATAGTGTAGAATGTAAAAATGCTCTATATTTTTGCATGATTTCACTACACTGGAATTTCCATATTCAAGCCTATGACTATCCATTCATGACTGTGAATTATGTGGCACGAAGTTGTGATTTTAGGCAGATCCATGCCCATAGTCACAACTAGTTTCACAACCACAAACCATGAAACATGGCTTCAGACCCAGGAACCCACTTGTTCACCACTTGCTTAAATCTTTTATGACCGTGAATGAACACTTGCATGTGATAATTGGACTAGAAGCCTTCACGGGCATAATCACTGCTTGATTCAGATGCACCAACCTGTGGAAGACATGTTCACAACCATGAATGTCAGTTCATAGTCGTGAACCAGGATATGAATGTGATGAATAATGATTGAGGATTACATGATTGAATATGGTTTTAATTACGATATGTCATAAAAATTACTATTATAAGAAGTAGGCTATGAATAAGGAATACACATGAATGGACACACATTGATTATCTTATAAATTGATGATCATTTTTTCATGTTATGGAAAAGTGAATGGTGTTTCACATGAACTAAGGTTAAATTATATCATGATATGCCATGATTTTAGACTATCCTAGAAAACATGTTATTAACATGAATGTGTATGAAAATTTTAAGGCTTGATTTGAGAGGATCAAATAGGGTCGGCCATAATTCGGAACCGCCGGTTCCCCAGTCTTAAGAATTTAGGATCAAACTAGAACTATTGAGACCTCGATTTGGGGCTGGTTTGGAACCAGTAATTAGGCTGGTTCCAACAATTATTTTATTATCAAATTTAAAGTATTTTAATAAAAATTATACAATTAACATAATAAATAAAGACAATTAAAATTATTAAAATTTAGTAATAATATTTATTCATAGAATTAAACTTAATTGTGGGATAAATTTGAAACTAAAAAATTAATTTGCCTTGTTAATTTGTTTATAAAGCAAGAAAAAATATTAAGTTAGAAAAAAGTGAAAAAATTGGGCAATAAGTTATATTAATAACTTATCAAATATTAATTCGTGTAAATTATAAATTTGCAATAACTAATAAGCTATAAAGAGAATGAAAATTTAGAGAAAAAATAAATTAACTTATTAAATATTAATTTATGACTTTCTGTGTGTAATAAGTTAGATTGTTATAAAGAAAAAGAGAAATTTGATTATGAGAAATTATATGTTAGAATTTAGAAATTATTCTTTTTATTTTATAAAGTAATAAATTATAAAAATTATAATTGGACTAAAGATCTAATCAATTTCATATTTTTATTTTAAAAAATAATTTAATTATAAAAATTTTGAATTTTTATTTAAAAATAATAATATTAATAACTAGGCTTGAATTTTTTTTACCATTAATTAAACTTCCTATATATCATCTTGTATTTTAGAGGAATCAAAACACACGAAATTCTCTGCCTTTTAAATTTTAATTGTTGACCCTCCTTTTAGCTTTTTTTAATAAGAATTGTCGATGCCGAATATGCAAACATTTCCATCGATCATGAATGTCCTCATTTTCATTTTTCTCAATTTTTTGTTGTCTTAATGTCGTTTTAGTCTAATAATCAACATATACTTGAGTTTCTAGCGATTCGAAAGCTAAGTTAGATCGCATCTCATCTAAAATATTACCTCTCATACTAAACATTTGTTCAATGACAACAATTGGGATTGGACTTGATTTTTTTTTTTTTTGTAATTTGGGAGAAGACGAGATAAGTATTGTGATATTAACTCCACTAATCAAGGACTAAAAAATCTTAACCTGTCTTACTATCACCAAACTCAAATATAATTGTTAGATAAATGTTAAGTTCAGCTGAACCAGAGGATAATCTTAGTTTTTTGTGTGTTTTTGCAACATTAAACAATCACCCTCTCTAATTTTGGTTCATTCATTCTCAACTTGACTAGTAATGCCACTATTAATAGTAGTAAGAATATTATAAATCATACTAAATTCCATGAATAAATCACTAGTTACTTTTTTTACATAATTAATTATAGCATCAATGCTAACATCATCAACTAAATCTAAATAAGAATAATAAAGACTCAAATAATCATATAAACTATCTATTTTACATCTAGAATTTAAAAACACAATATGCAAGATTAATCAAAGGAATAAATTTAAAATAATTCAACCATTTATTTTTCAATATATAAATAAAATCATGCAAAATTTAATCATTAATATATTCTTGAAATGTATCAACAATATTAATACATTCATATTATTGGAAATAAATGTGCACAATAATTTTCTATATCTAATGACTCATTGAGTAATTCATAAGTTGAATTCAAATTAGAGGAAACATCCCTTAAAAATTTTGGGTCTTTTACCATTTTTTCGATAAAATCAAGCCTATGATTTTATTGTTTGTAGATGTGACCATAAATCTAAAATTGTTTCTTTGATTGGAGCAATTATACTATTCAAAGACTTCAAACTATTTTGAAAGTATAAATTTAATCATTGACATATACATCTAACATGAAAAAATCTATCTCTAATGTTAGGTTGATATAATGTTTGAAGTACTTGGATTGAGATGATATTTGTCATTGCATTTTCAAAAGAAATTGAAAAAATTTTATTAACTAATCTATATTTTTCTAAAATAGTTTTTATCATTTTAAAATTATTATTGACGGTATGTCGATCATTAAAAACTCTAAATGCAAGTAATTTTTTTGTAATTATCATTCACTATTAATCCAATAACATGTAAGACTCATATAAAAATGCAGTTGTCAATGATCACTTCAAATATCACTATAAATATAAACACGTCAATGTAGAGAAACAAATATTTTGCACAATTCTTTTTCATTTTCTTTATACAAATTAAATAAAACTCATTTAAGAGTATTTTTAAGTACACATTTAGCATATAAAATTTAATGTATTTTGACATTAATTAGCAAAACCTATATTTTTTTATCAAAACTAAAAGATAAATGTTTCATACTTGTCATATCCATTAATTTAGACTATGAGTCATGTGTATTGCTAAATTGATGCGTTAGACCAATCGGAGTCAAATTCAAATTTTGACCAAAAACTAATTAAATTTATGATTAATAATTATGAAAAATGTTAAGTAAAGCATATTAAGGGTGTAAAGATGTTAGATTACGGTAAAAGACTAAAATAAAAAAATTGAAAAGTTTTGGAGTAAATTTATATTTTATTGAAAGTTGGAGGATTAATTAGCATATTTACCAATTTAACATATAAATTGAGCAAAATATCAAAGTTTAAGGTCTTATGGTGGGTCCTATGTAACATCACACCTCTTATGCATTTTAGTATAACCTATCCAAATATCAAGTAATCATACATGGTGTACTGGAAAGGTAAAATACCCTGTTAACAATAGTAGTAAAATTTTTTTCATATCCTGTAATATAATTCCATGACTTTGCAAGTCTCATATCCTATAATTTCATTCAATGACTTGCAAGTCTCATATCCTGTAATATTATTCACTGACTTTGCAAAGTTAACACTGAGGTTTTCACCACAATATAATATATCACATATATCAAAACATAAACTTTACACATAAGTATTTTCGAGTTGATTTCATTTATACATATTTAGACTCATTCCAAAATGACTATACATATTCAAGCACGTAAATACAAAAACACATATGACATATTTTCATGCTTGTGTGGAATGCAATGAGAGAGAGAGAGTGATGAGGCTCGACCAGTGACCTGGGCTCCATGTCTTTTATACGCTACTCAAAATGAGCTATCACTTTTCTTTACCTGAAAAATGATGCAAATTGATGAGTTGCGGCTCAGTGAGAATAACCATCCAATGAGCTCTAAAGTACCAAACAACTCATAGTAATAAATCACAATTCCAATATATACCATGTATTCCATTCCATTCATCAGTATCATATAAGTATCAATAAAGTTGAAACATATAATCATTACTCTTTATGTATGCAAATGCTTTGCTTATTTCATTTTGTTGTGACCAAGTTAAACAGACATTGCCCCGGGTTTCCATGTGAATATTTGCCATGTGAACATTTGCATTTGCATTTGCATTTGCTAGCTAGCTTGATCATTTGTTTCGTTTGCACACTTGTTGGGCCATAGGCCTCTTCTTTTGCTTTACAATATCGATTAACTAGTCACAACGCCTTTTTAGCCCATATGCATATGCACTTGTATTTAAGCATTCATCAACCATTGCATCTTTATCATATACAACATACATATATTCCATATATACCTCATATGTCAAGCATATACCTTGCATATACTATACATATACCATGTATATATATATCACATTTGTCAAACATATACCTCAAATATACCACAAGTATACCATTTATATGTACCACAATGTCACAAATTATCCATCATTGCATTATCAAGGACCAATCTTGACAATCACATGAATCACATAGCAAGCAACATTCATTTGCACTAAAGAATTCAATCGATAATTAGACTCAACGTTCCCCTTTGATTCCGACCCCTAACTTATTGTCTATCTGCTCCTTGTGGGTCTCCAATATGTTGCGAGCCTAATATGAAAACATAATCGATTAACTCATGATTAGAGAGACTTAATGTGGCTTAAACAAATTAATATGCATTGTTCATGTCAATAGTTAAGATTTTTCCTATGAGGCAGTGTGACCTTATGGGACTGTTTAGCCTATAACTTTTTCTATAATTGACCAATTACTCTGATTATTGTTCCTCATTAACAATAACACATAATTATAGCACATATTCAATTTTCAGACCAATTGGATCATTGTATAATATTTGGTGGAATTTCTAAGAGTGTTCTGGTTTCTGCCCTGTTTTCTGCCTTTAGGCAATTTCAGGGTACTCATTTGGGTTCATCATAAATTACACTCTATAAGTCCTATTTTAATGAACATTTACAAACACTTATATGGGTTCATATGTAACATGTTTCATGTTTAAAACTTGTACCAATTATGTCTCTAAGGTCTTCTAATTATACCAAACATATTACTGTTCCAGAATAGAATTGGCTTCCGGACAAGTATGATTTCCAAAGGCCATAACTTAGTCTATGAATAACCAATTAAGCTCAAATTAGTAACATAATTTAGCTAAGACATATACCTCTAACTTTCATGTTTTGATAAATTACACAATCTAGCTCTAACAAGCTCAAATTATCCAACCAATGTACTGGAGCTGCCCAGGGCACTCAGTAGGCAGTTCAAACTATGGAACAGTCATGGTTCCATTCACCATAACTCACCATTTACAAGACCTATGAACCTTAAATTTGGTATACAGATACAACACACATATATCTACAACCGTTATGTTTTGAGAGACTTCAAATAAGGGATTTAACATATTCGAAATCACACCACACAGTAGCTAACTTGGTTAGGGTTTACACCCTGACCAGTTTCAGTACGAAGAGCATATCTCTCACTAGACATAACATATTACAAAAAATTTTACATATCCACAAATATAAGATATAAAGGAACAACTTTTGTGTTTTACACATTTCCAGAATAAATTTCTATTAATATCAAAATTGGGGTGCAATTCAGTGCCTAATATTGAACCTAAGCAACTCAAATCAACCCTATAGCAATAAGAATTGATTACTTACCAAGAACAACCTTGAAAGGGATCAATTAGCTTCAAAAACTAGATGAAACAAGGAAGAATTGAAGTCTGAAATGGAGGAAATTGAAGAAGAAGTCTGGCTGGAGTGAGGAGGCAGAAATGGGGAAAGATATATGAAGATAAAGCCAACTTGTTGTTTGTCATTTTCTCATTTTCTCTTCTTCTCTTCTCTTTTCTCTTCTCATTTCTCATTTCTCTTCTCTTCTATTTCCCCTTTGTGTCATTTTCATTTTATTTTGTCTATATTATTATTATTATTTACATAGATTTATAATTCCACTAATTCACACAATAATACAGCTTAATCATTTGACTCCATTTAACTAAATTAGCAATGTAAATGTTCACTAATCTTAATCTAATCATTTTTCTTACTTTAATTTAAACACCTTATTCAATTCATTTCTAACACTTTATTATCCTCATTTAGGTTATAATTACACATGTGCGACTCGATACAAGTGCCAAATGCTAGGACACGTAGCTAGTGCGTGTCATGAACTTGTTCCTACGAAAATACGTATGAAATGCATTTGTTCAATTGAATTGTATGCAAGATGCTTATGTTCAATGAAATGCATGTGGGGGAAGGTCAAAGATGTTACAATTCTCCCCTCCTTTTAAAATTTCATCCTCGAAATTAATACCTGAAAACAGTTGTGGATATTGCTTTTTCATATTTTCTTCTATTTCCCATGTTGCCTCTTCTTGTAAATGGTTACGCCATAATACCTTAACCAAAGGTATTTCTCGATTTCTTAGCTGTTTAGTCTTGTATCCAATGATTTGCACTGGTTCCTCAACATAACTCATGTTCTCTGCATTCTCAATGGCTTGATCTTTAAGTACATGTGTAGGATCTGACCGGTATCTTCTAAGCATGCTCACATGAAACACATTATGTATCTGAGCCATTTCTAGTGGTAACGCCAATCTATATGCCAGTGGACCAATCTTCTCAAGAATTTCATATGGCCCTATATACCTTGGGCTCAATTTACCCTTTTTTCCAAATCGAATTATCCCTTTCCATAGAGACACACGAAGAAATACCTTTTCACCCAACTCGTATTCCATCTCCCTTCTATGCTGATCAACATAACTTTTCTGTCTATCATGTGCTGCCTTTAGCTTGTTTTTGACAACCTTGATCTGATCCACTGTGTCTTGCACTATCTCTGGCCCTTCTAATGCACGTGTTCCTTCTTCATCCCAAATGATAGGGCTTCGGCACTTTCTGCCATACAGTGCTTCATATGGTGCCATTTGGATACTGCTTGATACTGGTTGTTGTAAGCAAATTCAATCAATGCTATATATTCATCCCAAGCACCTCTGAATTCCATAGAACATGCCCTAAGCATTTCTTCCAATGTCTGTATAGTCCTTTCTGATCGTCCGTCAGTTTGTGGGTGCAATGCAGTGCTAAAGTTCAATTTTGTTCCCAATGCATTCTGTAAACTCACCCAAAAATGCGAAGTAAACCGTGGATCTCTATCAGACACAATGGACACTGGAATGCCATACAATCTGACTATCTCATTCACATATAATTTGGCCAAACTCTCAAGTGTACAACCCCATCTGATAGGTAGAAAATGTGCTGACTTGGTTAATCTGTCAATAATTACCCATACTGCATCATTTTTCCGTGGAGTTCTCGGCAATCCATAGACAAAATCCATCGTTATTCTTTCCCATTTCCATTCTGGCACTGGCAATGGATGTAACTTACCAATTGGTGCCTAATGTTCAATTTTAATCTGCTGACATGTCAAGCATTTGGAAACATATTCTGCTATATCTTTCTTCATTTTTGGCCACCAGTAATGAGGCCTTAAACTGTGATACATCTTTGTCATCCCTGGGTGCATTGCATAGGGTGCATTGTGTGCCTCTTCCATTATTTCTTGACGCAAGTTCTCAGTGTCTGGAACACATATGCGTGACTTTAACATCAGTACATCATCCTGCAATTGAAAATCTTTACTGTTTCCCTGCCTTACTGATTCAATTTTCTCACACAATTTAGGATCTTTGCTTTGTGCTTCTTTGATCCTCTCCTTTAGTATAGGTCTGACTCGAAGAGTAGCAATAAGTGATCCTTCATCATGTATATTTAATTCAACATTAATAGATTGTAATTGAATCAAATATGGAAAAGAGGATACTTGCAAGTGAGCTACACTGCCACTAGCCTTCCTACTCAATGCATCTGCTACCACATTGGCTTTCCCTGGATGGTATTCAATTGTACAATCATAATCTTTCAATAGCTCTAACCATCGTCTCTGCCTCATGTTTAATTCTTTCTGTGTCAGCAAATAACCCAAGCTTTTATGGTATGTGAAGATTTGGAATGTCTCACCATACAGATAATGCCTCCAAATCTTCAATGCAAATACGACTGCAGCCAGTTCTAAATCATGCACTGGATAGGAGATCTCATGTGGTCTCAGTTGTCTGGATGCATAAGCTATCACCTTACCATGTTGCATCAACACACATCCCAAGCCTTGGTGAGAAGCATCACTATATACTGTAAACCCACCTGTACCTGTAGGGATGGTTAACACTGGTGCTGAGGTTAGCCTGTGCTTTAGTTCATCGAAACTCCTCTGACATTCTGGAGTCCACTTGAAAGGCACATTCTTTCT
This sequence comes from Triadica sebifera, assembly GCA_023653625.1. Classification (NCBI taxonomy): domain Eukaryota; kingdom Viridiplantae; phylum Streptophyta; class Magnoliopsida; order Malpighiales; family Euphorbiaceae; genus Triadica; species Triadica sebifera. The sequence continues at coordinate 21,704,257 of CM042894.1, forward strand.
CAACAATTTAGTCAAAGGGCTAGCAATTAAGGAGAATCCATCAACAAATCTACGATAATATCCGGCTAAACCCAGAAAACTACGCATTTCTGAAATATTTTTAGGAGCTTCCCAATTTACCATAGCCTCAATTTTCTTTGGGTCAACCTCTATGCCCTTACACGACACCACATGTCCAAGAAACACCAAATGATCTAACCATAATTCAAATTTACTCAATTTGGCATATAATTGTTTCTCCCTCAAAGTTTGCAACACAATTTTTAAATGTTGTTCATGTTCTCCCCTATTCTTCGAGTACACCAATATGTCATCAATAAATACTATCACAAACCTATCCAAACATGGTTGAAACACCTTATTCATTAAAGCCATAAATGCAGCTGGAGCATTAGTCAATCCAAATGGCATTACTAAAAATTCATAATGCCCATACCTGGTTCGAAAGGCAGTCTTTGGAACATCTGCTTCTGCTACCTTCAGCTGGTAATAGCCTGATTTCAGATCAATCTTGGAGAATATTTGGGCTCCTTGCAACTGGTCAAACAAATCATCTATTCTGGGTAACGGATATTTGTTCTTCACTGTCATTTTATTCAGTTGCCTGTAATCGATGCACAATTTCATAGTTCTATCTTTCTTTTTAACAAATAACACTGGTGCTCCCCATGGTGATACACTAGGTCTAATATACCCTTTGTCAAGTAACTCCTCAATTGGGCCTTTAGTTCTTTCAACTCAACTGGGGTCATTCTGTAGGGTGACCTTGATATTGGTACAGTTCCTGGTACTACTTCAATAGTAAATTCTATCTCTCTATCTGGTGGTAAACCAGGTAGATCATCTGGGAATACATCAGCGAATTCCCTTACCACTGGTATATTTTCAAGCAAGCTATCAGTGGTTCTAGTATCAGTCACATATGCCAAATATGCTTCACATCCCCCTTTGATCATTCGAAATGCCTTTATAGCTGAAACTAGACATGTAGGCACAAGTTTTCTTTCACCTAGAAATACTACCCTTGGCTGGTTTGGTGATTCCAAAATTAATTCCTTAGTAAAGCAATTCACTATTGCATGATGTCTAGTTAACCAGTCCATTCCCAGTATCACATCAAATTCATATATTGGCAATAAAATCAGATCAGCTATTAACTCAGCTCTGTCAATGCATATCAGGCAATCACGACAAACATTATTCACAACTACAACGGTTCCTAATGGTGTACTCACATTTATGTCAATCCCCAAAGTCTCATGCATTTGATGCAATTCAGATGCCATATGCAATGATATAAATGAATGAGTGGAGCCTGGGTCAATCAATGCATATGCTAATATTTCAGAAATATAAATATTACCAGTGACTACTTCAGGAGCATTCACTGCCTCTTGTCTAGTCATAGCAAACACCCTGGCCTGAGTAGGAGGTCTAGAACTCTGACCTTCAGATCTGGTCACTCCTCTGCCTAGTGTACCAGTCCTGCCACTGCCTCTTCCTCTGCCTTGTGTCCCACTAGTAGGGTAGACCCTCGGTGCCTCAACAGTAGTCTCAGATACTCCTCTGTCTCTGCTGGTCTTTGCTAGTTTGGCCCTATTTGGACAGTCTCTATACATATGCTCCATCGATCCACAGAAATAACATGCTCCTGTGAGCCTTCTAGATTCACCCATATGTTGTCTGCCACAATGACTACATGTGGGCCTCTGTTCAACATATTGACTCTGCCCTCTGCCTGGGTAAGAGAAAGTCATTCCTCGACCTCTAGAACTGGAGTATCCACTTCTGTTACCAGATTGTGCATGCATATATCTACCTCTTTTTCCCAACCTTCTGCTAGACTCACCAAAGAATTCACGTGATGGCCTTTTTATTTGTTGTTCCCCAGCTTCTTTCATTAACCGTTCAGCTCTGATTGCAGCAGCTCTGAGCCTAGCATAACTGTAAAGATCAGTAATTGTGATTCTGTTTCTGATCTCATATTTGAGGCCCTCCTCAAACTTCCTGCATTTGTCTCTTTCAGTAGATACCATGAAAGTGGCATAATGGGAAAGCTTGTTAAATTGTACTTCATACTCCGCAATAGACATATTCCCTTGTTTCAGATTCAGGAATTCCTTCCTCTTCTCATCTTTATATGCTTCAGGCATGTAATTGTTCTGAAATTCCAGGAGAAAATCATTCCATGTCAACACCGGTGGTTGTGCATCACTGTTAGGGACTGTCTCCCACCATTCATAAGCATTTCCTTGCAGTAAGGATACTGCATAATCGAATTTCTCATCTGGAGTACATCTCATCATATTCAGTACCCTCTGTGTCCTTTTCAGCCATGTCTCAGCTTCTGCTGGGTCTGTTGTGCCATTGAAATCAGTTGCACCATGTTTCCTCAGCTTGTCATAACGTCTTTCCTTGTACATTTCAGGACCATATACTTCTTGTTTTAGGTTTTCATGGGGTACTTCTGCATGAGATGACTGTGATGTATGTACTGGAGCTCTAGCTCCTAGTGCTGGTTGCTCTCTATGTAAATGAGGTGATGCCTCATGAGAATGCATTTCGGCCGGCCTCTCCCTCCTTGGTGTATCATGTCTTATGATGTCCCTAAAATAAATGAAAGTATGTCACTACATAATGTTCAACACATATGATGCATATGTTATCATGCTCTTATGCATATGCATGTTCCCATTGAACCTATCCCTGCTCTGATACCAAAAATGTAACGTCACACCTCTTATGCATTTTAGTATAACCTATCCAAATATCAAGTAATCATACATGGCGTACTGGAAAGGTAAAATACCCTGTTAACAATAGTAGCAAAATTTTTTTCATATCCTGTAATATAATTCTATGACTTTGTAAGTCTCATATCCTATAATTTCATTCAATGACTTGCAAGTCTCATATCCTGTAATATTATTCACTGACTTTGCAAAGTTAACACTGAGGTTTTCACCACAATATAATATATCACATATATCAAAACATAAACTTTACACATAAGTATTTTCGAGTTGATTTCATTTATACATATTTAGACTCATTCCAAAATGACTATACATATTCAAGCACGTAAATACAAAAATACATATGACATATTTTCATGCTTGTGTGGAATGCAACGAGAGAGAGAGTGATGAGGCTCGGCCAGTGATCTGTGCTCCATGTCTTTTATACGCTACTCAAAATGAGCTATCACTTTTCTTTACCTGAAAAATGATGCAAATTGATGAGTTGCGGCTCAGTGAGAATAACCATCCAATGAGCTCTAAAGTACCAAACAACTCATAGTAATAAATCACAATTCCAATATATACCATGTATTCCATTCCATTCATCAGTATCATATAAGTATCAATAAAGTTGAAACATATAATCATTACTCTTTATGTATGCAAATGCTTTGCTTATTTCATTTTGTTGTGACCAAGTTAAACAGACATTGCCCCGGGTTTCCATGTGAATATTTGCCATGTGAACATTTGCATTTGCATTTGCATTTGCTAGCTAGCTTGATCATTTGTTTCGTTTGCACACTTGTTGGGCCATAGGCCTCTTCTTTTGCTTTACAATATCGATTAACTAGTCACAACGCCTTTTTAGCCCATATGCATATGCACTTGTATTTAAGCATTCATCAACCATTGCATCTTTATCATATACAACATACATATATTCCATATATACCTCATATGTCAAGCATATACCTTGCATATACTATACATATACCATGTATATATATATCACATTTGTCAAACATATACCTCAAATATACCACAAGTATACCATTTATATGTACCACAATGTCACAAATTATCCATCATTGCATTATCAAGGACCAATCTTGACAATCACATGAATCACATAGCAAGCAACATTCATTTGCACTAAAGAATTCAATCGATAATTAGACTCAACGTTCCCCTTTGATTCCGACCCCTAACTTATTGTCTATCTGCTCCTTGTGGGTCTCCAATATGTTGCGAGCCTAATATGAAAACATAATCGATTAACTCATGATTAGAGAGACTTAATGTGGCTTAAACAAATTAATATGCATTGTTCATGTCAATAGTTAAGATTTTTCCTATGAGGCAGTGTGACCTTATGGGACTGTTTAGCCTATAACTTTTTCTATAATTGACCAATTACTCTGATTATTGTTCCTCATTAACAATAACACATAATTATAGCACATATTCAATTTTCAGACCAATTGGATCATTGTATAATATTTGGTGGAATTTCTAAGAGTGTTTTGGTTTCTGCCTTGTTTTCTGCCTTTAGGCAGTTTCAGGGTACTCATTTGGATTCATCATAAATTACACTCTATAAGTCCTATTTTAATGAAAATTTACAGACACTTATATGGGTTCATATGTAACATGTTTAATGTTTAAAACTTGTACCAATTATGTCTCTAAGGTCTTCTAATTATACCAAACATATTACTGTTCCAGAATAGAATTGGCTTCCGGACCAGTATGATTTCCAAAGGTCATAACTTAGTCTATAGATAACTAATTAAGCTCAAATTAGTACCATAATTTATCTAAGACATATACCTCTAACTTTCATGTTTTGATAAATTACACAATATAGCTCTAACAAGCTCAAATTAGCCAACCAATGTACTGGAGCTGCTTAGGGCACTCAGTAGGCAGTTCAAACCAAGGAACAGTCATGGTTCCATTCACCATAACTCACCATTTACAAGACCTATGAACCTTAAATTTGGTATACAGATACAAAACACATATATCTACAACCTTTATGTTTTGAGATACTTCCAATAAGGGCTTTAACATATTCGAAATCACACCACACAGTAGCTAACTTGGTCAGGGTTTACACCCTGACCAGTTTTAGTATGAAGAGCATATCTCTCCCTATACATAACATATTACAAAAAATTTTACATATCTACAAATATAAGATATAAAGGAACAACTTTTGTGTTTTACACATTTCCAGAATAAATTTCTATTAATATCAAAATTGGGGTGCAATTTAGTGCCTAATATTGAACCTAAGCAACTCAAATCAACCCTATAGCAATAAGAATTGATTACTTACCAAGAACAACCTTGAAAGGGATCAATTAGCTTTAAAAACTAGATGAAACAAGGAAGAATTGAAGTCTGAAATGGAGGAAATTGAAGAAGAAGTCGGGCTGGAGTGAGGAGGCAGAAATGGGGAAAGATATATGAAGATAAAGCCAACTTGTTGTTTGTCATTTTCTCATTTTCTCATTTTCTCTTCTTCTCTTCTCTTTTCTCTTCTCATTTCTCATTTCTCTTCTCTTCTATTTCCCTTTTGTGTCATTTTCATTTTATTTTGTCTATATTATTATTATTATTTACATAGATTTATAATTCCACTAATTCACACAATAATACAGCTTAATCATTTAACCCCATTTAACTAAATTAGCAATGCAAATGTCCACTAATCTTAATCTAATCATTTTTCTTACTTTAATTTAGACACCTTATTCAATTCATTTCTAACACTTTGTTATCCTCATTTAGGTTATAATTACACATGTGCGACTCGATACAAGTGCCAAATGCTAGGACACGTAGCTAGTGCGTGTCATGAACTTGTTCCTACGAAAATACGTATGAAATGTGTTTGTTCAATTGAATTGTATGCAAGATGCTTATGTTCAATGAAATGCATGTGGGGGAAGGTCAAGGATGTTACATCCTACATGTGGACTTTTGTTTCTTTCTTTTCTTTTTCTTTTCTTTTTCTTCCTTATCCCTTTTTATCTTCATTTTCTACATGCTAAACCAGTCCCACACCTCCCTCATATTCCTCCATAGCCAAGCTTGCTTCTAGAGAGAGAAAAAGAGAAAGTAGAGAGAAAGAGACAAGAAAAAGATATTTTCATGCACCACAAGGCTTAAGGAAGCTTGAGAGAGCAAGAATGAAGAGAAAAGACCAAAGAAATAAGTGACTATAACACCTCATAGTCCGTCCTTAGAAGGAAAAGAAAGGAGGTAAGATGTCTTTCTTCTTGTCTTCATTCTTCTCTAAAGAATAACATGGTTTAGAGCTCATTTAGAGCTTGTTTTTGAAAAGAGAATTTATGGTTTTAGGAGAGAGAAAATAAAGTTTAGAGATATATGATGAAAAAAATATTTTTCATGTATTTTAGGAACACAAATTGATAAGGAACAAGCACAAGGGAATAAAGGAAAAGAAATAAAGAAGTAAAAAGTTGGAAAAAAGTGAAGAGTTTAAGGTATGTGCATAACTTAAGACAATAACCTATATTTTAGTATAAAATTGGATGAAATGAACATTTGGCATCTTAGTAGTGCTTAAAATGCATTTGATAATGAATTATTGCATGAACACTTCAAGTTGGCATGATAAAGGTGGTGTTTATGTGAATTGTTGATTTGGTTATCACATGTTAGGAATTTGAGTATATTATAAGCATGTTAAGGATGGTAAAAACATTATATGCTATGTTATAAACCTTAGAAATGCATGTTGTTGTATGTTTTATGGCTTTTAGAAGTTTGAAGTGAATATGGGAAGTAAAGTATGATTTTCCAACAGTTAGTCACGGGTGTAAAGAATAGTCATGGACATGACTAAATGACATCATAAGCATGACTTTTGCATGAAAATGATACTATTCATTCTAAATTTATTCACGGTTTTGATTATGGGTGTGAATTTTTTGACCATGGTTGTAAGGCAATGTGCCTTGAGTTGTTCACAAGCATGAACAATGATTCATGACCATGAATGCCACGTTTTTATTATTTATTTATTATTTAGTAAGGAATTTTAAGTAAAAGGGCCAAGATATGTTAGTTATTCAATGAATTGTGAATATTTATATGTGAATACAATAGAAGGGCGATATTTTATGAAACATGTGTTAAAAAGAGAGTAGGTGTTGAAGAAAAAAAAAGAATTATGAAATTGATAAGAAAAAATAAGTATAAATGAGATAACAACACAGAATAAGCCCTAAAACATATAGTCTAGAACTAGAATTTTGGATAGTTTGACATATCAATCAGCGATCATATAATACTGGTAGGTGTTGAAGAAAATAAAAGAATTATGAAATTGATAAGAAAAACTAAGTATAAAGGAGATAACAACACAGAATAAGCCCTAAAACACATAGTATATAACTAGAATCTTAAATAACATACCAATCGGGATTCATATTATGCTGGTGATGGTATTTGTATGCGTATATCATTATGCCCAGACAATAGCTTTATTATGCCTAGATGGTCAATCCTGTTATCTTGATTATTGGTTCATAGGTGTATATATATATATATATATATATATATATGTGTGTGTGTGTGTGTGTGTGTGTGTGTGTGTGTGTATGTGTGTGTGTGTTTGCGCGCGCGCGTGTGTGTGTGTTTAAATTGCTTAGTCCTACACATGAATATAAAATAATAATATATTTATATAAAATGATCGAGTGATACATGCATATGAAAAAAAATATATGATAACCCAACATATAGATATGATGGCATAAAATAGCATGTTGCATGAATATAGTATATTGTCTTTTTATATGTACTACTAAGCCTAAAGCTTAGCACGAGAGTTTCTCTCACACAACTAAAGAGAAGATAAAGCAAAGGGTAGTAGAAAAGTTAACAGACATCTAAACCAATACAACAACCACACTCATATAGTGGGTTCCACAACTTTTGCATTTTTTGTTATGTATTTTCATTGTAATAGTTTTGTATAAGTACAATATTTTGTAAATGATGTTTTTATTTATAAAATGTAAATGGTTTCTTTTCATTCCACTTTCATGATGTGTAAAGTTAAGTTTTAGAAGATAAAAATAATATATATATATATATTCAACTTTTCAATATTTCAAAAATACTTAATGAAAGAAGCTAGACTAGTATCCCTTTATCCAGGCATGTGCGACTAGGATAGAGGGGTGCTACAATACTTATCATTTTTGTCAATTTTCTTATCATTATATTAAAATAATTGAGAATTAGAAGAAAATGTTACATATCGGAAATTTGAGTTTGTTATTTTCTCAATTCAAATTTGAGCAACATATTTGTTTTGTAAATGCCTTCAAAATATGTCATAACCACTACCAGCTCTAAGTTTGTATTTTTGAGCACAATAATTGCTCTCAATATTAAATGGCTTATCATTCTCTTGAATCTTATTTGAATGAATTTCAAGAATATCAGATGTTCGAATTTTTGTTTTCGACCCTTGAGTTGAATCTAATGATGCTGCCGAACCCATATCTAATTGTTTATTATCCCTATTTCTTTAGCTTTGTTTAGTTGGAATTTTGAATTCCCCCTCATCCAAATTTTTAATAATATTTCCACCAAAAAAGTTGCTCCCTCTATAGCTTGCCATTTTCTATGATTAAATGTTGTGAAAAAAATTGGAGAATATTAAAAAAATTACAGAGAAAGATAATTAAAAATGAATGGTATGATTAAGAAAAAAAATTGAGAATTAGAGAGAATTAAATAATTTAAGGATAAATTGAGATAATGTAGAGAGTGTAATTAGAAAGAACTTAAAAAATTAATTTATTCCTTTGATTATTGTTGTATGTTATGTTTTGATATTAGATGTAAAATAAATGGTTTATTGGAAATAATTCATCCATTTATTTTTTATTATATAAATAGAATCATGTAAAATTGGATCATTAATATATTTTTGAAATGCATCAACAATATTAATATATTCACATAATAATAAATAATATGTTGGATAATCAATATCACTTAAAATATATGTTGCATCATTAAAAATTTTTAAATTATTTAACAATTGTTGACAGACATCCTAATGTTGTGGATATACATTAATTTGTGGTACATGTTGAGTTTTGAATAATGAATCATATTCATAAACGCAGCGAAAAAATAAAATTTTCAAAATCAGAAACAAAATATCATACGTGTCATTAAAACTAATTTATATAAATATAAATGTTAGAAATTATACCTTGTAATTTATTATTTGATATTCAAATCTTCACTTTGTTGTTGTTTGTATAGAGGTTAGAAATTATACTTTGTAATTTTCTTATTTCTTCTTTAAATCTTCACTTTATTGGGTTGTAGCAAACTACAACAATTCACATTATAATATCTCTAACAATAATCCACGTGAATAATGAAGAAGAAACTATCCAGAGAATTGGTTTGAACAAATTCAAAATACTAGCTTTAAAAGTGTTTTTGAGAGAATTTTTGTTGTGTCTTCACAAAAAAAATATTTTCATGTCTATTTTCTACCATTTGATGTCTTTTATATTTGAAATAAATTCAAAGAAAAGATGAAAAGTCAAAAATGGAGAAAAAGAAAATGAATGAATAGTGATTGGCCATAATTGGCCTAATTAAGACCAAATTCTGCCGTTGGCCAACAGGAAGGAGGCAGCAACACGTTGGGTCTGCTGCTGGGCTGCCCAGCTAGGTAGGCCAGCAACATGCCTAGCCCGTGCGGGCCCATGACCCTCTCAAACAATTTTTTCCATGCAATCTCATCGCAATCAATCCCGAAATAATTCTTTCATATTTTGCATCCTATCCAAGACCATTTTACTCATTTTCCATATCTTCAATGCGTTTGACCCATTAGGTTTTCGGTTATGTTGGCCACTTAAATTAACAATTAATTTAAGCAAGTCATGAACGGTATTTAGCAACACATCATGACCCCCAATTGACCGAAAAGTCAGTGGTTTGACTATGAACCTTTCCATAGATAATTTTTGTGCAATTATTCCTTTCACCATTCTATATCCCACTTGGTTCAGAGTATGGACATGTGTTAACTCCCACTAGACTGACTACGTCACGTCTAGTCCAACTAATATTAGTTCTTGTCCTTAAGGCTCATTACTCTATTAGATATGTCATTGAAGACTATCTTTATGACATTTCCACTCCGGCCAGAGATTCCCAAGAAATGACCATGACAAGAGGCCATGGGTATACACTCCTTCTATCAGGAGTGGTGAATCTTTTGTTAGTTACCCGATTACCTTCAAATACCTCAAGTTGTATCCAATCACTACCCTATGAGCAACCTTCCTAAGGCAACAAGGAATAATGTCAAAATATAGAATCAATATTCAAGATATCCTTGAGTACCTCAAGTCTAAGGATACTTGCACCATTGCTATGATAAAACTATCATTAACATTTGAATAGATTATCCATATGATTGTCTCATAGCTGGTCATCCAATGTACTTAGTTACACTTAGCAAGCATCCACATGTTAACTCTAAACATCTCATATTTATAGATTAAGAGATCTACTAGTCGATCCAATCAAAGAGTGTAACATGTGCTAGTCTGTCTGGATTAATAATGTCTCATCTCATTAATCCTATGACTAGGGATAATTTTGATCCTAAAATAATTACACATGATAAGAATCTCAATGTCATGATCTCATCATGATTTTCTTCATGCTATGTTATGTATCAAGAACTTCATTAATTGATTTAAGATCACTTATCAATTCATATATCAAATGAACATCAAATTAATGAAAATACCTTTTATTAATCAAATAAATTTGTACAATAAGTGCTAAAGGTGATTGTCTTTAGAGCACTCCTCTAACAGTACATTATTGGAAATAAATGTGCACAATAATTATCTATATCCATATGACCTGTTGAGTAATTCATAAGTTAAATTCCAATGAGTGAGAGCATCTCTTGAAAATCTTTTGGGTATTTTTCCATTTTTACAACAAAATTGAGCTCATGATTTTATTGTTTGTGGATGTAACCATAAATATAAAATTATTCATTTGATTAAAGCAACTATACCATTCAAAGACTTCAAACCATTTGAACACATAAATTCAATACATGACATGCACATCTAATATGAAAAAATTTACCTCTAATATTAGGTTGATATAATATTTGAAGATATTGAATTGATGTCGTATTTACTATCGTATTATCAAAAGAAATTGAAAATTTTTTTATTAACTAATCCACATTCTTCTAAAATATTTATTTTTATCATTTTAAAACTATTATCGGCAATATGTCGATCATCAAAAACTCTAAATGCAAGTATTTTTTTTGTAATTTTCATTCACCATCAATCCAATAACTTGTAAGACCCATGTAAGAATACAATTGTTAATTATCACTCCAAATATCATTATAAATACAAATATGTCTATTCAGAGAAACAAATATTTAGCATAATTCTTTTTTTTTCTTTACATATATTAAATAAGTACATTTAAAAGTATTTTTAGGTACACATTTAGCAGAGAAATTTAATATATTTTGACAATAATTAAAAAACCTACTTTTTTACCAAAACTACAAGATAAATGTTCCATATTTATCATTTTTGCTATTTTTTTATTTTTTCATCATTATATTCAAATAATTGAGAAGTAAAAGAAAATATTGCGTACCCGAAAATTTAAGTTTGTTTTTTCTTAATTCTAATTTGAGTAGCATATTTGTTCTGTAAGTGCTTTTGAAATGTGTCATAACCACTTTCAGCTCTAAATTTGTATATTTGTGCACAATAATTACACTCGACATCATATGACCTCTCATTTTTTTGAATCTTCTTGAAATGAATTTGAAAAATATCAGATGTTCGAATTTTTGCTTCTGACCCTTAAGTTGAATTTGATGATGCAGGGGAGCTTGAATACAATTGTTCATCACCCATATTTCTTTGTCTTTGTTTAGTTGAAATTTTGAACTCACCCTCCACATCAAAATTGTCAATAAAATTTTTCAAATCAGCAATAATATTTTTACCAAAAAAGTTGCTCATTCCACTATGGCTTGCAATTTTTTTATGATTAAATGTTGTGAAAAAAATTGGAGAATATTAAAAAAATTGTAAAGAAAGATAATTAAAAAAGAATTGTAAGACTAAGAAAAAATTGAGAATTATAGAGAATTAAAGGATTTAAGGATAAATTGATATTATGTAGAAAGTGTAATTAGAAAGAAATTAGAGAAAAAAATAATTGAGAGTGTAATTAAAAAGGAATTAGGAATATATATAGAGAAAATTGAGATTGAATTGCAAGGAGATTGAGAGAAATTGAGAATTGAAATTAAATTTCTAAAAATACCCCTGAAATATACTTGTTATTTTTCTATTGTAATGGATATTTTCGTCTTTTCATTGTATATATAGCTTAATATTTTTAAAAAAATTAAATAAATAAATAAATAATCCAAAGGGGGGGTAATGGTCTTAGGACCATTACTATTAAAAAAATTATTATTTTTCGAATCTTCCAGATTGGACTTGTAGAACCAACGGTTCCTAGTTCTAAAGAGAAGGGCTCAGACCAGACCCTTCCCTTATTAGGCCATAGTCTGAGCTGGGCCTAGAACTGACCTAGCCCAGTCCAATCCAGGTTGGGCTAGCATATTTGATAAACGTAATCAGCCCGTGGAAAGACCTAGGATCAAGTGCTAAACAAGAAAGAAGTTATGTGCATAAGTATATGTGAATCCATGATATAATGAGAACTATAGTGACATAAAACACATTATAAGTATGTATAGCCATGAATGCATGATATAATATGATGATGCAAGTGATGTATGAATTCAAGGTACAACTTATATATGAAGCATGCAATCAGTGATATGTTGAACTATTACTAAGCTCGAGTGAGCATGTAAAAGTTATGTCATGAATGGCTCTTGACAAGAAAGAAATATGATGATGTCAATTATATATAGCCTGTGTGTGCAATTCTATATGTATTTATACAAAATGATGTTGACATGAAATAAAGTGTAAATATTGAAATTGGAAAAGCCCATTACTCTAACCTAACATTAGGAATATGATAGATGACATGTCATTAAAGGGTGGAACAGTACCGCAAAATATGGATAACAAAGGAAACAAATACGATATAAGGACAAGGGATCTTAAGCTATTGTAAGCACCATTGATTCATGCATGCATACAATATGATTATATATATACTCAGTTGAGGGGTCTTAACCTTATATGAATGCTTCTTACTAAAAAATCTCGGATGAGTATAAACAACATGTGGACCCAATCTTAAGCTTGTGTGAGCGCTCCTGATCTATAATTCGTAGTCAAATAGTCCTGCTTATAGTCTTGGACAAAATAAAAAGGATATGATAAATTTGTTTTATGGATGTTACTATGAAAGTAAATGGTTTGATTGTTATGATTTATTTGATTGAACATGACTACGATTATTGGCATGCTACGATGTGAATGTTGATATGATATATGACATGTCTATATAAGAAATAAGCTAGGTCATGACTTTACATTTCCATGCATGAGTATGATTAAGATTTCTATTGAGATGTATTCATTTATTTATATTGAATAATACAACGAAATTTCATATGATTAAGTATGCCCATGGATAGGTAATAAACTAGCATGATACAAAAAGTATGTGTACATGAAATCTTTGTGTATATATGGTTGTTTCATGTTATATCCATAAATTTACCACTAAACATGAGTTGTCTAGCATGTGAGTATTTTTCACATGTAGGTTTGGAGATGTAAAGATAATTGCTGACAGAGAACAAGAGCTCAAATGAAGAGTCATAGGACAAAACCAAGTTGAGGGTGGGTGATACACATAGATATATTTTTGTTCATATATAAACTTTAAAGACATGTAATCTATTTTGAACATCTATTTTGTAAACCTTGGGGCTATTTGAAGCCAATACATTAGTTTAATGTTATGATATATTGTATTATGGCATTCTCTTTTTATATTTTTCATAAGAATTTTAAAATAGTCATTATGACCATGATGTAACTAAAGTGATTTAAAAAGAGTTTCATATTTCGTCGGATTTTAACATTTGATGTCATATACTCGCTTATATGATTAGATTTATTCTAACTATATAAGCGAGTATTATAGGAGTAGTCAAGTATATTAGATAACCTAGTCATGAGACAATCACATGGATATCTACTCAATGTCAGTGATAGTCTCATTATAACAATTGTGAAAGTATCTTTGGACTTAAGATGCTCATAATTATCTTGAATATTGATTATTATACTTCGACTCCATTTTTTGTTATCTCACAGATATTACTCATAGGGTAGTAATTGGGTATGACATGAGATATTTGTAGGTAATTGAGTAATCAATAAATGATTTACCAGTCATAATAAAAGGAAAGTATACATATGGCCTCTTGTGGGAGATCATTATTAAAAAAATCCTTAGTCATTGTGGGTATGTCTTAAAGAGTCTTTAAAGACATATCTATAAGAGTAATGGATCTCAGAGACAAGAAATAATATCATTTGGACTAGATGTGACATAGTTAGTCTAGTAGAAGTTGACACATGGTCCATACTTAGAACTAAATGAGGTATAGTACGGTGAAATGATGAATTGAATAAAAATTATTTATGGAAGGGTTAAAAGTCAAACCATTTACTTTCTAGTTAATTGGGTGGTCATGATGTGATGTTGGATATGGATATCGCTCATGATATATTAAGTCAAAGAAAATTGATTTGAGATCAATTATGTAAGGGACTTACCACATATGCATTTTTACGTGCATTTCATTTGAACATATGCATTTGCATATTTTACTTAAACAAGTGCATTTCATATGTATTTTGATAAGGACAAGTTCATGACACATACTAGCTATGTGTCTGAGTATTTTGCAATTGTGCTAAATTGCACGTGTCCATTTTATAATTTAGTTGAGGATGACATGAAATTGAAATTTATGTGAATAAAATTATTATATTGAATTAATGAAGAAAAATGAAAAGAAACAAAAGAAAAAAGAATGAAATAAAGGAAAAAAAATCTTCCTCCTCAACATTCTGCCTCCCTCACTCAAATTTTGTTTCTTCTCATTCTTCCACCATTTCAGCATTCTTTTCTTCCTTATTTTACTTAAGTTTTTTAGCAAATTAATACCTTGCAAGTTTATTCTTATTAAGTAATCTTCTCTCCATTGCTTTAGTGTTGGTTTGAGTTGTTAGGGTTTAGTTGCAGTAGTGTTTTGCACCCCGATTTTGACACCAATAGAAACTGATTGTAACACCTCCTCACCCAAACCGCACGTGCCCGAATGTGGGGGTGCTACTGCCGATCTTCTTTACTTTTTTAAATCGCTATTTTCTTTTATGTTTGATACGAAGCCAGACATTTTTTTTATAATAAATAATGTACATTTTATTTACATAATATAGTATTTATAAATACCAATTTACTATTTAACAAAACTTTGAAAACTAATTTACATCTTATAAATATATATAACGCGGAAAGCAAAATACAAGAGTTCAAAAGTTTGTGACCCATTATTTTGAGATTGGCTGCTTTAATTTGAATAGGATCACCGTTTGCTTTATCTACCACCTTCAGCTACCTTTCTACATCTGCACGGAAGGAAACTCCCACGCTAAGCTTTAAGCTTAGTGGTGCATATAAATAAGGCAATATACTATATTATGCAACAAGCATTAACATGTATCATTTTATGCATTAAAATCTTTGCATGCTATTCCTATCAACATGTTCCTATTTCATATAAGTATGAATATCATGCCCATGTATACAATGCTATTTTAGTTATCTTTAATGATAAGTTACTCTTTTAATCTCTTTAGTATTCTATCTCAATCTCATATGATCATCATCATCATATGTTTTTTTTCTTATTTTTCAACTTATTTTCATTATATTGCTCACATCACTCTAAATTTGGACTGACTGGATACGGTTTATGGATCAGGAGCGCTCCTAAAGCTATAGCCACCCTATCAACTATCTGGCTCAACAGAGCTTCTCAAATCAATGGCGCTCTTCGAGCTTAAGCCGCATTGAATGAGTATTATTTCATCATAGATGAATAACCGGACCAAGGGCACTTCCGAGCTTAAGCCACCTTGTCCTCAATTTATATGTGCTCTACAGATCTTCTCAAGTCAATGGCACTCTCCGAGCTTAAGCCACATTGACTGAGCATCTTAGATCAATTGCGCTCTCCGAGCTGAAGCCACATTGATAGAGGAATATCTCATATAGTACAGTACCGTTCGCTCCCTTAATGACATGTCATCTATCCTGTTTCTAGTCCACAGGTAGAATAATGGGCATCTTCGTATTTTCACATTAATCATAGATCTTTAATTAATTCTTAATTTACATCCATTTCATCATCCTCATATTATACATAACATCATCATCATTCTTAAATTTTGACACATCAATATTCTCATGTATCAACATCTCAATTCTCTTGTTTTGCAAACATCTCATCATGCTCATACATAATGGATAACATCTTTTCATTTGTTTAACTAGATACATCAGTAGATAATCATATTCATAGTTTATATGAAAACAAAGCATTCATGGCCGTGACTACTAATTCATGCTCATGAATTAGCTCACGTCCATAATCCAAAGCCGTGAATGCTACTGGAATGAATCGTGCCAAAAGCATTCACGGTCGTGAATACTCATTCATACCCGTGAATGAGTTCACGTCCGTGATTCCCAACCGTGAAAGCTTCTGGAATGAATAGTACCATTTTCACACCCAAGTCACAGTCGTGATACAAATCAGTCACAACTGTGAACCATCAGGTTCACGCCCGTGACCCGATAGTCACGCCCGTGACTTTCGGCATGAAATTTGTATATTTATATTGCATTCATTCTAATTACACCAAATCATATCAAAACACAACTTATGAATTTCTGGAGTCCTTTATTCAACATATCATGACCTAATACATATAAATGCCTTAATCATAATTAAATTCTCTAACATGCATCACTTAATTCAACAAATCACAAGAAAACTCATTCTTTATCTCTAACATATGGTTTCATTCCATAGTCATCATTAATGCATTTCAATCATTAATTATCATACTAAACATGCATTATTTCAAACAAAGATAGGCTATTGCCTTAAATTATGCACAAACCTTAATCTTTATCCTTCACTCTTCTAGGTAGCTTTCTCTTTTCCTTTGCTCCTTAGTGTTTGTTCCTTGTCACTTGGAACTCCTACAACATCATAGATCATTATTATCATCTGATTTTCTCAAGACCCTAAACTCTCTTATTCTCTCTCAGAACCCTAATTTCTCTCACTTTCCATATGAGTCTTGGATGAGTTCAAAATTCAAATTTCTTTAAGAAAAGATGAAGAAGAAGAGAAGAAGAATCACTTCTTACCTTACTCTTTTCTTCATTTGATCACAACTTTGGAGATTTTCTCTCTCCACCAAACTTGATTTTTCTTCGTCTTTCTTGCTTTTCCCAGCTTTCTTAGGAGTTATAGACCATGAAAATCACTTGCTTTTGATCTTTTCCCCTCTTCTCTTCCTTTCTCTCTCTAAAATTTTGGTTTGGCCATGGAGGAAATGAGGCTAGCGTAGCTGGATGGAAAAGAGAGAAATAAGAGAGTAGAAAATAAGGAGAAGAAGAAAAGAAAAGAAAACATAAAAGTCCTCATGTGGGACCCATATTCTTTGACAATTTCTTGACATTAGGCTTAATCACATTTAATTCTTGTTCTTTCTCATGCTATGGCCAACCAAACCAATTTAAAATGTCCCATCTCTTATGTTAATTAGCAAACAATCTCATTGATCCTCCACATTTTTGGTAAATTGCAATTTGACCCCAAAACTTATCAAAATTTGCAATTTAGTCCTTTATCGTAAATCAACTTCTTTAAACTTTATAATCACTTAAGTAGGCATATATCATTTAATTTAGTCATTACTTGATTATTTATGATCAAAAATTCGAATTTAAACTCCGATCGGTCAAACAATTTCGTGACACGTGCGACTCGGTGTCTAAATTAGCAGATATTACACTGATTTTGGAAAAATTTAAAACATTAAATTTGTTCCTTTATGTATTAGGTTGATGGATATATAAATATTTTTACACGATTTGGTGTATATGAAAAAATATTGGCATCTTATTAGAACTGGTTCAGGTGTGAACCCTAACTGAGTTAGATACTATATTTGCTATTTTTGAAAGTTAAACAACTCGTATTTTAGGAAGATCAAAACATGAAAGTTGCAGATACATGTGTTATCTATTTTTATACCAAATTTCAGGTTTATATTTCTTGTGTATATTGAGTTATGGTGAATGAACCCATGACTGTTCCATAGTTTGAATTGCCTAGTTAATGCCCTGGGCCGATCCATCAAGTTTTTTAGCCATTTTGAGCTCCTTAGAGATTGATTATGTAAAGTATCAAAACATGAAAGTTATATTTTTATGTCTTATATAAATTTGGGTATAAATATCACCTTAATATGTTATGTATATAATGAGATAGAGCCTTCACAAATCATACTGGTTCGAAAGCTAACTCTATTATGGACCAGTGAAATATTTCTTATAATTTAAGGACTTTAGAGACATCATTGATAAAAGTTGTAAATATAAAAAATGTTTCATTTTAACCTATATAAGTTTTTACCAAGTTTCATTATAACCTGACTTACATATTGTAAGATATGAAGAACCAAAGTGGGTAACCTAAAACTGTCAAAGGGGAGAAACAGGGTAGAAAATAGAATACAATTGGAAATTCCACCAAAAATTGTATAATGCTCCAATTTTTCTGAAATTTTAGTATATTATATAATTATATGTTAAATTTAATTAGAATTAAGAATTAGATTGATTCGTCAAGTATAGAATAAGTTATTGGATAATCAGTCCCATAAAGTTACATTACCCCATAGGAAAAGCCTTAACTATGTATATGAACTATGTACATTAATTTGTTTAAGCCAAATTAAGTTTCTTTAGTCATAAATTAATCGATTATATTTCTATATTAGGCTCAAAACATATTAGAGACCCACAAGGAGGGGATAGATAATAAGTTAATGGTTGGAATCAAATGAGAAAGATGAGTATAGTTATCAAATGATTTCTTTAGAGCATATGAATATTGCTTACTATATGATATGTGAGATGATTTATGGTTATATAATTCATATGATTGTCATGATTTGATCTTGCTAATGAGATGATGGATAATTTGTGATATATGTAGTACATATAAGTGGTATATATATGGTATATTTGAGATATATTTTTAGCATACATGATATATACATGGTTTATGTATAGTATATGTGAAGTATATGTGTGGCATATGTGGTATATATGTGATATATGTTTGGTATATGTGATAAAGATACAATGGTTGATGAATGCTTAATTACAAATGCATATGCATATGGACTAAAAAGGCGTTGTGACTAGTTAATCGATATTGTAAAGAAAAAGAAGAGGCCTATGGCCCAACAAATGTGCAAATGAAACAAATGATCAAGCTAGCTAGCAAATGAAAATGTTCACATGGCATATGTTTACATGGAATCCTGAGGCAATGTCTATTTAACTTAGTCACAACAAAATGAAATAAGTAAAGCATGTGCATACGTAAAGTGTAATGATTATATGCTTCAATGTTACTCGTATCTACATGATATTAGTGAATGAAATGGAATGCATAGTATGCATTGGGTTTGTGATATATTACTATGAGTTGCTTGGTAATTTAGAGCTTGTTTGATAATTATTCTCACTGAGTCGCAACTCATTAATTTGCATCATTTTTAAGGTAAAAGAAAGTGATAGCTTATTTTAAGTGGCATATAGAAGACATGGAGCACAGGTCACTAGCCGAACCTCACCACTCTATCTCCTTGCATTCCACACGAGTATGAAAACATGTCATCTATATTTTGGACTTATATGTTTGAACATGTATAGTCACTCATGATTAGTTTTAAAATGTATAAATGGAAGCAACTTGTAATCCTTCAGATGTAAAGTTTAAGTTTTAATAGATGTGATATATTATATTATGGTGAAAAGCTCAATATTGACTTGCAAAGTCATTAACGATATTACAGGATATGATGAAAAAAATATTACTATCACTGTTAAAGGATCTTATGTCTTGATAGTATGTCATATGTGATTATTTGACACAAGGATAAGTTATACTTAAATGTATAAGGTTTATAGGGTATGATGTTACATTTTTGGTATCAGAGTCTGGTTAGGTTCCATAGAAACATGCCTTTGCATGATTATGATAACATATGCATCCTATGTATTGAATGTTATGTAGTGATACATTTCTATGAATTTTAAGGCCATCATAGGACATGATTTCCTAAAAAGGGAGAGGCCGGCTGAAATACATTCTCATGAGGCATCACATCATTTACATAGAGATCCACCAACAGCAGGAGCTATGGCTCCAGCACATGCATCTTAGTCATCACATGCAGAAGTACCCCATGAAAACCCAGAACAAGAAGTTCTTGATCCTAAAATGTACAGGGAAAGATGTTATGACAAGCTGAGGAAACAAGGTGCAACTAAATTCAATGGAGCAACATGCCCACAGAAACTGGGACATGGCTAAAAAGGACACAGAGGGTACTGAATATGATGAGATGCACACTAGAGGAGAAATTTGATTATACAGTATCCCTGCTTTAAGGCAATGCCTATGAATGGTGGGAGACAATCCTTTATAGTGATGCACAACCACTAGTTTTAATGTGGAATGATTTCCTACTGGAATTCCAAAATAATTGAAGAGAAAAGAATTCATAAATCTAAAACATGGGAGCATGTATGTTGTTGATTATGAGGTGCAGTTCAACAAACTTTCCCACTATGTAACTTTTATGGTTTCTACTAAAAGAGACAAATGCAGGAAGTTTGAGGAGGGCCTCAAATATGAGATTAGAAGTAGAGTCTCAACTACTGATCTCGATAGCTATACCAGACTTAGAGCTGCTGCAATTAGAGCTGAAAGGTTAATGAAAAAAGTTGGAGAACAACAAATTAAAAAGACAACACATGAGTTTTCTGGAGAGTCTATTAGAAGGCCAAAAAAGAGAGGTAGATGTATGCCAGCATAGTTTGGTAACATAGGTGGATGTTCAAGCTCTAGAGGTCGTGTTATGACTTTCTTTTACCCAGGTAGAGGGCAGAGCCAATATATTGAATAGAGGCCCACATGTACTCATTACGGTAGACAACATACAGACGAATGCAGAAGACTCATAGGAGCATGTTATTTCTGTGGGTCATTGGAGCATACGTATAGAGACTATCCAGAAAGAGCCACATTAGTAGAGACCAACAGAGGCAGAGGGGTGTCAGAGACGACAGTTGAGGCACCAAGGGTTAACCTTACCAGTGGAACACAAGGTAAAGGCAGAGGCAGAGGAAGAACTGGTACAGTAGGCAGAGGAGTAACCAGATCTAAAGGTCAAAGTTCTAAACCCCCTACACAAGCTAGGGTGTTTGCCTTGACTAGGCATGAGGCAGTTGATGCTCATGAAGTAGTCACTGGTAATATTTTTGATATATTAGCACATGCATTGATTGATCCTGATTTCACACATTCATTTATATCATTGCATATGATATCCAAATTGCATCAAAAGCATGAGTCTTTGGGGATTGACATAAATGTGAGTACTCCATTGGGAATAGTAGTTGTTATGAATAATGTATGTTGTGATTGCTTGATATGCATTGATAAAGTTGAATTGATAGCCAATATGATCTTATTGACACTATATAAATTTGATATGATATTAGGAATGAATTAGTTAACTAGACATTATGCAATAGTGAATTACTTTACTAAGGAAGTAATTTTAGAATCACTGAACCAACCAAGAGTTGTATTTTTGGGTGAAAGAAAAATTGTACCTACATGTCTAATCTCAGTTGCAAAAGCATTCTGGATGATAAAAGGAGGATGTGAAGCATATTTGGCATATGTGACTGACAATAGAACCATTGATAGCTTGCTTGAAAATATACCAGTGGTGAGAGAATTTTTTGATGTATTTCTAGATGATCTACCTAGTTTACCACTAGATAGAGAGATAGAATTCACTATTGAACTGGTACCAAAAATATCACTAATATCAATGTCATCATACAGAATGACCCCATTTGAGTTAAAAGAACTAAAGGCCCAATTGCAGGAGTTGCTTGATAAAGGGTATATCAGACCTAGTGTATCACCTTAGGGAGCTCCAGTATTGTTTGTTAAGAGGAAAGATGAAACAATGAGATTGTGCATTGATTACAGGCAACTGAACAAAATGACTGTGAAGAACAAATATTTGTTGCTTAGAATAGATGATTTGTTTGACCAATTTCAAGGAGCCCATATATTCTCCAAGATTAATTTGAAATCAAGCTATTACCAGCTGAAGGTAATAGAAGTAGATGTTCCAAAGACTACCTTTCAAACCAGGTATGGACATTATGAATTTTTCGTAATGTCATTTGGATTGACTAATGCTCCAACTGCATTTATGACATTAATGAATAAAACATTTCAACCATATCTGGATAAGTTTGTGATAATATTTATTGATGACATATTGGTGTACTCAAAGAATAGGGGAGAACATGAATAATATTTAAGAATTGTGTTGCAAACTTTGAGGGAGAAACAATTATATGCTAAATTGAGTAAATGTGAATTCTAGTTAGATTATTTGGTATTTCTTGGACATGTGGTATTAGGCAAGGGCATAGAGATAGACCCAAAAAAAATAGAGGCCATGGTCAATTAGGAAGCTCCTAAAAATATTTCAAAAGTGTGTAGTTTTCTGGGTTTAGCCGGATACTATCGCAGATTTGTTGATGAATTATTCTTAATTGCTAGCCTTTTGACTAAATTATTTAGAAAGAATGTGTTTTTCAAATGGGCTCCAGAATGCCAAAGGAGTTTTGAGGAGTTAAAATAGAGGTTAACCTTAGCACCAGTATTAGCTATTCCTATAAGTACAGGTAGATTCATAGTATATAATGATGCTTTTCACTTAGGCTTGTGATGTGTATTGATGCAGTATGACAACATCGATTAAAACCTAAATTTGAAAAATTAGACTCTAATTAAAAAAGAACATGTATCCCCAAATTAATTTATCCTATATTGCTTGAAACTAAAAAATTTTCTTACAAGATTAGCATTTATCTAAGAAACGCTCAATTTTGTCAAGTTTCTCCACCATAATAATTGCAATGTGGGATTTCAATTTTTTTTATTGCCACTACAACAATATTCCTACAACATCTTGCTTTTTCCAAAGTGAAATGCTTATAAACAAGTGTATCGTGAATAAGGAAGAGAGACAAAGTAGCAAATAGGAAAATAAATAAGAACCAGAACTAGCGAGAAGAATAAGAATAGAGGAAGAAGACCATGTGTATTTCTTTTTCTTTTTCTTTTTTGTTTTTAATATTGCTATTAAAAAGTTATTGTTGTGAAATTTGGTAAAAAAAAAATATTACCATTGCAGGTCTAAAGGTCCACAACTCTAATGTGGCATTGATTTTTAAGTTGCTCACTCACCGTATTATTATAAATATCTCTCTTGCCAATTGGCAAAAGAGGGGGGCTAAAAGTAATATATTTTGTAAGTTTAAGTGCGCAAATGTTAAAGTGTAAAGTTAAGGTATGCAAATAGCGCTTTTGGACAAGTTAGGGGTTATTTATATATTATGCTTAAAATAAATTTTTAGGATTCAAATTAATAGTAAAAGAACATTAAGGTTTAAATTGAAAATACTCCTATACGTCAGAGTTTTTTTTTGGTAATTTTCCCTACAATTAAATACGTTTCACATGATAAAATTGGGTTATTATACATGTGGTTCCTTAACTTTATCCCTAATCACTTAAGTCCCTCAACTTTAATTTGTCATTTAAAAATCATACACCTCTATGTCTTGTAACGTAAAAAATTCCCCTTAAAATTGAAGGTTTCTAGGTTTCAATTGATATGTTAACATGCCACGTGGATTAAGAATGCAATATTTCTCATATATTAAGCAATAAAATTGAAAAAAAAGTTGAACCTAAATTTTTTTTAAAAAAAAAGTTAACATAAACCAAAAAATTCTTTCATCCCAACTTATCTACACATTTGTTATACCCCAAACTTGACATTTTTTGTACTATCCCCTCTAATATTCCTTCTAATTTTTAATTGTTGGGTTTAGGAGATATTATTCTTTTGATTTTTGATTTTTGATTTTTTGGAAAAAAGAAAATGAATTTTATCTCTCTTATTTATCATTTTTATATTAAAAATATTCGCTAGACATGTTTTTAACAATATGTGTAAAGCACTCATATTTGGACCATTAAAGAAGAACTCAATAATGTCCAAAATAACAGTTTAGGGATCTAATAGGACCTAATAAAAGATCAGGGATTTCGTAGGCAAAAAAACATAAAATTTTTGGGATTTGTGAATAAATTTTGCCTTAATTAATTTCATTAGGATAACAAAATTTGAAAAGAGAGAGAGAGAGAAATTAGGGTTGGGTGTTAGAAGAAAATTTATGGTTAATTATTAAATTAGGCTTAATAAATAAATACCCTCTCCAACTTGCACAAAAACAGTCATTTGCACATCTAAATTTAAGAGTGCAAGTTTTGCAGATTCATACTTTCATAAAGTGTAATATTTGCACCCCTAATCAGACAATCAAAATTTTGGATGGATGTGTGGTGCTCTTGCACTTGAAGTATCGGACTTCAATTTTTTTTTTAAAAAAATTATTGAAAAAAATTCTAACATAACTCTCTATCTCTCTATTCTAATCTTGAATGTTATTTTCAATTTTCAATTTCATTTGTCAATCTCATAATCCAAAAACCATCCTTAATCTCTTCGATAAAACACGAATCTTGAGTGTCTGGTCAAGTCCTCCATCTTCGAGTCACTAGTAGAGAGCAGAGTGGTGACCTCCGAAGAGGAGGCGAGTGAATGAACTCATTGGCATCTTCAATGGCAAAATCGATTAGGAATAATAGTGATCTATCAAAGAGAGATTTATTAGATGGTGAGAACTACAAAGAGAAAAATGAAGTACAAAGTGCATACAAAAGGGACTCTTGATTCTTTGAATTCATTGGAGGAGTCTTTGCTTGTGAGGTACAATCACAGTTATATATCAACCTTCTTACTAATTCTTATGTTTGTTGAATTTTTTTTTTAAATAACATAGTTGAATTTTATATACGTGCAAAAGCAAAACAATTTTCATGTTGGTTGAATTTGAGATTTAGGCCACTAATATGAATATGAATGAAATTTCGAAATGGAAGAAATTAATTTGGTTCTTGCAGGAGAGGGATATCAAATTTTTACAATGGTAAATCAAAATCATTTACGAGTCCAGCGGAGATGTCCTCTTATTCTTCCATTATCGATATTGTCAAACTAGAGAATGCAAGCACCAAAAAATACAAAAATTTATTTGCTTTCAGCCATGTATGGAACAAAAAATTCACTGCTATATTTGTTCTATAGGTGTTAATAGGGTAACATAACTATATTAGGATCCTTTTGTTTAAGAAAAAAAGGCAGCAAAACGAATCAAAAATGAAAAATTTTTAGATAGGTAGAGTTTACCAGTTAAAGTGTAGACAAACGCAATAAAATTAAAACATATCTATTAATAAATTATTTTAAAATTAATTGTATTTGGATGGTCTTTTTACTTTGTTTCTTTCTTTTTTTAATTTTACTTTTATTTTTTGTTTTGTCAGTCCCTTTTTGTCTCTTTTTTTTTTATTTTGTTTTTATTTTTACTTTTATAATAAAGTTAACTTTAAGAATTTCTGATATTATTTTAATTTTATTGGCTAGTCTACCACTAGACTCTAAGAATTTCCGGTCAAAAAGTCTCTTATTCCTCACTTCACTCTCTCAACTTTGTGGGACAACACTTGTCTGTCGCATGACATATTAAGGGTGTAAATATTTGACTTTATAAGAGTTGGTGTGCAAAACTTAAAACTCTTAAATTTATCTGTGCAAATAACATTTTTATATGCAAGTTGGAGACAATATCTATGTATTAAGATTATGAAATTATAAATTTATGATCCATACCATTGTGCCAATTTCTCAAACAACATATTTGAATCTATTATATCTCACTACACCATCACGAATAATCATTAATCTCCAGCAATGGCTCAGTGGAAATTTAATTATAATATTCAGTCGAACCCCTGCCAAACAGTCAACACACATTATGTTAATCATTCTGAGGTTAGTAAAAGTGTGTGTGTGTGTGTGTGTGTCTATATGTATATTGTGATTATAATTTCCTTCCATTATTGGTCTTGCATTCGCCTTAATTTGCATAGTTGTTGTTTTTTCTTTTTTTGATAAAAAAAAATCCGAATTAAAGCCGATCAAGATCCAAAAATGGAGTCCAAGATCGTCTTATCCAAGGCCAAGGACAATGATAAGCTTCATATAGCCATGTTTCCATGGCTAGCGTTTGGTCACATGATCCCGTTCCTAGAACTTTCCAAGCAAATAGCAGCGAAGGGTCACAAAATCTCTTTCATATCAACTCCTCGAAACATCGAACGCCTTCCGAAGATCCCTCCATCGCTATTTCCATTAATAACCTTCGTCAAGCTCCCTTTGCCCCGCGTCGAAAATCTCCCTGAATATGCAGAAGCAACCACCGATTTACCTCTGCAAGATGTCTGGTACCTTAAGAAAGCATATGACGGACTCCATCAATCACTGCACCAATTTCTCCAATCTTCTTCTCCAGACTGGATTATTTTTGATTTTGTTCCTTATTGGTTACCCGAGATTGGCCATAAGCTCAATATCCCTTCTGCTTACTTCAGTATTTTCACCGCAGCCTCTCTGGTTTATATCGGTTCAGAAGAAGTAGAATATCGCAGAGAGCTTGAAGATTATATCGTGGCGCCAAAGTGGGTTTCGTTTCCTTCCACTGTTTCATATCGGCTTTTCGAGGTTTTGAAGATTTTTCAAGGAATCACTGGTGATGAATCCAATGTTTCTGATGTTCTACGATTCAAATTATCGATGAAAAATTGCGATTTAATGGCGATAAGAACCTGCTCCGAATTCGAACCGGATTGGATCGAACTCAACGAGCAACTCCAAAAAAAACCGGTTTTTCCTGTCGGGGTACTACCTGGAGAAATTGAAGATAAGGATGATGAAGAAGATGAAACATGGAGAATTATCAAGAAATGGCTTGACAAGCAAGAGAAAGGTTCTGTAATATACATAGCCTTCGGAACCGAGTCATTACCGAGTCAAGAACAAATCACTGAGATAGCTCACGGGTTAGAAATCTGTGGGCTACCATTTTTCTGGGTTCAAAGAAAGAATCGAGGGTTAAATACAGATACGGAGTTCCTCGAGTTTCCTGATGGATTTGAGGAGCGAGTCAAAGAACAGGGCGTGGTGTGGACGAGTTGGGCACCTCAGCATAAAATTTTAGACCATGACTCGGTGGGCGGGTTCTTGAGTCACTCTGGGTGGGGATCTGCGGTGGAAGGGATGCAATCAGGGAAGGCTCTTGTGCTTTTGACCTTCTTTGCAGATCAAGGGCTTAATGCTAAGCTTTTTGAAGAAAAGAAGATTGGGTATTTGATTCCAAGAAATGAGGAAGATGGATCGTTTACAAGGAACTCAGTGGCCGAGTCGCTGAGGTTGGTGATGATTGAAGAGGAAGGAAAAATCTACAGAGATAAAGCTACAGAGATGAAGGGAGTGTTTGGAAATAGGGATAGACAACGCTGTTATGTTGATGAGTTTTTGGGTTTCCTTCAAACACATCACAAACGGCCATGAACTGAAATTTGAAATTCCAATTGGAGTTGCATTGATTGATGTGTTTCGTGAGTTGTTAAAAATTAAAAAATAAGTCTTATGTATTTTCTTTTTTTTTTTTATTTTGTGTGTTTCTCCTTCAATAAAGAATATGACGGAGGAATATATTGGCAAACCATTTATATATCTTGTTATTTTATATCTTTATTATATTTATTTTTTTCTATTTTTTTTAGGATGAGTAAAAAATCACACAAAAATTGCTTGTTTTGTTTGTGACAGAATAATGAAAAATTAAACAAAAATTGAAAATCGAATAAACTATTTAGTTTAATTTGATATTTTTCTGAATTAGTAGATAAATTTACAGAATAATTTATTAACAACCTAAAATAATAATTATTTTGTATACTCTAAATTTATTCATGGAACCAATCTACTAAGAAAAATCCATCTAAGAGTTAACATCTCCACGAGACTGAAACATTATTTTCATTTTTGGTACCTAACTTGGACATGAATATGGGCATTGGTTACATGTCCAATTTACTCGCGTTATATCATGAGTCAGGACGTAATATCATGAATCAGGATTTATATTATATTATAAATTTTTTTCTTCACAAAAATATATATTTTTGCAGAATTATATTTTGGCAAACTCTTAAATATAAAATAAGTATTAATTATAAATTACAGATTTATTGTTCAGATATAACTTACTAAGTTTTTTATATTGAGTTTATAAGTTTATTGTTTTGAACTTACAATTTCATCATTTTAATGTTTATTATTTAGAAGTTATAAGATTATCATTTATAAATTACAGGTTTTTTATTTATAATTTGTAGGTTCATTATTTAGAATTTACAGATTTATCATTTGGAATTTATAAATTCATTGTTTACAGATTTCACATTTATCATTTAAACTTACAGATTTATCATTTTGAATCTACATATTTATTATTTAGAACTTACAAATTCATCGTTAAATTTTACAGGTTTATTGTTTACAATTTACTGTTTCATTACTTATAGTTTATTGTTTACAACTTGTAGATTTATCGTTTTAAACTTATAGGTTTATCATTTTAAAACTACAAGTTTATCATTTTAAATTTATAAGTTTATCATTTATAATTTATAAGTTCATTAGTTGCAGGTTTATTATTTTTACTAAACTCATCATCTTTAGCTTTTAACAACTTGTTTTTCTCTCTCTATTATTTATTTTTAGTTCAAATACATTTATTTTCAATAATTTTTATTTTAAAAAATTAAAATTAAATATTTTTATCCCAAAAATAATAATAATCATTACAATATTCAAAAATTCTAAAAATAAAATTAAAATAAAATTAAAAAATTTCTCTTTTTAAAAACAAACTTAAAATATACAAATTATTTTTATTTATGAAAATAATAATAAGAAGAAGAATATGATGAATACATAGCTAAAAAATAGTACCATATTAATTAATGGTACATAAAATATTATACATTTAGATCTATCATATAATTTGCAATATTATGTATTTGCGTGCATAATATTTTTTTCTTAGTATAAGCCCAGCCTAAACTTAAGGATAAGCCCAGATTTATTGGGTTGGGCTTAGGTTGTTTATTTTATTCACAGCCCAGCTCGTTCGGCCTGATATAAAAAAATTTATAAATTTATAATTTTATTAGATTTTGCATTTCAAAAACTTTTATTCATTTCATTTATTATCTTAATTTTAAACTATCTATAAATAGATATAAAACCTATAATAAGGAATATTGTTCTATCAGCAGTGAACTGGCTAAAATAGCCTCCCTACAAAACAACGTCGTTTTAAACTAATAAACAACACAGGTATTTACACATGTCATCATGCCCTATCCTCCATTTTTTTCACTTTTTGCTCTGTTTCTCTTTTTTCAAACAAAGAAAAAACTTTACCTCTTTCTCACTGTTGCCTCATTTTCTTCAGTCGCCTCTACCCCTTTCATTCTCTACTTACCCTCTATTGTTCATCAAGCTATTTCGTCTTCCTTCTCTGATCCTTCTCTCTTTCCTCCTTTTCCTATTTCATCTTCCTCCTCTCACGCCACCCTCCTCTCTTTCTTGCTTATCCTACTTCGATTCTAGAGAAAAGAAACATGAACGATAGCCTTTGCCCTCATCTCTTTCTTCCATTTTCTTATTTCGATTCTCGATAAAAAAAAAAAGAACGACAACCTTCTTAAGCTAGGTCTTTCATTTTCTTTCTTCCTTGGTCTTTATATGAAGGGTCTTCTACTATACTAAGTAGTCACTAAGTCAAAGGCAAGAGACAGGGTTTCTTTTTATTTTGTTTATGTAGTTCCTTATGAAGTTGGTGAATGGGTTTCCGTTGAATCGTTTGTCGTTGCTGATTTTGTGTTTGATGAAGTAAGGCTCTGTACTCAATTCTCTATGGCTGATTTTGTCTTTACTGATGAAGTTGATGAATGGGCCATTGCTGATTTTGTGTTTATTTCTTTTAAATCACCGTTTTTAGATAATTAGAAGGAATATCAATTTTCATGTAAGAAGAAAAATTTAAGAAAATTAATGGTGTTTTGGGCATAAAATCCAAAATCCTTTCCATGACTTCTTAATATACGATTTTTCTTATTATGTGAATTTTAAATAAAATTATTTTTTTTTTGTGTTTATGGAAATAGGCAATAGCAATCAGTTAATGTGAATTTATTTTATTATATATTATTATGTACTATATTAATTAGTATTTTATATTTTAATCTCTTTTACATATATAATTTTCATATTAAAAATTTGTTGGACACCCATTTATCCAGCCCAAGCCTTCTCAGGCTCAACCCATCCCCAAGCCCACTTTTTATATGACCCGGCTCGGGCTTCAAACGCACTCGAATGCGATCATTGCCTAATCTTTTGGTACCCACCCATATCTTTTTTTTTTTTTTTCCAATAATTTTGCTATGAATATATTTATTTGACACTATCTACTATTTGCTAAAATATAAATTTTCTACATATTAATTCATAAAAAACTGCAAATTAATTTTTATTTTATTTTATTGAAGCCTCTAAATTTGTGAGGACTTTAAATTTAAAAAAGAAAGTAAAATGAGATTATAATTATATACCGTACAAGAGCCCCCAGTGAAATATTTATTATGGAGATGCTTTTTCTATAAAATATTGAACAAAAAATTATAATAAAACGATGCTTTTCTCAAAGTGTCTTGAAGTTTTGTAAAATGGAGACATTTAAAGTGTCGGGAATAACTTTAATAGGCTATTTTTTTAATAAAATGTCATGAAATTTCTAATACGATGATGTTAAAAGCGTCTGAAAATAATGACCTTTTAAAATATATTGTTAAAAAATAAAAATGTTGCTATGCTTTTTTTATTTTTATTTTTTAATTTTGCAGTAATTGTAGGGGAAAGTATGATTTTCTTACATATTATTTGATAACTCACAAAATTTTGGGAATATAATTGAATGTGGTTATGTGCACAATTAAATAGCAAGACAAAAGAGACTCCACTTCAAGTGGAAAACACTCCAATACTAAGTTAGTAATTTAAATGCAATAGAAAATATTACAAAAAAATTGCTAGAATTGATTACTTGCCCTTGTGGACATGTTTAACCCATATTTATAGGCTATTCAGATTTTTTATTTGTAGATCATTCTTTAAATGAAAATTTGGCAATACTTAGATTTCAAGGTGGCAGATTTATTGCTAGAGCGTATCAGTGTACCTTTTCAAATGCTTCGTAAATCCTTGCCCGAGTATGAAGGCTATACATGTTCAATTGGTAGTTGGAAACTCCCAAGAACATGCGAATCAATATGGCAGTTCGATTTTGTAAGTGTTGGTCTTCCCTTTTTTATCTTCATCTTTTGTCATTTCCCCATTTTTTGCCTTCTGGTCATTTGCTTTGTTACTCAAGAATTTTTCTAATTAATCGATAATTATTTGTTTTCTTTTTATTTGCTCTTTAAATCCTTCTCAAATGGAGAATTCATGAGTTCTAAGTTTAAGTATGAGAAATTTAGTCAATCAAGACCCTCCACCCTCTACTTCCTCTTCTAAATCAAATATAGTAAGGCCCATTAGGGAGGAAAAAGAGTCTTGAAATGGGTGAGTTACATTTTGGATTATTTAAGGATGAAATGGATCGCTCTTATACCAAGTACAATTTCCTTCGTGATTTTATATAAACACCACCAACAGTCGATTTCACTGCTAACTAAATGACAAAGTAGAATCAAATGGTGCTCTTTGAGGAGTTTTTCAAAATTGGGTTGGAACTTTCTTTGTTGAATTTTACCTAATCGCTAGTAATGGAGTACAACATTTGCCCATGCCAAATCGTGTCCAATGGACGGTGAAACATAGTGGCTTTTGACTCCCTGTGCAAATGTTTTGATGTTACAACCAACCTTTCACTTTTTAGGGGATTTTTCACACTTAAAGTACGTAAATATGAGGATTGGTGTCTTATCCAAGTGCTATTCAGTTTTAAGTTGTTTACAGATATGCCTAAATCTCTTAAGGAATGGAAGAATCGATTTTTTGTTACCTCAAATTCAAGCGGTTGGGGGGTATTTTCCTAAAGCTGGAAATCTTTTGTGGGAAAGATTAAGGAGTCCTCGAATGATTCCATCACTATGGCTTTGATCAAGAAGATCTCCCAAAAATGGGTTATATATTCTAGCAAATAATAAAAAGTTCTAGGAAAGCTCGTGCCTTAGGATATCTTCCTTTATCTATATGTTATGCTGATGATTCAGATTGTAAGATTCTTATTTTGTTGATATATTCATGTTAATATTGAGTTGTTTCTCATTTTCTTTATATTGGAATGGTTGTATAATGTCTGTTAATTTTGATCCCAAATAATGAGTTCATCAAAAGGGTGCAACTGTGAACTCGAACTTAAATAATAATTTGAGCCTTAGAATGAGTAAATAAGGTTTAAATACGATCAATTAAGAAGAGAGAAATTAATTAAGGACAAGTTTGAAATAAGTAGAATATTAAGGATGTAGTCATAATTTTATGTCTATAACTTTTAATGAGTAGTTTGTCAATTGCTTGATTTTTATTAGTTATATAATATGTGGTTAAAAATTATATGGGAAATGTGGTAATATATTGTCCTTAATATCTTGACCATTGGTTAAAAGGGGAGCAAGATGGTAAATAAAGGAAAACCCAAGAAGTAATTTTTCTTCCTAGTATAAAAGGTAAAAAGTGGATAGTTCTCACCCATTTTCTCCCTCACATTTTCTTCACTCACCCTCTGCTTCTTCTCCTTTTTCTCATGCCAAACATTGTTCTCCTCCACCTCTTCCATTTTCTTCACTCCATAACCCAAATCCAAGGCCAAATTAAATACTTGTTTCTAATTAGAAAATCAAAGGAAATAAAAGAAAAACCAAGATTTGAGCACTTTGAGGAAGGTTTAGATATAAGATCATAAATCAAGAAACTTGGTGATGGAACATCCCCATCCCATAAAAGCTGGGTATGGTGGCTCTCAACGATTACTTTGTTTGTTTGAGTGAGATAAATATTTAAAACTAGATAAGTTGAACTAACAAAGTTGCACAAGCAATACTTACAAATACAACTATTCGAGACCCTTTGTGCCAAAACCTATTTTCTTTTATGTTCTTCAAGAAATTAAGGACATCCTTTGAAATAAAAAGCAAAAACTTCAGTTTCAGAACAATTAATTCCATCTCAACTAAAATTTTTCAATGATCATACCATAATTCGTATCATACCATATTGGAATGGTTGTATAATGTCTTTATCTCATATTATTTTACATTTATCATTGTTTTGGTCACAATTCACAATTCATAATTAGCAAATAGAGACACTAAGACCTAGAAAAAGGTATTGATTTGAAAACTTACCTAAAATACAATGACTAATCTTACAATTTTTTATCAATATTCAAACCATATAAATATAAATAGGTTAAAAATGAGTTTAGATCGTCGGTGGATGTATCATAGATTAACAAATGGTCGTTTGAACCAAGAATTTGTGGATGGTTTGCAACAATTTATTGACTTTGCTATTAGTCAACCAACATGGATGGATGGAAATAAGATCAAGTGTCCATGTAATGGTCGTAAGTGCTAGAATCGTGTATATCCTGATTTAGAAGCAGTAAAATTCCATGCGACTAAAAATGGATTTGTACCAAACTATTATGTTTGGGATTGTCATGGGGAAACCTATGTGGATGTTGGCAATAGTCAAAATACAGTTTGTAGCCATGAATTTGATAATGTAGATGATTTAATTGCATATCACTCTATGGTGTTTGATGGTGCTGGTCCTCAATTTACTCCTCAACAGTTTGAGGAACCTCCAAACCCGGAAGCAAAGCAATTTTATGACATGTTTAGTGCTGCAGATAAGGAATTATGGCCTGGTTGTAAAAAGCATACGTTGTTGTCATTTGTAGCTTGAGTTGTGACCATGAAGTCTGAGAACCATATGGATGGAAATTTTTTTGATAAAATGGTTCATTATATTAAGGAGATCCTACGAGGTTTGGGTCTACCAGTGGAAAAGATTGATTGTTGTACTAATCATTGCATGATATATTGGGGTAAAGATAGTGAACTAAATATTTGCAAGCTCTGTGAACATCCTCGTTACAAAAGAACATGTAGAGAAAGTGGTAAAAGACATAAAACCAATATTTCATGCAAGAAAATGTACTACTTTCCTCTCACTGATAGACTAAAAAGAATGTATACATCTAATGTCACATCCAAAAAATGAGGTGGCATGCAGAACATGAGGTTGAAGACGGTGTTATGATTCACTGCTTAGATTCGCCTGCTTGGAAGCATTTTGATCAAACACATTAGAAATTTGCTACTGAAATTCGGAATATGAGACTGGGACTTTGTATTGATAGGTTTCAACCATTTGGACAATCGGGCCGACAATATTCTTCCTGACCGGTCATAGTAACACCGTACAACTTGCTGCCATGGCTGTGTATGAAGGAGCAATATATGTTCTTAACTGTGTTAGTTCTTGGGCCAGAAAATCCAAAAGAGAAGTTAGATGTATTCTTGCAGCCTCTTATTGCAGAATTGAAATAATTGAAGGAGGCCGGTGTTCTAGCATATGACATTTTCAAAGAAGCAAAACTTTTAGATGAGAGTTGCTCTTATGTGGATAATTAGTGATTTTCCTGCATATTCAATACTATCTGGATAGAGTACAGCGGGGCGGAATGCCTATCCTTATTGCATGGATGATTCAGATGCATTTTTTCTTTCAAAAAGTAGAAAACATTCGTGGCTTGACAATCATCATAAGTTCTTACCACTAGATCATCCTTTTCGAAAAAACAAAACTTCATTCATAAAAAAACAATGGTGGTCAAAGTTGCACCACTTGTAAAGTCTAGAATTGAAATATTGAGAGAGATTCAAAGTTTGGAGATAAAGAGAGTCACAAAATTGGGTGCTGAAGAGACTAATAGAGCAAAATGCAAACATAGCAGTTCGAAGAAAAGAAGCACTTTTTGGGATTTTCTGTATTGGAGTGCAAACTAGTTTCGACACAATTTAGATGTTATGCACATTGAAAAGAATGTATTTGACAATATATTCAACAAATTAATGGAGGTTGAAGGAAAAACAAAGGACACTTTCAAATCTAGGGAAAAGTTGAATGAATATTGTCATCGTCCTGAGCTAGCATGAAATATCACAACAGGAAAATATCCTAAAGCTTGTTACACTTTGGATAAGTGTGGGAAACAAGCCTTGTGTGAATGGGTCAAACAACTTCAATTTCCTGATGGATATGCTTCGAATATGGCTAGATGTGTAGACATGAATAAGCATAAGTTGTATGGGATGAAGAGCCACAATTGTCATGTGTTTATGCAAAGGTTAATACCTGTGAACTACTCCCACACAATGTCTAAAAGGCACTTACAGAGTTGAGCTTTTTCTTCAAGGAGTTGACAACTACTGTCATAAGAAATGAA
Organism: Triadica sebifera; assembly: GCA_023653625.1. Lineage (NCBI taxonomy): Eukaryota > Viridiplantae > Streptophyta > Magnoliopsida > Malpighiales > Euphorbiaceae > Triadica > Triadica sebifera. Next base: position 21,740,064 of record CM042894.1, read on the forward strand.
GACATGGTTTGATTGGAAAAAGAAATTCCAATCATATTGTGCAAGCTTGAGTGAATATTCCCTCTGAGCTTCTTTAACTCGATGGAGCATCCTCCTATCCACTTGGCTTATGAAGCAAAAAAGACCGGTCCTGTACAATACCGATGGATGTATCAATTTAATAGGTACTTAGCATAACCACTATCTCATTTCTTTCCATAATTTTTTTTTCTGATGCTCTAAACATTAATTTATAATGTAGGTATCTCCAAAAGCTATAAAACAATGTGAACAACAAAGCCAAGGTGGAAGGATTGATATGCAATGCATATTTGGTTGAAAAAGCTACATCATTTTGTTCCTACTATTTTAAGGACCATGTGAGCACGAGACATAGACAAATGCCAAGTAATGAAGACAATAATATTCAAAGGGAGGAATGTGATGAACATAAAGTGATCTTGTCAATATTCAAATATCCTGGTCGACCATTGGGGAAAGGTAAGTCAAGATTTTTGAGCGATGAAGAATATAAAGAATCTCATAGCTACATTTTGTTAAATTGCTCGAAAGTGAAACTGTTCACAAGGTTAGTATAAATAATTTTCTTTACTCATGATAGATATCTTATGATGTTTATAAGCATATCTAATATTCCAATTTGTCATCTTCTAATGTATTCAAAGGATATACATCAATGCTTCAAAACGTGATCAACCCAATATCACTGAGATTGAAGTTGACAACAAACTAGAAAACGAATTCTCATAATGGTTTGAAAAATATGTGAGTATTATAACAACTAATTCTTTTGTATCAAGATAAATATATTATGTATCAACCACACCACCTCCTCACCCGAACCGCAATACGTGCTCAGATAAGGAAGCGCTGCCGCCTGTCTATCTCATAATTCATAAATATATATTTACATTTTTTTTTACTCATGTATATATATGGATATAAACAAAAATCATAGTACAATTTATTTACATAAAATAGTAATTTATAACATCAGCGGAATTCTTAACAAACTTTAAAAGCAAGTTTTACAAACTCAAACATTTCTTTAATATAAAAATCAAATACAAAAGTTTCGAAACTTGTAACCCACTTTCTCAAGGTCCGGCTACTTTACTTGAATGGGATCACCGTTTGCTTTATCAAGTGTCTTCAGCTACCTTTATATATCTGCGTGGAAATTAAACTCCACGCTAAGCTCTAAGCTTAGTGGTGCATATAAAGAAGGCAATATACTATATCATGCAACAAACATTAACAATTATCATTTTTGTGCATTAAAATGTTTGCATGCATGACTATCGACATATTCCTATTTCATACAAGTATGAATGTCATGCTCATATAGACAATGTTATTTTCATTTATCTTTAATGGTAATTTATTCTATTAATCTCTTTATCATTGCATATCAATCTCATATCATCATTTTCTTATTCTTTTCTTTTCTTATTTTTCAGACATATCCTCATTATCTTGCCCACATCACTCTAAATTTTTGGACTGACTGGATACGGGTTATGGATCAGGAGCGCTCTCCGAGCTTAAGCCACCTTGTCCACTATCTGGCTCATAAAAGCTTCTCAAATCAATGGCGCTCTCCGAGCTTAAGCCACATTGATTGAGTATAATTTCATCATAGATAAATAACCAGACCAAGGGTGCTCTCCGAGCTTAAGCCACATTGTCCTCATTTATATGTGCTCATCAGAGCTTCTCAAGTTAGTAGCGCTCCCAGAGCTTAAGCCACACTGACTGAGCATCCCAGACCAATGGCGCTCTCCGAGCTTAAGCTACATTGGTTGAGGTATAGTACGATACCGTTCGCCCCCTTAATGACATGTCATCTATCCTGATTCTAGTCCGCAAGTAGAGTAATGGGCTTCTTTATATTTTTACATCAATCATTATTCTTAAATTTCCACACATCAATATCTCATATTTATCAACATCTCCATTTTCTTGTTTTGCAATCATATAGTCATAATCATATATCTTTTCATTCATTTACTAGATTCATCAATATATATATATATACATATACATATATCCATATCATTCTTATTTCATTGGATAGACAATATCTTTCACTTACTTACCTGAATTCTTCATTAGATAACCACATTATCAATCACAATACAGAGCATTCACGGCCGTGATTACTAATTTCACGCCTGTAATCCCAAGTCGTGAACGCTACTGGAATGAATCGCCCAAAAGCATTCACGGTCGTGATTACTCATTCACGCCCGTGAATAAGTTCACTGTCGTGATTTCAACCCGTGAACGCTTCTGGAATGAATAGTACCATTTCCACCCAGAAATTCACAACCGTGAACCCTCAAGTTCACGCCCGTGACTCAATAGTCACACCCGTGACTCAATAGTCACACCCGTGACTTTCAGCAGGAAATCTGCATATTCACCTTTCATTCATTCTAACATCATCCAAAACATACCAAATTCTATTTCATGCATTTCTAAGGCTCTTTACTCAACTTATTACTTTTCAATACATTTACATGCCTTGATCATACAAGATTCTCTAACATGCATCCTTAATTCAATGTCACAATTATCTCATTCATATATGTCTAAACCTATGGTTTCATGCCATAATCATCATCATTCTTGAAATTGCATTTATCTACAATCATGTTCAGCATGCATTATTTCAAACAAACATAGGCTATTGCCTTAAATTATGCACAAACCTTAATCTTTCTCCTTCACTCTTTTAGGTAGCTTTCTTTTTTCCTTTGTTCCTTAGAGCTTGTTCCTTGTCATTTGGAACTCCTACAACATCATAGATCATTTTCATCATCATCTAATTTCATTAAGACCCTAAACTCTCTTTCTCTCTTTCAAAACCCTAGATTCTCTCTCATTCCATATAAGTCTTGGATGAGCTCAAAATTCGAACTTTCATTAGAAAAGATTAAGAAGAAGAAGAAATGCTTCTTACCTTACACTTTTCTTCACTTGATCACCACTTTGGAGATTCTCTCTCTCTACCAAACTTGATTTTTCTTCCTCTTTCTTGTTCTTTCCAGCTTCCTTATGAGTTATGGAACATAAATATCACTTTGTCTTGCTCTTTCCCTTCTCTTCCCTTCCTTTCTCTCTCTAGAAGTCAAGATTGGCTATGGAGGAATGGATGAAGCTGGCGTGACTGGTAAAGAAAGAGAGAAGGATGCAGAAAATGAAGAGAAGAAGAAGAAGAAGAAAAGTCTTATATAGGGTGCCCAAAAAGTCTTCATGTGGGACCCACTATTTTACCATTTTCTCCCAATTTCACATTTAATCAATATTGATCTTCTTCTTTTAGTGTCATGTCCGGACAAACCTATCAAAATGTGCCCAAAATTAATATGTTGATTATCAATTAATCTCATTAGTCCTCCAATATTTGATAAATTGCAATTTGACCCCAAAACTTATCAAATTTTGCAATTTAGTCCTTTGCCGTAAATTAACTTCTTTAAACTTTAATATCACTTAATTAGGCATTCATCATTTAATTTAGCCATTTCTTAATCAATTTTGTGTAAAAATCCGAATTTAGACTCCGATCGGTCAAATGCGTCAACTTCACGACACGTGCGACTCGGGACCTAAATTAGCGGATGTTACATTCTCTCCCCCTTAAAATAATTTCTTCCTCGAAATTTACCTGTTCATTCGGGGTTGAACAACTGGGGATACTGCTTCTTCATCATTTCTTCACTTTCCCACGTGGCTTCTTCAATTGTATGATTCTGCCACCAAACTTTAACTAGAGGAACTCTTTTGTTCCTGAGAACTTTCTCTTCATATGCTATTATAGCCACTGGTTCTTCCTCATAAGACATATCTGTCTGTACCTCTATTTCCTCAATCGGTATAATATGGGTTGGGTCTGAACGATATCTTCTTAACATTGAAACATAGAACACGTTATGAATTCTGTCTAGCTCCGGAGGAAGAGCTAATCGGTAAGCCACTGGTCCTATTCTTTCTAGAATTTCATAGGGACCAATAAACCTTGGGCTTAATTTTCCTTTTTTACCGAACCTCAATATCTTTTTCCAAGGCGAAACTTTAAGAAATACTTTGTCTCCTACTGCATATTCTATATCTCGCCTTTTTAAATCGGCATATGATTTCTGTCGATCTTGTGCTGCTTTTAGCCTTTCCTTGATCACTTTAACTTTCTCCTCAGTTTGTTGAATTATTTCTGGCCCAATCAACTTTTTCTCATTCAACTCGGTCCAACATATCGGTGTCCTACATTTTCTTCCATATAAAGTTTCATAAGGAGCCATGCCTATGCTTGTTTGATGACTGTTGTTATAGGCAAACTCCATAAGAGGTAAATGTCGATCCCAACTTCCCTCAAATTCAAGCACACAACATCTCATCATATCCTCTAGCAACTGTATCACTCGCTCTGATTGTCCATCCGTTTGCGGATGAAATGCTGTGCTAAAATTTAGTCGAGTTTCTAAAACCTGCTGTAGACTCTTCCAGAACTGCGATGTAAACTTGGGATCTCTGTCAGAAATGATAGATATAGGCACTCCATGAAGTCTCACTATCTCATCCATATAAATCTCAGCCAGCTTGTTCAAAGTATAGTCCATTCGGACTGGTAGAAAATGTGCTGACTTCGTCAATCGATCCACTATCACCCACACTGTATCATGTTTTCTCTGAGTTACTGGTAAACCAGACACAAAATCCATCGTGATCCTCTCCCACTTCCATTCTGGTATGGGAATCGGTTGTAGTAATCCTGTGGGTAATTGATGCTCAGTTTTCACTTGTTGACAGATTAAACATTTAGTAACATATTCAGTGATATCCTTTTTCATCCCCGACCACCAGTATTGTTCTTTCAAATCTTGGTACATCTTGTTCCCACCAAGGTGCATACTATAGACCGTTTCATGAGCTTCTTTTAAAATCTCTGTCCTCAACTCTTTCATACTTGGTACACAAATCCGGTTCTTGAAATACACAGTACCATATTCTGTTAAAGAAAATTCTGACTTTTCTCCATTTTTCAAGGCTTCGACCATCTTTACTAACTTTTCATCTTATTTTTGGACATCTTTAATTCTTTGCATCAATGTGGATTCCACTCGCATCTCAGCTAAAATCTTCCTACTTAGTGCATCTGCAACCACATTAGCTTTTCCTGGATGGTAGTCTATCACACAATCATAGTCTTTAATCAATTCCAACCATCTTCGTTGCCTCAGATTCAACTCTTTCTGTGAAGGAAGATACTTAAGACTCTTGTGGTCTATATAAATGTAGCATCTTTCTCCATACAAATAATGTCTCCATATCTTTAGAGCAAAAACTATCGTTGCAAGCTCTAAATCATGCGTCGGATAGTTAAGTTCATGAGGCTTAAGTTGTTTGGAGGCATATGCAATCACTTTTCCCTCTTGCATCAGAACACATCCTAGCTCATTGTGACTTGCATCACTGTACACAACATAATCTTTTCCTGGAGTAGGCTGAGTCAAAACTGGTGCTTCAGTCAACATTGCTTTCAATCGATCAAAGTTTACTTGACACTTATCTGTCCATTCAAAACGGACCTCTTTTCGTAGCAATCGTGTCAAGGGATTCGCTATAGATGAAAATCCTATCACAAATCTCCTATAGTATCCGACTAATCCAAGAAAACTTCTCACTTCTGTCACATTTCGAGGTGGTTTCCAATTAAGGATAGCCTCGATTTTACTAGGATCAACTTGAATACCTTCGGCTGAAATTACATGACCCAGAAAACTAACTGCTTCTAGCCAAAATTCACACTTAGATAGCTTTGCATACACTTGTTTCTCCCTCAAGGTCTGCAATACTTTTCTAAGATGTTGGTCATGTTCTACTCGATCTCTTGAATAGACAAGAATGTCATCAATGAATACAACTACAAATTGATCAATATATGGCCTGAACACTCGGTTCATCAGGTCCATAAAAACTGCCGGTGCATTCGTCAATCCAAATGGCATCACCAAGAATTCATATGACCATAACGAGTCCTGAATGCTGTCTTAGATACATCTGACTCTTTGATCTTCAATTGATGATATCCCGATTGAAGATCTATCTTTGAGAATACACTTGCACCTTTCAACTGATCAAATAAATCATCAATCCTAGGCAGTGGGTATTTATCAACATCTCCATTTTCTCATATTTATATCTCATATTTATCAACATCTCCATTTTCTTGTTTTGCAATCATATAGTCATAATCACATATCTTTTCATTCATTTACTAGATTCATCAATATATATATATATATATACATATACATATATCCATATCATTCTTATTTCATTGGATAGACAATATCTTTCACTTACTTACCTGAATTCTTCATTAGATAACCACATTATCAATCACAATACAGAGCATTCACGACCGTGATTACTAATTTCACGCCCGTGAATTAGTTCACGCCTATAATCCCAAGCCGTGAACGCTACTGGAATGAATCGCCCAAAAGCATTCACGGTCGTGATTACTCATTCACGCCCGTGAATAAGTTCACTGCCGTGATTTCAACCTGTGAACGCTTCTGGAATGAATAGTACCATTTCCACCCAGAAATTCACAACCGTGAACCCTCAAGTTCACGCCCGTGACTCAATAGTCACACCCGTGACTCAATAGTCACACCCGTGACTTTCAGCAGGAAATCTGCATATTCACCTTTCATTCATTCTAACATCATCCAAAACATACCAAATTCTATTTCATGCATTTCTAAGGCTCTTTACTCAACTTATTACTTTTCAATACATTTACATGCCTTGATCATACAAGATTCTCTAACATGCATCCTTAATTCAATGTCACAATTATCTCATTCATATATGTCTAAACCTATGGTTTCATGCCATAATCATCATCATTCTTGAAATTGCATTTATCTACAATCATGTTCAGCATGCATTATTTCAAACAAACATAGGCTATTGCCTTAAATTATGCACAAACCTTAATCTTTCTCCTTCACTCTTTTAGGTAGCTTTCTCTTTTCCTTTGTTCCTTAGAGTTTGTTCCTTGTCATTTGGAACTCCTACAACATCATAGATCATTTTCATCATCATCTAATTTCATTAAGACCCTAAACTCTCTTTCTCTCTTTCAAAATCCTAGTTTCTCTCTCATTCCATATAAGTCTTGGATGAGCTCAAAATTCGAACTTCCATTAGAAAAGATGATGATGAAGAAGAAATGCTTCTTACCTTACACTTTTCTTCACTTGATCACCACTTTGGAGATTCTCTCTCTACCAAACTTGATTTTTCTTCCTCTTTCTTGTTCTTTCCAGCTTCCTTATGAGTTATGGAACATAAATATCACTTTGTCTTGCTCTTTCCCTTCTCTTCCCTTCCTTTCTCTCTCTAGAAGTCAAGATTGGCTATGGAGGAATGGATGAAGCTGGCGTGACTGGTAAAGAAAGAGAGAAGGATGCAGAAAATGAAGAGAAGAAGAAGAAGAAAAGTCTTATATAGGGTGCCCAAAAAGTCTTCATGTGGGACCCACCATTTTACCATTTTCTCCCAATTTCACATTTAATCAATATTGATCTTCTTCTTTTAGTGTCATGGCCGGCCAAACCTATCAAAATGTGCCCAAAATTAATATGTTGATTATCAATTAATCTCATTAGTCCTCCAATATTTGATAAATTGCAATTTGACCCCAAAACTTATCAAATTTTGCAATTTAGTCCTTTACCGTAAATTAACTTCTTTAAACTTTAATATCACTTAATTAGGCATTCATCATTTAATTTAGCCATTTCTTAATCAATTTTGTGTAAAAATCCAAATTTAGACTCCGATCGGTCAAACGCGTCAACTTCACGACACGTGCGACTCGGGGACTAAATTAGCGGATGTTACATATTAAGCACCATATATGTCTTTTTTTTTCTAAAGGTTGTTTCAAATTATTTTATAGACACATATCCTTCAAACAATATTTCAAATAAGTTCATGAAAGATCTCGCAAAAGGTTTATTACCAATTATTTTGTCGTATGACGGCTACTTTGTGAATGGTTACAGATTTCACACTTTATGACATGGGTCTATGAGAAGAACAATGAATAGTGGAGTGTCATAATTAATGTATCGATGAAGGTGATTACTATGGTCAATTAGTAGAAGTCATAGAGTTGGAATACCCTGTCTTACCAATAAAGAGAAATTTATTGTTCAAGTGCAATTGGTTTGACCCCACACCAAACTTGGGAACAAAAGTCCATAATGAGTATAAGCTTGTAGAGGTTAACAATAAATGAAGATTTAATAAATATGAACCATTTGTTCTAGCAGTGCAAGCAAACCAGGTGTATTTTTGTAGTTACCCTAGTTTAAGGCGTGATAAATGTGATTGGTGGGCAATATTCAAAATAAAAACTAGGGCTATTGTGGATGTTGTATTGCCTAGTGAAACAAATGATCAATCACCATTTCAAGAAGATGACATTGAGGTCCATCATCATAGTCAAAGTCAATTGGATGAAGAACCAATTTCCTTAAATGATCCAAATGACATTTTTATAAACCTTGAGGGTGATAACATTGAACAATAAGATGAGCCATTAATTGAATCAAATGAAGAAGATTCAGATTCGAATGAAAAAGAAGAAGAGTTATATGATGAATCAACTAATAGCTCGAATAGCGACTAAAGTTAATATTAGATTACATTTTTAATTTATGTTGACTATTTAATCTGGCTTTAAACATAAGAACAAATGTGATACTTCTTGATGTTTATTCAATACTAATTAATTTGTTGTGTGACTTTTACTTTGTTGTATTTATCATATAGTTGTTATTAGGATACTAATTATGAAGTAGTTTTCCATCATAGATTGTGTGACTTTTATTTTTTTTTGCATACTTTTAATCAATTTGTTAAAGTATACTAATTATGAAGTAAAAACCTATTATGAGTGTTGTTTTTGAACTTTCTTGAATCAATCTTATTCCATTTGTATCATAGTGTTATGGCTAGTGGGTCTTTTGGTAGAAGAGTTGGTCGTGGTAGAGGAAATGGACGTGGAAGGCATTTAGTTGTAGGTGGTAGAGAAAATGAAAGTGGAGAACGTACACCAGCTATATCACAATTTATGACACATTCAGATGGGAGTGGTACAGGAGATGTAAGTGGAGCAAATATATCAGCTGCTGATACATCACCACCTGTCACACCTACAAGTGGAGGACGCACAGGTTCATCATTATCAACACCACCACTTGTAGATGATTCACCACGATCACTTGCCACTCCAGCTTTTGGATCAAGTCCTGTAGATCATATATTGACTTTATCATCAATAAATGATATAACTTCAACTAGTGCTAAGCCATGTCTCAATATACGCTTTGGATGGTTATGTTCAACCTTAATTTTTCTTATTTGTTATCAAATTATTACGATACATATTATTTATTAGTTCTTTGTGAATTACTAATGATATGCTAAATATGTTTATGTTTTTTTGTGCAATTAGCTTTACTCCATCTCATAATGCTTTAACACAGATCACAAAATGCATGAAACAACGATTTTACAAATATGGATATAATTGGTTAGTAGTGCCCTAGGATATAAATGAGTATTGCTGGGATGAATTTTAGGTTTTTTGTATTTTCCTTATTCTTTTTTGAATAGAGTGCAAAGTGATAAAAATCAAGTTATTCTTCAATATGACTAACACTAATGAAAATATATTGTAGAAATATTTTTCATTTGATAGATCTTTAGAATATGTGATTTGGACCATCTGGGAGCGACAAGCTAGTAAGCGTTATTCTAACACATTCTCTGACCGGATAAAATCAAGAAATCGGCCCCAAAGTGTTTCAAAAGAGATATGGGACAACTAACAGTATTGTTGGAATTCTCCAGATTTCAAGAACAAGTGTAATATTGCATCCAAAAATAGGTTGAGTGAGGTTGAAGGACCTGACACTGGATTGTCTAGGCACACTGGGGGTTCTCTATTTGCTGTAGATCACAGTATTGTGTTGGTATAACAACTCAATTCCTTACAGTTCAAATTGAGTTAAAAAAACTTGAAAAAAATTATTCTATTTTAAGCAACATAATAATGTATTATGTTTTTTTTAGGCTAAAAAGCATTCTGGAAAATTTGTGACTGATTATGATATCTTTGAAAGGATCTCTAAGACTAAGAAAGATGGTAATTTTGTTGATCAACGGTCAAAGATTATTGCGGTTAGTTAACTCAACATCATTAACTCAATGTAAATCATTTGGTTATAGTATGTTTTTCTTTTCTGCATATTGATGGTCTAAACTTTATATAACCATAGGTAATAGATTGCTTGAAGGCAATTATTTTTTTTTGAAATATTTGACATTATTAATATGGATGTTGGTCTTTATTCCATGAGTTTTATTTTTTATGGCATAAAGCAAATTGAAATGGAATTTGTTGGTTTTTTTCTTTAGGTTGTAAGATATTTTGTTATTGGTATAGATTGTAAAATATATTTTTCATGTGAAAAAATATTGCCAAATAGGCTTTAAACGATGTGAAAATTTTGTATGTTTAATGTTGTACAAATTTATAAGATGATGGAATGCTATAATACATCTAGTGAAAATCAGTCTGACGAAACTTCTTCAGGGAGTGTTGACATGTCTAACATTTATTATGAAGTTGTTGGACTATCCAAGAAGAAACAGTGTTATGGACTTGGAGGTAAACCTTTTGCAATTGCTGTTAGTTCTTCTTCTGCATATGCAACAGTAGATTCTCATCAACTGCGAATTGAGATTTATGAGGAGGTTCGAGATACAGTTCGAGATGAGATTCGAGAGGATATGAGGCAGAGAAAGGAAGAGATAGAGCAACAAATGAAACAAACGCATGAGCTAATAGAACAAGAGCTGAAGAAGCAGGAAGAAATGGAGGTCATGATCCAAAGGTTTTTGAGTGGTGTTGCAGGCATAGTATTATCTTCTAATCCTCCACCTACTAATGATGATGAAGAAGCTAAGGATCAAGACTATGACTAGATTAATATGATACTAATAAAGTAGTAGTTTTCAATTTTATTAATATACACTATGTTTGTATTAAATTTGATAAATACAACAAAAAATATGATTTGTTTAATATTTAATATTTCGCATTTGATAAATTCTACATAATGTGTTATATTTATTGCTTTTATTAACAGGTTAATCAATTCAATTCTTTCTATAATTAAAATTTTAATTTTTAAATAAATCAGTAATTTACCAACAAAAAGTTTTCGTCGGAGAATTACTAACGGAAAATAATCCGTCAGTAATTTTCCAACGGATACTCACAAAAAAACTTACCAGTGGAATTAATATAACGAAAATATCCATTAGTAATTTATTGGGAAATTTACTAACGGACAAATTTTTTTATTGTTATTTTGTTGGTAAACCGTTGGATAAATTACCAATAAAACTTTTTTTTTATTGTAAAATTTAACGACTAGCACTTTACCAATGAAATTTTTCCATTGGTAAATCTTAATTTTTTTTTAGTGAATTATAATAAACAGAAACAAAGGGAAAGAGTGAATGCTCCTTTATCTACAAATCAAAATTCTTGGTTCATCTTTCTTTTTATCTACAAATCAAAATTCTAGTATGTTTCATCTTTCTTTTTATCTACAAGTCAAAATTCCGGTATGGCTCAAGTGAGAGATCATGTAGCCATGAATTATCTAAATCCTAACATTAAATCATTGCATCCAACCATTAGTAGTATTACATGTTCCTAACATCCTATCCAGGTTGTCCATTTTTTTAGTGTTTTAACAACTAAACATACAAGCCAAAATCTTTGAAATGCCTTCAACTAATTATAAAAAGTCACATCAGCATATAATATATCTAAAATGATTATTTGCATCAGACGAATAAAATCCATTCTCGCATTAGATAAAAAGGAAACTTCAAAAGTATAACTAAAGTGGACGATTGAAAATGAATGGAAAAAAGAAAAACAAAATTGAGATAACAACTGGAGACGTGTCGATCTTGAAAAAACATTCCAGTTCACCATGGCCCTATTGACTCATCCGTTTTTGCACTGTCAATTTGTCCTCACTTTTAGTGATGACAAAAAAATCTCTTTATGGAACAGAATTATAAGAGAGAGGATACACAATCTTTTAATTAGACTCACCCCTAAAACTGCTCCTGTCCCCACTATGAAACATCGTTGTTTATTAAAGCAATTGTGAATTTCCCTCCTAGAATGAGACAACATTTGTTGGTTGTCGAGCCTTCCCAACTCGTAGCCCCAACTCATTAATCTCAAAACTTGTCAAAGTTGCATCCATTTAACACTTTATCATCAGTTAACCTCTAATTAATCTCTTTGCCTGATAAAAATCTTATTACTTTCCCAACATCTACATCTCAGTCGTAAGCCGTAAAGAAATAAACATGGCCTCTAGGTTAACCTAAGATTGAGACATACTAAAAACAAAACAAATTAAGTCATCGGCTCCAAATTTGAAACCAGAAGCACACTAATCGATCTAGTAAGCAAAAACAGAACAAAGATAAGACATTCACCTGACAAAAGATATTAAAATGGTGCAGGCAGCGATGGAAAAGCCTGGATCAAGCGAATTGCATATTTGCACGATTGAAGGAGAATGGCTGGAGATTGGACTGTCGGATCACACGATTGAAGCAAAAGTGAGCGATGGAGAATTATGGATCGAAGAAGAAGTTTAGTTTCTTTTCAATTAGGGATTTTAGAGAAGATAGGGGTAGGGAAAATAATTCTTTCTTTATGCAATAATAATAATAATAATAATAATAATAATAATAATAATAATTATTATTATTATTATTATTATTATTATTATTAAATGTTTTAATAGATTAGGGATTTTTCATTAACATATTTAATATTATTCAAAATTATATTATAAAATATTAAAATAAAACTGAATTACAATTATAAATAAAAAAATTATAATATTAGAATATGAAAAAAAACTTAATTGGGAGGAAAAATTATATCTATTACAATAAACATGCAATAATTTTAATTGTTGCATTACTATATATATGTAGCGCTTAAGAGATGTTGCACATAATATCTAGTCTAACGATTTTATATTGTTGTATTATATTAAAAATGAAATGGTTGTTAAAAGTGTTGCATATAATATATATTGCAATATTTGTCATCTATTGCATTAAATAAATATGCAACGTTTGTCAATAAATGCTACATATTCAAGAATATACAACAGTTTATATCTAATACAACACTTAGTTGAAATTTTGTTTGCAACAGTATTATACCGTTGCAAAAATGCTGTAATAAAATTGTAACACTTTTTAAAGCACTACTAAAAAACCCTTGCAATAGATTATTTATGTAGTAGTGATTTGATTTGTAGGAAGAAACTCAATAGAAACTTTACCTTCTTCATAAGACTTCTTACATGATTATATCTCATGGCGATATGTTTACTATTGCTAGACATCATCTTATTCTTTGTATTGTGAATTGCAGCTTAGTTATCACAATATAAAGTAACATGTCCTTAGGAACACTAATAAATAGTATACTCTTCATAAATCTCTTAATCCATAAAATATCTTTGCTAACTGAAGATATAACAATAAACTCATATTCCATAGATTATAGTGCAACACAAGATTGTTTCTTAGAACACCATGCAACTATAGCTCCACCTATAGTAAATAACTAGCCACTAGTAGACTTAGAATTTATATTGTTAGAAGTCCAATTAGCATCACTATAAATGTTGCTCAGACAATGAATCAATAAGGAGGTTGAATTGGTTAGCAAATAAAAATTTGTTTAATTGAAAGTGTGAAATAAATAAAATAGAGAAAGGAAGGAGAAATATCACACACAAGATTTATAGAAGTTCGGGTATTAATAAATCATACTCCTCTCCCCAATCTCAATTAGGTGTTTCACTAACACACTAAGTGTTACAATAAAATTTTTTAAGCTCACTCCCAACTATGATGTTTCTCTCAATGACTAACACATAACCCAGAGATTCCCTGTGTTTTTCAATAGCTCGCACAAAAATCAATTCCCAGTGTTTTATGGCTCACACAATAACCCTTAAAATGTGTTTTACTCTTAACCTAATATACCCAAACTCACTTTTAAGTAATTGATTACAATGAAAAATACTCACCAACCTATAATGCTCAGAAATTATGAGCAATAAGGTTTTCACAAAAAGTAGATGATTATTGAAAAATAATTAATGCACAAGGTTACAACAAGATTAAAAATGAAAAATAATTGATATTCTTTTTGCTATACTTTTTCTTGTTATTGGGATTCATAAATGACCTGCATTTATACTCTCTTTGTAAATTATAGTCGTCTGGATGCATTTAATGTGAAAGTAGTCGTTGAACCAACTCTTAAATCATGCCTGACATGTTTCTCTATCCTCATTCACGGGCGTGACTATATGTGTCATAGACATGAATGTTCTCGTTCACTGGCATGATTATATATGTCACGGCGTGAATATTCTTCCAAGTTGTAATCCAAGTGGTGACTCTGATCGTGACACTTTCTGGAAGAATTGCAAATATTTGGTTACGGTATAACTATACTTTCACGGGTGTGACTTATTTATCATTCACAGTTGATTTGATCATTCATAGCTGTGAACTTTGAATGGTAGAAAATTGGTGTTAAGCTATACTCACGGGCGTGACATTAGTAGTCATGAGTGTGACACTTTGCTATTTTTTAGATTTTTATCTTCAAAAGTTGTCTTTCAATCTTACTTCATGTTCTAATCAAAGTGTATCATGTTTAACACACTTAGAACACAACCATTGTTAAATACATTTTTGCTATTTTATTTGTTATCATCAAAATGATGGAAATACCCCTTAAGTTTCAATAGTCTCCCATTTTTTGATGGTGACAAATAATCTACAAATATGTACTTTTGAGAAGTCTCCCCCTCGAAAGGTGCTTAAGATAAAATAATAAAGTGCAAGATTTGAAAGAAATATAGCAAAGGTATTTGCAAACTAATAAGGTATATACAAGGTATATCTTAAGTATATCTCATCAAATAAAACATGTATAACCAAGTGTATTCAAAGTATATACATTAAGTATATCTTATGCATTAAAAATGAGTTCAAATAAGTTCAAGTTGTAAGGTATATGTGAGGTTGATGTGAGGTATAGCTTATGCATATCATCAATTGAAATAGCATTTGCATATATAATTATCCAACCACACATTGCATATTGCATATTCATGCCATCATTTATTGAACACATATATACTTGTTTCTCCCCTTTTGTCACCAGCAAAAAGATTGAAATGTCAATAAGATAGTTGTATTAAAATTAAAGGAAAATGATTACATGAAAATTAAAATGCATAAAGAAAAAGTCCTATTACAACAAAGGTAAAGCTACTATATGATAATTAGGACTCTAAGTAGGCTTAAAACCTGACAAATCATCCCTAAGGCCTGCTACCTCCGCCTCGAGGCTTTCCATATGAGACTTCATAAAGTCTTCGAGGTTCTTTAACATCTCATCAATGGAAGCATGCATCATGTCAAGGTGAGATGCTAGAAGATCAATAACCTGCTGTGCCAAAGTGGATGTGGAAGTGGTCGAATTTTGTGAGAAATATTAAATAGGTGTGTTAAATTCAAGAATTTGGAGAGATGGGAATGAGAAAAGACAAAAAATTTCATTTTATAGTCAATAGATTCACGACCGTGAATAACTGGTCATGAGTGTGAATCATCGGGGTCACGGTTTGTTGAAGGGGGACTCTAGCCGTGAAAAAGGAAGTGAAATGAGTCACGGTTGTGACATTAAATAGTCACGAGCATGAAGAAGACTTTTCACGGGTGTGACAAATATAGTAACCAACGTGAAGCATAGTCTTCACTATCTCTTCTCGTGAGGTAAGTTGTGAAGCAAATCGTGAAAGCTTATGGAACTTTTTGCTATATTTGTTCACTGTCGTGAATATATGTCATGGGCGTGAAGAAAGCTTTTCACGGGTGTGACAAATAAAGTAATGGATGTGAAGCTTAGTCTTCATTATCTCTTCTCGTGAGACAAATCGTGAAGCAAAATGTGAAAGCTACTGGAACTTTTTGCTATCATTGTTCACGCCCGTGAATATATGTCAAGGGCATGAACCACCTCAAATCTTCAAAAATAAAACTAAGTCTACAACAAGACTAGAAGATTTTCAAAAAATTTGTATGCCTTAAAACACATATTTCTATCATAGTAACCACTTCATACCATAAAATCAGTCATGTAAAATGCATAATATGAAGGAATTAACATTCAAGGTTCAGATGACATATAATTGGCATAAAAAAATTAATTAAGACAATGTTGATCCATCAAGCATACCAAGCTCTCTCCTTATAAAATAAAAACTTTCTTCATTAAGATGTTTAGTAAAAATATCTGTCAGTTGATTATTTGTATCAATAAATTCTAACACAATATCTCCATATTGAACATGATCCCTAAGAAAATGATATCTAATGTCAATATGCTTACTTCTAGAGTGTTGAATGGGATTCTTAGACTGATGGCACTAGTATTGTCACATTTGATGGGTATATGGTCCAAACTATGACCATAATCCTTAAGTTGTTATCTCATTTATAGGATTTGAGTGCAACAACACCCTGCTGTCACATATTCCGCTTCAGCAGTAGATAAGGCAACCAAAACTTGTTTCTTTTAAACCAAAAAACTAGGCATTCACCAATAAAGTGACAAGTGTCTGAGGTACTCTTTCTATCCAAAAGAGTACCAGCATAATCTGCATCCAAATATCCTATGATATGGAAAGATGAATTTCTAGGATACCATAAATCTAGATGCAATGCGCCATTTAAGTATTTTAAAATCCTTTTTACAGCATTCAAATGAGATTCTTTAGGACAAGATTGAAATATAGTACATAACCATACACTATACATTATATTGGGCCTAGAGGCAGTAAAGTATAAAAGTGATCCGATCATACTTCTATAGAGCTTTTCATTCATGCTCTTTCCCTTCTCATATTTATCATATTTTGTTATTATGTTCAAAGGAGTCTTAGCATTTTTGCATCATTTTATTCCAAATTTCTTGATTAACTCTTTGGTGTACTTGGATGATTGATGAATATGCCCTCATTGCTTTGCTTGATTTGTAGACCAAGGAAGAACTTAAGTTCACCCATCATACTCATTTCAAATTCCCTAGTCATGCACTTAGCAAATTCTTCACAAAACAATTCATTAGTAGACCCAAATATGATATCATCAACATAAACTTGAATAATTAGAATGTCATGCTTATGCTTTTTAATAAACAAGGTTGTATCAATATGTCTTTTTGAAAAATTATTTTCTAAAAGAAAAGAACTTAGTCTTTCATACCAAGTTTTTGGAGCTTGTTTTAATCCATACAAGGCTTTTGAAAGTTTAAAAACATGATTAGGCAAGTTATGACTTTCAAAACCCATAAGTTGTTCTACATATACTTCCTCTTCTATAAAACCATTTAAGAATTCACTTTTGACGTCCATTTGAAAAAGTTTAAAATTCATATGGCATGCAAATGCTAAAAGTATTCTTATGGCTTTTAATCTGCTACCGGAGCATAGGTTTCATCATAAAATATACATTCTTCTTGATTATAACCTTTGGCAACTAACCTAGCCTTATTCCTAGTTATTGAACCTTGTTCATCTAACTTATTTCTAAACACCCATTTACTACCAATGATTTGACAGTCTTTGGGTCTAGGAACTAAGGTCCATACCTTACTTCTTTCAAATTAGTTGAGTTCCTTTTGCTTAAAAATCACCTAACTTTCATCATTAAGAGCCTTATCAATAATTTTAGGCTCAATTGGAGAGACAAAAGCAAGGTTAGAATATAAGAGTTTGAGATGAGATCTAATACTTACACCCTTAGTAGGATCACCAATGATTTGTTCCTTAGGGTAATTCTTTATCATTTTCGATTCCTTTGAGAGATCTTGGTTGTCTTACTCTTGGGCTTGAGGTAGAGAGATATCTTTTTGTTGTTTTTCTTGATAATCATCATCATTCTCAAGATCAAGATCAAGGTTCTCCATTGTACCTATAATATCATCAAGAACATTATATTTCACAAGATCAAGCTTACTAGATTCATCAAAAATAACATTCATAACTCTTCAACAACTAAAGACCTTTTATTAAAGACTCTATAAGCTTTGCTAGTTGTAGAGTATCCTAAGAAGATACCTTCATCAGATTTAGAGGCAAATTTTCCAAGGTTGTCCTTGGTGTTTAATATAAAACACTTACATCCAAATACTCTAAAGTAAGATATCATGGGTTCTCTTCCATTCCATAGCTCAAAAGAAGTTTTGTTTAAAAGTGGTCTTTTGAAAACTTGATTTGAAATATAACACGCAATATTAGTGGCTTCGGCACAAAAGTAAATTGGTAAACCATACTCGTTGAGCATTGTTCAAACCATTTCAATGAAAATTCAATTTTTTCTTTCTACTACCCCATTCTATTGAGGTGTTCTAGGAGTTGAAAAATTGTATGAAATACCATATTCTAAGCAAAAGTTTTCAAAATTTTTATTTTCAAATTCTTTGCCTTGATCGTTTCTTATTTTGGAAATAAAATAACCTTTTACATTTTGCACTATTTTAGCAAAATTTTTGAAAGATTCAAAAGCATCACTCTTTTGAACTAAGAAAATTACCCAAGTGAATCTAGAGTAATCATCAACAATGAAAACAACATAGTATTTACCTCCTAAACTAGCAACTCTAGTAGGTCCAAAAAGATCTAAATGCAAAAGTTGTAGAGGTTTAAAGGTACTTACTACATTTTTGGATTTGAAGGATGACTTTTGTTATTTTCCTCTTTGGCAAGGTTCACATGTCTTATATTTTTCAAATTTGACTTTTAGAAGTCCACTCAATAGCTCTCATTTGCTAAAGCTTTAAATTAATTCCATGCTTGCATAACCAAGCCTTTTATGCCATAGCCAAGATTCATCACCAATAAACATAAGACACTTAGAGGAAATGTTAGATATTTTGTGTAAGTCTATTATATAAGTATTAACATCTCTATCTCCTTTGAATATCTCTTGGTCACTTAAAAAGGTTACAAGACATTCATTTGAGGTAAAGATAACTTGGTTTCCTTTATCACATAATTGACTTACACTTAACAAATTATGTTTCAAACCATCAACAAGCAAAACATCTTCAATAAAAGTTGTATTATTAATACCAATAGAGTCAATGCCAATTACCTTACCCTTAGCATTGTTCCCAAAAGTTACCTTACCACCATCAATTCTTTTGATATGATTGAAGAGTTCTTTGTTTCCGGTTATATGCCTTGAGCATTCATTATCCACAAGCCAAGTATTTTCCTTTGTAGTGAACTTGAGGCATACCTATAAAACCACAATTCAAGTTTGGTATTTAGGTACCCAAACGAACTTGGTCTTTGGGGGTTAGCACTTAAAGGTTCCCAATGAGTCTTCCTTATCCAACAATGCTTATTATGACCAAATTTCATGTAATAATTACATTGTTTAGCTCTATATATGTTTTTCGGTTTTGACATGCTTTTAGATCTTAACATCCTTTTAGAATGAGTTTGTGTACAATGACATACACATGCATGGTGAATAGGTGCTTTCCTACGCCTTTTATACATAAAAGCATGATTGGCCTTTTGAGGTTTCCCTTTTAAGCCAAGTGACCCTTGACTATTCTTCTTTTGAATAGAGAGTTTTGTGTGTGCTATGCTTTTAGCCATTGGGACTATTACCTCAATTGTGAAGGTTTTTGGTGCACTAGACTTAACAAATATAGTCTTGTGAGATGAAGATGTTGTTTCATTAAAGCTTAGACCATGTCTTATTAAAAGTGGTCTTTGCGAGACTATAAGAGTATCTAAACTCTCTTTCCCTTTATGAAACTTTGGAATTCAGTTTTTAAGTTCCTCAACTTTATTTTTCAAAATATAGTTTTCTTTAAACAAAGATTTAGTTGAGGATCTAGAGGAATACTCATCCAAAATTTTTTGAGGAGTTTCATTAGAAGTCTTAAAATCATAATTCTCTTTTTGTAAAACTTCCATTTTAATTTTCAAATCTAAAATATTATTTTTATAAGTTTTAATTCTAGGTTCAACACTTCTATTAAACTTTGCTCATCATCATCATCTTCATAATCACTATTATTATCACTACTATTATCATTAAAAGAGTATGAGTAAGAAGGACCTACCTTATCCGTGAAGTGTTCTTCTGCTTGAAGAGTGCTTATGAGCTTTTATCATCCCATGTGGCTTTGTGACCTTTCTCCCCATCATCTTTTTGAAATATCTTCTTGTGTTTCTTGAGCTTTGGACATTCTAGCTTGATATGTCCTTTCTTCATGCATTCATAACACTTTACCTCCTCTTTATTTCTTTGAGACTCGTTTGAGAAGTATTTAAAGGTTCTTTGTTTGAAGTTTTGAGAATTTCCAAGTCTCTTTTCAATCATTCTTTTTATTCTTCTTGAGAGCATGACAATGTCCTCATTCTCATCATCACTCTTATCTTCATCATCTTCAATTACCTATTGACATTTTGAAGTAGAGGCTTTAAGTGCTAGAGACTTTTTCTTTTCTAGTTTGGCTTCAAGTTCTTTATCTTTTTTTACTGCCATTTTGTGCATTAGAAGTTTGCTAATAAGCACATCGGTAGGCATGATGCTCATGTCTTCATTGTCCTATTTTATACCTACAACTCTTGAACCATAGTCTTTGAGAGGAAGGCTTCTTAGAATTTTGTTGTTTACATCTTCTAAGCTCAAGTTCTTTCCAAGCTTTCTCATGCCATTGATGATGGTTAGAAGATGTTTCATCATGTTAGTGATGGATTCATTGGATTTCATTTTGAAAAGTTCATATTCTGAAGTAAGATGTTAAATCTTATTGGATTTTACTTGCTTGGTTCATTCATGATAATTCTCCAATGTTTTCCACATGCTATATGCGGTAGGACAATGTTGGATTCTGCCACATTCTTCAATAGATAAATAGCTTGCAAGGATTGTCATTGCCTTTTTGTTTTTGAAATTAGCTTTTCATTGAGGCTCCGTCTAATCATCCCTTGAAAAAATTTCTTCTTCACCATCAACTCCTTTCTTAGTTGGTGGTGTCCATTCTTTCCGAATACTATTCCAAACTTCAATTCCTTCACTATCAAGATATGTCTCCATTTGAAATTTCTAATGAGCGTAGTCCGCTCCATCAAAGTACGGCTTGAGACTTTGAAATCCTTCATTGGCCATTTCTTGATTTTTGCTAGCACTTATTAGGCTTTGTTGCTAGATAAACTATGATACCAATTATTGCCCAGACAATGAACCAAGAAGGGGTTGATTTGGTTAGCAAATAAAAATTTGCTTAATTGAAAGTGTGGAATAAATAAAATAGAGGAAGGAAGGAGAGATGTCACACACAAGATTTATAGAGATTCGGGTATTAACAAACCTTATTCTGCTCCCTAATCTCAATTGGGTGTTTCACTAACACACTAAGTGTTATAGTGGAGTTTTTAAAGCTCACTCCCAACTATGGTGTTTCTCTCAATAGCCTACACCTAACCTAGAGATTCCCTTGTGTTTTTCAATGACTCACATAAAAACCAATTCCTTGTGTTTATGGCTCACATAATAAACCCTTAAAAATTGTTTCACTCTTAACCCAATATACCCAAGCTCACTTTTGAGTAATTAATTACAATGAAAAATACTCACCAACCTACAATGCTCAGAAGATATGAGCAATTAGGTTTTCACAAAAAGTAGAGGATTGTTGAAAAATAATTAATGCACAAGGCTACAACAAGATTAAAAATGAAAAATAATTGTTGTTCTTCTTGTTCTACTTTTTGTTGTTGGAATTCATAAATGACTTGCATTTATACCTCCTCTGTGAATTATAGCCATTTGAGTGCATTTAATGTGAAAGTAGTTGTTGAACCAACTCTTAAATCATGCTTAACATATTTCTCTGTCCTCATTCACATACATGACTATATGTGTCACAGGCGTGAATGTTCTTGTTCACGGGTTCATGGGCGTGACTGTATGTGTCACGAGCACGAATGTTCTTCCAAGCCGTGATCCATATGGTGACTCTGGTCATGACACTCTCTTGAAGAATTGAAAATGTTTGGTCACATGCATGACTATACTTTCATGGGTGTGACTTGTTTGATCATTCACGATTGGTTTGATCCTTCATGGCTATGACTTTGAATGGTAGAAAATTGGCGCTAAGCTATATTCACGGGTGTGACATTAGTAGTCACGGGCATGACACTTTGGTATTTCTTAGATTTTTATCTTCAAAAGTTGTCTTTCAATCTTGCTTCATGTTCTAATCAAAGTATATCATGTTTAACACACTTATAACACAAACATTGTTAAATACATTATTGCTATTTTATTTGTTATCATCAAAATGATGGAAATACCCTTGAAGATTCAACAATAACATTCTAAGACAGAAAATGTACATTTATAATGTAAAGTATAATTCAAAGTATGCTTCAAATATCTCATTAGCTTATTAATGGCTTTCAAATACTTATGACTAGGATTACTAGTAAATCTACGAAGCATGCGAACAACACATACAATATTAAGTCTAGTATAATTCATAGCATACATCAAACTGCCAATTATTTTGGCATACTTCTTTTGATTAATAGGATCACCAACATTTGGTATTAAATTAAAATGTGGATCAAAAGGAGTTTTATTATGTTTGCATTCAAAATGATTATACTTTCTAAGCATTTTCTCAATGTAATGTGATTGTGTAAGAACATACTCATTTTCTTTTCTAATTACTTTAATACCTAATATCACATCAACATGACCCAAGTCTTTGATATCAAATATTGGCATAATATATTGTTTAGTTTCATTAATGGAAGTCATATTGGATTCAAAAATAAGCAAATCATCAACATATAAAGTAATAAGAACTTTATAATCATTAATGCATTATAGAAAATACAATTTTCTACTTTACTATATTTAAAGCCAATAGATCTAATTTCCTTTTTGAATTTTTTATACCATTGTTTAGGTGCTTGTTTAAGACCATATAAAGATTTGTTGAGTTTACATACCTTGTGCTCTTGACCTTTCACCACACAACCTTCAGGTTGTTAAATATAAATTTCCTCATATAACCCACCATTGAAAAATGTCATCTTGACATCCATTTGATGAACTTTCAAATTGCAAATAGAAGCAATAGTAACATAATTCTAATAATAAGAGTAACATGAGAGAAGGTTTCAAAATAATCAATACCTTTGTTTTGGCTATAACATTTTGCTACTAATATCGCCTTATATCTATCTATACTACCATCAACTTTAAGTTTCTTCTTTAGAACCCATTTACAACCTATTATTTTAGTATTAGGAGGAAGTTCTGTCAATGTCCATGTGTTATTGTCAAGAATAGATTTAATCTCATCATCTAAAGCCCTTTTCCAAATGTCAGCATTAGGTAGTGACATAACTTCTTAATAGGTTTTAGGATCCTCTTCAATGAATATGTGAATATGACTAGACCTAAATCTTTTTCTATCCTACGTCTCTTATTTATTCTTAAGTTAGTAGTTTCAAGAATATTTATTTTGTAACTAAACTAAAAGATTGATTGGTTACATTTTTAGACAAAAAAAAAAAAGAATTCTTTACCTTTTTAATTTGTACATTATATTCTAATTCATTTGACAAATCTTTCTCTAATTCTAACCTATCAACATCTTTAATAGTTAAATGCCCAAAATAAATAACATGAACATATTCAAATATACTATTGGTATGTAAATTATGAAATCTAGATGTCTTACTATGCATGGAATAACCCAAGGAAATAGACTTAGTTACTTTACTACCTAACTTAGGTCTTTTTTTTTTTATGTAGCTTTTAGTACATAAACAATACAACTCTAAACTTTAAAATAACTAATGTTTGGTTTCCTATTATTTAATAACTCATAAAATAATTTATCTTGCCTTTTATTCAAAATTCCATTATTTATATGACATACAATATATAATGTTTCACTCCAAAAACTATAAGACAAACTATAATGTAAAAGCATTGCACTTACCATTTCTAATAAAATTATATTCTTTCTTTCAGCTACTTCATTTTGTGGAGGAGAATTAGAAGCAAAAAATTCTCTTGCTATTTCATGTTGTTCACAAAAAGAAATAAATTCTAAACAAAGAAATTCACCACCTCTATTTGATCTAATTTTTTAAATTTTCTTATTGGTTTTGTTCTCTATTTCTTCCTTACAAATTTTAAAATTTTCAAAAGCTCCATCTTTTGTTCTAAGTAAATAAACATATGTATACTTTGTAAAATCATCAATAAAAGTTATAAAATATTGTTTGTCTTCTCTAATCAAATGATATTCATTGTCACATAAATCAATATGAAATAGTTCTAAAAGTGAAGTGGTTTTAAGAAAAATTAAAAAGTGACTTTGTGATTTTCACTTGTGCACATTTACAATTACTTGTAGTATAAATATTTGAAGACTTAGAAATATAATTATATAAAATCATGTGATGCATAGCATTGCTACAAATATGACCTAATCTATAATGCCATAAATTATTCACATCATCAATAATGTAAGCAAAAGTGTTAGATTCTTTATTAATACTTAAAACATACATTGTAATATCGGCTAATTTAGGCCCCAAGTCGCACGTGTCACGAAGTTGACGTGTTTGACCGATCGGAGTCTAAATTCAAATTTTTACAAAAATTGATCAAGTAATGGCTAAATTAAATGATATATGCCTAATTAAGTGATTATAAAATTTAAAGAAGTTTATACTATTGGTACCCTATTTAAGACTCTATTTTCTTCTTCTTCTTCTCTTCATTTTCTGCCTTGTTCTCTCTCTTTTCTACCAGTCATGCCCATCTCCTCCATAGCCAATCTTAAATTCTAGAGAGAGAAAGGAAGAGAAGAGAGGTGAGAGAACAAGAACAAGTGATCTTTATGGTCTATAACTCCTAAGGAAGCTAGAAAGAACAAGAAAGAGGAAGAAAAATCAAGTTTGGTAGAGAGAGAAAATCTCCAAAGTGGTGATTTAGTGAAGAAAAGTGTAAGGTAAGAAGCATTTCTTCTTATTCTTCATCTTTCTTAAAGAAAATTCGAATTTTAAGCTCATCCAAGACTCATATGGAAAGAGAGAGAAATTAAGGTTTTGAGAGAGAAAAAGAGAGTTTAAGGTCTTGAGAAAATCAGATGATAATAATGATTTATGATGTTGTAGGAGTTCCAAGTGACAAGGAACAAGCTCTAAGGAGCAAAGGAAAAGAGAAAGCTACCTAGAAGAGTGAAGGAGAAAGATTAAACTTTGTGCATAACTTAAGGCAATATCTTATTTTTGTTTGAAATAATGCATGCTGAACATGATTTTAGATAAATGCATTTCAAGAATGATGATGATTATGACATGAAACCATAGGTTTAGACATGTATGAATGAGAGTCTTGTGTGACATTGAATTAATGATGCACATTAGAAAATCTTGTATGATCAAGACATTTACATGTATTAGAAAGTAATAAGTTGAGTAAAAAACCTTAGAAATGCATGAAATAGAATTTGGTATGATTTGGATGATGTTAGAATGAATGAAAAGTGAATATACAGATTTCCTGCTGAAAGTCATGGGCGTGACTATTGAGTCATGGGTGTGAACTTGAGGGTTCACAGTTGTGACTGATTGTATAACAGTTGTGACTTTTGTGTGGAAATGGTACTATTCATTCCAGAAGCATTCACGGGTTGGAATCACGGACGTGAACTTATTCACGGGTGTGAATGAGTAATCACGACCGTGAATGCTTTTGGGCGATTCATTCCAGTAGTGTTCACGGCTTGGGATTACGGGCGTGAACTAATTCACGGGCGTGAAATTAGTAATCACGGCCGTGAATACTTTGTATTTGTAATTATGAATGTGGTTATCAAATGAGGAATTCAGGTAAATAAATGAAAGTCATTGTCTATCCTGGGAAATAAGAATAATTATATATATAAGTATTTATGTGAGAACGTGTTATGTTGTGATATAGAAAAAAATGAATGTTGACATGGATGATATATGAAATTTGATACGGATGATAAGCATGAGAATATTGATGTACCTAGTTAAATAAATGAAAAGATGTTATCCAGCATGTATGAGTATGACTATATGTTTGCAAAACAAGAAAATTGAGATGTTGATAAATATGAGAATGTTGATGTGTTGAAATTTGAGAATTATGATTGATGTGAAAATATAAAGAAGCCCATTACTCTACCTGCGGAATAGAATCAGGATAGATGATATGTCATTAAAGGAGCGAACGGTACCGTACTATTCCTCAACCAATGTGGCTTAAGCTCGTAGAACGCCATTGGTTTGAGATGCTCAGTCAATGTGGCTTAAGCTCTGGGAGCACTATTGACTTGAGAAGCTCTGATGAGCACATATAAATGAGGACAAGGTGGCTTAAGCTCGGAGAGCGCCCTTGGTCCGGTTATTCATCTATGATGAAATTATACTCAATCAATGTGGCTTAAGCTCGGAGAGCGCCATTGATTTGAGAAGCTCTTATGAGCCATATAGTGGACATGGTAGCTATAGCTCTGGGAGCGCTCCTGATCCATAACCCGTATCCAGTCAGTCCAAATTTAGTGTGATGTGAGCAAGATAATGAGGATATGTCGGAAAATAAGAAAAGAAAAGAATAAGAAAATGATGATGAGATGAGATTGAGATATAATAATAAAGAGATTAACATAGTAATTTACCATCAAAGATAAATGAGAATAACATTGTATATGTGAGCATGATATGTATACTTGTATGAAATAGTAACATGTTGATAGAAATAGCATACAAATATTTTAATGCATAAAATGATACATGTTAATGCTTGTTGCATGATATAGTATATTGCCTTATTTATATGCACCACTAAGCTTAGAGCTTAGCGTGGGAGTTTCCTTTCACGCAGATATAGAAAGGTAGCTGAAGGTGATATATAAAGCAAGCGGTGATCCTATTCAAGTAAAGCAGCCGAACTTTGAGAAAGTAGGTTACAAGTTTTGAAATTTTTGTATTTGGCTTTTATATTAAAGGATTTTATAGTTTGTAAAACTTACTTTTAAAGTTTGTTAAGAATTAATTTGATGTTTAAAATTACAATCTTATGTAAATAAATTGTACACTGGTTTTTGTATGTATCTATATATACATGAATGTTGAGAAAATAAAGGTAAAATAATAAAAAAATAGCGATTTTAAGAAATAAAAAAGACAGGAAGTAGCACTCCTTTATCCGGGCACATGGAGATCAGGTGAGGAAGTGCTACATACATATTATCTTTATCATATCATTTCCCAACAAAATGATCATTTCTTAGTAATGATCACTTTTTGGGAATCAAACACAACTCTAAAACTATGATCATCAAGCTCTTTAATGGAAATAAGACTCTTCATAATTCTAGAAATATGATACATATTTTTAAGTGTGGGCACTTTTGCGTGAGAAAGAGTAAATTGCACAGTGTCAGTTCCCATAACAACACAGGTAAAGGAGTTGCACATAAACACATATTTTTCTTCATTTACTTCTTCTTATGTTTTGAAAATATTTTTGTATAGAGTGACATGACAAGTTGATCCAAAATCTAGCCACAATTCTTCATCTTAATCAACCATTAAAATTTCCGTAAGAATGAAAACCATTTCATCTTCCTCCATGACATTGACTTTTTCTTTTTTACTTTTGCAAAATCTACAAACTCCAGCCAAATGTCTCATTTTACCTCATAAAAGACAATATCCTCTTTTCTTCTTATTAACACCATCCTTGGACTCAAATTTCTTTTTCTTTTTCTTGAAAAAAAGTCTTATTTCTATTATGAAACTTGTTCTTGGAATTAGAGGATTAAAAGGATGTAGAATTACCAACATTATGTACATTATCCTTTCAATATTAACAAGTATATCTCGATTCCTAGTCTCACTTTCAATTTGAATGTGCTGAAGTAGTTAATCCAAATTTAAAGGTTTTACCTTATATTTTAATTTTATTTGGTAATCTCTCCATGAAGGTAGAAGTTTACCAATTATTGTAGACACTTGAAAAGTTTCAAAAATTAGTTCACCCACATCAGCACATTGAGAAACAATTTCATTTAGTTCATTTACTTGATCAACAACAGGCTTGGAATCAACGATTTTAAAATCAATATACTTGTTAATTAAAAAGAATTTATTTACAGCATCATCATTAATGTACATCACTTAATAGTAGCTCATAACTCATATGCAAGATAACATTTGTGGAAGATATTTAAATAGGGCATTGCTCATTGCATTTAAAATCATCGAGCGACACACAAGATCCTCTTCAATCCATTTTTATTGTGCATCCAAATGTTATCCCTCACTTGTTTCATCTTGGGGATATGGAGTACTTAAAACATAGATAACATTGACAACTTTCAATTGATACATTATCTTTATGCTCCGGCATTTGTTGTTTATCCCTTTGAATTTTTCAAATCTCTCTACATCTTGATGCGGCTTGCACAACATAGAAGACTCTATTGAAATTTGATAAATTACTATTCTAAACTTGTTGTAAGATATTAAAAATAATCTAGGAAAATTGTAGAAGTTGAGAGAAATTAATAACAATAAGAAATTGAATTTTAGGCAAGACGTTTCCAGGAAATAATCTTTAGAATAGTAATTTTTCCACTAGGTGCAAGTGAATTTATGTAAATTTTATTCTGAGGATACAATACCTAAAAAAGAAATCAAAATAGTACATTTAATTTCTTCTATTACAAGAATTCAATCCAATTGAGTGGAAAAGAAAAATAGAGAAGGCAGAATTTTGTTTTAAGTTTTGGTGTTGGAGGCAAACAATAAATTGTTGAAGAATTAAGAGAAATCAGAGGAAGTAATTAATTAAACAAGTTATTATTATATGTATGCATTTAATAGGTAGTTAATAGCACTTTACTTCCGTCACTTAACACATTTAAAATTGCAGTTATTTGTTCAAATGGACACAACAATTAACCATGTAAAAATTCTACCATTGTCCATTTTTTTTATCTTATTAAATTATAACCGTTGGCTTCATGCAGTTGCAACTGTGACCAATCAACTAAATTTTATTTAATTATTCAATAATGTATTATATTATATATAACATTTATATATTATGTCTATTTCTTAAAAAACAATTCAGGAGTGTAACTGTAATACTTTCTGTAAATTGGTTTGTGCAATAGTTCACTTAGTTTTAGGTGTAATATACGTTTTACAAGGAGTTCATGTGTGAATTTATGGTTTATGCCTAAATAATTATGCATGAATGAATTACTTTAGTTTCCCTCTATGATTCCAATGCAAACGTTCATTCGACATTGAAGCATCATTGATTATATATTAGTAATAACATTATGAACATATTTTGTAGCCTTAGATTCAAAACAGGTTATCAATTTCATGCTGGAACCGCTTCTGTTCCTTCTTTTTTTCCTAAGGTAATTTGTATGATTTTTATTGCCAAAGTAAAGTAAGATTTTCCTAATTGAGGTTTTTCTTTAAAAGCTGAAGGTTGTTGCTCTACGATGCAATAAACTCCATGGTTTTATAATGATTCCTACTCCTCCCACAAATTTTGCCTTCACCAAGTTGCAAATTCTCGATTTTTCCAACAATACTTCGAGTTGTAATTTGACAGTAGAGTTCTTTAACCCTTTAAAGGCAGTGATAGAGACTGATCAGGACATGGGTCATGGCCATCTAAGCACCAATAATTATCTTTTTGTTGCTTTCAATTACGATTTTTCTGTTGAAAAAACATTAAAAAGATTGGAAATAGAGTTGGCAAATATCCAAATTATTCTGGCTATGATCCATTGAAGAATCACAATATGGATTCGGATCAAAAGTTGTCTTGATGGGGTATGGGTTGGGATTTTAAAAAAAAAAAAGTTCATCAAATTGCATCGGAAGGAAGAATCTTCCTCCATCTTTTTCGAATACAGAAACATGCTACAAATATACTTCACCAATAGGTGAGTTTTAGGAGGAAAACAAAACTACTTTCTTTTTCTGATTTCATTCCTTATAGATAAGTGCGGATTCCACATAAGGACAGTAACTGGTGTAAAAAAAAGGGAAAATGTTTGTAATCTTATAAATATATACATTTAACTCAAATGCTTACAAGTTAGAGAAATGCGAACGAATTTGTAATATAATCAAAGAAAAATAGAAAATATACAAAAAAAAAAAAAACACAGCTGGTTCAAACTTTTATTCACACCTATACCAGTTAGAAAAAAAAATAAAATTCTGTTAGCACTGAGATTGAAATTCATATAAACAAATGCAAAAAATCTAGAAGCAAATTTTCTCTTAAAAAAATTATTCGGTCACACTCTCAACTTTATTTATTTTTGGTAATGGTTCAATTCACAATATATTTTATACTATGGGTATACACGGTCCGATTCAATCCGAAAATCATAAAATCTTTAAAATCGTATTAAAATGTTAAGATTTTTTAAATATAATTATTGTTTTGTATATTCAAAAATAATTTTTCTTATTGTATTGTTCCAAAATCAATATTCCAATTCGATTATAGATATTTTTTTTCTGTACTATCGTATTTCATATGGATACACTCTTTATACTCAAATAAATCAAAAAATCTATATATAATGTCCTAGTTGGTTTGATGTTGACGTCATAGTGGCCAACCAACTATAGTTAAACTTGGCTTGAAAACTGATAACTAAAGAATGTCCTTTGGCCAGTTTTGTTTCACTGACTATTAGGTGGTTTAAGCATTCGAGAAATGAGTTAAAGTACATACATTGTTTTTAGACTGGTGGATGGTCAAGCTAGAAGGCCACGTGACACGTGAAATTTGTTGCTCTGAAGACATTTTGGTGTGAGAGCTCCTTTCGATATCTGAGAGGGATTGTGAGGTGAAGAGGAGAGCTCCTTTTGATGTTCGAGGCATTCCTCTCCCCCAACACCACCTCCACTTAGTGGGTAGATATTATAGTATCTAGGCAATCGAAATGAAAGTATAAAGGAGCTTGCTGATAGACTTCTCAAGGTTGTAAATCAAATTAAAACCCTCAATTAAAATTGAGTGAGAAAAGATCGTTAAAGATCTAAAGATAAAAAATTGGCAAATGAATTTCTCATTTTCTTTCCTTTTTTTTTTTTAGAAAAAAAAGTTCTTACACTGTAATTGCTCTTCGATCATTGACAGGTAGAAGAGAAAAAACAAAAGTTTTTAAATTTTTAGTTTTAACTGAAATAATAAATTTTAAATATTTTCATCTTTTCTCTCCTGCTCTCACTAGTGAAAGTGTAATTTCCTAATGTTATCATTGTCATGGAACGGGTAAATTTATTCATTGGTATAAAAAGATATTTATGTATTTTAATTTGATACCAATTTCTTTTTTTGTAATACTTTGATACATTCCAGATTTTTCAATTTTTGATTTCACACTTATCATGTCATTATCCATAATAACAAAATATCCTTAAATTTCTAAATTTTTGAAGATTTTGAGAAGTATTTTGTCAAATTGAGATAAATTTATAAATTATCAGTTGAGATCTTAAATGATCCGACATTTTAGCATAATTGAAAATTGCTTAACTGTTATGTTTAAAACAAAAATTTTAAAATCTGGTACCAAATTGATAAAAAAAGTTTGATACCAAATTAAAATACATTCATATCTGTTGATCCAATAAAACATTTCACATGTCCTTGTGACTATCAATTTGAAGGAAAATTTAAAAATATTGTGGAATAAGACAAAAATTAAAGCGAAAATCAATACCAATTTACTTATCATCCATCGAAATCAAGGGCTTGCTTAAAGTATTAACAGGAGGGATAAACTTGATGTTTCCCTCATTATCATCATCATCCTATGATTTTCTAACTAATTTCTTGGATGCTCATAATCTCAATGTAGTCTGGTCGTTTTACTTCGACTTGCGTTACCTACATTTCTCTCAAAAATTCTACATTCAATATTATCACCATCATAAACCTTGAATTATTTTGTTTAATGGTTAGCGTATGAACAACAAAAATGGCATCAACACAAAATTATAAATTAAAAAAAAATGGTACAACAAAGGTATTATTAATAGTTAAGCACTAAAAAGAAACACACATAAACTGTCTATAAATAGCAAGGGGTGATTTTCTCCTACACGAGCATTTGTCAGATTTAATTTTCACTTCAAAATTATCTATTAAATCTAGTTAAAAATTATATATTTAGTTTTTCTCAGTTCATAAATCCTTGGATAAATTCTTCATTGATGCATCATTAACTGTATATTAGTCACAATTTTTTGTAATCTTAGATTCATGAAGCAAGGATAATGAGTTATTTCATTTCTTTAATTTTTTTTTAATTCAAAACAAATTAACAATTTTAATTCAAAATAGATTGACAATTTCATTTCTTTTTGAGGACCTCATGCTGGCGTTGCTTCTGTTCCTCTTTGTAAACAGCTTTAAAAAGACAGGACTGTTTTCAATTTCCTTGTGAAAAGAAAAAGGAAAAGCCTTAGAATCTCGCTAAAATTTTCTTGTAGTCAAAAAAATTTTTTTTTTTCATTTTTTTTAAAGCACTTGAGGATACTTTTGTATTTTATTTATTTATTTTTTTCCAAAAAAAGATTATTACTTTACTTATTGTAAATTTGACCCCTTTATCATTATTGCAAAGTTGTGGACAGCCGAATATCCAGCAGTCCTTTCAAACAAATTTACTGCAATAATGAGTTACTTTACTCCATCCCCATTATATGGTGACATATGGGCGGTGAACAGCAAAAACTTACGATGGGGGAACCTAATGGAAAGCTCCATGTTGCTCTGTTTCCATGGCTAGCATTTGGTCATATAATTCCATATCTGGAGCTCGCGAAGCTAATTGCCCAAAGGGGTCACACTATCTCTTTCATTTCTACTCCCAGAAACATCCATCGTCTACCTAAAATCCCTTCAAATTTAGAATCCCAAATTAATTTTGTCAGCCTCACCTTACCCAGAGTAGAACATCTTCCAGATAACGCAGAGGCTACCTCTGACTTACCCTTCCACAGTATCCCATACCTTAAGATTGCATATGACGGTCTTCATGGTCCTTTGTATCAATTCTTAAAGACTTCTTCTCCAGATTGGATCATTTATGACTTTTCTGCTCACTGGTTACCTTCCATCACAGCTAATCTTGGTATCTCTGGTGCCTTTTTCAGTATTTTTGCTGCTTGGACACTATCTTTCTTGGGTTCATCTTCGTTGGCCATGATCAACGGTGATGACCCACGGACTAAGCCAGAGGACTTCACTGTTCCTCCTGAATGGGTCCCGTTTCCCTCAAAAGTCGCATTTCACCTCCATGAAGCGAATCGATACCTCGATCATGTCGAGGTGAACAATTCTGGTTTCTCCGATCTGTTTCGCATAGGTACTGTAATGGGGGGTGTTGATGTCATTGCTGTACGGAGCTGCAACGATCTTGAATCTGATTTCTTAAGGCTTCTCGGTCAGCTTCATGGTAGGCCTACATTTCCATTAGGTTTAATCCTACCTCCAGCTGTGGATAGCGGCAGCAGCAGTGGAGACGATGACATTTGGGTCAGAATTAATGAGTGGCTAAACAAGAAAAGCAGAGGATCCGTTGTATACATAGCATTTGGAAGTGAGCTGGAACTGAGTGGAGATGTGTTAAATGAATTAGCACTTGGGTTGGAGTTATCAAGGTTGCCGTTTTTTTGGGCTTTAAGGAAACCGAAAGGTAGCTTGGTGGAGTTACCAGATGGGTTTGAGGGGAGAGTGAAGGACCGTGGAGTTGTGTGGACGAGTTGGGTACCTCAACTCAGAATTCTGGGTCATGAATCAGTTGGAGGGTTTATGACTCACTGTGGTTATAGTTCAGTAATAGAAGCACTTCATTTTGGACTTGCTCTGATTATGTTGCCTTTCTCTATTGACCAAGGGTTAATTGCCAGGGTTTTTGAAGAGAAAAAGGTGGGTGTTGAAGTAGAAAGAGATGAGAAAGATGGGTCCTTTACAAAGGAATCGGTGGCTAATTCGCTTAGGTTGGTTATGGTTGACAAGGAAGGATCGATATACAAAGAAAACTCAAAGGAAATGAAGAAGTTATTTGCTGATAAAGATCTTCATGACCTACACGTAGACCAATTTGTTTCATTCTTACAAAATCACAGAGTTGCTTGCTCAAATCCAGGACCTGCCTCAGCCTAATTTCATTATTTGTACCGAACAAGTATATTTATTTGGAGTGCTTTTAGCCTTTTACTGTATTTTGATTTATATATTTTTAAAATTTTTAAAATTATAAGTAGAAAATTTAAAAAAGATAGATTTTTTATTTTTATTTATAGAAGTATATTTTTCAATCTAAAAAAATACAAAGTTTTTTACAACAATTTAAAAGTATTTTTCAATTTTCTAAAACGTTTTTTCAAACTAAATCGCTCATTTTTCGTCTGCTGATCTCAGTATCTTTTGGGGTTGTGCTGAAACATTAACGGAATGTATACTTTCTTTTTTTGAAAAAAAAAAGTGGCATTGTATTCACACAAATTAGCATTTGTCAGAATTAACTTTCACTTCAAAATTATTTCACGATGCTAGAAAGGTTTTCGTGTTCTCAACACTATGTCCCATTGCTAGTCAAAATTATAAGTCCACATCCATACTCATTAGAACAATAATCCATCCAAATCCGTATTGTGATTCAAACAAGTTTGATGGAGGTGGTGGTTTTCTTTCATCACTGCCGCAAATCTTTCGGCAATGGAAACCCTTTTAATCCTGAATTTTCTTCATAAGTCACTCCCGAATGTGCTGAATTGATTCCCTTGAGGTATACAATATCCGACAAGTTGATTGTGCGACAATTCCACGGCTTGAAGAAATATTAGATCCGCCAAGTCTCAGCAATTCTCCCAAAAAGTAAATTTGAAGAAAGGTCTAAAAGAGTCCAAATTGGTCAAATTTCCCAATGAAGCTTCAATGGAACTCTCCAGGTAATTGTGTGAAAGATTGAGCACCTAAGTGATTTAAGCTTTCCGATCGTTTCTAGAATTTTTCTTAGGAATCTATTGCATAACAAATCAATGATGGACAAAATAGTTTGGCTATTTGCTAGCTCTATTTGCAATTTTATTTTTTAAAAATGTTATTTCAATAGAATAGTCGTAATAAAAAAGAAAATGGATAATAGTTGGTGCTTAGATAGCTATGACCCATGTCCTTACCAGTCTCTATCATTGCCAATGTCAAAATATCCTACTGGCAAATTGCCACTGAAAGCATTGTTGGACAGATCAAGAATTTGTAGCTTGGAGAAGGAAAAATTGCGAAGGAGTAGGAATAATTACAGAACCATGGAGTTTATTGGATTGTAAAACAAGAACCTTGAGCTTTGGAAGAGTTTCAATAAAGTAAGTGGAAGATAATTAGGGTATCATATACTTATTTATTCAGTATTTATTCAGCGTTTACAATGTATTTTCAATACTTCGGACAAACCAAATTACTAAAATCTGACTTGATTCATAGTACAAATATCTTAATTTTTTTAAATTAGTATGGAAAGAAAGAAATTTTAACAAATAAAAGTTTTTAGAAAGAGCCAAGAAAATACTGTTAAATATGGGTGAGCAATTTATTTTTAATGAATAATTATCTCCCTTTTATTTTCTTAATTAATTGGATTTTGGCTAGATTAAGCACACATGGGCAGGGTAGACTCATAAAACACATCTCCCACTCACCCATAATGGACTTGACTCATTCCAAAAATATTATCTCAAATTTTTAAATTTAAACAGAGAATTATTCATATAAGTGAACAAACCGTGTGATCTGAAATATATAAATAGTGGAAATTTCAATATACAAATATAATCATAGGCCATATAAGAGCTATCAATCCAAAAATATAATTAATTTTGATAATGTGCTTATTTTAGCCCAAATATTTTTCTTAATACACGTAATCGAGTATCATTTCATCTTTAAAGAATACATACTCAACTCATTCTTATAATTACTAGTATTCTAAATTACTTCAAGGTTCATCAAACGAAATAACTCTGGTCGGTGAATCCAATCAGTGAGTGTACGAGCAAAATACTTTTTCTTTCGCCTTCATACCAATCATATATGAATTAACTCACTTTTGTAGAAATATTCCATTAAATCGAATCATCTCATGATATAGTCAGAAGTTACAAATGGTAAAATGTTTGAAATCTATTTCTACAATTTCTAGAACTCACATAGCGAAGAAGTAGAAATTCATTCTTTCGTTTTCTAATAGGTTATCTAGTACATGTAGTATAAAATACATGCTATGGTAGAACAACTTTTTTCTCGTCAGTGTATGTCTCGCTCTTAGCTCAAAAATAAATAATATCATATAAGTCTTAGTCTTGTCGTTCTGAAATTGCCAAACTTGAAACTTTTATTTACACATTCAATAATGTTAAACAACAAGTTTCACACTCAACTTCTTTCAAAATAAATACATGAATGGTGGAGATGTTATTCATATTGATTCTTATAATTATGAAGAATCTCATCTTGATAATTATCAAGTCGACCTTTGTTTTCCAAAACAATAACAAAAAAAGGAGCATTGAATTGGTTGACATATAAAATTTTGCTCCAAGCGAATGACTAAGAATAAATAAAAAAAAGTAGAGAGGTAGAGAAATAATATTTATAAAGGTTCAAATATTAACAAGCGCTACTCATCTCTTCAATCTCTTGGATATTTCACTAATACACAAAGTGTTATAATGAAGTTTTTCTAGCTCACTCACAACTATGATGTTTTACTTTTTTCGCTAACACCTAACCCAATAACAACCCTTGTATTTTAATAGCTAACACAACTACCAATTCCTTGTATTTTTTATGGCTCATACAAAAACCTTTACAAGTATTTCATTCACTGCTCAAATAACTCAAACCCACTAATGATTATTTAATTACAAGAATGAAATCACTTATTAATCAAAAGAGATCAACAAATTGAACAATAATGGTTTTACAATAAAGATTTTAAGTAGATAAAGATTTAATAAATGCACAAATGGCTTTAAAAAGATTAGACGCCTGATAATTTGTTGTCTAACCCCTAGAAGTCCAAATGAGTCATATTTATACTTCATTTGAGAAATAAAGTCATTCAGGTGCATTCAATACAAAACTAGTCATTTAACTACTTTTCCGTTCACGCATGTCAATATTAAATATGCAAGTTCATTGTGTGACTGAAGCTTCATGGGCGTGACTGTTCTTAATAAAGTCGTGACTGAAGTGGTGAAGCTAGTCATGAATGCTTGTAGCAACCACTACGTAAGCAGACTAAAACTTGTTGCACAGGTGGACGCCATACGACTAGAACTGAATCTTCTGAATTAAAAATTTTCAACGTTTTTCATGTTAACAGTTTCTCTTCTGAATCATTCTCATATATATATATATATATATATATATATATATACACACACACACATACTATTCCTTATGTATCTGGATCACAACTATAATCATGACAATAATAATTTGGCCATAAAAATCCCTCATTACAAAATTTGTGCTAAATCAAACTTATATCAAATACATGTATTTATTAAAACGTGAATCTATAATCTCAATCCCATGATATGTGGAAAAATAAAAAAAACGCATGAACAAAATAACAAACCCAACTCGGGTCAACTCTGACTGGCCTTGTCTCCTCTTCTCATCAACCATAGTCAACAGCTCCAAAGCTGAGTGCAAGAAAAATTCACACGTTTAGCTACTGAAAGCTTAGTGGTACATATAAACATTTAAATTCTAGCATGCATTCACATATTACTATAACATTTCCATATTTAATAACATACCTGTGTGCTTGGCCATATCATCAACACGCAATACTTATAAGATAGCTTAAACATGTTAATTTGCATCAACATATATAATTTGAGTTTATTATCAGAATAGCATTACATGTCATTTTACATTTCCATATATTAACATGTACTCAAATTTATTGATTCATGTATTCAAATTTGTTAATCTTTATAAACTATGATTAATTTATTTTGCATTAATGGTTTCTGATTCCATAGCCCAATACTCTAAACATAAACTACCCAAATGTTGGTTATGAAACAAGAGTGATCTAACATGAGCTTAATGTCTTGACCCTAGACTTCAACTAGCAATCGTGCGACACTTAGCACGGTCCGTTGCACTAAGCCTGCCTTCCAACCCGACAAAACACTCCAAAGAGAACAGAAAGGAACTTAGAGATTTAGAGGATTCAAGAGCAAAACAAGAACACAAGAGAGTTTGTGAATAATGCTTTGTATTGCTCTTAGAGAGGTTATCTTACAAATTCCCAAGATTTTCCAATACTTCCCAGGATTTTCAAGGATGCTACAAATGAAGGCCAAAAGGCCTATTTATAGTGTGGCACTAAGCCTAAGGTCATGCCACAAGTTTCTAGATCCTACCAATTCTAGAATGTACAAGAGTGTCTACAATATGCCATAAGGTTCTACGACCTTCTAGTCAAGTCTAGCTAACCCTAGAGTCTTCTAGGATTGTATAGTTCCTTCATGCAGATTCTAGGATGCTCCAAAAGCTTCTAGGAACTTCTACATCCTTCATGAACTATTCATCATGTTCTAGAATATTCTAGTGCCTTCTAGCACCTTCTAGCACCTTTCAGCACCTTCCGGCACCATCTAGCACCTTCCAACGCTATTTCTTTAGATT
Organism: Triadica sebifera; assembly: GCA_023653625.1. Lineage (NCBI taxonomy): Eukaryota > Viridiplantae > Streptophyta > Magnoliopsida > Malpighiales > Euphorbiaceae > Triadica > Triadica sebifera. Next base: position 21,779,157 of record CM042894.1, read on the forward strand.
TCAAGGGATAATTTGAGCAGGATGTAACACCCTCCCCCACTCAAGTTCGCGACGCCCTAGTCGCGCCTTCAAGCTTGAACCTTTCTATGCGATCTTTGAACTGCCACAAAGAGTCTTCAGGTTCCCAGCTTGCTTTTATGTCAAGGGCATTCTTCCATTTTACCAAGTATTCCTGATAACTTGGTACACCTCTACGCCAAATTAGGCAGTCTACCAAAATAGAATCCACTTCTCTATCAAAGGATGTTACTACTGCCGTGGGTGCCCTCTTCGATTCTCCTCGACTTGCATCTTCTTCGTCTCCATGATAAGGCTTCAACATGCTTACATGAAAGACTGGGTAGATCTTAAGCTTAGGAGGGAGTTGTAGCTTGTAAGACACCTTACCGACCCGCTTAAGGATTGGAAATGGCTCTTCGTATTTCCGCACCAACCCCTTGTGAACCTTCCGTAAGGACTTGAACTGTTGGGGAAATAACTTGACAAAGACCAAATCTCCTTCCTGAAACTTGACCATCCTCCTTTTCTTGTCACCCCATTTCTTCATCATTTTAGACGCCTTGCTCAAAGAGGCTCGGGCTAACTCAGCTTGCTCATGCCATGCCTTAGCAAATTTGAAAGCAGCAGGACTCTTTCCTTCATAGCTTATGGCCAAAGCATGAGGGGTCATGGGTTGTTGTCCCATAATGATCTCAAAGGGACTTTTGCCAGTGGATTCACTTTGTTGCAAATTATAAGAGAATTGGGCTACATCCAGCAACTTAGCCCAATCATGTTGGTTGGCACTAACAAAGTATCTAAGATAAAGCTCCAGTAATGCGTTGGCATGTTCCGTCTGTCCATCACTTTGAGGATGACAACTTGTGGAAAATTTCAAGTCTGATCCCAATAACTTGAACAACTCTGTCTAGAAATTTCCAGTAAATCGTGGGTCTCGATCACTCACGATGTTAGATGGAATTCTCCAATGCTTCACAACATGTTTAAGGAATAATCGTGTAGTCTCGTTCGCAGTGCAATCTACCGAGGCAGGTATGAAGGTTGCATACTTGCTGAAACGATCAATGACTACTATTATACTGTCAAAGCCTTCTAATTTTGGCAAGCAAGTGATGAAGTACATTGAGACACTCTCTCATGGTCTCTCTAGAATAGGTAATGGTTCTAGCAAGCCACCGGGTGCACGTTGCTCCGTTTTGTCCTGTTGGAAAACAAGACAAGTTCTTACGTAGGCTTCAACATCATCCCGTACTTCAGGCCAATAGTAAATAGACTTGATCAAGGCAAGGGTGCGTCTCATGCCTGGGTGTCCAGCCCATAGTGAATCATGGCATTGCTTGATAAGCTCTTTTCTCAAGTTCCCCCATTTAGGTACATAGATGCGGTTTTGCTTGACGTAGAGTAGTCTGTCACTCTGCCAAAATTGTATTGTCTTTCCTTCTTTGATGAGGACAAGGAGGTTTTGAGCCAGGGCATCATGTTCCAACCCTTCTTTGATCTTTTCCATCAAGGGACTGCTTGGTCTACTTAAGGCTGCTAACTCTGTCTTTCGACTTAGTGCATTAGCCACCACATTGGCCTTACCGGGCTTATATTCAAGCTTGTAGTCAAACTCTACCAAAAAGTCTTTCCAGTGAGCTTGATTGGGACTCAACTTTTTTTGAGTCTGGAAGTAGCTGGTTGCTACATTATCAGTCATGATCACGAAGTGAGAACCCAACAAGTAGTGTCACCACACCCTTAAACAATGGATGATAACAGTCATCTCCTTTTCCTGTACTGTGTAGCGGCATTCAGTGTCATTGAGCTTACGACTCTCATATGCTATTAGACACTCTTCTTGCATCAACACTCCACCAATGGCAAAGTCTGAGGCGTCTGTATGCAGCTCGTATATCTTGGAGGGGTCTAGTAGGCAAAACACTGGTTCTTCACTAATGGCCTTCTTCAAGTCATCGAACGAGGCTTGGCACTTATTTGTCTACTCCCAAGTCTTGTTCTTCTTGAGTAGGTCAATTAGTGGGGCTTCTCTTGCTGAATATGACTTGATGAATCTTCGGTTGTAATTTACAAGTCTAAGGAAAGACCTTAACTCGAGGACCTTAGTAAGAGGTTCCCATTCTTGGATGGCTTTCACCTTGTCTCCATCCATCATAAGCTTCCCATCTTTTATCCTATGACCCAAGAACATCACCTCATCTTGGGCAAAGGAACATTTCTCCTTTTTAACATATAGCTCATTTTCCCTGAGGACCTCGAACACCTTCCTCAAATGCTCAAGACGTTCTTCCATAGTCCGGTTATATATCACAATATCATCAAGGTATACTACCATGAACCGATCGAGGTAGGGATGGAAAAGCTTATTCATGAGAGTGCAAAAGGTAGCAGGTGCATTACTGAAACCAAAGGGCATAACAAAGAACTCATAAGCACCGTACCTTGTTACACACATGGTCTTTGGTTCATCCCCTTTTGCTATGCACACCTGGTAGTATCCCGACTGCAAGTCCAACTTTAAAAAGTATCTTGCGTTCCCTAATTGATCAAACAAATCAGCAATTAGTGGGATAGGATACTTGTTCTTTACTGTGATCTTGTTTAGAGTGCGGTAGTTGATTCACATTCTTAGTGAGTCATCCTTCTTTTTCTAAAAAAGCATCAGGCCACCAAATGGGGCTTTGGATGGTCTAATGAAACCAACATCCAACAGCTCATAGAGTTGCTTCCGTAGTTCTGCCAACTCCAAGTTCGCCATCCTGTAAGGACTCATCGCTGGTGGTCTTGTGCCAGGCTCCAGCTCAATTTCATAGTCCACCTCTCTCCTTGGAGGTAACCATTTCAGCAACGTCTCAGGCATCACATCTTGAAACTCATCCAAGACAACTTGCACCTCCATCATCAAGCTTGGTTGTGGTGATGCTTCCTCATCATCATACTCCTTAAGAATGGTCAAGTAACTCTCTTCCTCTCTCTTCTATCCCTTCTTGAATTGAAGTGTCGAGAGAACTTGGGTAGTAGGCTTGGTGGTCCTTTCCGTCGGTACTAGACAAGCCTTTGGTCCATCCATAATGCACATAGAGTTTGAACATGGGACAAGGAAAACTCTAACTTGGTCCAGAAACTACATGCCGAATACCACTAAGAAATCATCCATGGGTGCCACGGATAAATCCATTTGGACAGTCCATGCACCAAGACTAACCTTAACTCCACAGCCAACTCTTTGGAGAGGTTGTGCCTCTGAGTTAACTGTTTTGAGGGAGCCACCTCCATTGGAAACCTGGAGACTGAGTCTCTTGGCTTACTCTAGCGAAACAAAATTGTGAGATGCACCTGTGTCGACCAGGGCTTTGGTGACTTTCCCATTGATGGTTGCATCCACAAACATGAGTCCCTTGGGGTTCTTCGGGGCACTCCGCAATGCACTAAGCAACCGCAAGGATCCCATCTTTGCACCTTCATCTGCCTCACTTCTGTCTTGATCATGAGTGGAGGCAGCTAAAGCATTCAATGCCTTCCTTTTTGGATATTCTCGTGCCCAATGCGGTTCGTCAAATATGAAGCACGTCACATGGGGCTTTGAGGCACCACGTTCTTCCTTTTCCTTCCCCTTGTCTCATGGCTTGAATACGGAGCCTTCTTTGTGATTTTTGTGGCTTTGACTCTTAACATGGCCTCCCCCACTCTTTCCTCCACCAAACTTTCTATCTGCTGCCCTCGGGCCTTCTTTGTTTGAGGAGTAATCAATAAGACTTTCAATAACCGCAATGGCTGAAGACAAGTCTTGGACACCACGTCGCTTGAGCTCAAGGTTAGCCCACAATTGGAGACCATCCATGAATAAGAATAATGCATCTTTGTCTGATGTGTCAGAGATTTCTAGCAACAAGGTTGTGAACTCCTTCACATATTCCCTTATGCTACCCGTCTGCTTTAATCGTCGAAGTCGGCCCCTCGCCTCTTCCTCAGCATTTACGGGGAAGAATTGTCTTTTGAACTCCTTTTTGAAGTCCTTAAAGGTGTCAATTATGCATACCCCATGTTGCACATCTCCATGCCTTCGTCTCCACCACAGCATAGCAGTGTCGGACAGGTAGATGGCAGTGGTTCGGATCTTGCAGGCATGGTCCGTTATGCCAGTAGCCTCAAAGTATTGTTCTAGCCCCCATAGGAAGTTCTCAACTTCCCTAGCATTCCTAGCACCATTGAAGGTCTTTGGCTTGGGAACTTCCACCTTCTTGGCCTCAATGATGGTGGTTGTATTATTTCTCGAGGCCATAGCCCGCTTACATAGTGCTAGATCACCACCCATATCCTCAACTATAAGCAACACATTGGAAATTTCTCTTTGGAAGAGATCACGTACCTTGGCAAGTTCGGCCTTCAGCCCATCAATCTCTTGCCTTAACCCACTATCTAGCTCGCTGAGGGACATCTTGACCGCTGCATGGATCTCTGCTTCCTCGGCCTTCAAGCCGCTGTAACATTCCTCCAAGTTGTCCACTCGGTCGAACAACTCTCCCAAGCTGTCCTGAGCAATCCCAGCACGTGCTTCCAAGCTAGAAATCATGTCTTTCGACTCGGCTCAAGACTCTTTAGATGGTGGTTTCCGAACTTCCTCACTACCATGCTCCATTGGTGGAACTTCCACACTAGGTGTAGCTGGGGCAGTAGCCTTCATTATGCAAGGGTAGTATAGCTTCAAACTAAATCTCTGATACTAACTGTCATAACCCTATATTTCAACTAGCAATCATGTGACACTTAGCACGGTCCGTTGCATTAAGCCTGCCTTCCAACCCGACAAACACTCCAAAGAGAACAAAAAGGAACTTAGAGATTTAGAGGATTCAAGAGCAAAGCAAGAACATAAGAGAGTTTGTGAAGAATTCTTTGTATTGCTCTTAGAGAGGTTATCTTACAAATTCCCAAGATTTCCTAATACTTCCTAGGATTTTCAAGGATTTTCCTGGATGCTACAAATGAAGGCTAAGAGGCCTATTTATAGTGTGGCACCAAGCCTAAGGTTATGCCATAAGTTTTTAGATCCTACCAATTCTAGAATGTACAATAGTGTCTACAACATGCCATAAGGTTTTAGGACCTTCTAGTCAAGTATAGCCAACCCTCGAGTCTTCTAGGATTGTATAGTTCCTTCATGCAGATTCTAGGATGCTCCAGAAGCTTCTAGGAACTTCTACATCTTTCATGTACCATCCAGCATGTTCTAGAATATTCTAGTGCCTTCTAGTACCTTCCAGCACCTTTTGGCACCATCTAGCACCTTCCAACACTATTTCTTTGGATTTTGAGGGACAATTTGAGCGGGACATAACATTAAGCTACCCTGCTCATTACTGTATCTATTTGTATTGCTACCACTGAGCTTTTCAAATCAGGAGCACTCTGACATGAGTTCAAGCCACCCTAATGAGCAAAAACTACATGCATATGAGTATAAGGGCACTCTAACATGAGCTTAAGCCACCTTGTCCCTAATCTAGATATGCTACAACTAAGCTTCTCAAATAAGGAGTGTTCTAACACGAGCTAAAGCCACCTTGATAAGCAAATATAATAACTGCATGCATAATTATTTCTACGGTATCGTAAACCCCTTAATGGCATGCCACCTATCCTAACTAGTCCCTGGATAGAGAATGAGCATTCTTATTCATATTCAGGTTATCAATATCAATTATACCCTATTTCAATATTTCACAAGATCATCACATATCATGTTGTGATGTAGAGCACCGTGTGCATAATCAAGTTCCTCAGTCATGTTATCATATTGAATACAAGTTTATTAAAATCATGTCAAATGTATTTGCATGCCATACCCAAGTAATCTCATCATATGACTCTATTTATTCTTTTATGAAAACAGGGCATTCACGGGCATGAATGGTATATTCACTCTCTTATCATGGTTTGATTAACCATGACTAGCTTTTGGACCTTCACAGGCGTGAACCTTTATTCACAGGCATGAAATTCATACTTTCACCTCAATGTCCTATACTGAAAAAATATGAGAAGGATCAAACCGGTATCTCCTAAACATAGAGACATGGAACACAACATGGATCTTGTTGAACTCTAGTGGTAGAGCAAACATGTAAGCAATTGGCCCCATTTTCTTAAGTACCTCATAAGATCTACTGAATCTTGGGCTTAATTTTCCTTTCTTCCCAAATCTCATAACCTTCTTCTATGGAGAGATTTAAGCAAAACCTTGTCTCCCACTACATACTCAACATCGTTTCTCTTGAGACCCGTATATGACTTCTTTCTATCAGAAGTTGCGCTCAATCTTTCCTAAATAACCCATACTTTTTCTTCGGTCTCCTGTACCAAGTCTAGCACCACTAGTCTTCTCTCACTGAGTTCTATCCAACACAAGAGTATTCGTCACTTTCTGCTATATAGTGGTTCACACAAAGCCATCTTGATACTCTACTAATAGCTGTTGTTATAAGAAAATTCCATCAATGAAATATATTTATCCCATTTACCCTCAAATTCAATTACACAACTCCTCATAATATCCTCCAGGATTTGTATGACCTTTTTTCATTGACCATCTATCTGAGGATGAAAAACTGTACTGAAACAGAGCTTGATACCCAAAGTTCTCTGCAGACTACCCCAAAATTGAGAAGTAAACCTAGGGTCCCTGTTAGAAATAATAGAGATTGACACTCCATGAAGCTATATTATCTCATTGACATAGAGCTCTACAAGTCTGTTCAAAAGAAAATCCCTCCTAATAAGCAAAAAGTGAGCTAACTTCGTAAGCCTATCCATAATAACCCATAGGACATCAAATTTTTGAGAAGTTACTGGCAACCCAATCACAAAATCCATAGTAATATGCTCTCATTTCCATTCTAGTAAAATAACAGGTTGTAACAACCCTGATGGTACCTGGTGTTCTGCTTTGACCTGTTGATAAGTCAAACATTTGGTAATATACTATATGATATCTCGTTTCATGCCTACCCACCAATACTTACTCTTCAAGTCGTTATACATTTTTGTGCTTTTAGGATGCATAGTATACTTGGTCTCATATGCTTCATGCAGTATTTTCTATCTCATCTCAATAACATTAGGCACGCATAAACGGTCATGATAGTATATTCCACCATCAGATTCAGCTGTATAATATGATCTCTCCCCCTTAGAGACCGACTTGGCTATCTCAATGAATTTACTATCCTATCTTTGTGCATCAATGATCTCCTAATTAAGTGTCGACCGGAGGTGCAATTCAGCCACCATCTTCCCACTCAATGCATTGACCACTGCATTAGCTTTGCTTGGGTTATAATCAATAATACAATTGTAGTCCTTTATCATCTCTAACCACCATCTCTGTCTCAAACTGATATCTCTCTATACAGGTAGATATTTCAGACTCTTATGGTCTGTATAGATGAAACATCTCTCTCCTTAAAGATAATGATGTCATATCTTCAATGCAAAGACAATGGTTGCCAATTCTAAATCATGTGTGGGGTAATTCTTTTCATGAACCTATAACTGCCTAGATGTGTATGCCACTACCTTACCTTCTAGCATGAGTACACACACCAATCCATTGTGAGAAGTATTACTGTTGATCACATATTCCTTATTAGGAACTAGCTGTGAAGAAATCGAAGCCTCTGTTAACATCTTCTTTAAACTATCAAAACTCTATTGGCATTTCTTTGTCCACTCATATTTCACATCCTTTCTCAATAGTCTGGTTAAAAGAGAAGCAATCATAGAGATCCTTTAACGAACCTTCTGTAATAACCAGCTAATCTAAGAAAGCATATGATATATGTCATATTGCGAGGAGACTTCCAACTTATAATAGCCTCTACCTTGCTAGGATCAACTCAAATATTATCTGACGACACAATGTGTCCTAGAAAAGCTACCTCATCAAGCCATAATTCACATTTCGAGAACTTGGCATACAATTTTTGCTCCCTAAATGTTTGTAACACTATTTTCAGGTGCTGATCATTCTTCTCAAGTGTTTAGGAATACACCAAAATGTCATCAATAAAGACCACTACACACTGGTCTCAGAGGGTTTTGAACACTCTATTCATTAAGTCCATAAAAACCGTTGGGGCATTGGTTAACCCAAAAGGCATAACCAAAAATTCAGAATGCTCATATCTGGTTCTGAATGATATCTTGGCTATATCTTTTGCCCTAACTCTCAACTAGTGATACTCTGATCTCAAATCAAAATTTGGAAATGTGCCTGCACCCTTCAGTTGATTAAATAAGTCATCAATCCATGGTAATGTATATCTATTCTTAACTATCACCTTATTCAACTATCGATAGTCTATGCATAGCCTTATAGACCCATCTTTCTTTTTCATAAATAACATCGGTGCACCTTCTGGAGACACACATAGCCTGATATAACCCTTCTCTAATAGTTCATATAGCTGAGCCTTAAGCTCTTTTAGCTCGAATGGTGCCATTCTGTATGGCGCTACTAATATTGATATTGTACCTGGAGTGAGCTCTATAGAGAACTCAAACTCTCTGTGAGGTGGTAATCCGATATATCTTCAGGGAATACATCTGGGAATTCATTTACTGTGAGGATATCTTGAAGATCTGGACCTCATTTTTTGATATCAACAATATGAGCCAAATAGGCTTCGCATTCCTTCGTCATCAATTTCTTTGCCTTCATCATTGAAATAACTCATGGAAGTTATGGAAACAACTCACCTTCCACTTTCATATCTCCATGTTTTGTAGTTTTCAGTATTACAAATTTTTAATTGCAGTCCACAACTGCACATGCTAGGCTAGTCAATCCATATCCAATATGGCATCAAATTCTCGAAAAGGCAACTTTATCAAGTCTGTCGAGAATTCCCTCCCTTGTACAGACAAAGGACAACATCTATATACCTGATTCACAATCATATTGTGCCTCAAGGAAATTGTAACCTCAATATCATATTCAAGATTTTCACTAAGCATGTTGTGCTGCCTAGGAGTGCTTATGCATATGTAAGAGTAGGTAGAACCTGGGTCAATTAATGCACATACATCAGAATTATAAAGAGAAAACATACCAACTATCACATTTGTAGCTTCCTGATCCTCTTTGGCCCTTATGGCATAGGCTTTAGCTAGTGCTTGGCCTAGTCTTGGCCTATTGACAGTCTCAGAGACTATCTGGGTGGGTCTTATATGATCTCATGTCTGCTGCCTGGTCTGAGCTAGAGTAGACCGTGCAGTCTATGTTAAATCATTGACAACCATCAGAGGACAATCTCTCCCCATATGCTCTTTAGATCCATATCTGAAACTTGAACCTGTATTCTTCCAATAGTCTCCTCTATGGCTCTTAGGGCAATTGCCACAAACTGGAATACTATCTATGGTAGCTTGTGTCAGATTGCTACCAGATACAGATGTAGCTCTAGAGGGTTGCCTCCTCCTGTATGAACCTCTTTGAGAATAACCTTTGTTCTGTCCTTGACTTCTACCATGAGACTGTGGATGGAACTGACCCTTCTTGCCTGAAGGCTAGGCCACTAAAGTCACAATCTGTCTAACAGTTTACTTAGCTCTCTTCCTCTTCCTCTATTCAACACTAATCACGGTTGAGATCAACTTGGTGAAGTTGTCATGCTGAAGTGCGGTGAAAAAATCGCCTATCTCCACATCGAAGCCATACTCAAATCTCCCGCACTTGTCTTTCTCGCTGGTGATCATCTTAGAGGCATAGTAACTCAGTTGACTAAACTCTCTTTGGTATTCTGTCACTGTCATGTTGCCCTATTTGAGACTCAAAAACTCCCTCTTTTTCTCATCCACATAGATAGGAAGAACATATTGTTCCTTGAATTCAACCATAAAGAACTCCCAAGTCATAGGTTATGGAACATATGGTTTCAATAGAACTATCTTCCACTAGTCATAGGCATCCTCCTACAACAAAGAGATAACATACTTGGCCTTCTGATTAGTGGCCACATCAAAATCACCACAAACCCTTTTTATTTTTTCAAGCTAGTATTTAGCAACAGTAAGGTCACCATTCTATATTCCCAAAAAATCAGTAGCTCCAAATTTATAGAGCTTTCCAGTTGTACCCTCGGCCTCTGTGGTGGAGGCGGAGGAGCTGGTTCTAGTACGGGTGGCACCGTTATAATTATCTGTTGTAGTAGAGTTGCCATCTACTGCATCAAGGGAATCTGGTCTAGGTTAGCTTGTTCAGGAGCCCGTGAGTTAGGAATTTGTTATGCTCATGGACCTTGAAAAGTAGCTGCACTAGGCTGGTTCAGTGCCCCATTATGTGTTCAGCCATGTCATTTGATTCAGATGCCATCTCATTATAATCCTATAAGTTGATAGAGAAGTAGTCAAAGTTAGAGTCAGACGAGACATATGTATGAATGCATGATAACCCTATAATATACTTAGGTCTAGAACTGCCTAAATCTAAGCTTTGATACCACTAAATGTAGCACCCACTTCGTAGTCAGGCCAAAATCCACTGCATAGGCGAACGCCACATGACTAGAACTGAATCTACCTATCTAAATTAAAATTTTTCAATGTTTTCCATGTTAACAGTTTCTTTTCTGAATCATTATTTATACACTTTTCCTCATGTATCTGGATCACAACCATAATCATGACAATAATAACTTAGGCATAAAAATCCCTTATTACAAAATATGTGCTAAATCAAACATATACCAAATACATGTCTTTATTAAAACGTGAATCTATAATCTTAATCCCATGATATGCAGAAAAATAAATAAAATGCATGAATAAAATAACACACCTAACTCGGGTCAATTCTGACTGGCTTTGTCTTTTCTTCTTATCAACCACAGTTTACGGCTCCAAACCTGTATGCAAGAAAAACCCACATGCTATTTATTCATGTTCTTGGGTATGACCTACATAATCAAGTTCTTCACTCATGTTATCATATTAAAATCATGTCATGCATGTCATACCCAAGTAATCTCATCTTATGAATCTATTTATTTCAGCACTTTACATAATTTCAGGATTTGAACACAACCAAAAAAATTCATTTAATCGCAATTAACCATTTATTTAAGGCTTAATGCCTTAATTATCAACACATAACAATATTCCATATTCATCTTCCCTCATATCAACCTCAACATGCATTTCAAAATATTACCATCCATATATACCATTAACAATAACTAAAATATCAACTTGAATTTCCATTTAATATACCATAACAATATTTCATATCACAAACATAATGAAATCGAATAAAAATGTTTATATGCACAAACTTGAATGTTGGAGCCTTAAAATTCGATTCTCTGCTGCCTTTGGTGGACTTCTCCACCTTCTATTTCAGCCCCTAACATGAAATCAGAGACCAATTTATCACTATTTCTACCATGGATCGCTTCTCACGCCCTAAATTAGCAAAACCTTAACTTTTCTATTGGTTTAAATCTCATAAACCTTATTTACCATTAAACCAAATTAAACTAGATTAAAGGACAATGGAGAACATGATTTCTTACCCCTGTTTCGTGAACACATATCGACTTCTAGGGTTTAGGATGTGTTTTAACCCTACTTATTGCTAAATTTCAATTCTACAATGAAAAAACTTCGTTTTCAATCCATTTTTACTGTGTTTATGGCGAGGATTTCATTTCTGGAGTTTCAGGGTTGGTGGCTAGGGTTTCTGATTAGATTTTATGTGAGTTTCTACCAAAACATGACGCTGCCATATTTAAACCTGCAGGTCTCCACGAGTGTGAACACTATTGTCATGGGCGTGAACATTTGCATCACAGTCGTGAAGATCATTAGCTTCTGAAACTGAAATTCATGACATTCACAATCGTGATTAACACTGTCATGGTCGTGAACGATGTAAACTTCAATTTTTTTATTTTTTTCTTTATTTTATGGTTTATAATGCTCATAGCCTCACATATATTCCTCATATAACCTTAATGTACCTTATTTAACATGTTAATTCTAGGCCCCAATTTGCGGGTGTTACAATGCATCTGTTTATAATTTGCAAAACCCTTCACAGGTGTGACACATCTTCATGAGTGCAGCAGTTTGTGCTTCACGGGTAGGCCAAAATACTTCACAGTTAGGCCAAAATGCTTCACAATTGTGAATAATTGAACATGAAAGTTTGACATACACAATTTTTATGAGCATGACCTTGTCTTCCACAGGCATGAAAATGCATTTTCATAGGGGGTGGTGGTTTGCATTAACAGGCATGAACTGGCTGCACGGGCCTGAATGACTTCTAAATTTCCTTCTTTGAACTTTAATCCACTTGAATCAACTAGCTTTCGTGGTTTGAAGAACATTTAACCTATCTAAACACTTAGAACACAAAATATGGTTAAATTTTCTATTGCCCAATTATTTGTTATCTTCAAAATTATAGCAATACCCCTAAAGATTCAACAATCTCCCAATTTTTTATGGTGACAAAAAATTGTGCAATATTTTTCTCCCTATCAAAATATGCTTATAAAGAATTTAATACAGATAATCACAAGTATGCCACAAACTCAAACCAAAAAGCATTAGCCCATCAATATAGTATGTATGTTTTAATTAAAACAAAATGCATATACCTTATCATTTGAACAAAACTCATGCATAAAAGACACATATATGACATATATAAATCATATATAATATACATATTGCATATTCTTCTCCTCCTTTTAACACAATAAAAAAGAAACAAATAAAAGGAGAAGAAAAAAAAAATCAATAAATAAGATGTAGACAATAACATATGCATTAATAAACCAAAAAGATACATGATTTGATAACAAAGAGTTCGATTATATAAAAAAAATGTCTTTTTTATCCTAATGTTCCTAAGTAAAAACTAAAGCTAGGATAGATCATAGCTTGACACCAAATAACTGATCACATAGGCGAGCCACTTCATCCTTAAGGCTATCTACTTGAGATTCAATAAAGTGCTTAAGATCCTACATCTTCTGATAGAAGGACTATTGAAAGGAATCCAAGCTCACCTGAAGAAGGTCAAAACAAGCACCAAAAAAGGCTATCAACAGCTCTGTCGAGTCTAGTATAAAAAAGAGGTTGTCTTACCAACTGTTGGGGCGTTAGTACCCCTTGCTGAGGCCTTCAGAAGCTCTACTTGAGCTCTCTTTCGGTGAAATCCTTATAATTATGCCTTGAACTCATCAGAGTCATCGACCTCCCAACTAATCTCTTATGTAAGTATGGTAAACCTGTAGAAGGTCTCATCATTATAGAGGATGCAGACAACAACTCCCATCTTGATAAAAAAAAACTACATTAGGACAATCACAATGAGAACCTGAGATGATACTGTAACCCTGAAGGTCTAAAAAGCCTAGCTTAACCACCAAATGAGTAACATAACTCCCAATGATAATGTCATTAGTAGGCTTCGTGGTGATGGAAAGGAGATGAGAGGGAAACCATCTTGATAAGGCTATTGGCTCATCCTTCCGAGCCCATTCTAACAAGAGCAATTCAAACTTTCGTATCGAGCCATTGTTGTCCCCCCAAGAAAATATAGAGTATGTGAGAATCGATGGATGTATCAGTGAACTGGATTGGTCAAATGTGTGATTTTGGTCTTTTTCATGTCCCAGTTGCATTTTCTACCAAAATTGTCCCATACTAGGTGGGATAAAAAGTTTTTTTCCTCACTCTTATGAATTAAACCCTCATGTGGTAGCTTGAAAATGTAAGCAAATTCCATGTCAGTGAGAATCTTCTCGTGTATGCACAGTTAGAACGTAACCTTGCTGATTTGAGAGACTTGTAGGATGCTTAGGAATTCCAGGGTAGCTCCTTGAAGGTGGGCTAGTAGATATTGACAAATTCTAGCAAAACACACTTCTTTGACCATTCTTTAATGTCTTTTTCCAAACCCAAGGCCTTGATACTGTCCTAATCAAAGGATTTGGAAGATAAAATTGGACATTTTCTTGAGAATATTGTACTTGGAATGGTAGTGGTTGCTGAGAACTGTGTACATAAAATATGTCAAATACCTTATATCAGCGCTTTTCTGCTTTCCTTTGGAAGAACTGGCTCTTAAAGCCATAGTGAAGGTCCAAAAAGATGAGAAAGCTTGAATGTCAGAACCAAGAAGCCGAAAAACTAAAACTTGCAAAACTTTGACAAACTTATAAAAACTTGAAGAAAAATAAGGGAAAATGAGTATAAAGTGTTTAGATGATGAAAATGGTAGAGATTTTGTGTGCAAAGGTGAGAAATATAACTAGAATGGCCGAATTTGGTTTTTATATCGCTCGACTGCCCGTAAGAGGGAAAAGAGAAAATCGAGAGAGAATAGTGAAAAATAGTTTTTATATTGCTCAATTCACAGTCATGAATACCTGTTCATGGGCATGAATGCTGAATGTTCACAGGCGTAGATCTTGACACTGACCATGAACAAAGACATGAATGACTTTGGAATCAAAGGTTTATATGTTTCACGACCGTGAATAAATATTCACGAGCATGAACAATGATTTTCTTGATTTTAAAGTTGTGACTCTAGGCTTGAGCTAAAATGTGAATGGCTCTAGAATTTTTTAGTCCTAAAACATTCACAGTCGTGACTCACTAGTCATGGGCATAAAGCCCTAAAAAACAAAAAAATAAAAAAGTTTCAAAAAGAATTTTTGTCTCAAAAACTTCATACGCAAATAAAACATACTTTTCCAAGGTATACAAACATGTATCACATAATATGAACAAGTATAGTATCAAAACATGGTATAATACTCAAAGTTCACATATAAACACCAAAATACATTATTAAATGCAATGTATACCTTTAAAAAAAATTACGACAAGGTGCTTACATCAAGCATATCAAGCTCCTTTTTTATAAAACAAAACCTTTCATTATTGAGAGCTTAGGGAAGATGTCAACCAATTGATTGTTTGTGTCAATAAATTATAACACAACAACACCATTTTAGACATGATCTCTTAAAAAATGATGCCTAATGTCTATTTGTTTGCTCCTTGAATATTGAATGAGATTTTAGAAAGATTTATAGCACTTGTATTGTCACATTTAATGGGAATGTGATCAATCTCCTAACTATAGTCCTTGAGCTGTTGTCTCATTTAAAAAACTTGAGTGCAATAGTAACCTACTGCCACATATTATGCTTTAGTAGTGGATAAGGCAACCAAAACTTGTTTCTTTTCTAAACCAAAAAACAAAACATTCACCAATGAAGTGACAAGTTCTGGATGTGCTTTTTATATCTAGAAGACTATTGAAATAATCGGCATCTAAAAAACCAATGATATGAAATAAAGTGTTCCTAGGATACTATAAGCCTAAGTGCATTGCCATGAATATATTTTGAAATTATTTTCAAAACATTCAAATGAGATTCATTAGGATATAATTGAAATCTAACACACAAGCATACACTAAATATTATATCGAGTCTAGAAGAAGTAAGGTATAAAAGAGATCCAATCATACCTCTATAAAGCTTTTCATTTAAAGCCTTACCCTTTTCATCTTTGTCCAACTTTATTGATGTGCTCATTGGAATCATGGCACTCTTGCATCCTTCCATTCCAAATTTTTTTAATAAACCTTTGGTGTACTTGGATTGGTTGATGAAGATGCCTCCTTGATTTCCTTGTTTTGAAGAGATGAAGATGCCCTCATTGCTTTGCTTGAATTGAAGATCAAAGAAGAATTGAAACTCTCCTATCATGCTCATTTCAAACTTCCTAGTCATACACTTAGCAAATTCTTAACAAAGCAATTCATTAGTAAACCTAAAGATTATATCATCACTATAAATTTGAATAAGTAGAATGTCATGCTTGTATTTTTTTTATTTTAAAAACTAGTATCTACATATCCTTTTAAGAAACTATTTTCTAAGAGAAATGCACTAAGTCTTTCATACCAAGTTCTTAGAGATTATTTTAAACCATATAAAGTCTTAGGAAGCTTAAACATTCGATTTGACAATTCATGACTTTCAAAATCGAGAGGTTGCTCAACATAAACTTCCTCCTTTATGAGACCATTTAGAAATGCACTTTTAACATCTATTTGAAAAAGCTTAAAATTCATATGACATGCAAATGCTAAAAGAATCCTAATGGCTTCTAATATTGCAACTGGAGCATAAGTCTCATCATAATCTGTGCCTTCCTCTTGCTTATATAATTTGGCAACCAATCTAACTTTGTTCCTAGTCATTTGACATTGTTCATCCAACTTGTTCCAAAAGACCCATTTACTACCAATGATTGGATAGTCCTTAAGTCTTGAAAATAAGGTTCAAACCTTATTTCTCTCAAATTGGTTGAGTTTCTCTTGTATAACAATTATCCAATTCTCATCACTAAGAGCCTCCTCAATTGTCATTGGCTCAATTTGAAAGACAAATGCAAGATTAGAATCTAAAAACTTAAAATGAGATCGAGTACTTACTCCCATAGTGGGATCACCAATGATTTGCTTTATGGGGTGATTTCTTATAAACTTATGTTCTTTTGGTAGCTTTTGGGAGTTTTGCTCTTGAATTTGAGGTAAATGTTCCTTTTGATGCTTGTTTTTGTGTTGCTTCTATTGATCATTATCATCATCTTTCTTTAAAGCCTTACCTTCCTCTTTCTGATCAAAGTCAAACTTTTCCATTAAACCTATAACATTATTAAGACCAATACCTTTTCCTAAATCAATTTTACTAGATTCATCCAAAGCAATATGCATAAACTCTTTTACAACTAATGAACTTTTATTAAAGACTCTATAAGTTTTGCTAGTTATGGATTATCCCAAAAAGATGCCTTCATCAAATTGAAAGACGAATTTTCTAAGGTTATCCTTAGTATTTAATATAAACACTTTTATCCAAATACTCTACGGTATGAGATCTTGAGTTTTCTTCCATTTCATAGCTCAAAAGAGGTTTTATTTAAAATAAGTCTTTTGAAAACTCAATTAGAAAATATAACATACTGTATACGTGGTTTCAACCCAAAGTAGGTCATTAAACTATACTCATTGAGCATTGTTCTAGCCATCTCTACCAAAGTTTTATTTTTCCTTTCAACAAAATCCCATTTTATTGAGGTGTTCTAGGAATAGAAAAATTATGTAAAATACCATATTACAAAAAAAGTTTTCAAACAACTCATTTTCAAATTCTTTGTCATGATCACTTCTTACTTTAGAAATAAAATAACCTATTTCATTTTGAAATCTTTTGGCAAAGTTTTTGAAAGATTCAAAAGTATTGTAACACCCGGTTACCCCACTCTAGTTCAACAAGGTAAGTGAGCATTACCTGTCTTACTGTTTTATAAAATTAATGAAGTGAAGTAAATATTTGTTTTTCGAAAATATTGCATAAAATAAAATAAAATTTCATACAAGCCCAAATATTAAAAATTTTATTTATTTATAAAGTACATTAATTTACATTCAAATCATATTCTTTTACATGGTGACTCACTTATTTAATACACATGATATGAAATAAAAATGATACTTTAATTTACAAAGCTTTTAATAAAATATATCAAAAATAAAACCCAAAGTTTTTTGCTGCTTTCCTCCGGGTACCCTTCTTCTTTTGACAGTCTATTTTCTATGGCTACCCTTCTAAACCTGCACGAGAGGAAACTACCCGCGCGAGAGGAAACTACCCGCGCTAAGCTACTAGCTTAGTGGTGCTTCAATGATAAAAATTTTACATACATATATATTTTCTAACATATTAATTATCCATTTAATAAATAAGACATAAAATAAAAAATTATATAAAAACAATAAATTTCTGCAAACACACAATATCTAACAACTTTAGTTCATATAACATTTATAAAAATCCATATAACATTTATAAAAATCACATACTTCGATATTATTATTATTTATTATTTGTGTCCATAACACCTATAACCGAACTAACTAACAGGAATAACGGGGTTGTCATTCATGACTTTCATAATATAGCGCCGAACCCTTTTATAATAATATCATTACCGGCTTTTGTTATATTGTCATTACCCGCTTAATAATTTTGCGCCGAACGCATTTATAAATTGTCATTACCGGCTTTCATATTTAGCACCGAGTGCCTTAAATCCCCTGATTGACATGCCAAACTATTCCCTATTCTAGTTCTAGACTAGGTGTTTTTGGGCTTAACTATTTTTATATTAATTCACTATATTTCAAAAATGTCAACATTATTTAACTATCATAATTATGCTTATTTATTTTTGTTCTTTATTTCCATTATTATTGCAATAAAATCTCATACATAAATAATTTGTTAAACATTTATAATTACTATCAAAGTAAATATTTGCATGGATTATTACATATAATTATAACAACACATGCAAAAAGCCCAATATTGTATATTTTTACCTATGGAAGATTTCAGACTTATTTTTGGGCTTCATTTTTAGCCCATATATAATTCGAATTTGAAGTTCTAGCCTTTAAAAAGTTTTTATATTATTGTCTTAGCTTTCAGATACAACAAGAATCATGTAAATCACAGTTTGCTATCAAAAGTTATGATCAATTCACTACTGCATCATCACAGAATTTTCTGCCCTGAATTTTCCGGATAGATTCTAGGTATAAACTTCGTGCATTTAACAGGACATATCTAGACATAATTAGATATTATATTCTAAATAAAAATTAAATCCCTGTGTCTTAGCTTTCATTTCCAATAAATAACATACAAAAATGAGTTATATAACTCAAGTTATCTTTAAAATAGACATAGTTGTTCCTGGAATTCTGTACCCGAGCCATCAATTGACATCAATCCATATTTCAACCACATTCATCATTTGCATTCATTTTAATACAAAAATTTTCAGAATTACAAATACATTCATATGTCTCAATTATTTCACACCATTTGGTCTCATTTCCATATATAATATCAAAAGTCACAACAAAACACATAACATCTCAAAAACACAAACATAACAAACCTTAACATATAATTTCATACATATTAACAACATGCAAAATATTTATCAATGAAACACATACCTAATCAGCCTTGGTTTTTCTCTTAATCCTTCTTTTTCTTCCTTTATTAGCTAGCTTTCTCCACGCCTTTGTCACCCTCTTGAGGGCCTCTCACTTGTTCACTTATTTTTCCTACATAACCATACCATAACTCAATTCTAACATTCAATTTCAATGCTTTTCATGTCTACATAATATTCTAATTCTCCTAATATGTTTTACACCTTAATTGAGCTAAAATATTCTAAGGTTAAACTTCCTTCTTCACATGTCATGGCTGCCCAAAAATCATATCATAGTTTCCAATTTATTTTCTTTAATTCAACACTAAATTCACCCTTAATCTATCACCAATTGTGGTGTTTCTATGTTAATTTCAATTTCCCCCAAATTTATTTAACTATGGCAGCCCCTCATTCATCCTTCAATATTATATTTTCTTCAGTTTTTAAGTCATAAAATAATTACCTAACATCAAATATCATTAATTTAAAGTTTAATTACACTTCCATCAACTAATCACAAACTTAAATTTCTACTTCCAATCTTGCAATATAAGCTCAATCTACCAAACCTAATCACATCTATCATCATTATGGGTCTCAAATAGAAGGAAAAAGGTTGAATTTAAGAAGAATAAACTCACCTTAAGTGTTCTTGAAAGTGGGCCGAAATTCCCCTTAATATTTCTCTCTTTCCTTTTTTTTTCTTCCTTCCTTCTTGCTCCATTGATACCTTTTATGGTAAGAACTCTTAAATTCTGATTTTTTCCTTTCAAAACTAATTTATTTGCTTTATTTTTCAAGCTTGGATTGAATGAAAATGGAGGCTTAGGGAAGGACTAAGGTGGACAGCAAAGAGATGAGAGAAGATGAGGGAAATGAGTTTTAATTGGTGGAGAAAATGAGGTATTTATCTTTTTTTTTTGGGTGAGTATTTGGTGGTTCCATGACTATATTAAGCTCTTCATCTATTGGTCCAAAATACATATTAATTTTAATGAAATTTTAAACTTTAAGAAATTTCTTATTTGCCACATCTTCCTCCTTATTTACACTTTTTTTCCAAACAATTGCCATAATACCGATTTTGTCCATAAGAAACTTTATTTTTTTCTAATTCTACCCCAAATCTTTTTAATTCCCAAATAATAATACCCTTAATTATTTTCTCTTATTATTAGTCTTTTTTTTGGGTTTAAATTTAGACTCCGATTGAACCAGTGGACCCCACTACGGTAACGCACAATCGGGGTCTAAATCACTGAATGTTACAATTCTCTCCCCCTTAAGAAAATTTCATCCTCGAAATTTACCTTATTAGGTAGAGCTGAATAACTGAGGTTGTTGAGTTCTCATCATTTCTTCACTCTCCTAAGTGGCTTCTTCTACTTCATGATTGCGCCATAGGACATTTACCAGTGGTACCTTCTTGTTCCGTAGTTCTTTGACTTCTCGAGCTATGATTTTCACTGGCTCTTCACCATATGTCAAGTCTGGTTGTACCTCTATTGATTCCACAGGTATTACATGTGTCGGATCTGATCTATATCTTCTTAACATTGAGACATGAAACACATTGTGGATCTTATCCAATTCTAGTGGTAAGGCCAACCTGTAAGCCACTGGACCTACACGTTCAAGTATTTCGTATGGTCCAATAAATCTAGGACTCAGTTTCTCCTTTTTACCAAAATGAAGTACTTTTTTTCAAGGTGAGACTTTCAAAAATACCTTGTCTCCGACAACATACTCAATGTCCTTCCTCTTCAAATCGGCATAGGATTTTTGTCGATCAGTTGCAGCTTTTAACCGATCTTGAATTAATTTCACCTTCTCCTCTGTCTACTGCACTAATTCTGGTCCCATTAATTTCTTTTCACCAAGTTCTATCCAACATAGCGGTGTTCTACATCTCCTTCCATACAAAGCTTCGTATGGTGCCATGCCGAGACTAGTTTGATAGCTGTTGTTGTATGCAAATTCCATCAATGGTAAATGTTTATCCCAACTACCCTCAAAATCAATTATGCAAATTCTCAGCATATCTTCCAACAATTGAATCACTCGTTCGGATTGCCCATCTGTTTGTGGGTGAAATGTTGTACTAAAAGCAAGTCGAGTCCCCAATGCTTGCTGTAGACTTTTCCAAAATTTTGATGTGAACAGTGGGTCTTGATCAGAAATAATAGATACTGGAACCCCATGCAGTTGAATTATCTCATTAGCATATAATTCTACTCACCGACTCAATGAATAATCCATTCGAACTGGAAAAAAGTGAGCCGACTTGGTAAGCCTGTCAACAATTACCCATACTGCATCATGCTTCTTTTGTGTCAAAGGCAACCCAGATACAAAATCCATTGTAATCCTTTCCCACTTCCATTCTGGAATTGCAATAGGTTGCAACAATCCAGATGGTACCTGGTGCTCTGCTTTCACTTGTTGACATGTCAAGCATCTTGTAGTGTATTCGACGATATCCTTCTTCATTCCTGGCCACCAATAATGAGTCTTCGGGTCTTGATACATTTTATTGCTCCCTGGATGCATGGAATAAGTTGTATTATGTGCCTCTTTTAGAATTATTTGCTTTAATCCGCTGTCATTTGGCACACACAATCTTTCTCTTTAACTTATGCTTCCATCATCTTCAATCTTAAATTCAGGTCTCTCCCCCTTTTTAACTGTCTCAGCAATTATCATCAATTTCTGATCTTGCTTCTGAGCTTTTCTCACTTGTTGCCTTAAAGTAGGTTGGACCCGTAACTCTGCCAAAATAAATTATGAGTCTATTTTTTTTAATTTTACTATTACTTTCTATATATTATATTATAATTGAGGAAAATTTAAACTATACCTGTCAGTGTTTTTCTACTTAAGGCATCTGCTACTACATTGGCTTTGCTTGGCTGATAATCAATAATACAATTATAATCCTTGATTACTCCAACCAGCGTCTTTGCCTTAAGTTCAATTCCTTTTGTGTGGGAAAATATTTGAGGCTCTTATGATCTGTATATATGTAACACCGCTCGCCATACAAATAATGTCGCCAAATTTTCAAAGCAAACACTATTGCTGCCAACTCTAAATCATGAGTAGGGTAATTTAGCTCATGAGGCTTCAATTGCCTAGATGCATAAGCAACTACTTTACTCTCTTGCATTAATACACAACCTAGCCCATTATGAGAGGCATCACTGTATATCACAAAATCTTTCCCTAGTGTAGGTTGGGTCAAAACAGGTGCTTCGGTTAACATGGCTTTTAGTTTCTCAAAGCTTGCCTGGCACCGATCTGTCCACTCAAACTTAGTTTCTTTTCTGAGCAACTTAATAATTGGTGCAACTATGCTTGAAAATCCCTTCACAAACCTTCTATAGTAGCCAGCTAATCCAAGAAAACTTCAGACTTCTGTTACATTGCGAGGTGGCTTCCAACTTAGAATGGCTTCTATTTTGTTAGGATCAACCCAAATTTCTTCAACTGAAATAATATGCCCTAAGAATCCCACTTCTTCCAACCAGAACTCACATTTTGAAAACTTTGCATACAATTGATTTTCCCTCAAAGTTTGCAGTACTATTTTGAGATGCCTGTCATGTTCTCCCTTGTCCTTCGAATACACCAGAATATCATCTATAAAAACTACCACAAACTGATCAAGATAAGGCCTAAAAATTCTGTTCATCATATCCATAAAGGCAGCTGGTGCATTCGTTAAGCCAAATGGCATAACCAGAGACTCATAGTGGCCATATTGAGTTCTGAAGGCTGTTTTAGATACATCTGATTCTTTGATTTTCAGTTGGTGGTACTCGGATCTGAGATCAATCTTAGAGAATACTTCTGCTCCTTTCAATTGATCAAACAAATCATCAATTCTAGGTAGTGGGTATTTATTTTTAATTGTCACCTTGTTCAATTATCGGTAATCAATACATATCCGAAGGGTGCCATCCTTCTTTTTCACAAACAACACCGGAGCACCCCAAGGTGACACACTGGGCCTTATGAACCCTTTGTCGAGCAATTTCTGCAATTGAACCTTTAACTCTCTCAATTCTACAGGTGCCATTCTATAAGGAGTAATTGATATCAATGCTGTACCAGGAACCACATCAATAGCAAATTCTATCTCCCTATCTGGTGGTAACCCCAACAAATCTTCAAGAAATACATCTGGAAACTCACACACTATAGGGATGTCCTTGAGTTCTGAGCTCCTCTTCCTGGTATCTATCACATGGGCCAAATATGCCTCACATCCCTTCCTAATATATTTCCAAGCTTTTAATGCTGTAACACTGGTCAAACATGTTTGAACTACACCTTGAATGATGGTGTCATCTTGCTCAGGAATTTGAAGTACAACTTTTCTAGATCGGCAGTCGACTATAGCTCCATGCTTTGTCAACCAATCCATACCTAGAATAGCATCGAATTCATGAAAAGGTAGTTCTATTAAGTCTACTGGAAATTCTCTACCCTGAATAATTATTGAACTGTTTCTATAAATCTTATTGACTTTCACACTATGTCCTAGTAGATTGGTCACAACTATCTCATATTCTAAGGTCTCAGGTATCATGTTCCCTTGTCTAAGTGCAGTTGTACCTATGTATGAATGCGTGGAACCAGGATCTATCAAAGCATGTAAATCAAAATCAAATAAAGATTATTTACCAACTATGACGTCTGGTGCATCCTGGTCCTCACGAGCTCTCATCACATATGCTCGAGCTGGGGCCCTACTACCTCCGGGTCTATCAACTGTCTCTGATACCCCTTGACTCTGTCCGGTACGACCACCTCTAAACTGACCTCGACCTCTACCACGGCTCTGTACCGGTATCTTAGTCTGTGATGGTGCCATACTGACTGTACTAAGTCTAGGACAATCTTTCTTCATATGGTCAGTAGCTCCATATCTCATACATGCCCCAATCAACCACCAACACTCTCCTGTATGAGCTTTACCACAATTCTAACACAAAGTCGGAGCTGGTCTTTTGGAAAATGATGCTGGTGAACTAGCAGATGATGCTGCAGGTCTAAATTGCTAACCCCACCTATCAAAAAATGTCTGTCTAGCCACCCTTGACTGAAATAATCTGGTTACTATTCATCCTTTCCTACCCGATGTCTGGGCCACACTAGCTGTTGACTTCTTATAATGCTCTTCTGTCTTCAGCTTTTTCCTTCTTTCAACACTAAAAGCAGAGGACACTAGCGTAGCAAAATCTGTATGCTAGTGGCAAGCCACTAAATACCCAATCTCCTCATTGAGATCGTCTTCAAATCTACGATAATTATCAATTTCATCTCCTATAATCCCAGTAGCATACTTGCTCAACTTGGTGAACTCCATCTTGTACTCAACTACTGTCATACCCCTCTGCCTCAAATTTAGGAATTCTCGCTTTTTCTCATCAACATAGATTCTTGGCTCATATTTCTTTTTAAACTTTGTCACAAAGAAATCCCATGTCTGAGGGGTCGGAGTCTGGAGTTTTGCTAATAACAATTTCCACCAGTCATAGGCATGCTCCTGAAGGAGAGATACTGCATATCTAACCTTGTACTCCTCCGAACATTGCAGCTCTTCAAAAACCCTTTCTGTCTTTTCGAACCAAAATTCTGCTGTTGCTAGGTCATCCTCTTTCTTACCCATAAAATTCGTAGCCCCGTATTTTCTTAATTTATCAATATGGGGTTTCGGTTGAGGTGGGGGAGCTGGTGGAGCTGGTGGCAGCACAACTTGTGCTATCTGCTGTAACAAAGTAGCCATTTGTTGCATAAGGGCTACCTGACTCGGGTTAACCTGTTCTTCAGCATGTTGTGGAGCTATAACGCTAGGCTCCGAGGCTCTAATTGATGCTGACTATCGATGAGTAGCCGAGTCAGCTATACTATCACCCTCCTGTTCTTCATGACTTTGTCTTGATTCCGAATCCATTAAAACCTATATTGTCAGAAGAAGGGTCCCTTATTAGAATATAGCAGCTTCAAAACAATGCAAATGCTAAAAACATGCATTTACCTTCCCATACCCACTAAGTAAGAACCGTCTAAACCTATAGCTCTGATACCAAGAATTGTAACACCCCCTTACCCCACTATAGTTCAGCAAGGTAAGTGAGCATTACCCGTCTTATTGTTTTATAAAATTAATGAAGTGAAGAAAATATTTTTTTTTTCAAAAATATTGCATAAACTAAAATAAAATTTCATACAAGCCCAAATATTAAAAGTTTTATTTATTTATAAAGTACATTAATTTACATTCAAATCATATTCTTTTACATTGTGACTCGCATATGTAATACACATGATATGAAATAAAAACGATAATTTAATTTACAAAGCTTTTAACAAAATATACCAAAAATAAAACCCAAAGCTTTTTGTTGCTTTCCTCCGGGTACCCTTCTTCTTCGGACAGTTTATTTTCTATGCCTACCCTTCTAAACCTGTGCGAGAGGAAACCACCTGCGCTAAGCTACTAGCTTAGTGATGCTTCAATGATAAAAATTTTACATACATATATATTTTCTCACATATTAATTACCCATTTAATAAATAAGTCATAAAATAAAAAATTATATAAAATCAATAAATTTCTGCAAACACTCAATATCTAACAACTTTAGTTCATATAACATTTATAAAAATCCATATAACATTTATAAAAATACATACTTCGATATTATTATTATTATTATTATTATTATTATTATTACACCTATAACCGAACTAACTAATAGGAATAACGGGGTTGTCATTCCCAGCTTTCATAATATAGCGCCGAGCGCTTTTATAATAATGTTATTACCGACTTTTGTTATATTGCCATTACCGGCTTAATAATTTTGCGCCGAGCGCATTTATAAATTGTCATTATAGGCTTTCATATTTGGCACCAAGTGCCTTAAATCCCCTGATTGGCATGCTGAACTATTCCCTATTCTAGTTCTAGACTAGGTGTTTTTGGGCTTAATTATTTTTATATTAATTCACTATATTTCAAAAATGTCAACATTATTTAACAATCATAATTATGCTTATTTATTTTTGTTCTTTATTTCCATTATTATTGCAATAAAATCTCATACATAAATAATTTGTTAAACATTTATAATTACCATCAAAGTAAATATTTGCATGGATTATTACATATAATTATAACAACACATGCAAAAAGCCCAATATTGTATATTTTTACCTATGGAAGACTTCAGACTTATTTTTGGGCTTCATTTTTAGCCCATATATAATTCGCATTTGAAGTTCTAACCTTCTAACAATTTTTATCTTATTGTCTTATCTTTCAGATACAACAAGAATCATGTAAATCACAGCTTTCTATCAAAAGTTATGATCAATTCATTACTGCATCATCACAAAATTTTCTGCCCCGAATTTTCTGGACAGATTCTAGGTATAAACTTCGTGCATTTAACTGGACATATCTAGACATAATTAGATATTATAGTCCAAATACATATTAAATCCCTGTGTCTTAGCTTTCATTTCCAACAAATAATATACAAAAACGAATTCTATAACTCAAGTTATCATCAAAATAGATAGAGCTGTTTCTGAAATTTTATACCCGAGCCATCAATCGACATCAATCCATATTTCAACCACATTCATCATTTGCATTCATTTTAATACAAAAATTTTCAGAATTACAAATACATTCATATGTCTCAATTATTTCACACCATTTGGTCCTATTTCCATATATAATATCAAAAGTCACAACAAAACACGTAACATCTCAAAAATACAAACATAACAAACCTTAACATATAATTCCATACATATTAACAACATGCAAATTTTTTATCAATGAACCACATACCTAATCAGCCTTGGTTCTTCCCTTAATCCTTATTTTTCTTCCCTTATTAGCTATCTTTCTCCTTGCCTTTGTCACCCTCTTGAGGGACTCTCACTTGTTCACTTATTTTTCCTACACAACCATACCATAACTCAATTCCAACATTCAATTTCAATGCTTTTCATGTCTACATGATATTCTAATTCTCCTAATATGTTTTACACCTTAATTGAGCTAAAATATACTAAGGTTAAACTTCCTTCTTCACATGTCATGGCTGCCCAAAAATCATATCCTAGTTCCCAATTTATTTTCTTCAATTCAACACTCAATTCACCTTTAATCTATCACCAATTGTGGTGTTTCTATGTTAATTTAAATTTCCCCCAAATTTATTTAACTATGGCAGCCCCTCATTCATCTTTCAACATTATATTTTCTTCAGTTTTTAAGCCATAAAATAATTACCTAACATCAAATATCATTAATTCAAAGTTTAATTACACTTCCATCAACTAATCACAAACTTAAATTTCCACTTCCAATCTTGCAACATAAGCTCAATCTACCAAACCTAATCACATCTATCATCATTATGGGTCTCAAATAGAAGGAAAAAGGTTGAATTTAAGAAGAATAAACTCACCTTAAGTGTTCTTGAAAGTGGGCCGAAATTCCCCTTAATATTTCTCTTTTTCCTTTTTTTTTCTTCATTCCTTCTTGCTCCTTTAGTACCTTTTACGGTAAGAACTCTTAAATTCTGATTTTTTCCTCTCAAAAATAATTTATTTGCTTTCTTTTTAAATCTTTGATTGAATGAAAATGGAGGCTTAGGGAGGGACTAAGGTGGACGACAAAGAGATGAGAGAAGATGAGGGAAATGAGTTTTAATTGGTGGAGAAAATGAGGTATTTATCTTTTTTTTAGGTGAGTATTTGGTGGTTCCATGACTATATTAAGCTCTTCATCCATTGGTCCAAAATACAAATTAATTTTAATGAAATTTTAAACTTTAAGAAATTTTTTATTTGCCACATCTTCCTCCATATTTGCAATTTTTTCTTAAACAATTGCCATAATACAGATTTTGTCCATAGAAAATTTTATTTTTTTTCTAATTCTACCCCAAATCTTTTTAATTCCCAAATAATAATACCCTTAATTATTTTCTCTTATTATTAGTCTTTTTTTTGGGTTTAAATTTAGACTCCGATTGAACCAGTGGACCCCACTACGGTCACGCGCAATCGGGGCCTAAATCGCTGAATGTTATAAGTATCACTTTTATGGGCTAAAAAAATTACCAAGTAAACCTAGACTAATCATCAACTATAACAAAACATAGTATTTACCTCATAAACTAATAACTCCAGTAGTTTCAAAAAGATTTAGATGCAAAAGTTTTAGAGGTCTAGTAACATTTTTAAGCTTGCTTTCCCTTTTGACAAGGTTTGCATGTATTATCTTTGGTGAATTTGACTTTGGATAGTCCATCCACTAGCCCTTCTTTGTTAAGGCTTTAAATTAAATATATGCTTGCAAACCCAAGCTTTTTATGTCATAGCCAAAACTCGTCACTAATAAATATAAGACACTTAGAGGAAATGTTAGTTAATTTGTGTAAGTCAATTATGTAAATATTGTCATCTCTATCCCCTTTGAATATCTTTTGGAAACTTAGGGTGGTCACATGACATCAATTAGAACTAAAGGTGACTTGGTTTCTCTTAGAATATAATTGACTGGTGACATCCTTGATCTGGACATGAGGCACACCTACAAAACAATAATTTAGGTTTGGTTCTTAGGTACCCAAATAAACTTGGGTCTTTGGAGGTTAGCTTTAAAAGGTTCCTGATGAGCCTTCATGCAATAGTGGCATTATTTAGATTTAAATTGTTTTTACCAGTTCACATGAGGTTTAGGCCTAGCTACCTTTCTAGAGGTATTATGTGCACAAAAAGATGAATAAGCATGTGTAGTCGGTGCTTTTCTAGGTGCATGCCTTTTACATAAGAAGACATGATTGTCCTTTTGAGGTTTTTCTCTTAAGCCATGTGACCCTTCATTGCTTTTCTTTTGAGTATGGGATTTTGTATGTACTTTACCCTTAGAAGCCAAAGCAACATCTCACCAAATGTGGTCTTTAAGATACAATTAAGGTATCCAAGCTATCATATCCGCTAATTCAGATCTATGTCACGCGAGTTGTCAAATCGACTCGTCGGTTTGACCAAAGTCTAAATTTGGATTTTTATCGAAAAATAATGAAAATAATGGCAATTAATTATGGAATATAATCAATAAAGTGTTTAAACTATTTAAAGATGTTAAATTTCAGTAAAGGACTAAATTGCAAATTTTGAAAAGTTTAGGGGTCAATTTGCAATTTACCGAAAATTTGAGGATTTATTGGGATAATCATAAATTAAATGCATGAATTGGGACATAAAATTAATATGGAGGCTGGCCACACCAAGTGGCATACATTAAGTGGACAATTGACATGCATGAATTGGAAATTAATTAAGACTTCCAAAATTTGGCTTAGGTGTCCCATAATTATGTAGCTTGTCTTTATTCTCTTAATTATTCCTTCATCTCTTCATATTTATAATTTGCTATCTTTTAATTGCCTCCCATGTTTCTTGAAGCACCGCACACCAAATGACATACAACAATTAGCCAAGTGAGGTGCATGAACTAAACATTAATTAAAGATTCTAGATTGATGCTTATGTGTCCCCTATCTTAATGTCTTTTGTCATCTTCTTCTTGATTTTTTCTTCCTCTTCCTTATCCATTTTTCATTGAGGAAAATTTTTTTCTCCACACCAGCCATGTTTTCCCTTGTTCCTCATTAGCCAAAGCTTAGTTTTAGTGAAAGAAAGTAAGAAAAGAGAGAAAAAGTAAGGTAAAATCCCATTTTCATGCTTAACGTAGCTTAAGAGAGTATGGAGAAAGAGAGAGATTAGGGTTTATGAAGTTTTAATAATTTGATTATAAATTTTAGGAACTCAAAGTGACAAGGAGCTAGATCAAAGGAGCAAAGGAAAGGAAAAAGAGAAGTAAAGAGAAAGAAAAGAGAGGTTTGTGCATAACCTAAGGCAATAACCTATTTTAATTTTTTTAATTTAATGAATTTATTATTTGGCATGTTGATGATTCTGAATTAATATTATTTGTGATAAAAAATCTTAGGGATGCATGTTTACTAGACTTAGGATTTAATTTGGTAAAAATTGAATGTAATTAGCTTGTATGTTCCTTGCTGGAAATTGATGAGCAGTGTTCACTTAAACTGTTATAACTTAATTTTTGGAACTCGATTTTATATGTTATTTGTTGGGTTTGAAAGATACAAAATATATCTATAACTTTCATTGAGACCATAAAATCTGAATATGTCTGTAATTATCCAGAAAAATTCATAAATTTTGGACATAGAATCTGTCCAGAAATTTTGGGCAGAATTGTTAGTAATGAGCAGTAAGTATTTAAACTATTATAACTTGAGTTATGGAGCTTGGATTTGTGTGTTGTTTATTCGGTTTGAAAGCTACGACATAGGGATATAATGTTTATTTAGACCATAAAATCTGAATACGTATGTAATTATCCAGAAAAATTCATAAATTTTGGACATAGAATCTGTCCAGAAATTTTGGGCAGAATTGTTAGTAATGAGCAGTAAGTATTTAAACTGTTATAACTTGAGTTATGGAGCTTGGATTTGTGTGTTGTTTATTCGGTTTGAAAGCTACGACATAGGGATATAATGTTTATTTAGACCATAACATCTGAATATATTTGTAATTGTCCAGAAAAATTCATAAAGTTCAGACTTAGAATCTGTCTAGAAAATTCTGAGTAGAATTGTTAGTTTCCAGTCAGTGTTTATTTTACCATATATTTTGATACAGAACTCATAATTTAGTGATTCTAGTTGCATATTAAAGCTAAGATCCAGATATAAAATTATTAAGAAGACCCTGCTAGTGACAGGGCAACATATGAGTTGAGAAATGAAATGAGTAAAATGATGAGAACTTTGTTATATTATGTAAATATTATTTTAATTGAGTGATTATGTGATTGTTTTGAGACATTACATGCTTGAAAAGTGTGGATATAATTGTTATGAATTTTCATGAAATTGTATAAGCCCTAGAACACCTAACTAGAACCAACTTAGGATAGTTTGGGATGCCAAATAGGGGGGTGTATGATGAAAATGATTAAATCCATTAATGGTATGATTATCTATCTCGGTTTTGGCATTGTTATCTACGCCGAGTTTGATATTGTTATCTACACTGGGATATCATTATTATCTATGTTGGGATGACATTATTATCTACGCAGGGTATCACACGGTTATCTATGCCAAGTTTGAAATTGTTATCTATGCCGGGTTTGGCACTTATATGCGCACATAATATTGCCCGGGTGGCACTCCTAAGTGCCTGGATGACAACTTCGTTATCCTTGTCAGTGGTTCATAGGTGTCCTGGGTATGAATGGAAACATAAATAAAGAAGTTATGGAACATAAAAGAATTATTGAAAATAAAAATGGAATTATGAATTTTGACATGGATAATAAGAACATTTAGTGTTATAATAAGAAGATTTAGTGTTATGGGCAATGAAAAGCTATGGATAATAATGAGTTGATAATGTAAAATAAATATAAGATAAAAAAGAATAAAATTTACGAAATGTAAATTGCATGGAAATATGATTGAGTATGATTTGTGACGTGTATTAATAAATGATTGAGTGTTGTGAACATAAACAAATTATTGAAAATAAAAAGGCAATCATGAAATGTAAAATGAATAAGAATGATGATTTGATTATGTTAAAAAAAATGAGATACAATAAAATAAATTGATGTTACGCACACTGGAATATTATGAAATGTATGTTTGTATGATTTGATTATAAATTGATATATGACAATGCATGTGGCATTAAAATAGTTTATTACCTTATTTACATGCACCACTAAGCCAAGAGCTTAGAGTGGGAGTTTTCTCATGTAGATTTAGTAAAGAATAAATAGAAGATAGTAGATAAAGACAGCGGTGACCTAATCCAGTAAAGCATCATGTTGCACATGTTGCTCAGATATTAAGCCAAGAATGGGGGTTGAATTGGAGATTAAAAAATTTAACTTTTAAGTGCGAAAATAAAAATTAAGTTTAGTAGGGACACAAGAATTTTTATAGAGGTTTGGGTGTTAACAAACCCTACTCCTCTCCCCAATCTCAATTGGGAGTTTCACTAACACACTAAGTGTTACAATGGAGTTTTACAAGCTCACTCCCAACTATGGTGTTTCTTACTATGGCTCACACCTAACCAAGAAATCTCTTGTGTTTTGATGGCTCACACAATAACCAATTCCTTGTGTTTTACAGGCTCACACAAATAACCTTTACCTTGTAATTTACAGGCTCACACAAATAACTTTTCTTTGTATTTTAGAGGCTCACACAACTAACCCTTACAAGTGATCTACTCTTAACCCTTACAAGTGATCTACTCTTAACCCATAAATACCCAAAACTCATTTGAGTAAATGATTACAGAAAGACACACTTACAAATCTAAATTGCTCAATAAATGATGAGCAAACAGATTTTCACTGAGAATAAATGTTTTTGAAAATATCAAATGCACAAAATGGCTTACAACAAGATTTGATTCAAAATATTTGCTATTCTCTTGTTCTCTTGTTCTCCTTTATTCCCTTACTCATTCTATATGCATAAATGACTTGCATTTATACTTCTAGAGTAAATTATAGCCGTTAGAGTGCATTTAATATGAAACTAGTCGTTGCACCAACCTTAATAATCGCATCTGACATGTTTCTCTTTCTTGTTTCACGGTCGTGATTATATGTGTCACAGTTGTGACTGTTCTTCCAAGTCTTGACTTAAGTGGTGACCTTGGCCGTGAAGCATTTTGGAAGGTTTTGAAATGTTTGTTCACGAGCGTGACATTTTATCTTCACGTGCGTGACAACCTTCCAAGCCGTGGTCCAAGTGGTGACTTTGGTCGTGAAAGTCTCTGGAAGAATTTGTCATGTCTTTTCATGAGTGTGACATTTATTCACGAGCGTGACTGAAATGTTCATTCACGATTGCTATCTTTCTTCATGGCTGTGAACTTTAAATGTTGGTTTGTTGGCGCTAGGCTTCATCACGGGTGTGACACATAGAGTCACAGGCGTGAACATGTTATTTCTTCAATTTTACCTTTTTAAGATTTATCTTCCATTCTCCATTCTTGCTAACATATTCCATACCCTATTCATTAGACTTAGAAAACAAGAATGTTAAATACATTATTGCTATTTTATTTGTTATTATCAAAATGACGGAAATACCCCTCAAGGTTCAACAATCTCCCCCTTTTTGATGGTGAAAAATAATCTAATAATATGTGCTTTTGAGAAGTCTCCCCCTCAAAAGATGCTTAGGATAAAGAATGCTGAAATGCAAGAATTGTAAAGAATGATGAAGTGTAACATCAAAATATACTTTCTAGTTTTAAGCATGTGCAAGTTATATGCAAAGTATATCCAATGTATACCAAAATTTTCTTTAAAGCATGAAGTATATTTAAGGTATATTTAGAGTATATCAAGTGCATATTCATTTATGTAACTTGCATCAAGGTATATGCAAAGTATACTTACGATATATTTAAGGTGTATAAAGCTCATTTGCATACTTTCATATTCATTTTGAATCAAAATTTAAGTATTGCACTTAACTTTAAACAATATATTGCTAGGTTCTCCATTTTGATTCAAAATTAAGTATTGCACTTATCTTTAAACAATATATTGCTAGGTTCTCCCCCCTTTGTCATCAACAAAAAGAATATCAAAAAGATAAAAAATAATGGAAAACAAAGCAAATATATTAATTAATAAAGAGAAGTACAAACACAAATGTAATTAAAATTCAGAAAGGAAATTTATAATTTCCTATAACAAACTTGCTAGAAACAAACATAACAAGGCTAACATAAACATCTAGCTTAACATCTAACTGGACATCCTATCTCTAAGATGAGCAACTTCTGCCTCGAGGCTGTCCATCCAAGACTCCATGAAGTCCTTGAGGTTCTCTAACCTCTCATCAACCAAAGCCTGCAGCTGCTCAAATCGTGGTGCCAAGAGGTCAACCACTTGCTGAGCCACATTTGGTGTGGAGGCAGAGGATTGTACGATGTCCTGCTCAACCTCTTGAGGTGCCACCTTAACTCGAGCCCTCTTCTTCTGTTGAATTCCTTGGAGGCCAGCTTTGAAGTCCTCTGAGTCATTTTCTTCCCAAATGATCTCACCAGTAGTGTTGATGAAACGGTAGTAGATGTTGTTCTCAAACACAATTCGAACAACCGCTCCTATTTTGATGAAGGACTCGATGTCTAGTCAGTTTCGAGGATGCCCTGGGATGAGATTGTAGTTATGTGCATCCAGCTTCAAGTATCCGAGCTTCAAAGCAATGTGGGTCACATATCCACTAGTAATAATGTCTCTAGAGAGCTTGGTGGAAATTGATAGGAGATGGTTCGCAAACCATCGAGATAGAGCCACTGTGAGGCCTCTTCAGGCCATCTCCAGAAGAAAAAGCTCAGACTTCTAGATTGTGCCATTGTTATCTCCTCGGGCAAAGATGCTATAGGTCAGAAACCTATACAGATATTTATGCACTGGGGATCGAAGGTGACTGCTCTTCGTCTTTTTAACATCCCAGCTGCAATCCAGACCAAAGTGAGTCCATGCCTGAGTAGCATAGAACTCCACTTCACTATTATTCAGGATGCCATCCGAGGAAAGGTTGAATAAATCTCCAAATTTTGTGTCAGAGAGGGTGTTCGGATGCTTGTATAATTAAAACTTCACCGTGCCAGTGGGAGATACATGCAGAGTGCTCAAAAACTCTAAAGTTGGCTCCTTCAGAGTTGGTTGATGAATGTCAACAAATTCCTTCAGATGACAGGCCTGAAGTTGCTCTGTCATGGTTGTCTCGAGGCCGAGAGTACGAACTGTTTGCCACTCAAATGATCTTGAGGAAATAAGTGGCCTTTTCTTGAGCACAGAATATCTAGGATGGCAATGCTCTGGAATGATGTTCATAAGGTAATTCGTGTACCTTCTAGGAGCATGAGACTTCTTCCTAGTACCCTTGGATGAACCGGTTTCCATCTTGATTGAAAGAATGAAACTTTTTGAAGGGTGGAAAAAATTTGACAAAAATTGTGAGTAAACCCTAAAGAAATATGATTTTCTGATGATGGAAGAGGTTTTTGAAGGTATTTATAGATGAAATTAGTGGTTAGGGGGCTAGAATCTTCAATATGTCATTCAATGTTAATAAATGAGAGCAGTTGAGAGAAGTTGGAGAGTTGAAATGTGAAAAATAACGGCATAATTGTTATATAGCCGACATCTTCACGAGTGTGAAAAACTTTGTCACGGGCGTGAAGTGTCATGTTCACGGTTTGCTGAAGAAATGCTCTACCCATGAAGAAAGACATGAAATTGATCACAATCATGACATTTGAAGATCACAGACGTGAATGATGAACTATCACGGTGGTGAAAAAAGAGTCACGGGCGTGAAGTGTTGAATTTCACTACTTATGACCGTGAAACAAAGCTTGAACGCTTCTGTAAGTTTTTGATGAAAATGTTCACGGTCGTGAAAAAGTGTCACGGGCTTGAACAAAGGATTTCACGGGGGTGAATGAAGTAGTGAAACATAGTCTTCACTACTTTAAGCTGTGAACCATGTCATGAAGCAAGTCGTGAAAGCTATTGGTTCTTTTGGCGATTTAGTTCATAGACGTGAACATATGTCATGGGCGTGAATTGCCTAAAATGCTCACTAAATAAAATTAAGTCTAAAACAATACTTAGGCATTCCTAGGAAGATTCTATCCCTTATAACATACATTTCCGTCAAATTAGCTACCTTATTTCTAATAAGATGAGACAAAAACAAGATTATCCATCAAGGTTTGACAATTTGGCAATCACAAAGTTAATCCATCAATCATACCAAGCTCTCTTCTTATTAAATTAAATCTTTCCTCATTTAAAGACTTAATGAAGATATCTGCCAATTGATTTTTTGTTCTTATAAATTCCAATACAACATCTCCATATTGAACATGATCTCTTATAAAATGGTGTCTAATGTCAATATGCTTACTTCTAGAATGTTGAATGGGATTCTTAGAGAGATTTATAGCACTTGTATTGTCAGATCTAATAGGTATTTGGTTCATACTATGACCATAATCCTTAAGTTGTTGTTTCATCCAAAGGATTTGTGTATAACAACATCCTGCTGCTAGATACTCTGCTTCAGCAGTAGAAAGAGCAACTGAAACTTGTTTCTTGCTAAACCAAGAAACTAAGCACTCTCCAATAAAGTGACAAGTACCTGAAGTACTTTTTCTATCTAAAAGACTACCAGCATAATCAGCATCTGAATATCCTACAATGTAAAAGGATGAATTTCTAGGATACCGCAAACCTAGATGTAATGAGCCATGTAAATATCTTAAAATTATTTTTACTGCATTTAAATGAGACTCTTTTGGACATGATTGAAATCGTGCACATAAGCATACACTATATATTATGTTAGGTCTAGAAGCAGTAAGATATTGAGCCAAGAAGGGGGGTTCAATTGGAGATTAAAAAATTTAACTTTTAAGTGAGAAAAAAAAAATAAGTTTAGTAGGGATAGAAGAATATGACACAAGAATTTTTATAAAGGTTCGGGTGTTAACAAACCCTACTCCTCTCCCCAATCTCAATTGGGAGTTTCACTAACACACTAAGTGTTACAATAAAGTTTTACAACCTCACTCCCAACTATGGTGTTTCTAACTATGGCTCACACCTAACCTAGAAATCCCTTGTGTTTTGATGGCTCACACAATAACCAATTCCTTGTGTTTTACAGGCTCACACAAATAACCTTTACCTTGTGTTTTATAGGCTCATACAAATAACCTTTCTTTGTGTTTTAGAGGCTCACAAAACTAACCCTTCCAAGTGTTTTACTCTTAACCCATAAATACCCAAAACTCGCTTAAGTAAATGATTATAGAGAGACACACTTACAAATCTATATTGCTCAATAAATGATGAGCAAACAGATTTTCACAGAGAATAAATGTTTTTGAAAATATCAAATGCACAAAATGGCTTACAACAAGATTTGATTCAAAATATTTGCTATTCTCTTGTTCTCCTTTATTCCCTTACTCGTTCTAGATGCATAAATGACTTGCATTTATATTTCTATATCAAATTATAGCCGTTAGAGTGCATTTAATATGAAACTAGCCATTTCACCAACCCTAATAATCGCGTCTGACATGTTTCTCTTTCTTGTTTCACGATCGTGACTATGTGTGTCACAGTCGTGACTGTTCTTCCAAGTCGTGACTTAAGTGGTGACCTTGGCCGTGAAGCATTTTGGAAGGTTTTGAAATGTTTGTTCACGAGCGTGACATTTTATCTTCATGTGCGTGACAACCTTCCAAGCCGTGGTCTAAGTGGTGACTTTGGTCGTGAAAGTCTCTAAAAGAATTTGTCAAGTCTTTTCACGGGTGTGACAGAAATGTTCATTCATGATCACTATCTTTCTTCATGGTCGTGAAATTTAAATGTTGGTTTGTTGGCGCTAGGCTTCGTCATAGACGTGACACATAGTCACGGGCGTGAACATGCTATTTCTTCAATTTTACCTTTTTAAGATTTATCTTCAATTCTTCATTCTTGCTAACATATTCCATACCCTGTTCAATAGACTTAGAAAACATGAATGTTAAATACATTATTACTATTTTATTTGTTATCATCAAAATGACAAAAATACCCCTAAAGGTTCAACAGCACACATCGTGGGTTACATAAATTTTGTATATTATATTGTAAATTTTATTTTATAGTATTTGTAAAATAAAAAGTATGTTTTGTAAAGAACATATTATGATATAAAAATATAATTTATCTTTTATGTTATGATTTCTTTTTATACTGCAAAGTAAATAAATAATGAAAAAATACGAGTGCTTTTCATTTATACAAAATTTTAAAATGATATTTTAACCGATGAAGTCAGTGTAACACACCCTCATTCGGCACGAGCTGTTAGGGTGAGGGGGTGTTACACAAGCTTTTTTTCCCTTTGTGAAATTTAGAGATAGAATTTCTAAGTTCTTCAACCTCATTTTTTAAAGTATTGTTTTCTTTTAATAAAGAGTTAGTTAAAGGTTTTTATGAAATCTCATCCAATGATTTCTTTAAGGAGTCATTTGAGGTTTTTTGCTTTTCAATTACCTTTTGAAGTTCATTAAAATCATTTCTAAGTTTAGAGTTTTTTTTTCTATAAACTTTAAGTTGTTTTTTATACCTTTCTATCTATAAGTTTAAGACTTCAACTACATCATCATCATCAATTAAATCACACAATTAATTACGAGGTTGGGATGTAGAGCATGCCTCATTAATGGAGTTGTCCTCAATAGCCATGAATCACAAGTTAGCCACCTCTTCTTCTTCTTCTTCTTCTTCATAAATGTTGAGAAGTCATAATCCCAAGTGGCTTTCTGACCCTTTTTTCATCTTCTTTATTGGGTCTCCTCCTATACTTCTTGAGCTAAGGGCATTTCTATTTGATGTGTCCCTTCTTCCTACATTCATAGCACTTAAATTTTTCCTTGCTCTTATTGGATGAGGAGTTTCTAAGAATGAATCTTGAAGCTTTTTGCTTATAGTTATTGATTGATCTATACTCGTTGGTAATCAATCTCTTGATCCTCCTTGAAAATAAGGTTAT
Source organism: Triadica sebifera (assembly GCA_023653625.1). NCBI lineage: Eukaryota > Viridiplantae > Streptophyta > Magnoliopsida > Malpighiales > Euphorbiaceae > Triadica > Triadica sebifera. The sequence continues at coordinate 21,817,997 of CM042894.1, forward strand.
TTTTTCATCTCTTTCATCACTAAGAAGATCTTCATCTATAAGCATGGAAGTTGAAACTTTAAGTGTTAGGGAATTTATCTTTTCCTTTTCTCTTTCAAGCTCTTTTTCTCTAAATAGAGCCATTTCATAAGTGAAGAGTTTGCCAATAACTACATCGATAGGAATTACGTTAAAGTCTTCATTGGATTCTTCAATACCCGCAACCCTTGAGCCATAATCTTTCATTGGAAGACTCGTTAGAATCTTGTTATTTACATCCTCCAAATTATAATGCTTTCCTAGCTTCCAAACTTCCAAGCTTCCTCATGGCATTAACGATGGCAAGAAGTCAGTTGGTCATTTCGGTTATGGTCTCATTGGGCTTCATCTTAAAGAATTCATATTTGGTGACAAGAAGTTGAACCTTTTTGGATTTCACATGCTTTGTGCCTTCATGGTAGTTTTCCAAAGTTTTTCAAATAGAATAAGTGGATGGACAATGTTGAATTCTACCATACTCTTCAAGTGATATAGAGCTTATTAGAATAATCATGCCTTTTTTGTTTTTTCCATTTTCTCTCGTTTGAGGCTCTATCCAATCATCTTTTGGAATGATTACTTTTTCTCCTTCAACATTCCTTCTTGTTGGAGGCGTCCATTCCTTCCAAACGGTGTTCCAAATATCTTATTGCCGAAAACAATAACCAAGAAGGGGAGGTTAAATTGATTAGCAAATAAAGAAAGAGAAGTAGAGAGATAGAGACACAAGATTTATAAAGGTTCGGGTATTAACAATCCTTATTCCTATGCCCAATCTCAATTGGGTATTTCATTAACACTCATAGTATTACAATGGAGTTTTCCTATAACACCCCCTCACCCTAGCAACACGTGCCTGGATAAGGGAGTGTTATGCTGACTTCATCGATTAAAATCACCATTTTATATATATATCTATCTATATATATAAATAAAAGACACTCATATATTAATTTTTTTCTTTATTTAGTATTTATTTGCATTGCAATATAAAAGAAATCATAACATGAAAGATAAAATAAATTTTATTTAATAAAGTATTATTTACAAAACGTGTTGTTTATTTACAAATATTAAAATAAAATTCAAAAGATAATATACAAAAGTTGTGTGGCCCACAGTGATTGAAATAAGCTGCTCTACTAGATCAGGTCACCTCTAGTTTTGTCTACTATTGTCTACTTATTTTTTACTATATATGCACGAGAAAAACTCTCACGCTAAGCTCTTGGCTTAGTAGTGCATATAAATAAGGGAATAAACTTTTTTATGCAACATGCATTGTCATTTATCAATTTATGCTCACAACATCTTTCCATGCAAATATACATCTCCTAATATTCTAGCATGCATAAATATCAAATTATCCATATCATATTTCATGATTATTATCCATATCATAATTCATGGTTCCTTATTATTTTTTTCTATTCTATTTTATTTTATTTTCAATCATTCTTTATAGCCCATAACACTCCATCATCTTTTTATCCATGTCATAATTCATACTTTCATTTTTATTTTCAATAATCCATTCATTTTCCATAACTTTTTTATTTATACCCAAAACACCTATGAACTACTGACTAGGATAACAGAGTTGTCATCCAAGCACTCAGGAGTGTCACACGGGTAATGTGATGTGCGCATATAAGTGCCATTATCAGCTTTAATAACAGTGCAATTATCGGCTTCAATAATAATGCCATTACCGGCTTCAATAATTGTGCCGTTATCAAATTCAATAATCATACCATTAATGGTTTTCATTTTCATCATACGCCCCCCTGCATTTGGCATGCCAAACTATTCTAAGTTTAGTTCTAGTTAGGTGGTCTAGGGCTTATCAATGTCATTAAAATTCATAGTTATTTAATTCACCCATTTCATGCATGTAAATGTTCAATTAATCACAAAATTACTCAATAAAAATAGTATTTGCATAATATAAGGTTCACATCATTTTACTCCTTAAATTCCACAACTCATATGCTGCCCTGTCATTGGCAGATTTCATTCTCTATTTTGGACCTTAATTTTGGTCCTGTTACAATTTGAATTTAGTTACAAACTCTTGTTAAAAATTTTAAGTCTATATCTTAGCTTTAATATGCAACTTCAATCATTTAATTTTGAGTTCTGTATCAAAAGATATGATAAAATAAACATTGATTGATCATTAACAATTCTGCCTAGAATTTTCTGGACAGATTCTAGATGCTATGTGATAAGGAAGAAGTAATTAATGACAAAAGACAAACTTAATTTAATAATGGGGATACCTAAGTATATGAATTAAATGTCTCATTCATGCATGTCAATTGCCAACTTAATGCATGCCACTTGCTATGGCCGGCCTCCACATGTACATAATGTCCCAATTCATGCATTTAATTGATGATTATCCAAATCAATCCTCAAATTTTTAGTAAAGTACAAATTGACCCCTAAACTTTTCAAAATTTGCAATTTAGTCCTTTACCGTAATTTAGCATCTTAAAATATTTTAAATACTTTATCAGATATTTTTCATAATTATTTGCTACTATTTTAATTATTTTTCAGTCAAAATCCAATTTTAGACTTTAGTTAAACCGTCGAGTCGATTTAACAACTCGCGCAACTACGGGTCTAAATTAGCGGATATGACATTTCCTAGCTCACTCCCAACTATGGTGTTTTGCTCTCTTGACTAGTGTCTAACCCAATATTAACCCTTGTACTTTAATGGCTAACACAACAACCAAATCCATGTGTTTTTGATGGCTCATATAAAAACTCTTACAAGTGTTTCATTCACTACCTAAATCACTCAAAAGAATTGATGAGTATTTGGTTATAGGAATGATATTACTCACTAACCAAAAGAGCTCAATAAACTAAGCAATAATGACTTTCACAATAGAGATTATATAGAAGAAGTTGAATAATTGCACAAATGGCTTTACAAAGATTAGATGATTGATTACTGTTGTCCTCAAACTGGAAAGTTCATAAATGAGTCTGTTGCCCAGATATTAAGCCAAGAAGGGGGGTTGAATTGGAGTTTAAAAAATTAAACTTTAAAGTGCGGAAATAAATGATTAATTTTAGGAGGGATAGAGAGAATTTGACACAAGGATTTTATAGAGGTTCGGGTGTTAACAAACCCTACTCCTCTCCCCAATCGCAATTGGGAGTTTCGCTAACACACTAAGTGTTACAATGGAGTTTTACAAGCTCACTCCCAACTATGGTGTTTCTCACAATGGCTCACACAACTAACCCTAACAAGTGTTCTTCTCTTAACCCATAAATACCCAAAGCTCACTTGAGTAAAGTTTACAGAGAGAACCACTTACAAATCTTAATTGCTCAATAAATGAAGAGCAAAAAGATTTTTACGGAGAATATATTTTGTTCTCAAAATATGAATGTACAAATAGCTTGAAATAAGATTTTTGATTCAAAGTAATTGCTATTATGTTGTTATTCCCTTTATTATCTTGTTCTTAATGCATAAATGACTTCCATTTATACTCTCATGGCTGAATAATGCCGTTGGGGTGCATTAAATACGAAACTAGTCGTTGTACCAACCAAAAAATCATGCCTGACATTTTTCTCTTTCATTGTTCACGGACGTGACTATGCTTGTCACGGGAGTGACATTTCTTCCCAAGCCGTGATTGAAGTGGTGATCTTGGTCATTAAGCTCTCTGGAATGTTTTGACATATAGAGTCACGGGCATGACATACTCATTCACCGGTGTGACAAACTTCCCAGCTGTGATCCAAGTGGTGACTTTGGTCGTGAAGCTCTTTGGATGGAAATGCATGAATGTTCACGAGGGTGGCACCTTTATTCACGGGGGTGACTGAAATGCCCACTTCACGGTTTGTTTTTCCTTCATGCTAGCTTCTTTCACGGGAATGACTCATAGAGTCACTCTCGTGAACATGCTACTTTTTGAATTTTGTCTTTCAAGGATTATTTTTCCAATTCTCCATTCTTGCTATTTTAATCCATGTCCTGTATAATAGACTTAGAAGACAAGTATGTTAAATACAATATTGCTATTTTATTTGTTATCATCAAAATGACGGAAATACCCCTTAAGGTTTAACAATCTCCCCTTTTTTGATGGTGACAAATAATCTAGCAATATGTGATTTTGAGAAGTCTCCCCCTCAAAATATACTTAGGATAAAAAATTTATAATGTGCAAGAATAGTAAATAATGATGTAGCATTGAAATAAACTTATTAGATTTTAAGTATATGCAAGTTATATGAGAAGTATATCCAATATATACCATAATTCCTTTTTAATACATGAAGTATATGTAAGGTATATTTAAGGTATATCATGGCATATTTATATTTGTAACTTGCTTTAAGGTATATGCAAAGTATACTTAAGGTATATGCAAAGTATATAAAGCTCAATTTTCCAATTATATACTTCGCATATGAAATTTTGAATTAAGATTTCTAATCCCTTTTAATCTATTTCAAAGACAATTCAATTTTAATTATTTGATTCAAAATTCATTTACCTTAATATATATTGCTAGTTTGATACATTTTCCCTATCATATATTGCTAGTTTTCTCCCTCTTTTGTCATCAATCAAAAAAGGATAAGAAGATAACAGTGAGATAAGCAAAAGCAAATTCATTTAGTGAAGGAAAAACATACAAACAAAGATAAATAATGTTCAGAAAGGAAATTGAAAATTTCCTACACACTAGCAAACATAAATATAATAAACAAGCAAAAAACAATCAAATTTAGGCTACACTCTAGCCTAACTCCTAGCCAGACATCCTATCACGAAGCCTAGCCACTTCAGCCTCAAGGCTGTCCATTCGAGACTCCATGAAGTCTTTGAGGTTCTCCAACCTCTCATCCAGTGAAGTCTGCAGCTGCTCAAAATGTGGTGCTAAGAGGTTAACCACCTGCTTCGGTAAGGTCGGTGTGGAAGCCGAGGACGGTCTGATGTCCTGCTCAGCTACTGGAGGTGCTTCCTCAACCCGAGCTCTCTTTTTCTACTGGACACCCTGGAAGCCTGCTTTAAAATCCTCCGTGTCATTATCTTCCCAGATGATCTCCCCAGCAGTGTCAGTGAAGCGGTAGAAGATATTGTTCTGGAAAACGTTTCTTACTGCCGCTCCCATCTTGATGAAGGACTCGACATCCAAGCGATCTCGAGGATGTCCAGGGATGATGTTGAAGTGATGCGCATCCAGCTTCAGATAATTAAGCTTCACAACTATATGGGTGACATATGCCCCAATCAAAATATCTCTAGTAGGCTTGGTGGCAATGGAGAGAAGATGGTTTGCAAACCATCTAGATAGTGCTACTGTGAGTCCTCTGCGAGCCATCTCAAATAGAAAGAGTTTTGACTTCCTGATAGTCCCATTACTTTCTCCCCTAGCAAATATGCTATAGGTCAAGAACCTATGCAAATACTTATGCACTGGGGCCCTGAGATGTGTGCTCTTGGTTTTCTTGACATCCCAGCTGCAATTGGTGCCAAAATGTGTCCAGGCTCGAGGGACAGAAAATTCTACCTTAGTATCATTCAGGATGCCATCAGATGGTAGGCTGAACAATTCCCCAAATTCGATGGCACTGAGGGTGTTGGGATTGCTACAGAGATGGAATTTCACCACTCCAGTAGGTGAAACCTACAATGTGCTGAGGAATTCCAGTGTTGGCTCTCTCAAGGTCGGCTGGTGAATTTCCACAAATCTTTGAGATGACAGGCTTGTAGTTGCTCTGACATAGCCATCTCAAGCCCGAGACTTCGGACTGTCTGCCATTAGAAGGACCTTGATGACAGAAGAGGTCTCTTCTTCAAAGTTGCATACGGAGGATGGCAATGCTCCAGAATGCGGTTCATGAGGTAATCTGCAAACCTCTTAGGAGCATGGAACTTCTTTCTCTTTCCCTTGGATGAAGCAGTCTCCATTTTTAAAGAAATTGGTTGGAGATAAAGTTGGAAAAATTTTTGACATAAAATTTATGGAAAACCCTAGAAATGTATGATTTGTGATGAAGATTTGAACTTTTGGTGGTATTTATAGGAAAATTTTAAGTCTTTGGGGCTGAAATCTTCAATGTCTCAATGAATGTGAGTAAATGAGAGCGGTCTTAGGAGTTGGAGAGTTGAAATGAAAGTTGTAACCGGCTGTTCTTTTATATATTCGATATATTCACGGGCGTGAATGATTGTGTTCACGGTTTGCTGAATGAGTGTTCCACCCATGAATAAAGGCGTGAATAATGTCACAGGCATGATATTTGAATAACATGGGTGTGAATGATCATCTGTCACGGGGGTGAAATAATTGTCACGGGCGAGAAATGTTGAATTTCACCATTTATGCCCGTGAAGCAATATGTGACTCAAGGCGTGAAAGCTTCTATGAATTTTGGGGTGTAATTGTTCACGGGAGTGAAAGTTCATCACGGGTGTGAAAGGCTATTTTCACGGGCGTGACTCAAGCCGTGAAAAATAAGTTTCACCACTTGAAGCCGTGAACCATGTTGTGAACCAAGTCGTGAATGACACTGCCTCTTTGGGCCATTTAAGTCACGGGTGTGAACATGTGTCACGGGCATGATTACCCTAAAATTTTCATCAAATAAAATTAAGTCCTAAAACAAGACTAAATCATTTCAACAAAGATTCTAATTCTTAAAATATGAATTTTCATCAAAATTTCTATCTTATAACTTGTGATATGATTTAAGATCAACAATTAAGATTTCATATTTTTGCAATCTCAAGGTTAATCCATCAATCATACCAAGTTCTCTTCTAATGAAATTAAATCTTTCCTCATTTAGAGACTTAGTGAAATTATCAGCTAATTGATTTTCTGTGCTTATAAATTTTAATGCAACATCTCCATATTGAACATGATCTCTAATGTCAATATGCTTACTTTTTGAATGTTGTATAGGATTCGTTGAAAGATTTATGGCACTTGTACTGTCACATTTAATAGGTATATGATCCATCTCATGACCATAGTCCTTAAGTTGTTATTTCATCCAAAGAATTTGAGTACAACAACATCCAGCTGCTACATATTCTGCTTCAGCAGTTGAGAGAGCAACTAAAACTTGTTTCTTGCTGAACCAAGAAACTAAGCATTCTTCAATGAAGTGACAAGTACCTGAAGTACTTTTCCTATCTAAAAGACTACCAGCATAGTCTGCATCTGAATATCCTATAATATAAAAAGATGAATTCCTAGGATACCATAAACCTAGATGCAAAGATACATGTAAATATTTTAAAATTATTTTTACTGCATTTAAATGAGATTCTTTTGGACATGATTGAAATCGTGCACACAAGCAAACACTATACATAATATCGGGTCTAGAAGCAGTAAGATATAAAAGTGATCCGATCATACCTCTATAAAACTTTTCTTTAATGCTCTTACCCTTTTCATCTTTGTCCAATTTTGTTGATGTGCTCATAGGAGTCTTGACATTTTTGCATCCTTCCATACCAAATTTCTTAATTAAATCTTTGGCATATTTGGATTGGTTGATGAATATGCCCTCATTGCTTTGCTTTATTTGTAGACCAAGGAAATACTTAAGTTCTCCCATCATGCTCATTTCAAATTCCCTAGTCATACACTTAGAAAATTCTTGACAAAGCAACTCATTAGTAGAACCAAATATTATATCATCAAAATAAATTTGAACAATTAGTATATCATGCTTATGCTTTTTGATGAATAGTGTAGTGTCAACATTTCCCTTTGTAAAGTTATTTTCTAATAAAAAAGAACTTAGCCTCTCATACCAAGCTCTTGGTGCTTGTTTTAAACCATACAAAGCTTTTGAAAGTTTAAAAACATGATTTGGCAAATCATAGCTTTCAAAACCTTGTGGTTGTTCTACATACACTTCTTCATCTATATAACCATTTAGAAATGCACTTTTCACATCCATTTGAAAAATTTTGAAATTCATGTGACATGCATATGCTAAAAGTATTCTTATGGCTTCTAATCTAGCTACAGGTGCATATGTTTCATCATAATCTATACCTTCTTCCTGATTATATTTTTTTGCAACTAGTCTAGCCTTATTCCTGGTTATTAACTCTTGCTCATCTAATTTGTTTCTAAATACCCATTTGCTACCTATGATTTGATGATCCTTGGGTCTAGGTACTAGGGTCCATACTTTATTTCTCTCAAATTGGTTGAGTTTATTCATATTTAACTCTTGCTCATCTAATTTGTTTCTAAATACCCATCACATGTCTTGCCTTTTTCATATTTAACTCTTGGCAGTCCTTTTACTAGTTCTCCTTTGCTGAGACTTTGTATTAAGTCCATGTTAGCATGACCAAGTCTTCTATGCCACAGCCAAGATTCATCACTAGTAGTCACAAGACACTTAGAGGAATGGTTAGATAGTTCATGTAAGTTTATTATGTATGTATTGATATCTCTATTTCCTTTAAATATTTCTTGACCATCGATAGAGATCACAAGACATTCATTTGAAGTAAAGATTACTTTGTTTCCTTTATCACATAATTGACTTACACTCAACAAGTTATGTTTCAAGCCATCAACAAGTAAGACATCTTTAATAAAAGTAGTAACATTTACACCAATAGAACCAATGCCAATTACCTTACCCTTTGCATTGTTTCCAAAGGTAACTTTACCTCCATCAATACTTTTGATTTCATTGAAAAGTTCTTTGTCTCCTGTCATATGCCTTGAGCATCCATTGTCTACTAGCCAAACATTTTTGTTTATTGTGGACTTGAGACATACCTATAAAATCACAATTTAAGTATGAATTTTAGGTACCCAAATCAGTTTGGGTCTTTGGGGGTTAGCACATGAACGTTCCCAATGAGCCTTCCTTATCCAGCAATGTTTATTTATGTGACCAATTTTCATACAATAATTACATTGTCTTGGTCTAAACTTGTTTTTTGGTCTTACTATGTATTTGAATGCCATAATTCTATTTGACTGATTTTGAGAACAATGGCATGCACAATCATGATTAATTTGCATTTTTCTTGATGCATGCTTCCTATACATAAAGGCATGATTATTCTTTTTCTGTATAGAAGGTTTAACATGCTTATTTCTTGGTGCTGTTTTAATAGGTGTGGAGATGTGAGATTCTTTAGACTTTACAAATATAGTTTTGTGAGAAGATGATGAAGTGTCCTTAAATCCTAGACCATGTCTAATTAAGGGTGATCTTTGAGACACAATGAGAGTATCTAAGCTTTCTTTACCTTTGTGAAATTTAGAAATGGAATTTCTAAGTTCCTCAACTTCATTTTTCAAAGTATTATTTTCTTTTAATAATGAAGCTGTTGAGGGTCTTGATGAGTATTCATCTAATGAATTTTGGAGAGATTCATTAGATGATTTAAGCTTTATGTTCTCCTTTTCTAAACCATCTATCTTGTTTTTTTAAATTAGAGATGTTATTTCTATAAGTGCTAAATTTACTTATATATTTCTCTAATTCTATATTTAATTCTTCTATTAAGCTTTGCTCATCATCATCATCATCATCATCACTATCACTATCATTATCACTACTATCATTATTGAATGCAGTGATCTTACTTTATCCGAGATGTGATCCTCAATAGCCATGAAGGATAGGTTGACCTTTTCACTTTCATTATCATCTTTTTCACTTGAAGAGCTTTCGTCATCCCATGTGGCTTTGTAACCATTCTCCCCATTGTCTCTTTGGTATTTGCTCTTATGCTTCTTGAGCCTTGGACATTCTGGTTTGATATGTCCATTTTTTCCACATTCATAGCATTTTACCTCTTCCTTACTTCTTTGTGTATCATTTAGAGTTTGTTTGAGGTTTCTTTGCCTGAATTTTCTGGAGTTGCTCATTTTCTTCTCAATGATTTTTTTTAATCTCCTTGAAAGCATAACAATATCCTCATTTTCATCATTACTTATTTCTTCATCATCTTCACTATCTTCTTGAGATTTTGTAGTAGAGGCTTTGAGTGCTAAGGGCTTTCTTTTCTCTGACTTTGCTTCAAGCTCTCTATCTCTCTTCACTACCATCTCATGTGTGAGAAGTTTGCCAATCAGCACATCAATATTCATGATGCTCATATCTTCATTTGCTTCTTCTATGCCAGCAACTCTTGAACCATAGTCTTTAAGAGGAAGACTTCTCAGGATTTTATTGTTTACATCTTCCAAACTTATATGCTTCCCAAGTTTCCTCATTCCATTTATAATGGCTAGAAGACAGTTGGTCATGTCAGTGATTGACTCATTAGATTTCATCTTAAAGAGCTCATATTCTGAGGTTAGAAGTTGAATCTTCTTGGATTTGACTTGCTTAGTTCCCTCATGATAGTTCTCCAATGTCTTCCATATGCTATATGTTGTTGAGCAGTGTTGTATTCTCTCACATTCTTCAATAGATAATGAGCTTGATAGGATTGTTATTGCCTTCTTATTTTTGAAATTTGCTCTTCTTTGAGGCTCTATCCAATCATCTCTTGATAGGATTTCTTCTTCACCATCAGCTCCTCTTTTGGTTGGTGGTGTCCATTCTTTTCGTATACTATCCCGGACTTCAATTCCTTCACTATCCAAGTATGTCTCCATCCTAAACTTCCAATGGGCATAATTTGCTCCATCAAAGTAAGGTTTAAGACTTTCGAATCCTACACTGGCCATATCTTACTCTTTACTAGCGCTTATTAGGCTTCGATGTTAGACAAGGCTCTGATACCAATTCTTGCCCAGATATTAAGCCAAGAAGGGGGGGTTGAATTGGAGTTTAAAAAATTAAACTTTAAAGTGCGGAAATAAATGATTAATTTTAGGAGGGATAGAGAGAATTTGACACAAGGATTTTATAGAGGTTCGGGTGTTAACAAACCCTACTCCTCTCCCCAATTGCAATTGGGAGTTTCACTAACACACTAAGTGTTACAATGGAGTTTTACAAGCTCACTCCCAACTATGGTGTTTCTCACAATGGCTCACACCTAACCCAAAAATCCCTTATGTTTTAATGGCTCACACAATAACCAATTCCTTGTGTTTTTCAGGCTCACACAAACAACCTTCACTTTGTGTTTTTACAGGCTCACACAACAACCTTTTGATTTGTGTTTTGAGGCTCACACAACTAACCCTTACAAGTGTTCTTCTCTTAACCCAGAAATACCCAAAGCTCACTTGAGTAAAGTTTACAGAGAGAACCACTTACAAATCTTAATTGCTCAATAAATGAAGAGCAAAAAGATTTTTACAGAGAATAGATTTTGTTCTCAAAATATGAATGTACAAATAGCTTGAAATAAGATTTTTGATTCAAAGTAATTGCTATTATGTTGTTATTCCCTTTATTCTCTTGTTCTTAATGCATAAATGACTTCCATTTATACTCCCATGGCTGAATAACGCCGTTGGGGTGTATTAAATACGAAACTAGCCATTGTACCAACCAAAAAATTGCGCCTGACATTTTTCTCTTTCATTGTTCACAGGCGTGACTATGCTTGTCACGGGAGTGACATTTCTTCCCAAGCCGTGACTGAAGTGGTGACCTTGGTCGTGAAGCTCTCTAGAATGTTTTGACATATAGAGTCACGAGCGTGACATACTCATTCACTGGCATGACAAGCTTACCAGCCGTGATCCAAGTGGTGACTCTAGTCGTGAAGCTCTCTGGATGAAAATGCATGAATCTTCACGGGGGTGACACCTTTATTCACGAGGGTGACTGAAATTCCCACTTCACGGTTTATTTTTCCTTCATGGCCGTGAACTTCAAAAGTTGGTTTTGGTAACGGTTAGCTTCTTTCACGGGAGTGACTGATAAAGTCACAACAGTGAACATGCTACTTCTTGAATTTTGTCTTTCAAGGATTATTCTTCCAATTCTCCATTCTTGCTATTTTAATCCATGTCCTGTATAATAGACTTAGAAGACAAGTATGTTAAATACAATATTGCTATTTTATTTGTTATCATCAAAATAACGGAAATACCCCCAAGGTTTAACAAAGTCATATTTAAACTTTTCTAAGAAATAAAACTATTTAAGGTGCATTCAATGCAAATTTAGTTGTTCAGCCACTTCCCCATTCACGCCTATTAATATTAAATATGTTGTTTCACGGGCATGACTGTTCTTGGTGAAGTTATGACTAAAGTGGTGAGGCTAGCCATGAATGCTTCTATCCAAGAATATATGATATTTCATAGGCATGGTTGTTTCTTCATGAGTGTGACTAATTCTTGCTTCATGGTTTGGCCAATACTTTATAACCATGAACATTTGAATCTGAAAAAATTGATGCTAAAACTTTCACGGGCATGGCTTTAATAGACACGACCATTAAATGGAATTTTCATAGTGGTGGCGATTATTTACCACAGAGTAATATTATTCATAGGCATGATGACCTTTTGTCACGAGCATGAATCTTTGCTAATTTTCAATCTTTTTAACTTTAATTGACTTGAATTAACTTGCTTCAATGTCTTAAGAATTTTTAACCTGTCCAAAATGCTTAGAAAATAATATATGGTTAAATTTCTTATCACTCAATTATTTGTGATCATCAAAATAATCGAAATACCTCACAAGATTGAACAATCTCCCTTTTTTATGGCGATAAATAATTGTATAATATGTGGCTAAGAAAAACTGAATTTCTCCTCTTCCAAAAATGCTTATCAAAAAGTGAAAAAATTAAAAGCACAAGAATGCCACATTTTAAACCATAAGCATATAAAGGAAGAGGTTTAAAAGAGATTCAATCAAGCATTGATCACAACATGTATGCCAAGTATATGGAAAGTATATTATGTTGAATGGAAAATAGTATACATAAGCATATCATACAATATGCATGCATCAAGATATGTTTATTATTTCTTCTCCCCTTTTGTCATCATGAGAAAGAAACAAGTAAAGAAAGAAGAAAGGAGACAATAAACAAGATAAAAGTAAATCTCATATTCATTACTTAAGCAAAAAGTTATAAGTAAGAATTTGATTACAAGCAGAAAATGTTTTTATATCATAATGATCCCAATACAAAAAGGCTAAAGCTAGGATAGGTCATGGCTTGAAGCCAGATATCTGCTCGCAAAGACTAGCCATCTCCTCCTTTATGCTTTGAACACTAGACAATACGAAGTATTTGAGGTCCTATAACTTCTTATCAATCAACTGCTCAAAGGAATCCATACTTTCTTAAAGCATGTTGAACCGAGGAGTGATCAAAGCCATGAGTTGCTGAGCCAAGTCTGGCTGAGATGCTAAAGATGCCTTGCCAGTTGCTGGGGAATCCAGGATATCTATCGAAGTTGCGTGACGCTCAATTTTAGCCCTCTTCCTTTGTAGAGGCCCTTGAAGACCAGTTTTGAAAAAGCCTTAGAGTTTTGGCTCTCATGTTATTTCTCTTTCAGCTGTGATGAAACAATAAAAAATATCATCATGGTAGATGATTATGACAATGACTCCCATCTTGATAAAAGGATTCAATGTTAAGTTGATCATTGGAGGAAGTCGGGATGAAGTTATAAATGTGATCTTTAAGATACAACATTCCTAGCTCTACCTCCAAGTGAGTGACATGGATGAGGATGTTATCCAAAGGCTTTGTCATCATCGATTGAAGATGAAAAGCAAACCACCTGGATAAAACAACTGATTAATTATTTCTAGCCCACTCAAATAACAACAATTCAGACTTTAGAATTGAGTCGTGCTATCACCTCTAGCAAAATAGAATGTGTCAAAAACTAGTGAATGTAGTGGTGAACAATATTCCTCAAATGGGTGCTCTTAGTCTTTTTGACATCCCAACTACAACTGCTACCAAAAATTCCCCATACCAAATAAGGCCAAAAATCTTTTGCCTCACTTTCATTGATCAGGCCTTCATGTGGCAGCTTAAAAATCTTTATAAATTCAGTGGTTGTGAGAGTCTTTTCTTGCTTGCAAAGTTGGAAAGAAACCTTGCCTATTGGAGACAATTGCAGGATGCTAAGAAACTCCAGTATGGGTTTCTTGAATGCAGGCTTGTAGATGTCAACAAACTCGAGGAGGCAACACTTCCGAAACCAAACTCTCATGTCAGATTTTAGTCTCGTTGCCTAGATTTAATCCCAGTTTAAAGTTCTTGTAGACATAATAGGTCATTTCTTAAGAGATGAGTACTTTTGATGAAAATGTCAAGGCAAGACATTGAGCATATAATTTTTATAGAGTTTGAGGGTTGTGCTCTTCTTCTTCCCCGTGGAAGAACCAGCACTATGTCATTGCTAAGTTCATAATCAAGAGGAGAATGAAAGTAGAAGAACAATGAAAGCTAGGGTTTGGAATTAGGCTAAAACAATCAATGAAACCTTGATGAAAAATTGGTACAACTGGTGTTTGAGGTGTTTGGAAGGTGAAATCGTTAATGATTTGGTGTAAAAAGGTGTTCAGAAGTTCGGATATAACTAGAATATACAAATAATTAAGACTGCCGATAAGAGAGGAGAGAGAAACATGAGAGAAAATAGTGAAAAATAGCTTTTTATACGGCTCAATTCACAGCTATGAATAAGTGTTCACGAGCATGAATACTAAATGTTCATGTGCATGGAAGAAAGTGACATTGACCATAAATAAAGGCGTGAAAGAAACTAGATTCAAAGGCTCATATGTGTCATGATATGTGAGTCACTATGTAAAAGAACATAATTTGAATGTAAATTAATGTACTTTATAAATAAATAAAAATTTGAGTATTTATGCTTGTAATAATTTTTTTTTTATTTCAATGTAAGCAATATTTTCGTAAAAAAAAATTACTTCACTTCATTAATTTTATAAAATAGTAAGACAAGTAATGCTCACTTACCTTACTGAACTACAGTGAGGTAAGGGGGTGTTAGAATTTTTGGTATCAGAGCCATAAGTTTTAACGATTCTTATTTAGTGGGTATGGAAAGATAAGTGTATGTTTTCAATATTTGCATTGTTTTAAGCTGTTATATTCTAATAAGGGACCCTTCTTCTGACAATATAGGTTTTAATGGACACGGAATCAAGACAAAGTCACGAAGAACAAGAAGGTGATAATATAGCTAATTCGGCTACTCATAGGCAGTTAGCATCAATTAAAGCCTCAGAGCCGAATGTTATAGCTCCATAACATGCTGAAGAACAGGTTAACCTGAGTCAGGTACCCCTTATGCAACAGATGGCTACCTTGTTACAGCAGATAGCACAAGTTGTGCCGCCACCCGCTCCACCACCTCCCCCACCTTAACGAAACCCTAGATTGATAAATTAAGAAAATATGGGGCTACAGATTTTATGGGAAAGAAAAAGAATGACCCAGCAACAGCAAAATTTTGGTTGGAAAAGACAGAGCGGGTTTTTGAGGAGCTGCAGTGTCTTGAGGAGTACAAGGTCAGATATGAAGTATCCTTCCTTCAGGAGCATGCCTATGACAGGTGGAAGTTGGTGTTAGCGAAACCTCAGACTCCGACCCCTCAGACATGGGATTTCTTTATGACAGAGTTTAAAAAGAAATATGTGCCAAGAATTTATGTTGATGAGAAAAAGTGAGAATTTTTGAATTTGAAGCATAAGGGTATGACAATAGCTGAGTACGAGATGGAGTTCACCAGGCTGAGCAAGTATGCTACTGGGATTATTGGACATGAAGCTGATAAATGTCTTAGATTTGAAGACGGTCTCAATGAGGAGATTGGGTATTTAGTGGCTTTATACCAGCATACAGATTTTGCTACACTAGTGTCCTCTGCCATTAGTATAGAAAGAAGGAAGAAGCTGAAGACAGAAGAGTTCTCTAAGAAATCAACTACTAGTGTGGCCCAGACAACGGGTAGGAAAGGAAAAATAGTACCCAGACCATTTCAGTCAAGGGTGGCTAGGTAGACATTTTCTGGTAGGCAGGGTCAACATTTTAGACCTGCGACATCATCTGCTAGTTCACCGGTATCATTTCCCAAAAGACCAGCTCTGGCTATGTGTCAGCATTGTGGTAGAGCTCATACAAGAGAGTGTTGGTGGTTGATTGGGGCATGTTTGAGATGTGGAGCTACTGACCATATGAAAAGAGATTGTCCTAGACTTAGTACAGGTAGTATGGCACCAGCACAGACTATGACACCGGTACAGAGCTGTGGTAGAGGTCGAGCTCAGTTTAGAGGTGGTCTTACCGAACAGAGTCAGGGGACATCAGAGATGGTTGATAGACCCGGAGGTAGTAGAGCTCCAGCTCGGGCATATGTTATGAGAGCCCGTGAGGACCAGGATGCACCAGACGTCATAGTTGATAAATTATCTTTATTTGATTTTGATTTACATGATTTGATAGATCCTGGTACCACACATTCATACATAAGCACAGTTGCACTTAGACAACGGAACATGATACTTGAGACCTTAGAATATTAGATAGTTGTGACCAATCCGCTGGGACATAGTGTGAAAGTGAATCAGATTTATAGAAACAGTTCAATAATAATTCAGAGTAGAGAATTTCAGCCGACTTAATCGAATTACCTTTTTCATGAATTTGATGCTATTCTGGGTATGGATTGGTTGACAAAGCATAGAGCTACAGTCGACTGCTGATCTAGAAAGGTCATACTTAAAATTCCTGGGTAGGATGACACTATCATTCAAGGTGAAGGTCAAATATGTTTGACCAGTGTTATTTCTGCATTAAAAGCTCAGAAATACATTAGAAAAGGATGTGAGACATACTTGGCCCATGTGATAGATACCAGGAAGGGGAGCCTGGAACTCAAGGACATCCCCACAGTGTGTGAGTTCCTAGATGTATTTCCTGAAGATTTGTCGGGGTTACCACCAGATAGGGAGATAGAATTTACTATTGATGTGATTCCTGGTATAACCCCGATATCAATTACTCCTTATAGGATGACACCTGCAGAATTAAGAAAGTTAAAGGTTCAATTGCAGGAATTGCTAGACAAGGGGTTCATAAGACCCAGTGTGTCACCATGGGGTGCTCCAATGTTGTTTGTGAAAAAGAAGGATGGCACCCTATGATTACGTATTGATTATCGACAATTGCACAAGGGAGCAGGAGTATTCTCTAAGATTGATCTTAGATCCGGGTATCACTAACTAAAAATCGAAGAATCAGATGTATCCAAAACAACCTTCAGGACTCGTTATGGCCAAAATGAATTCCTGGTTATGCCATTTGGCTTAACGAATGCACCAGCTGCCTTTTGGATATGATGAATAGGATTTTTAGGCCTTACCTTGATCAGTTTGTGGTAGTTTTTATATATGATATCCTGGTGTATTCGAGGGACAAAGGAGAACATGACAGACATCTCAGAGTAGTACTACAAACTTTGAGGGAAAATCAATAGTATGCAAAGCTGTCAAAATGTGAGTTATAGTTGGAAGAAGTGAGATTCTTAGGGCATGTTATTTTAGTTGAAGGAATCCGGGTTGATCCTAACAAAATAGAAGCCATTCTAAGTTGGAAGTCGCCTCACAATATAACAGAAGTCCAGAGTTTCCTTGGATTAACTGGCTACTATAGAAAGTTTGTTAAGGGATTTTCAAGCATAGCTGCACCACTTACCAAGTTCCTCAGAAAAGAAACTAAGTTTGAGTGGACAGATCGGTGTCAGGCAAGCTTGGAAAAACTAAAAGCCATGTTAACCGAAGCACCTGTTTTGACCCAACCTACGTCAGGGAAAGATTTTGTGATAGACAGTGATACCACTCATAATGGGCTAGGTTGTGTATTAATGCAAGAGGGTAAAGTAGTTGCTTATGCATCTAGGCAATTGAAGCCTCATGAGCTAAATTACCCTACTCATGATTTGGAGTTGGCAGCAATAGTGTTTGTTTTAAAAATATGGCGACATTATTTGTATGGTGAGCGATGCTACATATATACAGATCATAAGAACCTCAAATATCTACCTACACAAAAGGAGTTGAACTTAAGGCAAAGACGCTGGTTGGAGTTAATCAAGGATTATCATTGTATTATTGATTATCAACCGAGCAAAGCCAATGTAGTAGCGGATGCCTTAAGTAGGAAAACATTGACAGGTATAGTTTGAAAATTTCCTCAATTATAATATAATATATATAAATTAATAATAAATTAAAAATTAGACTCACAATTTATTTGGCAGAGTTACGAGTCTAACCTACTTTAAGGCAACTAGTGAGAGAAGCTTAGAAGCAAGATCCGAAATTAATGATAGTTGCTGAGGTAGTGAAAAAGGGGGAGAGACCTGAATTTAAGGTTGAAGATGATGGAAGCATAAGTTACAAAGGAAGATTGTGCATGCCAAATGATTGCGGATTAAAGCAAGTAATTCTAAAAGAGGCACATAATACAACTTATTCTATGCATCCAATGAGCAATAAAATGTATCAGAACCTGAAGACTCATTATTGGTGGTCAGGAATGAAGAAGGATATAGTGGAATATACTACAAGATGCTTGACATGCCAACAAGTGAAAGCAGAGCACCATGTACCATCTGGATTGTTGCAGCCTATTGCAATTCCAGAATGGAAGTAAGAAAAATTACAATGGATTTTGTATCTGGGTTGCCTTTGACACAAAAGAAGCATGATGCAGTATGGGTAATTGTTGACAGGCTCACCAAATCGACTCACTTTCTGCCAGTTCGGATGGATTACTTATTGAGCCGGTTAGCAAAATTATATGTTAATGAGATAATTCGACTGCATGGGGTGCCAGTATTTATTATTTTTGATTGAGATCCGCAATTCACATTAAAATTTTGGAAAAGTCTACAGCAAGCATTGAGGACCCAACTTACTTTTAGTACAACATTTCACCCACAAACAGATGGGCAATCCGAACGAGTTATTCAATTGCTGGAAGATATGCTTAGAAGTTGTGTAATTGATTTTGAGGGTAGCTGGGATAAACATTCACCACTGATGGAATTTGTATACAATAATAACTATCAAGCTAGTCTCTGCATGGCACCATACGAAGCTTTGTAAGGAAGGAGATGTAGGACACCATTATGCTGGATAGAACTTGGTGAAAAGAAATTAATGGGGCCAGAATTAGTGCAACAGACAGAGCTGAAGGTGAAATTAATCCAAGATTGATTAAAAGTTGCAATTGATCGATAAAAGTCCTACGCTGATTTGAAGAGAAAAGACATTGAATATGCCGTCGGAGACAAGGTATTTTTGAAAGTTTCACCTTGGAAGAAAGTACTTTGTTTTGTTAAAAAGGGGAAACTGAGTCCTAAATTTATTGGACCATACAAAATACTTGAACGTGTGGGTCCAGTGGCTTACAGGTTGGCCTTACCACCAAATTTAGATAAGATCCACAATGTATTTCATATCTCAATGTTAAGGAGATATAGATCAGATCCGACACATGTAATACCTGTGGAATCAATAGAGGTACAACCAGACTTGACATATGCAGAAGAGCTCGTGAAAATCATAGCTTGAGAAGTCAAAGAACTACGGAATAAAAAAGTATCACTAGTAAAGGTCCTATGGCGCAATCATGCAAGTAGAAGAAGCCACCTGGGAGAGTGAAGAAATGATGAGAACTCAGTATCCTCAGCTATTCGGCTCCACCTAATCAGGTAAATTTTGAGGACGAAATTTTCTTAAGAGGGAGAGAATTGTAACATTCAGTATTTTAGGCCCCGATTGCGCATAACCGTAGTGAGGCGCGTAGGTTCAATCAGAGTCTAAATTTGAACCCATAAAAAAATGACTAATAATAAGGAAAAATAATTAAGGGTATTATTATTTGGGAATTAAAAAGATTAGGGGTAGAATTAGAAGAAAATAAAATTTTCTATGGACAAAATCGGTATTATGGAGATTGTTTGGGGAAAAAGTGTAAATATGGAGGAAGATGTGGCAAATATGGACTTTCTCAAAGTTTAATTGTTAATCAAGATTAATTAACTTAATGAACCAATAAGAATTAGGATTAATTTTATTTAGTGGGACCCACACCTTAATCAAGTTATATAAAGTCAAAAAAGAAGAACAAATTCCACATTCTTCCATAAGCCATCTTCATCTTCTCTTTTTCTCCTCTATTTGTTGTCCACCATAGGCTCCCTAAAGCTCCATTTTTCTCTGCAAATCCAGCTTGAAAAAATGAGGAAATAAATTAGTTTTGAGAGAGGAAAAATCAGAATTAAAGAGTTCTTACTACAAAGGTATCAAAAGAGCAAGAAGGAAGGAAGAAGAAGATAAAATGGAGAAGACTGGGACAGATTTCGGCCCACCTTGGAGAACACTTAAGGTTAGTTTATTCTTCTTAAATTCAACCTTTTTCTTTCCATTTGAGATCCATATTGATGATAGATGTGATTAGGGTTGATAGATATAGGTTATGTTGCAAGATTGAACATAAAAATTTAAGTTTGTGATTAGTTAATGGAAGTGTAATTAAACTTTGAATTAATGATAATTGAAGTTAGTTAATTGTTTTATGCCTTAAAAACTAAAGAAAATATGATGTTAATGGATGAATGAGGGGCTGCCATAGTTAAAGAAATTTGGGGAAAATTGAAATTAGCATAGAAGCACAACAAATGGTGATAAGTGAAGCATGATTTGAGAGTTGAATTGAAGAAAATTAATTGGAAACTAGGATATAGTTTTTGGGAAGCGATGACATAGTAAGAGGAAAGTTTAACCTTAGTAAATTTAGGTCAATTAAAGTGTAAAACATATTAGGAACATTAGAATACTATGTAGACATGAAAAGCATTGAAAATGGATATTGGAATTTAGATGTGGTATGGTTGTGTAGAAAAAATAAGTGAACAAGTGAGAGGTCCTCAAGAGGGTGACAAAGGCAAGGAGAAAGCTAGCCAATAAGGGAAGAAAAAGAAGGATTAATGGAAGAGCCAAGGCTGACTAGGTATGTGCTTCATTGATAAAAATTTTACATGATGTTCATATGTGTGTAATTAGGTGTTAAAGTTTAATATGATTGTGTGTTTGATGTGTGATGTAATTAGTTGTTGTTTTTGATATTTTATATGGAAATAGGACCAAATGGTGTGAAATAATTGAGACACATGAATGTAGTTGTAATTCTGGAAATTTTAGTATTAAAATGAATGCAAATGATAAATGTGGTTGAAATATGGATTGATGTCAATTGATGGCTCGGGTATAGAATTCCAGGAACAGCCCTAACTCTTTTGATGATAACTTGAGTTCTGGAACTCTTTTTTGTATGTTCTTTGTTGGTAATGAAAGCTAATATACAGGGATTTAATTTTTATTTAGACCCTAACATCTAAGTATGTCTAGATTTTCCCAAAAAAATGTATGAAGTTCAAACCTAGAATTTGTCTAGAAAATTCTGGGCAGAAATATCTATGATGATTCAGTATTGAATTAACCATAACTTTTGATAGAAAAATGGGATTTAATTTATTTTTGATGAATCTGAAAGCTACGACAATAAGCTACAAATTATTAGAAGGCTATAATTTTAAATTCGAATTATAAATGGGCTAAAAATGAAGCCCAAAAATAAGTCTTAAATCTGTCATAGGTAAAAACATGAAATATTGGAGTTGTGCATGTGTTGTGATAATTATATATAATAATTAATGTGAATAATTATTTGAATGATAGTTATGAATGTTTAACAAATTATTTATGTGTGAGATTTTAGTGCAATAATAATAAAAGTAAATAACAAAAATAAATAAGCATGATTATGATAGTTGAATAATATTGACATTTTTGAAATATTAGGAATTAAAATAAAAATAGTTAAGTCCAAAGACACCTAGGCTAGAACTAGAATAGATAATAGTTTGGCATGCCAATCAGGGGATTTAGGCACTCGATGCCAAATATGAAAGCCGGTAATGACAATTTATAAATGCGTTCGGCACAAAATTATTAAGCCGGTAATAGCAATATAACAAAAGCCGGTAATAACATTATTATAAAAGCGCTCGGCGCTATATTATGAAAGACGAGAATGACAACCCCATTATTCCTATTAGTTAGTTCGGTTCTAGGTGTTATGGGCACAAGAAAATAATAATAATAATAATAATAATAATAATAATAATATGGAAGTATGTCATTTTTATAAATGTTATATGAATTAAAGTTGTTAAATATTGAGTATTTGCTGAAATTTATTGATTTTATATAATTCTTTATTTTATGCCTTATTTATTAAATGGTTAATTAATATATGAGAAAATATATATGTATGTAAAATTTTTATCATTGAATCACCACTAAGCTAGTAGCTTAAAGCGGGTGGTTTCCTCTCGCGCAGGTTAGAAGAGTAGCCGTAAAAATTAGTATTATCAGAAGAAAAATGGTACCCGGATGAAAGCAGCTAGCAGCTTTGGTTTTATTTTTGGTATATTTTGTTGAAAACTTTGTAAATTAAAGTATTGTTTTTATGTCATATCATGTGTATTAAATATGTGAGTCACTATGTAAAAGAACATAGTTTGAATGTAAATTAATGTACTTTATAAATAAATAAAATTTTGAGTATTTATGCTTGTAATAATTTTTTTTTACTTCAATGTATGCAATATTTTCATAAAAAAAAAGTTTTATAAAAAAGTAAAACGAGTAATGCTCACTTACCTTGCTAAACTACAGTGAGGTAAGGGGGTGTTACAGTTCCTCTTCTTTCTTCCATCAACACCCTCCACTTTTTCATCCTTACACTCAAGTTTTGCATTAAAATCATTCCAAATAAATTTGTTCCTGGTAAGTAATATCTTATCCATTATTCTTGTATGATTTAGAGTTATTAGGGTTATATTACAATAGTATTTTGCACTCTAATTTTGATAGCTTTATAAACCGAATTTGGATAAGTATTAAATATAAAGTTATTCATTTATATTTTGTTTATATGTATGTCAAATGGTATTGAATGATTTTAAGTATATGAAGAGAAATTGTCATTTGAGTGAGACTGGTTCCTGTAAGAGTATTAACTGAATACTCTACTGTGTTAGCTCAAATTGATTATCTTAAAGGTAGAATTAAAATAAACTCAAAACAAAAAAGTTGTATAACTATGTATTCTCTAGTTGTAAACCAAATGTTGTATAAATCTATTTTTTTGCAGGTTGAGTTATAGTGAAATGAACTATGACTGTTCTTTAATTGAGTTGTTTTCTTATACCTATGCAACTCTAACAACTTTGTCCTTGTAATAGCGCCGCCCCCACCCGACCAGCACGTGCCCAGATAGGGGAGCGCTAATGTCTGTGTTCTTAACTTCTTCAAATCGCTATTATTATTATTTTACCTTTATTTTCTCAACATTCATGTATATATATATATATATAGATATGTACAAAAACCAGGGTACAATTTATTTACATAAGATAGTAATTTTAAATATCAAATTAATTCTTAACAAACTTTAAAAGTAAGTTTTGCAACTCTAGAATTCTTTAATATAAAAAGAAAAATACAAAAAAATTTCATAGCTTGTAACCCACTTTCTCAAGGTTCGGTTGTTTTACTTGAATAGGATCATCGCTTGCTTTATCTATTACCTTCAGTTAACTTTCTATATTTGCGTGGAAGGAAAACTCCACGCTAAGCTCTAAGCTTAGTGGTGCATATAAATAAGGCAATATACTACGTCATGCAACAGGCAACAACATGTATCATTTTTCATATTAATGTTCTTTCATGCAATTCTATTCCTTATGATCCTTTCTCATACAATTATAATTCCATGCATATAGGACAAATGTCATTTTCATTTCCATTAATTATAAAAATCTCTGTTACATCATCAATCATGTATTTATATATGTATACCACTTTCCATCATTTATATATATATATATATATATATATATATATATATATATATATATATATATATATATATATATATATATATTAGCCCACAACACCTATGAACTCCAGACTAGGATAATGGAGTTGCCATCCAGGCACTTAGGAGTGCCACACGACAATATGATGTGCGCATATAAGTGCCATTACCGGCATAAAAAAATCGTGTCATTTCTGATGTAGTATTCATAATTCGTGCCATTACCGGCGTAGTATTCATAATTCGTGCCATTACCGGCGTAGTATTCATAATCCGTGCCATTACCGGCATAGTATTCATAATTCGTGCCATTACCGGCGTAGTAAATCATTCCATTAATGGTTTTCATCATACTCCCCCCTACTTGGCATGCCAAACTATCCTTAGTATAGTTCTAGGTAGTTGTTCTAGGGCTTATTCAATATCATATAATTCATATATCTCTATTTACTTCCAATCACAACCATATCAATATTCATGTTTATTATCTGTAGTAGTTCACGTATTTCATCCGTATCATATTCCATATATCATCCATGTCGATTCATATATTTCATCCGTATCATATTTCATATATCATCCGTGTCAACATTCATTTTTTTCTATATCACAACATAACACGTTCTCACATCAATATATATATATATATATATATATATATATATATATATATATATATATATATATAATTATTCTTATTTCCCTGGATAGAAAATAAATTTCATTTATTTACCTAAATTCCTCATTTAATAGCCACATTCATAATTA
Organism: Triadica sebifera; assembly: GCA_023653625.1. Taxonomy (NCBI): domain Eukaryota; kingdom Viridiplantae; phylum Streptophyta; class Magnoliopsida; order Malpighiales; family Euphorbiaceae; genus Triadica; species Triadica sebifera. Next base: position 21,842,694 of record CM042894.1, read on the forward strand.
CAGATACAGAGCATTCACAGCCATGATTACTAATTTCACACCCGTGAATTAGTTCACACTCGTAATCCCAAGCTGTGAACGCTATTGGAATGAATTGCCCAAAAGCATTCACGGTCGTGATTACTCAATCATGCCCGTGAATAAGTTCACTTCCATTATTCCAACTCGTGAACGCTTCTGGAATGAATAGTACCATTTTCACACAAAAGTCACAACCGTGACACAATCAGTCACGGGCGTGAACAACCGTGAATCCTCAAGTTCACGCCTGTGACTCAATAGTCACGCCCGTGACTTTCAACAGCAAATTCGCATATTCACTTTTCATTCATTCTAACATTATCCAAATCATGCCAAACCCTATTTCATGCATTTCTAAGGTTCTTTACTCAACTTATTACTTTCTAATACATGTCAATGTCTTGGTCATACAAGATTTTCTAACATGCATCATTAATTAAATGTCACACAAGGATCTAATTCATACATGTCTAAACCTATGGTTTCATGCCATAATCATCATCATTCTTGAAATGCATTTATCTAAAATTATGTTCAACATGCATTATTTCAAACAAAAATAGGTTATTGCCTTAAGTTATGCACAAACATTAATTTTTCTCCTTCACTCTTCTAGGTAGCTTTCTATTTTCCTTTGCTCCTTAGAGCTTGTTCCTTGTCACTTGGAACTCCTACAACATCATAATTCATTATTATCATCAGATTTTCTCAAGATCCCAAACTCTCTTTTTCTCTCTCAAAACCCTAGTTTTTCTCTCTTTCACATAAGTCTTGGATGAGCTCAAAATTCAATCTCCCTTTAAGAAAAGATGAAAAAGAAGAAGAGATGCTTCTTACCTTACACTTTTCTTCACTAAACCACCACTTTGGAGATTTTCTTTCTCTACCAAACTTGATTTTTCTTCCTCTTTCTTGTTCTTTCCAGCTCCCTCAAGAGTTATGGACCATAAATATCACCTTGTCTTGCTCTTTCTCTTCTCTTCCCTTTCTTTTTCTCTTTAGAAATCAAGATGGCTATGGAGGAAAGAATGGTTGGCGTGACTGGTATTTTAAAGAGAGAGAAGAAGATAGAAAATGAAGAGAAGAAGAAGAAGAAAAGGAAGTCTTAAATAGGGTACCCAAAAGTCTTCATGTGGGACCCACCATTTTGACCATCTTCTTCCAATTTCATACTTAATCAATATTAATCCTCTTTCTTTAATGTCATGGCCGACCAACCCAATTTTAAGTTTCCAAATTTCCTAAGTTAATTAGCAATTAATCTCATTAATCCTCCAATTTTTGGTAATTTGCAATTTGACCCCAAAACTTATCAAATTTTGCAATTTAGTCTTTTACCGTAAATCAACTTATTTAAACTTTAAAATCACTTAATTAGGCTTATACCATTTAATTTAGTCATTACTTGGTCAATTTTTTTCTAAAAATCCAAATTTAGACACCGATCGGTCAAACGCGTCAACTTCTCGACACGTGCGACTCGGGGCCTAAATTAGCGGATATTACAGTCCTCATGTTTGTGCTATTTTTAGATTGAATTTACCAAACGTGATTCAATTTCTACCATATTATGATATTACATATTCCAATATGATTGGATTATCTTAATTCGTGTGAAAGTATTACCTTAATATATTATGTATTTGTGACTTATGATTATAACAATGGACACGGGTCTTGTTATCACTCCATGCTAAACTAGTTATAGACTCTTTATTATTTAAGGACCTTAGAGACATAATTTGAAATAGTGATAAACATAAAAAAAAATATATATTTCAAATTACCTTATATAAGTGTATAAATAGTTTCATAATAATTAAATGTACATGTTAAAAAATATCAAGTTTTAAATATAGTATCCCAAAACTGCCTAAGGGCAAAAAATAGAGCAATAATTGGAATTACACTAAAAATTGTGTAATGGTCAAAAACTTTTGAAATTTTAATGTGTTATAGTTTACATGTTAAATTTAATTAGAAATAATAACTATATGAAATTGATAAGTGTAGAAAAAGTTAAAGTATTAGAAGTCCTAAGAGCTCATGTTCCAACTTAAGAGAAATTATAGTTATTTATTTAAACTATATTAAGATTAAGTATTTTAACAAATTAATGATTACTTATATTTTCAAATTAGGCTCTTAACAAGAGGAATAACAACAAAAGTAAACAAGTTTCGAGTTTATATTTTGAAAAAAGGAAAACACTATCGAGATTTGTACATATATGTATTTTGGTTTGACCTAATGCATGATTTTGTGTGCATGACATTAATAATGTATCAAAATGATGAAATTATATATTATGGCATGCTTTAAAATTATAAAAATATTATTAATTTAGAATTTAATACTATAGTAGTATTTGATGAAATATCATTTTATTACATGGTTAGGAATAAATTATGAAGATGTACTTATGTTAATATGAAATGAGTATTAGTTATGGAAAATAAGGACATGATAAAAAATAATTAGTTAATGATTTCAATTGTCCATTTCTCTACCTGAGGACTAACATAGGATAAATGGTGCATCATTAAGGGGAATTACAATACCGATATTGATATGATTTAGGGACAGGGTGGCTACAGCTCCGAGAGTGTTTCTGATCCTAATTACATAGATGATGTAATTATATTCGGTCAAGGTGGCTGAAGCTTTGCGAGCGCTTTTGGACAGTCTGGAAACGAGATTTTGGGCAAATGAATTATCAAATGAAAGATGAAGATTTATTTAATTACATAAGCAAGAAGGTATGAAATGCTTATGCAAAGTAGTGATAATTTAATTATTAAATGAGGTTATTATGTTTATTTTTTTATGTCATGTACATATTTCTTTTATATGACAAATTTGCAATAAAATTTAATATGCCATAATTTATTTGAGACATGCATTTGTGTAACTTCTTTGAGATCTTTATTCCTCTTCTTTCTCCCATCAACACCCTCCACTTCTTCATCCTTACACTCAAGTTTTACTTCAAAATCATTCTAAATAAATTTGTTCTTGGTAAGTAATCTATTTTCCATTATTCTTGTGGTATTTAGAGTTATTAGGGTTATGTTACAGCAGTATTTTGCACTCTAATTTTGATAGCTTTATGAACCGAATTTAGATAAGTATTAAATATAAAGTTGTTCATTTATGTCTTGCTTATATGTCCATCAAATGGTATTGAATAATTTTAAGTATATGAAGAGAAATTGTCATTTGAGTGAGATTGGTTCCTGTAAGAGTATTAACAGAATACTCAACTATGTTTGCTCATTTTGATTACCTTAAAGGTAGAATTAAAAGAAACTCAAAACATAAAATTGTATAACTATGTATTCTCTAGTTTTATACCAAATTTCGTATATATCTATTTTTTTTTGCAGATTGAGTTATAGTGAAATGAACTATGATTCTTGTTTAATTAAGTTGTTTCTTTATACCTGTGCAGCTCTAAAAAATTTGTCCTCATGTTTGAGCTGTTTTTATATTGAATTTACCAAGTGAAAAAAAGGTTTTAGTTATTGTCTTATCTTAATTCTTATGAAAGTATTACCTTAATATATTATGTATTATGTGACTTATGATTATAAAAATGGACATGGGTCTGGTTATCACTCCATGTTGAACTAGTTATAGACTCTCTATTGTTTGAGGACCTTAGAGACATAATTTGAAACAATGATAAATATGAAAAATGTTTCCAATTATCTTATATAAGTTTAAGAAAAGTTTCATAATAATTAAATATATAGGTTGAAAGATATGAAGTTTCAAATATAGTACCCCAAAATTGCCTAAGGGTAGAAAATAGAGTATTAATTAGAATTACACTAAAAATTGTTTAATGGTCAAAAACTTATGAAATTTTAATATGTTATAGTTAACATGTTAAATTTAGTTAGAAATAATAATCATATGAAATTGATAAGTTTAGAAAAAGTTATAGCATTAGAAGTCCTAAGAGCTCATGTTCCAACTTAAGAGAAATTATAGTTATTTATCTAAACTATATTAAGAATAATTATTTTAACAAATTAATGATTAATTATATTTTCAAATTAGGCTCTCAACAAGAGGAAGAACAACAAAAGTGAACAAGTTTCGAGTTTATATTTTGAAAAAAGGAAAACACTATCGAGATTTGTACATATATGTATTTTGGTTTGCCCTAATGCATAATTGTGTGTGCATGACATTAGTTATGTGTCAAAATGATAAAATGATATATTATGGTATGCTTTAAAATTATTAAAACATTATTAATTTGGAATTTAATACTATGGTAATATTTGATGAAATATCATGTTATTACTTTTGCATGCATTAACCAGAGCGAAAGAGAAAAAGGTTGTCTTTGGATCATGGCTAATTTTGATTCACTTAAGGAGGGGATTTGAAGATGGAACTTGGCTTATGGGAGGGGGCCGATTGTGGTGAATATAAAATAGGTAAGCTAAGATAAAATTTTCCTTCCTAGTTGTATTAAAGAGAATTCTTTTACTATTTCTTCTTTTCAGGTAGTTAAAGGTGAACTTAAACCAAGAATTTGAAATTTAGAATTGAAGAAGATGAACTTATATATGAGGATGAAGTGGAAGTGGAAAGAGTTAGGCTATGAAAAACTAGAAATGAATGGAAAGGAACGGGAAAATTGATAAGATCCTATAGCTAAGATGCAGGAGAACCAAAATTTGATTCAAGAGAGAAAAGAAAATAAAACTAAAAATAAAAATAATATAAGCAGAGATTTATTAAAGCATTTAATGCGGAAATAGCTATTGCACCAACTCTCTTTTTTTCACCTGACATGTTTCTCTTTCGTCTTTCACGGTCGTGAATATGAGTGTCACGGTCGTGACTGTTCTTCCAAGCCGTGACTTGAGTGGTGACTTTAGCCGTGAAGCATTCTAAAAGGATTTAAAGTGTTTGATTGCGAGCGTGACATTATATCTTCATGGGCATAAACATCCTTCTTAACCGTGGTCCAAGTAGTGACTTTGGCCGTGAAGCTCTCTAGAGGAATTTGTCATGTCTTATCATGGGTGTGACTGTAACACCACATCATATGCATTTAAGTATAACCTATCCCTGTATCAAATAGTCACATACTGCATACTGAAAAGGCAAAATACCCTGTTTACAGTGGTAGTAAATTTTTTTTTTTTCATGTCATATCCTGTAAAATCAATTAATGATTTTGCAAGTCTCATATCCTGTAATTTCATTCAATGACTTGCAAGTCTCATATCCTACAATATTATTCAATGACTTTTCAAGTCAACATTAAAAACCACAATACAATATATCACATATATTAAAACTTAAACTTTACATCTGAAGTATTACGAGTTGCTTCCATTTATACATTTCAAAACTAATCTAGATTGATAATGCATATTCAAACATATAAGTCCAAATATATATGACATGTTTTTATGCTCGTGTGGAATGCAAGGAGAGAGAGTGATGAGGCTCGGCCAATGACCTGTGCTCCATGTCTTCTATACACTACTCAAAATGAGCTATTACTTTTCTTTACCTGAAAAATGATGCAAATTGATGAGTTGTGGCTCAGTGAGAATAATCATCCAATGAGCTCTAAAGTACCAAACAACTTATAGTAATAAATCAAAATTCCAATATATACCACATATTCCATTCCATTCATCAGTATCATATATGTATCAATAAAGTTGAAACATATAATCATTACTCTTTATGTATGCAAATGCTTTGCTTATTTCATTTTGTTGTGACTAAGTTAAACAGACATTGACCCGGGTTTCCATGTGAACATTTGCATTTGCATTTGCTAGCTAGCTTGATCATTTTTTTCATTTGCACATTTGTTGGGCCATAGGCCTCTTCTTTTGCTTTGTACATTTGTTGGGCCATATGCCTTTTCTTTTTTCTTTGTACATTTGTTGGGCCATGGGCCTCTTCTTTTGCTTTACAATATCGATTAACTAGTCACAACGCCTTTTTAGTCCATATGCATATGCACTTGTATTTAAGCATTCATCAACCATTATATCCTATCACATATAATATACATATACCACATATATACCTCATATGCCACACATATACCTTGCATATACTATACATATACCATGTATATATATCACATATGTCAAACATATACTTCAAATATACCACAAGTATACCATTTATATGTACCACAATGTCACAAATTATCCATCATTACATTATCAAGGACCAATCATGACAATCATATTAATCACATAGCAAGCAACAGTCATTTACACTAAAGAATTCAATCGATAATTAGACTCACCGTTCTCCTTTGATTCCGACCCCTAACTTATTGTCTATCCGCTCCTTGTGGGTCTCCAATATGTTTCGAGCCTAATATGAAAACATTAATCAATTAAATCATGATTAGGGAGACTTAATGTGGCTTAAACAAATTAATATGCATTGTTCATGTCAATAGTTGAGATTTTTCCTATGAGACAGTGTGACCTTATGGGACTATTTAGCCATTAACTTTTTCTATACTTGACCAATTAATCTGATTCTTGTTCCTAATTAAAACTAACATAAAATTATAGAACATATTAAAATTTCAGACCAATTGGATCATTTTAAAATATTTGGTGGAATTTCTAAGAGTGTTCTGTTTTCTGCCTTGTTTTCTGCCTTTAGGCAGTTTCAGGGTACTCATTTGGGTTCATCATAACTTACAATATATTAGTCCTATTTTAATAAAACTTTACAGAAACTTATATGGGTTCATATGAAACATTTTGCATGTTTTAACCTTTTATCAAATATGCCTCTAAGGTCATAAAATCATAAGAAACATTTCACTGGTCCAGAACAGAATTGGCTTCCGGACCAGTATTACTTATAAAGACCATAAATTAGTCTATACATACCTAATTAAGCTTAAATTAGTACCAATATTTATCTAAGACATATAACTATAAATTTCATGTTTTGAAAATGTACATAATATAGCTCTAACGAGCTCAAATTATCCAAACAAGTTTCTGTCTCTGCCCAGGGCACTCAGTAGGCAGTTCAGACTATGGAACAGTCATGGTTCCATTCACCATAAGTAAATATTTACAAAACCTATGAACCTGAAATTTGGTATACATATACATTACACATATATCTACAACTCTTATGTTTTGAGATACTTCAAATAATGGCTTTAACATATTCTAAATGAAAGCACACAGTAGCTAACTTGGTTAGGGTTCACACCCTGACCAGTTTCAGTACGAAGAGTATATCTCATTATATACACCACATAATGCAAAACCGTTTACATATCCATAAATATAAGACATAAAGGAACAACTTTTGTGTTTTAAACTGTACCAGAATCAATTTATATGTGCATCAAAATCGGGTTTCAAAACAGTGCCTATTAATGAACCTAAGCAACTCAAATCAACCCTAAAGCAATAAGTATTGATTACTTACCAAGGAAGAACTTGCAAGGGATAAATTTGGTGCAAAAACAAGGTAAGAAAAGGAATATTTGAAGTCTGAAATGGAGGAAAATGAAGGAGAAGTCGGGGCTGAAGTGAGGAGGCAGAAATGGGAAAGATGAAGATAAAGGCAGATTTATGTTTTTGTCTTTTTATCTTTTTCTCATCTCATTTCTCTTCTCATTTCTCATTTATCTTCTCTTCTCTTCTATTTCTCTTTTATTTCATTTTCATTTTATTTTATCTATATTATTATTATTATTTACATATATATATAATTCGACTAATCTACACAATAATACCGCTTAATCTTTTGGCCCGGTTTAACTAAATTAACAATGCAAAATGTTTACTAATCTTAATCTAATCATTTTGCTTACTTTAATTTGGTCACTTATTCAATTCATTTCTAATACTTCATAATCCTCATATAGGTTATAAGTACACATGTGCTACTCGATACAAGTGCCAAATGCTAGGACACGTAGCTAGTGCGTGTGATAAACTTGTTCCTACGAAAATATGTATGAAATGCATTTGTTCAATTGAATTGTATGCAAGATGCTTATGTTCAATGAAATGCATGTGGGGGAAGGTCAAGGATGTTACAGTGACTTTCATTCATGGGCGTGACTAATATGATCATTCACGGTTGCTATCATTATTCATGGTCGTGAACTTTAAATGTTGGATAGTTGGAGCTAAGCTTCATCACGGGCATGACATATAAGGTCACGGGCATGAACATGTTATTTCTTCATTTTTATCTTTTAAAGATTAGTCTTCCATTCTCCATTCTTGCTATCATGTTCCATATCCTATTCAATGAACTTAAATACATTATTTCTATTTTATTTCTTAGCATCAAAATGATAGAAAATACCCCTTAAGGTTCAAAAATCTCCCCCTTTTTGATGGTGACAAATAATCTAGCAATATGTGCTTTTAAGAAGTCTCCCCTTCAAAAGATGTTTAAGATAAAAAATTATTGAAGTGCAAGAATTGAAAAGAATGATGAAGTGTAGCATCAAATTATGCTTCCTAGTTTTAGGTATATGCAAGGTATATCCAATGTATACCAAATTTTTACTTAAAAACAAGTTAAGTATGTACAAAGTATATTTAAGGTATATTCAAGGTATATCAAGTGCATATTCATTCATGTAACTTGCATCAAGGTATATGCAAAGTATACTTAAGGTATATTAAAAGTATATTAGCTTATTTTCATACTTGCATATTCATTTGATTCAAATAAGTATTTCAAATATATTGCATTTAACTTTAAATATAATATATTGCTAGGTTCTCCCCCTTTTGTCATCAACAAAAAAAGAATAATCATAATGGAAAAAAAAAGCAATTATATTAATATTAAAAGAAGAATACAAGGATTTGAAAAATGATTGAAAGTTTTACATCAAACAAGCTAGAAAATAACATAGCTAAAATATAGTCTAGCTAGATTTGGAGTTAGACATCCAGTCTCTAAGGTGAGCTACTTCCGTCTCGAGGCTCTCCATGCGAGACTCCATGAAATCCTTGAGGTTCTCTAACCTCTCATCCATCGAAGCCTGCAATTGCTCAAACCTTGGTGCCAAGAGATCAACCACTTGCTGAGCAAGTTTGGTGTTGAGGCAGAGGATTGTCCAATTTCCTGCTTAACCTCTGAAGGTGCCATCTCAACTCGAACTCTCTTCCTCTGCTGGATTCTTTGGAGGCCAGCTTTGAAGTCATTTGAATCATTGTCCTCCCAAATAATCTCATCAGTAGTGTTGGTGAAGCGGTAGTAGATGTTGTTCTCATGAACTATACGAACAGCCGCTCCCATTTTGATAAATGACTCGATGTCTATACTTGAGTAGAAAGAGCTCGGACTTCCGAATCGATCCGTTGCTGTCTCCTCTAGAAAAAATGCTATAGGTTAGAAACCTATGCAAGTATTTGTGCACTGGGGATTGAATGTGGGTGCTTTTCATCTTCTTGACATCCCAGCTGTAGTCAAGCCCGAAATGAGTCCATGCTTGAGTAGCATAGAACTCCACCTCACTCCCATTAAGGATACCATCAGAGGGAAGGTTGAACATGTCACCAAACTCTGTGGCAGTGAGGGTGTTCGGATTCTTGAAAAGTTGGAATTTTACCGTGCCGATAGAAGAGACTTGCAGAGTGCTCAGGAACTCTAGAGTTGGTTCCCTCAGCGTCGGTTGATGGATATCAATGAAATCTTTCAGATGACAAGCCTGGAATTGTTCCGTCATGCTTGTCTTGAGACCAAGTGTTCTGATTATTTGCCACTCAAATGATCGAGAGGAAAGGAGTGGTATTTGCTTGAGAACCGAGTATCTTAGATGATAATGCTTCGGAATAATATTTAGAAGGTAGTCCATGTACCTTCTTGGAGCATGAGACTTATTTCTGGTACATTTGGAGGAGTCGGTTTCCATTTTTTATTGAGAAAAATATTTTTGAAAAGAGAAAATCTGATGGAATTTTGGAATAGAACTTAAGGTGTTTTGATTTCTGATGATGGAGATAGTTTTTGAAGGTATTTATAGATGCAATGAGTTGCTATGGGGCCAGAATCTTCAAAATGGTATTCAATGGTGATAAATGAGAGAAGTTGGAGAGTTGGAAAAGAGAGAAATAATGGCAGAAACATTTTATAGCCAACATCTTCACGCCTGTGACTTAGCTTTCACGCCCGTGACTTAGAGTGTGACACAAAGTGTGAATGCTTCTATAAGTTTTTGGTGGAAATGTTCACGGTCGTGAATAAGAGTCACTGGCGTGAACAAAGAGTTCCACGGGGGTGATAGAAAAAGGTTATGGGCGTGAAACATGGTCTTCACTACCTTCAACTGTGAAGCATGTCGTGAAGCAAGGCGTGAAAGCTATTGGAGTTTTTGGCGATTATGATCACGGCCGTGAATATATGTCACAGGCGTAAATTGCCTAAAATCCTCATTAAATAAAATTAAGTCTAAAACAAGACTAAAACATTTCTAAGGAGCTTCTATCCCCTATAAACATATATTTCTATCAAGTTAGCTACTTCATATCTAAAAGGATGAGACAAAAAACACAATATTATCAATCAAGGTTTGACAATTTTGGCAATCATAAAGTTAATCCATCAATCATACCAAGCTCTCTTCTTATGAAATTAAATCTTTCCTCATTTAGAGACTTAGTGAAGATATCTGCCAATTGATTGTTTGTGCTTATAAATTCCAATACAACATCTCCATATTGAACATGATCTCTAATAAAATGATGTCTTATGTCAATATGCTTACTTCTAAAGTGTTGAATGGGATTCTTAGATAGATTTATAGCACTTGTATTGTCACATCTAATAGGTATATGGTCCATACTATGACCATAATCCTTAAGTTGTTGTTTCATCCAAAGGATTTGTGTACAACAACATTCTGCTGCCACATACTCTACTTCAGTGGTAGAAAGAGCAACTGAAACTTATTTCTTGCTAAACCAAGAAACTAAGTATTCTCCAATAAAGTGACAAGTACCTGAAGAGCTTTTTCTATCTAAAAGACTTCCAGCGTAATTAGCTTATGAATTTCCTATAATGTGAAAGGATGAATTTCTAGGATACCATAAACCTAGATGCAATGAGCCATGTAAATATTTTAAAATTCTTTTTACTGCATTTAAATAAGACTCTTTAGGACATGATTGAAAGCGAGCACATAAGCATACACTATACATTATATTGGGTCTAAAGGCAGTAAGATATAAAAGTGATCCGATCATACCTCTACAAAGCTTTTCATTAATGCTCTTACCCTTTTCATCCTTGTCCAATTTTGTTGATGTGCTCATTGGAGTCTTGAAATTTTTGCATCCTTCCATTCCAAATTTCTTAAGTAAGTCTTTGGCATATTTGGATTGGTTGATGAATATGCCCTCATTGCCTTATTTTATTTGTAGACCGAGGAAGAATTTTAGCTCACCCTTCATGCTCATTTCGAATTCCCCAGTCATACACTTAGCAAATTCTTGGCAAAGCAATTCATTAGTAGTTCCAAATATGATGTCATCAACATAAATTTGAACAATTAGAGTATCATGCTTATGCTTTTTAATGAATAATTTAGTGTCAACAGTCCCTTTTGTAAAGTTATTTTCTAAGAAAAAAGAACTTAGTCTTTCATACCAAGCTCTTGGAGCTTGTTTGAAACCATATAAAGCTTTTGAAAGTTTAAATACATGGTTGGGCAAATCATAGCTTTTAAAACCTGGTGGTTGTTCTACATAAACTGCTTCTATAAAGCCATTTAAAAAGACACTTTTTACATCCATTTGAAAGATTTTGAAATTCATATGGAATGCATATGCTAAAAGTATTCTCATGGCTTATAATCTAGCTACATGAGCATAGGTCTCATCATAATCTATTACGTCTTCCCGATTATATCCTCTTGCAACCAACCTAGCCTTATTCCTAGTTATTGAACCTTGTTTATCTAGTTTATTTCTAAATACCCATTTGCTTCCAATGATTTAATGCTCCTTGGGTCTAGGTACTAAGGTCCATACCTTACTTCTCTCAAATTGGTTGAGTTCCTCTTGCATAACAATCACCCAACTTTCATCATTAAGAGCCTCATTAATATTTTTAGGTTCAATTTGAGAAACAAAAGCAAAATCATAAACTAAATGTTTGAGATGTGATCTAATACTTATTTCCCCTGTAGGATCACCAATGATTTGCTCTTTGGGGGTGATCTTTTGTCAATCTTCATTCCTTTGGGAGCTCTTGCCTATTTTCCTCTTGAGTTGGAGGTAGAGAATCATGTTGATGTGAATCTTCTTGATCATTTCCTTCTCTTTCATTTTCAAGATCAAGTCTTTCCATGGTACCTACAACATCATCAAGAACACTACCTTTCACAAGATCAAGCCTACTAGATTCATCAAAAACAACATGCATAGATTCTTCAATAGTTAATGACTTTTTATTAAATACTCTATATGCTTTGCTAGTTATAGAGTATCCTAAAAAGATACCCTCATCAAATTTAGAGGCAAATTTTCCAAGGTTGTCCTTGGTATTCAATATGAAACACTAGCATCCAAATACTCTATAGTATGATATTAAGGGCTTTCTTCAATTTCATAGCTCAAATGAAGTTTTGTTTAAGAGGTCTTTTGAAAACTTGATTTGAAATATAACATGCAGTATTTGTGGCTTCGACCCAAAAGTAAGTTGGTAAACCATACTCATTGAGCATTGTTCGAGCCATTTCAATTAAAGTTTGATTTTTCCTTTCGACTACCCCATTTTGTTGAGGTGTCCTAGGAGATGAAAAATTCTGCGAAATGCCATGTTCAAGACAAAAATTCTCAAAGTTTTCATTTTCAAATTCTTTGCCATGATCACTTTTTATTTTTGAAATACAATATCCTTTTTCATTTTGAACCCTTTTAGCAAAGTTTCTGAAAGTTTCAAAGGCATCACTTTTTTGAGCTAAGAAAATTACCCAAGTAAATCTAGAGTAGTCATCGACGATGAAAAAGGCATAGTGTTTACCTCCTAAGCTAGCAATTCTAGTAGGTCCAAATAGATCTAGATGCAGGATTTGTACAGGTTTTGAGGTACTTACAATGTTTTTGGATTTGAAGGATGACTTATGTTGTTTTCCTCTTTGGCAAGGTTCACATGTCTTGTCTTTTTCAAATTTGACTTTTGGCAGTCCCTTTACCAACTCTCCTATGCTTTGGATTTGAATTAAATCCATGTTTGCATGTCCAAGCCTTCTATGCCACAACCAAGATTCATCACTAGTAGTCACAAGACACTTTGAGAAATGGTTAGATATTTTGTGTAAGTCTATTATGTAGGTATTGATATCTCTATTTCCTTTAAATGTCTCTTGGCCATTAATAGAGGTTACAAGACATTCGTTGGAAGTGAAGATTACTCTATTTCCTTTATCACATAATTGACTTACACTTAACAAGTTATGTTTCAAGCCATCAACAAACAAGACATCTTTAATGAAATTAGTACCATTAATACCAATAGAGCCAATGTCAATTACCTTACCCTTAGTATTTTTTCCAAAGGTAACTTTACCTCCATCAATACTTTTGATTTCATTGAAAAGTTCTTTGTCTCCTGTCATATGCCTTAAGCATCCACTGTCTACTATCCAAGCATTTTTGTTTATTGTGGACTTGAGGCATACCTATAGAATCACAATTCAAGTATGGTTTTTAGGTACCCAAATGAGTTTGGGTCCTTAGGGGTTAGCACATGAAGGTTCATAATGAGCCTTCCTTATCCAGCAATGTTTATTTATATGACCAAATTTCATACAATAATTACATTGTTTAGGTCTAAATATGCTTTTTGGTCTTACAATCCTTTTGAATGCCATATTTCTATTAGGTTGAGTTTGAGAGCAATGGCATGCACATGCATGATGAATTGGTGCTTTTCTAGGTACATGCTTCTTATACATAAAGGCATGATTAGCCTTTTGAGGTTTCTTTCTTAGGTTTACCAATCCTTGATCATCCCACTTATGTATAGAAGATTTAGTGTATTTTGTGCATTTAGCCCTTGGGGTTGTTACAGCAAATGTGGAGATGTGAGGTTCACTTGACTTAACAAAAGTAGTCTTGTGAGAAGATGATGATGTACCCTTAAATCCTAGACCATGTCTAATTAAGGGTGGTCTTTGAGACACAATGAGAGTATCTAAACTTTTCTTTCCCTTGTAAAATTTTGAAATGGAGTTTCTAAGTTCCTCAACTTCATTTTTCCAAATATGGTTTTCTTTAAGTAAGGATTTAGTTAAGGTTCTTGAAGAGTATTCATCTAACGACTTTTGAAGAGATTTGTTAGATGATTTAAGCTTAAAGTTCTCCTTTTCTAAAGCATCCATTTTGATTTTCAAATTAGAAATGTTATTCTTATAAGTATTGAATTTACTTATATATTTCTCTAGTTCTAGATTCAATACTTCTATTAGGCTTTGCTCATCATCTTCTTCACTATTACTATCATTATCACTACTATCATTATTGAAAGAGTATGAGTGAAGTGATCCTACCTTATCCAAGACGTGATCCTCTATAGCCATGAAGCATAGGTTGACCTCTTCACTTTCATTGTCATTTTTTTCATTTGAAGAGCTTTTGTCATCCCATGTGGCTTTGTGACCTTTCTCCCCATTGTCTCTTTGGTATTTTCTTTTGTGCTTCTTGAGGCTTGGACATTCCGATTTAATATGCCCTTTCTTCCCATATTCATAGAATTTTACCTCCTCTTTACTTCTTTATGAGTCATTAGAAGTCTGTTCGAGATTTCTTTGCCTGAATTTTCTAGAGTTGCTCATTCTCTACTCAATAATTCTTTTCAGCCTTCTTGAGAGCATAACAATGTCCTCATTTGCATCATCACTCCTTTCTTCATTATCTTCAACTTCCTCTTGAGATTTTGAAGTAAAGGCTTTTAGTGCTAGAGGCTTTCTTTTTTTTTTTCTGGCTCTGCTTCAAGCTCTCTATCTCTTTTCACTACCATTTCATGTGTAAGAAGTTTGCCAATAAGAACATCGGTATTCATGATGTTCATGTCTTCATTTGCCTCTTCTATACCTGTAACTCTTGAACCTTAATCTTTGATAGGAAGACTTTTCAGAATTTTGTTATTTACATCTTCCAAGCTCAGGTGTTTCCCAAGCTTTATCATGCCATTTATGATGGCTTGAAGACGGTTGATCATGTCATTAATTGACTCATTGGATTTCATCTTAAAGAGTTCATATTCTGAAATGAGAAGTTGAATCTTCTTGGATTTAACTTGCTTTGTTCCTTCTTGATAGTTTTCCAATGTTTTCCACATGCTGTAAGCAGTTGGGCAATGTTGTATTCTGCCACATTCTTCAATGTATAATGAGCTTGAAAGAATTGTCATTGCCTTCTTTTTTTAAAAGTTTTATTTTCTTTGAGGCTCTGTCCAATCATCTCTTGACATGATTTCTTTTTGACCATCAACTCCTCTTCTAGTTGGTGGTGTCCATTTTTTTCAAACACTATCCCATACTTCAATTCCTTCACTATCCAGATATGTCTCCATCCAAAACTTCCAATGAGCAAAATTTGCTCCATCAAAGTGAGGCTTAAGACTTTGGAATCCTTCATTGGCCATATCTTGATCTTTGCTAGCGCTGAACCAAGAAAGGGAGTTGAATTGGATATCAAAATTTTTAACTTTCAAGTGCGGAAAGAAAAGTTAAGTTGAGTAGGGATAGGAAGATATCACACAAGAATTTTTATAGAGGTTCGGGTGTTAACAAACCCTACTCCTCTCCCTAATCTCAATTGGGAGTTTTATTAACACACTAAGTGTTACAATGGAGTTTTACAAGCTCACTCCCAACTATGGTGTTTCTAACAATGGATCACACCTAACCCAGAAATCCCTTGTGCCTTAATGGCTCACACAATAAACCAATTTCTTATGTTTTAAAGGCTCAAACAAATAACCCTTACAAGTGTTCTACTCTTAACCCAAAATACTCAAACTCAATTGAGTAATAGATTACAAAGAGAAACACTCATAAATCTATAATGCTTAGAGAATAATCAGCAAAAAGATTTTTACAAAGAATTAATGTTTGTTTTGAAAGTATTAAATGCACAAATGACTTACAACAAGATTTTGATTTGAAATATTAGCTATTCTCTTGTTCTGGATTCATAAATGACTTGTATTTATACTTTCATGGTGAATTATAGCTATTTGGTTGCATTTAATGCGAAAATAGCCATTGCATCAACTCTTAATTTCACGTCTGACATGTTTCTCTTTCCTTTTTCACGGTCGTGACTATTTTTTGAAGCCGTGACTTGAGTGGTGACTTTGGCCATGAAGCTTTCTGGAAGGATTTGAAGTGTTTAATCATGGGCGTGACAATATTATTTCACGGGCGTGAACATCATTCCTAGCCGTGGTCCAAGTAGTGACTCTGGCCGTAAAGCTCTCTGGAGAAATTTGACATGTTTTCTCACGGACGTGACTTTTTTCACGGGCGTGATTGATATGATCATTCACGGTTGCTATCATTCTTCATGGTCGTGAACTTTAAATGTTGGATAGTTGGCGCTAAGCTTCATCACGGGCGTGACATAAAAGGTCACAGGCGTGAACATGTTATTTCTTCATTTTTTGTCTTTTTAAGGTTAGTCTTCGATTCTCCATTCTTGCTATTATGTTTCATATCCTGTTCAATAAACTTAGAAAAAAAGTATGTTAAATACATTATTGCTATTTTATTTGTTAGCATCAAAATGACGGAAATACCCTTCAAGGTTTAACATTGATTTTTCTACTCCCCTTTGGAATTTTATGAAATTCCACAAAGGCAGATCGGTCCCTTGCTATCTGGTCTGTTGCTGCTGAGTCTACAGTCCAATAAGGGATAGTTTTAGCTAACATCAAATAACTACTAATATATATATCCGATGGACTAATTTAGTCAAACAATACCTTTGGCTCAGTGCAATCACGAGCAAAGTGACTAGGCTTCCCACAGTTGAAGCAATTCATGTTCTTGCCTTTCTTTCCACCTCATTTCCCATGCTTGTACTTATTTCTGCTAAATTTGGTCTTATTTCCTCCCTTGCCTTACCATTTGCCCTTACCTTTCCATTTCTTTTGCTCATAGCCTGAAGCCCCTTTGCCTCTAGACTCAGTCATATAAGCCTCTCCTTCAGGCTTATCAGCGAGAAGGCGATCCTCCTCTAACTCAACATGTTAAGCAACATCATCAAAAGTTTTGATGTTGTCATTATGGCTAAGGTTGACATGCATGTGTTCCCAGGCTTTTGGAAGAGAGTGAATCACAACTTGAACTTGTTGCTCATCAGTCATCTCATAGCCAACACCTTTTAGTTCATTTATCATGTTAGACATGACAGTAAGGTGTTGCCTCATTGTATGATTAGAGAGGCATCAAATTTTAGAGTTAACTAACACAGCCTTGTTGTTGAGGTTCCACCAAATTGAACCTTAACAGCATCCCAAACTTATTTGGTTGAGTGGTGCTTTGAAAAGCGTATCATCAAGTCACTTCTCATGCTGCTCAGCATCAATATGTGAGCAACTCTGTCCTTGCGCTTATAGGCTTGATATGCTTCCATATCCTACCTATGTTGAACAGTTTTTCCATGCTCAAGTTTAGCCATTGGTTGTATTATTATTTTTAGCATATCTTGCTCTTTCAGGAGATACTGAATTTTACGATGTCATATGTCATATTTTTTATCATTCAACTTATCTCCTTGATTCAAATCAGCAATAATTCTTTTTGTTGCAACCATTTCAACTATTTAGAAACAATGATCATAATTAGGATTAGCAAAATTCAATATTACTTTTATCAATTTCAAGTCACAAATGCTTTAAATTAATCAATAATAACCCAACACAAGCAGTAGAAATAAAAAAAATTGTATATACAACTCAATCAATTCCTACTGACATACTCCAGTTATCATTGTTTAATTTAAACATGCGCCAATTAATTTTATATTACATGAGATTCATTAATCTACCAATCTAATATTGACACAATACATTCATCATATAATGTAATATAACAATAATAATATATATGCATTAAAATAAGATATACATCCATTACATGTCCAAAAAAAATTAACATATTGTCACACACAAAAATAAATATTTTCTAATATTGAGTTTAATTCATTCATCATCTGGTTGAACTTGTGGTTCCCTCTCAGTAGATTTTCTTTTTACCAGTGTACCACATTTTTTTCATCCATGGAAAACTATTCATCTATTTACTAGATCGCCTAGTACTATCTTGTATCCGGTGGTCTAGTTCCCAATTCAAATCTTTTTAAAGATTATCATAAGTTAAGTTGCTTAATCTTTCTTTAAGCACCTTCCTTTCCTCTTCTCATGAATAAAGTAAGGAATCAAGAACTATAGACATCTGTTGTTCCACAGCTAAGTCATAGTCTTCACTAAACATAATATAAAAAGTCCATATTTTATGGAACATCTTATCAATATGCTTCTCCAAATAATGTTCTGGATCTTTCCTATATGCACATAATCGCTCCAAAGAGCGAATTATCAGATTTCTCACTACATATTTGAATAAATTAAACCAACATTATACACCATTAAATATGATGTATGTTATGTGACACCAAAAAAATGCACATATATATATATTTTTAGTAATTATGTTTCAATTTGCATATTTTTCTCCAAATTCTTCATCAAAACAATCATAAAATTTTTTCGAAAAATATCCATTAAATTGGAAATTAAATTTTGAGAATTTAAAAAAAAAATTGGACTAAAAAACTCCTTCACATGCCCCCACACGCTGAACGAAATTTTCCTATGCACTGTCACGTGTACCTTTCCATGTTGTCATCACGTCAGCATTTTGTGAACCATCTGGAGGAATCCACGTGGCTAAACGTGCCACGTGTCCAAAAACTGTCAGCAACCACTCCATGCCAACTGTTGGCACGTGACACACCTAGGTAGCGCGTGTACTACAAGCGCCTCCTTCCGGAGGTTGTTTTGCATTGATTTTTCAAATTTTACAACAGTTTTAAAACCACTATGACCATTTTTATTCCGTTTTAACATCATTTTGACCATGTTTAAACAATGCATATACGATCCAAGAATGAGAATCGTTTTAATGACAGTTTTCAAAAAAAATATACTCATAAATTTTGAAAAATCATAAAAATTCAACCATTCATCAAAAAACTATGCAAAAATATTCGTTAGAAAGCTTGTGACGAGAGATTTCCAATGATACCAAATTTGAACTATGAAACTGAATAATTAATTGTACAAAAAATTGAAGAAATTTTGAATTTTCATAGTTAATTTCTCAAAAATCATTACAATTATGATTTTAAGCACAAAAACGCACAAAAATGGGCTCTGATACTAATGTAGAATTTTCTTGAGCAGCGGATACTTACTTGTTAAATGTAGATCGTGTGTTTTCAATGCTTTAGGCGGAGTTAACATTTTGCTATCACATATTCTACTTCAGTGGTCGATAAGGCAATTGAAACTTGTTTCTTACTAAACTAAAAAACTAGGAACTCTCCAATGAAGTGACAAGTAACTGAAGTGTTTTTTCTATCAAATAGACTACCGGCATAATCAACATCCGAAAACCCAATGATATGAAAATAAGTATTCCTAGGATACCATAAACCTAAATATAAAGAGCCATGTAAATATTTTAAGATTCTTTTAACAACATTCAAATGTGATTATTTAGGACATGATTGAAATCTAGCATATAAGCAGACAATATACATAATGTCAGGTCTAGAAGCAGTAAGGTATAAAATAGATCCAATCATACCTCTATAAAACTTTTCATCTATACTTTTACCTTTCTCATCTTTATCCAGCTTGTTGATATGCTCGTTGGAGTCTTTGCAATCTTACATCATTCCATTCTAAATTTCTTTAATAGTTCTTTGGTGTACTTGGATTGGTTGATGAAGATGCCATTATTGCATTGCTTGATTTGAAGACCAAGGAAGAACTTGAGCTCACCCATCATGCTCATTTCAAACTCCCTAATCATACTCTTAGAAAATTCTTGGCAAAGCAATTCATTAGTAGATCCAAAGATAATATCATCAACATAAATTTGAACAAGTAATATATCATGCTTGTGCTTTTTAATAAAAAAGTTGTGTCTACATTTCCTTTTAAAAAATCATTTTCTAATAGAAATGCATTAAGCCTTTCATACCAAGCTCTTGGAGCTAGTTCTAAACCATATAAGGCCTTAGTGAGCTTAAACACAGGATTTGGCAATGTATGACTTTCAAAACCTAGAGGTTGTTCAACATAAACTTTTTCTTCTATAAAGCCATTTAAAAAGGCACTTTTAACATCTATTTGAAAAATTTTATTATTCATATGGCATGCAAAAGCTAAAAGTATTCTAATTGCTTATAATCTAGCGATCGAAGCATAGGTTTTGTCATAATCTATGCCTTTCTCTTGATTATACTCTTTGGCAACTAATCTACCTTTATTTTTAGTTATAAGACCTTTTTAATCTAACTTGTTTTTAAATACCCATTTACTACCAATGATTGGATAGTCCTTGGGTCTAGGAACTAAAGTCCAAACCTTATTTCTCTCAAATAGGTTAAGCTCCTCTTGTATAGTAATTGCCCAATTTTCATCATTTAGAGCTTCATCAATATTCTTTGGCTCAATTTGAGAGACAAAAGCAAGATTAGAATCTAAAATTTTAAGATTAGATCTAGTACTTATATCCTCGGTAGGATTACTAATGATTTGTTCAATGGGGTGGTTTCTTATGAGTTTCCACTTTTTTAGACACTTTTGGGTTACTTGCTCTTGAGCTTGAGGTAGTGAATTATCTTGTTGCTCCTCTTGATCATCATCATCTTTCATTGAGGCTCCTTTTCATGATCAAGATCAAGCTTTTCATTGTTCCTACAATGTCATCAAAAGCAATACCTTTTACAATATCAAATTTACTAGATTCATAAAAAATAACATGCATAAATTCTTCTACAACTAATGATATTTTATTAAAGACTCTATATGTAACACCTTCTGTGTAGCCAGGCCAAAACCCGCTACACAAACGAACACCACGCGACTAGAACTAAATCTACCTGTCTGAATTAAAACTTTTCGACATATATCCAAGTTAACAGCTTCTCTTCTGAATCATTCTCATATATATATATATATATATATATATTCCTCATGTATCTGGATCACAACCATAATCATAACAATAATAACTTGGACATAAAAATCAGTTATTTCAATATTTGTGCCAAAGAAACTTATACCCCCAAATACATGTCTTTATTAAAACATAAATCTATTTTCTCAATCCCATGATATGAGGAAAAATAAATAAAATGCATGAAAAACATAACAGACCTGAATCGGGTTAACTCTAATTGGCTTTATCTTCTCATCTTGTCAACCATAGTCTAATATTCCAAACCTGCGTGCAGAAAAAATTCACACACTAAGCTACTAAAAGTTAATGGTACATATAAACATTTAAATTCTAGCATGTATTCACATATTACTTTATCATTCAATTTTAATAACATACATATATGGTTGGCCATATTATCAACATGCAATATTCGTAAGATAACTTAAATATATTGACTTGCATCAATATACATAATTGAGTTCACTATTAGAAAAGCATTACACGTCATCTAATATATCCATAAATTATCATGTATTCAAATTTACTGATTCATGTATTCAAATTTACTGATCTGCATAAACTATGATGCACTTTCTGCACTCTTTGGTTTTTGGTTTCATAGCCCAGTATTCTAAACATGGACCACCCAGATGTGGATTGTGAAACATAAGCGCTTTAACATGAGCTTAAGTCACCATGCTCATTACTATATTTGTCTATATTGATACCACTGGGATTCTCAAATCAGGAGCACTCTGGCACAAGCTTAAGCCATCCTGATGAGCAAAGACTGCATGCATATGGGTACAATAGCGCTCTAACATGAGCTTAAGCCACCTTTTCCCTAATTCGGATATGTTACCACTGAGCTTCTTAAATCAAGAGCGTTCTGACACGAGCTTAGGCCCCCTTGATGAGCAAATATAATAACTGCATGCATAATTATTTTTACGGTACTGTAACCCCTCAATGGCATGCCACCTATCCTAACTAGTCACTGGATAGAGAATGTCCATTCTTATTCATATTCATGTTATCAGTATCAAATATGCCATATTTCATAATTTCATAAGGTTGTCACATATCATGTTGTGATGTAGAGCACCATGTACATAATCAAGTTCCTCAGTCATGTTATCATACTGAATACAAGCTCATTTAATCATGTCAAAGGTGTATGCATGTCATACCCAAGTAATCTCATCATAAGAATCCACTTATTCTTTTCTGGAAATAGGGCATTCAAGGGCGTGAATGGTATATTCATAGGTGTAAAAACTTTTGTCATGGTTTGTTTACCTATGACTCAGCCGTGACTGGCTTTTGAACCTTCACAAGTGTGAACCTTTATTCATGGGCATGAAATTCATACATTCACAGGAGTGAAGTTTGGCTTCACGGGCAGAAATTCCTTTCATGGGCGTGAAGCTTGACTTCATGGGTGTGACTCATTACACAACAATAATATTACATCACTGTTTTCACTCAACTTCACGCACAACATGCAAAGGATCTAAAGCTAACTAATGTTAGACACACCTATCAACACTTTACATAATTTCAGCATTTGAACACCACCAAAAACATCCATTTAATCACAATTAACCATTACTTTAGGCTTAAAGCCTTAATTATTAACACATAACAACATTTCATATTCATCTTCCCTCATATCAACCTCAATATGCATTTCAAAATATTACCATCCATTTATACCATTAACAACAACTAAAATATCAACTTGAATTGTCATTTAATATACCACAACAGTATTTCATACAAGCACAATAAAATCAAATAAAAATGTTTATATGCACAAACCTTAAGAATGGAGCCCTAACATTCGATCTTCTCTTGTCTACTACCTCTAGTGGGCTTTTCCATCTTCTGTTTCAGCCCCTAACGCAAAATCATATGCCAAATTAATGTACCAATATTGATTTTAACCCAATTATGTTATAAAACTAACCAAAGTCTTAACTTTTGATTAATTTAAAACTTATAAACCTAACTCTCCCATTAATTCGAATTGATATTATCAAAGATTAACAAAAACAATTTCTCTTACCTCTGTTTGGATGATTACAAATCAGTTTATAGGGTTCAGAATGTGTTCTAAACCTCCTTACGATTGAAATTCAATTCCATAATGAAAAAGCTTCATTTTCAATATGTTTTTACTGTGTTTATGGTGAGGATTTTGTATTTAATCATCTAAGACTGAAAGGGAACGAAGGGAATTCATTTCTGGAGCTTTAGAGGATTGACGACTAGGGTTAAAAATGATTTTTATGTGAGTTCTATAAAAAATATGACACTACCATATTTAAACCTGTCGGTCTTCACGGGCGTGAACATTTGCATCACGGTCGTGAAGATCTTTAGCTTCTGAAACTGAAATTCATGACATTCACTGCGGTGATTAACACTGTCATAGGCATGAATGATATAAACTTCACTTTTTCTTTATTTATGGTTTCTAATACCCATGGCCTCAAATATATTTCCTATATACCCTTAATGTACCTTATTTAACATATAAATTCCAAGCTCAAATTTGCGGGTGTTACATTTCTCTTCCCTTTAAAGAAATTTCATCCTCAAAATTACTTGATATGTTGTCTTTGAACAATTGTGGATATTAGGCTTTCCTTATTTTTTTGCTTTCCCATGTAGCATCTTTTGTAGCATGATTTCTCCATAATACCTTAACTAATGGTACTTGTTTGTTCCAAAGTTCCTTAAACTCTCTGGCTAGAATCTAAACTAGTTCTTCTTCATAGGTCAAATCCAGTCTCACCTCAATGTCCTCTACTAAAAAAAATATGAGAAGGATCGCACCGGTATCTCCTCAACATGGAGATGTGGAACACATTATGAATCTTGCTCAACTCTGGTGGTAGAAGAAGCCTATAAGAAACTAGTCCCATTTTCGTAAGTATCTCATAAGGCCCAATGAATCTCGGGCTTAATTTTCCTTTCTTTCTGAATCTTAAAACCTTCTTCCATGGAGAGACTTTAAGAAAAACCTTGTCTCTCGCTGCATACTCGACATCCTTTCTCTTGAGATCTGGATAAGACTTATATCTATTAGAAGTTTCCCTCAATCTCTCTTGAATAAAACGTATTTTTTCTTTGGTCTCGTATACCAAGTCTGGCCCCATTAGTCTTCTCTCACTAAGTTCTATCCAGCACAAAGGTGCTCGACACATCCTACCATATAGTGCCTCATACGAAGCCATCTTGATACTAGACTGATAGCTGTTGTTATAAGCAAATTCCATCAATGAAATATACTTATCCTAGATACCCTCAAATTCAATTACATAACTCCTCATCATATCCTCTAGGATCTATATGACACTCTCTGATGGACCATTTATTAGGGGATAAAAAGTTGTACTGAAACTAAGCTTGGTACCCAAAGCTCTCTACAGACTACTCCAAAATTAATAAGTGAACCTGGGTTCCCTGTCTGAAATAGTGGAGACTGACACTCCATGAAGTTGCACTATCTCATTAACATAGAGCTCTGCTAGTCTGTTCAAAGAAAAATCCCTCCTGATAGCCAAGAAGTGAGCCGACTTCGTAAGCCTATTCATTAGTACTTACTCTTCAGGTTGTTATACATTTTTGTGCTTCCTAGATGCATAGTATAGTTGGTCTCATATGCTTTCTACAGTATCTTCTACCTCAGCTTAACAACATTGGGCACAAATAAAAGGCCCTGATAGTATACTCCACCATCAAATTCAACTGTATAATTTGATCTCTCCCTTTTAGAGACCGACTCAGCTATCTTAATGAATTTACTATCATGTCTCTGTGCATCAATAATCTCCTAATTTAGTGTCAGCTAGAGGAACAATTCCACCACAATCTTCCTACTTAATGTATCAACCACTATATTGGCTTTGTCTGGGTGATAATCAATAACATAGTTGTAGTCCTTCATCAGTTCTAACCACCACCTCTATCTCAAATTGAGATCTCTCTGTGTAGGCAGGTACTTCAGACTCTTATGGTCTATATATATGAAAATTTTCTCCCCATAAAGATAATAACATCATATCTTCAATGCAAAGACAATGGTTGCCAATTCTAAATCATGTGTGGGGCAATTCTTCTCATGAATCTTTAGCTACCTAGATGCGTATGCCACTACCTTACCTTATTGCATGAGTACACACCCCAATCCATTGTGAGAAACATCACTATAGATCACATATTCCATATCAGGAACTAGTTGTGTCAAAACTGAAGCCTCTGTTAACATCTTCTTTAAACTATCAAAACTCTGCTGGCATTTCTCAGTCCACTCATATTTCACATCCTTTCTAAGTAGTCTAGTAAAAGGTGAAGCAATCATGGAGAATCCTTTAAAGAATCACCTGTAATAACCAGCTAATCTAAGAAAACTTATGATCTCTGTCACATTTCGAGGAGGCTTCCAACTCATAACAGCCTCTACCTTGCTAGGATCAAATCGAATACCACCTAACGACACAATTTTTCTTAGAAAAATCTACCTTATTAAGCCATAATTCACATTTCAAGAACTTGGCATACAATTTTTGCTCCCTAAGTGTCTGTAACACTATTCTCGAGTGCTGATCATGCTCCTTAGGTGTCTGGAAATACACTAGAATGTCATCAATAAAGACCACTATACACTGGTCTAAGTAGGGTTTGAACACCCTATTCATTAAGTCCATAAAGACCGTTGGGCATTAGTTAACCCAAAATGCATAACCATAAATTCATAATGCCCGTATCTGGTTCTGAATGTCATCTTGGCTATATCTTCTTCCCTAACTCCCAACTGGTGATACCTTGATCTCAAATCAATTTTTGAAAACACACCTGCACCTTTCAACTGATCAAATAGGTCATCAATTTGTGGTAGCAGCTGTTCTTAATTGTCACTTTATTCAGCTATCGGTAGTCTATGCATAACCCCATAGACTTATCTTTTTTTCACAAATAATATCGGTACACCCCATGGAGATACATTGAGCCTGATATAATGCTTCTATAACAGTTCTTGTAATTGATTCTTAAGCTCTTTAAACTCAAATGTTGCCATTCTATATGGCACTGCTAATATAGGTGTTGTACCTGAAGTGAGCTCTATAGAGAATTTGACCTCTCTGTGAGGTGGTAAACCAGATATATCTTCTGGGAATACATCTGGAAATTCATTTACTATGGGGATATCTTAAAGCTCTGGACTTTCCTTTCTGGTATCAACAATATGAGCCAAATAGGCTTTGCATCCCTTCCTCATCATTTTATCTGCCTTTATCATTGAAATAACTTATGGAAATTGTGGAAACAACTCACCTTCCATTTTTACATCCCCTTGTTTTGCATTTTTCAGTATTACAAATTTTTCTTTACAGTCCACAACTGCACCATACTGGGTAGCCAATCCATGCCCAATATAGCATTAAATTCTTGAAAAGGCAACTTTATCAAGTATGCCTGGAATTCTCTCCTTCGTACAGACAAAGGACAACCTCTATATACTCGATTCAAGATCATATTGTGCCCCAAGGGATTGGTAACCTCAATCTCATATTCAAAATTTTCACTAACTATATTGTGTTGCCTAGGAGTGCTTATGCATATATAAGAATGTGTAGAACCCGAATCAATTAATGCACATATATTAGAATCATAAAGAGAAAACATACCGACTATCACATTTTTAGCCTTCTGATCCTCTCTAGTCTTCTTGGTATAAGCTCTAGCGGGTGCTTAGCCTGGTCTTGGCCTTGTGGATAGTCTCGGATATCGCTTGGGTAAGTCATGTATGACTTTTGATTTTTTGCTTGGGCTGAGCTAGAGCTGACCGTATAGTTTGTGCTGGTGCACTACTAGTCATCAGAGGAAAATCTCTCCTTATATGCTCCTTGGATCCACATTTGAAACATGAGCCTGTATTCTTCCAACAATCTCCTCCATGACTCTTATAGCAGGTGCCACAAACTGGAATACTATCTTTAGTTGGCTGTATATGATTGCTACTCACTACAGATATAGCTTTAGAGGGCTACCCCCTCCTGTATGAGCCTCTCTAAAAATAGCCTATGTTCTGTCCCTGACTCCTGCCATGAGACTGTGGGTGGAACTGACCCTTCTTGCCTGAAGGCTGGGCCACTGGAGTCATTATCTGTCTAGCATCTTCCTCAGCTATTTTCCTCTTCCGCTGTTCCATACTAACTGCAGTTAAGATCAGCTTGGTGAAGCTATCATGCTGAAGTGTAGTGAAAAATTGCCTATCTCAGCTTTGAGGCCATATGCAAACCTCTTGCACTTGTCTCTCTCACTGGTGATCATCTCAGAGGTATATTTATTTAGTCAAGTAAACTCTCTTTGGTACTCTATCACTATCATCATACCCTACTTAAGACCTAGAAGCTCCCTCTTTTTCTCATCCATATAGATAAGCGGAACATATTGTTCCTTGAATTCTTCCATAAAGAACTCCCAAGTCATAGGTTGTGGAACATCTAGTTTCAACAGAACTATCTTCCACTAGTCATAGGCATCCTTATGTAACAAATAGACAACATATTCGACCTTTTGATCAGTGGCCACATCAAATTCATCATAGACCCTCTTTATCTTTTCAAGCCAATATTCAGCAGCAGCAAGGTCATCATCCTTTGTTCCCAGAAAATTAGTAGCTCCAAATTTACAGAGCTTGTCTAGTTGTACTCTTGTCCTTGATAGTGAAAGTGAAGGAATATATGCTGGTGCAGATGGCACTACTCTAACTATCTATTGTAGTAGACATTCCATCTGCTGCATTAAGAGAATATGATCCAGGTTAGCTTGTTCAAGAGCTTGTGGGTCAGGGATTTGTTTCGAACCTAGACCATAAATACTAGCTGCTACACTGGGCTGGTATGGTTCCCCATTATGTGGAGAGCTCTAGCTCTCAGCCATGTCATTCGATTAAGAGGCAATCTCACTCTTGTCCTATAAGTTGGTAGAGAAGTAGCAAAAGTCAAAGTCAAATGAGACACATGTATGCATCCATGATAACCCCATAATCCATTAGGTCTAGAATTGCCTAAACCAGGCTTTGATACCACCAAATTGTAATACCCTTCGCGTAGCCAGACCAAAATCTGCTATACAGACAGATGCCACACGACTAGAATTGAATCTACATGTCTAAATTAAAACTTTTCAACATATATCTATGTTAACAGTTTCTCTAATGAATCATTCTCAAATACATATATATATATACACACACACACATACACACACACAACTATTCCTCATGTATCTGGATGACAATCATAAAAATCTCTTATTTCAAAATTTGTGCCAAAGCAACTTATACTCCCAAATACATGTCTTTATTAAAATATAAATCTATTTTCTCAATGCTATGATATGCGAAAAAATAAATAAAATGCTTGAACAAAATAACAGACCCGACTCGGGTTTGCGTGTAGGAAAAACTCATATGCTAAGCAACTGAAAGCTTAGTGGTACCTATAAACATTTAAATTCTAGCATGCATTCACATATTACTATATCATTCATATTTAATAACATACCTATATATTTGGCCATATTATCTATATGCAATATTCATAAGATAGCTTAAACATATTAACTTTCATCAACATACATAATTGACTTCACTATCAGAAAAGCATTGCACGTCATATAACATATCCATAAATTATCCTGTATTCAAATTTACTAATTCATGTATTCAAATTTATTGATCTTCAAAAACTATGATCCACTTTCTACACCTTTTCGTTTATAGTTTCATAGTTCAATACTCTAAACATGGACTACTCGGATGCAGATTATGAAATAGGAGCATTCTAACATGAGCTTAAGTCAGTCTGCTCACCACTGTATCTTCTATATTGCTACCACTGAGCTTCTCAAATCTGGAGCACTCTCACATGAGCTTAAGGTACCCTAATGAGGAAAGATTGCATGCATATGGGTATAAGGACGCTCTAACACGAGCTTAAGCCACCTTGTCCCTAATTTGGATATGCTACCATTGAGCTTCTCAAATCAGGAGACACAAGCTTAAGCCACCTTGTCCCTAATTTGGATATGTTACCATTGAGCTTCTCAAATCAGGAGACACAAGCTTAAGCCCCCTGATGAGTAAATATAATAACTGCATGCATAATTATTTCTACGGTACTGTAACCCCTCAATGGCATGCCACCTTTCCTAACTAGTCCCTGGATAGAGAATGGACATTTTTATTCGTATTCAGGTTATCAATATCAAATATGCCATATTTCATAATTTCACAAGATCGTCACATATCATGTTGTGATGTAGAGCACCATATGTATAATCAAGTTCCTCAGTCATGTTATCATATTGAATACAAGCTCATTTAATCTTGTCAAAGGTGTATGCATGTCACACCTATGTAATCTCATCATATGAATCCACTTATTCTTTTATGGAAATAGCACATTCACAAGCGTGAAACCTCTTGTCACTATTTGTCTACTTGTGACTCAGCCATGACTAGCTTTTGAACCTTCTCAGGCGTGAACCTTTATTCACGAGCATGAAATTCATACTTTTATGGGAGTAAAGCTTGGACGGGCGTGAATTCCTATTATGGGCGTGAAGCCTGTCTTCACGGGCATGACTCATTAAATAACAACAATATTACAGCATAGATTTCCCTCAATTTCACACACAACATGAATAGGATCTAAAGCTAACCAATGTTAGCCACACCTATCAACACTTTACATAATTTCAGCATTTGAATACCACCAAAGACATCCATTTAATCACAATTAACCATTACATTAGGCTTAAAACCTTAATTATTAACACATAACAGTATTCCATATTCATCTTCCCTTATATAAACCTCAACATGTATTTTAGAATATTATCATCCATTTATACCATTAACAGCAACTAAAATATCAACTTGAATTATCATTTAATATACCACAACAGTATTTCATATCATAAACACAATAAAATCAAATAAAAATGTTTATATGCACAAACCTTAATAATGGAGCTCTAACATTTGCTCATCTCTTGTATACTGCCTTTGGTGGGCTTCTCCACCTTTTTTTAGCCCTTAACACGAAATCAGATGGTAAATTAATATACCAATATTGATATTAACCCAATTATGCTATAAACTAACCAAAGTCTTAACCTTTTATTAATTTAAAGTTTATAAACCTAACTTTCCTATTAATCTAAATTGAAATTATCAAAGATTAATGAAAGCACTTCTCTTACCTCTGTTTGGATGATTACAGATAAGTTTCTAGGGTTTAGAACATGTTCTAACCCTACTTATGGTTGAACTTCAATTCTACAATGAAAAAGCTTCATTTTCAATTCGTTTTTACTGTGTTTATGGTGATGATTTTGTGTTTAATCATCTAAGATAGAAAGCGAATGAGGGGAATTCATTTCTGAAGATTCAGAGGATTGAGAGCTAGGGTTGAGAATGATTTTGACGTGAGTTACTATAAAAAATATGACACTATCATATTTAAACTTGTCGGTCTTTATGAGTGTGAACACCAATGTCACGGGCGTGAACATTTACGTCATGATCGTGAAGATCCTTAGCTTTTGAAACTGAAATTCACGACATTCACGACCTTGATTAGCACTGTCATAGGCATGAATGATATAAACTTTAGTTTTTCTTATCTTTTTCTTTATTTATGGTTTCTAATACCTATAGCCTCACATATATTTCCCATATACCCTTAATGTACCTTATTTAACATATAAATTCCAGGCCTAAATTTGTGGGTGTTACACTATAAGCTTTGCTAGATGTTGAGTATCCTAAGAAGATACCTTCATTGTATTTAGAGGTAAATTTTCTAAAGTTATTCTTGGTGTTTAATATAAAACACTTGCATCCAAATACTCTAAAATATGAGATCATAGGTTTTCTTCCATTCCATAGCTCAAAAGAGGTTTTATTTGAAAGAGGTCTTTTGAAAACATGATTAGAAATATAGCATGCGGTATTTGTGGCTTCGGCTCAAAAGTAGGTTGGTAAATCATACTCATTGAGCATTGTTTGAGCGATTTCAATTCAAGTCTTATTTTTTTCTTTCAACTACCCCATTTTGTTGATGTGTTCTAGGAGTTAAAAAATTATGAGAAATACCATATTCTAAAAAAAAGTTTTAAAAATTTTCATTTTCAAATTATTTGCCATGATCACTTCTTATTTTATAAATAAAATATCCTTTTTCATTTTGAACTCTTTTGGCAAAAATTTTGAAGGATTCAAAAGCATCACTCTTTTGAGCTAAGAAAATTACCCATGTAAATCTAGAGTAATTGTCAACAATAACAAATACATAGTGTTTACCTCCTAAACTAGCAATTGTAGTAGGTCCAAAAAGATCTAAATGTAAAAGTTGTAGTGGTTTAGAGGTACTTACTACATTTTTAGACTTGAATAATATTTTATGCTGCTTTCCTTTTTGACATGGTTCACATATTTTATCCTTTTCAAATTTGACTTTTGGCAGTCCATTAACTAGCTCTCCTTTGCTGAGGCTTTGAATTAAGTCCATGCTTGCATGACCAAGTCTTCTATGCCATAGCCAAGTCTCATCGCTAATAGTCATAAGACATTTAGATGAGAGGTTAGATATCTTGTGTAAGTCTATTATATAAGTATTGTCATGTCTATCTCTTTTGAATATCTCTTGGCCATTTAGAATGGTTACAAGATATTCATTAGAGGTAAAGAAGACTTGGTTTCCCTTATCACATAATTGACTTACACTTAACAAGTTGTGTTTTAAACCATCAACAAGCAAAACATCTTCAATTAAAGTTGCACCATTTAAACCAATAGATCCAATAACAATTACCTTACCCTTGGTATTGTTTCTAAAAGTTACCTTACCACCATCAATCCTTTTGATATGGGTGAAGAGACTTTTGTTACCGGTCATATGCCTTAAGCATCCACTATCCACTAACCAAGCAGTTTTTTTTATGTGGATTGAGGCATACCTACATAACCATAATTTAGGTTTGGTTTTAGGTACCCAAATGTACTTAGGTCCTTAGGGGTTAGCACTAGAAGGTTTCCAATGAGCCTTCCTTATAAAACAAGTTTGTTCATATGTTCAAATTTCATGCAATAATGACATTGTTTAGACTTATATATGTTTTTCCATGTGTTTAGGTTTTGTTATTTTCCTAGGTGGTGTTTATGCACAATGACATAAACATGCATTTGTGATAGGTGCTCTCCTAGGTGCATGCTTCTTGTATAAGAAAGCATGATTGGCTTTTTAAGGTTTTCCTCTTGAGCCAAATGACCCTTGATTGCTCTTCTTTTGAGTAAAGGGTTTTGTGTGTGCATTGCCTTTAGCCCTCGGGGCTATTACCTCAATAATAGAGGTTTGTGGTGTGCTTGATTTAAAAATTATGGTTTTAAATGAAAAGGATGATGATGCTCCATTGAATCCTAGACCATTTCTCACTAAGGGAGGTCTTTGTGATATTATTAAAGTATCCAAACTCTCCTTCCCTTTGTGGAATCTAGAAATAGAATTTCTAAGCTCTTCAACTTTGTTTTTCAAAGAATTATTTTTTAAAAAAAAAAAGAATTTGTTGTGGTTTTTTTTAAAAAAATTTCATCTAACGATCTTTTAAAAGAGTCATTTGAAATTTTTAGCTCTTCAACTACCTTTTGAAGATCATTAAAATTATTTCTAAGCTTTGAGCCATTCTTTCTATAAAGTTCTAGTTTCTTGTTGTATCTTTCTATTTCAAGGTTTAAGACTTCAGTTATATCATCATCATCATCAATTAAATCACATAGATAATCACAATGTTAGGATGTAGAGCATACCTTATCAATTAAGTTATCCTCAATAGCCATAAAGCGTAAGTTAGCCACCTCATCTTCCTCTTCTTCTTCAATGAATGAGGAGGAAGAGTCATCCCAAATGGCTTTGTGACCTTTTTCTTCATCTTCTTTATTGGGTCTCCTCTTGTACTTCTTGAGCTTGATACACTCCAATTTGATGTGACATTTTTTTCCACATTCATAGCATTTTACTTCCTTCTTGCCTTTGTTGGATGAGAAGTTTCTAAGAGGGAACTTTGAAGCCTTTTGCTTTTAGTTCTTGATTAAGCCATATTTGTTGAAGATCAATCTTTTTATCCTCCTTGAAAGTAGGGCAATTTGCTCATCTCTTTCATTAACTGATTATTCATCACTAAGAATATCTTCATCTATAGGCATGAAAGTTGATGCTTTGAGTGAAATTGGCTTTCTCCTATCTTTTTTTCCTTCACTTTCTTTATCTCTTACTAGACTCATCTCATGAGTGAGAAGTTTGCCAATTAGCATGTCAGTGGGGATCACACTTAAGTCTTCATTTGCTTTTTATATGCCCGCAACTTTTGAGCCATAATCCTTCGTTGGAAGACTCTTCAAAATCTCATTGTTTATATCTTCCAAGTTATAATACTTTTCAAGTTTTTTTATGCCATTAAAAATGGCAAGAAGACAATTTTTCATCTAGGTTATGGTCTCGTTTGGCTTCATCTTGAAGAGCTCATATTCGGTGACGAAAAGTTAAACCTTTTTGGACTTAACTTGTTTGGTGTCTTCATGGTAGTTCTCAAAAGTCTTCCAAATAGAGTAGGCAGTAAGACAATATGAATCCTACCACACTCTTCAAGAGATAAATAGCTGACTAGGATAGTAATGGCTTTCTCGTTCTTGCCATTTGCTCTTTTCTGAATTTTTGTCCATTCATCCCTTGGAGTGATTTCTTCTTTTCCTTCAGAATTCCTTCTTCTTGAAAGTGGCCATTCTTTTCAAACGAACTCCTAAACATCTATTACTTCACTATCAAGATAGATTTCCATCTTAGCCAATTTGTATAGTTAGCTCCATCAAAAAAGGGGTTAAGACTATGAAATCCTTCATTGGCCATGGTTTGATCTTTACTAGCACTTTTTAGGCTCGATTGCTAATCCTTGTTCTGATACCAATTGTTACCCAAAATAATAACCAAAAAGGGGGGGTGAATTGGTTGGCAAATAAAAATTACTTGAAGAAAGAAGAAGCTAAATAATGAATGGTGAAAGGAAGAGGAATATAGCGCACACAAGATTTATAGAGGTTTGGATATTGACAAACCTTACCCTTCTCTCCAATCTCAATTGGGTGTTTCACTAACACTTGAGGTGTTACAATGGAGTTTTATCTCTATATCACTCCCAACTATGGTGTTTCTCTCTTGGCTAACACAACAACCAAATCCTTGTATGTTTGATAGCTCATATAAAAAAACCTTACAAGTGTTTCACTCATAACCCAACTCACTTTTAAGTAATTAATTACAAGATGAAAATACTCACCAATCAAAATGCATAGCAATTATGAGCAATTATTGTTTTACAATCACAAATAATGAAAGTTATTGAATCAAATAAATGCACAAAGCTATACAAGATTAGAAGATATAATGATTGTTTTTCTAACTTGTAAAAGTCATAAATGTATTATATTTATACTTCCATATCAAATATAGCTATTTTGGGTGCATTTAATATGAAAATAGTCATTAACATGCTTTCCCATTTGCACTTGACAAGTTTCTCTTTCTAGGTTCATGGGCGTGACTGAATCTTCACGGGAATGACTTGTCTTTGTAGCTGTGAATGAAAGTTGTGACTCTGGCCTTGACTCATTATGTCTGAAAATGAATAGTAATTCACGGGCATGACAAAATATTCATGAGTGTGAGTTTATCAATTTTCATGGTTGGGTCAATGCTTCACTGCTGTGAACGTTTGAATGAACAATCTTGGTGCTTACTTATTTCACATGCATGATTAGGTATTCACAAGCGTGAAGAGCTATTTTCACGGGGGTGGTGATTTTGCACCACGAACGTGACATTAGTCATAGGTGTGACTTTTCCATTCACGAACATGACTCTTTGCATTTTTTCAATATTTTGAACTTCAATTCTTCTCTTTCAACTTGCTTCAAGGTTTTAGGAATGCATAACCTGTCTAACACACTTATAACATAGAAAGCGGTTAAATTTCTTATTGCCTAATCATTTGTTATGATCAAAATGGCAGAAATATCCTTCAAGGCTCAACAAAACAAAGTAATGATAATTGGCCATCTATGTGTGAGTATTTATTAGCAATTAGACCTCTAGTAGATGCAATTAGCTATTATTTTCTAAAATTAGGATGACTCACATATCAATTTGTTGTACTACCTCATAGAGCTGATATGCACATTGTTCTATGTCATGTGTGTTCATATATTTTGCATATGATAAATGGGTTCTTATTAAATGGCAAGGGCACTGGATGAGTATCACTATTTTTTTTTTCATTTTTAGAGGACTTTGCAATGATCAACCAGTATAGTTGGGAAGCTGCCACATTAAACTTCTTATACAGAGAATTATGCATGACATGTAGATATCCTCTTATGTCCCAAATTGCTAGTGCATTATTTATCTTATAGCTTTGTCCATGGGAGAGGTTTTCATTTCTAGGTATGAGATGAGAATAAATGAAGTACCTCATGATGCACCATTAAGTCAAAGTTATATGATTTTTAATTATTTAGATTTTCATTTAATTTGAATAGGTACATCATGACAACTAAAGTTTATGTACTTCATTGTATAAAAAAAATTATTGTAGATGCATCGATGATCGGGTAGTGTACGATGCACTTACACATAAACTTATTCATATTCGATACAAACTAGACATTTGTCATTTTGACGAGGTATGATTTGTTATTCTTTACAATTTTTCATTAATTCTGACAATTAATAGCATTTAACATCTTATTTTTAATTCAATAGATTATATGGGAGTCATATACGCCAAATGTTATTCAATCTTTACCAGCTAACTTCTTGAGAAGTTGTGATATATAGAAGGTAGTTGTTCCATTGATATGCATGCATATAGTGGAGTGACACTAGCTTGATTGCGTTCTCAGACAATTTGACCTATACCAACCAATCCTTCACTACAGCAGACAAAACAACTTCACTTTGTTGTTCCACATAACCACACTAGTATAAATTGGGTTTAATAACATTCCACACAAATTCAATTATGGAACAACATAGCTCATCATGTTGTTACAGAAAAATCATCAGATGCTCCACTCCACTACCATTCATAATATATGGAATGATATCCATGTGTTATAAGGAGATGGATCTCACATCAGGGTGTTGCTTTGGGTGCATTAGTATGTTTGCATATATTCTAATTTCACTAAAATAAATGTCTTTTATAAATGCATGTTAAATACATCTTATGTACATAATCTAGTCTAATATTTATATTAATTATAGGCAGATACACTTAAGCACCTCTCATTACTAGACTCCATTTATCCTACACACTAGTTCATTAGTAGTACTACGTGAAGACAGACGTAGAGTGACAATGCCACATCCTCAACCTACACCAATTTCTACCCCAATTTTAGAATAATGCATCGAGCACACAAACTATGGATGCATCCAAATTTGACACCTGGGCCTCCTCCTTCGCAACATTATGAGTTTATAGATTCTCATACACCTCATATGCCACTAGATTTTATGGGTTCATCCATTTTTGACCTTCATTTTCAGAATTTGTTCCTACACAAGAACTTAACTTTTCAAAATTTGGTGGTGCTAATCCTAATGGTACTGTTGTTGATGTTGTTACTGCTATTAATGATGATGATGATTATGGTGGTGGTGGTGGTGGTCATACACAAAATTCTAGTTTGATGAATATGAATGCTTGAAGAATTGATGATAGGCGATAGAGATGACTCAAATAAAAAATTTGAAGAAATTAGCATGGTGAAACTTAATGTATTAAAATATACAATATTTTTAAATAAAAAAAAAAAAAAAGAAAAAAGAGTGAAAAAAATACACTTTGCACGCCTAGTGGGACTTAAACCCATATTCAGGGGATTAGAAATCAGTGTGTTATTCATTAGGCTATGAGGAGTTAACTACTTACCTATTTGTGCACCACTTCAAGTGTTGAGTCCAATTGGTACACAACCTTTCCCCTTTCCCCTTTCCAGCTTAACAAAAATACCTCAAACATAGATATAGTTTATGAATCTACCCTAAATCAAGAATTATCTTAAAATTTACCATAATTTTGTAAATGCTTTTTTATTTTATCACAAACTAAGTAATATCCTAGAGGTGGCTCTCTTAACTTTTTCACAGTTTCATATAGATGTAGTCATCCATTGTTCAATGATGGGAAATGGAGATTTACTGGTTTCTATGCCAACCTAGATAGAAAAAGACAATCAGAATCTTAGGAATTGATGTGTAAATTCTCCAATTAGCCCCAAATACCATGGTGTATAGCTAGAGATTTTAGCGACATTACCTTCCACACGAAAAAGTTGTAATGTCTGTAATTAGGGCTCATAAGTTATGTTCTTAGTTAGTGAGAGTTGGGGTTTAAATGAAGTTTTTGAAGTTTGAGAGTTACTGAAATTAGCTATTTCACACCTCATGACAATGGGTGTCATAGCCGTGAATATCAGATTTTAGTTAGCTACTGCGGTAAGGTTTTTCATGACTATGAAGAATTTCTTCATGACCATAAAGGAGTGGTTGATGCCCATGAAAGATGATTCATGGCCATGAAGTTTGCGTAGTCAGGGCAAGTGAGGCAATCACATTTTCCTTCCTGCCATCCCTTTAAATCTGCTCCCCACTCCCTGTTAACCAGCCAAACATGCCAATTGAGTCTTCTTCTTCCTCCATTATTGTATCTTGGAGAGACCTTGTTTCAATATAGAAGAGTGAAAGAAAAAGCTTGTGAGCTTTAGGAAAAAGCTTAATTTTTATGTTTCTAGAATTTTGTTCAAGTTCCAGAGGCTAAGAGGATGTTTTTCATCTTCTTAGGATCTGGTAGAGAAGCTGGAGATCCATTTCAAGAGAGAGGACAATCTTGAAGAGCTCAAGCTTTAGCTAATATCCATCCTATGTGTAAGGTTTGTACATAATCACATCCAATACTTTGTTTGACATGTTTCTGTGTTCCTAGCTTTAGATGTATGATGTTAATGGTCAATGAGTTGTTAAATGCCATAATGTTGGATTGATATGCATAATGGAATTATTATGTTAATATGGTCATATTGAGATTTTTTATGAGTTATTTTGGATAATGTGGATAATTAGAAAGTATATGGTTGTGATAAATGGCTAACATGCATGCTAGAGTGTTGATAAGGTGGTTGACATTAGTCAACCATAAAGAATATTGCATGTGAGAGAGGCATTAAATGTGATGCTCTGTTTTCTAGAAAATTTTCTAGATTCACAGCTGTGAACCCATGAATGTCATGAAAATGAACTTTGTTGCTAAAGCAGACCCGTTCACAGGTAGTTTCATAGTTGGGTTCACACTTATAAAGGGGTGATCATAGCTGTGAACATATGTTGATTCATAAGATAATTCAAAGTTTGGTTCACGGGTAAGCTACCAATGAAGAGGTTCTTCACGGCCGAGAAAAGGGTATTCAAAGATGTGAAGTTGCTTAACTTGAGAAATTTGTATGCTTACATGTGAATCAAGATTGATTCATTTTGAGGTGGAGTACCTTTGTTGTATGTTATAACATGGTATGATAATACATGTTATGGTTGTGATTTATGAGAAATCTTGGTTGAACATATGTGGTACGTGTTGTGAAATTGTTAGCCCAATATTCTGACTAGGACTAAAGCTAGGAAAGATGGCATGTCATTAAAGGGGGAGATTGATACTGGGGACATATATTGGTCACGATTGAGATATATTGAAGGCCCAGGGGTAAACAATGAGAGTTTACTCGTTTTGTATAAACTTTGGGCATGTGACTACCCATTTTATATTGTACATTTTGGTTAAGTATTTTATGATGTTTTTATTTTTAATTAAGTCATCATAGCCATAGTGCATGAAAGTTTTAAATTATGATGTTTTAATTCATGTGCATCGTAGCATCTTTTGGTATAATTGGGATTATTCTTAATTATATCGAAGGGTGTTATATTTAGTAGTATTAGATCCTAAATTTAGGCGGTTTTGAACCTTAGTGGGAAGGGTTGTATCATGTGTACGAGTGTTATCTTGTATGACTCTGATGTGGGCTATTCTTTGTTGATATGTAAGCTAAAGAGCGAGTATAGGGATCGAACTGCATGATGCAGCTGAGAGTAACAATCCTCTAGATAAGGAGGCTCAGAATCAGCTAAGCCAAGTTAGTTTCCAATGGTCGACTGGCGCACCTCCTCTACAACAACCGATGGCTGGTTAGGCAAATTAGGATCAGAATCCTCTGATGCAGATCTTGTTGCTCTACTACATCGATTGGTATAGGCTATGTCACTGCCACCTCCTCCACCACATTCACCACCACCTACACCTTCACCACCACCTCCACCTTCACCACCACCTCCACCACCTCCTTAGTCATCACTAAGGAGTAGGGTTCAGATTAACAGGTTGAGGAAGTATGAAGCTACAGACTTCATAGGAAATATTGAGGATGATCTGGCAGCTGCTAAGTTCTGGTTAGAGAAGATTGATAGGGTCTTCAAGGAGCTAGATTGTGCCGAGAAGCATAAATCTAGGTATGCTATTCCACTTCTCTAGAAGAATGCATGTGATTAGTGGAAGTCGGTTCTGTAGAAGCCGCAAATCCCAGAGCCACTTACTTGGGATTTCTTTTTAGCTGATTTCAAGAAATAGTATGTGCCGAAGGCGTATACAGATGAGAAGAAATGAGAGTTCCTAAAATTGCGATAAGAAAACATGATAGTGACCGTTTATAAGAGAGAGTTTACCCGGTTGAGTAAGTATGCATTAATATTATTGGAGACAAGGCAGACAAGTGTTGTTGGTTTAAGGATGGTATGAAAGATGAAATCGAGTTTCATGTGATCTCACAGTAGTATAAGGATTTCTCAAAGTTGGTATCTTATTCTATTATGATAGAGAATAAGGTAAAGCCGAAGAGAACATATGAGTCATCCAAAAGAGACTTCAAAGGGCCAGCTTATAATACTACATAGTCATCGAGCAAAAAGGCTCACACCAGTTATGGATCCTTCCGGTCTAGAAGATAAGAATAGGGTCGGGTCAGTTAGGGTACACCAGACAAGTACTATCATCAGGAGTCATTTCTACATTTTTCGGTAGTTAGGCTCAAACATAGAGAGAGGTAGTGCCCCAGTGTACAGTGTGTCAGAGGATCCATAAAGGAGAGTGTTGGAGATGCACATGATCCTATTATAGGTGTGGGTCTCGACACCACTACCAGAGAGATTTTCAATTGCAGATAGTTGAGGCACCAGCTCAAACTCAGAGTTCAGTGCCGACTCAGGGTAGGGGGCAGAGACAAACCCATGGGGGTAAAGGTAGACCTAGACAGGCCATATCTAAGTCAGTGAACAGGCTAGGAGCTAGTAAAGCACCAGCGAAGGCCTATGCTACAAAGGCCAGAGAGGATCTGAGAGCTTCGAATGTGGTTATTAGTACTTTTTTTATCTTTGACTCAGTCTTAATTGCTTTGATTAATTTGGATTATACACATTCTTATATATGTACCAATATAGCTAAGTGGTATAACATGTTAGTTGAAAGTTTGGATTATGAGATCGAAGTGACTAGCCTTTTAGGGCATAGCACTATGGTGAACTGAGCATACCGAGATTGTCCCATCATAGTCCAAAGGAAAAAGTTTCAATGAATCTAATCGAATTACCTTTCCACGAGTATGACACTATCATAGGTATGGATTGGTTATCTCGGCAAGGTGCAGTGGTAGACTACAAATGGAAAATGGTGGAGTTGAGAACTCCTAAGGGAGATATTATGGTAGTTCAGGGTGAGAGATCCTCATAGCCTTCGAGGGACATCTCTGTGATGAAGGCTCAAAAAATGATCAAGAAAGAATGTGAGGCCTACTTGGCTCATGCAATTGACACCAAAAGGGGAAGCCTAAACCTTAGGGATATTCCAACAATATAGGATTTCCCATATATATTTTCAGATTATTTTCCTAGGTTACCTCCGGAAAGAGAGTTAGAGTTCTTAATTGAGCTTACTCTGGGCACAACTCCTATATCAATGGCACCATATCACATGGCTCCATTAGAAATGAAAGAGTTAAAGGCACACTTATAGGAACTATTGGATAAGGGATTCATCAAACCGAGTGTACCTCCATAGGGTGCACTGGTGTTGTTTGTCAAGAAGAAAGATGGGTCTATGAGGTTGTGCATAGACTATAGGCAGTTGAATAGGGTACCATCAGTTGAGAATCAAGGTGGGCAAT
Source organism: Triadica sebifera (assembly GCA_023653625.1). NCBI lineage: Eukaryota > Viridiplantae > Streptophyta > Magnoliopsida > Malpighiales > Euphorbiaceae > Triadica > Triadica sebifera. Next base: position 21,884,360 of record CM042894.1, read on the forward strand.
GTGGAAAAGATAACTTTTAGATCCAGATATGGTAGCTATAGGTTTTTGGTTATGCCCTTTGGATTGACCAACGCTCTGTCAACTTTTATGGATCTGATGAACTGGATCTTCATACCATTTTTGGACCATTTTTTTACAATTTTCATAGATGACATCTTCGTGTATTCGAAAAGTAAGAATGAATATGAGCAACACTTAAGAATAGTTTTGCAAATTCTTAGGGAGTATAAGTTGTATGCTAAGCTCTCTAAGTGTCATTTTTGGCTAGATGAGGTTGCTTTTCTCAGGCATGTGATATCAGCTGACGGGATTAAAATGTATCCAGGCCAGGTTGAGGTGATTTTGAATTGGAAGCCACCATAGAATATGACAAAATCAGGATTTTTCTTGGCTTAGCAGGATACTACAGAAGTTTGTCAAGGGATTTCCTATGATAGCTTTATCATTGAATATGTTGTTACGAAAAGCTATCAAGTTCGACTGGTCGAACAAGTGTCAAAAAAGTTTCAACTAGCTTAAAAGTCTTCTGACAGAGGCTCCAATTTTGACACATCCGATTCCAGATACAAAATATGTTGTTTACATTGAAGCCTCACAACAGATTGGGTTGCATTTTGATGCAAGAAGGAAAAGTTGTCACTTATACCTCAGACAGTTAAAGCCTCATGAGAAGAACTACCTAATGCATGATATAAAGTTGGTAGCCATTGTCTTTGCATTGAAGATATGACATCATTATCTATACGGAGAGAAGTATTACATCTACACAGATCACAAGAGTTTAAAGTATCTTCCTATACAATGAGATTTGAATTCGAGACAGAGAAGATGGCTAGAGTTGATAAAGGATTATGACTGTGTGATCGATTATCATCTAGGAAAGGCTAATATGGTAGTCGATGCACTTAGTAGGAAGACTTTGGCAAAGTTGCACATTCGACTGACCTTGGATCAAGAGATTAGAGATGCACAGAAGCTTGAAAGCAAGCTAGTGGAGTTGGTCATTTTGGTCTCTAAAGGGGAGAGACCCAGTTTTTCAGTTGAACCAGATGGTAGTTTACATTACCAAGGTAGTTTATATGTACTAGATGTCTTGGAGTTGAGACAAAATATTATGAGAGAGGCCTGTGAGATGAGATTTTCAATGCACCCAAGGAGTAAGAAAATGTATCAGAACCTAAAATGGTTGTATTAGTGGTCAGGGATGAAGAAAGTCATCACATAGTTCACAACTAGATGGCTTACATATCAGCAAGTAAAGGTTGAACATCAGATACCTTTAGGTTTGTTGTAGCCAATCACAATTCAAGAATGGAAATGGGAGAGAATCACTATAGATTTTGTGATTAGATTGCCTTTAACATCGAGGAAGTACGATATCGTATGGGTGATCGTACATTAATGAAGTCAGCTCACTTCTTACCTATTTGGAAATACTATCCTTTGAATAGATTGGTAGAGTTGTACGTGAATGAGATAGTACATCTTCATGGAGTTCCAATCTCCATCATTTCATATCGAGATCCATGATTCATATCTCAGTTTTTGGGTAGTCTACAATGAGCTTTGAGCACTAAGCTCAACTTCAGCATGACTTTCTATCCTTAGAAAGATGGTCAGTCGAAGAGAGTTATTCAGATATTGGAAGACATGATGATATGTTATGTGATTGAGTTTGATGGAAGTTAGAATAGGTACCTACTGTTAATGGAATTCACCTACAACAAAAGTTCTCAATCTAGTATCCAGATGACTCCCTATGAAGCACTTTATGGTAGAAAGTGTCGGATACTATTGTATTGGATCAAGCTTAGTGAGAGAAAGTTAGTAGGGCCAAACTTGGTACAAGAGAAAAGAATAGGTGAAGATAATTAGAGATCAACTAAAAGCAACTTCTGACATATAGATATCCTATAGGGACCTCAAGAGAAAGGATATGGAGTACTTAGTGGGAGACAAAATGCTTCTCAAGATATCTTTATGGAAGAAGACCTATTCACAGGCAGCTTTATAGTTGGATTCATAGTTTGGATCACGCCCGTGAAGGGGTGATCATTGTCGTAAATGTATATTGATTCACAAGATGAACCACAGTTTGGTTCATGGGTAAGCTACCCATGAAAAGGTTGTTCACGAACGTGAAACTACTTAACTTGAGAAATTTGTTTGCTTGCATGTGAATCAAGCTTGATTCATTTTGAGATGGAGGGACCTCTATTGTATGTTATAACATGGTATGATAATACATGTTATGGTTGTGATTTATGAGAAATCTTGGTTTATGAATAATATGAAACATATGTGGTACATGTTGTGAAATTGTAAGCCCAATACTCTAACAAGGACTAGATCCAGGATAGATGGTATGTCATTAAAGGGAAAGATCAGTATTGGTTGACATATATTGGTCTTGATTGAGATATATTGAAGGCCCAGGGGTAAGTAATGAGAGCTTCCTCGGTTGGGTTATATTGAAGGTCCAGGGGTAAACAATGAGAGCTTCCTCAGTTGAGTTATATTGAAGGTCTAGGGGTAAGCAATGAAAGCTTCCTCAGTTGGGTTATATTGAAGGCCCAGGGGTAAGCAATTAGAGCTTCCTTAGTTGGATTATATACGAGATGTTTTGAAGGCTTTAGGTTAAGCCAGGTGGGATTCTCTCGGTAGTTATTTTGTACTCTCGTTTTATCTCAAACAGGTATTCTGGGAAGCTCAGGCAAGTGTCCTAAGGGCTCTATTAAGAGTCGTAGAGTACCCATATCTATTTTAGTCTAGTCAGGCAGTTATACCCTTATATGATTTTTGTTAGTTGTTTGATATACCATGTTTGATGTATGCATTATATATGAGATCTTTATGGTATGTCATGTAGTATACGATGTAATGTATGTACAGACTTCGAGGTAAGTCGTTATAGTAGCTTGATGAATATATCATGCACATTATATATTTGTCATGTGTGTGCGCTTTTCATGTTGTTATATACCACTAGGCACTAGTTGCTTAGGGTATGAGCTTTCCATAGTCAATAACACACAAGTGGGGTAGTTGATAGAACTGTTGTATTTTTTACTTTTGTTGAGTTTTGTTGGGTTGGGTAGTTATAGTTTTACATGTTGTATTTCAGAGATATGTAGTTTTATAACTCATGTTGTATAAACTTTGGGCATGTGACTGCCCATTTTATATTGTATTTAAATCTTTTATTTAAGTTAAGTCTTCTATGATTTTTTTATTTTTAATTAAGTCATCATGGCCATGGTGCATGAAAGTTTTAAATTATGACATTTTAATTAATGTGCATTGTATCATCTTTTGGTATAATTAGGATTATTCTTAATTATATTGAAGGGTATTATAAAAGTTTGGGTGCCAACCACAACCAGTATGGTTTCTAGGGGGTTTTGACACTTCTATTAGAGACCATAGACTCCTTAATTTGGGTATGTGTTGCCATAAGTTTACTTGGAACAGAGAAAAGATAATTGTTCACCATATAGAGGAGTAGCTTAACTGTGTGTTGGCCAATAATTTATGGATTTTAGCATTCCCCAATTACTAAATATTGAATTTAGAATTTTGATCTTCAAATCATGTATCTCTTCTTCTTTTTCCATCTATGAGTTCTTTGCCAAATGGTGTCGTACAAATTTGAATTGAGAACACATGGACTATAGAACCAGAATGTATTAAAGTTATAGAGCGTGCTTGGTGTAGACTACCAAATTGTGAAGTGATGGATAAGTTGAAGATGATAAGTGATGTTTTTTAGTCTTGGGAAAAAATCTTTATAGGAAATTTCAAAGAAAGGCTTAGTTGGTGTAAAAAAGAAATGCTTAAGTATAAACGATGCAACTTGCTAGTAGACACAATGATGTATAATCAAGTATGAAAGGAGTATTTAGAAGTGTTTAATCAATGAGAAGTATTTTGGAAGCAAATATTTAAGAAATATTGGCATAAAAAAGGTGACAAAGCATAAATTTCTTCAATATTGTCGACTCTAAACGAAGGTGAAGCAATAAGATCATGCAATTATGGGGTGCATAAGGAGATTGGCGAACTTGGGAGGATGGCCTCTCAAATGTCATAAAATCTTATTTAGTCAACCTTTTACAACTATGGAGCACATAGCAACTAGTCTAATAACCAAAATATTGGGTTCTTAACATGCATCTCCTACATGGTACAATAGAAACTTAAAATTAATTGAACCCAAAACCCATAGAATGTCCCATGTAATTTAAAATTGGATTGCATACCATCAAATGGGAGAAGTTGATTACCTTTATGTATCTTTTCATCTTCCAAGTTTATGAGCATTTCCTTCAAGTTGGGTGTTGTATTCCACAATAACCCAAAGATGGATTATCTCTAAAAGTAATCCACGTAAAGGAAAGAACAAAACAACTACAAGGGAGATGGGATGTCAACGTACCAAGGTGCTAACAATGGTGTTTCAACTTGAAAGAGAAGAAGATGAGAGAATAACTGTTATTTCTCAAGGTGACAGCCAAGAATTTTGCCCTTAAAAATGTTATTTATATGTTCCTAAATCATAATTAGGGTTGGACATAAATTTTCCATGCATAGGAGTTCTATTCATAATTTAAAAAAAAAACCTAAAATCATAAAGGTTGATATTGAGGCATTCACTTCCACGTTCTCATGCTTATGATAACCTTTGTCACGACAGTGACCCATGATGCTTGGTCAAATTGTGTCTCTCTCATATCTTGGATCCAATCAAAAGCCCATTTCATATTTTCTTCATTCCTTTTATACGTGTGACCCATTAGGTTCTCGACTATATTGGCTGCTCAAATCATCATATGATTTTGAGTAGATCATAAGTGGTATCTAGTAATACATCATGACCCCCAATTGACCGAAGAAATTAGCGATCTAACTAGAAACCCTTCCATAGATAATTACCATACAATTCGTCATTTCACAATATTATACCTCATTTGGTTCAAAGTATGGATTGTGTGTCAACTCCCACTAGACTGACTATATCACATTTAGTCCAAATGATACTAGTTCTTATCTATGAAACTCATTACTCTATTAAACATGTCTTTGAAGGCCTATTTCAAGACTTATCCACCTCGACTATGGATTTTTGTGTAATGATTTCTACAAGAGGCCATAGGTATACTCTTTTTCTATTAGGAGTGGTTAATCCTTAATTAACTACTTAACAACTTTTGATTACCTCATGTTATATCCAATCACCACCTTATGAGCGACTTTTGAAAAGCAATATGGAATGAAGTCAAAGTATAAGATTCAATATCCAAGATAATCTCGAGCATCTCAAGTTTAAGGATACTTGTATCATTGCTATGATGAGACTATCACTGACATTGAATAGATATTCATATTATTATCTCATAGTAGGTCATCCAACATACCTGACTACTCTAGTAAGTTATCCACATGTTAATTATAAAAATCTCATATCGTCCGCCTATATGATCAGCTACTTAATCTAGTCAAAAAGTATAACATGTGCTAGTATATCCGAATTAATAATTTTTTGTCTTGTTAATTCTATGACTGGGTATAATTTAGGTATAAATGCAATTGCATATGATAGAAATCTCATTATCTATCATGATTTTCTTCATGTTGTATTACATATCAAAGATTTCATTAACCAGTCTAAGATCTATATCAATTTACATGCAATGAATATCATATAACGAAAATGTCTTTTATTAATAATAAATGAGTACATCAAATGCTTAAGCTGATTGGCTTTAGAGCACCTCTCTAACACAGATGCATTTTAACTAGTATGACTCAAAAACATAACGAGCTTTTCATGTGCCCCTTTATGGCATATGAAGTGAAAGAGGCTTTTTTCAATATACATTTGGATAAGTCACAAGGTCTAGATGTCTTTAATCTTGCATTTTATCAGTCTTATTAGATGAAGTGGGGAAGGAGATTACTGATGTGTGTCTGTTTATGCTTAACAATTGCAAAATGCTTGATGGATTAAATGACACGCATATCATACTTATTCTAAAGAAAAATGTAGTGGAAACTATGTTAAATGTGCAACCAATATCATTATGTAATGTATTTTACAAAATTGCAGCTAAAGTTCTAGCTAACTAGCAAAAATTTACCTGACAAATATTATTTTCTGAATCACAGAGTGCATTTGTGCCAAATAGGATGATAATGGACAATGTACTTATGACATTTGAGGTTGCATTTGATAGCTATCGAAACTAATCAAAAATATATTTCTACTTTTTGAAAACTAAATTTGTAAATAGTGAGAATATGGTATAATACATGGGGATTGATTTAACTATTAAATCTGAATTTGTAAGAATAAAGGAATAAAAATTTGGGGAGGTTAGACTTGAAAAAATAAAACTCAAACTAATAAAAATAAAAGATAATTTTCCAAATTAAATAAATAAGTTATGAATATTAACAAACTCTAATATTTTTTATTTTCTTAATTGTAATTTAAATGACAAAGCTATATTATTAAGCTTTATTTATCAATCAACCTTAAACGATCTCTTAAAATTTAAATTGTAAATAACATTAGGAATTAGAAATGTCACCCATTATATTCAATAAAATACAAACTCTTTTATTTTAAAATATATTTAATATCTCCATCAATACTCTATAATGATTTAATTCATTAAAAATATTGATTTACCACTATATCGGATCAAATAAATTTATACGAATTTAAAAATCTAAATGAAAACATTCATTTATCAAGTGAATAAATAAATAAAAACAAAAAATATTCAAATATTTAAATGAAAAATAAATGAGGAACAATAATATCACAATATATTTAAAAATCAAATTTTGTCAACCTTGACTAGAAGAATAAGTTTAGCCACTCATGGTTGTAAATAAAACATTGGAATAAAATAAAAGTGCATAAAAACTAGAGAGATGAAAACTATAGATGATTCTTCTACTTAATTCAACATCTATTTATAGAAAAAAAAAAGTCCTAAACTAACTAAGCTTCTAAAAGAAGTAAATAAGAATTAATTATAACTAATAAGATAAATAAAATCGAGATTACACTAATATGGAAATATAACTAAGAAAATATCTCTAAAAAAATTCGAATCAATTTAGTTTGATTCTTGTATCTCTTTATTTCTCTTTCAGGTATGGGCATGTTGAAATTTTTTTTTCTTTGATATATTGCAAACATATAAGTTAATCAGGTCAATCATGATTTTTGTTTCTTTTTTCTCCTTTAAATCTTCCAATTTAACTTAATTCTTCCTCATTTAATAATATATTTCACAAAAATAAAATAGAAGATTAATTCATGCTATATTAATTATTTTTAACTTAATTATGAAGGAATTAAATATAAAATATATTTATAATACAACACTTATAAAATTCCTCAACACCAAGATTTTTGCTTGTCTTCAAGCAAAAAAAAAATTAATCTCTCTACTTTACTCATTCTTCTAAAATTCTACAAACTTATAGAGCTCAACGAAATTAGTAATTGGAATAAAAATATTTTATAGCATAATATACATTTATAACTTAAAATTTTCACTCAATCTAACAATATTTCAATGTTATTAAAAAATATGTAAAACTTAACACCCTCTCTAAAAATTTCACTTAATTCACTCAAACGTTTAGACAAAAATTTTGGATCACTCATAATTCATATTAGAAAGAAATCAACTATAAACTTGTTATTTTATTCTCTCTCTATTATCCAATTGAACTTAATTCAAAAATCAAAGGGCTGCAATGGAGTTTAAGAAAAATAAGATCTTTGGGGTCAAAAGAAAAAATAAACAAAACAACACCTTGAAATTTTCTACAGTAAAATTGAATTTTTTAAGAGAAGTGAATTATATGCTCCATTTTACTTCTATTTTTTTCTTTTTTCATTTTCTTTGGTGGGTGAATTTTATGCTTCATCACATCTTTTACGTTGGTGCATTTTATGTTTCATCCTACTATATCAACTCAATTCAAAATTTCAATTTTTTTCTTTTTTTTTTTACAATAATACAATAACATCTTCCAATATGTCAAATTTGCTTACCAATTCTTTTGTTCATGAGTAAAGGTAAAGACATGAAGTACTATTATCATTTTGAATTCAATGTGTGTAGTATCAACAAGTATGCCATAACAAAATTCAGCTTTTCTAACTAATTATGAATTTCACTCAAAAAGACATACAACAAGATAAATTGACTTACTCAAAATTAGGCAAAAAATTCTTACCGAAAATAGATATAAAATGGTGTAATCATCTTGTAATCTTTATCAAACAAAGCAAAATTTCAAATTTCATGAAAAAAATTAAATTTATAAGTGCAATTGGCTATTGCTCTTTTATTCTTCATATTAATTTAATCAAGACTTAATAAATCCAGAGTTTCTTCATATGAGACATTTTATACAAAAGGAATTTATATCTACTATTAGCTACTTAAAATGTCATAACATATCATTTATACAACTATCCACAATTTGAATTCAAGCAGCAAAAAGTAAAAATCTCAAAATGAGACTAAAATATCACTCCCCACACCTACATCCTTTGTTGTCCCTAATGTAGAAGTAAGATCAAAATACACACAAAAAAGGCAAAAAGTAATTAGAAATACTCCCCTTTAACAATCAGCTACTATGGAGGTGGTAAGCCAATCCGTTTGAAGAAAATCTACATGTACTTCTTTATACGATTCATTATGGCACTTAACTCTCGCTAAGATTGAGATGTACTAGCTTCTTTTTTAGCAAAGTCCTTTTTCTTGCCAAAGATTTCTCAACCATTGTTCTCAAATCAACAAATTAGACACCAAATAGAGCAACAAATTTCCCAAGCAGCCCTTCGTAGCTATTTGAATAGCAATATTCAAAAAATTAAAGAGCTCAAGGAAATCACTAAATCAAACCCAGTATATTACAAGCCTAAACGAAAAATCAAAACACAAAAATATCCATCATATTCTGCCCATATGCAGCAAAGTAATGACATTTCTCAATTAATTATGTTGCCCAAACCATCACTAAGAAGGAGGAATGAATTGGTAAATAATTAAAATTTTTTCCAAAGACAAATAAACTAAAAATAAAAGAAATAAAGAAAAAGAGATTGAACATACGATTTATAGAGATTCGGGTGTTAACAAATTTTAATCCTCTCTCCAATCACAATTGGGTATTTTCACTATCTCACTCAATGAGATACGGTGGAGTTGTGCTAGCTTACTCCAAACTAGGTGTTTCACTCTTGGATCACATTAAACTTAAATTCCTTTATGTTTTGATTGACTTTGTGTTTTGATTGACTAACACAAAAACAAATTTTGTGTTTTATGGCTCACATAAAAAATTTTATAAAGTATTTTTAATCCCAATCCAACTCAATCACATACACCATTGAGTAATTGCTTGACAAAATAAAATACTCAAAATCAAGGTCACTTAAGCTTTAAAAAATTGAAATGAGAATATGATGAAATAATTCAAATAATTAATTACTCTAATTGATGATCTTAAGGAAAATTAGTTATTTATAGAGTTCTTTTGAAATATAGTCGTTAGGGATGTATTAATTCAAAAATAAGACATTCAACCACCTTGGAGCATGTTGCAATGGTCATATTTTCAGGTTTTTATGGGTGTGATGTGATCCTTCACAAACATGAATTGCTTGCTTTTCAAAATTCAAATTTTATAGCTCGACATTCATGGGTGTGAATAGTATGATCACAAACATCAATAGTTCTTCCAAACTATGAATGAAGTCGTGAAATTAGTTGCAAATGATTCTCACCATTTGAACTTTTTGATCTTAACTTTCACGGGTGTAACATACTAGTCACGAATGTGAAGAGTGTCTTGACCATTTATTGAATTGAAATTTTGAATTCTTTGGTGCTTTAATTTCTTTAAGGGCATGACATTAGGCATCATTTGCGTAAACAAAATTTATTTTGCAAATAATGGCTTTATTTGACTTGATCACTTTGGCTTTGATGATCCAGTTAATATTTAACATGTTTAATCACTTAAAAAATAAAATATGGTTAAATTTTTGTTGCTCAATTATTTGTTATCATTACAAATATGTGAATAACCCTCAATGTTCAATAATGTCCCTTTTTTTATGGTGATAAATAATTGTGCAATATGTGGCTACGGAGAATAAATTTCTCCCTCTCAAATGATGTTTTAAAAAAAGAATTATAGATATTTCCACACTTTTTCAAATCAAAAGAATTAGTACAACTTATATTAATTTTGTCAATTAATATTTACCTAATATTATTTAGCCTATTATCTTGTGCTAATATATGCAAGATTCAATTATCATATAATCAACATATAACTAGCATATACCAAATATATCATCAAAATCATAAGATAAATTCAGCATACACGTAGCAAAAATGATAGCCACATATTAAATACTTTCTTCCCCTTTGTCACTATCGAAAAGGAATTAATATTAAAAAGGAGAAAAAATGTCCAAAATAAGTTATCATAAGCATAAAAAATTTTAAAATGTTTAAATACAACCCAAAGTCTAAAAAAAAACATAAGTTTAAAAAACATAAAAAAGGATAAATAAAAGTCGAATGGTCACGACTGGTCATGAGTCTAATGAAGACAGAGACTAGCAATCTCGGACTCAACCATTGAGACACGAGTATCAAAATGCTCCCTGAAATCTCCAAGCTGTTGTTGAACAAGATCAAAATGCTGATGGAAAATCTTATTGCAATACATGGAGTTGTGTTATAAGCTATTGCATGACATTAGGAGTGGTGAGGGAGGATTCCCTAGCTGGGATATCTGAAGGCACAACTCTAGGTCTCTTACACTAATCCTTACCCTGTAATCCTGCCTTAAAAGTATCAAAATCGTCATCCTCCTAGATAACCTCATTCTGAGGATCCTTAAACTTATAGAATATCTCTCCCTGATAGATAATCCGAGCTACTGCACTCATCTTAATAAAAGACTTTATATCTAACTTATCTTTAGCCAATATATGAATAACAATGGAGGAATGATCATCCAAATCAAGCAGTCTGAGCTCTATAGCAAGATAAGTCATGTAGCTACCTATTAAGATATCTCCAGTGGGTCTAGATGGATAACCAATTGTTCAAAAATCATCGACTCATGGCAATGGATTACTGTCTCCGAATGTAGTCAAAGAATAATAGTTGTCTTTCAAACAACCTCATTACTATCACCCCTAGCAAAAATTTTGTAGGTACGAAATATATGTATATACTTTAACGCAAGATAGGCTACATGTGTGCTCTCAGTTGACCTGATATCCCAAGTGGAGTCTCTACCAATATGACTCAAAAGCATTAGCAGCACTAAGATCTACATCATTTATTTTATTCATTAAGCCCTCACTAAAAAATTTGAAATTCTTCCAAATTCCTCAGCTATCATCTCACGAGTCTCAGAATAGAGTTGGAAATACACTTTTTCAAAATTATCTACATGTAGTGTACTTAAAAACTCCAAAGTAATTTCCCTAATGTAGGCTTAAAAATATTCACAAATTCTAGCAATCCTAGATTAGTCAACCATATTTTGACATCAGTCTCAATTACAACAAACATAATACACTCCTTATCAAAAGGCTTTGAAATTGAAAAATGGACGTGTTTTTAAAAAATTATATATCCGAATTGCACTTGAGGGCACTGAATTTAGCATAAGATTGGAGATAGGTCTACTGGTGGTGGTTTTGGTACATAAACCTCATGACGGTCATGCTTTTGAAGCCACAATGAATATTAGCCATGAAGTAATGAAAAATGGTGAGAAAATGGATATGTCTCTAATGAATAGTAACTACAAAAAGATTTTTGTTTTCTCCCTTAAAAATAGAAAAAAATCTCTCAAAACTTGCAAAAAAACTCAATTAAAAGATGAGAAAAGGTGAACAAAAACTCAAAAATGAAGAGAAATGGTGATAAAATGGTGGAAAATTGGACTAGTATGGTGAGGTAGAGTGACGACCGATGTGAGAAGATAGAGAGAAAGTGAGGAAGAAAAAGATGGTTTTAGGTTATATTGTGTTATTCACAACCATTTCCATTAGTGAACCCCAGTCGAGCATTTGACTACTTTGCTTCGATATTCATGGTTGTGAATATATATTCTTGGGCGTGAACTCCTTTGTCATGAGCATTAAGCCGTGATATTTAAATGTGATGTTATATATATATATATCATTTCATGATCATGATTAATGAATCATGGGTGTGAAGCCCTATTTTAAAAATAATTTTTGAAACTTATTTTAAAACAAATTATTTAGAATTTCAAAACCATTTTCATAGCATTCAAAATATATCATAACATAAACACATTATCATAAAAAAAATTATTCACTCAAGTTTCAAAAAAAATATTCAGTATATTGAAAGCATATACAAGAAATATAACAATTAATCCATTAAAAAATATTTTTCAAAATAAGGTGCTTCCATCAAGCATACCGAGCTGACTTTTGATAAAACAAAATCTTGCTTCATTTAAAAGCTTGGTAAAAATATCTGCCAATTGATTATAAATGTTAATAAATTCTATCACTACATCATTATTTTGCACATGATCCCTAATGAAATGATGTCTAATATCTATATGTTTACTCTTATAATGTTGAATGAGATTTTTTGAAAGATTGATAGCATTAGTGTTATCACATTTGATAGGAATGTAATCAGCTACATGATCATTGTTCTTTAGTTGTTGTTTTATCCAAAGAACATGTGTACAACATCAACTACCTACCACGTATTCTGTTTCGGTAATGGACAAGGCTATTGAAACTTGTTTCTTACTAAACCAATAAACCATATATTCACCTAAGAAGTGACAAGTTCCATATATACTTTTTCTATCTAAAAGACTACTAGTATAATCAACATCTAAAAAACCAATTCCTTGAAATTGTGTATTTCCAGAATATCATAAACCTTAATGCATTGTACCATGAAGATATTTTAAAATTATTTTTACAACATTTAGATGTGACTTTTTAGGACTAGATTGAAGCACATAAGCATAAACAATATATGATATCGAGTCTAGAAGCAGTAAGGTATAAAAGTGATCCCATCATACCTTTATAAAGCTTTTCATCTATAGACTTACCCTTCCCATCTTTATTTAATTTAGTTGATGTACTAATTAGAGTTTTAGAATTCTTCCATTCCAAATTTATTTAATGGTTCCTTTGTGTACTTGGATTGGTTGATGAATATGTCTTCTTTGCTTTGCTTAATTTGAAGACCAAAGAAAAATTTAAGTTCTCCCATCATACTCATTTCAAATTCCATAGTCATAAACTTAGCAAACTCTTGACAAAGAAGTTCATTAGTAGCACCAAAAATAATATTATCAATATACATTTGAACAATTAAAGTATCATTTTTATATTATTTAATGAAAAGAGCCATATCTACAAGTCATTTAGAAAAACAAGTTACTAAAATAAAATTCACTAAGTCTTTCATACCAAACTCTGGGTATTTGTTTTAAATAATATAAGGTTTTAGTAAGTTTAAAAACATGATTAGAAAATTCATTATTTTCAAAACTAGGGGGTTGTTCTACATAAGCTTCTTTTTCAATAAAACCATTAAAAATACACATTTAACATCCATTTGAAATACTTTAAGAGTCATGTGAGATGCATACGCTAAAAGAATTATAATGGCTTTTTTGCTACCGAAGCAAGGTTTTGTCATAACCTATACCTCCCTCTTGGTTATATCCTTTGGCAACCAATCTAACCTTATTCCTAGTTATTTGTCCTTACCCATCTAATTTATATCTAAAGATCTACTTACTACCTATAACCAGGTAATCCTTAGGCCTTTGAACTAAAGTCCAAATATATTTTTTCAAATTGATTCAGTTCCTCTTACATAGCAATTATGCACCTTTCATTATTAAGAGTCTCATCAGTAGTCCTTGGTTCCAATTGATAAACAAATACAAGATTAGAATCTAAGAGTTTAGAATGAGTACTTACACCCTTAATGGAATCACCAATTATTTGCTCATTTGGATGACTTCTTACAAATTTCCATTATCTTGGAAGCTCTTGGGTTTGTGTAGATTCTTATTGTTGTTTTCCTTGATCATTATGTTCTTCTTCTTTCATAGAAGTTTCGCTAATTTTCTCATAATCAATATTGAGTTTTTCCATTTCACTTGCAATATCATCAAGAGAACTACATTTCCCAAGATCAAGTTTACACATTTTATCCATAGATTTTTTTACAAGTAATGTTTTTTTATTGAAAACCCTGTATGCCTTGCTAGATGTAGAATATCCTAAAAATATACTTTCATTAGATTTTGAAGCAAAAATTTCAAGCTAGTCTTTTGTGTTTAATAAAAAGCATTCGCATCCAAATACTTTAAGAAATGATATTTTAGGTTTTTCTTCCATTCCAATGCTCATAGGAAGTTTATCCAAAATATGTCTTTTAAAAACTCGATTTGAAGTATAAGAAACAATATTAGTGACTTCTGCCTAAAAATAGGTTGGTAAATTATATTCATTAAGTATTGTTCTAGCTATTTCAATTAAAGTTGTATTTTTTCTTTCAACAACTTCGTTTTGCTGAGGTATTCTAGGAGTTGAAAAATCATGTGAAATACAATTGTGTTTTTTTAAAAAAAAAACATTAGAAAGTTTATTCTCAAATTATGTACCATGATCACTTCTAATTTTTGAAATAGAATATCCTTTTTTTTAATTTTCTTAGCAAAATTTTAAAAAGAAACAAAATTTTCATTCTTATGAGCTAAGAACATTACCCATGTAAAAATTGAGTAATCATCAACAATTACAAATGCATAATATTTACCTCATAAAACTAGAAGTTCTATTAGGACCGAATAAATCCATCTACAACAATTGTAGGGGTTTAGAAGTACTTATGATGTTCTTTGAATTGAAAGATGTCTTGTGCAGTTTTTCTCTTTGACATAGTTCATATGTTATGTCTTTGATGAATCTAACTTTTGGTAATGCATCTACAAGCTATTTTCTACTAAGGCTTTGAATTAATTCAATAATTGTATATCCAAGCCTTTTATATCATAGTCAGGATTCATTGCTAATATATATGATACACAAAGAGAAAAAGTTAGATAACATGTGTATATCAATTATGTAACCGTTATCATCTCTTTTTTCTTTGAATATCTCTTGGTCATTTATAGTAGTTATTAGACATCTATTAGAATTAAAGGGATTTGGTTTCACTTATCATATAATTGACTAATACTCAAAAGATTATGCTCTATACCATCAACAAACAATACATCCTCAATTAAAAAAAATACCACTTAGTCCAATTGAACTAATACTATAACACCCTCTTACCCCACTTTCGTTCAGCAAGGTAAGTGAGTATTACCTGTTGCCCAGATATTAAGCCAAGAAGGGGGGTTGAATTGGTGTTTAAAAAAATTAAATTTTAAAGTGCGGAAATAAACAATTAATTTTATGAGGGATAGAGAAAATTTGACACAAGGATTTTTATAGAAGTTTGGGTGTTAACAAACTCTACGCCTCTCCCCAATCGCAATTAGGAGTTTCACTAACACACTAAATGTTACAATGGAGTTTTACAAGCTTACTCCCAACTATGGTGTTTCTCCCAATCTCCATTTTTGCTATTTTATTCCATGTCCTATTTAATAGACTCAGAAAACAAGTATGTTAAATACAATATTGCTATTTTATTTGTTATCATCAAAATAACGGAAATACCCCTCAAGATTTAACATTACCTATCTAGCTGTTTCATAAAATTAATGAAATAAAGAATAATTTTTTTTACGAAAATATTGCAGACACTAAAATAAAAATTAATATAAGCACAAATATTCAAAATTTTATTTATTTATAAAGTACATTAATTTACATTATAATTCATGTCTATAATATATACTATAGGAAATAAAACCATAATTTAATTTACAGAATTTTTTATAAAATATACCTAAAAGAAAACCCAAAACTTTTTGCTGCTTCCTTCCAAGTACCCTTTTTCTTCTGACAATCTATTTTCTACAGCTACCCTTATAAACCTGCAAGAGAGGAAACCACTCGCGTTAAGCTAATAGCTTAGTGGTGCATCAATGATAAAAATTTTACATACACATATTTGATTACATTTCATTTATAAATTTAACAAGTAAGACATAAAATAAGAAATTATATAAAATCAAACAATTTCATCAAGCATATAATATTTAACAATTTAATTCATATAACATTGTCATAATGACATACTTTAACATGATGATTATCTTTCATTTTTCTTGTTCCCATAATACCTATAACCAAACTATCTAATAGAAATAACGGGATTGTCATTTTCAACTTTCATAATATAGCGCCGAGCGCTTTTATAATAATGTCATTACCAGCTTAATAATTTTGTGCCGAGCGTATTTATAAATTGTCATTACCGGCTTTCATATTTGGCACCGAGTGCCTAAATCCTCTGTTTGACATGCCAAACTATTCTCTATTCTAGTTCTAGCCTATATGTCTTTGGGCTTAACTATTTTTGTTTTAATTCTCAATATTTTAAAAAATGTCAATATTATTCAACTATCATAATCATGTTTATTTATTTTTGTTCTTTATTCCCATTATTATTGCACTAAAATCTCACACATAAATAATTTGTTAGACATTCATAACTACCATTAAAATAATTATTCACATTAATTATTATATATAATTATCACAACACATGAACAAATCCAATATTTCATTTTTTTATCTATGAAAAATCTCAGACCTATTTTTGGGCTTCATTTTTAGCCCATTTATAATTCGAATTTAGAGCTCTGTCCTTCTAACAATTTTTATCTTATTGTCTTAGATTTCAGATGCATCAAAAATCACTTAAATTCCATTTTTCTATCAAAAGTTATGGCTAACTGAATACTGCATCATCACAAATATTCCTGCCCAGAATTTTCTAGACAGATTCTAAATTTGAACTTCATGCATTTTTCTAGACAAATCTAGACATAATTAGATGTTATGGTGTAAATAAAAGTTAAAGCCCTGTGTCTTAGATTTCATTTCCAATAAAGAACATACAAAAAGGAGTTCCATAACTCAAGTTATCATCAAAATAGTTATGCCTGTTCCTGGAATTTTGTACCCGAGCCATCAATTGGCATCAATCCATATTCATCATTTGCATTCATTTTGATACTAAAATTTCCAGAATTACAACTACATTCATATGTTTCAATTATTTCACACCATTTGATCTCATTTCCATATAAAATATCAAAAACAACAACTATTTACATAACACATCAAACACACAATCATATTAAACTTTAACACATAATTACACACATATGAACATCATGTAAAATTTTTATCAATGAAGCACATACCTAATCAGCCTTGGTTCTTCCCTTAATCCTTCTTTTTCTTCCCTTATTAGCTAGCTTTCTCCTTTTCTTTGTCACCCTCTTGAGAGCCTCTCACTTGTTCACTTGTTTTTTCCTACACAACCATACCACATCTCAATTCCAATATCCATTTTCAATGTTTTTCATGTCTACATAGTATGCTAATGCTCCTAATATGTTTTACACCTTAATTGAGCTAAAATGTACTAAGGTTAAAATTTCCTCTTACTCTGTCATGGCTGCCCAAAAACTATATCCTAGTTTCCAATTCATTTTCTTCAATTCAACAGTCAAATCATGCTTCACTTATCACCAATTGTTGTGCTTCGATGCTAATTTCAATTTTTCCCAAAATTCTTTAACTATGGTAGCCCCTCATTCATCCATTAACATCATATTTTATTTAGCTTTTAAGCCATAAAATTATTAACTAACTTCAATTATCATTAATTCAAAGTTTAATTATACTTTCATCAACTAATCACAAACTTAATGTTCAATCTCGCAACATAACCTATATCTATCAACCCTAATCACATCTATCATCAATATGGATCTCAAATGGAAGGAAAAAGATTGAATTTAAGAAGAATAAACTAACCTTAAGTGTTCTCCAAGGTGGGCCAAAATTGCTCCTACTCTTCTCCCTTTTTCTTCTTCTTTCTTCCTTCCTTCTTGCTCCTTTGGTACCTTTTATGGTAAGAACTCCTTAATTCAGAATTTTCATCTCTCAAAACTATTTTTTCCTCACTATTAGCATGCTAGAAAAAGGAATAAAATGGGGATTTATGGGAGTGTAGATGGACGCCAAAGGTGAGGAGAAAAAAAGATGAAGATGACTTTATGGAAGAATGAGAAATTTGTTCTTCCTTTTTGACTTTTATACCTAAATTAAGAAGTTGATCCCACAAATTAAAATTAATCTTAATTCTTATTGGTTCATTAAGTTAATTGATCTTGATTAACATTTAAACTTTGAGAAAATTCATATTTGCCACATCTTCCTCCATATTCACACTTTTTTCCCAAACAATCTCCATAATACCAATTTTGTCCATAGAAAATTTTATTTTCTTCTAATTCTACCCCTAATCTTTTTAATTCCCAAATAATAATACCTTTAATTATTTTTTCTTATTATTAGTCATTTTTTATGGGTTCAAATTTAGACTCCGATTGAACCAATGGACCCCACTACGGTCACGCGCAATCGGTGCCTAAATCACTAGATGTTACAAATAGCAATTATATTACCCTTAGCATTATTTCTAAAGGTAACCTTATCACTATCTATTTGTTTAATTTCGGTGAATAGACTTTTATTACCAATCATATGTCTAGAGCATACATTATCAACAAGCCACACATTTTCACCTTTTGTGGATTTTAGACATACCTACAAGAAAATAAATTACATTTTTTTTATGTCCTTGGGGTTTAGCTTTGGAAGATTTCCAATGTTCATTCCATATCAAATAATGTAAATTAATATGACCATATTCCATACAATAATGACATGATTTAGTTTTAAGAAGTTATTGCCACATTGCATGAGGTTTAGGCCTCACTACTTTTAAGGGTGCATGATGTATACAAGAACATGTATATGTAGTGTGTGAATTTTTAAGTACATGCCTTTTATATATAAAAGTGTGATTGACTTTCTAAGGTCTACCTCTTGAGCCATGTGATCTTCCAGTATTCTTTCTTTGAATAGGGGATATGTGTTTGAGGTTTACTAGATTTAACAAATACAATACTAGGTGCAAATAATGTTAATGCTCCATTAAAACCTAGTTCATGTCTCATTGAGGGAGGTCTTTGTGAAATAATAAAAATATCTAAGTTTTCTTTCCCTTTGTGAAATTTTGAAATAAAATTTTGAAATTCCTCAACTTCATTTTTCAAACTATTATTTTCTTTAAGTAAGGTCTTATTTGAGGATCTTGAAGAAAATTCTTCCAATGATTTTTTAAGAGTATCATTAGAGGTTTTAAGTTCAAAATTTTCTTTTCGTAAAACTTCTAAATCTGTTTTTAACTTCGAATTATCATTTTTATGAATTTTATTTTTATTTATATATTTTTTAATTTAAGGTTCAAAACTTCTATAATACTACACTCATCATCATCATCATCATCAGCATTATCAATATCATCACAAAAGTGAAAGGAAGAACGACTTACCTCGTCTGTGAAATGATCCTCTGAAGCCATGAAGCACAGGTTGACCACCTCTTCTTTGTTGTCCTCATTTTTCATTTTATGTTGATGTTTAAATAGTTAGTGATTAGTTACTGAAATCCATCCCATATAGAAAAGAAAAGAAGCCTATATCAGGATTTATAAGGAATGTCACATCAATCTAATTTGAATTGATGGTGAAAATTTTTAAGAGAAATCTCCACATTTGACATTTATTTAAATGGTCAACGATAAGCACTCAGGCACTGATTTTAAAATTAATTAATATTATTAAATATCAGCTAGTTTTATGAATATTATGGTTGTGAAAGTGGTATAATGGCTAATAAGTGATTATTTAATGTTTATTAACCATTATACTTAATTTTTAAAGTTTGAAACTAACTTAAACAGGTGTCAAGACACTATATAAATAAATGTCTAATACTAGAATTCGAGTTAGTTACGCTTCTTCTTCTTCTAGCCTCTCTTTTCAACCTATACAACTAAATTACATTCTCTAACTTATTCTTAGGTGAGTTTAATTGATATGACCACCATTAAACTCAAGTGTATTTTGATATTTTTTGAGGAAATTGCTATCAAACTCAATTAGCAATATAATGGGGGAAAATTCTATAATACCCTCATATTCTACTCAATCGATAGTCAGACAAAAAGGTGCTATGAAAACTTTCTCTCAAAAACCTGTTTATAATATATAAAAGTAAGATACATTTTTTTTCTAAATCACATCTCAAGACATAAATAATTAAAATAAGCTTTGTCGACCTTACCAAAAAAAAACATTCATATTATATATACATTAAAGTTTTGATATACAAAAATTGTCATTAAAACCATTCATAAAGATCATGATCCTCTATGCATTCAAAATGTGGAATCGAAAATCAAAAGTACAAAAATATGTACGCCCGCAGTAAGTTCTTTGTTGCTTCATTGGTTTTAGGATTCTACTAGCATTAACCTTTATCTATAGGCTATATCCTATCTCCAGCAATAGTCTTTATATATGTGCAAGAGAAACAAACATCTCTTATGCTAAATACTAAACATAGTGGTGCATGCAAGTAGATAATAAACTATAGAACAAACAAACATTTATTTGTGTATATACAAGAATTCATGCACAAATTTCCATTATAAATAATATTAGAGCAATAAATATCATATCTAATATGTTAAAAATTAGTTCATACATTTAATTCCACAATTACATTTATCTCAATTTTATTCGTTCACAAGCCAATTTTTAGTAATATTAGTAATCTTTCATACCTTGTTCCAACCATTTTTTTCTTACTTTTATATATATGTTTTTCACATATTTTTCATCCTTTATTTTCATTTACTTGCCCAAAATGCCCAGATCTAACACTGGAAGATAAAAGGGGCATAAACGGACACTTGGCCTAATTAATTAGTGTCATCTAATATGAGACAATTAATGTCTAAGATAACGGGCAATAAATTACCTACGAGCGTTAAATGCCTACGGGTACAAAACCTATGGGTTTTACAACCTTTCATCTCTAGTTGACATGTCAACTTGTCTATCCACTCTAGTCTAAGTTAGACACATATATTTAGGCCCAGATACTTCTTTTCATATTCTTTTAGTATGATTATATATTATCAATATTTTTTCACATAACCTTGTTTTCTTTTTCTCATATTAAAGTCATACATGCTTTTTCTTTATCTTTCTTTTACATTATATATTTAGACACTCATTATGTCATATTTGACAACATATATCAAAATAGCATTCAAATAATATATGAATAAATTATGACATCATTGTTCACGTCCATGACAAAACTGTGCCAAATTGCTTCACAATAGTTAATAAATGTATCCAACCCATGAATAGTTCTAAAACTTCTTCCTAGTATCCAACCTATGAATAGTTCTAAAACTTCTTCCTAGTCATGACACAAAATTTACACCCATGAATCAATGAGGGATATCTTCACGCCTATGGCACTCTGTTTTGTTCCAAGTCATGAACAAATATGGTGGGAATAGTACCCTTTCCATGTATGGTTCGCAACTATGAATCTGTGATTCACGCTCGTAAACAGAGTTGGAAAACCTATTTTCCCACTTCAAATTTCACTCAAGGCATACCCAATCACTCCCAAACCTATTCTAACCCATCTCAACACAACCAAGAATTCATTTAAAGTTCCAATTCACATTTATAACACATTCACAATCATTCTTCATATTACTAATGCAAACTTTATATATATCACATGCAACAATCCAATTCCACATTCATGCATAAACCCTAATCATTCCTATTAAATTCTATTCCATATGCAATTTGCTCAAGTCAACTCACTTAAAACATAACTTTACATGTAGTTCTATTTCAACATACAATAGCGTATCACAAAATATAGCTTATTGGCTAAAAAGCATGTATATATCTCAACCTTTATTCTTTTGGCCTTTAGGCCTCTTTTCTTTTTCCCTTGTCTTTCCTTGCTTCTTACTGGCAATTTTGGACACAGCACAATTAAATAATACAACATGACATAAAAAAATTTTGACACAATATGAATACACCTAATTTATTTATGATACGATTAAGTACATTTAAAAATAAATAAAATATTTAATTATTCAATTATATGTTAATATTTTTAAATATTTGTATAAATTTATACATGAATAAATTTACAATATATTATATTTTAATTAATTATATTAATATATGTGAATAAAAATTAACAAATTATTTATAATTTATATTTATAATAATTGTATAGATAATTAAATGCTTAAATTTTATTATAATAACAAATTTTATTTTTCTCACATACATGTATGTTTATATATATGTTATATCATACCAAATTATTAATACATTATAAAAATTAACATATATTTATGAATTATTAACTTTAGTTGTTTATAATTCTATATGTGTATGTATATATATCTATAAATATGTTACACTATTATGCGATACAAAATGATACGTTTAAATTAATACAAATAGCGATACAATACGATTACACGTGAAAGACACAAATTATCAGTTCTATTTCTTACACTTGTTTTTCTTCTAAAGAAGTAACTATCACAAGCAAAAACCTCCTCAAAACTCTTTCTTCCTCAAATCCAAACCATCTCTCAACTTTCTCTCTCCTCAACTAAAATCCTAAATTCTCTTTCTTTATACAACTTGAGTTTGGCTCAATTAACCTATCTAATCTTAACCTCTTCTCTTTTTAAGGTCTGTAAACATTCTTAGCACTCTTTTCCATCTTCAAAACCCTCCAAAAATCTAACTTCCACTATAAGTCACAACTCACAAACACAAGCTCCAAAAGAGTCTATAACACACTTTTTGTTAAGAAAGAAGTTTCCACTTTGTTCCCTCTATGGCAAAACCAAGGAGATTCCCTCTCTCCTCTTTCCAAGCATTTTCAGCTCTTTTGGTCCTTCTTAAGCTTCCTCCAAATCCCTTTGTGCATGAAAACACATTTTCTTGGCTTTTCTCACTTTTCTCACTTTTTCTTTCTAGAATGGAGCTTTGGTTATGGAGATTGGGAAGAACGTGCAAGGGGCCTGGTTTGCAGAAAATTAAGTGTAAAAATGAAGGGAAGAAGAAGGAAGAAGAAAAGAAAATGAAGAGAAGAAAATCTTGATGGAGGGTTACACATTTGACCTTAGGTTAAGATTTTTATCTCAAAATTAACATGTTAATTGATAAGCTTTAAGGGATATTTTCTTCCCCTCTCATGTCCGGCCACACCATAACAAAAATGTGTTTAATTTTGTTTAACTAACAAATATCCAATTTAGTTCTCCAATTTTTATCAATTTGCACTTTTATCCCAAAACTTTCTAACTTTTTTTTACCTAGGTCCCTCATTATTTTTTTTATCACTTTCTCACACATTATTCACTATATTAAACACTTCCATAAATTATTTATCTTTTTTCCAATTAAAATCCGAATTTATATTTCAGTCGTTTCGATGTGCTAATTTTGCGATTCAGGGTATAAATTAGCAGATATGACAAATTCTCTTAAAGAGTGTGATTATACACAATCAAAATACAAAGCCTTCATTGTTTCATTGTTTTTTCTAACAGTTGATAATAATTATTTTTTTCCCTTATATCTAAGGGTTCATATTGATGACTGTAATTATATTATTCACGCAGAAATCATTCAATATTTATCCAAGTTTCTGCTTGAACATACATAAAGATTAATCATTTCATTTAACAGCGGATTCACGGTGTGTGGGTGGCCTTCGCCAGCATTGGCTTACGTCACTAAAAATTTTAAAGACAAATTTAAATCGTTTTTATATAATTTCATTTTATTCTTGCTCTTACATATTAACTCACATAATTGGATGTTATAGTTTGTTCTTTTGAAATTATATCCTATTTTTTCACTTAATGTCATTGATTGAAAAGAAATTAATTAACTTTAAAGGCATTAATAAATAAATAAAATTATTTAGGTTTTTTTAAATCTTTGACACATTCAAAAATTGATATGATCTTATCAATCTCATAATTTTTATTTTGTAATAATAATCCATTTTATATAATTAATACTTTCTTTTTATTCATTCAATATGAGTTATTATGAGATTCATGTAAATGATATACTCTCGAAAAAATAAAAAGATATCGATTTGATACCGATCAAATCTCAAAATATATATAATTTTGTTTTGATCTTTAAACTGTATATTTTGTAAATATCAAACTTCTCAATTTTTATTCCTTAATATTAAATTTTTAAATTTTTTTATTTTGATATAATTAAGTGAATTTTTCTAATTAAAAATAAATGAAATTATTATGTTATGTTTATATATATATATATATATATATATATATATATATATATATAATACTACGTCATGGACGAAAAAAAATGATAGGCAACCATTTGTAAGCTTCAACAGATTATGTCGTCTCAGCTCGATCTCTCTCTCCACTTTCAGCGAGCTGGTGTTTTTTGACACCAATTATGTCTGGATCACTAACTAAGAATTTCTATTCAGTTTCATAAATTAAAAAATAAATTAAATCAAAAGAAGCACAATGCATGGGATTATTAATCGATTCCATATTTTTGAAACAACATATGGAATTATAATTTATAACGCATTATTTATCTCTGTCACTCTCTTTTTGGTCAGAGAGTCATACATGGACGTTATTGATATGTTTTATAATCCTTGAAATAAAATATATTTTTCGGTAAAAAAAAGAAATAAATAAAAAATGTTTATCTCAATTGAACTCCAATATTATTATTATTATTATTATTATTATTATTATTATTATTATTATTATTATTATTATTATTATTATTATTATTATAAAGTGAAGAAAATAAAGACCGGAGAAAATAAAGCATTTATTTTATATAAATAATGGGCTTACAAATAAAAACAAAAATTTTGTTTAGTGTAAATGTGGCTATAATTAGGTTCCCATATCTTAAAAAATTTTGAGGATAACATTTTCAGTTTCACCATATAAAATACTTCCAAATTCAATGAGTATCTGTTGTTTTTAATGTTGCAAAATTCAATTCCTATTTTTATATATGGTCAAGGTAAAAGACTCTGCTTGTGGAAATAATTTTCTTCTTTTCTTTGTGTCTTTTGCATTTCTAGAGGATTAATATGTATAGCTTTACGTGGAGCAAATTAGCTTTAAAAAATACTAGTTAGTGTTTTATGAAATAAGTTTTTAGTTTAGAAAATTGAAAAATTAGTTCACATCTTAATTGTTTTCTATCTTAAATTGAAGAAAAAAAGAAAAAGAAAAACCCTTAAGTGAATGTGTAGTTTATAAAATACGCATGTAATTGAGATTTTATATTCCTCATCTGCTTTTTCCTTGGAATTGCAAAGTTTGATCGCCCCCCATATTGATATTTGTAGGTATCTATCCTATAAAATAAATCAAATTATTTAGATTTTAAAAAAAATCAAGGTGCTTATTTGAATTTGGGTGAAAATATACCCTCCACTGTAGGATTGACATATATATATATATATATTAATTAATCTTATGCATGTTTGTCAATAATAATAATAATAATAAACTTATGCATGAATAAGATTTTAACAAGTGTCATTTTTTTATCTCTACTTTTTTAAACAATTGGACTTTTAGCTATTTGACACGTGAGTTTTTAATTTTCTTTTCTACAATCAATTGCTCCAATATGATTTATAAATTGTCTTTTCTTTTATTAAATGACAAGTCTTTTCCTCCGAAATCAACGATTACATCCTGTCAAAACCAAAAATTATAAATAATTGTAACTTTTCAAAATTCAACATTTGCAACCTTTCAAATTTTTGATATGTGAATTAAATGATATTGTTGATCTAAAATTAAAATGAAGAGTTACTCGTATATCTGTTGAGTATTAGTTTGTAGAAAATAAAGTTTTATTGAATTTGATAGACAAACACTTAGTCTCATTTTAAGGTACTTTAAATGTTTTTAAAATAGCGACCCCAATGCATATTATTACTTGTAAAGAAAATTTTGTGATTGTGTTTGGACTTTAGCGACTACAACTCTCATAAAGCCAAATGTGCTGGAAAAACAGTAGAGTTTGCGATCTGAAATGTGGCTTTGAAGATTGGATACGAAAGAAGAATCATTATCGCCAAACAAAATAGCAACTGCAATTTTCATAATGGGAAGACCACTAAGACGGCCTATCCAAATCAAGCAATGTGTCTAAGAGATTTAAGAGATACAAATTTTGCAACCAAAATGTGGAGAATTGCAATTGCTACGTACTGCAGCTGAGGCAAAAATCTCGATTGGATAGAATGGTTGTTGGTGGACAGCGCGGCCGTAATAATGGTCGGTGACAACAAAAACCTGATCATGATAGCGAAAGGCTTACCACGAAATTCATGCAGAGCATACTATTGCGAAGCTGGCCAACCAAATCCAGCCACGTGTCAATAGTCGTTGGAAGATGATGAAATTACGACTGCAATTCTAAGTTTGATAGAACATTAATTGTTGCAAAAACTAGCTGTTGGAATAGGAAGTTAATGGATTTTATTTGTAAGGACTCATGGGAGGTTTAAGACTGTAAATACCCTCCAAAAGCATATTGAAGATAATAAGAATAATCTCTCAAGTATCCAAATTTTTTTAGTTTATTTTTCCATCTTTGGTAATTTTGTTATTGTATTCAAGAAAGGAAATTTTGAGTGTTAGCCTTAAATACTTAGAAAAAAAGATTTGACAGTTAGCTTGAATAAAACTCTTGTTGTAAGGGTTAGGAGTTAACTTAAGAAAAAACTCTTGTAAGGGGTTTAAATGTGAATCCTTAGAAAAATACTTGTAAGAGATTTTTAAACGAGTTTTTGGAAAAACTCAAATTGGGATTTTAGAGTGAGCTCTATTTAGAAAACTCTAGGTGAATTTGAGTGTGAGTCTTGAAAACACTTATGAGGTTGGTGTTAAAATTGGAAAATACCTTGTTGGGAGTGAGTTAAGAAAGCTCTATCATGTATTCTAGATGAAGAATAAAGAATAATACCAAATAAAATTAGAGAGTGGATGTATGTTTAGTTAACACTTGAATCGCTATAAAAATTATCATATCTGTCTATTTTCTCTATCTTTTACTTATTACTTGTTATCTCCATACAATCATTGCCCGAGAAATAACTCTTGTTCAAAACATTTTGAAATAAAATTTGTTTTGCATAAATCAATAATATTACAACCTCTCAAAATTGCAATAATATAAATTATTGTCTACTTAAATCTTCCTAAAATATAAAAAAAAAATCAATAATTGCAACCTTTCACCAAAAGCTTCGAAAACTTGCACCAAGTGTATTTTATATTAGAAAATCCAACATAATAAAACGCATTATTAAGTAAATAGTATTAAAATTGGATGCATTTAAAGAGTCATATTTGATATTAGTCTAAAATGATTTAAGCATTTCACCACAATTATAATCTTGTATTATTATAGATATATTTTAAGTCTATAGTCAGTAATAGCCTTCTTATATCTATATCATCATATTAAAATTTTGTGGGTTTAGAGAGTTCAATTTGATCATTATAGATTTACTATGGGTCTAAAATGATTTAATTCATTTTAAAGTTAATTTGACGGTAATCATAAGATCTTATTATATCATTTAAACTTCCTATGTGAGATTATCTCTAACAAATAGTGCATTATTTTGAATTTAATTTATTAGGGTTAGGCAAGTAAAGAAAATCTCAAAGGGGAAACCAAAAATCAGTCATAATACTGCAATAGGGGAAAAAACACAGAAAATTTAACAGCACAAAAGATATATGTATAAAAAAATATTTTATTATTTTCTAGGTTTTGTTAGTTTTATTTTTTTTTTTTTTGCGTTTAATTTGAATTTTAAAAGGAAATGATGATAATGATTGTCGACCCAATCCCGTACTTGGCTACTTGGACAAATAAATTAAGGTTGGTAATTAACTTTTCTAGCACATCCATTCTTTTATTTGCTTTTAATTTATATATTGTTTTGATAAAGATGAAACAAATATTATCGTGTATAAGAATATATTATTTGTTATTATTGTTTCCTTTTATTTATATATAAACATTTAAGGAATTTTGATTCCTCCCTAATTGAAATATTGAGCTTTGATTTTCTTTACTTAATTTAATTTTGTTATATATATATATATATATATATATATATATATATAAGTTGTATTTCCACACTTCACGGTAAGAAAGAAAAATAAATTTAAATTTTTTACTAAAATTTGAATTTGTAATTAAAGAATTAATTATTTTAAAAAGAGAAAAATTAAAATTGCTTCATGATATAAATAAAAGTGGAATTTTTTTAGTCTTTTATTAAAATTTAATTAGTGATTAAATAATTTTTTGTAATTAATACAATATTTTAGTAGAATTAAATTTTTAATATATTAATAGAAGATAATATCAAATGTCAATTATTATCATTGATATATATATATATATATATATATATATATAATCTTTTTATTAAAACTTCTAATTTAATTGTTCAAAATTAAAATATAATATATATATATATATATATATATATCAAAATTCTGTAAATAAATAAATAAAAGAGATGTCAAACTCTTTATAGAGAGCGCTATTAATGAAAATTGGAGGAAAAATACATGTTAAATTGTGAATGCACTTATACTTTTAATATTGACTTATCATACACATTACTGACGCAAAAGGAAAATATGAAAGAAGAAAAATTATTACGGGTCAAGTTTGATGCCTTCTATTCCATTGATTGTTATACTATATTTCTTTCCTTTTTAAGCTACGCTCTTATCTACGAATTTCTATACATTATTTTTTTGGGGGGAACAAATATATTGATTTAATAATAAGTCAAATTCATTAATATATTTTAGAATATCGTTACATACTTTAAATTTTAAGTATCTATAAATATTAAATAAATTATTTATTATATTTCACTCATAATGCGGAAATAAGTATACATATGGAATGCAATTCAATTAAATTTTCCAAGGGAAGATATTGTTATTCAAATTTTTATTATAACTTTAATATACAATTTTCAATCATTAAACTATATTAATTTTTTTAAATATTAAAGTAATTACGTTAAAATTTCAATGACTTATTATATAAGTATACTCTATAGTTCTTCTAAAGAAAAAAAAAAGTATACTCTATATATGTTTCATCTATATTATATATAAATTTCTTTTTAAAAAATCATTCTTTCGGTATAATTCAGTAAAATAAGTCAAATTCTAAGTTTGATATTGTTTGATCTTCAAAACCCTACTAATTCAAAGTTAAGAGTGAATGATAAACCATATTATTCTCAGTCTTCTGTGAATAGTGGAAAAAGTATCTGAAAGAAAGAAATTTGGAGAATCATGAATATAAAAATATAACTTACATATCTCCGATTTTCAAAATAGAACAACGAAAATTTCACTCTTTAAAAATTCTGAATGTAAAACATTTGGATAAAAACATTAAAAATGAAAACATATGAACATTGTGCGTAACACAGCCATCCAAGCATCTACCCAACTGGGTCGTTATATTCAGAGTTCATAAATAAGTACAGAGGAGAAATTAGAAGTAAATCTCGTGAGACACTTTAAACCAATCTCTCTCTTCATTCTTGGTAACTCCTAAATCAATACCTAGTTGCAGAAAACAGATATATATATATAGATATATAATGATAACCATCTGATCTTCTTGCTCATGGGATGCCATTTCCTATTGATTCTTACACTTTTATGAGGCCTACAAATACTGGGTTTGATGGTTCTTAATGTGTGTTTTTTTTAATGAATGTGTTTGCTAGTGGTTTGATGGTGGCTGGTTATGTGTTTCAATTCTACTTAAGAGCATCTGCTGGCAACTCAGATGGTGAGGAAGGGAAAATGACGATAAAGAAAGAAAAGGATGGATGGAAAATTGATTTCTCAGGTGAAAAACCAGCTACACCATTACTGGACACGACCAATTACCCAGTTCACATGAAGAACCTATCCACACAGGTAAAAAAGTTAACAAAAAATAATTAAATAAATAAATAAAACAGGATATTTATCTTTTATCTTGTTTAAGAAGATCGTTATCTTACGGCTAGCTAGACTCGCTTTGTCTTATGCTATATATTTCTGTTTGTTTCCTGCGAGAATGTATTTTAAAATTTCCTACCTTTATTCTTTCTTTTTGGTTCTTGTATTGGCAACTTTCAGGATCTTGAACAACTAGCAGCAGATCTTAGGGCAGATATTGTTTACATGTATCAAAAACAGGAGGGCATTTGAGTTCAAGCTTAGGAGTGGTTGAGCTATCAGTGGCTCTGCATCATGTATTCAACGCCCCTGATGATAAAATCATATGGGATGTTGGTCATCAGGTAGAGACAAACAAGAAAATTGAAGAAAAAAAATGTAGAATGGCTTGTGAATCAGAAGTTTTTGATATATGGTTTATGACCAGAAGCTCAATTTTGCAGGCATATCCACATAAAATTCTAACAGGAAGACGGTCTAGAATGCACACCATAAGAAAAACTTCAGGGCTTGCAGGATTTCCTAAAAGAGATGAGAGTGTTTATGATGCTTTTGGTTCTGGACATAGTTCTACAAGCATTTCGGCTGGTCTTGGTATGTGCATCCCTTAGTATTGAGAAGTTTAAATATAAATACAACCAATTTCAGTAATCTAATATGCACACAAATACCCAGTGAATTCATCTTAATAAATATTGCAATTTCTAAACATTAACAATCAAATGTGCTATTAAAATTCTCTATGAAATTCAAAATATATGCAGGAATGGCAGTTGCTAGAGAATTACTAGGGAAGAAGAACAATGTCATTTCTGTAATTGGAGATGGAGCCATGACAGCAGGACAAGCATTCGAGGCGATAAACAATGCAGGATTTCTTGATGCTAATCTAATTGTTATACTGAATGACAATAAGCAAGTATCTTTACCCAATGCTACACTTGATGGCCCGGCAACTCCAGTTGGAGCCCTTAGTAGTGCTTTGACCAAGCTCCAAGCAAGCACCCAGTTCCGCAAACTTCCTGAAGCTACTAAAGTAAATTTTCATATACTTCTATATTCCTGTTATGGTCCTCAGATATAATTTCACTATCAAAGTTTATCTTATTAGGGTTTTTTGGTGTTCTAGAGTATGACAAAGCAAATTGGTGGGCAAGCATATCAAGTTGTAGCAAAGGTGGATGAGTATGCAAGAGGAATGATTAGTGCTTCCTGGTCTACGCTCTTTGAGGAGTTAGGATTATATTATATTGGTCCAGTGGATGGGCACAACATTGAAGATCTAGTGACCATATTTCAGAAAGTAAAAGCATTGCCTGCTCCAGGACCAGTTCTGATTCACATTGTGACAGAGAAGGGGAAGGGCTATCCCCCAGCTGAGGCAGCAGCTGATAAAATGCACGGTGAGATTTTAACTTAATTTGCTATTCTTGCTGTTGTGAATACCTGAGAAGATCCTTATTCTTTCATCTGCTCAGGTGTTGTCAAGTTTGATGTTGCAACGGGGAAGCAGTTCAAGCCAAAATCCTCTATACTTTCATATACACAATACTTTGCCGCAGCTCTGATCAAAGAAGCTGAGGTAGACAACAAGATTGTAGCCATTCATGCTGCAATGGGTGGTGGGACTGGTCTCAATTATTTCCAGAGGAGGTTTCCAGATCGCTGCTTTGATGTTGGCATAGCTGAGCAACATGCTGTTACATTTGCAGCCGGCTTAGCCACGGAAGGGCTCAAGCCATTCTGTGCTATCTACTCTTCCTTCCTCCAACGAGGATATGATCAGGACATGACAAATTGACAAACTAAAAGTAAATCCGTTTCTGTAATGATTCACAGTAACTTTAATATTGGGAATAAAGGTGTAACATGATGTGGACCTTCAAAAGCTACCAGTCCGCTTTGCCATGGATCGAGCTGGTTTGGTTGGAGCTGATGGACCTACCCATTGTGGAGCTTTTGATATCACATACATGGCTTGCTTGCCCACCATGGTGGTCATGGCTCCTCTGATGAAGCTGAACTGATGCACATGGTTGCCACTGCAGCAATAGATGACAGACCCAGCTGTTTCAGGTTTCCAAGGGGCAATGGAATAGGAGCAGCTCTTCCTCCTAATAATAAAGGGATCCCACTTGAGGTTAGCATAAGCAATCAACTTACAGAATTACATACAAAATAACACTAATAGTCCTAATAATAGGAATCATGTAAATTGCATAAGTGTGGAAAAAAGTTATAGCACTAATAGTCCACAAAGGTCATACGACTGTTTAAGAGAAATTTTAGTTATTTATTTAAACTATAATAAAAATAAGTATTTTAACAAAGTATTAATTAATCATATTCTTATATTAGGCCCTCAACAAGAGGAAGAATGACAAAAGAAGACAAGCTCCAAATTTTAGATTTTAGAAAAGTTCCATTGAGGTTTGTACATATATGCATTTTAGTTTGTTTTATTGCATGCTTGTGTGTTAATTGAATAAATTGCATATTTGAATAGTGTATTAAAATGTATAAATATGAAATGGCTAACAAGGGATAAGATGACCTGCCAGAAAATATAAATGAGGGAAAAAAATATGTAGGTGGCATATAAAATATGATAAATAAGATGTTAAAGAATGTATGTATATATATATGGTGGTTGTGATAGAAGGTTTGTAAAACCTATATATAAACATTGAATTATTGATAAAATGTTGTGTGATTATCATAACATGCGACTTAAGTTGAGGATTAAATGAAATGAATTGAGTGTTTAATTAATGAAATTTCGTGTTAATGCATGTATAGACATATGGATGAATAATTGATTAATAAAATGTAGAAAAATTTTGGTTTAAGATCGTAAATGTGTATTAAGGGGTGTGAATGTAGAATATGTAACATAATATATTTTTCAATATGGATTAGTTTACGATTGATTAAAAATGTGATAATTATTAATGGTAATTATTGAATAATTATGACAATAAAGAGTGAAGTTAGAAAGTCATGTATAACATATGTATTTGATATGAAAAGAGAGGTTATATGACATGCTTGGACTCATAAAGATATTATAAATTTTGGTTATGTATTAAAATATTTGTTGGCTTTGATTGTATGGAAAACTAATTAAAATATGTCAATATTACTTAAATGGTTATATATAATGGAATATCATATGATTATACGATTTTAAAGTTTTATAATCATATTTTCATTATAAATATAAAGGGAATATTGAGTCCAGCAAATTAATATATAAAGAAAATAAATAAGTAATAACTTTAATTGGCCAGTTCTTAACTTGTGGACTAATTAGCGATAAATGGTGCACCACTGCGGGGGCATTACAGTACTGATATTGATATGGTTTAGAAACAGAGTGGTGATAGCTCTGAGCGCACTCATGCCCTAATTGTACACAGATGATGTGATTATACTTGGTCATGAGGCTTAAGCTCCGCAAACGCTCTTGACTTGAGATTATAGTAATTAGCGTGCTTAAGCTCTGCGAGCAGTCCTACTACACGCCCTATATCCAGACAGTCTCGGAATGAGATTTGGGCTATTTATATTAAAATATTATATATAAATTAATTAAAAGACATACATATACACGTTGAGGGATAAATGTGTGAGATAGCATGAATTATAAATATTTATTAAGGAAAGTTAAATTTATAATTGAGGTGTATATATATATTATCAATGAATTTAGTAATATTATATAGGAATGTGTTTGTTTATGTATAAGGTATGTTGGATTATTGTGAACTGCATTACGAATTATCTACTATGCAGTTTTGACAATTGTATATTAAAACATTTAGACTTATATGGATTAAGATTTGAGTTAACTAAACTAAAATAATTTTTGAAAACCAATTAAATTAAAATGAGTTATGGAAACTAATTAAATTAAAATAATATGAAAGAAAATTTTATTTAAATTAAGTCTATATGTGGAAATTTAATAAATAATTTAAAGGATATGGTAAGAAAGGTAATAAAATATGGAAACATAAGAGGAGGTAGAATGTTTAATATTTTATATATTACATATGGTTGAATATATGCAATTCATGTTTTGATGCAAATATAATGATAATATAATGAAACATAAATTTTATTTTAATATAATATTTTCTAAATTTTTATGCAATGATTTATTTAAATTATGTCATGATTTTTATGACCCATATTTGTGTGACTGCATGAGAAAACTTAAATATTTATAAGTACCACTAAACTAGAAATGGTTTAGCGTGAATTTTTTCTACGCAAAAACTGGAGCTTGCAAATAGTAAACTATGAAGTTTATAGAGAAAGTACAAGTCCATACAAGAGGAGACGCATCAGAATTGGTTGAGGGTTGGATGCATATTATTTTTGCATTTTATTCATTATAATGCATATGGATTTGGTAGACATGTCTAGTATATAGTTAAGAATATATCTTGTATTTTGGTATTATATCTATATAGTTATATGTAAGGTAAAAAATCATTAATTTTAATAGTTATAATGAAGTATAATATTTATGTAACGGGATGGTGTATTTTGATAATTGAATTCATATGTATATTCGAATATATATATATATATATATATATATATATATCAATTAAGTTATTAAATGAAAATTTTAAACTTAGACTAGTTTCATTTAGCTTGTTGGTGTCATTTGCTTATGTAATGGGATTATTCCTATTATATAGGTGAGATGTCACAAATTCATCCTTATTAGATTGGAAGTTGACATCGGTATACTTGCTCACAACAAGATCTTCATCTTCATATATTAAAAATACATCTTTAGTCCTTCTCAAGTACTTAAGAATATTTTTGACAGCCATCCAATGATCCTTACCAGGTTCCAATTGGTATTTGCTCATGACACTCAAAGCATATGATACATGGAGTCTTGTACATAACATAACGTACATGATTAATCCTATAGCTGAAGCATATGGAATCAAACTCAAGTTGTCCTCTCATCTTGTATCTTTGGACACACAGACTTTGAGAGAGTAATCCCATGGATCATAGGAATATATCCTCCCTCAAACTGCTCCATGCTACACCTTTTTAACATCTTGTCTATGTATGTAGACTGTGAAAGATCAAGCAATCTTTTAGATCTATCTCCATAAATCCTTATCCCCAAAATGTATATTGTTTTTCCAAGATCTTTCATAAAGAAATTCTTGAATAACTAAATTTTAACTTATTGTAAGGCTGAGACATCAATTTCCATTAGTAATATGTCATCTACATACAACATAAGGAATACGATTGCACTCCCACTAACCTTCTTGTACATATAAGGTTCATATGAATTTTGTAAGAAACCAAATTATTTAATTGTCTCATCAAACTGAATATTCCAACTCGTAGATGCTTACTTTAATCCATAAATGGATCTTTGAAGTTTTCATATCATTTTGCCATTTTTTGATATGAAGCCTTCTGGTTGTGTCATGTGCACATCCTTAGTTATATTTCTATTAAGAAAAGTCGTCTTCACATTCATTTGTTATATCTCATAATTATAATGAGCAAGAATGGCTATGAGTATCCTTATGGATTTAAGCATAGCTACTGGGCTAAAAATTTCATCATAGTCAATTCCTTGTCTTTAATGATAACCTTTAGCTACAAGTCTAGCTTTATAGGTAACCACATTACCATCCATGTCAGTTTTCTTTTTGAAAATCCACTTGCACCCTATAAACTTTATCCCTTTGGGTGGATCAACCAAAGTCCATACTTAGTGTTCATACATGGAATCCATTTCTAACATTATGGTTTGAAGTCATTTGTCAGATTCTGAACTATTCATAACTTTTTCATTGGCTGTAGACTTATTATTTTCTATGAGTAATATATCGTTCTATTCATTACTGAGAAATTCATATCTCTCTACAATAGTACGTATCCTGTTTGACCTATGAAGCTCTTATGCTTCAAAAGGTTGAGTTGTTATATCATCTATATGAATAACAGGCTTGGATTCTGACAGTTGATCAATGTATGCTTGAGCATCTTGAACTTAAGTTCAATTTTGCTCCCAGTATCTCATTTTAGAAGAAATTCTCTCTCTACAAAGATAGTATGCCTTGAAAAAAATACCTTTTCGTTCCAATGGGTGGTAGAATTGATATCCATATGATGCTTTTGGATATCCCGTAAACAAATATCAGTCAAACTTGGCTTGCAGCTTATCTGATATTGTCCGTTTCATATAAGCAGGACAACCCCAAACTCTAATGTAAGAAAATGTGGGCTTCTTGTTATTCTATATCTCATATGGAGTAGTATCAACTAACTTCAAAAGGACTTCATTTAATATATAAATAGCAGTCTCTAGTGCATAACCCCAAAAAGATTTAGAAAGTTCTGCAAATCTCATCATAGACCTTACTATGTCAACAGGGTTCAATTTCTTCTTTTAGCACACTATTGTGTTGTGGCATGTAAAGTGGAGTCCATTGAGATAATATCTCATTATCCCTAAGATAATCTACAAACTCTTGGCTCAAGTATTCACTTCCTTAATCTGATCGACGTGTTTTAATACTTTTGCCAAGTTGTTTCTCTACTTTATTTCTAAATTCTTTGAACTTTTCAAAAAATTTAAATTTGTATCTTATAAGGTACATATACCCATATCATAAGTAGTTATTGATAAAACTAATGAACTAGATGAAACCACTTTTGGCGTGTGTGGATATTAGACCTCATACATCTGAATGTATTAAGTCTAAAAGTTCATTAGCACATTCACCTTTTCCTTTGAAGGGTAATTTAGTCATCTTGGCTAATAAACAAGATTCACATATGTCATATGATTCATAATCAAATGACTCCAAACTACCTCTCTTGTGTAGCTTAGTCATATGTTTCTCACTTATATTACCAAGGCGACAATACGATAAATAAGATGATTTCAACATATCATGTTTTTGCCTTTTACTATCATTGATGTTTAAAATTGGATTTGACATATCTAATATGTATATTCCATTGCATAATGTATTGCTAGCATAAATAATACCATTCAAAATAACAGAACAACAATCCTTACTAAAAGCTAACTGGAAACCATCTTTATTTAAACTAGAAACAGAAATAATATTTTTATTCAAAACAGGTACATAATAACAATTATCCAAATTTAATATAAGCGCGCTAAAGAGGGTCAATACATAAGTTCCTACAGCTAATGCAGCAACCCTTACTCCATTTCCAACTTGCAAGTTTGACTTTCCTTTATCGAGATGCCTATTGTTTCTTAGGCTCTGCATATCAGTGCATATGTGTGAGCCACAACTGGTATCTAATACCCATATATTGTTATTGAAAATAGTGTTTATCTCAATGAAAAAAATACTTGAAGTAAATGGGACATCAGATGCCTTCTTCTTCAAGGACTCCAAGTAGGCCTTGCAGTTTCTCTTCCAATGGTCATCCTTGCACAATGGAAGCATATCCTCTTTGGAGCAGTCTCTTCAGTCTTCTTCTTGGCCATGCCTCTCTTAGGTTTCATGGAATTTTTCTTCTTCTTAAGGTTTTTCTTCTTAGAACCATAATAGTCCACTAGCATCATAGTCTTACTGTCCTTCTTGATAGATGGCTCAGTTGTCTTGAGCATGTGTATCAACTCAAAAATAGTAGTGGAGATTTGGTTCATCCTATAGTTAAACACAAAATGTGAATAACTATTGGAGAAACCAGTTAGAATTAAATCAATACTTTATTCATGGTCCATCACAAATCCCAAGGTGGAAAATCTCTCAATATAGTCATTCATCTTCAGTGCATATTGCACTGAAGATGTCCTCCTAACCATTTTAGTGTGAAAAAGTAGCTTTGAAGTTCAAACCTTTCTGAATGTTCCTGCTCATCAAAAAGCTCGCATAGATAGTAGACTATGGAATAAGAATCCATAGCCTTATGCTGCTTTTGTAACTCAACTAACATAGTAGCAAGCATGATGTAGCTTGCTATCTCACTATCATCAAGATATTTTTTATATGCCTTATGAACATCTTCAAAAGCATTAGCAACAGGGGGATTGGGGGGGTGCCTCATCTAGGACATAATCAATCTTTTCGAATTTAAGAACTATTCTCAAATTTCTTAGCCAATCCAGAAAGTTTGGCCCAATCAACTTATTTGATTCCATTAGTGATCCCAAATTCACACTTATTGTCATGATAAAGATTCTAGTAACCTAGATGTAAAATAAAGCATGTTAGAATGTACATGAAAATGCATATTTATTAGGTCTTTAATAAATCGTATTATAACTCCCACTATTTTATTGTGAATTCATAGTCCTCATGATGAACCCAAGAGAACCTATATGGAAGTTATCCTAGTAGATCGTTATCCAACTAGCTAAGAATAACCTTGAGGCAACTCAACAAGTCATCCTTAGTTTCGTTGGTAGGTATCTAATCCATACTAATTGCATTATTCCTGTGACTATCGAATCTTGTGTTATCAACTAATTGATGTGTGCACATATATTAAGCTATCAACTCTTGATATGTGTGTATCTCATGTACACAAACCTAATTTCACCTCCAATAACAAGCTAATGATATCAATTAACTCCAACCAATTAATCATGAAATCTAATTTCAATGGTTCAAACATATTCTTATAGAGCGAGCTTAAGACAACTCAATAATTCTAATTATAGAATAACTCTAGTTCTCTCCATATTAATGGAAGGCGTAAGACTTAATTGTTTATTTAGCGAGGTATTTCTTTGTCAAGTCTCATCAGGTTATTATTGCATGCTTTTATATATCATACATTCATCACATGGATATGTAAAGACAGTTACATTGACTATATGGCATGATTATGAACATACTAAAGTCAATCTCTTAAGCTAAAGAGAGATTGACTAGGTCTTACCTTGGTATATACATGAATTTACAACCCAAAATAGAAATCAAATTCCTATTTCTAAGTGTTCTTGTTTAGGGCACTACCTCATTTGCTTCTTACTCTTTTGTATCTCTTTTCAATCCTAATCCTATGTAATCTAATTACATATTTCAAAGGATAGAAAATCTCAATTTATATTTGTGGAAAGTAAGTTGATAAGAGATATACAAGAGAAAAATATAAAGGCGGGGACATACATACCTTATATACCATAAAATAAAATAATTTCATACATTCTCAATTACATTGGGCCTAAGTCCATAGTCATCTATCATGTCATTACATGCATCCCTAACATGCATTCTTTAATGCATAAATTTTTTTTTTCTATAACATTCTATAACATCATTTAATGAATATGCAAATCGGCATTGAGGCCTTTATTGCAACATAATATATTGCATATTTTAAAACTTAAACTTTACATCTAAAAGTTTACGAGTTATATTCATTTACACATCTTATAATCATCCCTAAGTAATTATACATGTACAAACATATAAGTCTAAAATGTAGATAACATGATCTTATGTTCGTGTGAAATGCAATGAGAGAGAATGATGAGGCTCAGCCGGTGACCTGTATTCCATGCCTTCTATGTGCCTATCAAAATGAGTTGTCACTTTTCTCTACCTAAAAAATGAGTTGGCTCAGTATGGATAATCATCAAATACGCTCTAGAGTACCAAGCAACTCATAGTAACAAATTACAATTATACACCATAGATATTATGTATTCCATTTAATTTACTAATATCTTATAAATACAAGTACAATTAAAGCACATGAACATTAAACTTTACTTATGCTTATGGTTTTCTCATTTTATTTTGTTATGACTAAGTTAACCAAACATTGCCCCGGGCTTCCATGTAAACACTTGCATTTGTTAGCTAGCTTGATCATTTATTTCATTTGCACATTTGTTGGGCTATAGGCCTCTTCTTTTGCCTTGCAATATTGATTAACTAGTAACAACGCCTTTTAAGTTCATATGTATATGCATTTGTACCTAGGCATTCATTAACCACTATATGTCACACATATACCATATATATATCACATATATACCACATAAGCCACACATATACCATATATATACCATATATATACCATATATATACCACATAAGCCATAAGCTATTCATCAAATCATTATCAAGATCAGATCGTGATAATCATATGAATCACATACCAAAAGTCATTTCACATTTTACATAGCAAGCAATATCTGTGCTCACTAAAAAATTCATTTGATAATTAAACTCACATTTGTTTCTTTGATTCTGACCTTTAACTTATTATCTATTCCCTCCTTATGGATCTCCAACTTGTTGTGAA
Organism: Triadica sebifera; assembly: GCA_023653625.1. Classification (NCBI taxonomy): domain Eukaryota; kingdom Viridiplantae; phylum Streptophyta; class Magnoliopsida; order Malpighiales; family Euphorbiaceae; genus Triadica; species Triadica sebifera. Next base: position 21,924,963 of record CM042894.1, read on the forward strand.
CCCAATTTAGAAATATAATTGATTAATTCATGACTAGAGAAACTTAATGTGACTTAAACAAATTAATGTGCATAGTTCAAATAGATAATTAGGGTTTTTCCTATGAGGCAGTGTAACCTTATGGGACTTATTACTCTATAAATTTTTCTACACTTATTAAATTTGTATGATTCTTATTCCTAATTATATTTAACATATAATTATATAACATATTAAAATTTCAAAGCAATTGGAGCATTTTATAATTTTTGGTGTAATTTCTACTTGAGTTCTGTTTTTTTTGCCCTTAGGCAGTTTTAGGGTACCAACTTTAGTCCTTCATAACTTACAATATACAAGTCATATTATAGTGAAACTTTACATTCATTTAAATAGGTTAAAATGGAACATTTTTATATATATAATTTTTATCAATTATGTATCTAAAGTCCTCCAATTATAAGAAATATTTTATTGGTCTAAAACATAGTTGGCTTACAGACCAATATGACTTGTAAATGTCATATCTTACTTTATACATAACATATTAATTTTATATTTATACCAAATTTTAGCTAATGCATAAACCTATAATTTTAAAATTTGATAAATCACATATTCCATCTATAAGAAACTCAAAATAACCAAACAAATTGCTAGACCTACCCAGGGCACTAAGTAAGCATATCAAATTATAGAATAGTCGTAGTTTCGTTCATCATAACTTAACATTCACAATATATATGTATATAAAATTTGATATACAAATAGATAACACATATATCTACAACTTTTATATTTTAAGATTCTTAAAATATGAGTTCTATCATATTCAAAATAAATAAACACAGTACCTAACTCAACTAGGGTTTGCACCCAAACTAGTTCCAATTAGATGCTAAATTATTTTCATATACACCAAAGCTTACAAAACTATTTACATATATATAAATCTAAGACATAAATCTAAAACTTTGGTATTTGAAACTTATTCAAAATTACACTTTAAAGACACGAAAATAAAACCCTAATATTCTGCCATAAGAATAGATTTCAGGGGCCTTATGTTATTTACACATTGTGAGTCATAACCTATAAGCATGAATTTAACTTAAAAATTCAAGAGAAACAATTAACTTACAAATTATTAAAAATTGGTTTGCTATTGGAAACTTTGAGGAAAGTGAAGAAAATGAAAAAAAAAACAACAAAAAATTATGGTGATAGGAAAAGAAAATCTGATTTGCGGTTTAGGATAGGTTCACCATCCCACCCTTATCCATTTTATGTGTGTGTGTGTGTTTTTTTTTTTTTTTACTTTTCCTTTTTTTTTTTCTATGATAGGAAAAGAAAATCTGATTTGAGGTTTAGGATAGGTTTACCATCCCACCCTTATCCATTTTGTGTGTGTGTGTGTGTGTGTGTTTTTTTTTTTTTTTGACTTTTCCTTATTATTATTATTATTATTATTATTATTATTATTATTATTATTATTATTATTATTATTATTATTATTATACTAATTGATAGAAATTTATAATATGATTTTTCATCCACTCAATAATACAATTTAATTAAACAAACTATGTCATATTTTTATTAATTAAATCTAGTTATTTTATTCACTTAAATAATAATTTTATGTCATCCTCACTCCTCAGCTAAATTATAAAATGGGCATGTTCATCTTAACACAATCTCAAAATACTCAGACACATAGCTAATGCGTATCATTAACTTGTTTCTATAAAAATATATATGAAATGGACGTATTCAAGTGAATTATATACAAATGCATATGTCCGAATGAAATGAATATAAAAATGCATGTGTGGGAAATCGATAATGTTACATATGATACCACTGTAGGATTTTAAAGAAAAATCTCATTTATAAATGTATTTAAAAATTAAAATTTTTAAAACCTGAAACAAAATTTTTTTTTTGTGCCATTACAACTAATTAATCAAATCATATAGATAAAAAATTATACCTTGTAATTTTTTAATTTGTTATTCAAATTTTCACCTTATTGGGTTGTAGCAAACCACAACAATCCAAGCTAAGATATCTCTAATGCTAATCCATGAAAAAATATGAGAAGAAATTACAAAAGAAAATGTTGAACACACCTCAAAGTGCTAACAATGGTGTATGCTCTATTTTAGAGAATGTAAAAAATAACTCTTATTTTTCTTTTTAAATTTCTTATATTTTAAAAAAATTCAGAGACTTTTGAAATCTTAAAAAATATTTTTACCCCAAAATTAGTCTAGTTAAAAAGTGAACAAGACAATGGGGAGGAATTTGAGGGTTATTTCCTTAATTAAGGACAATTAGGCCAGCGTTGGCCAGGCCCAGGCCCGTGACCCTCCAAGCAATTTTTTCGTACAATCTCATTATAATCTGACTCAAAATAATTCTCTCATAATTTTAGATATCATCTAAAACCATTTTATTCATTCTTCACATCTTCAATGTGTGTGAGCTATTAGGTTCTTGGTTATTTTGGTTACTTAAATTAGCAATTAATTTAAGTAAGTCGTGAGTAGTATCTAACAATACATCATAACTCCCAATTAACCATAGATTTAGTGGTTTGACTACAAACATTTTCATAGACAATTTTTGTGCAATTATTCTTTTCACCATTTTATACCCCATTTAGTTCAGAGTATGGATATGTATCAACTCCCACTAGTGTTAGTTCTTGTCCTTGTGGCTCATTACTCTGTTAGATATGTCATTACATACTATCTTCATGATATTTCCACTCTGGCCAGAGATTTTCGAGTAATGACCCCGATAAGAGGTCATAGGTATATACTCCTTCTATCATGAGTGGTGAATCATTTGTTACCTTTGAATACCTCCAATTGTACCCAATTACCACCCTATGAGCAACTTCTCTAAGACAACAATGAATAGTATCAAAGTACAAAATTAGTATACAAGATATCATTGATTACCTCAAGTCAAAGGATACTTACATCATTGCTATGATAAGACTATCATTGACATTTGAATAGATTATTCATATTATTTTTTCATAGCAGGTTATCCAATGTACTTAACTACACTTAGCAACCATCCACATGTTAACTTTAATCATCTCATATTTATAGATTATGAGATCTACTACTTGATTCAATCAATGAGTATAACATGTGCTAGTTTGTTCAAATTAACAATGTCACATCTCATTAATCCCATGACTAAGGATAATTTAGATACAAATATAATTACACATGATAAGAATCTCAATATCATAATCTCATCATAATTTTCTCCATGCTATGTTATGTATCAAATACTTCATTAATAGATTTAATATCACTATCATTTCATATATCAAATGAATATTAAATTTATGAAAATGTCTTTTATTAATCAAATAAATTTGTACAATAAGTGTTAAAAAGCACTTCTCTAACAATAATATTTTAGATTAGATGAATTCTACCGTAGCTCTCAAATCACTAGAACTTCAAGCATGTGTTGATGATTAGACCAAAGTGGTATTGAGATAAAAGAGAATAAAGAAAAATAAAAATGACTTAAATGACTTCACCATTAAAGGAACGATTAGCACATCTGCTACCGGTGGTTTCGATTAAAAAAAGATAAAAAAAAATCAACAATTAAAATTTAAAAAGGTAAAAGAACTATGTTGATTTTGATTTTTCTAAATTCCAAAAAAATATGTAAGCAACTTAATTAATGGTAAACAAAATTAAATTCAAGCTCAATTATTAATATTATTATTTTTAAATATAAATTCAAACTTTTATAATTAAATTATTTCGCAAAATAAAAAAAGAAGTTTGATTAGTTTTTTAGCCCAATTATAATTTTTATAATTTATTAATTTATAAAATAAAAATATTCCTTTCTAAATTCTAACTTATAATTACTCAAAATAAAATTGTTTTTTTAATAATAATCTAACTTATTACACAAAACCACAAATTGATATTTAATAAGTTAATTTGTATTTTTTCTAAATTTTTATTTTTTATAACTTATTAGTTATTGCAAATTTATGATTTACACAAATTAATATTTCATTCTCAAAATTTTCATCATTTCTAACTAACTTATTCCCCAATTTTTTTCACTTATTTATAATTTAATATTTTTTTCTACATTTATAAACAAATTAATAAGTTAAATTAATTTTTTAGTTTCAAATTCACCCAACAATTAAGTTTAATTTTCATGAATAAAATTATAAATTAAATAATCATAATGTTAATTACCTAATAGTATAATTTTTATTAAAACAATTAAAATAAAAAAAACTATTGGAACCAGTCAACTATCGTTTCATGAACTAACCTAAACCAGAGCCTTCATGATTCCAGTCTGGTCCCAGATTTTTGAGGCTACAGCCCAATTTCGAACCGTGACTGGAGTTTACTAGGGGCATGACAACTTTAAGAATTGACCTATATTAAGGCCAAATGAATATAATCAGAATGTTTATACATCAAACTAAATATGTTACAGGGGCATATATGGCCACTTGTCAAGTGGTTTTTAATTAATATAATTATTATTACATTGATGAAAGGTCAAGCGTTGTAAATGGATGAAAGGTCACTAGAAATTTATCAGCATATCCTTCTCTCAATTGAAAAAATTTGTGTCCAACAAAAGATGGTTCAAAAACTGATGATCCTCTTTGGAAAATGGTTTGTAGAAGACCTAATTTGTAGATAAAGTGCAAAGAAAAAACCTGTTCATATCCTTTTCACAAATCCAAACGTTATCATAAATGGAGTCATCAACCACAGTGGCACAAACGTCACAAGTTCAAATTCTTTAAGAGATGCAAACAGAGATTTAAAAAGGGTGATCAGTGTTATGTCCGTGAGAATAAAGGGCATTTTGCGAAAAATTGTCCTAACAAGCCTAAGAAAGCTGCAAAAATTATCCAGAAAATTCATCAAGTTTCTCATGTAGATCTTGATAATGCTGATGTGGAGTCACTTTTCTCTCTGGGTGATGAATCAAATCCTCATGCACTCTTTACAGTTGAGTTTTCAAAAACAGAATCAAAAGCAAATGATGAGACATTGTATGATGAACCACCTTATCAATCCATTTTCCCTGATCATTACATTCCTCCTATTTACACAATTACCTCTTTTTGTCCTGTTCAACCCCTTCAGAATTAAACCCTTTCTACCGAATTAACATTATCCACTCTTCTTACACCATTTATTTGTCTTGTTCAACCAACTCACCCAATTCCACTTGTTTTAGTGTCAGCTTTTCCTCACAAGTATGCTAAACCCATTAAAATTATTGAATTCATAGATACTAGTGCTCACAGATCTAAGATGAACCCTTTAGTTTTGGGTCCAGCATAAACAACATTTCCAAGCAATAGATGGAAAAATTTTCACTACTTCATTAAAACCCATAATCACACCAAATTACAAATTTTCCCTAACTTAGCTATTTGGACACATGTTCTTGGTTCCAATCTCCTTTGATGAAGATCTAGTCCTTAGATTTGATCTTTATTTTCATTTAAATAACTTGTTCATTTTACCCATTAGTTTACAATACAAAAAATAACTTTTACCATTCACCACCATACATTCTTCGTTTACATTACAACCTACCTCACAGTCTCCTTCCTTATCATCAATTTTAACACAGGAACTTCATGATTCTTGTTGTATCATATCTCATACAGAGTTCTTTTAAAAATATCCCTCTCCACTCTAGACTAGACCTAAATTCTTTATTACTCTTTTTTTCAAAAACTCTAAGGACCTCAATCCAACCAAATCATATCATCCAGGAATGTCTCCTTCAGATATGAACTTTCTATGCAAGAATGTTCTTAATTGTTATAAGAACAATTGATTCAACTCACTAAATCAAACTGGGCTTGTCAGGCTTTTTATGTCAACAAAAGGTCAAAACAAGTTCATGGAAAGAAAAGACTTGTAATTGATTATAAGACTTTAAATATTTTTCTTAAAAATGATAAGTACCCCTTGCTATGGATTAACTAGATGTTTCCATTTATGGCCTCAGCAAAAATTTTCTCTAAGTTTGATCTGAAAGCAGGATTGTGGCAACTTAAAATTGTTCTTGAAGACCATTACTAAACAACCTTCTACATTCCAAACCATCACTATGAATGGACAATAATGCCATTTGGGTTTAAGCTGGCACCATCCTTGTTTCAAAAAGTAATGATCCAAATATATGAGTCATTCTTACACCCAACTTTCATCTACATTGATGACATTCTTCTATTCAGCCTAGTTATTGATTCTCATCATGAGACAATTAAAAGATTTATGGATCTCACTAAAACTTATGGAGTAATGCTCAGTCCAACAAAGATGCAATTAGCTCATACCACAATTAATTTCTTGGGTATGCAGTTTACCAACGGAACATATAAGCCTCAACCTTATTTAGCCCAAGAGCTATTAAAGTTTCCTGATGAAAACTTGACACTCCTCAGAATTGCCAACTACATCAGATAGTTCATATCCAACTACAGTTAGCACATGAAGTCATTGTATCAACTTTTAAAAAAGCAGTCTCCTCATTGGTCGGCCATTCATACCAAGTCAGTCCAAATGCTCAAAGCAATCATATAAAGTTTGCCACATCTGTAGATTCCTTCCACAGAAAAAAGATTATTGCAGATTGATACAACAGATGAATATTGGAGAACCATCCTTTTTGAAATTCAAGAAGAAAAGAAAGAAGTGCATGGATATGTAAGTGGTCACTTCAAAGATAGTGAGCTTCACTATCACTCAACATTCAAATAGATATTAGCTGTGAAATATGGAATCAAAAAATTTGAATTCCATTTGATAGGACATCACATTACAGTTGTTATGGACTATTCTTCATTTACACGTATGCTAAACTTCAAGCAAAAGACTATTCCACATCCACAGCTTTTGAGATGGAAAGAATGGTTTATCTGGTATAACTTTGGTGTTCAATATATAAAAGGTGATAAAAATCTCATTCCAGATTTTTTATCTAGACCTTCTCAACAAATTAGACTCATTTCCTCTTTTAAGGAAATTCCACTTCGCTTTATGGCTCACAGTTATAGTTCCAACACACTAATTCTCAGTCTTTTAGATTTTCCTCATGGATGTCCAACAAGTCCAAACCTCCATCAGATCAAAAGTTTTGCACAAAATATGATATTTACCTACATGTTCCTCTTTCAAGACAAACTTGGTATTCCCAGAAAAATTATTTATTGTCTAGCTGAATATCCTTGGGTGATTATTTGCAGACTTTTTACAAAACCTATGATCTAGAAAAACTATGGTACTTATGGTGTCAATCGACATATATTATTATGCAGTTCAAATTCCTTTGATAGAATTTCTTCCTTTCATTTGTAATCGGGATAATTTGCAATCCTTCAAGTCAAGTTTCTCACTTGGTTCCAGCCATTAAGCTACTGGAAAAAGCTTTTTGCTAAGCTCATTGGAGATCATTTAGTTCCAAAAGTTCCAGAAAAAATCATAGGAATTTTTATATTTTATTATCCCTATACTCATGTTGTGGAAACCAACACAGTTGTCTCACTTAGTCATCTTTCTCTTTGGAGAACCATTCCTTATGATGATCCTATGTGCCTAGAAAAATTCAGACAATCCATCCACTTTGAGCTCAAAAGAAGAAACAATTTCCACTACCTGCCTCCTACAAGCTACATTTCTCTTAGACCGGATCCATGTAAGAGGTTTAAGATGATACCATAGCCTCATCTGTTAAAATCCAAGCTCAGAACTGAAGATGAAACTCCTATGATGGTCACACAAAACTCATAGGATGATGAGCCCAGTCCTAGGCTCAAGCCTAATAATCCTCCACCATATGATATTGATGACTTTTGGCCTAGGACACAAGATGATCACTCTAGAAGATTTCAATTTGTCCCCTTCACACGAGCCTATCATAAAGTAATACAATTGTCAAATAAAAGTTATCTTCCACTAATATATACTTTTGTAATAATATAGCTGATAGATAACAGTTGTCCCTCCACTTGTAAAAACGTTAATTTACTTTTGTGTGTTGTCCTCTTCATAGTGATCATATCACTATTGAGGAATCTTATCTTTATTAAGTGTGGTGTGATGTAAGCAGTGATGTGTGTGTCACTAGCTTTTAGCCTATATAAGACATATAAATTAGGAGAAAGGGTATCTTTCACTTTGTAATTAATTATCTGTGTGAAATACAAGTATGTTTACTTAAAACTTTCTCTCTTCTCTCTGAACCTTATATTATTTCATTAACAATGTGTTTCATGATCGTATAACACTCCTGGATATCTCTGAGAATCTCGATAAGGCATCCAATTAAGAATCAAAACAGGATAAACTCATCAGTTGCTAAACAAAGCCTTTCAGGGTTAGTCATACCTTGATACTTATCTCTAGTCTCTTTGGTATTTCTCGGAGTTATCTGTGCTCACTTCCGTTATCCTCGTGCCAAGCCTAGATACTAGACCACAGTCTTGGAGGGATGAACAAGGATGATATATTAAGTTACTTTTACTCCTAGTGATAAAGTGGTAATAAAAATAAAGTTACATCAGTCTTACTCTTAAGGATAAAAAGAAAGGAAAGGAAATGATAAAGAATAAAATTGTTTTGCTCATGAAGGAGAGGTCCTAAACATAAAAATAAAAGGTTATTTATAGGCTAATCCAAAATACTAAAAGGGTAATTTTAACTAATGTGGGATTTTGAATACATCATAAAAATATAGCCCACTTTTCCGTTTTGGAGAATTTTACCTAGTGTTAACATTTGCCCACCATAATCCTTTAATTGATTGTATAAATAAAATTGAATGATCATTTGTTTTCTAAATATTGATAAAAATCTCCTTTTTTTAAAAAATATTTGACGAAATGTAACCCTCGCGTTACCTTGAGAGCATAAATTTTAGACATTAATTGGATCAAATCATATGAGAGTCTAGTATAAATAACATATATAATAATAAGAAGACTTTGATAAAAATAAGATTCATATATATATATATATATATATATATATATATATAACATAGATTTTCGTACTAGAATCAAAGAAACAAATTTAAGAGAATATTAAAAGAATTACATGTGAAAAAAGCTGTATATACAGGGAGGATAGAAATATAACATTGTATTACTGGATATATATGAAAATAACAATCAAATATATTGATTCATTTTTAAAAAAAATAAAAGGGAAATCATATTTCAAAAAAAATGATATAATGAAAAAATAAAAAAGAAATATGTATTTCTAGATTTTGTGTATGTTACTTGATATTAAACTGGTTCTTTCATTCATTCTGCATACATGAGTTAATTGATAAGTAAAACCTTTCATCTTGTTACTGTCTCTTTAGAAATAAATTAGAGAAAAATTGTAAAATGGAAGCAACCTAACCTTGAAAGGGAAAGCAAGCAAAGAAATAACAGTGAATGGATTGGAAAATACGATTAAAAAGGGTTGTTGTTTATAGAATTAGAATGTGTGTCTAGACCGGAAATTGGAAACCAAATGAAACTACAATAACCAACAGAACCAAAAATTCCTATCTAGTTACATAGCAAATGATAGTCTGAAAAAAGACAAAAAAAAAAAAACTGCACAACTGCAAGTTTAGAAAAGTCTAAAAAGTAAATAAATAAAACAGATTTTTGTCTAACACACCAAATATCAAAGATACGCCTAACATCTGTAATTTGATTAACAAACCGATGTCGTATCTTCAATTTAAACGGTGCATATTTAAACTCAAATAAATGAATCAAGCTTATTAAAGAAGGTTAAATTAAATCAGTCTAATCAATTTGCATAGAAATATATATTTTCATAAAAAAAATTCATTTTCATTTTTTTGGAATTAAATTTTGATAAACTAATGAATATAAAATATATTTATCAGTTATAACTTACAAGTTTATCGTTTACAAATTATTGTTTTAACATTTATAAATTTATCATTTATAACTTACAGATTTATCGTGTTGAACTTGCAGTTTCATCTTTTTGAATCTACAGATTTATCGTTTAGATTTTGTAAGTTCAACATTTACATATTCATTATTTGCATCTTGTAAATTCATCATTTTGAACATACAAATTCATTTTTGAAACTGCAAGTTCATCTTTTTTATAAAATATGTTCATTAGTTATAACTTACAGATTTATTATTTCTAAATTGTTGTTTTAATATTTATAGATTTATCATTTACAACTTACATATTTATCGTGTTAAACTTACAGGTTCATTCTTTTAAAGTTACAGATTTATCATTTAGATTTTGCAGGTTCAACATTTATAGATTCATTGTTTACATATTGCAGATTTATCGTTTTGAACATATAGGTTCATTTTTTAAAACTACAAGTTCATCATTTTTAAATTTACAGATATCACTTGCAGATTCATCTTTTTGAACATACATGTTTATCGTTTAGATTTTACATATTCAAACATTTACAAATTCAACTTTTACAACTTGTAGATTTATAGTTTTGAACTTACAAGTTCATCATTTTTAAACTTACAAATATCACTTGTAGATTCATTTTTTTGAAATTATATATTTATCGTTTAAATTTTGCATGTTCAAATATTTACAGATTTTTCGTTTACAATAAGTAAATTCATCGTTTCAAACTTGCAAGTTCATTCTTTTGAAACTATATGTTTATTGTTTTTAAATTACAAGTATCATTTGCAGGTTTATTTTTTTGAAACTAAAGATTTATCGTTTAGATTTTGTATTATCAAATATTTAAAAATTCAACATTTATAACTTGAAGATTCATCGTTTCAAACCTGTAGATTCATCCTCTTGAAACTACATGTTCATCAATTTTAAATTTATAAGTATCACTTGTTGATTAATTGTTTATAACTTATAGGTTAATCACTTACGTGCTTATTATTTTTACCAAATCTATTATCTTCAACTTCCAGAAACTTAATTTTTTCTCTATCTATATTATTTATTTTTAGTTCAAATATTTTCATTTTTAACCATTTTCCTTCACACAAAAAAATCAAAATTAAATATTTTTATCTCAAATAATAATAACAATATTAAAAAAATACTAAAAATAAAATAAAATATGCAAATTAAAATTATTTACCTCTCTAAAAATAAACTTAAAATATACATAACTTTTTTTTTCTTTTATCTCTGCGAATAAAAAGAAGAAGAAGAGAATAATAATAATAATAATAATAAGAAAAAGAAGAAGAAGAAGACGAAGCTGAAGAAGAACAAAAATATGATAAATACATAGTTCAAAAACGGTGTCGTACTAATTAATGATACACTAAATATTATGCACTTAAATTCATGATATAATTTGCGCAATAAGCACATGTACTGCACACAATTCCTATATTATAGACCTATATTTATATTGTATTATGCACTCGATATAAATGCAAACGCTTCCTTTTTTTATATTTCAAAAAATAAAATATTTTATTATTTTAATAAATAACACATGATATATTATAGACACATATATATGATATAATTTATTGTAGTACACATAATTTTTTAAAAAGTACATAATAAATATAATTGGACTTTACAATAAATTACAAAAAACCTCAAAAACAAATTACAACCGAAATAAACTTTTAAAAAATAACATTTTACCATAATGTCATTTGATAAAAAAATTTTATCAAATGACATGAGGGTAAAATGTTGTTTGAGATAACAATTAGAAAGACTGTGACATGTACTAATTGCTCTACAGTTACAGTTTTTAGTAATAAGTAGAAACACTAAACTCATATAAAATATCATTAGATTGTATATTAATTCAAAAAAATTCATATAAAAATATCTCAAATATAGAAAAATTATATGGTATATTAAACAATAATGTTTGAAAATTATATAGTATTAAATGAATAAATATTATCTCAATGATATAGGAGTAAATTTTTAGTTTTTTAAAAGTTTATTTATGATAGTAATTTATTAAAATTTAAGGAAAATTTTATGTATTTTGTTTCTTTACAAATAATTAGAAGAGAAAAAGATACCCAATACAATTTTTATTTATTTATTTAAATTCATATTTACGTTCATTTCCAAAAAATAAAATTTCCCCCTATGCCATTTCCATTTTCACCCTTTTCCTTTTTAATTAATTTTTAACAATTGAAAAAAAAAAGGCTCTATCCTCGCATCTCGGTATCCTCCAAAAGGGTATCCACCGAATCGATCATCCTAAAATCAATGCACCACATTACTGCACCGCTCTATCCTCGCCCGATCAGCGTCGTATTCTTCCTCTGGTGAGGAACGAGAGCAAGAAATCAGCAAACAAAGAAGTTGAAGACAAGGAAAATTTAACTCGTAGTTGATCCAAGCGAATTTCGGTGTCAATCAGAAATAGAATTTCGAGTTAAAGATGCTAAACTTGAAGAATCTAAGCTCTATAGAGTTGCCATCGCTGCCGCCAGCAGAGACAAAATAGGTAAGCTCAGTTTCTAACACTTCCCTGAGAAAGATGTTGCTATGTGTCTGATGATACTATCAAGGGATGTTTGGATCATTAAAAACAACGATGTAAGAGATCAAAGCGAATAAGATTTGCGGTGGAAAATTCAGATGCTCTAAATGGACAAAACTGTTTCGATCTTCACAGGCATTAGTGACGCATAAGAAGATTTGCAGGATAAATCGAACAGATCTAAGAAAAGATGGCAATGAAAGAATTTTCGAATGCCCATATTGCTTGAACGTGTTTGGTTTAGGACAAGCATTTGGTGGGCATAAAAGATAACATCTTATGGGTTCTTCTTCAACAACAACTGCTTTAGTTAGTACTGCTACTGCCACTGTGGCTGTTGCCGCTGATGAACAGAATGATTCTAAAATGGAAAACAATTTGATAGATCTTAATTTGCTAGCTCCAATCGAAGAAGATGAATTTAGTTGTATCTGATGCCTAATCCAACATATAATTTACTTATCATGCACTAACGCTTGGTCCAATCGGCAATCGCCATTCGTTACCTCAACTCTTATCATTGCAACCTTTTGAGTGGACCAAAGTTTATCATAATCCTGTCTTATACTTCAAATTTATTAAATATATAATATTCGGTGCAAAATATGTTTATTAGTCTAAATTATTAGCAATAAATATTTTTTTTCGTGAAATTTTAATTAGAAAAAATGTGAAACGGAAAATATTATATCTGAGTTTCAACGACAAAATTATGATCAATTTGAAATAGATGAAATTTATTAAAGCTTATGTAGGACAATAATTTGACATTTATTAAAATTATATTACACAAATATGTAAAAACACATGCTTTGTATACAAACATCATATACTAGATATTAAACATATATCCAATTTAACGTTTATCAATATATTATAAATATAAGTTGAATATATCATTTACTTAAATTCACTATTAAGTCAATTATTAATTTTTTTTCTCCCAACCCCTTAAAAGATGATCAAGTTCAATTTTATTATTTTTCAGTAACAACATTATTTTATGGTGGCAAGAGACATTATTCCCATTATCATCAACAGAAAGGAATTAACAAAATTTATTTATCATATCCAACAAAGCTCATCGTTTTTTATTCTTCTTCAACCTAAAATCATCTTCATTAGCAGCGACCATTGCCATAGCCAACCAACCTATAACTCCGGTCATTGTCCTATTCACACCCATCACAAATCATACCCAAATAACCCAATCACCAAACCCCACTAAAGGCCATACGTAGTTAGTGATTTTCACTTATTTCATAATCCACCACTAGGCCAAAATAGAAAACCGTGAAGGAATAAGAATTGAAGGATTGATTCTGTATATTATACAAGCATTTACATCCATTTCAGCAATAGATAAAAATCTGAGAAATATACTAATTCAGTCACCCAATTTAAAAAATTGGACATCAACTACAGATATGTACCGCTTTGAATTGAAATATACTAATTCAGTCACCCAATTTAAGAAATCGTAGAAAAACCCAGGTACTTTATCCCATCCCAAACCCAAATCAAGGACATGCAAGCAATCAAAAATGGGAAGAAATGAGAGAGGTAAGTTGCAGAGAAAATTGGCGGAGGAGAGAAGTTCACATCCACCTGAAGCAAATGGGTCAATATCACAGTAAGGAAATTCCAAGTATATATTGTTCATCTAGAAGATTGTAAGATTATGAAATTGGTGCTCGTCAGTGCTTCCTATTCTACCCTGCAATTCACTAATCCCCTCTCTCCTCTCTCTATCTCACCGCGACAGAGACAAGAAGTTGTCTACTCCTTAAGACAACACTCAGGTACCTTCATCCTCTTTCTTACCAAGCAGTGGAGAAGCGACTGCTCCACCAGATTGACACTGCAGCTGAGGAGATGGCTTTTCTCAGAGCTATAACCGAATCATATATTTGGGAATAGAATTGGCATAGATGTATAAAAGGAAATCATTGAAGGAAAAAACATGTTTCTGGAATGTTTATAAATCAGGGATGAAAATGTGATTTTGAATCAAAAACCAGGATTTTATGTCCAAATCCCCATTTAGAATTTGGAAAATTTTCAAAAATAGAAAAAAAAAAAAGCACTTTTCTTTCAATTTTATCTTCACTTAAAAATTCTTTTAAAAATACCAAAATCAACTTTTTAAATTTTAAATTTATTAAAACTAAAAAATCTACCAAAATTTTATAAGATCTTCATAATCTTGTACAAATAATACAACAATTTCTTCTTCTTATTTGTTTCCTGATTATTTTAAATCTATTTTTTTATTATATTTTTTAATTAAAAAATATAAACTCAGTTTTAGTTTTTATAAATTTTTATTATTTTAAAAAATATTGTTATTTTATATCAAATTAATAGTGGTAACATCTATATAATTATTAGATTTAACAATTAGATTATTAGATTCAACTTAATAGGTTGAAAATGATTAAAATCATTTTGAAATTAATAACAATTTAATAATTTTTTTAGTTATAGTTATAAAATTAATTAATGTCTCATAAATGATAATAAAATTGATATTAAGTAAATGTTGGATAAATATTGGATAATTGTTAGGTAAATCCGTGCAAATCTTGCATAAATATCAATAAAAGGTAAATGTTAGACAATTATTAAGTAAACGTTGGGTAAATGTTAGATATTTGTAAGTGTATATCAAATTAAAATTGATATTGGATAATGTTGGATAAATATTGAGTAAATATTTGGTAATTGTTGGATAAATATTTAGTAAACGTTGGGTGAATATTAACAAAATGAAAATATTAGATAATTATTGAGAAAATGTTAGGTATTTGTAAGTGTATGTCAAACTAAGGTAAATATTTGATAAATATTTGGTAAATGTTGGATAAATATTGTGGACTTACTTGTTATATAAGTCTTGCTATATAATTTAAAGATATTACAAATTAAAAAAATTAATTCAATATCAAAATTAATATAAGATTTTTTGAATTTTAATTTTAATTTAAATTTCAACTATATATATATATATATAATTTTATTTTAAGATTATGATGTTTCCGATTTTAACTTATGTGAAGAATATTTATACAATATAATTAGTTAATATAAAATATTTATATTAATGCCACTGTTGAATACATGGTATAGATATTTTTAATAATTATACAAATAATTTTTTTAAAGTAATTTTGAGAGATATGTTATATTTTATAACTTTTTAACAATGAATTACAAGAGTGGTGTGATATTAGAAAAAGAAAGAAATTATTTTTGTTTGATTAGAAAAATAGGAAATGATAAAATTATATTGGTCAAGGAAAAAAAAGACATATTGTGTCTAACAATGAATCAAGTCTATCTAAATTAGAAATTAGAAAATATAAATTAGAGGGTATCTTCCAAAACGCTCTATAAGTAAAAAAAATAAAATCAATAAAAAATAAACATATTTATGGCCAAATAAATAGATATTAGTTTTTGCATTTAACTAGTCATTGAGTTGAATTTCCAGTAGCAATTCAAAAAAATACAAAAAGTAAGAGAGAAAAAAAAATTTAATTTTTAAATAACCTAAACAAATTTATTTTCAAGATTCCATATTTTTTTTCAATCAAAATTAATGCAAAAAAGGTCAAAAGTCTTATGAGAAAATGACATGAGAAATTCAAGAGAAATTGAGAAGATACATAAAATGATAAATTTGAAATAGAAATATAATAAATTAAATTAAATTAAATTAAAAAGATAATTTTGATAAAAATAATAAACAAAAAAATTGTAGATATTTTTTAAAATAAAAAGTTAAGAGTTGGTATTTCATAAATTTTTCTCTTAGAATTTGGCATGTCATCAAATGCCCAAGCCTCTTAGACTGACTTTGGCTTATTTTTTAAACCTCTTCCAAAAGTATATATATTGTATCGTATATTATTTATTTAAATATTGAATAGTTTTATTTTTTAAAATATATAAATAAAGACGTTAAATATGAAAATATTGAATTCATAATACATTTGAGTTTTCCATAAAGCCTTCTTTCCAATCTTTAAAGTTCATCTATTGAAATCAGAGTAAAGGTCCATGTGTTATCCATTGATGGTCCACCATGTGCTCTCATGCAGCTTAACGAAGATCCAATTTATGTTACCATATACCCTACTAGGGTCCACATAACTTATCATGCACCCTTCTAAAGCATCGTAAGCCTTATCGTGCACTTCAATCTAGGATTCTCCAAAACTTCTTTCGGCTTCATCGAGTCATCATTTAGCCCATTTAACGAGTTCTTATTCGTTGTCTCCCTGCAAGGGATGGGCAAAAAAAAAAAAAAATCAAGAAACAAATTAACCGAAAGTCCAAATTGAAAAATAGGATAACCAACACTGATGGATTAGAGTTTTGGTTAATATTTATAATTTTTTTAGACTTTGAACTTGGATAATAGCCATAATTAACCGATCGTTAATGGTTAATTGGTGTATATATACACATATGAGTTTATATTATTAACCTTATATAAATCATTCTCTCCTCAATATTGATAATTAAAATGCATTAAATATCTGTATTATTGTATTTCATATTTTCCCTTGTAATCTTAAGTTGAATTTGGAGAATGAGAATATTGACTTGTGAAATTATTAATTATTTTTATTTTTAGTCAATATATTTTTATTGGAAAAATATATATTTTTATATTTATGATGAATTTTTATTTTATATTTTTATGTTAAATGATACACTGTAATTTATAATTACAATATATGTGAGAGAAATTTGAATATTTTATGATATTAGGAACTGATTTTATAAAGTTATAATTTGAATGGATAACAATATGGGATTAATCGAAATCCAATGATTAATTGACTAAGCTAAAAATTATAAAATTATAAAATTGTTGGTACTTAATTAGTTGCCCATGAGTGACAACCCTACTGAAAACCTATACTACCGACGACAGCTCAAACGCTGAAGGAACATGACCAACTCGAACATAACAACAAGAAAATTAAAAGAGGAAATCGAGATGAGCATATAGATGTGGATGTTATTGTGGATATGGAAGGAATGGAACATGAATTTTGCCATAACAAAATATTCAGGGTAAGTTTTGTGTTAGAGTTTGGAAAAAATATTTTTGGAAAAAATATTTTTGAAAAAAAAATTTATTTATTTTTTTTAGTTTGGGAAGTTGTTTTTGAAAAAAACAGATAAATATATATTTTTTTTAGAAATAGGTAAATAGATATTTTTTTCATAAGTATATTTGAGTAAAACAATTTATAGAAAATTAAAAAAATCAGTCAATTAAATAAAAAAATATGTTTTTTAAACACCAAACAACATTAGGAGGTGTTTGGAATTACTGTTAAGTGTCCAAAAAATATATTTAATTTTTTTTATTTAATTAACTGATTTTTTTAATTTTTTATAAACTGTTTTTCTCAAACCTGCTTCTGGAAAAAATATCTATTTATCTGTTTCTCTTTAAAAACAGTTTTTAAAACTCAAAAAATTTCAAAATAATTTTTTTTTTTTCAAAAGCATTTTTGGCATACGCAATGTCAAACGAGCCATTAGATTTCTTTCTTGACTTTCAAGGAATGAATGTTCGGCACTATGGTTTCAAATATTGTAGAGGAAGATGAAACCGATGACTCACCACAAGAAAATACAACTTAGCGACGGAAAAAACCATCGCTAAACTAAAGAATTCCGTCGCTAAACCCTCAGTTAGTGAAGAAATAGCGACAAATTTAATATGTCTCATAAATGCTACTCGTAAGTCTACTAGTGATGGATTTTTAAGTTTGTAGCTAATTTTAGCGACATAATTAGTGAGCGAATATTTGTCATTGAAATGGGGTCACAAAAGTCTAGATGATGACAAATCAGGGAGGGATTTGCGACGGAAAATTTGTCGCAAATTAGCGACTGATTTATATCCATCGCTGATAGTTATAGGTTCGTGACGTTGTTATACCAGTTTTACGCTAATCAGCTATAGCCTTTGGACCAGTAGCCCGTAAGATCTGGTTTTCAGCCTATAAATTTTATAAGAATCAATACTAACTCTGAATAAGGAAATCACATGAACAATTAGCAACGAATTTTCAGTCGTTGCTAACTGTGACGAGCATTTAGTGATGGAAGACATTCCGTTGCATATCAATTTTTTGTATATTATATTTTGTTATTTACTTTATTTTTGTAATTTTAAAATTCAATTAGATGAAATGCAAATATTTTTTTAACATGATTCGAAAAATAATTATTAAATTTTTTTAGTCCAACATGATAAATATTCAATAATTTAAAATACTATAATATTGTTAATACATAGTCCTACAAACTATCAGAATGAGGTGAATCACTCAATGGAGTTGATGAAATGTGGGTAGAATGATTCATCTCTACTATCAGCTATTGCATCTCAATACGCATCTCGTCTCAAAGCTAAAGTCGAAGTTTTTTGCGTATTTGTTCTCGCATCTGCTACTTTTGTAACTCTAGCATAGTGTAAACCTCCTGCTGCATATCTTGCATAATAGTAGCACACAACTGTTCTGTACTAATATCTCGTGATGTGGCAGCATAGTGAAAGGATGAGGTACTAGTATAGAAATGTGGTGCCCTTGTGCCCATCCCATACATGCGGCATTTTTTCTGGCCACCAGCAGCCTTTAAAAATAACTCTCAAATATGACTCACATGGCTCATTGGATCCCTCCACTAGCTGAGAAGTTGTCTCTCTAAGGGCTTGTACTCAATCCTTCAATATAAATTTTAACAAGAGAAAATATAAATTGCATGAAATAAAACCAAAAAATGAGCAAATAAAATTTTAAAAATGGACAATTACTGAATTTGATAAACACATATTGCAACAACTTTAGACTGTTGGTCCACATACTCAATTCCTGATGCAGTCTTCCTAGCGGCAATAATAGATCATTGTTTGAACTTAGGAGCGGACCATTCTTTCTACCAATTATCCCAAACATGCTTTGGAACACATGGTGGTTTACTTCCAGAAGATCTCCACTTACTCAAAGTGTCATTATAACGTGTAGCAGCCTGTTATAACCATCTACACTTGATTACACTCTCAAGTTCTGGATCTCAAGTAAATTTCTTCTGAAATATAAACAAAAAAATAACATATAAGACGACTCTTTGGCTTGCAACATTCAATTAAGATTAATATTTAATATCAAACTGAAATTTTGACAAAATTTCATCTATGACATAAGTAACCTGACCTGAAGTACGAGGCATCTAATAACCAATCAAGTACAAAAGAGATTAAATATTCAGTTGTGAACTAAAATTTTGGCAGAATTTCACCTATAACATAAGTAATATGACCTGAAGTACGAGATCTCTAACAACTAATCAAGAAGAAAAGAGATTAAATATTCAATTGCAAACTAAAATTTTGGCTGAGTTTTGTCTATAACATAAGTAACTTGACCTGAAATACGAGATCTCTAATAAGAAATCACGCACAAAAAATTAAATATTCAATTGCAAACTAAAATTTTGGCAGAGTTTCATCTATAACATAAGTAACCTGACCTAAAGTATGAGATCTCTATCAACCAATCAAGTACAAAAGATATTAAATATTTAATATCAAACTATAATTTTGGCTTTATTCCTACTACATTATAAGTAACCTGACCATATTTATGAGGTCTCTAACAACTAATCAACCACAAGAAATATATTTTTTTTTACTTAAGCCATATGCATGTCATCACATATTTTGCAATTATTATTGGATTTTTTGTAACACCACATTTTATGCATTTAAGTATAACCTATCTCTGTATCAAATAATCACACATAGCATGTTGGAAAAATAAAATATCCTGTTAATAGTGATATTAAATTTTTTTTATATCCTGTAATATCATTCGATGAATTTGCAAGTTTCATATCCTGTAATTTCATTCAATGACTTGTAAGTCTCATAACCTATAATATTATTTAACGACTTTGCAAAGTTAACACTGAGGTTTTTACCACAACATAATATATATCACATATATCAAAACATAAACTTTACACATAAGTATTTTCGAGTTGCTTTCATTTATACATTTTTAAACTCATTCCAAAATGACTATATATATTCAAGCACGTAAATACAAAACATAGATGACATATTTTCATGCTTGTGTGAAATGCAAGGAGAGAGAGTGATGAGACTCAGCCAGTGACCTGTGCTCCATGTCTTTTATACGCTACTCAAAATGAGCTATCATTTTTCTTTACCTGAAAAATGATGCAAATTGATGAGTTGCGGCTCAGTGAGAATAACCATTAAATGAGCTCTAAAGTACCGAACAACTCATAATAATAACTCAAAAATCCAATACATACCATGTATTCCATTCCATTCATCAGTATCATATAAATATCAATAAGGTTGAAACATACAATCATTACTCCTTACATATGCAAATGTTTTGCTTATTTCATTTTGTTGTGACTAAGTTAAACAAACATTGTCCCGGGTTTCCATGTGAACATTTGTCATGTGAACATTTGCATTTGCTAGCTAGCTTGATCATTTGTTTCATTTGCACATTTGTTGGGCCATAGGCCTCTTCTTTTGCTTTACAATATCGATTAACTAGTCACAACGTCTTTTTAGTCCATATGCATATGCACTTGTATTTAAGCATTCATCAACCATTGCATCTTTATCATATACAACATACATATATTCCATATATACCTCATATGTCACGCATATACCTTGCATATACTATACATATACCATGTATATATATCACATATGTCAAACATATACCTCAAATATACCACAACTACACCATATATATGTACCACAATGTCACAAATTATCCATCATTACATTATCAAGGACCAATCATGACAATCATATGAATCACATAGTAAGCAACATTCATTTGCACTGAAGAATTCAATTGATAATTAGACTCACCGTTCTCCTTTGATTCTGACCCCTAACTTATTGTCTATCCGCTCCTTATGGGTCTCTAATATGTTGCAAGCCTAATATGAAAACATAATCGATTAACTCATGATTAGGGAGACTTAATGTGGCTTAAACAAATTAATATGCATTGTTCATGTCAATAGTTAAGATTTTTCCTGTGAGGCAGTATGATCTTATGGGACTGTTTAGACTATAACTTTTTCTATACTTAACCAATTAATATGATTATTATTCCTAATTAAACCTAACATATAATTATATAACATGTTTCAATTTAAGACCAATTGGATTATTGTATAATTTTTTATGGAATTTCTAAACGTGTTATGTTTTCTGCCCTATTTTCTGCCTTTAGGCAGTTTCAGGGTACTCATTTGGGTTCATCATAACTTATAATATATAAGTCCTATTTTAATTAAACTTTACAGACACTTATATGGGTTCGTATGGAACATTTTTAATGTTTATAACTTTTATCAATTATGTCTCTAAGGGCTTCCAATTATAATAAACATTTTACTGGTCTTGAATAGAATTGCTTCTGGACCAGTATAACTTAAAAAGGTCATAACGTAGTCTATACATAACATATTAAGCTAAAATTAGTACCCAAATTTAGCTAAGACATATAAATATAACTTTACTATTTTGATTAATTACATAATCTAGCTCTAACGAGCTCAAATTATCCAAACAAGTTGCTAGATCTGCCCAGGGCACTCAGTAGGCAGTTCAAACAATGGAATAATCATGGTTCCATTCACCATAACTCAAAATTTACAAGACCTATGAACCGAAAATTTGGTATAAAGATACATAAAACATATATCTACAACTTTTATTTTTTGAGTTACTTCAAATAATGACTTTATCATATTCAAAACTACCAAACACAGTAGCTAACTTACTTAAGATTCACATCCAGACCAGTTTCAGTACGAAGAGGATATCTCATTCTATACATCACATCTTGCAAAAATATTTACATATCCATAAATCTAAGACATAAAGGAACAACTTTTGTGTTTTAATATTTTTCAGAATCAATTTTTATTGATATCAAAATTGGAGTGAAAATCAGTGCCTATTAATGAACCTTAGCAACTCAAATCAACCTTATAGAAATAAGAATTGATTACTTACCAAGAACAAACTTGCAAGGGATCAATTTGCCTCAAAAACCAAGTGAAACAATGAAGAATTGGTGGTTGGAACTTGAGAGAAAATAGGTTGAAAAAATGAAGCAAAGAAGAAGAAGAAGAAGTAGGTTAGGATGGAAATGAATATGGTGGTTGCCTAATAAGTTAAAACCACCATTTGTTTCACCCGTACATTTTTTTTTCTAACTTTTTATTTTTATTATTTTATTTTATTTTATTTTATTTTTTTCTAATTATTCTTGTTATTATTACACAATTCAACACAAATATGTAATTTAACCTTAATCTAGTCATTTTGCATACATTAATTTGGTCACCTTATTTCATTTATTTTTAATACTTTTCATCCTCATTTAGATTATAAATACATATATATGACTTGATACAATTGCAATGTATTAGGACACATAGCTAGTGCGTGTCATGGACTTGTTCCTACGAAAATATGTATGAAATGCATGTGTTCAATTTAATTATATGCAAAATGCATATGTTCAAATGAAATGCATGTCGGGAATGTTGTGGATGTTACATTTTTCCTTAAACTCAAGCCAATAGAATTCCTTGACGTCGTCAGGCACAGTCTTCCATGTATATCCTTTGTCACTCAAACGAAGCAAAAAACTACGGGTGATAGCTGCAGAAGCTGCATGCGACTGAAGAAAACTTCCACTATTCACAAAACACAAATAAACAATGCATCAAACATAGAATAAATCATGAATGTATTTCAATAAATAATAATAGTAATATTACCTCCCAGGATCGAGATCGAGTCATCATCTACCATTGGTCGACTCAACGATTGATGCCTCAGATTGTAAATGTAGGGCTAAACCAACTAGAGGAGATGATGTAGCAGGCTGTGATGTAGGAGATGCTGATGTAGAACCCCTTAAGATCGACATAGTTGTTGATGGAAGAGCTGATGATGATGGTTGTCTTGGGGGTGATAATGGTTATCGTTGTGATGGTGTTAATGAATGTAAGGATGGTATCGATGAATATGGAGATGGCTATGATGGTGATACAAGAAGTGGTGGAACTGGTGGTCGATTTGAGAAACTATTATTCTTTGTCAATCGCTCTCCTCGTTTTGCAAGCCCTCTACCTCTGCCATGTAATATATCTTTGAATGATATGCGACCCATCTATATATTAGTCACTTGATAATAGTAAACACTATCGATAGCAATAATAAACACAAATATCAATTGCTACTTGAAAAGAATAACAATAGTAAAAGCAAAACTAAAGCAATACTAATGTAATAATTTACAAACATATCTCAAGTGATTAAATAATTATCAATAGTACATAATACTAAAAAGAAAATAACACATTTGTTTTGAACATTACACCTAATCACTATCATGATTGTTATAATCCCACTCATCCTTATCAGTTTCTTCGTCATCATCATGTGATTCAAATTCAAGATCAGGTTCTTCTTCTTCTTCATTATCCTTTTCGATGTCAATATATATACCTATTGCATCAACCAAATTGTCACTTTTATCATTTTCAATATCTATATAATGACTATCAATGTCATCTTCTTAGAAGGCTAGTGATTCATTGGAAAGTTGACTACTTGATGTTGCTTGTGGAATTTCGAATTTAGTCCTGACTTTAATCTTGCAAATAGCCAACCACTCATTTCTTTCGCGTTTTACACTTGGATAAGTGATAAAATTCACTTTGACATGCTTGAACCACCATAAAAAATGGCTCATATTCGTTAAATCTACATATTTGATTCACCTCAACCAATTTATACTGTGGATGCACTTTTATACCCATATTTGGCATTGGATCAAACCAGTCACACTTGAATAATACCGTTCTCTTAATTGGTAATGCAGGGTATTCCAACTGCACAACTACAATCAACCGACCATAATAGTCACATTCATTTGCACTGTATTTTGAGCTTTTTATGCATATACCACTGTTCATTATAGATTTACCAGATCCATGCACTTTAGAATGAAATTTGTATCCATTGACATAATAGCCAGAGTAAGACATAATTTTGGGTAATGGGCCTTTTGCTAAGTCTTTTATGAACTGATTGGATATATTGCTCAATGGATTGTGTGCCTAAAACAAATTAAAGTCATGAATTATTTAGAACCATTTCAATAACGCATAAATTGTCAACAAGAAAATGTTTGAAAGAAAATCAATACTCTCATGTTTATTAAACCAAATTGGGAATTCTTTTTCAAGTTTAGCATCAATCTCTTGAGTAAAAATGTTCCTTAGAGTTTGCTTTAGCTCGTTAATGTAAATTCTTCAAGGTACAACAACAAACATTAATTAGCCCAACACTCAAATTAATTTCTTAACATTTATTAGGAGTTTATGACTTACTTAATAAAAAGTTGCACTTCAGTGCAATTTAGAGGAATATATGATTGTGCAGCAACGTATTCTTCTTCTGTCAAAAATCGAGATTCACTCTTTCCAAAGGCTCGGCCTTATTGTGTGAATATGAATAAATTGCTTCATATTCTTCTCCCCTATATATACCACCGTCATCATTGCGTGGCACTATTTGGTGCATTGTATTCACATGATTCTCAAAATAGTATGAACAAAACAATGAAGCTTCTTCTACCAAATAAGCATTATATATGGAACCTTCAACTCTAGCTTTATTTTAGACATTATTTTTCAACCATCCAATGTAGCTAAGACATTAATTTACAAGTATGGTAAATCTAACACCAATAATAATTGTATGCATTCAATAAGTTATTACATATTATCTGCTATTCTTGCTTCATATGGCAAGTGTACTGGGAGATATTCCATGGAATCAAAGAAGCTTAGAGGAAAAATACACTCAAGCTTACAGAGAATAATAGAAATCTCTTTTTGAAGTTGTGTTATGTCATCATTGGTTATAACAGCAAATGTTAAACCCTTAAAGAATAGGCTTAATTTTATTAATGTCTTCCAAATATTGTTTGGAAGTAGTTCAAAAAATGCAATAGGTATTAAATGTTATATAAACACATGGCAATCATGGTTTTTCATCCCAAACAACTTAAGTTTTCTCATATCAACACATGTAATTGTATTTGACACATAACAATCGGGGAATCTCAAATTTTTTAGCCATTCACACAAGACTGATTTTGATTAATTATCTAGCATGTAACAAGCTTTAGGATATTTTCACCTTACATAATATCGTTCCAATTATGGCCGTCAATAGTATGCATTCAACTCTTTTCGAGATTTGTATGTGTCTTATCTTCTTCAAACCTAATTGATCAATCTCAAATAATATTTTACTTTCAGATCTACTAGGGGTGCTTCTTTAGTCACTGTCTTATTTTTTATGAAGGATGTCTTGTTCTGTTGGAATGGATAGTTTTCAAGTAAGAATTTACAGTGGTTGTCAAACCATAACTATTTTCTACTATCTGAATGATTAAAAGCATATGTCTGATTCATACAATAAGGAAAAACTAACCTTCCAATAGTACTCCACCCAGACAACATTGCATATGCAGAAAATTACTAATTGTTCACATAAGAACAGTACGCATTTGAAAATTTTGTTTCATTGAAATATCATAAGTTTGTACATCATCACGCCGTAAATAATTAAGTTCTGATATTAGTGATTGTAAGTAAACATCCAACTTATCCTTAGGGTTAGTGGGCCCAAGAATCAATACAGTTAAAAACATGTAAGCGTCCTTCATACACAACCAAGGTGGCAAATTGTGTGGAGTCACAATAACTGGCCAAGAAGAATATTGTTGTCTAGATTGCCCAAATGATTGAAAACCATCAGTGGAAAGACCCAATCGAACATTCTGAGTCTTTGATGCAAATTCTGGATGTGTATCATTAAAATGTTGCCAAGCAGGGGAGTCGGAAGGGTGGAATATAACCCCATCTTCAATTTCATGCTCAATGTGCCACCTCATTTCTGCTATTGTGTCATTTGTTGCAAACAATCTTTGCAATCTGGGAGTATCTTCTTATCAAGAGTCATTGGTTTGCTACCTCAATATTTCCTCTTGTACAGAGGATGACCACAAAACTTACAACTAGTCAACATACTGTATTCACCTAAGTATATCATGCACCCATTTTTACAACAATGAATCTTTTCAATCGAAAGACTCATTCCTTGTACTAACTGCTTTGTTCTGTAGAATTTTTTAGGCACCAAACTTTCTTTAGAAGTAATCATTAATCGAACCATATCATTAAAATTATGTTCAGACATATGGTGTTCTGACTTCATGTGCATTGATTGAGCAACAAACGATAATTGTGAATGACTTCTACAACCAGATTACAAGTCCTCATCTGCAGCCCTAAGCATATCATAAAACTTAAGGGCACTCGAATTCAGTGTTTCTTCAATGTAAGTTGGATTGAATGTATGACCAACAACATCCATAACCATGGAATGGTACTGATTGGATGATTCTACATAATCAAATGCAACAGAACCTTTATCCATATAATTGACATTGTTATTCAAGTTAACTCCAGCTGTTTGTTCCCCATGCAAAGTCCAATAATAATAATCTGGTACAAAACTGTTTCTATACAAATGCAACTTAACTATATCCACTTTTATGAAACAGGCGATTCTGACACTTGCGATGGTTACATGAACACCTTATCCTATCATTGTCCATCATTTTTGGATGACTGCATGCAAATTCTATGAATTGTCACATACCAATCATGAACTCCTGGTTCAAAAATCCATCTTTCAACCGTTTATACATTTATTGACGATCTGGTCTTATTTTTTATTACCTCTATTAAATCAAGGAAAATATAAAAATTGATTTAAAGTTTGAAATTGTAATTGATAAATAGTAATGATATCAAACTAGGTTTTTGTTTATTATTATACTAATATAGCTTTAAAGCAACCTAGCTCCTTTTTCAAGTGAACGATAATCTCATGACTATACTAATATATATATAATTTTTATGCCTTTTTTTTAAGAATTAGTTTCTGACTTATGTGTCATAGTTGATGAAACCCAAGTGAAGGATTATAATATTTAATAAAGATAAAAAAAATTGCAATCTTCAAAAATTTTGTTTGTGGCATCTAATAATTAAGCAACAATTTATACCATATGTTTGTTTTGGATTAAATTCCATTAATTTATGTATAGATGATTATCATATAGTCAAAAAGTATCCTAAAAAATTAAAATCTATCTTTAACTATGCGCCTAAAACATAATAAAATTATTTAAGAAATACATAAACAAAATTAGTTATTAGATTAACAAATGCAAACCGATGAAAATTGGAACATAAAATTATCTAATTATAATGAACCTCTCGGATGAAAACAGTTTCCAACAAATAATTCTTTCCTTAATTATCTTAATGAATTGGACTAGTTTTATAATAAAATTTTGACTGAATAAACCTACGAACAACCCTTAATTATAACCAATAAAACACTCTATTTTTAAATTTATAATTTCTAAATATGATAATTTATAATATATTTTCATGATGAGTTAATCCACAGTGTATTCTCCCTTTATAGGGTTGAATAATGTTTAATTATGTAATTTAAGTTATAAATTTGCTTTAAAAAGTTGTACCCCTAATTGTAGCCCACGAATGTCTTCCTAAATATATTTTCAAATACATAATTTCTAACTAACATAATTTAAAACATAATTTGATGATAAGTTAAC
The DNA here is from genome assembly GCA_023653625.1 of Triadica sebifera. Taxonomy (NCBI): domain Eukaryota; kingdom Viridiplantae; phylum Streptophyta; class Magnoliopsida; order Malpighiales; family Euphorbiaceae; genus Triadica; species Triadica sebifera. The sequence continues at coordinate 21,953,354 of CM042894.1, forward strand.
CTACAGAGTATTAACCTAATCCTCTAGGTTAATAATAATAATAATAATAATAATAATAATAGAATCACTAATTTTGTAAATATATTTAAAAAGTTGTGATTTTGAAATACGATGCTTTATCATAACATACTTCATAAAAAAAAAGATCGATTTATTCTATGATGACAATCTTATAGGTTTATTAAATAAATTTCACATGTCATTATAGTTATATAAACAATTCAAATATCGTAACTAATCATTCAATTATAACGTTGCAAGATGCTAACACTTGATCATTGCTCACAAATCTGGCAAACTAAATATATTTTTCTTTTGTTTTCTTTCCTCATAAAACTTAGTTAACATTTACATAAAATGTAAAACCTTTTAATAAGACTGTGTGCAATTTTCATTATTATGAAAATAAATTCTAATAGTCCTATTACTAATCTTTAATCTATTCCTGCAAAAAATATACAATTTTTTTATTCGAACGCAATGCGAGAATTAATTTTTAGTATATATATATATAAAATTTAACTAAGTATTTCACTCTATTATTATCAACAAACAATAACTACAAAAGATTTACTTAAACCAAAATAATAAATCATGAATCAAATTACAAACATCATGTGTATAATATATGCAAAATAGGTTTTGTTTTAATTATATCAGAATTTATTTTTGGCGTGGATCAAATACTTATCAATATATCATCTTTCTCTACATTGGATTTAATTTTTTATTTATAGATTGAATCAACAACTCCTTAGCATATTAAAAAATTAATTTCTGCCTATAATATTTTTTATTTATAAGCTAATATTAAATTTATTGTTAAACAAAATATATTTAACTCAATTTTAAGAATAAATATATAGACATGACCAATATAGTAAATTTAAAATTTTTTAACATTCAAATAATTAACATATAAATACACCTTTAGACTTGTTTTGGAAAAATCATTGGTTAGATATCTCAATTCAAAATTCTTTTCTATAATTCTTTCGAATAATTCATTAAACACCTGTATTTATTATAAGGATCCATTATATATATATATATATATATATATATATATATATATATATATATATATATATATATATATATATATATATATATATATATATATATATATATATATATATATATATATATGTGTGAAGATCTATTGATAGAATTCATACTCACTGCCACATATATGTTCCTTAGATGTGTAATATAGGAACATTTAAAATAAATTCTGATGTCTATGTGCCAAAAACAAAAAACAAAAAATATGAAGTCTAATGGATATATAACCGAAAAACATAGAATGTCAAGCAATTCTTTTAGAATATATTAAAAAGTGGATTTATATACCCTACACATGAATTGCTAGACAATAATATGAAAAGCAAAAAAAAATGCAATAATAATTTACCAAAAAAGAAAAAGAAAAAATAGCTTACATAATTAAGATTTGATCCCACCATGAAAAGAAAATCAGGGCATCAAATTTACAAATAGCAAATAGCAAAACAAAAAAAATCCTTCAAGGCACTGATCGGGAGCCAGTTGCGCAAGGAGCGAGGTGGTGTTAGGCACAACGTCCACCAGTGCAGCGTGGTAGAGAGGCGTCCGACAGTGGAGATTTGTGGCGTGGCATCCGGTGCTGCAATGGGTAAATCGGGACCAAATTATGCAATGAGGGATTTTCGGGGTGCTGAGTGCTTTAGGTTAAATATGTGAAGAAGTTTTATAAACCAAACAAAATGGCGTCGTTTCATTTGATTGAAACGACATTGTTTCAATCTTTGTTAGCGACAGAAATCTTCCATCGCTAATATCTTCCGACGAAAAATTTCCATAGTTATATCTTGTGATAAAATCTTTTCGTCGTAAAACATTTTTCAAATCAAAATGTTAGAGACAAACACTTTCCGTCGCTAAATTTAGTGACGGCTATATTCTGTGGCTAAACTTAATACAAAAAATAATTGAAGATATAGCGACGGCTTTTTTCCATCGCTAATTTGGCTATGGACACAAGCTGTCGTTAATCTGTCACATTAGCGACGGATATCATCCATTGCTACATTGTTCTAGCTAAACAGTCATAAAAAGGTCACAAATCATGGCGCCAATTTTTGCTCCTTCATTTAGCTACTGTTTTTAGCGATGACTCTTATCTGCCACCAAAAATAATCGCCAATCTATAGTTAAGTTGTCGCTAACATTTAAAAAAAATGACACCGGCACTTGCCTTTCCGTCGCTGATCTGAAGTTATTTAGCAACATATTGATTCCGTCGCTAATTTCCGTCGTTATTATGCAATTTTTTTTTGTAGTGACTAATGTTTGTCTAATGATGATCCGGAGGAAGAAGACTATGAGGGGTGCCTACCATTAAGTTTTCTAAGAGAAGCGCATACTGTGTAAACCCTGGACTAAGACATTGGTTTGCCCCATATTCTTTGAGATCAACCGTAACAAGCCTCTCATATTGAAATTTAGACTACACAGGCGAATCCGTACTGTCGAATATGAAGGTATTCATTTATTCTTTTTTCTTGGGGAAATATGGACATCTTTTTTCGTTGCATCCCTAAGATGAATGTCAGGAGCAGTCTGCTCCTAATCAAGAACATCAGGACCATACAGTCAATGCTCCACTTAATTTAGACTAATTTGGCCCATGGATGCTTGTTAAGAAAAAAGTTCGCTCTTATAAGGGTCAATCTAATATGGATGCAAATATGGAAAAACGTTGAAGAATGACTAAGGGAATGGGAGGAGGTATGGGATGGTTTGATGTCCTGGGGAATGAGGAGGATGATTTAAAGGATGGTACGAATGAAATTAATTTGGAGGAGGTAGAAAGGAATGTTGCGGATGCTTTGGCTTTTAAAAATAGTGGGAAAATCTAGCAACGATTCTATTAAGGGGCATCGTCCTAATGTGCAGGTTTAACATATTGAATCTAACCAACCAGTTAATATTCTTGTAGCCAAGGGCAAGGCTAAAGTTCATAACATTTAGCAAGTAAAGGGAAATCTCATGCAAGGACCAACAATCAAGCAGCTGCCTATGCAGAACACTCTCTTGTGATTAGTAATAGTCAGGGGGTGGAATATTCAGTCCAGGTTTGCCACAAAGATTCTAATAAGGATCTGAATAAGCTCTACAATAACACTAAATCACAAGATAATCTCTTGCAATGTCCCGAGCTGCATAAACCACCTAGAATAACAGGATTGATTCTAATGAGGACCTAGAGGATGTTAGCTATTTGCTTTATGATGGAATTCCTATAAATAATGATGTTGATTGGTTAAACCATACAGATGGGGACAGCAGTGATGATGACTTTTTGTTTGTTGAGTAAGTATTTCTCTTTATTCTTTTAACTTAGATTTTGATTTATTATGTCTATGCTTTTCTGGAATTGTAAAGGCACGACTGCTGGTAAATTTAGTTATACCTTCCACTATCTTCTTACTCTACATCGTCCTTTATTTGTTGGACTTATGGAACCTAAAATAAGTGGTCAACAAGCCACTAGAGCATGTCAGAAATTTGGTTTTACTCGTTAGGCTCGTATGGAGGCAGTGGGTTACAGTGGTGGTATTTGGCTCCTTTGGAATGATAAAAGGATTCAGTTTCATATTCTAATCACTAATCCTCAACTTATTTTATGTGAAGTTCTTGAAGATTATGACCCTAAATGTTTTCTATTAGTGATATATGTTAGTCCTTCAGTTAATTTTTGCAAAGAGTTATGGCATGTTCTTTCTCTTTATAAGTTTGAGATTTCTAGCCTTTGGCTTTCTACAGGGGATTACAATGATGTTTGTTCGCATGATGAAATTCAAAGATCCATTCGTAATTATGGCCAGCGATCTACTCTCTTTAACGACTGGATCTTTAGCAATGATCTTCTTGATATTGGTTTCTCTAGCATAAAGTTCACTTAGTGTAGAGGAAATATATCTAATTCAAGAAAGGGATCTCATTTAGATCGTGCATTATGTAATCCAGCCTGGAACTCTTTTTTGACAAAGCTATAGTTGAGCGTCTTCCTAGACATCTTCCAGATCAAACTCATTTGTTGGTAACTTTGTGACCAAATATTAACTAAAGTGGAGGTCATTCATTTCGATTTCTAGATGCTTAGCAAACTCATCCACAATATGAGGTTATGATCAAACAAAGTTGGCATTGTGGTAATAATCTTGTAGCCAATATCTCTGACATAACTATTAATCTCGCTTCTTGGAACAAAATGATTTTTGGTAATATCTTTCAGTGATATTGTCATCTCTAGGCCAGGATTCAGGGTGTTCAGATGGGAGACTGTCTTCAAGCCTAAGAGAATGGAAAATCTTAATTTAAGAAACTTTTCTCAAATGATCCTTGCTTTCTTAGCTAAGCCTGGATGGAAATTTTTATAGCAGCCTGATTTTCTTTGGGCTATTTTTTTGAGAAACAAATATAAGCAAGGCAATCGTCTCTAGTTCACATCTAGTTATGGGAATAACTCATGAAAGTTATTCGACGTAGCATGGACTTTGTAAACCATAACGTAAAAATCTATTCGCAATGGTAGAAGAATTCTCTTTTGGAAAGATTGTTGGTTGCTTAATGAGTCGTTGTCTGATCATACTGTGGGCATTCTTGCTCCATATGAAATTTTAAAAATCGTGTTTGATTACTGGGTGGTGGGTAATGGATGGAACTACTATGTGTTAGATAACCTTCTTCCTGGGTCTATTAAACTTAGCGAGAATTCTCTAAGACAATGATGGTATTGATGACAAGGAAATTTGGAAGTTTTCAAAAAATGGGGAATTTTCAGTTTGTTCAGCTTAATGCTATTAGCTCCCATTGCTCATCCATGGAAGATCCTTTATGGTGTTTAATATGGCATTGCCTAATACCACAATGCATTAAAATATTCGTGTAGCTGATTGCTCATGGCAAGATTTTATGTAAAATTTGAATGTCATAAAAGAGGCTTTACTTCACACCCCTTTTGTTGGCTTTGTTGTGATAAAATAAAGACCTCGATTCATATTTTGCGGTATTGTACTAGAGCTGCTAAGATATGGCCGATGTGTAGTCCTCCCTATTTCCGTTCAAGGGAGCAACAATAGGATATGATGAGCTAGTTACGAAGAAACCTTTCTTGCAGAGACATGGATGACTTTGATGGACGTTAGAATAGCTTTTTTACCTGCACTTTTTTGTAAATGTGGCGTTAAAGAAATGAGAAGATTTTCTATAATTGAGAGATAGGCCTTCACTTAAAATTGAGATTTCTTTGAAAATACACCTTTCATGTTGAAAAGACTTAGATTTCAAAATATAAGACTTAGATAAATGTCAGGACAGCTTTGACAGGCTTAAGAAAATGTTGACAGAGGCTCATGTTTTAACACAGCCAGTCTTTGATAGGAGTATATCAGCTACAATGATACTTCTCACAATGGACTAGGATGTATATTAATGCAAGAAGACAAAGTAGTAGCATATGCTTCTAGGCAATTAAAATCGCATGAAAAGAATTACCACATACAATCTTAAGTTGGCAGCCATTGTGTTTACTTTAAAGATATGATGCCACTATATATATAGAAAAAAATGTTTTATTCACACTGATCACAAGAGTTTGAAGTATCTTTTTACCCAGAAGCAATTGAAATTGAGACATAAAATATGGTTAGAGTTCATAAATGATTATAAATGTGTGATCGACTATCATCCGTATAAAACCAATGTTATGGCCGATGCATTAAACCAAAAGACCTTGATAGAATTCAACATATGTCATACTCTTAACCGAGAAATCAGAGATGCACAAAAGCAAGATAACTAGACCTAATTATACAATTGGATCAGATAACAATTTATATTACCAGTCAATTATGAGTACCTAATGTTGGGTTTTGAAAACAAATCTCATTCATAAATGCAATAGAAAAATAAAAATTTTCAAAATCCAAAACAAAAGTTAATACTTATGTCATTAAAACTAATTTATCAAATATAGAGGTTAGAAATTATATCTTGTAATTTCTTGATTTGTTACTTAAATCTTCACCTTATTGGGTTGTAACAAACTACAACAATCCAAATTAAGATGTCTCTAACGATAATCCACTTGAAAATATGAAGAAACTATTAAAAGAAAATAGTTTGAACAATATTAAATGGTGCTAGCTATGAGTTTTTTCTTGAGAGAATTATTGTGTCTTAAAAATTATTTTTCACCAAAAATAAATTTCATGTCTTTTTTGTCTTTTGATGTCTTTATGATCTGAATCAAATTCAGAAAGAAAATCAAAAATAAAAAATAAAGAAAAGGAATGTCAATGAATAGTAAATGGGATTAATGGCCATAATTGATCTAACAGCACTGTGCGCTCCACATAGGCCTTCTGGAGCAATTTTTTTCCTGCAATCCAACCCAAAATAATTCTCTCATATTTTTGGATCTTATCCAACACCATTTTACTCATTCCTATATCTCCAATGAGTGTGACCCATTAGGTTTTTAATTATGTTGGTCACCTAAATTAACGATTAATTCAAATGAGTCATGAGCAGTATCTAACAACACACCATGACTCCCAATTGACCAGAAAGTCAATAGTTTGACTACGAACATTTCCATAGATAATTTTTGTGCAATTAATCATTTTACCATTCTATACCCCACTTGGTTCAGAGTATGAACATGTGTCGACTCCCACTAGACTGACTACGTCACATCTAGCTTAAGTAATGTTAGATTTTGTCCCTGAAACTCATTACTCTATAAGATATGTCATTGGAGACTATCTTCATGATATTTTTACTCCGGCCAGAGATTCTCAAGTAATGATCCCGAAAAAATGCCATGGGTATATACTCCTTCTATCAGGAGTGGTGAATCCTTTGTTGATTACCCAATTACCTTCAAATACCCCAAACTGTACCCAATCACTACCTTATAAGCAACCTCCCTGAGGCAACAAGAAATAGTATCAAAATACAGAGTCAGTATCCAAGATATCCTTGAGTACCTCAAGTCAAGGATACTTGCACCATTGCTATGTTGAGACTATCATTGTCATTTGAATAGATTATCCATATGATTGTCTCATAGTAGGTCATTCAATGTCTTTAGCTACATTTAGCAAACATCCATATGTTAACTCTAAACATCTCATATTTATAAATTATGAGATCTATTACTTAATCCAATTAATGAGTATAACATGTGTTAGTCTGTCCGGATTAACAATGTCTCATCTCATTAATCATATGATTAGGGATAATTTAGATACTAATATAATTATACATGATAAGAATGTCAGTATCATGATTTCATCATAATTTCCTTCATGCTATGTTATGTATTAAGGCCTTCATTAATTGATTGAAGATCACTATCAACTCATATATCAAATGAATATCAAATTAATGAAAATGCATTTTTATTAATCAAATAAATTTTTACAATAAGTGTTAAAGGTGATTTGCCTTTAGATCACTTATTTAACAACCTCCCACTTGTAATAAAGTTAATAGCCTTTGTATTTAATTCCATAGGAGAGTATATGAGAATCATATTTTTTTGGGAAAATTGCTTAGTTAAAGGATCACCAATATTTTGATCAGTGGGCACTCTTCATATCTTTACATTATTTCTACCAATAATTTCTTTAATGAAATTGTATCTTTTGAGTACATATTTAGATCTTTGATGTGGTCGTGGCTCCTCTGCTTGTGCAATGGCTCTATTATTGTCACAATATAGTTGTATTGGATGAACAATGCTAGGAATCACTCCAAGTTCCATGATGAATTTTTTTTTTATCGAAAATGATTCCTTTGATGCTTCAGAAGCTGCAATATAATCTGCTTCGGTTATGGAATTACCAGTCATTTCTTGTTTGGAACTCTTCCAACTGACTGCTTCACCATTTAGTATGAATATATAATTTTGACTAGGATTTTGAGTTATCCTTGTCAGATTGGAAGCTAGCATTGGTATACCCGCTCACAATAAGATCTCCATCTCCATATATCAAGAATACATCCTTAGTCCTTCTCAATTACTTAAATATATTCTTAACAACCACCCAATGACCCTAACCAGGGTCTAATTGGTATCTGCTAGTGACATTCAGAGCATATGATAGATCGAGTCTTGTACATAACATAGCATATATGATTGATCCTATAGCTGCAACATATGTAATCAAACTCATGTGTATCCTCTCATCCTATGTCTTTGGACATATAGATTTTGAGAGAGTAATTTCATGGGTCATGGGAATATATCCTCTCTTGGACTGTTCCATGCTAAACCTCTTTAATATCTTGTCTATGTATATAGACTGTGAAAGCCAAGCAATATTTTAGATCTATTTCTATAAATCTTTATCCCCAAAACATGGACTGCTTCTCTAAGGTCTTTCATAGAGAAATTTTTGGATAACGAAATTTTAACTGATTATAATGGTGAGATATCATTTTCCATTAGTGGTATGTCATCTACATACAACACAAGAAATACGATTGTACTCCCACTAACCTTTTTATATTAACAATGTTCATCTGGATTTTGTAAGAAACCAAACTATTTGATTGTCCCATCAAATTGAATATTCCAACTCCTGGATGCTTGCTTTAATCCATAAATTAATTTTTGAAGCATGCATACCTTTTTGCCATATTTGGATATAAAGCCTTATGGTTGGGTCATGTACACATCCTTGGTTAGATTTCCATTAAGAAAAGTCGTCTTCACATCCATTTGTCATATCTCATAATCATAATGAGCATCAATGGCTAGTAGTATTCTTATAGATTTAAGCATAACTACTGGGCTAAAAGTTTTATCATAATCAATTCTTTGTCTTTGACGATAACCTGTAGCTATAAGTCTAGCTTTATAGGTAACCATATTACCATCCATGTTAGTTTTCATCTTGAAAACCCACTCTAATTTATGGTCCATCACAAATTCATGGTCCATCAGAGAAACTAGTTATATTTAAGTCAATATTTAATTCATGTTCCATTACAAATCCCAAAGTGGTCAATCTCTTAATATAGTCATTCATCTTCAATGCATATAGAACTGGAGATGTCCTCTCAAACATCTTAGTTTGGAATAGCAGTCTTGAAGTTTCGAACCTTTCGAAACATGCTTGCTCATCAAAAAGCTCTCTTAGATGGTAGACTATGGAATTAACATCCATAGCCTAATGTTGCTTTTGCAACTCAGCTGACACAGTAGCAAACATAATGCAGCTTACCATCTCACTATCATCGAGATTTTTTTGATATGCCTTCTGAACATCTTTAAAAGCATTAGCAGCAGGGAGATTAGGATGTACCTCATCTAGGACATAGCCAATCTTTAATTCCTTAGACAATCTAAAAATTTAGGCCCAATCAATTGATTTGACTCCATTAGTGATCACAAATTCAAGCTTGTCGACATGATGATGATTCTAGCATCCTAGATGTAAAATAGAGCATGTTAGAATGTGTATGAAAATGCATGTTTATTAGGTCTTTAATAATTTGCATTATGACTTTCACTATTTTATTGTGAATCTATAGCCTTCACTATGAAACCAAGATAACCTATATGAAAATTCTCCTAGTGGGTTGATATCCAACTAGCTAAAAACAACCTTGAGGCAACTCAACACCCCATTCTTAATTTGGTTGGTAGGTATCTGATTCATACCAATTGCATTATTCATGCAACTATCAAAACTTATGCTATCAACTAATTAATGTGTACACATATGTTGGGCTATCAACTCTTGATATGTGTACATCTCTTGTACACTAACGCAACTTCATCTCTAATACACATTAATCTTGGCACAAATCCAACAAGCTAATGATATTGGTTAAGTCAAACCCATTAATCGTGAGATCTAATTTTTAATGGTTTGAACATATTCTTATAGAGCGAGCTTAAGACAACTCAATAACCCTAAATGTAGAAGAACTCTGGCTCTCCCTATATTAATAAAAGGCGTAAGACTTAATTGTATATTTAGTGAGAGATTTCTTTGTTAAATCTCATCACGTTATTATTGCATGTTTATATATCATACATTCATCACATAAAAATATAAAGATAGTTACATTAACTATATGACATGATTATGGACATATTAAAGTCAATCTCATAAGCGAAAAAGAGATTGAATAGGTATTACCTAGGTATATGCATGAATTTATAACCCAAAATAGAAATCAAATTCTTATTTCTAAGTCTTATTATTTATGGCTCCACCTCCTTTACTTCTTGCTCCTTTGTATCTATATTCTATCATAATCCTATGTAATCTAATTACATATTTAAAAGTATAGAAAATCTTAATTTACATTTGAAGGGTGTAAGATGAGAAGAGAAATATACAAAAAAAGAAAAAGAGGTAGGGGCACGTAGACTCTATTTACTATAAAACAAAACAATTCTATACAAACTCAATCACGTTGGGTCTAAGTCCATAATTATTCATCTTATCTTTTCATACACCCTAACATGCATTCTTTTATGTATAATAAAATAAAATTAACAATTTTGAATTTAAATTTGAAAATTGATTTAACACTTGAACCAAAATTGCATACTTATATTGTTTCAATTAATTTAATTTTGTATGTCATTTAAGGTGGCATTTAATATTTAATCAAATTAAATTACATTCCATATTTTTATAATTAATTCAAAATTAATTCACATTAAAATCAAATTATTTTTATGTCAAAATTAAATAATTTAATTTTTATATACATACCAATTTCTAGTCAAACTAGAACTAATTTAATTTTTATATACATACCAATTTCTAGTCAAACTAGAACTACCATTGCTCAACTTAAATTAATTCAAAATTAATTTCTAAAACTTTCAAATATTTTTAGAACCTCAAATAACCATTTTAAGCATCTTTAGCTCAGCTCAAGTTCATTAAAATATTTTTAACATAAGCCACAATTACTAAGATATATGAACCAATATACGTAGATGCTCAAAACGATTCATTAGATATCTAGAATTTTTTAAAAATTTTAAGTTCAAGAAAAATAATTTTTAATGCATCTAACATCAAAATAATATTTTTAATTACATAAAAATTATTTCAAGGTGTTGGAAACAAAATAATCACATACAAAAACTCAAACAAAACAATTCAATCGGGTATGCTAAAACAGTCACATTGTTATGTTTGTTTGAAAATTTAATTGAAATAATTTTTAAGTAACTATTAGACACTTCCAGAGGCTCAAACACATTCTCAATATCTATAAATAAATTTTCCATAATCAAGTTATAAGAAAAATATAAACATCCACATACATTAACCCAAACAACAATATATGTTCATAAACAATGCAATTTTCAATATTTTTGAAATAAATCCGAAATTAATTATTTGAATTACATTCAAACCATTTTTCAATCAAAATGATCATCCTTAATCATCCCATGATTAGATTAAAGAAAGAAAAATATGTAAAATAAATTTTACAAATTAATTTCAATTTTTCAAACATATTGATCTAAAACCATCAAAACCGTAAAATCTCATTGCACTTTTAATTAAAATTAATTTTAATGGATGCAATGGGACTCTGATACCATTGTTGAGTTTTAAAGGCAAATCTCATTCATAAACGCAGTAAAAAAATAAAATTTTTCAAAAGCCGAAACAAAAAATCATGTTTGTGCCATTAAAACTAATTTATCAAACATAGATATTAAAAATTATACCATATAATTTCTTGATTTGTTATTCAAATCTTCACTTTATTGGGTTGTAGTAAAATACAACATTCCATACTAGAATGTCTCTAACGATAATCTATGTGAAGATATGAAGAAGAAACTATTAAAAGAAAATGGTTTGAAAAATATTCAATGGTGTTAATTATGAATTTGTTTTTTAGAGAATTATTGCGTCTTAAAAATTATTTTTTACTAAAAATAAATTTCATGTCTCTTTTCTTTCTTATGATATTTTTTTTATCTAAATCAAATTCAGAAAAAAAGGATTAAAAAATCAAAAATAAAGAAAATGAAGGTCAATGAATAGTAAATGAGATTAATGACCATAATTAGCCTAACGGCCCTGCGTGCTAGATGTCCTAACGGCACTGCACGCATCAGCGCACAGTGCAACCCGTATGGGCCTGCCAGCAGGCCTACACTGATCCATGACCTTTTCCGAGCAATTTTTTCTACAATCTGACCTGAAATAATTCTCTCATATTTTTGGATACTATCTAATACCATTTTACTCACTCTCTACATATTTAATGTGTGTGACCCATTAGGTTTCTAGCTATATTGGTCACTTAAATTAACAATTAATTCAAGCAAGTCATGAGTGGTATCTAGTAATATATTATGACCCCCAATTGACTGAAAAGTCAGTGGTTAGACTATGAACTTTTCCAATGATAATTTTCATACAATTAATCCTTTTACCATTTTATACCCTACTTGGTTCAAAGTATGGACATATGTCAACTCCCGATAGACTGACTATGTCACATTTAGAACCAAGCAAGTGGAAGAAAAAAATTGGTATTATATGTCATGGTTGTTGTATGGTTATGGATTTATGAATTTACCTTGTAAATTATTACATGTATATATGTTAAAATGGTAAATCATGTATGCAATACCGTTTATTGATAATAATGAACTGATTTTTAATATTGCTATGAAAATTATTGTAATATATGGAAGTATTGAAAAATAAATATCATTTGGTATCATGTAGATATATATACTTAACGTACAAATGTGCATGTTAACATAGTAGCAAAGTATGAATTACATGGATGTATATGTATATTAAAGTATGAGCATGAATTGGATAATTAAGAACATGAAATTGCTATGTCATATCATGAATGCATATATGAATTTTATGCACATATGTACCACTAAGTATTTAGTTGCTTAGCGTGTGCATGTTTTCGCATACGCAAATTCATAACCAATAAAAGGAAGTTGACAGGAGAAGAAGCAAGCTCATACAAAGCCAAATAAAGTAAATCAACATCAGAAGGTTAGTGTTTTACATGACATACATTTTATTCTTGTCTACATGTCATGAAATATGAGTGTAATTATGGTTTTCAAAAGTTGTAATTGTCTTTTTTTATGGGACATGTATTTTTATTTAGATCATATGTATTTTGTAAATATAAGTCCAATGAAAGCCCAAACTTATATTTAGTAATTCGGATATAGTTGGCAATTTCAAATATAAAATAGATTCATTAATTGGAAGATGTATTGCTATCATGTGAAAATAAAAAAAAATTATTAAAATATGATAAGGCAATAACTAAAATAGAAATTTTTTTTAATTTAATCGGATTGTAAGGTAATAGGCATGTGACATTCTGCTTTATAGTTCGGATTATTCCTGACTATATGAGGGAGTGTTACATAACACATCTATTGGGAAGGAAATAGAGTGTCAGATTGGTTTGCTAATGAATCTTTCAATATTGAAAGAGGAGTAACTGATTTTTTGGCACCTCATAGGGGTTATTTCACTTTTACAAGAAGATATGATTGGGATTTCTTAGCCAAAGATGGTGCCTAGTTGATTTTCTTAGTTTGCTTAGGTTTTTTCCCTCCTTTGTAATAAAAAATGATTAACCGACTAGAACTAACGATTAATCGATTAGCCATTAACCAATATTGATGAACTGATTAAAATTTTAATTTCATAAATTTAGAATTAATAGATTTGGACATGTGGAAATGGTCACAGAATGGTTCACTAGTACATGCCCACCCCTACTCCATGCTCACATCAGTTGGCTTGTTTGAAACACAAAAAGTGCTTTCTTGATTAAGAGTTCTATTCAAGCTTGGGAAACTAATTAATTGATGAAGGAGTGATGCGGCAACCTTCTAAAATCTAAGTCTAGATGACCTCCATATCAATTCAAAATCCAATCTTCAATTCTAATCAATTGTTAATTGAACCCTTCACCTCCAAATCAGCAACGAATTGGTAACAAATAGTATAAGAAAGAATTAGAACACGCCACAAGTCAATACTAACCTGATAAGTGAAATAATCCTTAGCATACCAAGGTGTTGAACATGCATTTCTTGAAGAAAACCTCTCAAATCTTTATTAATCATGTAATATGATGTCATTCACATTTTTGGGAGGTATTTATACCTTTAAATGACCTAAAGTCCTATAAGGGAAAGGAATCCTAAAGATATCTAACCATAATCTCTTATAGATTGGGATTTACAACTCATCCTATCTGAATCCTTTAAAGTTAGGGATTTGACAACTAAGTAACATGAATCCTTTTCTAATAAGGAAAAATAAATAAAAAATTTAATTTAATTAATGATGTGGCAGCATGGGTTTTATTTTAAATGGCCCACATGCCCATTACATCAAAAGACTAATGGCTCAATCCTTATTTAGGCCCTGAATAGATAAATAAGCTTATATTGCTTGAATCCTCATGATATGCATATGTCTCCCCTTGCACATGTCTATTGCACGTGACCACCACATGACTTGCACATGACCTCCACATGACTTGCATATGACTTTGAACCTTAAATATAGACTTGTTGGCTAGCCCATTGGGTTAGTTGTCTTGGTCTTCACATGCCCAAATGGATGTTATAAGTTTTGGGCTGCCCTATGATGATGTTTCCTCAATTTTGATCCATTCTACTTCTTTGATGTCTCTTGTCACCAAGGCTACCTTAATCTTATTTGCTCTTGATTTTGTAATTCGTCCAAGTGACATAACCAATCTCCCATCTCCTAGGCATGAAGAACCATGATCCATGCCTTGGCTCACATCATTCCTTCCCTTCTCAAAAAGATTCATCCTCAAATCATCACCTACATTTCAAAAGGAGAAAGGTTAGCAACATTAAAAGTAGTCGAAACACTATACTCACTAGGCAAATCAATCTTATTAGCGTTGTCATTGATTTTCTCAACCATTTGAAATGGTCCATCACCTTTTGGATCTAACTTGGATTTCCTTTGGTTAGGAAATATCTTCTTCTTGAAATGCAATCTTCAGGTTCAAATTTCATAACCATACACCCTTGATTGCCTTTTTGTGTATAACTTTTATTTTTCATCTTAATGTGTTGCTTTGCCTTCTCATGTATGGATTTAACCAATTCTACCTTCTTTTGTCCATCTAAGTTAGAAATATCATTAAAAGGTAAAGGCAACAAATCCAAAGGTGTTAGTGGATTAAAATCATACACAATCTCAAATGGTGAATAACCTATAGAAGAATGAATACTTTTATTATATGCAAATTCAATCAAAGCCAAACAATCGTTCTAAGTTTTCAAATTCTTTCCAATCACAGCACGAAATAAAGAGCCTAAAGTTCTATTAATAGCTTCAGTTTGGCCATTAGTTTGAGGATGACAACATGCAGAAAGTAATAACTTAGTTCCAAATTTCCCTAAAGAACATGCCAAAAATCACTTAAGAACTTAGAATCTCTATCAAAAAGAATTGTCCAAAGTACACCATGGAAATGCACAACATCCCTACATGCCACACAACTATAACACAATTTTTCAATATCCTTTCTCATACTAGGCCAATAAAAGTGTTCTTGCAAAATGTCAAGTGTCTTAGTAATACCAAAATGACCCATCAAACCACCATTATCAGCCTCACACACAAGAAATTCGTGCATGCAACAATTAGGCAAACAAAGTTTATTTTCTCTAAATAAGTATCCATCCATAAAACTTTTGAAAAGTAGATTGCTCATATGCAGTATAAACATTATCAAAATCAGAATCAGAAGCATACAAGTCTCTTACATATTCAAATCCCATTAACTTAGAACTCAAAGCAGTAATAAGAGTGTATCTTCTTCATAGTTCATCAATAACCACATTCTCTTTACCTTGCTTATACTTCATCACATATGGAAATGTCTCAATGAACTCCAACCACTTAGCATGGCATTTATTCAACTTACCTTGACCTTTTAAATACTTTAATGACTCATGGTCACTATGAATCACAAACTTCTTAGGCCAAAGGTAATGCTGCCAAGTCTCTAAAGCTACCAATGCATATAACTATTTGTCATAAGTGGAATAATTGAGTTGTGCACCATTCAAATTTTTCACTAAAAAAGGCAATGGGATGCCTACCCTGCATCAAAATAGCACCAATACCTATCCCAGAGGCATCACATTCAATCTCAAAAGTGTTAGAAAAGTGCTATAAAGGCAATCACTTTTAGCATTTATTGTATAAATTTATTTGATTAATAAAAGACATTTTCATTAATTTGATATTCAGTTGATATATGAATTGATAATTATCTTAAATCAGTTCATGAAATCCTTAATACATAACATAGCCTGAAGAAAATCATGATGAGATCATGATATTGAGATTCTTATCATATGTAATTATATTAGTATCTAAATTATCCCTAGTCATAGGATTAGTGAGACGGAATATTGTTAATCCAGATAGACTAGCACATGTTATACTACTTGATTGGATCAAGCAATAGATCTCATAATCGGTAAATATAAGATGTTTAGAGTTAACATATGGATGTTTACTAAGTGTAGCTAAGTACATTGGATGACTAGCTATAAGACAATCATATGGATAATCTATTCAAATGTCAATGATAGTCTCATCATAACAATGGTACAAGTTTCCTTAGACTTTAGGTGCTCAAGGATATCTTGGATACTGATTCTGTATTTTGACACTATTCCTTGTTGCCTTAGGAAGGTTGCTTATAGGGTGGTGATTGGGTACAATTTGAGGTATTCAAAGGTAATTGGGTAACCAATAAAGGATTCACCACTCCTTATAGAAAAAGAATATACCCATGGCCTCTTGGCAGGGACATTACATGAAAATCTCTGGCCAGAGTGGAAATGTCATTAATATAGTTTCAATGAGCCTCAAGGAAAAGAACTAACATTACTTGGACTAGACATGAAGTAGTCAATCTAGTGGGAGTTGACACATGTCCATACTCTGAACCAAGTGGGATATAGAATGGTGAAAGGAATAATTGCACGAAAATTATCGATAGAAAGGTTCGTAGTCAAACCACAGACTTTATGATCAATTGAGGGTTATGATGTGTTGCTAGATACCGCTCATGACTTGGTTAAATTAATTGTTAATTTAAGTGGCCAACATAACCGAGAATCTAATAGGTCACACACATTGGAGATGTGAACAATGATTAAAATAGTCTTTGATGGGATCCAAAAATATGATAGAATTATTTTGGTACGGATCGCGATGAGATCGCACAGAAAAATCATTTGCGGGGAGTCATGGGCCCGTGTAGGCTTAAGGTCTACCCAGCATGCCTACCAGGCAAGCCAGCTAACCTACCTAGCATGCTGCTGGTCAGCAGCTGGCCTAATTGGCCTTAATTGGCCAATTAAGCTGAAGTGAGGCAAAACCCCCCAAAATCTCTCCCCTTGTCATGTGCACGTTGTACTTAGACGATTTTTAGGGTAAAAACATTTTTGAAATGTTTAAAAGTCTAAAAATTGTTTTTGAAAATTTTGAAATTCAAAAAAAATAATTTTTATTTTTCATATTCTCTCAAATTGAGCATACATCATTGCTAGCACTTTGAGATGTGTTCAACCATTTATCTTGTAGTTTTTTCTCATATTTTTGCATGAATTAATATTAGAGACATCCTAAAGTGGATTTTTGTGGTTTGCAACAACCGAATAAGCTAAAAATTTGAATAATAAATCAAGAAATTACAAGGTATAATTTCTTACCTCTATTTTTTGATAAATTAGTTTTAATTGCACAAACAATATTCTTATTTTGGGTATTGAAAAATTTAGTTTTCTATTGCCTTTTATGAATGAGATTCATTTTCAAAATTTAACAGTGGTATCAGAGCCCTCTTGTGTCCATTAAAATTAATTTTAATTGAAAGTGCAATGAGATTGCACAGTTTTGATTGTTTTGGATTAATAAGTTTGAATAATTAAAATTAATTTGTAAAATTTGTTTTACACATTTTTATTTCTTTAATATGATCATGGGATGATTAAAGATGATTATTTTTATTGAAAAATGATTTGAATGTGATTCAAATAATTAATTTCGGATTTATTTCAAAATATTGGAAATTGTCTTGTTTATAAACATATGTTGTTGTTTGGCTTTATTGATGAGGTTGTTTATATTTTTCTTATAATTTAATTATGGAGAAATTATTTATACATATTGAGAATATTTTTATGACTCTAGAAGTATCCAATAATTAATTAAAAATTATTTTAATTAATTTTTCAAACAAAAAAAGGGAACTATTTTGGCATACCCGGCTAGAATGTTTTGTTTGATTTTTTTTGTATGTGATTATTTTATTTCCAAAAACTTGAAAAAAATATGTAATTAAAAATATATTATTTTAATGTTATATGCATGCCAAAAATTATTTTGTATGAATTTAAAATTTTAAAAAATTCTAAATGTCGAATGAGTCATTTTAAGTGTCCAAGTATGTTGATTCGATTGACTTAGTAATTTTAGCTTATACCAAAAATATTTCGTTAAACTTGAGATAACCTAAAGATAATTAAAATGATTATTTGAAGTTATAAAGTTTTTTTATAATTTTTGAAAATTAATTTTGAATGAATTTAAGTTGAGCAATGGTAATTAGAGTATGACTAGAAATTGGTATGTATATTAAAATTAAATTGTTTAATTTTGAAGTCATAATATTTTGATTTTAAGGTGAATTAATTTTGAATTAATTCTGTAAATATGGAATTTTATTTCATTTGATTAAATATTAAATTCCACATTAAAATGATATACAAAACTAAATTAACCGAAACAACACAAGTAGGCAATTTCAGTTCAAAAGTTGAATCGATTTTCAAATTGAAATCTAAAATTGTCCTTATTTTATTTTATGCATTCGAGAATGTATATTAGGGTTGTATAGAAATGTATGATAGATGATTATGTATTTAGGCCCAATGTGATTGAGCATGCATAGATTTATTTTGTTTTATGGTAAATAGGGTGTGTGTCTACCTACCTCTCTTTCTTTTTTATATATTTCTCTTCTCATCTTACTCCCCTCAAATATAAATTGAGGTTTTCTATACTTTGGAATATGTAATTAGATTACATTGGATTAGGATAGAATAGAGATACAAATGTGCAAAAAGCAAATGAGGTGGTGTCATAAACAAGTAAACTTAAAATAGGAATTTGATTTCTATTTTGGGTTGTAAACTCGTACATATACCTAAGTAAGACCTAGTCAATTTCTCTTTGGCTCAAAAGATTGACTTTAGTATGTCCATAATCATGTCATATAGCTAATGTAACTATCTTTATATTTTCATGTGATGAATGTATGATATATAAAAGCATGCACTAATAACATAATGAGACTTAACAAAGAAATCCCTTGCTAAATAAATAATTAAGTCTTGCGCCTTCCATTAATATGAGGAGAACCAGAGTTCTTTTAGAGTTAGGTTTGTTCAGTTTCCTCAAGCTATCTCTATAAGAATATGTTCGAACCATTGAAATTAGATTTCACAATTAATGGGTTGGATTTAACCGATATCATTAGCTTGTTGGAATTGTGCCAAGGTTAATATGTATTGGAGGCGAATTTAGGTTAGTGTACATGAGATGTACACATATCAAGAGTTGATAGCTCAAAGTGTGTACTCACATCAATTAGTCGATAGCACAAGATTCGATAATTCCATGAATAAAGCAATTGGTATGGATTAGATATCTACCAACAAAAATAAGGATGGCTTGTTGAGTTACCTCCAGATTATTCTTAGCTAGTTGGATATCGACCACTAGAAGAACTTCCATATAAGTTCTCTCGGGTTCATAGTGAGAACTATGGATTCACAATAAAATAGTGGGAGTCATAATATTATTTATTAAAGACCTAATAAACATGCATTTTTATGTATATTCTAACATGCTCTATTTTACATCTAGGTTACTAGAATCATCATCATGACAAGTGTGAATTTACAAATATTAATGGAGTCAAATAAGTTGACTGGGCCTAATTTTCCAGATTGGCTAAGGAATTTGAGAATAGTTCTCAAATCCGAAAAGATTAGCTATGTCCTAGATGAGGCACTCCCTAATCCCTTTGCAAATAATACTTCTGAAGATGTTCAGAAGGTATATCAAAAGCATCTTGATGATAGTGAGATGGCAAGTTGTATTATACTTGCAACTATATCAGCTGAGTTACAAAAGCAGCATGAGGCTATGGATGCTAATTCCATAGTCTACCATCTAAGTGAGCTTTTTGATGAGCAAACACATTCTAAAAGGTTCGAAACTTCAAGATTGCTCTTCCACACTAAGATGGTTGAGAGGACATCTCTAGTGCAATATGCACTGAAGATGAATGGCTATATTGAGAGGTTGGACACCTTGGGATTTGTGATGGATCATGAATTAAGTACTGACTTAATTCTAACTGGTTTGTCCGATAGTTTTTCACATTTTGTGCTTAACTATAAGATGAACCAAATCTCCACCACTATTCCTGAGCTGATCAACATGCTCAAGACAGTTGAGTCATCTGTCAGGAAGGACAATAAGGTTGTGATATTGGTGGACTTTTCTTGTTCTAAGAAGAAGAACCTTAAGAAGAAGAAGAATTCTATGAAGCCTAAGGGAGGTGTGACCAAGAAAAAGGCAAAGGAGACTGCTCCAAAGGGGACATGCTTGCATTGTGGCAAGGATGGCCATTGGAAGAGAAACTGCAAGGCTTATTTGGATTCTTTGAAGAAGAAGACATATGATGCCCCATCTACTTCAGGTATTTTTGTCATTGAAATTAATATTGTTTTCAATAATAATATATGGGTATTAGATACCGGTTGTGGCTCACACATATGCATTGATATGCAGAGCCTAATGAACAGTAGGCAGCTCAATAAGGGAGAGTCAGACCTACGCATTGGAAATAGAGCAAGGGTTACTGCATTAGCTGTAGGAACTTATGTTTTGATCCTCCCTAGTGGGCTTATGTTAAATTTGGATAATTGCTATTATGTATATGCTTTAACTAAAAATATTATTTGTTTCAAGTTTAAATAAAGATGGTTTCCATTTAGCATTTAGTAAAAATTGTTGTTCTATTATGTTGAATGGAATTATTTATGCTAATGGTACATTATGCAATGGAATATATATATTAGATATGTTAAAGCCAATTTTAAAAATCAATGATAATAAAAAGGCAAAAATAAAATATGTTGAAATCATCTTACTTATGGCATTGTCATCTTGGTCATATAAGTGAGAAATGCATGGCTAAGCTATACAAGAGTGGTAGTTTGGGTTCATTTGATTATGAATCATATGACACGTGTGAATCTTGCTTATTAGACAAGATGACTAAATTACCCTTTAAGGGAAAAGGTGAACGTGTTAATGGAATTTTAGACTTAATACATTTGGATGTATGTGGTCCAATGTCCACACACACTAGAGGTAGTTTTATCTACTTCATTACTTTTAATTGATGACTACTCACGATATGGGTATGTGTATCTTATGAGATACAAATCTAAAGCTTTTAAAAAGTTCAAAGTGATCAAAAATGAAGTAGAGAAATAACTTGGCAAAAGTATTAAAACACTTCGATCAAATCGAGGAGAAAAATACTTAAGCTAAGAGTTTCTAGATTATCTTAGGGATAGACACACTATTTAAAACCCAAATTGATGCCAATTAACTAGAATAAATACTCTCAAGCATGTATTAATCACTAATAACACTAATTCTAGCAAAATGCAATGAAAACTCCACTATAGTGCTAATATGAAACCAATATGATTCAAGTGAGAACTTCTCCAAAATTGCTCAAAATATCAATTTTAATCAGTTTAAAGCAAATATAATCAGTAGCAATTTAAATTGATAGGTGTGCAATCAATTATCCAAACAATCCCACTTTTGGTAATTTACTTCTATGCGCATGCAACCTTCCTTTTCTATTTTTTCCCTTTTTTTTAATAATATGATTAAAATCAAAATAAAATTATTTATAACACCAAAATCTCACTAATTAAGTAAAACTTCAATAGCTTGCACAAAAGGGCAGATTCGGTCATTATTATATAAACCCTATTTTTTTGTATTTTTAAGTTGTAACTTGAACAAATATAACTCAAATAGCAATATAAAGATAAATTTAATTGATTTGGAACCTTTTCTCTGATACCAAATGATGCATCCTCTAGAATCTAAGTTTAGACAACCTCCAAATCAATTCATAATCGAATCTTCAATTCTAATCAATTGTTAATTGAACCCTTCACCCCCATATTAGCAAAGAATTGGTAACAAAAAGTATAAGAAATAATTAGAACACACAACAAATCAATACTAATCTGATAAGTGAAATAATCCTTAGTATACCAAGGTGTTGAACACGCCTTTCATGAAGAAAACCTCTCAAATCTTTATTAATCATGTAATATGATGTCATTCACATTTATGGGAGGTATTTATACCTCTAAATGACCTAAAGTCCCATAATAAAAAGGAATCCTAAAGATATCTAACCATAATCCCTTATAGATTGGGATTTACAACTCATCCTATCTGAATCCCTTAAAGTTAAGGATTTGACAACTAAGTAATATAAGTCCTTTTCTAATAAGGAAGCATGGGCTTTATTTTAAATGTCCCACACACCCATTACATAAAAGACTAATGGCTCAATCTTGATTTAGGCCCTAAATTGATAAATAAGCTCATATTGCTTGAATTCTCATGATATGTACATGCCTCCCCTACATATGACTTGCACATGACCTCCACATGACTTGCACATGACTTTGAAGCTTGAATATGGACTTGTTGGCTAGTCCATTGGGCTAAATGTCTTAGTTTTCACATGCCCAAATGGATGTCATAAGCTTCGGGCCAGCTCATGATGATGTCTCCTCAATCTTGATCTATTCCACTTCTTTGATGTCTCTTCTCACCAAGCTTTGAACATAGGTTTACAAGGTTGCCTTAAACTTATTTGCTCTTGATCTTGTAATTGGTCCAAGTGGCATAACCAGTCTCTCATCTCCTTGGCATGAAGAACCATGATCCATACTTTGGCACAAGGAGAATGTGAAAAGACCAATAATAATAATAATAATAATAATAATAATAATAATAATAATAATAATTAGGGATTTTTTTTCATAAATCAATTATGGTCTTGTACAAGTTCTTTAGGCTTGTTGTAATAAACGCTTCATCCAAGAGTCGAAATTTCCTTATTATTTACCTAGCCAACTTCAGTCTATGCAATTAGGGTATGGTTGGTTCACGAGATAGAATACACAAAAAATGGAATAGTTATTCCTACGTAATAGAATAGACAATGAATGAAATTGTTATTTCTATTTTATAATTTGGTTTATCACATAGAATTAATATTCTATTCTTATTACATTATTTGGTTCATAAATATTGTTATGTGGAATAAGTAGATTTAAACCTAAATCACATTAATACCTTTATAATGAATTTCATCATTAGTATCAAAATTAAATTGTCATACAATTTTAGTATGTTTTACTTAAAAAAACAAACATATAATATATATAAAAAAAATTAGTATGTATATTTTATTCCTCTAAAATAATTTAAATGTATAATAAATAATTTGTTAAATGTATCAATTAATCTATAAAATACAAACATATTCCAATTTTAATTTCAAACATATATATTATTTCAAAATGCCAAAGGTTAGCAAAATGTTATAGGTAAGCAATAATTAAAAAGCAGAAGTTGCATACAACAAACAAATTCCATCCAATTTTAATTTCAAACATATATATTATTTTAGGCAATATTTGCCTAGACCCTCATATATACTTCTTTTTGGCTGCTATATGGAAAAAAAGCACATATTATTTAATTTAAACCAAAAATAGATATTTTGACATAAATTAATTAATTAAAACCTAAATATTAAATTTGAAAATCCATCTTGAACAGTGTTAATTGTTTCCACATGATTTCATGAATGAGCATTCAAAAACTCACAATAAATTATTTACTTACTGTAAACGGAACCAAGCTTATACATTAATGCTTCCTGAGTATATATATATCAATTAGGAATCGTAAAATAAATTTTAACTCTTTCCAGTTCACAATTCAACAACATCATAATAGTGCCTAGAGGTTATCCTCCAACAATTTCCAATTTTGTTGGGCAAATTATCTCTCAACATGCCAATTTGTCACCATATGCTAGCATGCTGCCTGTTGGTACGTGAAAAAGTGAAGGCTTATCACCAGTAAGTTATGGACGCAATATGAAAGGTGAAAATTAGCTATTTCTACAGTACATAAACTTATTTGTACAATCAGTATACAAACTCAGCAGCGGATCACAGTTGGATAAAATCTCAAAACTTACGTAACATTTTTATTATTATATGACTGAAAGTTTGGTGAGGGAACTTAACCACAACACAACCAATCCATTCTTTGGCCCTTCATGTCATTACAGGGACATTACTTAAATCAAACCATAAATAGCGAACCAGCAAAGGAAAACCAGATATGATCTCCAAACAAAAAATTTTAAAAAAAAATTGACTGAAACTGTTGAGATTGAAGATTAATTACCACAAAATAGTAAGTCCATATCTGCAAATTAAGAGGGTAGTTTCAATATCTAATAGTCACATTGTTAGTTTAAAAAAGAATAATAGATATTGCAGGAATAAAAGGTGAATTCCAATCAATCAAAAACTAATGACAGTTTTACAATAAATAGAATATAAGAAAATCACTAAGATCATGGAACTAAAATCATGTCATGATCAATACAAAATCAAAATAGAAAAACTTAACAAATTCCTAATAATCTGGAACTGTTTGACTTAATGTGCAACTACATTAGACTAGAACACATGGACAGCTACTTCTAAACACTGCATTCTAACACTCCTTGTTTAGAAGCTGCAAACATCAAGCTAAGCTCTTAAATCTTCAAATCTGCTAGCTGGCAAAGATTTGGTGAATATGTCTGTCATTTGATTTTCAAACTTGTAGTAGATTAGCTTCACTTCTCCATTTTGCTGCACATCTCTTAGGAAGAAAAGCTAGACATTAAAGTATTTTGTCTTCCCATGAAATATTGGATTTTTTGAAATGGCCAATGAAGCCTGATTATCAAAATGAATTTTAGTATTCTCCTCCTGCTTTAGACTGAGATCAACTAAGATATTCCTCAACCACAAGGTTTGATTAATAACTATTGAAGCAAAATTCAGCTTCTGCAATTGCTTGAGCCACTGTTTCTTGCTTCTTTGAACACCAAGAGAATGCACCAGACCCAAGGAAGAAACAATAACTAGAAGTACTCTTTAAATCATCTAATGAACCTTCCAAATAATTGTATGAATATCCCTTCAGCTCAAATTTTTCACACTTCACAAACTTAATTCTAAAATTGCAAGTATTTTTAACATACCTAAACACCTTTTTTGTTGATTTAAGATGCAACACACTAGGACAATGCGTGAAACATGACAAGATGCTTACTGCATTTAAGATGTCAGGTCTAGAGGTTGTGAGGTACATTAGGCAGCCAACCATAATTCTAAACTGAGCTTGATCCACTTCTTCTGCTCCA
Source organism: Triadica sebifera (assembly GCA_023653625.1). Lineage (NCBI taxonomy): Eukaryota > Viridiplantae > Streptophyta > Magnoliopsida > Malpighiales > Euphorbiaceae > Triadica > Triadica sebifera. The sequence goes on from CM042894.1 coordinate 21,979,082, forward strand.
TCATTCTTACTCAGCTTTTCCTTTGCATTCATAGTAGTATTCATGCCCTTACACTCCTCTAGGTTGAATTTTTTTAATATTTCTTTGGCATATTTTTTTTTTGGTAGATGAAGACTTCATGGTTTTTCTGTTGAACTTCCTTGCCTAAGAAGAAATTCATAGACCCCAAATCTGTCATTTCAAAAAGCTCCATCATTTCTTGTTTGAATTGTTGTACAAGGCACTTTGTACTCCCAGTTACCAGCAAATCATCAACATATAGTGATACAATGAGAATGTCGGCTTCAACCAACTTAACATACAAGATTGACTCAGATAGACTTTTTGAAAAATCCAAGCTTTTCAAGTGTTCATCAATTCTGCTATACCGAGCTCTAGGAGCCTGCTACAAGCCATAAAGAGCTTTCTTTAGAAGATAAAATTTATCTTCTTCCCCCATTTTCACATAGCCCTCTGGTTGATCAATGTAAATATCCTCATGCAAATAGCCATTTAAGAATGTAGACTTTACATCAAGCTGGTAGACCTTCCAGTTCATCTGTACAGCAATAGCAAGAATAAGCCTTTTGTTGTCTAGCCTAGCTACTGGTGCAAAGGTGTCAAAGTAGTCAAATCCAAGTATTTGTGCATACCCTTTTACAACAAGCCTAGCTTTATATTTGTTGGCTATTCCATCAGCATTTTACTTAGTTCTAAATAACCATTTAACTCCAATTACTTTTCTGCCTTAAATTCTATCAACTAGCTGCTATGTCTAATTTTTCTCTATCATAAATAGCTCATCCTCCATTACTGCTTTTCATGTCTAATTTTGCATAACTTCTTCACAGCTGGTAGGTTCACATATAGCCACTTGCATCTTTGATAAATGTCTGTCAGTGATCTAGTACCTCTTATAGGCCTATCATCTGTCATTTCGCCTTCCCAACCTTCAAGTTCTTGATCTGCAGCATTGAAGTCTATGAGCTTAAGATTCTGACCTTTTAATCTCTTCTCAATTTTGTTGTCCTAAATCCACTCTTCATCTTCAACAAAATACACATCTCTACTTATCATAACCTTGGCATTCTAAGGTTGATAGACTTTTATAAGCCTTGGCAGATAGACTATAGACTATAAAGACTCCAAGTTGAGCTCTTTCATCCAATTTGTCTCTTTTTGGTTGTGGTACATAAGAATAACACAAACAACCAAATATTTTTCAGAATTTAAGAGATGGTTTACTACCATACCATACCTCAAAAGGAGTTATAAGCTTAACTGCCTTTGTGAGGATCCTATTTTAAAGGAAGACAGTTGTGTTAGCTGCCTCTACCTAGAATTTCTTAGGAAGGTTGAACTCATATAACATGCATCTCACCATTTCCAAGATATACCTATTCCTTCTCTCACTTACTCCATTTTGCTGTGGAGAGTAAAAAGTAGTTAATTGATGGTGAATTCTAGCTTCCTCACAAAACTAATTGAAAATGGAAGATGCATACTCCTTGCCATTGTCTGATCTGACAATTTGAATCTTGTGATTGCTCTCATTTTCAACTTCCAGAAGATTTGAGCTACCTTTGATTTTTTTTTCTTCATAAAAAATATCCAACACATTCGAGTGAAATCATCAATGAAGAAGACATAATAGAGATTTCCATTTAGTGAGGTAGTCCTTTGGGTTCAGCAACATCAGTATGCACAAGTTGAAGTTTTCTTGATGTTTTCCATGCTGACTTGGGAAAAGGCGTCCTATGTTGCTTGCCAAGTTGACAGGCCTTGCAGTGAGAGACATCATCATTTAGTTCTGGAATTCCACTTGCATATTCTTTGGACTTCATTTGAAAAGTCCTAAATAGTGGTAGTGGCCCAATCTCTTATGTCACAAGTTAGTAGTGCATGAAGTTACTGGAAATGCAGCTTGCTCCTCCTCCAATGGATTGAAAGCAAAGCTCTTTCCTTGCATTTTAACATTAAAAATGTCTTTTCCTTTTGTATCTTTTACCAAGCACCTGCTGCCCTCAAATATGATTTTATACCCCTTTTGAAGTAGTTGCCAATACTCAACAAATTTTGATTGATATCAAGAACAAATAATACATCAGTGATAAATTTTGTACTTGAACAAGTTCGAATTGCAACTGTACCTCTTCCCTTTATAGAAATGTAGTTTCCTTCTCCAACTCTGACCCTTAATGAGGCGGTTTGCTTCAATATTTAAACAACTCCTTGTTGTAAGTCATGTGATTGGTGCACCCACTATCAATAAGCCAACATTCACTTGACTCATTGATGGCACAACATGCTGCTACAAACAGATGATCTTCCTTTTCCTGATCAGCAGTCTTGGCTTCTTCTTCTGGCTGTTGATTCTTTGACTTGTAGATGATAACCATATTCCTTTTCTGGTTGCACTTGGAGCACTTCACATTAGTCCTTCTTCATCATTTGAAAGGTAAGTGACCTTTCTTTCCACAATGTTGACATGGAGGATAAGACCTTTTATGAACCTCCTTTTTGCTTTTAGCTTCTACTGGTACAACACTTGTGCTAGTGCTTTCTCCTTCCCTTCTCTTAATCTTCCACTTATTCTTCGCTGCACCTTGATATTTGACAAAAAAAGCTTCATCTATTTCTGTATCCTCTCTCATCAACCTCATTTGCTCTTGTGCTTGTAAAGAATTCAAGAGTTCTGCAAATGTGATCTTTGACAGATCATTGGTATTCTCTAAGGCAGTGATTATGGCTTCATATCTATCAAGCACTATGACAATGATTTTTTTCAACAATTCTAGAGTCTAAAATCTCAGCTTCAAACAATCTTACTTTATTAGAAATTGCAAGTAGCTTTTCTGAATAATCCTTTATAGTTTAAGTGTCCTTCATTTTCTGCAACTCGAATCCCCTTATTAAATTCAAAATCTGCATACCCTTGATTCTTTCACTCCTGCATACTCACTTCTGAGGTAGTCCTTAATCTCTTTTGCTGATTTTAGGGCCATAATTCGAGTGAAAATAGTGGTAGAGACTGCAGCAAAGAGACAAGCCTTTGTTTTTGATTTTTTAGTATTATTTTCCTTATGTGCCTTCATTTGTGCCATTGTTGGATTTGCTAGGAGAACTGGGATTTCATAGTCTTCTTCCACAGCTTCCCAAAGATATGCTTAGAGATAGGTTTCCATACATACTGCCCATATTTGGTTGTTTGATCCATCAAACACCAGTGGTGCCATTGCTGTAAAATTAGCTTTTGTTTCCAAATAGGTGAAACAAGTACAGATCCCTTAAATATGAAAGCTCTGATACCACTATTAATTTGAAAAAGAATAATAGATATTACAAGAATAAAAGGTGAATTCCAATCAATCAAAAATTAATGACAGTTTTACATATAATTATAGTATAAGAAAATCACTAAGATCATGATGCTAAAATCATGTCATGATCAATAAAAAATAAAAACAGAAAAAACTTAACAAATTCCTAATACTATGGAATTGTTTGACTTAATGTGCAACTACATTAGACTAGGACACGTGGACAACTGCTTCTAAACACTGCATTCTAACATGCATAAATCAGTAACAAACAGTCATAACTAACAGAGAAAATCTACAGATAAATATGCTAAAGAGAGTCTACAGTGCATGAATCCTCCATTAGAAGAAAGTAACAGATGATGCCATGATGAAGAAGAATGCGAGATTAAGGCTGAGAATGATTTAAATTATTTCATCTGGTTTCGACAACAGTTTAGTATTTTTCCGAAAGATTTTTAATTTTTTGCAAGATAAAATGGATATATTTTTAAAGAATTTCTATTTTTTAGTTTTTTTAAGAATTTATATTTTATAAAAATTGTAGAATTACTATTCTATGGAATTAGAATTTTATACTAATAAATTGAATCAAATTAAGGAATACAAAATCTTATAAAATAACTATTTTATTCCTCACTTATTCCTTGCTTATTATGTGAATCATGATCTTAATTTTGTTAGGAAGATAATAAAGAAAGAGGTTGTTAATCTAGTATTAAAAACAAAGTTTTTAAAGAAAAATGTTCCCCTACCACTAGTATTTAGGTTCATTAGCATTTATCTCGTAGGATACAATAGATAAAAAAATAAAAAGTAGAGTATGAACATTTCAAACTCTATTCTCAGCTATTACAGAAAGAAGTAAGAGGAGAAAAAGAACTTTTTCACAACCAAAGTTTGTTCAACACGAATAGATTCATCTATTTATACCCGATGAGAGGAGAGATAAAATAATTGTGATTTAATCTTCTAATAAAATTGCAATTTAATCAAAATTAAATATATAACAGTAGCTTATTCATTTATGTAACTCAAGACACTACAGAAGCTCAAAAGTTGAATTCTAAAAAAATATCTATCTCGCGCGTGATATAGCGTGACAAGCGTTATAGCTCATGCAAGTTGCCTCATTGTCGCGAGCATGACAAAACATCACAGGTGTGACAAAATATCACACGTGCCAGTTTTTCACAACTCACTGTCGCACACGCAAGAGTGGGATATGAATTTTGATCACTAGCATAACCAAATATAGCTCGCCCGTGCTTTAATTTCTAGAAATAAAAAAATATAAAAGTTGGACTATGCCTGAACCAACATATTTCGGCTCGACATTCGCATGCGCAGGTAACATGCGCACATATTGGCCTTGGTTGGATCCATGGATTTATACCTCCTACACATGTGCAAGTGAGAGAGAGTCTTCCAAGCTACTCATTTAATGATAAGGATAAGTTTTTATATATAAATTATTCCCACAGCTTCTCATTTTTCCTATGTGGAATAACTTACTGTTCACTTTCTTTCTCCTTAGGAACGAGCTTACTTTGAGATTCAATTTCTTATTCACATATTTACCATTTTGAGCATATGAATATCATAATTATAGTCCTCATGTCAAATAACACATATCCATGTCATCCTTCTAAACCAAGTTATAAGACCTATCCGAATATTATTCTCAAAATAGCTCATTAACCATAATTTTTCAATAACCCCTCACATGAATAAAAAAATTGGACTAAAGAGTAAGATGAACAAAGCTTTATTATGTGATAGAGTTTGGCAATTTAAATCTAAATAGGATAGGTAGGTGTTACCCTTTGAATCTTCCATTGTGAAAGTATATTTATTTACCCGCTAACCAATTAATATGAAGTCATTAAACTATTAAGCTAATTGAGTAAATAATGATATACTCCACACAGAAATCTCTCTTGACACAATTCAATTCTCATTGTTATGTTCTTTTTGGCCATGAACAACTGTCTAGTTCTATGAGAGTTTGAGAGAATTGAGTTTCAAACAATTCTCCTTTGAAGCGGCCCAATTGTCTCTCATATAGGCGACGTCATACCCATAAGCATCATTAAAAGCATAGCTTAACCTTACTTCAATAATATCATCGGTTTAATCCCCACAGTCATCTCACCACATCTTTACAATTAGGTTGTCCTATTGAACCTAGATATTGGGATCTCCAGTCAACTAGGTTGGAATTTTCTTTGTATTGACTTATTAATATCTTACGGGTTTAAGTCTCATTCCTTTCGATAATTTATTAACAAACTCTCTATTTAACCCTTTGGTTAGAGGATCCACAATGTTATCCTTTGATTTTACATAATCAATAATGATAACTCCAGTTGAGAGTAGTTGTCTTATGATATTATGTCTACAACGAATGTGTCTAGACTTACTATTATACATGTTACTTTGTGTTCTTCCAATTGTATATTGACTATCACAATGTATGCAAATTGGTAGCTCAAGACTTTCCCATTTCAGAATATCTTCTTATAACTGGCATAACCATTTAGCTTCTTAAGCATATTTATCTAATGCACTCTGTTAATCCCATATATTTCATGTCAAACCTTTAAATTTAACGTATTATTAGTAGAATTGACCATTTTATCATTACTACCATTAATAAGCATGTCATCAACATACAGATACAAAAGGACATAACCAACACTAGTAACTTTGATGTAAACACATTTATCACACTCATTGATTTTAAAACTATTAGATAGTATTGCACTATCAAACTTTTCATGTCATTGTTTTGGTACTTTTTTCAATCCATAGAGATTTAACCAATCTGCAAACTTTCTTTTCTTGTCCTCGAACAATAAACCCTTCAAGTTGTATCATGTAGAGTTTTGCATTTAAATCTCCATTTTAAAAAGTTGTCTTTACATCTATTTGATGTATTTTAAGATTACACAACGGAACAATCACAATAATCATTTTCATAGAATTTATTATGGTTACAGGAGAATATGTATCAAAATAATCTAGGTCTTCCTTTGTCTATAACCTTTAATCACATGTCTAAATTTATATTTATCAATTGAACCATTTGCCTTCATCTTCCTTTTAAAAATTCACTTGGATTCTAGCAATTTACATCCTTGAAGTAAATCCACTAATTCCTAAGTAATATTTTGCATAATAGAGTCTACTTCACTCTTAATGGTCTCTTTCCACAAAAGACCTTCTGAAGATATTACAGCCTCTATGTAAGTTTGAGGTTCTACCTCTAGCATGTAAATCCTAAAATCTGGTCCAAAAGATTTTTTATCATTGCTTTTTTACTACATTGAATCTCTATTTTAGCTGGCTCAACTTCAAAACTAAGTTCTTTTTCCTAAAATTGATTTTGACTTTGACTATCTTTAGTAATAGTCTCAAGAGCTCGTTTGGATACATTTACCTTTTCTGAAGTTTTACAAGGAAATATATGTTCAAAGAATGACACATTCCTTGATTCTATTATCGTGTTCTTGTGTATATCAGGAATTTTTGATCTATGCATATAACAAAAAATTGATAGGCACTATTATTATGTGCATAAGAAATGGAAATGCGGTCAATTGATTTGGGCCTATTCTTAGTTTGTTTGGTAATGGAACAACCACTTTAGCAATACACTCCCACACTCGCAAATACTTATAGGAAGGTTTTCTTCCTTTCCATAATTCATAAGGTATTTTATTTTTCTTACTTTGAGACACTTTATTAAAAAGGTAATTAGCAAAAAAAACGGCTTTTCCCACATGTTTTGAGGTATCCCAGAACTTATCAACATGCGTTCATCATTTCTTTTAAGGTATAATTCTTCCTTTCAGCCATATCGCTTGACCAAAAAGAATAAGAAGCAGTGGTTTCATGTCTGATTCCATCTTGTATACAGAATTCTCCAAATTGTGCTTCATATTCAGCACTACAATCACTTCTCAATACCTTGATTTTCAATTTCAATTTTATAGAGTTTAAATTTCTCTATAGCTTCATCATTGCTTTTAAGCAAATACACATAACAGTATTTTACACAATCATCAACAAATGTGATAAAATATTTGTTACTACCTCTTGTTTGAACAAATTTTAAATCACATACATCACTGTGTATTAGATCAAGTAGTCTATGGAAAGATAACCTGGTTAATTTTGCCTTAATGCAAATTTCACGTTTATGTTTTGAATTTATATGGAAATTAGGTATGTGGCCTAAGTTAATTAGTCTTCTCAAGGTATTATAATTAATATATCCTAGTTTATCATGCCATAAATTGGAATACTCAAGCAAATAAGCAAAAGAGGCACTTTCATTCATGCGTTTAATAACATTTACATTATGCTTAAAAAGTTCATCAAGAGCATAACTTCTACCCAGATACATTTCACCCTTAGATAAAATAACTTTGTCTAACTCAAAAACCATACGAAATCCATGCTTGTTTAGCAGTGAACCTGACACCAAATTCTTGCAAATATCAGGCACAAACAAGACATTGTTTAGAATTAACTCTTTCTTAGAAGTCATCTTCAGCACCATTTATCCTTCTTCAAAAGTTACATAATTGCCCATTTGCAACTTTTCTCCATTCTTCAGTTTGAAGGTAGAGAACATCTCATGTTCTAAACAAATGTCTTTTGTGGCACCGGTATCAATCCTCCATTCTTTTGGGTTAGACCCAACTAGGTTTACCTCTGATATGGCTGCAACAAGATTAATATCAAAGGCCTCTTGGGTAATATTCTGCAAGAGATTGGCCTCATTTCTTTTCTTTTTCTTTGAGGGCTTATAATTAGAAGCCTTGTGACTCATTTTATCACAACTGAAATATTTGCCTTGGAATTTCTTCTAAGAAACTCCACCTTCGGATCTCGTCTTGGACTCTTTGGTTTTTTTTCTCTTGGAATTTTGTCTATGTTCAACAATATTTGCCTTTGCCTTGAAAGAATTAAACCCCATCCTTTCTTTTTTTGAGCTTTTGTTGTCTTTCTCAATTTGAAATCTAACAATCGGTTATTCAATGTTCATTTCCCTTCACTTATGCTTAAGATAGTTTTGGAAATCCTTCTAGTCGGAAAATAATTTTTCAATAATGGCAGTTACTTGGAAGGTTTCACTCAAGTTCATTCCTTCTGCATGAATATTATGTAGAATAATTTGAAGTTTTTACACTTGACTTACCACAGTTTTGGAATCTACCATTTTATTGTCAAGAAAATATTACACTATAAACTTTTTGGCACCAGCATCCTCAAATTTGTATTTTTGGTATAAAGTTTTTCATAACAGTTTGACATTCTTAATTCCACTATAAACATTATATAGTGAATCATGCAACCCATTCATTACATAATTCCAGCACAGAAAATCAGAATGATGCCAATTATCATGGTCATCCTCACTTAGACATCTTGTTCATCCTTCTTCAAAATAGGAGCATCATCAATCAAGAACTGTGTAAAATTCAAGGTGGTCAAATAAAATAGCATCCTTTGTTGTCACTTCTTAAAATTCAAACCATTCAAATTTTTTGGTTTCTCTCCATGATTCACAGGCATCGTGACAGGTACAACAAGAGAGAACCCATACAACAGTAGCTGATGGCCCTTAGGAACCATCCTAAATATTGGTAGCAATTATCGTGTTCTCCATTTCAAAAATAGATCAACATAAATATTAAATTTCAGCAAAGTCAAATACTATGATTAACAAGTTTAGAAATTTGTCTTAAGACTGTTAGGAAGTTAATAAGGAAAGAGGTTGTTAATCTAGTATTAAGAAACATAATGAAAAGATCAATGAGGTAATGAAACTAGAGGTATGTATCTAACACAGTATCCTTAAGACAAATTCACTTTCTACCATTGACATCTAGATTCACTGACATTTGTCCCCTATGATACAACAAATAAAAGAGTAGAGTATGAACACTTCAGACTTTACTTAGTGAATTGATGTAATGTTTCGCTATCATAGAAAGAAAGAAAAGAAGGAGAATAATTTTTTTCACAGCCAAAGTTTGTTCAACATGAATAGATTCATCTATTTATACTAGAGGAGATGAGAGAGAAAATAATTATAATTTAACCCTCTATCAAGGTTGCAATTTAATCAAAATTAAATATATAACAGCAAAAAACTACAGAACCTCAAAAGTCGAATTCTGAAAAAATATTTGTCGCACATGTGATACAGCGTCACGAGCGCGATAGACCATGCTGGTTGCCTCATTGTCACGAGTGCACCACACCATCGCATGTGCGACAAGTGGCATACGACTTTAATAGTTCGTCTATGTGCTTTAATTTTCAGAAATAAAAAATGTAAAAGTTGTGTTAGGCTTGAACCGTGATATTTCAGCTCAACATTCGTGTACCCATGCATTAATTTTAGTTCAATCCATAGATTTGCATCCCCCTACACTTGTATATACGGGAAAGAGCCTTATAAACTACTCACTTAATAATGAAATGATAAGTTTTTTTTATATAAACTATTCTCCCTAACTTCTCATTTTTCCTATGTGAGATCATCCACTTTTCACTTTCTTTCTCCTTAGCAAGGAACTTATTTTGAGTTTCAATTTTTTATTCACACATTTACCATTTTGAGCACATGTATATCATAATTCATAGTTCTCATATTAAATAATATATATTCGGATCATCCTTTCAAACCGAGTTATGGAATCCACCAGAATATCACTCTTAAAATGATTCATTAACCACTATTTTCCAACAAATTTTTTTTCTAAAAGGAAAATTCCTTTTTCCTTGTTTCTTTACTGAAATTAGGAATTCATAGAAAGTTCCAGAGCCACAATTATATTCCTAAAACTTCATTTCATCATTTTAAGTATTCTATTTGTTACATATATATATATATATATATATATATATATATATATATAGTAAATTGAAGTATGAAAAATCCAACGAAGTTAAATCAAACATGTATGTATACCTTATAATAAACAAATCTCATAAATTTGCACCTATGTGCATAGTCTAGTGGAAAATGCATCTTCACTTGAGTCATAAGTCTCAAGTTCGAATCCCTGCTCTTCCATTGTAACTTAAAAAACAAATCTCATAAATTTATATGGAAGTATAATTTCTCAAAAACTTAATTTAAACAAAAATAGAAAAATTAAAATTAAATACACTAAATGTTTCTTTCAATACTCTTAGTTATTATGAAGATTGGGATTAAATTACATGAATTTTTTTATTTAAAAAAAACTTATGAAAAAAGATTGGATAAGATAAATAAAGTTAGGATTTCTTTTTTCGTGTATAATCCAAGAACATGAGATAAATAGAGAGAAAAGGGGACAATTTTTTTTCACTCTTTCGCCTCTAACCTTTAGAAATTTGGAAAAGAAAAAATTGAGATAGAAATATGTGGTTTATTGATTCATCAATGTATTTATGTTCTAAAATAAATGTTAGTCATTTAATGATTTATTGGACTTTTATATTTGTTAACGACAAGGGTGCATTTTTAATTCTTTAACCAAATTAACTAAATAGAAAAAAAAATTAACGAATAATCCACCCGGGGGAGCAAGGCTTCCCCAAGCCACCCCTTCTCTCCGCCATTGTTCAGTGACTCCTCACGCAAATAATCCAAACGGTATTAGAAATGGAGCAGTGGTGTTATAAGAAGCGTGGACAATTTAATTTATTTTTTATTAAAAAAAATTTAGTTAAAATTATTTTATGAAAAAAAAATATATGTTTTGAGGATAAATTTTAGAGTTATAGATTTCAATTGAATTTTTTTGCTCAAAATATTTAAAAGTGAAATAAATATTTTTGATTTTCTATTAAATTGTACAGAATATATGTAATTTATATAGTCGCAGATGGTGTAGTGTAGAATGTAGAGTAGTGTATTCTGTTAGCTGCTGAAGTGGCATGGCATGCTTGTTATTGCTGACTTGTAATTTTTTGATTAGTTGTACTGGTTGTATATGAGTGGGACAGTTATTCAATGAAGAAGATTGGTATTCATTTCTTCATTCGTGTGCAGCTTCTCTGTTTTACTTACTGTTAAACTTTACTCTGTAAACATAAGTTCTTGATTCCTAATTCTAGATCAGATCAAAAAGCCTGATTTTAAGTTCTAATTCTAAAAGCAATCTTGACCATCAGCATATATATATATATATATATATATATATATATATATATATATATATGGGCTGTGAATGAGAATAAAATTAGTTACACTCAATTCTTACCCAAAAAAAATGTACAAATCATCATCCAGCGTGTTAATATCATGTTAAATAGGCAAAGTGATCTTTTTTTAAAAAAAAATAAAGATAAAAAAATCTTATTATCAAATTGGTGGCATCGATCCACCAATCGTCCTTCTAGGAAGATTTTCATATGATTACTGTTGCAAGGAACGAACGTTCCAACAGCCTTTACAATCATCAAAAGACAGAAAGACAGCAGCCGGCATATTGCTTTGGAAATTCAGAACCAACAAGAGTGAGCTACAGGATTTCACTACTCGATTCTCCTTCATTGCCAAGGATGTTATGGACCTAACAATTTTATGGTGATGGGCTAGCATTTTTTCTTGCACCAGTTGAATCTGAAATCCCACCTGAAGCATTTGGTGGATATCTTGGACTATTTAGTCCTGATACTGCTCTCAATCCCTCAAAAGCAAATCAAATCATTGCAGTCGAGTTTGATTCTTATCAGAATCCCTGGGATCCAAGCTACGATCATGTAGAGATCAATGTCAACTCCATTGCTTCTGCCCCCGTGGAGTAGTGATGTTTACAATGGAGCTGTAGTAAATGCAGTGGTGTTTTATGACTCTGCTGACAAGAACTTAAGCGTCTTGGTCATCGATCCAGTCAGAGGGGTTTACACCCTTTCATATACTGTTGATCTTAAGGATGTGCTGCCTGAATGGGTTCGAGTTGGTTCCTGGTACCGCTGTTCAAACAAATAGCCTTTTTTCATGGGAATTTCGATCAAGCTTGTAAGATAGGAAAAGGTAAAGAGAGAGAAAAAAATAATAATAATAATAATAAAGCCGAACGGTTGAGAATGTGTAGAAATAAGAAAAATTCTTAGACTCATTCAAATCACAGATCAAATATATTCTGCAAAGCATCCTGTCTCAATAAAAGATTCATTCTTCAATCAAGTCCAAACTTCTTTCTGATGATCTAGCCTAACTTGATTTCTTTTTTATAATTCGTTGTTGATTTGTTGCATGCTTATGCATCAAAATGAGACATCAAAAAGGATTATTGTTATCGCCACAATAAACTGTGGGAATTTCAATAATAGATATAGATAATCCTACTGACTTCAGCATGATAATTACTTGATTTGCATAATGTTTCTGATAAGCAAAGGATAGATAAAAATATGCTATGAAGTTAAGAACAAAAAAGTCATACCATTAGATCATATCTACACTACATCACTATCTGCATAAGGTGAAATCAGAATGTTTGAGACAAAATTAGAAGTAATAAATGGAATGAACCATTTCCGTCTTTTATATATTGGAAGACTTAAAGTAATTCTTTCAATGTCTAGTTCAGTAGTATTTGCATGAAATGTCGCAGCGGCTTTTATCCCCACGATCACAATCAAGTGCAGCCTTCGAGCATCAACAACCCTGACAAAGCATGTATTTTCTCTGATACATAAGACTTAACTCTCTTTAATCTACCCCGAATTTCCTGAAATTGCTCCTATTTCAAAATTCAATCATCCAATGCACAAACACTAAACAAGATAACCTGCATAGGTTAACCATCTTTCTATAGTCAATGGACAGATTCTGCAAATGGTCTTAGGTGTAGAGCAGATTGTCAAATAGATTGTTTTCTTCTGGAACATCAGAACATAAGTAATCACAAGGAAAATCATTGATTGGATAAGATTTTAAAGCAGGTGATATTTTATCAAATATTTGAAATGAAATTTTAACAAATCTGGGGTAATTATATTCTACATTTACAAATTGATAGATCTACTTGTTAGAAAGGCCTCTTATCTACCTATGATTATCAGTTTTTGCATATTGACAGTAAACTCAATACACCTGACTGTTGTTTCAAATCGAAATATACACTGTAACATCTATGTCTAACAATCAGTTGACAAACTATGATCTTATGGAAATTACTGGTCAGCTAAGATGAAGGCTTGAAGTAAGGTCTGAGCTACCCTGGTTTGATCAGGTGTTCCCGATATAACAACCATCCTCTCGCTTTTGCTGGGAGAAGGATCACGCACTTCAACTTTTGCACCTGAAATCTGATGAAAAGAACCACTTGTAAATTATTAAATTATATACACAGCAATTATAGTTGTGCCATATAATACCGCCCTTTTTTTGGTCGAGGACAAGTCATGCTATATAATAGCTGAATTGACTAAAAAGATCCAGAAAAGTACTCACTTTTTTTGTGTGACAAAGTGTTAACAAAGGGCACAATCTCAATAATCAACAAGCACAAACAATGAACCCAGGTAAGAGGATAATGCTCTCTTGATATATATATATATATATATATATATATTGCTGTGATAGGTATTTACAATGGATGAACAAGGAAATGAACAAGATAAACTGATAAAAGGAAAAAGAACGAATTCTCACAGCCCAGGGACACAGTCCCCTTCTCCAAGCACGCCTAGAGACCCTTGTATCCAGATTCTCCCCCAAAAGATCCCCCTCCTTTTCTTTATAACAAACTTGCAGTCTCTAATAACCCTTCTGTCATTCTTTCTCTGTTCCACGTGTCCCTATTTTCTTCCTTCTAGAATATACATTCCAAACAGCAGGTGCTACATGCGTAGGAAGGATCTCTGCCATCACAATATCCAGTACCCTTTCTCTATCACTGCCCTCCCCATGAACAGCAGTCTTGTCCTCAAGACTGAAATTGGGAAATTGGCTGCAAATAATAAATTCATCTTCCCATGTGGCTTCGTCAACCGACTTATCAACCCACTGCATTAACAATGTGAACCGGGTCCCCATGTTGGTGTACTGTCCGAGTAGCAAGGACTTTGTGGGGAAATAAGGTTTCTGTCACCTCCATAGCTAGATCTTCTGGTAGAGCAGCATTTACTGTGCTTGTAACCACTGTTGGCTTTAATAGTGAAACATGGAATACCGGGTATATTTTGGACAAGGGGGGCAATTTCAATCTGTATGCCACCGCACCAACTTTGTTCTCAATTTGAAATGGACCATAGTAGCGAGGTGCCAACTTTTGATTAATACGGGCAGCCATGGATTGCTGACAATGGGGTCTTAGTTTGAGGTAAACCCAATCTCACACAGAAAAGTGCACATCTCGTCTATGAGCATCCGCTATCTTCTTCATTTGTGCTTGGGCTCTTGTAAGATGGAACTTGTGTTGGCACAGTGCTTCATCTCGAGTTTGCAATTCTTGAGCTACTAATGCAACTTTGACTACTCCAAGAATATGTTGCACCACTAAGGGGGGTTTTCGCCCATAAACAACTTGATAAGGAGCAGTGCCAATAGAATTGTGGAAGCTCGTATTATATCAAAACTCAGCCCAAGGTAACCACAAGGACCAATGTCAGTGCTTTGACTCAGCCCAAGGTAACCACAAGGACCAATTCGGGGCTGCTCAATAGCAAAGCACCTCAAATAAGTTTCCAAGCACCGATTAACTACCTCAGTTTGGCCATCGGATTCAGCCGATCTATCACTACCAGAATGGTATCATATCCCCAAGATTTAAGCAATCCTCGGATAAAATCCATGGAATTAGCTCCCAAATCATTGCTGGAATTCCTAACGGTTGTAGCAATCCCCTAGGAACCAGTGTACTTGATTTACTTTTTTGGCAAACATCACATTCTTAGACAAATTTCTGGACCGTAGAACTCAATCCTACCCAATACAAATTTGCTGCCAACCACCTGGTTTTGTAATAACCCGAATGTCCCCCACTTTTTGTGCTATGAAATTCCTGTAATAACTTTGGAATGAGGGTGGAGGTGGAGGAAATGACCAACCTGCCTTTGTGAAACAAATTCCCATGCCGCAGGGAGTAGCCAGGACGTGACTGAGGATCTCTTAACAGATCTGCCTTGAGTACTTGTAGCAGCAAGTCAGCATCAAGTTCCCGCAACAACTGGCATCCATCCTCCCAAGATGGAGATGACATAATAGAACCCAATTCCCCTTCCTCTCTTCGTGACAAAGAATCAGCAGCGGTATTATCCTTACCGGGTTTATAGAAAATTTCAAAGTTGTAACCTAGTAATTTAGCAACCCAATTCTGTTGGTCGGGAGTGGTGATCCTTTGCTGAAGGAGAGAATGCCTTAAATGAATTTCCCAATAAATATGGGCGCCAATGTTGGACTGCCAAAGCTAGGGCCATAATTTCCCTTTCATAAGCTGAATTGGCTATATTACGATCAGAGAGAGCCTTACTGAAATAGGCTATGGGATGTTTATTTTTCATAAGAACAGCACCAAGGGGGGTTTTTGGTCCACTCAAAGCCGCCATTCCCCAAAAATCCAAGAGTTGGCATTGTCCTTCAAAGTGATTCTTCTTCTCCTGCCGCCCCATTGCTCACAATTTCCCCAGATTCACCAAGCTCCTCATCATCACCGAGTACTATGACCCACAATTGTCCCTCCAGGCATTGATGTTGAGGAGAGTAAAGCTGATTACACTTGAAACTTAAACCTTTTCTTCATCGCTCTTCAAGATCAGCTTGGGTAAGGTGTTGTGCCCCTCTATTTCGGTGTAACGGAGGAAAATTGGGACCTGGAGTACCCATTGCAGCTCGATTGAAGTATGGGTTCTATTGTATAGGTCGTATAACTTGGTGGGCTTTGGGCTGCAAGTCATTTAATTGGTCTGTTTTGATGGTCTGGCCTCCCAAGTAAGCTAGTTTATTAGGGTCATTGATGAACAAGTAATTGACCATGTGAGCCCTTTCTCTCTTACTCTTCATTTTGATTTGCCTAGAAGCAAACGAAGTCTTCTTCCCCAATGCAACCTCAACATTTCGAGCAGTAATCATGGCGATTAATCGAGTTTCTAGCTCCATCAAGCGAATCCAATGCTTAATATCATCTTTCAATCCATTCATGAAGTATCCCAAATAGAGAGCTTCAGATTCTTTGAGAATCATTGAGGCAATCATCTCAAATTCATCTATATAATCATCCACTGTTCCTCGCTGTCACAAAGCCTCTAACTGCTCATACGGACTGATATTTCCAATACCTCCAAATTTGTTCAAAAGTTCTAGCTTGAACTGAGCCCAACTTAGCTCCAGATGAAGCCCTCGCACCATGGTGAACCAATGAACTATTGTTCCTTCCATACAAATATGTGCTAATGGGATTTTGTGCTATTCAAGCGTGTTATGGACCTGAAAATAGGTCTCGGCTTGAGTCAACCACCAACAAGGATCAGTTCCATTGAATGCTAGTATTTTAAACTTCTTGGTTATCACAGAGCTATTTCTGAGTGGTGTTGTATTTCCAAACTTGGGCGGCGGATAACCATCTATATGAACAGGGTGGGACAGGACTAACTGGTATGTAATACCAAGTGACTCCATTGAATGTTCCAATGAGCTTCTCCCTTCCTCTATGATAGGTTGCTTATCCAACTTCTTTAATAACTGAAATACCACACTTGCAATTTTTCTTGGCCCTCTTGAGTATTCATTTGTTGAGCTAAGGTAGCCATATACCCGGTCAGGATGTGAATTTGTTCATCCTACGCATCCAAGCAAGCTTATGTGCGAGTTTCCATGGAATCGTCAGCCTTTCCCATCTTCGAATCCAGCAGGTCGGACCAGTGTTAACAAAGGGCACAAGCTTCCATGGAATCGTCAGCCTTTCCCATCTTCGAATCCAGCAGGTCGGACCAGTGTTAACAAAGGGCACAATCTCAATAATCAACAAACACAAACAATGAACCCAGGTAAGAGGATATTGCTCTCTTGATATATATATATATTTATATGTATTGTTGTGATAAGTATTTACAATGGATGAACAACGACATGAACAAGATAAATTGATAAAAGGAAAAAGAACAAGTTTTGTGGAATTCTCACAGCCCAGGGACACAGTCCCTTCTCCAAGCACACCTAGAGACCCTTGTATCCAGATTCTCCCTCAAATGATCCCCTTCCTATCTGACTCCTTTTCTTTATAACAAACTTGCAGTCTCTAATGACCCTTCTGTCCTTCCTTCTTTGTTCCACGTGTCCCTATTTTCTTCCTTCTAGAATATAAATTCCAAATAGTAGGTGCTATAGGGGTAGGAAGGTTCTTGGCCATCACAATATCTTGTACCCTTTCTCTATCACAAAGTATCAAAAAATAACCATATGCTATAGAGAAAAGCTAAATAACTTCTCCATATTACCTTTTTCATCCTTTGAATGATATATACACCATTTTTAATGTTATGAGACCCACATGAGAAAATAAGGGGTATGTGTAGAAAAGGCAATAAGGAGAAGGTAGCTAGTTCTACTTTTTGCTCTATCTCCCAACTAAAGTTGAACCTTTAAGTCATCCAATATAATAGCTGAATTGACTAAAAAGATCCAAAAAAGTACTCTCACTCTCTTTCTGTGACTAAGTGTCAAAAAATAATTATTTGCTCTATCTCCTAACTAAAGTTGATCAATTCCAATCTATCCAATGTTCTTCCTCTGATTCATTTGATTTCTTGTCTAATCAACAAAAGATAAAGTTTAATCTATTGAAAAAATCTGGTAGAATCACATGCATATTAATGCATAAAACGACCATCATCCTACAGTCACAAACATGAAGTTTATAATCTCATTTACAATTCTTGTAGTTTGATATGTTAGAAATGGTAAGAGTTGTTAGTAATTGCTCAAGTAACAGTAAATGAGAGTTGTTTTAGAACTGTGAAGGGTAGCTCATGATGTATCCCTCTGTACTTTGCCTTTTTCTATTGTCTTTTTTCCTCTCTTCTTCTCTTTCTCTCTAATTTTCTCTTCTTTCTGTCACTTTCCCAACACAAGTTAGGCTTGGTTCCTAACAATAAGTATTAAAACAGTCAATCCAAGGGTGAAACATCAAAATCATCGTCAAGATGGAAGATCAAAGTCGGGGTTTGAACCAACTACTCCAAGCATTTAACCAAAGGATTGGTCAGAGCAAAAATCTCAACAAGCATTTTCAACAAATTTCAAAGGTTAGTAACATAATTATCAAAGAGTTCTCCAATTAATGGAAATGTGCAGAAATCATGTTCAAGAAAGGGCGTCAAAAGATTAAATTTTTTGCTACTAGGATTAATCAAAAGCATAAGGCTATTCCAAAGGGATCGGGGTATGTTTTGAATCATCTTGGAGGCTTCAATTTTATGAATAGAAATCAAGGTTATAACTGTGAATTGAAAGTTACAATTCAAGGAGATGAAGAAAGGCTATTTGTGAATGAAACTACTGTCAAAAAAATTGCTGAGATTTAAGGAGAGCAAGAAGAGTTAGCATCAATTTTAGAACTTCTAATATCTTCCATGATTGCCAATCAAGACCAAGGCAATATGACTTTATTAGACTATTAAGAGCACTGATGTTGTAGTTGAGATGGGCTTGATTTTATTCCAAGAAAATTTTAAACTAGGGTTCTTAATTGCTTGGAGAACTCTTGGTGCAGAAGCAAGTAGCATGAGAAGGTTTGTTCATGATGAAGATGATGGTTTTGAATAGGTTTCAAATGATTATAATTCTAAAAGAAAATGAATTAGAAATTTGGAGAAGCAAGAGGAGAAAAAAATATCCATAGCTACCATGGAAGAATTGATTAATTGAATGTGTTTTGAACAAATGTTTCAAAGATTACAAAGCGATTCCTTCAAGAATATAGCTAATGAGATGATAGTAGTTATGATATGAATTCAATTTACGTTTTTGCATCGGAAGTAGTCTTATAACATAATTTTAAAAGAAGATTGATGAAGACACGAGATCAACAATCCTCCATTAAAGCCACAGTTTTTGCTCATAAGAATATTGAAGTTGTTGCCAACAAGTGTTCAATTTCCAGATTAATCATCCTTAAGGACAAGGATGCATAGACGAGGAGGAAAGTGTTACAAATATGAATTTGTTTCTATTAGTTTAGTCTTGTAAAGTGGTTAGAGTTGTTAGTGATTAGTCAAGTTGGTTAGTGGAAGTTACTGAGAAATGTAGTTATAGAACTACAATACAAAAATTATAATCTCACTATCTCTCTGTCCTCCTCTTTCGCCCTTCTCCTCTTCCTCTCTTTTTCTGTCTCTATTTTTCTCTTTATTTACTCCCTTTTCTCTTCTCTGTCACTTTCAGAATACAAGTTAAGCTTGGTTCCTAACACATACAAGCTTTGACAGATAAAAGGAAAAGGCCTAGTGGAGCTTAAAACAAAAATACCCTTTCTCTACTATCCATCAAAACCACATCTTTCACCAATTGATCCTTAATTTTCTTTTAACAAAAGCCAACTAATCAATTAATTTACTAATATACAATCTAATGTCTGAGTATAACAGCTAATATTTATTATAAATAGATATTTCAACTTTCTAAAACTTACTGCAAGCTAAGATATGATGATTTGAGCCACTACCAAAATAAGCTAGATATAGATAACTTGCTACTTAGCAATTTTAAAAAACACGAGCAATTTTCTATAATCAGCTTCAGCAAACTAACAATATAATACACAATCCTTTCTTTGGGTGGAAAACCAATTATTACCTGTCTTAATCGAGCCAGATTGCTGCCATCTTTACCATAAACAGAGCCAAGCATATCTTCAGAAATTATAAGCTCCACGATTGTATTTGCCACTATAGGAAATTTCTTTCGGCTGTGCAAATTATTGACAAAGTGAACAAAAGTTAATTACATTCAGAATGCATTTACATGAAATTTTACTTTTGATTCTGCATGAAAAGGAGCTAAGATACTTGATGATGATAATAATATATTATACATATTTTAGGAGGCGTAACAACATTTTATTTGTTTTATTTTTCTTGTTATGTAGCAAATAATAGCATGCTTTTGATCAAAATGTTCAAAATATGATGCTTTCATATTAAACAAGTGTTTAAATTATGACCAAAAGCTGAATTAATAATATAAATAATACCAAACCTTATCACTATATTGCAAATTGGTACCAAATCTTTTAATGGTTGCAAATTTGTATCAATTCTATCGAAAATGTTGCAATATGGTACCCAAGTCCAATTTATGATAAAAAAAAATGAAATGACAGCCGGAAAATACAGTTAACATGCCACATAGCATATTTTCCAGCTGTCATGTCATCATATTGGTACCGAAAATTGGATTTGGGCACCACATTGCAAATTTTTCGAAAGAATTGGTATTGATTTGCAACAATTAAAATATTTGGTACCAATTTGCAATATAGTGATAAAATTTGGTACCATTTATGTTTTTAACCCCCAAAAGCTTCATTTAGGAACATACCGTGCAACATATGATATACTTTAGACAAGCTTTCATTTCCTGTCCTAGCCATATCAATAACCATATAGTCAATGCACTTGGATTTTTCCAATAAAACTTTGCTACATATCACAAAAGGAATTAGTGTACAGCAATTTGTCATCTGCCTAAATATGCTGTAATATTAAAAGCAAACATATTAAGCTGTTTGCTTCTCAAATTCTGTCATATGTACATTTGAATGCTTTTTAAATTGTAGATTTTTTTTCTGATACTGATTCCTCTCTTAACATCTAATATTCGAGCACAAAATAAAAATATATCGGTAAACTTCCAACAAATTTTCAGTGACATTTTTTTTTTCTTCACTTCGCTAGCAGTTAATTTTATATCCTTTAATTTCAAAAATTTTCTAAGAAACACTCTTTATGTCAGGGATAATAATATAAATGGTATCTGTTGGCTCAAAGGAAATCTCAATTCACCCCCTCTCTTGAGCCATTTCGGGACCTACAGTACCAAATCTTCTCACTATGTTGCAAATTGGTACCAACACTTTTAATTGTTGCAAATTGGTATCAATTCTTTTGAAAATGTTGCAATGTGGTACCCGAGTCTAATTTCCAATACCAATATGATGAAGTGGCAGCTAGAAAATATACCATATAGCATGCTGGCTGAATTTTCCTGCTGTCACGTCATTTTTTTACCAAAAATCGGACTTCAGTACCACATTGCAACCTTTTTGAAAGAATTGTTACCAATTTGTAACAATTAAAAGGTTTGGTACCAATTTGCAATACAGTGATAAGGCTTGGTACCATTTATATTATTAACCCCTTTATATCATCTCTAAGTGGATATAATAAGTAGGTATTAAGGTAATAGAAAAAATTCAATTATATAGAAAAATTGCAATAGAATTTATAATTTTTATAAAATGATAAAATTAATAAATTGAATTAAAGAAATAATGACCTTCCACTAACATTATAAAACTATAGCAAAAACAAGAATACAATTCCAAACTCAAAAGTAATGAAATATTACAAAAAACCAGCAAACTTAGAAACCAAAATTTTCAACTTCCACAGAGAAGATCTTACCAACATTAATAACAAGGATTAATTGCAAAAGATAAAGATAAAAAAGGGTTTATTCTAAGGAACATATTGATCGTATGGGTTTGTTTAGCTATTTTAATCCCTCAGATTGATGAATCTACAATTTAGTCCTTGATTATATAATGAAATAAATTCTAGTTTAGCCCATGAGACTTTCAATGAATTTACCAATCTAAAAATTTGAAAGTGTAGCTGCACTTGGTCCCTGAATTGTCTTTTAGAGAACACCTCAGTCTCACAAAATTGTACACCTTTCTATCAGTGACAGTATAAAGACTCAAAATATCAATCTTCAGGCAACAGGGATGAAAATTGTTTAAATTTCAGTTACTAACTAACCCTAAGAATAGTAGTTAATAATCAAAGATAAGCATACTACACTTCTACAAGACGCAAGTAAAGATCCACTCATTTACAGCATCTTTATGCCAAATGCTTTTATCTAATTATGAAACGGGTACTATGAATACAAACTAAATTGCATGCGCAAAATTCTCATATATTCCTACTGCATTTCAGTTTAGCTATTTTTCCTGCACAACATGCATTACTCATATAATAAATTTTTTCCTGGGTTAATCATTTAACAAGTCATAATCTTTTGAGTTAATTCACAATTACAGCCTGAAGTATAAATATGACCATCAATATGATTAACGCATTTTTTGTAAGAGACACCTAACACGTAATCCAAATTGGGATTTGTACATCAGGTTCATATACTTTGTCATTTTACAAAAAGGAGATATTATGCATAACAATTAGTCAACTCAAATTCAATTTAGTTCCTTCACTCTGATTGTATGGGTATACCGGACGGGTAAGGGGTGTTACACTGATTGATATCATAAATATTGTCAAAATTTTCAGAACATATCCAAGATACTGTAAAAACAATGTTCTTCCTTACACAACTACTGTCAATAACATTAACAAAATATCCATGTGTAGAGTGCTATGAGAACTAGTTTCATCAGGTGAAAAAGCGATAAGGGGAAAAATGAAGAAATAAAAGAAAGGAAAAGAGTAAAAGAGCACTCTGATTTGTGCAGGGCTGACCTCTCAGGTTCTACATTTCCTCCAAAAGCTCCTGACCCTCTTCCTGCAGTCTGCAACAACACCCATTTCTAAGCAGTCCACCCACATCCTCAAAGATATGAGATGAGGAAAAGCAATAAAAAGAAGTACAAAACCAGTCACCTGTGGCAGATATATTGCAGGTGAAGGATGGCCAATGTTGCTGGAGAGTTGAGGTTTATTGTTTCCTTGTGTTAAAATGGGTTCTTGATTGGGATCAGAAGCTAGGCCCAATGATGAATTTGACCCAGTAAAACTAGCCTCCCTCACTTGTCCACCAGGGCTCCTTGTACCTACTTCTGAACCATTAACAGATGTCACTAAGCTGTCTTCTCTATTTTTACTCGTCATTGTATGTACTCTTCCAAGCTTCTACAACAACGCAAAAGAATAAGGTCCTCAGACTGGAGCACATAAAAAAACTACACAGCAAGAAGGAAGCGAAACTGCCACCTTTGGCGACTGCAGTCCAGGCACAGAAGCATCACCTACACAGCTGAAGCATCCAAGCTGACCCATTCCTCTTGTTAAATTAGTTTCTTGACCAGAATCCGGAGAAATGACTGTTGGTTGTTGCATTCTAGGAGAAGCAATCTTCATTTCTCCATGGAAGTTTCTTGCTCTCAGCTCATTGAGCACCTCACTAGGCAAAAGATTATCCCTCAGTTTCCCAGTGACAAGAAACAAAGCATTCTGTACATTTTTATATTCACCAATTATCTGCAGAAAGTATAATACTTTTAGCATAGTTTGACTGGCAGGTGGTTGCAAAAGTGTGTTGCTAATATAAACAAAAACAAAAAGCCAAATCTTCTGCATAATCTAGCAGCTCTACCAGTTAACAAGTTACCAAACATTACAAATAGAACATTCTAGGGTCTATATGACAACATTCCAGGATCTATATGAAAACAGTTCTGAATAAAACTAAGAAGAATTCCAATATATTGAAGCATCATCACCAAATATCCACAACACAAGATGAAATATACAGAAATTGTAACATTTAAAAAGTAACTATGCTCAAGGCTAGTAAAAAAAAAATTAAGGACTAGCTACTCTAGGAAGAAATCTAAAACTTAAATTTACTTTCTTTGGTTTGCATCCTTCCCATCAATATTTTATGTTGTGTACATTAGAAGTTGGTGCCATCAGAGCAACATCTCAAGGGATCCCCTCTAACCTTTCATGAGGACATTTTGAAATAAAAATTAGAGGACAGTATTTACATGGCACCATATACATGAATTCTAAGCCGGGCTAATTAATGTGGGGACCGGGCTAATTAATGTGTGTGTATATACATATACACACTGAATATCCAAATATGCAACAATAAAAGGTAATCATAAATATTTTTTGTTGAGAAATTTAGGGAAAGAAGAGGAGAAAGAAGAAAAAAGAAAGTGAAGTTTGAATTACACAGCTTGATTATTCCCTCAAGCTAAAGGGTATATATACTAGATGTAGGTTACAAAATAGGAAATAAAATCAAATACAAATAAAGAAGTAGAATCATATAATACAAATAAGGAAGTAGAATCATATATTTACAACAATAACTGATTTTTAGTCTAGAATCATGCATTAATATCTCAACACTCCCCCTCAAGTTGGAGCATATATATCAATACTCCTAACTTGTTACATATATATTCAATATGTAGTCTTCTTAAAGCTTTAGTGAGAATGTCTGCCAATTGATCATTCAAATTCACAAAATTAGTAACAATGCATCCGGATTCAATATTCTGTCTGACAAAATGACAATATATCTCAATGTGTTTTGTTCTTTCATGGAAGACCGGATTTGAAGCAATATGTAGTGTTACTTAATTATCACAAATCAATTTCATTGGACTAACATCTCCACACCTTAATTCTTCAAGTAACTGTTTTAACCAAACAAGTTCACAAGTAACTAAGGTCATGACTCGATATTCTGCTTCTACACTTGATTTTGCTACAACATCTTGCTTTTTGTTTTTCCATGATATTAGATTTCCTTCAATCATGACACAATATCCCGAAGTGGGTTATCTATCTGAAGGAGAACCTGCCCAATCAGCATCTGAATACCCAATGGTCTGTGTATGTCATCTGTTCTCATACAACAAACCTTGTCCTGGAGATCTTTTGATATATCTAAGGATGTGTATTACTGCATCTCAATGACTGTCACATGGGGCTTGAAGGAACTGGCTGACCACACTTACTGCAAATCAAATATCTGGGTGAGTGATAGTGAGATAATTGAGTTTTCCCACCAATCTTCGATACTGTCCAGGGTTTCTCAATGGCTCTCTCTGTCCTGGAACAAGTTTAACATTTGGATCCATAGGGGTTTCCACATATTTGCAATCCAACATTTATGTCTCTTCCAAAATATCTAAGACATATTTCCACTGTGAAATGGTAATGCATGTATTTGATTGTGCCACCTTAATGCCCAAAAAATATTTCAATCTCCCAAGTCTTTAGTTTGAAAATAACTGCAGAGATGTTGCTTGAGCAATTCCTTCATGATCATCTCCTGTTATAGTAATGTCGTGCACATATACCACTAAGTAAATACATTTACCATGAATTGTATGACGATAAAACACTGAGTGATCTGCTTTGCTTCTATGCATCCCAAAGTTTTGAACAGTATTAAACCATCCAAACCATGCCCTTGGAGATTGTTTCAAACCATAAAGAGATTTTCGCAGTCAACAAACCAACCTAGACTCCCCCTGAGCAACAAAACCTGGTGGTTGCTCCATATAGATTTCTTCTGTCAATTATCCATGTAATAAGGCATTTTTAATGTCCAATTGATGAATACTCCAATGGTGCATAGCAGCAAGGGAAATGAGGAGCCGAACAGAGGCAATCTTGGCAACTGGAGAAAATGTATCTCCGTAATCAAGGCCAGAAACCTGAGTGTACCCTTTAGCAACCAAACGAGCTTTCAAGCAATAGATTTTACCATCAAGACCCACTTTCACTGTATAAACCCAACGACAACTAATTACAGATTTTCCAGATGGCAATGGAACCAGCTCCCAAGTATTATTAGCATGAAGAACATTCATTTCCTCAACCATAGCCTGTTGCCAACCTGGATGTTCTTGTGCTTCACTAACAGTGTTCAGGATAGGTACAGTGGATAAATTGGATACAAAGGCATAATATGAAGGAGATAGACCATGATAGCTCAAGAAATTATAAATGGGATGAGGATTATGAGAAGAACGAATACCTTTTTTGATAGCAATAAGTAGAGTGGGTTCTTCTATCTGAGATATGACCGGTGTTGGAGAAGTTGGTGGCATAGAAGATGAGTCAAATGGAGTATCTATCTGATCTAAACCTGCAAAAAAACATCAAGACCATGCATAGAAGGTCTTCTAGAGTAGACTTGTAATGGTTTAGGGGATGGTGATGGTGTGATAGAAATTGGAAAAACGGGAACTAGAAGAGCTTCTATTATACATCGTTGGCCTGTGGTTGGTGACAAATAGGGGGATTCTCGAAAAAAGTTTACATCTACTGAGATAAAGTATTTATTAGTTGTTGGATCATAACATTTGTATCCCTTATGTAGATAAGAATATCCTAAGAATACACATTTAATAGATTTAAGATGAAGTTTATCCTTACCAGGGGTGTGATTATGGACAAAACAAGTACACCCAAAAACACGAACAGAGGGATGGTAAGAGGATTGTCTTGGGAACAAAATAGCATGAGGACTCTGGTTTTGCAAAACTGAAGAGGGCATCCGATTAATTAGATAACATGCAGTTAAGACAGCATCCTTCCAAAAACAAAGTGGAACATTATGATAAATGAGCATGGTTTGGGTTGTTTCAATGAGATGTCTATTTTTCCGTTCAATCACTCTATTTTGTTGAGGGGTATAAGCACAAGATGTTTGGTGAATAATTCCCTGAGAGACCATGAATTCCTGAAAGGGATGAGACATATATTATTGTGCATTATTGCTATGCAAAATTTTAATAGACACCAAATTGATTTTGAATTTCAGTACAAAAGTTTTTGAAAATAGTAAACAACTCGTATCTATGTTTTATTAGAAACAACCAAGTATAACGAGAACAATCATCAATAAAAGTAACAAAATAATGAAAACCCAAGTTTGTACCAATACGACTTGGATCCCATATATCTGAATGAACAACATTAAACATAGATAAAGCTATATTATTTAGTCGCTTAGGAAAAGAACTACGAGTATGTTTTCCAAGCTGACAAGACTCGCACTCAATAAAAGATAATGTTGAAAGACTAGGAACCATTTTCTGAAGTTTAGTGAGACTAGAATGACCCAAGCGATTATGAAAAAAATCAACTGAAGAAGTAGAAGTGAAGGCAGTGGCAGGGTTGGAAAGATAATATAATTCATTTGGCTCATGACCTTCGCCAGGCATTTTCCCGTACTCCAGTCCTGCACAGAAACAGAGTTGGAATCAAATATTACTCTACAATTAAGTTGTTTAGATATTTTATTAATGGAGATCAAATTGTAAGGACATTTTGGAGCATATAAGACAGAGACTAAAGGAATAAAAGAAAGAGGATTACTTTCTCCTACTCCTTTAATCAATGTTTGTGATCCATTACCCAAGGTGATTGTAGAGGAAATGGATGGAGAGTGGAGAGTAGAGAAAAGGTTTTTATTACCAGATATATGATCAAAAGTACCGGAATCAAAGATCCAAGATTTACTAGGTGAGGTCCATGTTAGACAAGCAAATGAATTACCCGATTGAGCAACAGAAACCATGGAAGAAAATGATTGTTGTTTCAATGCTTGATACTGCATATAATCAGTATAATCAGCTCCAGTCAATGTAACTGAATCAGATCTCTGAGCTTGAGTAGTTGGAAAAGGAAGAATCTCATCTCCTTAAGACTGAGTCATATGAGCAGTAGATCGATTATTTTGATTATTCTTTGAAAATCGACCATGAAGGGCCCAACAAGTGTCACAAGTATGACCTCCCTTATCATAGTGAGTACAATGAAATTTGGATCCTTTTCCTTTCCATTTTCGATTATCTCCTTGATGGTTATTTCTGTGTATAACTAGTACAGATGATTCAGTTTCAAGCTTGGTGGAGGAGATGCGAAGTAACCAAGCAAACACTTCATTGAGAGTAGGAATGACTGGACTGGCAAGAATTTAATCTTGTATTAAAGTCAAATCTCCCCGAAGCCCTATCAAGACTAATACCATAAAGAATTTGCCTCTCTGATTTTCCTGTTCAGTAATACTTTCAGAAAATGGCATGAGATAATTAAATTCATCTTTCAAAGTTTCAAACTGTCCCAAATAGCTAGACATATCTTGAAATTTTTGCTGTAAATGGACAAGGTCAGACACAACTTTATAGATACGTTGAATATCATTAATATATAGTGTTTTTTCCTTTGTCCAGACTTTGTAGCAACTTTTGCAAGATTGAAAAAAGTCAATAATTTTGGATCCAAAGAATGACACAACAGACTACATAATTGCGCATCAATCTTAATCCATACAGCCTTATTCTTGTCGTCAATATCACTAGCAATTCTTTCTAAGTGATCACTATATCATTAACCCATAAACCACAACTCAACAAATGCTACCCATGAAACATAATTATCACTACCTTGTAGTTTAACTATAGTGATTGCTGGAGGACTAGAAATAGATGAAATAAAAGATTTTAGAGAACTTGAGATGTCAGACATGTTGAAGAGAGGTTGAAGAACCAGAGAAGACCGGGAAGAACGGGGCTGCCTTTGAATGCGGGAATTTCAGAGAGATCATAACAGAAAACCGATGGTACCATTGGAATCGGAATAACTGGGCGAGTCTGCTGTAGGAAGCACGGCCAAAAAAGGTGGCTGGAATAGTGCTCACGCGCTAGCGCGTGGATGATCGGCGAAAGTTTGTGACGGTGCGTGTGGACTCACGCACGGTCATCTGGTGATGAAATTTTTCCAACCTACTAATCGGAGTCCGTCGCTTCTAGGGACAGTGGCTGTGAGGCAAGAAGATGGTTGGACAAGAATGGATTGTGAACAGTAAAAGGGAAGAAACCCTATTGCTCTGATACCATGAGAAAATTTAGGGAAAGAAGAGGAGAAAGAAGAAGAAAAAAAAAAAGTGAAATCTGAATTACACACCTTGATTATTCTCTCAAGCTAATAGGTATATATACTAGATGTAGGATACAAAATACGAAGTAAAATCAAATACAAATAAGGAAGTAGAATCATATATTTACAGCAATAACTGATTCTTAGCCTAGAATCATGCATCAATATCTCAACAGTTGTGTTCAACGTAACTTCTACATCATGTATCCAAACAACCTAAAAATGAAAGGTCATTTCCATATGGTCATAGAACATGCAATAAGATAATCCCCAGGTGAAGCAATAAAGTATGTTAAGAAGGGAAAATAGCTACCTAAAGCAATAGAATGAAACCAGCAAAACCTCTAAATGTCACATGCCCTGGTATCATTCAATAACAAGATAATAAACAAGGTGATGAAATGCAAATTGTTGAACATAGGTGACAGTGAACAAGAACTTCTACAAGCCTGCTAAACATGATGGTTTCAGTATGAAAGATCAAATTCGTTGACAATTTCCAAATCATACTTTTACGAGCAATTGCCATAAACTATATCAAGGTTGACAGTGGAAATGCTTAGGATCCAAATTATAACACAATTAATTTGAAATATAGAGAAGTACACAATAAGAAAGTCATAAACCTACCTCTATTACTACATCATTTTCTGAGGAAAAATCCAAGATCTTTTCTCCTCCTAATATTTGTATGTCTGCACCACTTACTGTTATTTCGGAATCTAACACACCATTGTTCCCATCCAAGCAACAAACAACATTTGATGCCACTAGGAGCCTAGCAACTACAGTAGTACCCTTAATCAAACCTGATGGACGCCCCTTTTCAATGTCATGCTCAACAGATCTAGCAAAGACACGAATAACAGCATTTTGTGCTGGAGAGTACCGTGATTCAAGGTTCTACAGAAGAGGACACCCCAGATCAATGGAACAAAAAAATCCATTTAGATTATGAAAAAGCCACAGTGGCAAAGATGCTGCAAAGTAACTGTGTTTCTGCTCATGATTATGTGTGTGTGTGAGAATAGGTGCTAGGAGTTCTGTAATTATCAGGATCAAATAAGTGTAGCAGAACTTTGTCAACAGTAGCATCACTAACCTCCAATGCAGAAATGGTGACTATACGTTCACCAGACATAGTTATTGGAGCTGCAAACATGATAGAAGCACCTGTTTCATTCTGTAGGAATCTGACAATGCTCCCTCTCTTGCCAATGATGCTCCCAGCTGCACCATTGGAGCAAAGGAGCCTGAATGAAACTTCTTGCTGTACAGATTTTGCATATCGGTTGATGTCATCATCAGCATCTGAGGATAATGAATGAGGACATGGAGAATTTTCAGTCAAAGGTAGTAATAATGGACTAAGATGTGGGAAGAATTATGTATGAGGATCAGAAGAGGGCATATGAGAAGCTGTCTCAACAGGTCTAGCCAAAAGCATTGGATCTCTGCTGTACGGAGGACAATCATGTAGACATTCAGTTACAGCAACTAATGCCCTCTTCACAGCTAAAATGTCACCTGTAATCTGCCATTGCATAAAAAGAAGAAAAAAATCACATCGGCAGAGGGAGGGCATTTTTTTCTTCAATTAGATATGTTACACTTACTGAACACCTATTGAAGTCTGGCTTCGCAAAATTATATCCCTACCTTAAATCTATATGCATGCCCTCGAAACAGAGTGATCACTTCATTTTCATAGATAAGTTTGTGTTAGCTCAATTTTCACGAAGTAATGCAGCACCAAGACTACGAGAAGCATCAACCAAACAATCAATTGCAAATGCTAAACGAAGTGGGAACTCAAATCAAATGGCAATTATTATCTCCAGAAAAAAATAAAGAAAAAAGACCCAGTTCCCACATTCAATTGCCAATCTAACACAAGTTTTGACTCTTCATTATCTAGCGTCCAATATAAAGAGAGAACCTTTAAGCAAAAGACAATTGAATTAAACTACGGGGGTGAGGTCCAAGAGAACACTAGTAACCTTCTACAAGCGCCGAGATTGCTTTCGCATTGAAAAGCCACTGAGAGACATGTCTATTCCTCAGCCAATTGCACTTCACGTGAAGTCCTTTTATTATGAGCAAGAACAACTTCAAAAATCGCCAAAGCTATAACAGCTGAAATGATTAAACGCAAAAGGGGGGGCAAAAGGAAAAATTACTAAGAGCGAAATGAAAACTAAAAACAAGGTAGTACACACAATTTAAAGCAACGAGATCAAGCAAACCAAAGCCCAAAAAGGTCAAAATCATATCTCATTTCGGCGCATTTTCATTGACATCGAACCAAACAAGAACTACCTTATCACCGTTTAATATAACAACAAAATAAAATAAACAATATCAAGAAACAAACAAACCAACAAGAACACGATCTAGAAAAGAGACCTGAATCAATTCATCACCCTTCGCGGCGCAGAGTGGGGCCGGTAGTATCCTGATCTGGGCCCCGCTCTCTCTCCTCATTCTCACGGCATTCTTCCCTCCTCTCCCCACTACGACGCCAATCTGCGTCGTATCAGCCAAAAGTCCACAATACCCCTCAGTCGCGCCATTCATACTGTTATTAACTATTCCGGTCTGAGCATTCACCTCCCACATCCTCTCGCAAACCCTAATCACCGCCTCCTGCGCCACCGAGACAAGCTCTTTTTCCTCCTCCTCATTACTCTCTATCGACTTTAACAAGATTCTCCTCCTAGGGGACACCGGCCCGACTATCAAGATCACCCGGTGTTCGGAACCTTCAACCGCCTCTCCACAGTGGACAGTGCAACCAGTATCACGTCGAATTTGAGAGATGATGGAGCTGGAGCATCCAATTAGTCCACCGATGAAGGAATCATGGCAGACAACTCGGAATGCGACCTCACCTGGTTGCAATACCATCGGCTGCGGCGGTCGATTGCACCATCTATGGCGGTAGCTGGAGAAATGATAGTTTGAATTGTGGGAGTGGTGTTGCATCGAAGAAACGGTGCCGTGTGGGAGTGGTCGATAGCTTCCTGCAAGGAATATATTATTGCGTTTGATACTTACTAAGACGGTTTCAGAAAACTGCAGGACCGTACAGTTGGGTGTCTGAGGAAGAAAGATAGGAGACAGCGATTGAAAGTGAAAGAGAAGACTGAGAGAATGACAAAGTGCTGCCAGCTGAATTAGGCCTTGTTTGGGAACTTTCCTCCTGGGGAGATTATATTTGGCAATTTTTTCAAGAAGAATTTTTTTCTTTATTTTTTATTATATTTTGAATTGAAATAATATAAATAAAATAACAATATAAATGAAAAAAATAATACTTATTTTTTATTTGAATAATTTTATTATGAGAAGAACATATTTACTATTTTACATGTCATTTTATAAAATAATAAATATTTTATTATAATAATTAATGATAAAAAATAATAATTTTATTAATAATAGTGATATTTTTATCTGATATTTTATATTTTTTCTCTAAAATTTAGAAAAAGTAGTAAGTAAAAAATAAATATTATTTTACGCTCGCTCCTAATTTTTCTTTATTCTCAAGCATGGTAAACTAAAAATAATTCATTATTTTATTTTTTTATTTTACTTTCATTAATATTTTCTTTTTACCCAATCATTTAAAGATGAAAAAAAATATTTTCTCTCCTCATCTTATTTTTTTTCTTTTCCCAACATATCAAAGTAAAAATAGCTTCTTCTTTTACTTTCTTATTTTTCTTTTTCTATATTTTACCTTCTTCCAAATATAAACTTAATGTTGAACGTTGTTTTATAGATACAGATGATCTATTTCATAATTGGTAAAATACTTGGAAAAAAAATTTAGAGAGAGAAATTATAGTTTTAGACTTTTTAGTCCAAATCATGATTTTAAATATATGTGGGTATTGATATTACAATTAGTGTAATAATATAGATTTGAATTGGACTATATTGGATTGCACAATTGATCAACACCACAAATTTTAAAAAATAACTAATCAAATAATAAAATAATAAAATTTAATATATATATATATATATTAAATTAATAAATATTTAAATAACATCATTTTTATTTAAAAATAAAAATTATATAATATTTTCTTGATAAGAGAAAAATAAACAATATTAAGTTAAACAATTTTATTACAAAAAAGTTTAATTTTTTTATAAAAAAATAAATATTTTATTGAATATAAGAGAATATTACCTTTTCTGGAAAAAAAATGGTGAAAAAAACTTCTTTTTATAACTAAATAATATAAAGCAGGATTAAAAATTACATCATAAAAATCAATATACTATAGAATTAAATTATCATCATAAGAAAGAGTATTGTGGAGGATTATTGGTTTTTTATTCACATGAGAACATGACAATATATTAAATATAACAATTTAAGGTGTATATATATATATATATAATATTAAATTTTCTCTAGAATTTAAGAAAACAGAATAAAGAATAATATTTTCAATCAATCGATCTTAAAAAAATTGTGCATTCATAATTTAAATTAGTAATACTTAAATAATTTTTAATTTTTTGGATCGTTATGTAACGTTCACTTCAGTTTATATCGTTCATTTTGTTTATAACAAATAATAAAAGTAATTGTGTTATTTTCAATTAACAGAACTGCATCGGTTTTGTATCGTATTAGAATAAAAAAATATTATGTAATCGACGATATGTTACATATCATACGATATTTAAAACTCCAGTCCAAATACTCTTATTTCCTATTTAGTAAAAATATTTTATATTTTTTTATTTTTAAATTTTTGAGTTATAAAATTTGTTTTTTTGAATAAAGGAGATGACTATATTTGGCTTTACATTTGAAAAAATATTTTTTTGAAAATTTTTTATTTTTAATTTTTAAAATTTTGAAAACAGTTTTTGAAGAAATTTAAATAAATAGGTATTTATTTTTTCATAATTTATAAAAATTAAAAGAATCAATAAATTAAATTAAAAAAATTCTAAATCTATTTTTTACACCCAACTGCAATCTCAAAACTTCTTAAATACATATTTTTCTCGTAAATAGTTTATAAAAATTAAAAAACAGTCAATTTAATAAAAAAATTCTAAATATATTTTTTGACATCCATTAGTAATCTTAAATGCCCCATAAAATATGAGTTTTTTTCTCTTTAAATTGTGGTTTTATGAAGTTAATAAACAAACATTAATTATTTTTTAATTTTATTTTTGTCTTGTTATTGGAGAAAATGAAATTAATATAGTGAGAATTTAGTTTAATTAATCAATTATAAATGTTTAGTAATTATTTTCTTGATTATTGTGTAAGATTTTAAAATGAAGCTTAAAAAAGAATAATTTCCTAATATTAATTATCTTAATCAAAATATTAGACAATTACTTGAAAACATTTCTCCAAAAACTAAAGTTCAAAAATCATGACTAACCTTCCTAATCTTAATCTAAAAATTTGACAATCACTTAAAAATATTTTTTCAAATAAAATGAAATATTTTTTGAAAGTAAAATAGAATATTTAGAGCATAGTAATTAGTTGGTAAAAAAATTGCATTTCTTAATAATTAAGTAATTGGAATTTTTGTAAAACTATTAAATTAATTTACCGATAGTACTAAAATTGTATGCATGTCGAATAATTATTGGATATTGAAAACATAAAGTTCAAATGGAATTGAATATTATTTGAACATCTTCCCTTGGGAAGGGTCCGACATGATGAGCAAATAAAGACTGCATCATTTGTGCTTTCCTTCGTCGAAGGGGAAAACAAAATGACGAGTATCAAAAATTTGTTAAAAAAAGATGGGCTTTTGTACAGGAAGATAAAAAAGAAAGTGTTTGGAAACAATTTCCTACCGTCGTTGTCCCCATGCTAGGCTTTTGAATATCTGATGATACGATATTTTGCCGGTACGTAGCGGTTTTTAACACTGCAGTGTGATATGAAATTGACATACATATGTTATTCACTGTCTTTATAAACAATTCTACTGACAAAGAATACAGTAAGAATATTACATAACAGTTTAGAAAATTAATTTTTTTAATTATTTTTAATTTTAATTTTAATTTTAATTTTAATTTTAATTTTTTGAATCTTTATAAATTATTAATGTAATAAGTATTTTAATATTATGTAGTAATTTCTATAATGTAAATAGTATATAATAGATCAAAATATTTTATTTATTTATTATATTTAGATATATATTTTATTCTTTTTATTTATACGTGTTTTTTTTACATATTTTTTTAACACTAACAACTTAAATAAAAAAAATTCAATCACGAATGAACTATATATAAAAATTTGAATTTTTTTATTTTTCATAATAAAATATCTATTTATTTATCAAAAAACAAAAAAATTATTCTATTTGCTCATAAAAAATCAAAATTTTATTTTATAATAAAGTTTTTTAAGTTAATAGTTTATGTTATTATTATAAAAATATTATGTAATTTATTTTTTAATTAAAAATAACATTTATTTAAGAATTTAATAACTTAATATATTATATATTAAATTTTGTTCTTTTTTTGTTGATTTTGATGATTTTACTTGTAACACCCTTTTATATAGTTATGAATAATCTCAACTATCTAAGAGAATGTCATCTGCCTATTATTTTAAAATTCGTTTGAATTAAAATTTCTTTCATTTTAATTATTATATTTTCATATATTAATTTTTTTCATGATAGCAATATATCATACAATGAATGAATCTATTTAATATGCGGAATTAACAAACCATGACCATATTTTCAAACATAAGTTTGGGCTTTCATTATCCTGATGTTTACAAAATACATATGATTCAAATAAAATTACATGTTCCCAACATAAAAAGACATGTAAAACTTTTGAAAACCATAATTATACTCATCACCTATGACATGTGGACAGGAACAAAATACATAGCATGTAAAACACTAACCCTCTTATATGGATTTATTTTATTTGACTCTGTATGAGTTTGCTTCTTTTCTTGTCAACTTTTCCCTATAGGCTCCGAACCTGCGTATGGGAAAACACTCACACGCTAAGCAACCTAATGCTTAGTGGTACGTATATACATAAATATTCATACATACATTTATGATATGTTATAAAAATTTCATGTTCATATTATCCAATTTTGCATATAAATAATCATAAATAATAATCCATATATCACAGTCCTTTATATAGCAATATAAAAAAATCAATTTATCATATATCAATATGGAATATTTCATACCTGATTTACTGGTTTAACACATATACATGTCATAATTTACAAAGATAAATTCATATTCATATCTCATTTATGAATTCTATTTCCTTGTTTCATTTACCTGATAACTGATTTTTTTCATATTTTTTTTCTTAAAATATTTTATATTTTATACCCCCAAAACTCTAAATCCGGACTATTTGGATGCGGATTGTGAAATAGAAGCGCTCTCACCTGAGCTTAAGTCACCTTGCTCACTATCTGTATCTGTCTGTATAAGTGCTCAACCGAGCTTCTCAAGTCAAGAGGGCTCTCACCCGAGCTTAAGCCATCTTGACTGAGTAAAATAAATAATTGCATGCATTTAGGATGAAGAGCGCTCTCACCCGAGCTTAAGCCACCTTGTCTTTATAATAAAAAATTCTATATCATCATAAATTTCTACGGTACCGTAAACCCCTCAATAGCATGTCTTCTATCATATTTCTAGTCATAAATTAGAGAATTTGGTTTAATTAATGTTATCATCTTATTGTTTATATAAATCATCAAAATTCACATATTCATAATAATTTTCGGTTTACATGCCCTATACATATAAAAATTTATCAATCTCATTTGAAATTTCAAATCACAATACATCATATTAATTTAGTCGATACACAATAAGAATTTTAAATATAACTATTATCATATTATTCAAAATTAAAACATATATATATATATATATATATATATATATATATATATATATATATATATATCAATCACCCAATATTTAAAAATGCCAAATTACTAAAGTTTTTATTTCTGGACAGATTTCTGCCCTGCTTTTGGATTACATATTTCACCTATTTTTTATTTGAATTTGACCTTATGGTATTTTATGAATTTTTAGATTAATGTCTTATCTTGCATATACAAAAATAATCATATAAATCTGAATTTTCTAGCTAAAG
The DNA here is from genome assembly GCA_023653625.1 of Triadica sebifera. Taxonomy (NCBI): domain Eukaryota; kingdom Viridiplantae; phylum Streptophyta; class Magnoliopsida; order Malpighiales; family Euphorbiaceae; genus Triadica; species Triadica sebifera. The sequence goes on from CM042894.1 coordinate 22,016,452, forward strand.
TTATATCCAAATAACCGTATAGTGCTCAGTAAAAATATGTCTAGTATTTTTCAAAATATTCTTAGGTCTGAAATTTTGTATCAAAATTTAGGTCCAATATAAATCTTAACTAGCATTTATACTCTTTATAAACTTTTTGTATCTATGTGTCTACTTTTATTTACAATTGGTTTCATCCCGATCTAAGTTTCAGAACAAAAGATATAATCACAATACCATAGAATATTCAGAAAATAACTATCCAGAATTTTCTAGGTACTTTCAAATCCGAAAATTTTTAGAAATTTTTAGACCAACTTAGAGTCATATATAACATTTATACTCTGTATAAAAGTTTTAGATATATATGTCTAGTTTTATTTCCAATTGATTTCATCCCGATCTAAGTTTCAGAACAAAAGATATGGTCAAATACATCAAGACTGTTCCAGACGAATTTTAACAAAACCAACAAACACAACAAGTTATTTGTTCACTCTTCCTTCAACATCAAACATCATTGTAATACAAATAAAATGTACAAAGAAATAAATATACTCATATGTCTAAACCTTGACACAATGAAGTCTAAACCTTGACACAATGAAGTCTAAACCTTGATACAATGAAGTCTTAACTTCTTTAAACCTTAAGCTATTATAGTTGTTTTAAGGAAGAGGAAGGAGAGGAAGAAGAAAATGGGTGAAAGAAGAGAGAATTTGTGTATGGAAGAGTGGGATGGAGGCTAGGGTTCTGAAATTTGGAAGAAGAAAGATAAAATAATATTTTTATACTCATGATAAATATCATATTAGGTCCCCCCTTGTTTTTGTCAAATATTCACTTAAATCCTTGGTTTTTATCTTATTATTATTAACTTTTCCAACATTTTTATTTATTTTATTTAATACACATAACTTAATAAAAATTCACTTATAAATATTTTTATTATATTTTATTTCCAAATTTAGTCTCAAATAGTTTTAATTACGATCATTAAATATGTTAATTATTCAAGCCTAAATTGACGAATGTTATATTACTAGTTATTTTTTAAAATTTATGGTGCCAACGGATTATAAGATCCAATTCGGATCATATCATTACACTGATTCTGATACCAATATATTATATAATATATATATTTTCAAAAACTATGCCCCACCCACCCATACCAAACTTGGAATATTTCTTTGTCCGAAAACTAAAATTAATTTTTATACAATAATTAAAATTTTTGTTTGAACAAAAATCCTATTTTTTAAATAATTTGAAATGCTTGTTAATGATTAATTCTATTTATAATACATCATCATCTAAATTATTTGGGCTAATAAAAATATTCAAAAAATTAGCTCAAAATTTGATAAAATATTGACTAATTGATCTAAAGGAATAATTTTAAATAAAAAACATTAATGATTTTATATATTATTTTTTTAATATTGCTAGAGATAATGTATGATTAATGGTTAAAAGTAGAAAATCAAAACCTATTATATATAATAATATTAAAGTAATGAGTTTTTTTTAATATTGTTTCATCCCTCACGGGCAAGGTTCGTGATGTCTAAATGGCGGTGGCAGACATAGGATGTAACATATGAGAGTTACCACCACCCCTAAATAAAAAAAATTAAAATTATGTTTTGAAATTTTTTATTTCTTTAATTCAGTTTTACCTTTCTCAATTTTTTATTCCTTTAATTCAGTATCACATCTCATGTTGTTTGAATTTATGATAAAAGTATATAAATTTGACTTCCTAAATTGAATTTCTAGATCTGCTATTACTAAATGGGATTTTATTTTAGTCGCGATTGCAGTCGTCATGTTTACAAGTATGGTCGCAATATATGAGCATGGTTATTATAAATAAGAGAGCGATCGCGAAATTCAAAATTTTTTAAATCTCTTAGATGGATGGTTAACTTAAATATATCTCCTTTAAACGATATTTAATTTTCAATTATTGCGGTCCCTAATTCCTTGGCGTGGTCATGAAACTATAAGTGTGACAAGTTTCATAGTCACGCTTATGGTCACAAATTGATAAAAAAAAAATAATTTCACCTGTTGTCAGTTCGGATTGTAGGCTACAACTCGCTTGCATGAAGCCAGAATCTCTAGTCTAAGGAACTCGGTAAAATAGCCTCATAACTTCGGGAGAAGGGGTGCCTCCTCACAAAGGGGGTCGCAGTGACCAGGCCTGGGCGACTGTTTCTTCTGTGTAATACTAATCGATAGGACCTCATTGGTAAGTGTCAATGGTGAAAGCACTCTGTTGGGCTGACACCCCATACATGGTCCTATGACTTCGCGGAGACTTGTATTTTTGGTAAACAGTTGTCCGGCCCTGGTCACTGCGACCCCTTTGTGAGGAGGCACCCCTTCTCTCGAAGTTACTGGGCTATTTTTCCGAGTTCACAATAGTATTGTTGAAACTTTTTTGAACATGAATAACTCCTTTTTGCATTTTACGTGCATTCTTACGTGAACCAATACGTCCAGTTTTGCGTGAACCAATTTGTGGTATTATTTGAAAATAATATTTGTAATTGTGAGAGTATAGTCAAACTCACATGAATCATATAATTATCAAATCTGAATTTGTATGAACAAAGTTAAAAATTAGGGGGATTTTAGTTTTAATGGAAATAAAACATGAAATAATAAATTCAAATCAATCAAGAAAAATCCAGCAAAAATGTATCTCATAATTGGTTTAAATATATCGATCATTGAATAAAAAAATAAATTTTCAAATTAAATAAATTGGTTATGAATATTAGCAAAGTCTAATATTCTTTCTTTCCTTAATTGTAATTTAAATGACCAAGGGTTAAAAATAAATGTTATTTATCAATCAACCTTAAACAAACTCTTAAAATTTAAATTGAAAATAACATTAAAAATTTAGAAAAATTACAAATTTTATTCAATAGAACACAAACTTGTCTATTTTAAATAGATTAAATATTTACTTAAACATTCATAACGATTTAATTTCATTAAAAGTATTAATTCGTCACTCTATTGGATCAATTAAACATATATGAATTTAAAGATCCAAATAACAAGATTTATTCATCAATGTGAATAAATAAATTAAAAGCAAAAAGAATACTCAAATACTTAAAATGGAAAAATAGATGAAGAACAAATTCTCACAATTTATTTAAAATCAATCTTTGATAATATTAATTAGAAAAATAAAATAAATCACATATGACTGAAAAATAAAACTAGGATAAAAATAAAAAGCAGAATACTAAAGATGAAAAACTTATATTATTTCCCACTTAATTATACTCCTATTTATAGAAAAAAGAATGCTAAACTAACTAAATTTTTAAAAAAATTAAATAAGAACCAATTGTATATAAAGTAACAAATACAAATAAGATCATACTGATATAAAAAAGATATCTAAGAGAATATCTTTAAAAAAAATTGGTACTAATCTAGACAAAATTTTATCTTTTTTTATTTCTTCTTCGGGCAAGGCATGCTGGAACTCTTTTTCCTTTGAAAAACTGCAGACAATCAGGTCAATCAGATCAGTCATAATTTTTACTTGTTTTATCTCCTTTAAATATTCCAATTTTGCTCAATCCTTCTTTATTTGATAAAATCTTTCATAAAATCAAAATAGGAGATTAATTAATATAATATAAATTATTTATATTTTGAAAAGTTGGGAACAAAGTTTCTCACACAATTATTGCTTCGAAGAAATTATTGTATCTAGTTTTTTCACATTTCACCATTAGAAAACTTTAATAATTCAACACCAATATGAGGACAAGGCTAATATGTCCCATATAAATTGTTCTGTTTATTTATGCATTATTGAATTACTGTAAATCTAAATTGTGGTGGCAAATTATATATTAATTATAGTATTAATTTTAATTAAAATACATAATTATATTTTAAAATAAATTTAAAATTATTAATATTAATTATAATAACAATTATATTTTTATTAATTTAATTAATTAATTGCACATTAATTAATATTAAGTATCTTAATTAATAAAATATACATTATTTATTTTATTCAAATTTATTATAAAATAACAAAAGTTTGGCCCATTGAATTTTTTTCTCTCCTATTTCTAGATAGCCGAGAATTCATCATAGATAAATTTATTGTGTCACTATACATGTTTATAAATTTCTCATTTCGTATTGTATTAACACGTTTATAAATATAAATATACATACTTACATAACTTCAAATAACTAAAATTAACATTTCATAAATATATGTTAATTTTTATAATGTATTAATAATTTGACATAATATAACTTGTATATAAATATATACACATATGTACATAACATATGATAAAAAATTTTAGTATAATAAAATTTAAACATTTAATTATTTATGCAATTATTACTAATACAAATTACTAATATTTTATTCATATGTATTAATATAATTAGTTTTAATAAAATATATTATAAATTTATTCATATTTAAACGTATCTTATTATTGTATTGTAAAATGTTGTGTCATGTTTAATTATTTAATTATGTAATATTAAAATCACCAGCTCCAATACAATTCTCCGTGCTAGTGGTGCCATGTAGATATTTGCAAATAGTCCAGCAAAGATATTCTCAGAGAGTGACGAAGTGGTGCCATGAATTTAAAAAAAAAAAAAAGCTGAATGCGATTTTGATCGGTTTGATAATTGGTTGATACCAGAAAAAAAAATAATAATAGAGAGAGAGAGAAATTGCAGTTTCAGTCCAAATCATCTTAGAAAATAAGTTTCTTTTCCGCTTCTTTTAATTTTCGTTTTTATGAATTTTATTTATTTATTTATTTATTTTTTATCCGAGAAAATGAAAATTAATATAGTGAGAGAATTTAGATTAATTAATCAATTTGAAATGTTTAGTAATTATTTTCTTGATTATTATGTAAAATTTTAAAATGACGCTTAAAAAGAATAATTTCTTAACGTTAATTATCTTAATCAAAATATTAGACAATCATATGAAAACATTTCTCCAAAAAAATTAAGTTAACAAATCGTAATTAATTTTCCTAATCTTAATTATCTTAGTCAAAATATTAGACAATCACTTTAAAGCATTTTTTCAAATAAAATGAAATATTTTTTGAAAGTAAAATACAATATTTAAAGCATAGTAATTATTTGGTAAGGAATGCATTTCTTAATAATTAAGTAATTAGAATTTTTCTAAACTATTAAATTAAAATTTATTGAATACTATTAGAATTGCATTCGTGTCAAATAATTATTTGATATTGGAAACATAAAGTTCAGAAGGAGTATTAAAATTTATGCTTTCCTTCGGCAACAGGGAATACAAAAGGACGACCGGATGAGTAATAAAATTTTGTTAAAAAAAAGGCTTTTGTAAAGGAAGAGAAAGAAAGTGTTTGGAAACAATTTGCGAGCATCGCCGTCCCCACGCATCAGCAAACTTGGAATATTTCTTCGTCGGAAATATAAAATTAATTTTTATACAATAATTTAAAACTTTTTTTAAACAAACATCCTAATTGTTTAATAATTTGAAAGCCTTATTTTTTTTGCCTCAACTGAGGGAACACCCACAAAAAAAGCCAAAAAACCAAAGGAACCTATGCAATCACATGAGTAACCCATCTTGGTCAAATAGCTCTAATAAGATCATTGTTAAGAAGCTGGATAATACCCACAAGAGGATTCTGTAAGATTCTTGGACCTCGATCGTACTTAATCACTTCATTTGCTAAAAAATTAGTCACCATGTTCCTCTTCTTGAAAATATGATTGACTTTCATCTCTCAATTCCGATTAAAAATCTGTTGCCATTGCATTTGCCACACTTTTGAAGAAAAAATTTTATTTTTAAATTTTTGAGTTTTGAAAACTAATTTTAGAAAAAAAAAGATAAATATATATTTTTTCCAGAAGCAGGTTTTAGAAAAACAGTTTATAAAAAATTAAAAAAATCAGTCAATTAAATCAAAAAATTCTAAATTTACTTTTTGGACATATAATATCAATGTTAAACACCCTCTAATAAACTTTTTGCATAACTGAATAAGATTAAAATGCAATATTATAATAGAGGACTTGTTGCAAACCCAATTAGCAACTAACAAAAGAATCGAGTGTCCAAAATTATTTTCATATAACCATTAGCCCAAGCCAATTTGAGGCTTTCAATGCAAATCCATCATTCAGTTTCAATTGCGCTACAAGTACTAATGTTGATGGTGAATCCAGACAACCATCTACTAGCTAAATCACACAATACACCTCCACCACCTGCCAGATCAATGGAGTTCTTAAAGCATCCATCCATATTTTAAATAATCCAATTCTCAGGAGGAGGAATCCATCTAATCATACACAAAACCCTTTTACTATCTCTACCAAGAATGAGATTATCCAGCTAAAAAGCATGTTCCATCTCCTCCCAAGCAACCTTAAAATCCACTAAGACATTACCATTATTGAAAATAACATCATTTTGCTACCTCCATAGCCACTAGAGAATTACTGTAAATAAAACACTCCGGTTATAATTATAGTCACCATTGTTGAAAGCCATATTAATGATTAATTCTATTTATAATGTATCATCAATCCATATTATTTGGGCTAATAAAAGAATTTGCTCGAAATTGAATAAAATATTGACTAATTGATCTAAAGGTTTAATTTTTAAATCAGAAAAATTAATGATTTTCCATTAACCAACTAATTTTATATAATTATTTTTTAAATATTGCTATAGATAATATGTCATATAAATAATATAACTAATCACTACTATAAAATAACTAAATCCGTTGCTAATAATGAAAAATCTGTCGCTAATTCATATTTGCGATGGAAATTTTTTGTTGTAGTTCTGCTCATCGCAAAACAGTTAGTGATAGATTAATATTTCATCACTAATATTAGCGATCGAATTTTCATCACTATATTTCGATCTCAACAACAACTATGCGACAAAAATGAGAGATAAATTTGTGATGAATTTGCAACGGAATTCCTTCACAAATTAGTGATGAAAATTGTCGTCACTTATTTACCTAAAGATGTTAGTTTATCCCAAATTTTTGTGAAACAATTAGCGATGAATTTTTCCTCTCTAATGCCCAAATAGTTTTTTCTAGTTTTTAATAATTTTGTAATATTTTTTTCAATTTGTAATTTCAAGAAAAAAATACAAATTTAATATTGCATAAAATTTTGATATTTCATAAATATATTTTATAAGTTAACATTTAAATTTAGATTTCATATTCTAATAAATATTTGATAACTAAAAATTCTAAAATATTATTAATATATTTTCCTACATGCTATCAGAGTGAGATGAATCTCTCTATGGAGGTTGACCTGAATGTTGGGTAGAATGCGACATATCTGCTATAAGCTACTGCATCTCTTAAAGCTCTGCACGCATATTTTCTCATATCTTTGTGCGCATCTCTTCATGAATCTTTACACATATCTCTTCTTGCATTTGTTGCATATCTTGTATAATGGTAGCACATAGTTACTCTGCATTAGTGTCCAGTGAGGTGGCAGTTGAGCAAAAGGAGGAGGTACTATTATAAAAATGTGGTGTCTTAGTGCCCATCTCGTACACTAATCACTTTTTCTAGCCGTCAACTGTTTCTAAAAATAATTGTCTCAAATCTGGTTGACATGACTCGTTGGATCCCTCTATTGGTTGAGAAGCGGTCTCTTTAAGGGCACACACTCAATTCTACCATACAAATTTTCGACAAGCAAAATTATAAATTGCACGAGATTAATAAAAAATGTGAACTAAAGAATTTTAACATAGGAAAAATTTATAGTCTAGTAAATACTTACTGCAACAACCATATACTATTAATCCTCATATTCAATTCCTGAAGCAGTTTTTCTAGTGTGTGTTGCCTCAAAAAGTTCAACAAGATCTGATTCACGTCCTAAATCTTTTGTCTGATAGGAAAAGATAAATAAAATACGTACTCAAACATAACACATAAATAAGTAAAAAAAATATTAACGTACATTTTATAGATTTAATATTTAAATGAATAAAAAAATTCAAATAAAATTTTCATAATCAACATACCATATGTATGCTACGCTCGACAACAGATATAAAATCTCATGTATGTTGTGAGAGACCTGAACTTGAGCCACCCGTCTAATTAAGTCTGTTCTTGGATGCAATAGTAGATTGTTGCCTAAATTGAGGGGTGAACCATTATTTCTTCCAACTCTCCCAAATATCATTTGGGACTCGTGGTGGTTTACTACTAGATACGCTTCACCTTCTTAAAGTGTCATTATAACATGATGCAGCCTATTGAAACCATCTACGCTTGATTACACTTTCAAACTCTGAGTCCCAATTAAATTTCTTCTAAAATAGAAAAAATGAACATATATAACTTATTTGGATTTTCTTGGACTTATTAAATTGAAATTTTGGCAGAGTCCTGCCTATAACGTAAATTACTTGACTCTAAGTACGAGGCATCTAACAACCAATCAATCAAAATAGATTAAATTTTTAATATCAAACTGAAATTTTGGTAGAGTTCCGCATATAACATAAGTTACCTGACTTCAAGTATGATTGACGCCTCTAACAACTAATCAATAAAAATAGATTAAAATTTTAATATTAAATAGAAATTTTGGTAGAGTTCCGTCTATAACATAAGTTACCTGACTTCAAGTACGATGCCTCTAACAACTAATCAATCAAAATAGATTAAAATTTTAATATCAAACTGAAATTTTGGTAGAGTTCCGCTTATAACATAAGTAATTTAACCTCAATTATGAGACATCTAACAACTAGTCAAACATAAAAAGCAAAGTTTTGTCTATAATATAATTAATTTGATCTTAATTACGAGACATCTAATAGCTAATCAATAATAAGAGAGATTATATTTTTAATATCAAACTGAAATTTTGACAGAGTTTCGCTTATAACATAAATAATTTGACCTTAATTATGAGGCATCTAACAACCAATCAAATGCAAGAAGTAGAATTTCATCTATAATATAGGTAACTTGACCTTAATTATGAGACCTCTAATAACCAATCAAATAATCATAAATAAATAACAAAGCTAAATGAACTTTATCACATTTTTTACTTAATTGTTTGAATTTTACCTGAAATTCATGCCAATAGAAATCCCTCATGTCATTGGGTACATTCTTCCATATATGTCATTTATCACTCAAATGTAGTAAAAAACTACGAGTGATAGCCGCAGAAGCCGAATGAGATTGAATAAAACTTTCACTATGTATAAAACACAAATAAACAACACATCAAATATTGACTAATTCATAATTGAAATATTTCAAGAAATGTGATAATAACATTACCTCTGAGGATTGAGATTGAGTCGTTGTCTACCATTGGTTGACTTTGCCATTGATGCCTTAGATTGTAAAGGTTGGGATGAACCAATGATAGTAGGTGATGTGGCAGGAGGTGATGTAGGAGATGCTGATGTAGAAGGAGCTGATGGCGATGTCTGTGGTGGTAGGTGAAACTATCCTCTATCTATTGCGGAATTTGGTGGTATCGATGGTCGATATGACATGCTACTCTTATTCATTGATCACCCTCTTGATTTGAAAGACCTCTTCCTCTTCCATGTATTATATCACTAGAAGATGTGCGATCCATCTGCACATTAACCACTCAATATTAGTAAACACTATCAAAGGCAACAATAAATACAAATATAAATTGCAAGTTAAAAGGAATAACAATAATAAAAGCAACATTGAATAATTGTGAATAATACATAATTTAGAAAAGAAAATAACATCATTGATTTACATATTACACCTAATCACTATCATAATCTTTCGAATCCTACTTATCCTCATCAGTTTCTTCATCATCATCATCAAAATCAACTTCAAGCTTAAACTCTTCTCCTTTTCATTCTTCTCTTCGATGTCAATATACACACCAATTGGATCAATCAAGTTGTCACTTTCATCTTTTTCTATATCTATATAATGACTATCAATGTCATCTTCTTGGAAGGTTGGTGATGAATTGGAAAGTTGACTATTTCTATTGATTGTGGAATTTCAAATTCAACCCTAGCTTTAATTTTGCAAATAACCAACCATTCACTTCTTTCGCATTTGACAGTTGGATATGTGATAAAATTCACTTAACATGCTTGAGTTGCCATCACAAATGGCTTATACTTATTAAATCTATATTTTTTATTCACTTCGACCAACTTATAATGTGGATGGACTTTTGTATCCAAATTCGGTGTTGGATTAAACCATTCACACTTAAATAACATGATTATCTTAATTGGTAATGCATGGTATTCCAATTGTACAACTTCAATCAACCTATCATAATAGCCGCTTTCATTTGTACTGTAGTTTGAGCCCTTTATGCAAACACCATTATTCATAATAGTTTTACTAGATCCATGCAATTTAGTGTGACATTTGTACCCATTGACATAATAGCCTGAGTAAGACATAATTTTGGACAATAAACCTTTTGCTAAGTCTTTTATGAACTGATTGGATATGTTGTTCATTGGATTGTATGCCTAAAATAAATGTAATAGAATCAATAAGATAATAAGAAAGCAATACACTTGTTAATTGTTAACATGATAACGTTTAAGAGAAAATGATTACTTACATGTTTATTAAACCAATATGAGAATTCTTTTTCAAGTTCAATATCAATCTCTTGGGCATTAATGTTTGGTAAAGTTTGCTTCAACTCTTCAATATAAATTCTTCAAGGTACAACAATAAGCATTAATTAATTTTTAACTTAGCCAACGCTCAAATGAAAAATGTTAACATTTATTACAAGTTCATGGCTTACTTAATAGTTCCACTTTAGTACAATTTAAAAGAATGTATGATTGTGCAGCAACATATTCTTCCATCAAGATAACATTGCATATGCAGAAAAGTCACTAATTATCCACATAATAGCAACACACATTTGAAAATTTTGTTTAATTGAAATATCATAAGTCTGCACACCATCAAGCTATAGATGGTTAAGTTCTAATATCAGTGGTTGTAAGTAAACATCCAACTTATTTTTAGGGTTTGTTGGTCTAGGAATCAATACAGTTAAGAACATGTAAGCATCCTTCATACACAACCAAGGTGGAAAATTGTACGAAGTCATGATAATCGGTCAAGTAGAATATTGTTATCCTAATTGTCCATATGATTGAAAACCATCAGTGGAAAGACTCAATCGAACATTTCATGTCTCTGATGCAAATTCTGGATGTATATCATTAAAATGTTGCCATGCAAGGGAATCAAAAGGGTGACACATAACTCCATCTTCAATTTCATGCTCATCAAGCCATTTCATTTCCGCTGTTATGGCATTAGATGTAAACAATCTTTGCAATCTAGGAGTGACAGAGAAGTAGTACATTTTCCTATGAGTAGTTTTACTACCTTCATATTGCTTCATATACCGAGGATTACCACAAAACTTACAATTTGTCTATATTGTCTTCACCCCAGTATATCATGCATTCGTTGTTACAATAGTGAATCTTTTCAACTGGAAGACCCATTTCATATACTAATTGCTTTGTTCTATAAAATTTTTCAGGCATTAGACTTCCTTTAGGAGTAATCTCTTTCATTAATCAAAGCATTTCATCAAAATTATGCTCATACATATGGTGTTTTGATTTCATGTGCATCAATTGAGCAACAAACGATAACTGTGAATGACTTTTACATCCAAGGTACAATTCTTCATCTATAGCCCTAAGCATGTCATAAAAATTTTAGGCTTCTGAATTCAGTGTTTCTTCCATGTAAGTTGTATTGAATGCATGACTAGCAACATCTATAACCATGGAATGGTACCGATTGGATGATTCTGTATAATTGTCCACACCATGACCTTCATCGATATAATTAATATCATAATTCAAGTTAACCTCAACTGGTTGTTCCCCGTGTAGAGTCCAATCATAATAACCCGGAACAAAATCATTTTTATATAGATGCAACTTAACTGTATTCACTTCATGAAACATGCAATTCTGACAATTGCAATGGTTACATGGACACCTTATCCTATCCTTGTCCATCAATTCTGGATGACTGCATGAAAATTTTATGAATTTTCTCATGCTAGTCGTGAACTTTGGGTTCAGAAGGCAATCTTTCAACCGACTATACAACCATAGACGATATGGTCTCATTTTTTATCACCTCTATTAAATCAAAACATCGCATTCAATAATTTCTATCATAGCTTGTTAATTACTACCACAAATGGATACAAACAAACAAAAGATAGTATAATGCATTAATTATAATTTATTTTGTATCATAACATGTGGGTTTAACCATAAAGTTCATCATTATAGATTAGAAATGTTCAATATATTACTACAATTCAATTAATAGGATAATATTTCGAAGGAAAATATATTAAAAATTGTCAAAGAAATGTTACTTATAATAATTTACATAATTATTTTCCTTAGGTTTAATTCTTAAAATTGTATTCAATTTAATGTTTATTTTTTGATATATTAAAATTTATAAATAATTTTTTAATTGGTGTGCCTTTTGTCTATTTAATTTGGTTGCATGCATGACTATGAATGTCATATATTTGTTTATGGTTTGGATGCCTATTCACATAAAACCATTTTCTAATAATTTTAAAATTTTAAGATTTGTCTATGGTTTAGATCAAGTGATATATTGAAACTATAATTAATTTATTGATTTCAATTTTCTTGGACTTTAATTTTGACCACATTTTGGATAGAAAACATAAAAAGGGAAAATTAAAAAGGTTTGATCCTCCATTCTTTCAATCAAAGCATAAAAAGATGAAAATTTAAAATTCAATTAAAATAAGATTTCCAATTCTCATTTAAATTAGTGCCGATTATCATATTTTTATTTTTCTTTTATTAAATATTCAGCTTAGACTGTTTTAAAAAAGTTGAATTAAAATATTTATAAAATATTTATTTAATTTTTTTATTAAACCACTAAAAATATAAAGCCAAAGCTCAATCACTTAATTTTCATCTTATGAGATACATATCAAAATATTGGTCTATATATTAATTTTTACCTTATAAGATACAATTAATTCTTGTAATTAAGTAATAATTTAGGCAAAAAAATATTTTTTCATCTTTCAAATCAACAAATTAACGGATCAACTTTGATTTAATAATATAATATCACTTTGAAATTAGTTCATAAAAAAATCAACATAAAAAATTAGCATAAAAATAATACAGCTGATGGTGAATCATAATCAAATTAAATAAAAAAATTAAAAATTAACTTCTAATTATATTTAAGAAATGAAATTATATACTTCAAACTTCTTTGAATGGTTAATTTATTTTAAAATCACATTTTGAACTAAATTAATACTTAATTTTCAAGTTATGAATATTTCATTACATCTTAAAAAAAATACTCTAATACTCAAAATAGTGTCAAAATTGCTAATGCTCCATTTTAGACTGATGAAATCAATGCTCATACTCCTATACAGATAGATGAAGACCCAAAAATCTTGAGTGATTTTAATGGTGAATTAATAGAAATTAAGGATGATCAAAGTGACACAGAAGAGGAGTTGGAACTTCAATTAGAATCAAACGACTCCAATGGAGACTCATGTAAGAGTGTTAGTGATAGTGACACTTAGTAAATGCTTTTTCAATTTTATAACAATTATAATACGTATTGTTTATATTTGTTGTTTGATATGAATTATATTTCTATCAGTGATAATATGAATTTTTATATGTAGATTATCATATTGAAGCTAACATATACTATGCTCATATATGATCACACTATACATTTTTTGTATTATATAAATGTTAGTGTAGATGTCGCATACTAATGATACACGCAGACTGTTAAAGGAGTGTTCTAAAGACAATCACCTTTAGCACTTATTGTACAAATTTATTTGATTAATAAAAGAGTTTTTCATTAATGTGATGTTTATTTGATATATGAATTGATAGTGATCTTAAATGAATTAGTGAAGTCCTTGATATATAACATAACATGAAGGAAATCATGATGAGATCATGATATTGAGATTCTTATCATGTGTAATTATGTTAGTATCAAAATTATCCATAGTCATAGGATTAATGAAACATGACATTGTTAATTTAGACAGACTAGCACATGTTACACTCTTTGATTGGATCGAGCAGTAGATCTCATAATCTATAAACATGAGATGTTTAGAGTTAACATGTGGATGCTTGCTAAGTGTAGCTAAGTACATTAGATGACCAGCTATGAGACAATCATATGGATAATATATTCAAATGTCAATGATAGTCTCATCATAGCAATGATGCAAGTATCCTTAAACTTGAGGTACTCAAGGATATCATGGATACTGATTTTGTATTTTGACACTATTCTTTATTGCTTTAGGAAGGTTGCTCATAGGGTGGTGATTGGATACAACTTGAGGTATTCAAAGGTAATTGGGTAACCAACAAGGGATTCACCACTCCTGATAGAAAGAGTGTATACCCATGGCCTCTTGTCGTGGTCATTACTTAGGAATCTTTGACCAGAGTGAAAATTTCATAAAGATAGTCTTTAATGACATATCTAATAGAGTAATGAGCCTCAAGGACAAGAATTAACATTACTTGGACTAGACGTGACGTAGTCAGTCTAGTGGGAGTTGACACATGTTCATACTCTGAACTAAGTGGGATATAGAATGGTGAAAGGAATAATTGCACGGAACTTGTCTATGGAAAGGTTCGTAGTCAAATTACTGACTTTTCGGTCAATTGAGGGTCATGATGTATTGCTAGATAAAGCTCATGACTTGCTTAAATTAATTTTTAAATTTAAGTGGCCAACATAACTGAGAACTTAATGGGTCACACGCATTAAAAATATGGAGAATGAGTAAAATGGTCTTGGATGGGATCCAAAATATGAGAGAATTATTTTGGGATGGATCACGATGAGATTGCACGAAAAAAATCGTTCGAGAGGATCACGGGCCCGTGCGGGCTAGGCAGGCTACTGGCCTGCTAGCAGCAGCCCACAGCAAGCCCAGCGCGGGCGCCAACAGATGAATTGGCCTTAATTAGGCCAGTTATGGCTAATTTACTATTCATTAATTTCTCTTTTCTCCATTTTTGACTTTTGATCTTTTCTTTGAATTTGATTCAAATAGAAAAGAAATTAAATTGCAGAAAATAGACATGGAAATATTTTTTTTGTGAACAAAATATTTTTAAAACATAATAAAATTCTCTCATGAACATTTAAAAGCTAGCACTTTGAATTTGTTCAAACCATTTCTTTTGATAGTTTCTTCTTCATTTTTCACGTGGATTATCATTAGAGACATCCTAGTATGGATTGTTGTGGTTTGTTACAACCCAACAAAGTGAAGATTTGAATAACAAATAAGAAATTACGAGGTATGATTTTTAAACTCTATGTTTATATAAATTAGTTTTAATGGCACAAGTATGATTTTTTGTTTTGGGTTTTGAAAATTTTATTTTTTCACTGCGTTTATGAATCTGATTCATTCTTCAAATTCCAACACAAACGACATGGATGTGGACATGGATTATAGGGGAGTGATAGACTTACTACTTATCCATCATCATCAATTACTTTAATTCATATATCTCTATTGCCATCACCATCATTTGCTCCTACCATCACCATCATACAAGCTCATTCTATTCAGTCTTCTATAGCACTACGACAGCCACCCATTGTTCCTCCTCCCACCTCTTTGTATTTGTCATTGACATCTATGTTAACATCGATACCATCACCTACTTCTATCCCTTCTTCTACATTATTGACCTTGACATCTGTTATAGGATCCACTTTGGGCGATCATAAGCCCATGATAGAAATAGTGAATGAAAGGTATTAATTAATTCGATGTTTTATATGCTCATATGTTTCACTGTTCGCATTGTTATATTTTATGTACAGGTTGATTCCATCTAACCTATGCTCTAATATGATCCCAAAGACTTTCACTAAGATGATTGAGAAAGAGGATAATACTTGGAAAAAAGTGACCCAACAACTAAGCAAATATATTTTTATGAGATTCAGGTACAAATAATACTAACAATATTGATGATGATGATGATGATGATCATGGTGATGATGATGATGGCTTTGCTTTTGGTTTTTTAGAAACATTTTTTCTAGAGTCCTCACTTTAATGATCTTCTTAAATAAGTGAGAGAGCGTCAGACAGCTGATTGATATTATGACATGATCTATAGATGGAAGTGAAGGGGCGTGAAGCCATTGCCAGTAGCTGATGATATATGGCAACACTGGAAGAATTATTGGAGCACTCTAAAAGTTAAAGAAAAGTTTGAAACTACAAAAAAATGTCGACACAATGAGGATGGGGTATAAGTCTACTTAAACACATCGGCGACTCAAAATTGACTATAAATCACTCACACGACTTGGTAATACTTTGAACTCTTCAAATCTTTAATCTGATTTGTAATTTAGCTTTATAATATTGCAATCTTAAATCTTTTATGTATGAGTTTTTATTTTGTCCATAAATGAGTTTTTTTTAATTCTTTAGGCTAAAGAATTGGGACGACAGTCTAATGCATTTAATATCTTTAAGAAGACTCACACAGGGAAAGCAGATGGTTAGTTCATTGATAGGAAGTCCAAAGAGATCATTGTTAGTATCACTTTTTGTATGTAACTAGTCAAATGCTTTGTTTTTAATATTGAAAACAATCCATAATCGAGTTATATGCTTATTTTCCTACTATTTTATTTATTGTTAAGTACTTTAGCACAATGATACATCTCAGGACCATATAGAGGCACGTGTAGCGGCTGCTTCTCAACTTGCTGAGCGTACTATAGAGACTCCACATATTGACATGTCCCTGATATTTATGGAGGAGATATGAGGCCAGAAAAAGTAGAGATTGTATGGCCTTGGCTCCAAGTCATCATCATTTATGTCAAGCAGTGTAGGCTTTAGTTCCTCTACCACCACATTCATGGAGGATGCACAAAAGATTAAGCAAATTAAGGAGGAGGTAGAACAAAAAATGGAGGAAAAAAAATGGGTGGACGTACCATAGCTTTGGAGTCCCAACTGCAGGCCATGATGAAATTGTTACGTAATTAGGGCATTGTGCCTTTAAGACAGTCTACTACAACTTCCCCTGCTATCGATGGTGTTGCTCATGCTAATGATGATGTAAATGGGGATGACTTTTTTGAAGAGTAGATACTTTATCTGTTTTCAAATTATAATTACGTTTTAAATTTGTGTTAAGTAAACATGTACTAAATTTGACTAAAATTTGTATATTTGACAACCATTTTACAATTTTGTTGTGTTTATATTATTATGCATATTATTTATGCTAATTAAATATTATACTAGTAAAACAGTTCAAATTGTTGTTTAGCAAATAAGGTTATTTTCTAGATATATTAGTTAAAACAAAAAAATTATATATTTAAAAAATTTTTCCGTCGCTAAAAAATCTATTCAAAACATAACAATGAATTTCTATCTGTTGCTAAATAATGACAAAAAAATACTAGAATTAGCGATGGATTACAATTTGTCGCTAAAATAGTGACGAACATTTTATCGCTAGTCCGTCATTATTTGTTTCATTGGTCACCAGAAAATCTGGAAAATCATCAACAAATGTGTTCTTTTAACCACAAAAAATTTTGTCGTTAACTTTACCTATGGACGAATATTCCATCACTAAGAAAATAATTACCACCTATATAGAAACGAATTAGTTTTATTGCTATTTCATCGCTAAGTATTTGTATTGATGGGAATTCATGCTTTAGTGACATAATTTTCTATCTCTAAAATGGTACTTTTTTGTCATGTTTATAAGTTTCAATGTTAATATTTATTTTGCTTATATATGTAGATATATCCTTCATTTTTCTATTACATGAAAATATGCATATAACATTATGGAAATATTAGATTGGTAGATTAGGAAATCTTATCTAAAATAACAATTGGAGCATATTTAAATTAAACAACGATAACTAGACTTTATCAGCGAAAATTGATTGGGTTGTATAACAACACTTTTGTTTATGCTATTTATGCTAGGTTAATATTAATTAATTTAAAACATTGCAACAAGAAATGATTATTGCAATAATGAATTATGCTAATCCTAATTATGATTGTTGTTTCTAAATAGTTAAAATGTCTGCGATAAAAAACATAATTGCTGATTTGAATCAAGGAGATAAGTTGAATGATAAAAATTATGTTATTTGGCACTGAAAAATTTATTATCTCCTAAAAGAGCAAGATATGCTGGAAATAATTACACAACTAATGGCTGAACCTGAGCATGGAAGTATTGCTCAACATAGGTGATATATGGAGGAATATCAAGCCTACAAGTGCAAGGATACAGTTGCTCATATACTGATGTTGAACAGTATGAGAAATGACTTGATGCTACGCTTTGAAATGCACTGTTCAACCCAAACAATTTGGGATGCTGTTAAGATTTAATTTGGTGGAACCTCAATAACACGGTTGCGATAGTTGACTTTGAAATTTGATGCCTACAAGATGAATTCTAATCATATTATGAGGCAATAACTTATTTTCATGTCTAATATGATTAGTGAATTGAAAGTTGCTGGCCATAAGATGACTGATGAATAGTAGGTCCAAGCTATAATACGTTATCTTTCAAAAGCCTAGGAATACACGCATGTCAACCTTACCCATAATGACAACATCAAAACTTTTGACGATGTTGCTCAACATGTTGAGCTGGAGGAGGATCGCCTTCCGCTAATAAGCCTATTGGAGAGGCTTATTTGACTTAGTCTAAAGAAAAGGAGCTTCAGGCTCTAGACAAAAGAAACGGAAGGGTAAGAGCAATATGCATGGCAAGAGAGGCAACAAAGCCAATTTTAGCAGAAATAAATACAAGTACGAAAGACATGGCTGTAAGAAAGGCAAAAACTTAAATTACTTCAATTGTGGGGGAAGTCTGATCATTTTGCTCATGATTGCACTAAGCCAAATGTATTGTATGACCAAATTCATCCCTCTAATTTGTATGTTAGTCATTGCTTAATGCTAGCTAAAACTGTTCCTTATTTGACTGTATACTTAGTAGCAACCGACTATGTAGCAAGGGATCAATATGACTTTGTGGAATTTCATTGGATTCCAAAGGAATGTAGAAAAATATATATGAGGAATAATATTTTTGCTGACGTGCTTGGGATCAGTACTTACAAGGTAGTGCTATCAGGAGTTCGCACGCTTTATTTCTATGATGTGCTTTATGCTTCTGATATTCAACAAAATTTAGTATCTATTATTATTTTGCTATTACTTGATTTTAAAATTGTATCTAAAGATGGTTGTGTGAAAATACTTTCAGACAATGTTTATTATGGTTCCATTTATAAGTTGGATGGTTTTATATTGCTACACACTATTTTTATGGATATTAATACATCTATATTTATTGTTAGCAATTTTAGTAATAGTTTATTAAATGATGATGTTAAATAGCATGCTAGATCAGGACATATTGGGAAAAATCGATTAAAAAGATTAGCAAATTCTAGTCTTTTAGGATTTGTTGAAAAGTTGTCTATTTATGAGTATTGCCTAGCTAGAAAAGTAAAAAGATTACCATTTGGCAAAGCCAAATGAGCCAAATTTCCTTTGCAGATTATCCATTTTGACATTTTTGGCCCAATAAATGTGAGAGGAAGATAAGGTGCTCACTGTTTCATCACTTTCATATATGATTTCACTAAATACAGTCACATTCATTTGATTTGCATTAAATCTGAGGCATTGGATTGCTTCATATGTTATAGTAAGTTGGTTGAGAATAAATTAAATATGAATATCAAAGTTTTGCCGACCTATCAAGGACATGAATATTTATATGATTTATTTAAGAGTTATTATGATGATAGGAGTATAGCTAAACAACTAACTATTCCTTATACTCTGCAACAAAATAGCGTAGCAGAAAGAAGGAATAAAATCCTACTGAACACGGTTAGGTCAATGATAGTGCATGCTAACTTGCCCATTTCCTTTTGGGGAGATGCGCTAATGATTGCAACTTACATTTTTAATCGTGTGCTATCAAAATCCATTCTCTTCCACTCCATAAAAATTATGGAAAGGTGAAAGGCCTGACTTGAGCCATTTGCGCCTATGGGGTTGTGCGACTTATATCCATAACACTTTCCATAAATATGGAAAACTTGGTCCCATGGGGAAGAAATGTATCTTTATAAGATACTTAGAATTCTCTAAAGAATATGTATTTTTGGAGGAAGATGCAAATGGAAGAGTAATAGAAATTGAGTCACGAGATGTCATCTTCTTAGAAGATGATTTTCTTGAAAGAGGTGATATAAATAGGGATTTTTGACTTTATGAAATGGAAGATCCTGAGACTAGTGGGAGCACAATAACAATTGATTTAGTTCCCACAGAGTAAGATGATATGGACTATCATACTCCTTTTAAAGCAAGTGGAAGTGAAAAGATGTCAGATTTTGTTTTTATAGAGCAAGATCATGAGCAATCTCAACCTTAACATAAAAATTGTGAAAAATTCCTCGTCATTGATTTGAGATTGAAGGGAAAGCTTTTATGATTGCTTCAAATGAAGAAAAACCTAAAACAGTACAACAAGCTCTTTCTGGTCTTAAAGCTAAGGAATGGATTAAAGCCACGGAAGAGGAAATGGATTCGATGAAATCTAATCAAGTCTGGAATTTGGTTGATTTACTGCTAGGTCATAAGTGGGTTCTCAAAATTAAACGTAAGACTAATGGGACAATTGAAAGATATAAAACTCAATTAGTAGCTAAGGGCTACACACAATAGAAGGAAATTGATTATGGAAAGACATTCTCACATATGCTCAGGTTTGCGTTAGCTCGCCTTATTCTGGCTATTGTAGCACAAATAAATTTAAAGTTAGATCAAATGGACGTTAAAACTGCTTTTCTTAATAGAGAACTAGATGAAGAGATCTATATGGATCAACCTTTAGGTTTTGAACTTAGAGGTCAAGAGTGTAAAGTTTGTAAGCTCAAAAGATCCATTTACAGTCTTAAGCAAACATCAAGACAATGGAAGCTCAAATTTCATCAAGCTATGTTAAATGATGGTTTTACGATGATAGAGGAATACCATTGCATGTATATAAAACATTCTAACAATGGTTTCATAATTCTATCCTTATATGTAGATGACATTTTAATAGCTGAAATGATAAGAAGTTGATTGATACTTCTAAGAAATGGTTATCATCGAACTTTGAAGTGATATAAGTGAGGCTAACTATGTGCTTGGTGTTAAGATCCTAAGGATCACTCCAAAAGGCTTTTTGATTTATTTTAGGAGACTTACGTCAAGAAAATGTTGGAGCATTACCATATGCATGATTGCAAGCCCATGCATACCATTGTTGAAACGAATTTGAATCTTAGTGTCATAGTCGCTAATTTAGACCTAAGTCACACGAGTTGTTAAATCGACTCGTCGGTTTGACCGAAGTCTAAATTTGAATTTTTATCGAAAAATAATTAAAATAATGGAAATTAAGTATGGAAAATATCTAATAAAGTGTTCAAAATATTTTAAGATGTTAAATTTCGGTAAAGGACTAAATTGCAAAGTTTGAAAAGTTTTAGAGTTAATTTGCAATTTACCAAAAATTGGAGGGTTAATTGGGATAAATATCAATTAAATACATGAATTGGGACATAAAATGCTTTTCGAGGCCAGCCACACCAAGTGGCAAATTTTAAGAAGCCAATTGACATGCATGAATTGGAAATTAATGAAGACTTCTAGAATGTGAGCTTAGGTGTCCTCATCTTAATGACTTTTGTCATTTTATTCTTGATTGTTTCTTCTTCCTTGTCCATTTTGCATTGAGAATTTCTGCCTTCCCCAAACCAGCCCCACGTTCCACAAGTTTCTCCATAGCCAAAGCTTAGTTCTAGTGAAAGAAAGTGAGAAAAGAGAGAAAAAGTAAGGGAAGAAGCCATTTTCAAGCATAAAAAAGCAAAAAGAGAGAGAGAGATTAGGGTTATAGAGTTTCAATGAGTAAGGTTTTAATTATCTCTTTTATATTTTAGGAACTCAAATTGACCAGGATTTAGCTCAAAGGAGCAAAGGAAATGAGAAAGAGAAGTAAAGAGAAAGAAAAGAAAAGAAAAGAGAGGTTTGTGCATAACCTAAGGCAATAGTCTATTTTATTTTTTTATTTGCATGATTTGATTACTTGGAATGTTGATGATTCTGAATTAATATTATTTTGTGATGAAAATCTTGGGGATGCATGTTTGTTAGATTTAGGATTTAATTTTGTAAAAATTGAATGTGATTAGTTTGTATGTTCCTTGTTGGAAATGGATGAGCAATGAGCACTTAAACTGTTATAACTTAATTTATGGAATTAGGTTTTGTATGTTCTTTGTTGGGTTTGAAAGATAAGACATAGAGCTATAATTTTTATTTAGACCACAAAATTCAGATATGTCTGTAATTGTCCAGAAAAATTCATAAAGCTCAGACAGAATCTGTCCAGAAAATTCTGGGCAGAATTGTTAGTGACCGGTCATTGTTCATTTTATCATATCTTTTGATACAAAACTCAGAATTAAGTGATTCAAGTTACATATTAAAGCTACGATCCATATATAAAAGTTTTAATAAGACTTTGTAACTAAATTGAAATTGTAATAGGACCAAAATGAAGGTCCAAAACAAAGAATGGAATCTGCCAGTGACAGGGCAGCATATGAGTTATGGAATTAAAAAATAAAATGATGAGAACCTTGTTATATTATATAAATATTATTTTAATTGAGTGATTATGTGATTATTTTGAGACTTTAAATGCATGAAAAGTATGAATATAATTGCTATGAATTTTAACGAGATTGTATAAATCCTAAAACACCTAACTAGAACCAACTTAGGATAGTTTGACATGTCAAGCAGGGGGGAGTATGATGAAATCCATTAATGGTATAATTAATGAAGCCAGTGATGACACTATTATTAAAGCCAGTGATGACACTATTATTGAAGCCGGTGATGACACCATTATTAAAGCTGGTGATGACACTATTATTAAAGCCGGTGATGACACTTATATGCGCACATCATATTGCCCGGGTGGCACTCCTAAGTGCCTGGATGACAACTCCGTTATCCTGGTCAATGGTTCATATGTGTTATGGGCAATAAAAAGCTATGGATAATAATGATTTGATAAAGTAAAATAAATATAAGATATAAAATAATAAAATTTATGAAATGTAAGTTGCATGAAAGATGATTGGGTGTCTTGGGCATAAATAAAGAATTTATGGAAAAATAAAAATGGAATTATGAATTGTAACATGGTTAATTATGATGTGTTATATAATGATGTGTTAATAAAATAAACAAGTATGAGGTAAAATAATATAATTTGATGTCTATACATGCTAGAATACCATGATTGCATAAAATAGTTTATTGCCTTATTTATTTGCATTATTAAGCCAAGAGCTTAGTGTAGGAGTTTCTCTCGCACATGTATAGAAAAGAATAAATAAACAATAGTAGATAAAACTAATGGTGACTTGATCCATAAAACAACATATTTCAAACACCGTGGGTCACACAACTTTTGTCTATTATGTTTTGAATTTTATTTTGTAGTATTTGTAAAATAAATAGTAGATTTTGTAAAGAACATGTTATTATATAAAAATATAGTTTATCTTTCATGCGATGATTTCTTTTTATAATGCAAAGTAAATAAATAGTAAATAATAAATAGTAAAATCGAATTATATATATATGAATAATTTTCATGTATATAAAATCTAAAACAAAAATAAAATAATATTTAAACCGATGAAGTCAGCGTAACACTCCCTCATCCGAGCACGAGCTGCTGGGGTGAGGGGGTGTTACACTTAGTCTTGATATGTGTCCTAAGACATCAGATGAAAATGAACGAATGTCCAAAGTAACTTATTCTAGTGTTGTCGATAGTCTAACGTATGCAATGATGTGCACATGTCTAGACATTAGCTATGTCGTTGGGCTAGTAAGTATATTTCAATCTAATCCAGGCCTAAAAACACTGGATGAAAGTTAAGAGAATATTGAAATATCTGAAAGGAACTTCAAACTATCTATTGTGCTATTATGGCAATAACTTACGCTTAATTCGTTATGCGAATGCTAATTAGGGAAGTGATCTTGATCAATGCAAATCAACTTCTGGATATGCATTCTTGCTTAATAATTGCACAATTTCATGGAGCAGCAAGAAGAAATCTTGTATAGTTTTATCAACGATGGAAGCTAAATATGTAGCATTTTCTTCAATTATACAATAAGCAGTTTGGTTAAAAAGATTTTTGCAGCACTTAGAAATTGTCGGGTCAGCATCTGAACCTGTGACAATCTATTATAATAATATAGTTGCATTAGCTAATTCTAAGGATCCAAAGTATCATAAAAAGACCAAATACATTCATATTAGATATCACTATATCAGAGACATGATCACACAAAACGAAGTCGTCCCGAAACACGTTTCTACTAATAAAATGGTTGTAGATCCATTTACCAAACCTATAGCTAGGAATGTGTTTGTTAGACATGTCAAATCTCTAAGATTAAGTGGAATGTAATTAATTTGTATATTGTGATAGACAACTTAGTTTTACTAACAACGATTTATATAATTTCTCATGATCTAATTGTTTAATGATCTTTCATTAAAAAAATATGTAAATACCAGTTAGTACAATTCGATAAAGTATGTCAATAGATTTGGATTGACTCACTCACATGAGTAATTGCCTCTAGCACTCTAGAGCTTGTAGAAATAAGACCAAAATGCAAAGACATTAAGTGAATGATTAAGACACAATAGAAGCAGATTTAGTCACGTTATTTGATAAAAGGCTGTCTTGATAAGAATTAAAATGAGATTCTTCATATATATAAGAATTGACATGAATAACTTCCCACCATATGTCTATTTAAAGAGAGCTGAATGTAAAATTTTTTGTTTAACATTGTTGAATATATAAATAAAAATTTTCAGATTTGGCTCTTTTAGAGTGATAAGACAAAAACTTATATTGTATTATTTATTTTTTAAACAAAGAGCGAGACATACACATTTTTATCTTTTGATATGAGAAAAGTTGCTCCACCATAGCATGCATTTCATACTGCATATGCTAAATGACCTATTAGGAAGCAAAAGAATTAATCCCAACTCTTCACTATGTGAGTCATAGAAATCTTAGAAATGGACTTTAAACATTTTACTCTTTGTGACTTTTGACTATATCATAATGTGATGAATTAATGTTGGCTATCTTAGGATGTGTACTATAGTCATGAGATGAATTGACTTAATGGAATACTCATAGAAAAATGAGTTAATTTAAATCTAATTGAAGTGAGGGCGAAAGCAAAAGTATTTTTGCTTATACACTATTTACTTGTATTCACCGTCAAGAATTATTTCGCTTGATAAAACTTGAAGTAACTCAGAATAATAGTAATCAAAAGAGTGATTTGAGTGTGGATTCTTGAGTTGAATTATACTCGGTTATGTATATTAAAAAAATACTGAGGTAAATAAGCACATTTTCAGAAGTAAATACATTTTTGGGTTGATGTCTCCTATATGACTTATGGTTAGTTTTGTATATTGGAGCTCCTATTATTTTTGTATTTCAGAACGCATAGTCTGTTCACTTGTATGATAGATTCTCTATTTAGATTTGATATTTGGAATGATATTTTGGGATGAGCTAAGCCTGCCATGAGTGAGTAAGAGATGTTAGGTTTTATGATCTACGTCGTCCATGTGGTCTTGACCTAGTCCAAAACTTAACAAAAATTAATTTAATTAAATAAAACAATTTTTAATTAAAAATTGTCCTCCCACTTAATTGGAAGTTAACAAATGTAAAAAATAGATCTATCCCTTTTTGTAATATTTCAACAATTTTTCTCTCAAAAATTTCCTTCTTCTCATCTCATTCAAGAGGATCAATACATTTGTCTTGTGAAATGAAGTCTGATTTTAGTAATTCGGTATATCCAAAGTATTAAAAACACACACTTTCTGTTTGATATATATATACACATTGGCTAAAAATATAAATAATTAATAATTTCACAAGTCACTATTTTAAATCTCCAAATTCAACTCAAGATTACAAGACAAAATATGAAATATAATAATACAAATATGTAACACATTTTAATCATCAATATTGAGAAGATGATGATTTATATAAGGTTAAAAAAATAAATTCATATATATATATATATATATATATATATATATACATACCTTCAACTTGAGGATGATTGACATTTACAATATTTGATTTTTTTTCCATTGATTTTCCCTAGTTTTATTGATTTCTTTGCTCAAACTATCTGACGTTCCTTTTAGGAATGATTATGCAATGAAATTATCATACTTCATTACCATTGTTGGGTTTGTATGTGCTCTGTTTATCATTTTAATTCCCTATTTGGCAGAACAATCCTATAGTGGTTTGGTTTTTTTGCTTTTTATATGTTTAATACCTAACATGTTAATTAATTTCATTCTCTTAGCTCTCTTCTTAATTTTATTTTGTTGCTTCATTGTTGTTACATTCTTGTTTTCCAATGGTTGTGGTATGAATTTGAAGAGAATTCATGACATATATAATGAGTTTCGTATTTTTTCTAATTTTCTTTTCCATTTAGGTGTTGGGTGAGATTGGAAAATAGATATAAGATGATAGATAAATATAACTACAGATATTGCAAGTATTCTTCTATACATAATTATTTGAAAGGTCAAATTGCCAAAAAAATCATTAATTTTGACATTTTTAACAATTCTAGCTCCACCTATCTATATTTAGAAAAGATTGGACGTGCTTTACTATTTTTGAACAAATATAGCTTCCAGTAAGAAAAAAAGAATTCTTGTGCCTACATGAACGTTAGTATTTTTGAAAAAATAAAAAAAAACTAAGTTACTTAGCCGAAATGGTGAGTCAGCCAAGTCAAATTACCAAAAAAATCACAAACTTTAACACTTTTAACAATTATAACTCTATCTATCCATAATAACAAATATATATTACGATTTCTTAGCAACCAAACAAAAAACGTATTCTCACTTTCTTTCACTTTTCCTCACTTTCTCTGCAATCAAACAAAAAATTTACCTTCATTTTCTATCACTTTTTCTCAGTTAAAAATTGAGGATTAACAAATATAGTTCATTTAGTAATTTCGATATTATTTTTAACAAAAATATACCTTCAGCAAATTCCAAGAATGGTGTGTGTAACTAGTAGCACGAAATGGTGGGCACTTTCCTTTTCAAAGGCCCTTGGTTTTATGAATATGTACTTGTTGTGTACTATTGATCAAGCTAATATCAAGCGTGTGATAAGCACCAATTTCAACAATTATCCCTAAAGCCTTGAATTTGGGGAAAATTTTTAAGTTTTTAGAGATGGGATTTTCAATGTCGATTTCGATATGTGGAAATATCTCAAAAAGACTACTACTTTAGTCACCAACCAATATCAGTTTTGGAAGCTTATGATTAAGACTACAAATGCAAAGGTGGAGAAAGAACTCTTTATAGTTTTTGAGCATGTATGTGATCATGATGAAATAGTGGATTTACAAAAGTGAGGTATATTTTTGTTAAAAATAACATCAAAATTCTTAAATGAGCTATATTTGTTAAACCTTTTTTTTTTAAATGAAGGAAAGTGATGTTAAATGAGGGTAAATTTTTTATTTGGTTGCTAAGAAAGTGAGAAAAAGTAAGGGTATTTTTGTTGTTTGGTTGCTGAGAAATAGTAAAGTATATATATTCTTTTATAATTATGGATAGCATTAAAGTTCGTGATTTTTTTTTGATAATTTGACCTTATTGACTTATCATTTTGGTTGATTAACTCTGTTTTTCCCCACAAACACCGACATCTACATAAGTATAATTTTTTTACCGGATGCTATATTTGTTCAAAAATCATAAAACACATGTATTCTTTTGTAATTATGGATGTATTGAGCTAAAATTGTTAAAAGTATTAAAGTTCATAATTTTTTTGGTAATTTAGCCTATTTGAAACTTCAGAGAGATATTTGAAGGATTTGACATTGATATGTTAGTAGGCTTGAGTGTTGCAACTTGTAAATTGTGAACTCTTATGATGCCAAATGCTCTTCTCCAATATTATATTTCAAAATTGTTGTATACCTACAAAAAAAAACATTATTACATGCACAAATTTGGAAGCTTGAATGCTGCAAGTCTCAAAATCTTATGCAAGAAAGTACTATTACCCAATAAAGTTATTGAAAAGTGTTCCATACTTGCACAAATTTAAAATCGACTTATTTAATGTGAATGTCACAAGCTTATAAATCTTCCCAAAATAGAACTATACTGATTTATTAATTATATAAAATATGATGGTGAGTAGATATTTTCTTTTTGCAATTAAAATATTCCCATTTGTTTTGTGAAATGTTAAATAATTCCATTTTTCTTATAAGCAATTTGATAACATAAATTATAAAATGTGAAGCCATTTCATGTTGTTTTCTTTATGCCACTATAATGTTTCTTTTGCTTCTTATAAAGGAGTGAGTAAAATTTTATTGTCTAAAGTTATTTGGTATTGAAACAACTTCAATTCCAAATAAGTAGCATCTAATTCATATATTGCTCATTTATAGAAGAGATTCAATGTGTGTAATTTTGATTCAAATTTTTTGAGTAATAAGGTTGGAAAAAATAACAAAAGGTCAATACAGTAGTATTACTAATGCCTATGGTTTGAGACGATCCACATAACTCCATAAAAATTGATAGGTTGGAGAAGGAAAAAAGAACATTGATACTATATGGACTTACAACACAACATGAAAAGTTGCAATCACAAGCTCACTCTAGTGGCAATCACATTAAAAAAGATAAAAATAACAATTGAAATTGTAGCAAAAAATTTCTATAGGACAACCACAAATATCTTAGACACATGAATGTTTCTATATTACCTTGAACAAGGCTAATATCACACTCTTATGTCTAAAATTTTTGTGGCTATCTTATGACTATGTTTTTCTCTATTAGAGAAATACTTGCAACACTTTCTTTTGTTTAAAGATTTATATGATTTATATCAATTAATTTCTATTTCTTGTTAGATTGAATATCATAGGATCATCAAATATGAGAAGGCAACCAACACATTGGTCTAGAATTCCTTTTGGAGCTACATATGCAATACTTTCTTTTCAACACTTTCTTTGGTTTAAATATTTACATGATTTCTATGAATTAATTTATATTTCCTTATAGATTGAATATATCATAGGATTATCAAATATGAAAATGCGTCCAACACTTTTGTCTAGAGTTTTCGTGAACTTCTTATCCAAAATTTTCAAAGATGATTTCTTTTCTACACGATCCATAAGCAGTTCAATCAAATTAGGCTTTTTTCACATTGTCATCATAGTATATGGCTTAATTTTCCGAGAAGTAATAAAATCAAACTCCTTCTTTGATTATAATTTTTTTTTTTCATTATGTCATATTTAAATATTTTGAGTTTGATAAGAATGAAAGAATTATCATTCACTTGGGCAATAAAGAACAAATATATGTGCAAGTACCACTAGCCTATAATAACTTTAATTGGAAATTCATATGTAGCTCCAAAACATCAAAATATTTGATCAATCATGAATGTGACAAATAAGTGTGGTTCATTTTCTAACATTTAAGGATTCTATTTTCAACATGCAATTTGAGTTTGCATTTACCTCCAACCTTTAATTATATGTTTTTTAGTGTATGTATGGTTTTCTTCAAGGAATGCTTCATATTTGAACAATTTTGAATTGTTAGCCCTAAGTTTTTTGCATGATAAATAATGCTTTCACACTGTTTTTCCTTAACAAAAACAAAATATATAACCATTCTATAAATATGATTGTTTTTCTATTTTACTGTTGAATATTGTTTATACAAGTTATGACCTTTCACCTTAGATATGAAGTGGACATGTTGATATTTTATAGCTGTACTCAAGGTTACAACAATGAAGGGGTAGAAGAATTAACAAGAATAAATATCTTTAACGATTATTTGGCGCCAATTTGATTAATAGTTCATTAAACAATTTGTTAACTAAATAAATATGCTTATCTTTGGTGGAAGAAAATAGTAAATTATAGGTTGAAAGGAAAAATGAGTTATCCAAAACATGTTATAATAGATAAAAACCATATTAATTTCAGTGATATTTGCTTTTATAAAAATTGTTCTTTGATCCTGTATAGTTTGAGGCATTCTGTTTATAATTTAATCACTAATAAAATTTGCATTGAGTAGGGATTGAAGCTTAAGATGGTGTCAAGGCCACAAGATTTAGAAGTCTAGATACAAACTCAATTGCAATCTTTGGAACAATAACAAAAATAACCACAATGAATAATTAGGCTTAGAGTAGGTTACACTTTATAGGACACTAAATGGTAAGGAATCAATTTGAAATCCTACCTGTTTCAAACTAAACTAGAAGAAACACAATCTATGAAACTATTTTTAAGATTAGTCTAAGTTTAGTGGTAAATAATAAGATTGCTTTTGCAACATAGGAATTACCTATACTTGTTAGATAGAAGACGAAGATTCTTCAATTATAGTAGAGATGATAATATTTTGTTGACATCTATGAATTTATGATATATTTGAATTTTTTAATTTTCTACATCTTGTAAGTGTAAATGAAATTCTATGCATGTACGTGACTATATTTCGTAGATATTTTATTAAAAATTGAGTATTACAAAAAACAAAAAATTAAGATTAACAAAACAAGTTTTACAATTTTTTAGAACGAATTATGGAGTTTGATTATGTCATCCCACTATAAAATGGTTGTAATTAAGCTTTTCTTTTAATTACCATATTAAGTTTGTTCACATGGAAAGTTTGAAGAAATAAAAACTGAATTGCATTGATTCAATTGGAAAAGTAAGTTGCTAATATCTTATTTACAACAACTAAAAACTAACTCCTTAAAAAGTAGCAACTAATGAACTGCCCATGATGATGACATGCTATTGAAGGGACTTGTGAATGTCGTGTGTTAGATTTTCCTATGAAAGGTTTATTATGCCTATGACAGGAGAGTGTTCACGCTAGTGAAGAATTCTTCACACTTGTGAACGATGGTGAATAGAGTTGGTGAGTAGATCCCGCAATTTTTCCTCTCTCTCCCATACCTTCTTCTGCTACCTATAGTCACCCTATGTTCCTTAAAATCCTTCCTCTTAAACAAGACCTATTTCGTTCATCATTTTATTCTTCTTTTCTCTATTTTCTCTAAGTTTTCAAAGATTACAAAGGGGTAAGTAAGTGAGAGAGTGAGGTGAAATCTAAGCTTTGGATTGTAAAGTTTGTTGTTTGTTTTTCTAGAGATTAAGGAGCTCATAGGACATTTTTCTTATTGATAGGAGCTAGAGGCAAAGGTGAGGATCAACCAAGAGCTAGAGAGCTTAAAGAGCTTTAAGGGTTTAGGCTCCATTATTAAGGTTAGTACATGTATGCATATTAATTCCCATAATTTGCATGTTGTCGTGTTATATGCTATGAAAATGTGATTAATGTGTTTTTAAAATGTTTTTACATGTTAATGGTATAGTATAAATTCTAGAAATGCCATGAGAATAAGTTATGTTGGTTATGTTGCTTAAGAGAGATTTTAGCATGAAATGTGTTATGAATGTTCCTTTTTATGGTTAAAGGCATGTTGCTAGTTTGATATGTGGTTGAATGTTAATAGGAATAATTGACATTAATCAATCTTAGAGACCCTTGCATGTGGCTTTGTTATGCTTTGTTTTTGTTTTTGGAAAACCTAGAAATTCACGCATGTGATAAGGTTATCACAGCCGTGAATATAGCACACAGACACATTTCACGCTCATGACAAAGGGAGTCATGCCCATGAAATATGAACCAAGAAAATGCCCAAAATGGGTGGAAGCTTTCATGCCTTGTATCACGTCTAAGAAAGTGGTGAGTGTATAGGTTCACACTCTGAATAGGTTGTCATGACCATGAACATCTATTTATAGTTTTTCATCTCAATTTGAACCACAGTCATAAAAGCTTGGCTCCACACCTGTGAATATATAGTCACAGTTATGAATGAAGTGTGTATAGGCACAAAAATTTTCACATGAATAGTCACAGTTTATTTCACGGGTAAGGGAGTATCCATGAATGTCTTTCACACTCGTGAACTTGTAGTTCATACCCTAGAATTGTCCATTATTTTACATATGCAGTGTATGGATTTAATCGAGATTTGGTGGTTTTGCTTCTAAATGCATATAGATAATGTAAAAGTGATATATAGGATATATGTGATGATGCAAGATAAGTAACATGATGATGTTATAAGAATGGTTCTATGTGTATCTAATATTAAAATAGAAATGAGGTAAGATAAAAAAAAGTTATAAGAACCAAAAATGCCCTTTTCTCTAATCTAAGACTTGGCCTTGGATAGATGACATGCTATTGAAGGGACTTTATACTCAGTTAAGGTGGTTGAAGCTGGGAGAGTGCCCTTGATTTAAGGAGCTCAAGTGAGTTTTTATAGTTAGTGGATAGAGTGGCTGAAGCTCTGAGAGCATTTCTGTTCCACAACCCACATCCGGATAATCTGACTTTGAGTTTTGGGAGAATATAGATGAAAAAGGGAATTAAGGTAAGTTTTGGGAAAAACCAAAATAATTATAAAAAAATGAAACAAAAATGGGAAAAGTGGTAAGTCATGAGTAAAATAAGATGAAATAAAGGAAGAGGTAAGGTTACTATGAACCGATTGTATGAGAAAGTTTGATATGTGCATTGTTGATATGAGATATGGTGATTATATTGTCATGCATTAGGATAGTGTTTATGGTATGATAATATACATGAACATGCATAACATGCCACGATATGAATTGTATGGCTCTTTGCTTTAATTCTTATAGATATATGTACCACTAATCTTTCAGTGGCTTAGCGTCTGAGTTTTCTGCACATAGGTTGGAACCTAAGGGATAACAGAAGTTAACTCAAGATAAGAAGCGTCCATTTTGAAGAGTTAGTGCATATGTCATCTTTGTTATTTTTTTCCTACATGACATTGTTTTGGGTTTTAAGTTTTGTATAAGTTTGTATGTTAAAGAATATGTATTTAATTTTAAAGTTGTATTTTTGTAAATGGTGGGCCAGTTAAGGCTAAGTTGGTATTTTATGAAAGGTATCCTTAGGGATCATATGAAATTAGTTTTGTAAGGAAAGTTTTAATTTTATAGGTTTTATAAAATAGTAACTGATAGTATGAGCCTAATTAGTCAGAAGTAATCCTAATTAGTTAGGAAGGTGCTACATTATTTTGGTATCAGAGTTTAGGTTTAGGTGTTTCTAGACCTAAGTGGGGTAAAGGATTTGTCATGCATGCATAGTTCATCTCATTTGACTCTAACATAGGCTACTTCACTATCAACTGTAGGATTAAAGTGAGGGTTATGGAGATAAAATTGTAGGACATTACTAAGAGCAACAGTCCTCTAAACATTGGGGCTCAGGATCAGCCTAGTGTTGCAAGTGTTTGAGGTTCAGGTACTGCACCATTTCCTCTATAGTAGCCAATGGCTAGTTTAGTGGATCAGGTTAAGGATCCTTTGATGCAGAATCTTTCTAATCTTCTATAGAGGTTAGCTAAGGCAGTACCTCTAGCAGTGCCACAACCAGTTCCATTATTGCCACCATAAGAGGAAATTAAAATGAAGATTGACAAGCTCTAGAAGTATGGGGCTACAGATTTTCCTGGCAAAGGTGAGGACGACCTTGTTGTTGTCGAGTATTAGTTGGTGTTGAACCTTGAGGGTTATTTTCAAGATAATGCAAGATTACTCAAAAGTGAGTTTGGGTATTTCAGGTTAAGAGTAAAACACTTGTAAGGGTTTATTGTGTGAGCCATAAAACAAAAGGAATTGGTTTTTGTGTGAGCCATTTAAAAATACAAGGGAATTTTTGGGTTAAGTGTTAGCCATTGAGAGAAACACCATAGTTGGGAGTGAGCTTGTAAAACTCCATTGTAACACTTAGAGTGTTAGTAAAACACCCAATTGAGATTGGGGAGAGGAGTAGGGTTTATTAATACCTGAACCTCTATAAATCTTGTGTGTGACATATCTCCTTCTTTACTATATTTAAATTTTATTCTGCACCTTAAAGTTATAAAATTTTATTTACTAACCAATTCAACCCCCTTCTTAGTTCATTGTTTAGGTCACTCCCATGCAAATCATAGGTCACGCCTGTGACTATTTAATGTCATGATCATGACTCAATTCGTCTCTTTTTTCATGGCTAGAGCGCCTCTTCAACAAACTATGACCACAATTATTCACACCCGTGATTAAGTATTCACGGTCGTGAATCTATCGATTATAAAACAAAATTTCTACTATTTTCTCATTTTTAACTTTACAAATTCTCTCATTTATCACCCTCATTCAATATTTCTTACAAATTTCGGCCTCTTCATATTCATTTCCATCTATAAAACCCTTTCAAACATCTCTCTTTTTGAAGAATCACAACTTCTCTCAAGGGTTTTTCAATTTACTCCAAAATTTTCTTCTCCAATCCTTCATTAAAGCTTTATAAAAATGGAACCTGGTTCTTCCAAAGGCACAAGGAAGAAATCACATGCTCCAAGACACCACACCGATTATCTTCTCAATATCATTCCAGAAAATTGTCATTCGTGATATGCCGCTCTAAAAAAAAGACCCCTACTCTCATCTTGATCCTTCGAGTGGAATTCTATCAAGACTCTTGGTCTTGAGACAAGCACGATTGAACAGTTGAAAGCTTCTCATCTCAAAGAGTTCGTGGACATTTAAAGGCTAATGCTAAGGGAACCAACTCTCGAGTTCCTTAGCACATTGCAAGTCTTTCCAACCGACACTGTTAAATTCCAACTATGTAAGCATCTGAACACTCTCATAGTAATGGAGTTTGACACTATTTTCAATCTTCCCTCAAATGGCATTCTCAGCGAGAGTGAAGTCAAATTTTTTGCTCCTCCAGCTTGGACACATTTCGGCGCTGAGTGTAGTCGGGATGTGAAGAAGACAAAGAGCACCCACCTCCGGTCTCCTGTGCATAAGTATTTACATAGGTTTCTAACCTATAGTATTTTTACTAGAGGAGATAGTAATGAGGCAATAAGAAAATCAGACCTTTTCTTATTGGAAATGGCACGAAGAGGATTATCTGTAGCTTTGTCTCGATGGTTTGGAAATCATCTCCTTTCTATTGCAACGAAACTATCGGGAGATATTTTGATTGGTGGGTATATGAATCATCTTTCCATTAAGCTAGGGTATCTGAATCTCAATGAGCACATTTACACTTTCATTCCAGCTCATCCACGAGATCGACTCGATGTCGAGTCCTTTATCAAGATGGGAGCAGCTATCCGCATTATTTATGAAGATAATGTCTACTACCGTTTCACCACTCTAGCTGGTGAAATAGATTGGGAAGATCATAATTATGACGCCTTCAAAGCTCGTCTCTAGTCTGTCAAGCAAAAAAAGTGAGCCCGTGATGAGACATCGACACCGGTAGTAGCGCAAGATGTTAGTCAGTCATCGGTCTCTGCCACACCTAGCTTGGTATAGCAGGTTGCTGATCTTATAGCACCTTGCCTTGACATGATACAAGCTTTCATAGATGAGAGGTTGGAAAACCTTAAAGACTTTATAGAGTCTCATATGGACAGCCTCGAGGCAGAGGCAGCACGTCTTTGGGATGATCTGTCGGGCTTGAAGCGTAACAAGAGTTCTAGTTTTCATAAAGTAGATTTATTTTTAATGTTATAGGACTTTATTTTATGTTTTTGAATCTTTGTAATCCTTCTCCTTTTTAATTTTAATACAATCATCTTATTATCATTTCATATTTGTTTATGACAAAAGGGGGAAAACTTAGCAATATATGCAAATGTGTGGTTACAAATGTGTGGTTAGCAATATATGTTATTATTATGCAATGTATGAAATATGTAAACCTTTCTTTAACTATTAATATGCATAACATATACCTCACATCAACCTCACATATACTTTGCAAGATTAATAGAAAAGATATACTTAACATAT
The DNA here is from genome assembly GCA_023653625.1 of Triadica sebifera. NCBI lineage: Eukaryota > Viridiplantae > Streptophyta > Magnoliopsida > Malpighiales > Euphorbiaceae > Triadica > Triadica sebifera. Next base: position 22,052,854 of record CM042894.1, read on the forward strand.
ATCTCACACATACCTTGAATATACTTGTTATATATGTGTTAAGTAATGAGATATACTTAGGATATACCTTGCATAGTTCACAAACAACTTTGCTATACGTCTTTCAAATCTTGCACTATATTATTTTATTTTAAGCACCTTTTGAGGGGGAGACTTCTCAAAAACACATATTGCTAGATTATTTATCACCATAAAAAAGGGAGAGATTGTTGAACATTGAGGGTATTTCCGTCACTTTAATGTTAGCAAATAAAATAGCAATAATGTATCAAACAATATTTGTGTTCTAAGTGTGTTAAATAGGATATATCTTGATTAGAACATAATGCAAGATTGGAAGACAACTGTTGAAGATCAAAATCAAAAGAAATAACAAAGTCACGCTCGTGGCTACTTATGTCATGCCCATGGCTACTTATGTCACGCTCGTGAATATAGCTGAGCGCCGACTTTCCACCATTCAAAGTTCATGACCATGAAGGATCATACCAACCGTGAATGATCATACAGTCACGTCTGTGAAATAATATTCATGTCCATGATGAAATATGCAAATTCTTCCAGAGAGCTTCACGACCAGAGTCACCACTTGGACCACGACTTGGAAGAATATTCACGCGCCTATGAAAGTATCAGTCATGCCCATGATCAAACACTTCCAATTCTTCTAGAAAGTTTCACACCCGTGAATTAGGATAGAGAAACATGCAAGGCGCGAAGTTAAGAGTTGGTTTAATGGCTATTTTCGCATTAAATGCACCTAAACGACTATAATTCACAGAGAGAGTATAAATGCAAGTCATTTATGAATCTCAAGAAGAAGAACAACAATTACTTTGAATCATTAATCTTGTTGTAGCCTTATGCATTAATTATTTCTCTTAACAAACCTCTATTCTTTATAAAAACCTAATTGCTCATAATTTCTGAGCATTGTAGGTTGGTGAGTGTTTTCATTGTAACCAATTACTCAAAAGTGAGTTTGGGTATTTCAGGTTAAGAGTGAAACACTTGTAAGGGTTTATTGTGTGAGCCATAAAATACAAGAAATTGGTTTTGTGTAAGCCATTAAAAACACAAGGGAATTTCTAGGTTAGGTGTTATCCATTAAGAGAAACATCATAGTTGGGAGTGAGCTTGTAAAACTACATTGTAACACTTAGAGTGTTAGTAAAACACCCAATTGAGATTGGAGAGAGGAGTGAGGTTTGTTAATATCAAAACCTCTATAAATCTTGTGTGTGATATCTCTCCTTCTTTACTCTATTTAAATTTTATTCCACACCTTGAAGTTAAGAAATTTTATTTACTAACCAATTTAACACTCTTCTTGGTTCATTGTCTGGACAACAGTTGGAGAAGACTGAGAGGGTCTTTGATGAGATATAGTGTGCGGAGGAGCATAGAGCCAGATATGTTGTATCTATTCTACAAAAAGATGCGTACGATTGGTGGAAAATAGTTCTACTAAAGCTGGAGGTTCTTCAGTCATTGATATTTGAGTTCTTTATGGTAGAGTTAAAGGAATAATATATCCCCATAGTCTACATCAACAAATAGAAGAGGGAGTTCTTGAACCTTAAGTAGGAAAAGATGACAATTATTGAGTACCTGAGAGAATTCATTCATTTGAGTAAGTATGCATCCGAGTTAATCATGAACGAGATTGACAAGTATCGTAAATTTGAATATTGCCTTAATGCAGAGATAGGAGATTTTATGACAACCCTCTAACATGTGATTTTCTACAAGAGAGATTTTCCTTTGCAATTTTGGGAGGCTTCTACATTGACTAGAGGATCAGCACCAACACAAGGCCAGGGTCATGGACAAGCTAGGAGTGGAGCCAACCAGGCTATTTTTGAGATGGTGAACAAGACAGAATCAAGTAGAATGCCAGTAAGAGTCTACCACTTGAGGACCATAAAAGAACTAAAGTTTGCAGATGTTGCTAAAAATATGTTTTCTTTTTGTAGTTATATATTCTCCAATTGTTCATCTCGAGCAACAAAGTAAATTTCGAGGATGAAATTTTTTGAGGGAAGAAATATGGCATCTAGTTCTTAGGGTCGATAGTTAGGTGGGTTGTTGTGTATGAGAGTGGATAGTTTGAGAGGTTAGAAATAGTTAGAAGGTTGTTTTCATGCCCATGAATGAATGATTCATGACCATGAAAGTGCTGTGTTCAAGCAACATAGTTTTGAGGTTGTTCACACTAAGGGTTTCATGGCTGTGAATGTCATGTAACGGTTTTCTTGTGAAAGGTTTGTTACGCCTGTGACAAGAGAATGTTCATGCCAATGAAGAATTATTCACACTCATGAACGATGGTCAGCAGAGTCGGTGAGCAGATCCCGCAATTTTTTCTCTCTCTCCCATACTTTCTTTTACTACCTATAGTCACCCTATGTTCCCTAAAATCCTTCCTTTTAAACAAGACCTATTTCTTTCATCATTTTTTTCTTCTTTTCTCTCATTTCACTAAGTTTTCAAAGATCAAGGAGGGGTAAGTAAGTGAGAAGGTGAGGTGAAACCTAAGTTTTGGGTTGTAGAGTTTGGTGTTTGTTTTTCTAGAGATTAAGGAGCTCATATGACATTTTTCTTATTGATAGGAGCTAGAGACAGAGGTGAGGGCCAACCAAGAGATAGACAAGCTTAAAGAGATTGAAAGGTTTAGGCTCTATTGTTAAGGTTAGTACATATATGTGTTGAACCTTGAGGGGTATTTCCATCATTTTGATGCTAAGAAATAAAATAGCAATAATGTATTTAACATACTTATTTTCTAAGTTTATTGAACAGGGTATGGAACATGATAGCAAGAATGGAGAATGGAAGACTAACCTTGAAAAGAAGAAATAGCATGTTCACGCCCGTGACCTTGTATGTCACACCCGTGATTAAGTTTGGCACCAACTATCCAACATTTAAAGTTCATGGTCATGAAGGATCATAACAACCATGAATAATCATATTAGTCACGCCCGTGAAAGAAAGTCACACCCGTGAGAAAATATGTCAAATTCCTCTAGAGAGTTTCACGGCCAGAGTCACTACTTGGACCACGGCTAGGAAGGATGTTCATACCCGTGAAATAATAATGTCACTCCCGTTATCAAACATTTCAAATCCTTGTAGAATGATTTACGGCCGAAGTCACCACTCAAGCCACAACTTAGAAGAACAGTCACGACCGTGACACACTTATTCATGACCATGAAAGAGGAATGAGAAACATGTCAGACGCGAAATTAAGAGTTGGTGCAACGGCTATTTCCTCATTAAATACAACCAAATGACTGTAATTTACCATAGAAGTATAAATGCAAGTCATTTATGAATCCAAAGCAAAAGAACAGCTAATACTTCAAATCAAAATCTTGTTGTAGCCACTTGTGCATTTAATACTTTTAAAACAAACATTAATTCTTTGTAAAAATATTTTTGCTCATTATTTTCTGAGCATTATAGATTTGTGATTGTTTCTCTTTGTAATCTACTACTCAAGTGAGTTTGGGTAAATTGGATTAAGAGTAGAACACTTGCAAGGGTTATTTGTGTGAGCCTTTAAAATATAAGGCATTGGTTTATTGTGTGAGCCATTAAAACACAAGGGATTTCTGGGTTAGGTGTGATCCATTGTTAGAAACACCATAGTTGGGAGTGAGCTTGTAAAAGTCCATTGTAACACTTAGTGTGTTAGTGAAACTCCCAATTGAGATTGGGGAGAAGAGTAGGGTTTGTTAACACCCGAACCTCTATAAAAATTCCTGTGTGATATCTTCCTATCCCTTCTCAACTTAACTTTTCTTTCTGCACTTAAAAGTTAAGAAATTTTAATATCCAATTCAACCCCCCTTCTTGGTACAATATCTGGGCAACAATTGGTATCAGAGCTTAGTCTAGCATTGAAGCCTAAATAGCGCTAGCAAAGATCAAAATATGGCCAATGAAGGATTCCAAAGTCTCAAGCCATACTTTGATTGAGAAAATTATGCTCATTGGAAGTTTCGGATGGAGACATATATGGATAGTGAAGGAATTGAAGTTTGGGATAGTTTTTGGAAAGAAAGGACACCACCAACTAGAAGAAGAGTTGATGGTGAAGAAGAAATCATGTTAAGAGATGATTGGACAAAGCCTTAAAGAAGAACAAACTTCAAAAACAAAAAGGCAATGACAATTCTCTCAAGCTCATTATCCATTGAAGAATGTGGCAGAATACAACACTGCCCAATTGCTTACAGCATGTGGAAAACATTGGAAAAATATCATGAAGGAACAAAGCAAGTTAAATCCAAGAAGATTCAACTTCTTACTTCAAATTATGAACTTTTCAAGATGAAATCCAATGAGTCAATTACCGATATGACCAACCGTCTTCTAGCCATCATAAATGGCATGAGAAAGCTTGGGAAACACCTGAGCTTGGAAGATGTAAATAACAAAATTATGAGAAGTCTTCCTCTCAAAGATTACAGTTCAAGAGTTGCCGGTATAAAAGAGGCAAATGAAGACAAAGAGAATGAGCAACTCTAGAAAATTCAGGCAAAAAAACCTCAAACAGATTTCTAATGACTCACAAAGAAGTAAAAAGGAGGTAAAGTGCTATGAATGTGGGAAGAAAGGGCATATTAAACTGGAATGTCCAAGGCTTAAAAAGCACAAGAGCAAATACCAAAGAGACAATGGAGAGAAAGGTCACAAAGCCATATGGGATGACAAAATCTCTTCAAGTGAAAAAAATGACAATGAAAGTGAAGAGATAAACCTATGCTTCATGGCTATAGAGGATCACGTCTCGGATAAGGTAGGATCACTTCACTCATACTCTTTCAATAATGATAGTAGTGATAATGATAGTAATAATGAAGATGATGATGAGCAAAGCCTAATAGAAGTATTAAATCTAGAACTAGAGAAATATATAAGTAAATTCAATACTTAAAAGAATAACATTTCTAATTTGAAAATCAAAATGGATGCTTTAGAAAAGGAGAAATTTAAGCTTAAATCATCTAATGAATCTCTTCAAAAGTCTTTAGATGAGTACTATTTAAGGCTCTCAACTAAATCCTTGCTTAAAGAAAACAATATTTTGAAAAATGAAGTTAAGGATCTTAGAAACTACATTTCAAAATTTCACAAGGGAAAAGAGAGTTTAGATACTATCATTGTTTCTCAATGACCCCCCTTAATTAGACATGATATAAGGTTTAAAGGTACATCATCATCTTCTCACAAGACTACTTTTGTTAAGTCAAGTGAACCTCACATCTCCACATTTGTTGTAACAGCCCTAAGGGCTAAGTGCACAAAATACACTAAATCTTCTATACATAAGAGGGATGATCAAGGATTGGTAAGCCTAAGAAAGAAACCTCAAAAGGCTAATCATGCCTTTATGTATAAGAAGCATGCACCTAAAAAAGCACCAATTCTTCATGCTTGTGCATGCCATTGCTCTCAAACTCAACCTAATAGAAATATGGCATTCAAAAACATTGTAAGACCAAAAAACATAGTTAGAGCTAAACAATGTAATTATTGTATGAAATTTGGCCACATAAATAAATATTGTTGGATAAAGAAGACTCAATGGGAACCTTCATGTGCTAACCCCCAAGGACCCAACCTCATTTGGGTACCTAAAAACCATACTTGAATTGTGATTCTATAGGTATGCCTCAAGTCCATAATAAACAAAAATGCTAGGCTAGTAGACAGTGGATGCTCAAGGCATATGACAGGAGACAAAGAACTTTTCAATGAAATCAAAAGTATTGATGGAGGTAAAGTTACCTTTGCAAATAATGCTAAGGGTAAGGTAATTGGCATTGGCTATATTGGTATTAATGGTACTACTTTCATTAAAAATGTCTTACTTGTTGATGGCTTGAAACATAACTTGTTAAGTGTAAGTCAATTATATGATAAAGGAAACAAAGTAATCTTTACTTCCAATGAATGTCATGTAACCTTTATTAATGGCCAAGAGATATTTAAAGGAAATAGATATGTCAATACCTACATAATAGAGTTACACAAAATATCTAATCATTCCTCTAAGTGTCTTGTGACTACTAGTGATGAATCTTAGCTGTCGCATAGCAGGCTTGGTCATGCAAGCGTGGATTTAATTCAAAGCCTCAACATAGGAGAGCTGGTAAAGGGACTTCCAAAAGTCAAATTTGAAAAAGACAAGACATGTGAACCTTGCCAAAGAGGAAAACAACACAAGTCATCCTTCAAATCCAAAAACATTGTAAATACCTCAAAACCTCTACAACTCTTGCATGTAGATCTTTTTAGACCTACTAGAATTGCAAGCTTATGAGGTAAACACTATGTCTTTGTCATCGTCGATGACTACTCTAGATTTACTTGGGTAATTTTATTAGCTCAAAATAGTGATGCCTTTAAAACTTTTATAAACTTTGCTAAAAGAGTTCAAAATGAAAAAAGGATATTGTATTTCTAAAATAAGAAGTGATCATGGCAAAGAATTTGCAAATGAAAACTTTGAAATTTTTTTTCTTGAACATGACATTTCGCAGAATTTTTCATCTCCTAAGACACCTCAACAAAATGGGGTAGTCGAAAGGAAAAATCGAACTTTAATTGAAATGGCTCGAATAATGTTCAATGAGTATGGTTTACCAACTTACTTTTGGGCCGAAGCCACAAATACTGCATGTTATATTTTAAATCGAATTTTTAAAAGACCTTTCTTAAACAAAACTTCATTTGAGCTATGGAATGGAAGAAAGCCCATGATATCATATTTTAGAGTATGTGGATGCAAGTGTTTCATATTGAATACAAAGGACAACCTTGGAAAATTTGCCTCTAAATCTGATGAGGGTATCTTTTTAGGATACTCTACAACTAGAAAAGCATATAGAGTATTTAATAAAAAGTCACAAACTATTGAAGAATCTATGCATGTTGTTTTTGATGAATCTAGTAAGCTTGATCTTGTGAAAGGTAGTGTTCTTGATGATGTTGTAGGCACCATGGAAAGACTTGATCTTGAAAATGAAAGAGAAGAAAATAATCAAGAAGATTCACATAAAAATGATACTCTACCTCCAGCTCAAGAGGAAAACAAGCAAGAGCTCCCAAAGGAATGGAGATTGACAAAAGATCACCCTAAAGAGCAAATCATTGGTGATCCTACAAGGGGAGTAAGTATTATATCTCATTTCAAACATTTAGTTTATGATCTTGCATTTGTTTCTCAAATTGAGCCTAAAAATATTGATGAGGATCTTAATGATGAAAGTTGGGTGATTGATATGCAAGAGGAACTCAACCAATTTGAGAGAAGTAAGGTATGGACCTCAGTACCTAGACCTAAGGAGCATCAAATCATTGGAAGCAAATGGGTATTTAGAAATAAACTAGATGAACAAGGTTCAATAACTAGGAATAAGGCTAGGTTGGTTGCAAAAGGATATAATCAGGAAGAAGGAATAGATTATGATGAGATTGATGCTTCTGTAGCTAGATTAAAAGCCATAAGAATACTTTTAGCATATGCATGCCATATGAATTTCAAACTCTTTCAAATGGATGTAAAAAGTGCATTTTTAACTGGCTTTATAGAAGAAGAAGTTTATGTAGAACAACCACCAGGTTTTGAAAGCTATGATTTGCCCAACCATGTATGTAAACTTTCAAAAGCTTTATATAGTTTGAAACAAGCCCCAAGAGCTTGGTATGAAAGACTAAGTTCTTTTCTCTTAGAAAAAAATTTTACAAAGGGGAATGTTGACACTGCATTATTCATTAAAAAGCATAAGCATGATACTCTAATTGTTCAAATTTATGCTGATGACATCATATTTGGGTCTACTAATGAATTGCTTTGCCAATAATTTGCTAAGTATATGACTATGGAATTCAAAATGAGCATGATGGGTGAGCTAAAATTCTTCCTCGGTCTACAAATAAAACAGGGCAATGAGGGAATATTCATCAATAAATCCAAATATGCCAAAGACTTACTTAAAAAATTTGGATTGGAAGGATGCAAAAATGTCAAGACTCCAATGAGCACATCAACAAAATTGGACAAGGATGAAAAGGGTAAGAGCATAAATGAAAAGCTCTATATAGGTATGATCATATCACTTTTATATCTTACTGCCTCTAGACCCGATATAATGCATAGTGTATGCTTATGTGCTTGCTTTCATTCATGTCCTAAAGAGTCACATTTAAATGCAGTAAAAAGAATTTTAAAATATTTACATGGCTCATTGCATCTAGGTTTATGGTATCCTAGAAATTCATCCTTTCACATTATAGGATATTCAGATGTTGATTACGCTGGAAGTTTTTTAGATAGAAAAAGTACTTCAGTTACTTATCACTTTATTGGAGAATGCTTAGTTTCCTGGTTTAGCAAGAAACAAGTTTCAGTTGCTCTTTCTATCGCTGAAGCAGAGTATACGACAACAGGATGTTGTTGCACACAAATCCTTTGGATGAAACAACTTAAGGATTATGGTCATAGTATGGACCATATACCTATTAGATGTGACAATACAAGTGCTATAAATCTATCTAAGAATCCCATTCAACACTCTAGAAGTAAACATATTGACATTAGTCTTAGATAGATGGCTTGATATTGAAGGAGTTACGATACAATAAAATATTTTTTATATGATGCCTTGGTAGCTGAAACTCAGGTCAGAATTCCCTTGGTCCTCAGTTCCATGTGATTTTAAAGACAATGTGGCTAAAGCTCAGGTTAGAGCATTTTTTATATGGGTTTTACTCAGTGAAGGTGGCTAAAGCTCAGAGAGGCCCTTGATTTGAGGAGCTCAAGTGAGTTTTTACAATTAATGGACAGAGTGGCTGAAGCTCTGAGGGTACTTTTGTTCCACAACCCGCATCCGGATAGTTCGACTTAGGGTTTTTGGCAAATACAAATAAAAAAGTGAATTATGGTAAGTTTAAGCAAAAGCAAATTAATTATAAAAAAAAAGGAAATGAAAATTGGAAAAGTGTTAAGTCATGAGTAAAATAAGATGAAATAAAGGAAGAGGTAGAGTTACTATGAACTGGTTGTATAAGAAAGTTTTCTATGTGCAATATTGATATGAGATATGGTGATTATATTGACATGTATTAGGATAGTGTTTATGGTATGATAATATACATGAACATCCATAATATGACAGGATATGAATTGTATGGTTGTATGCTTAAATTTTTATGCCTATATATACCTCTAAGCTTTCAGTACCTTAGCGTATGAGTTTTCTGTATGTAGGTCAGAGCCTAAAGGATAACAGGAGTTGACTTAAGAGAAGAAGCACCCATTTTGAAAAGTCAATGCACATGTCAACTTTGTTGTTTTTTTATACTTGACATGGTTTTGGATTTTATGTTTTGTATAAGATTGTATATTAAATAATTTGTATTTAATTTTAAAGTTGTATTTTTGTAAATAGTAGACTAGTTAAGGCTAAGTTCGTATTTTAGGAAGGGGATCCTTAAGGATCAAGGTTTATGAAATTAATTTTGTAAGGAAAGTTTTAATTTTTCAGGTTTTATAAAACAGTAACTGATAGTATTTGCCTAATTAGTAGGGAGTAATCCTGATTAGCTAGGAGGGTGTTACATTATTATTCATTACATATTGATAAATTAATAAATAAATAAATTAAAATTATATATAAATAAATTTTACACATAATACCATAATAGTATCACTAATAAGGTATAGGTGTAGTATTGTTGGACCTTGAAGGGTATTTCCGTCATTTTGATGATCACAAATAATTGAGCAATAAGGAATTTAACCTTTATTGTCTTCTAAGTATTTTAGATAGGTTATATATATTCCTAAGACCTTGAAGCAAATTGGTTCAAATCAATTGAAGTTCAAAAGATTGAAAATCAGCAAAGATTCATGAAATTTTTGCACAACCGTGAAACGTGAAATTTATGCACATTACTAATAGAGCAACGCCGATGAAAAACCTTAGCGCTAATTCTTTCAAGTTCAAATGTTCACGATTGTGAAGTATTGGACCACTCGTGAAGCTTGACTAAATCACGTCCGTGAAGAAATTTGTCATGCCTGTGAAGAAATGTGTCATGCCCGTTAAAGGCCTCTCATTTCTAGATAGAATTGGTTACATTTGTTAGAGCGGTGCCCTAAAGAAAATCACCTTAGGCACCTGATATACTTATTTATTATTAATAAAAGACATTTTCATTATATGGTATTCATTGCATATGAATTGATATAGATCTTAAACTGTTTAATAAAATCCTTGGTATGTAACACAACATGAAGGAATTCATGATGAGATCATGATGATGAGATTCTTATCATGTGTAATTGTATTTATACCAAAATGATCCATAGTCATGGGATTAACAAGATGAGACATTGTTAATCAGGATAGACTAGCACATGTTATACTCCTTGACTAGGTCAAACAGTTGATCTCATAAGTTGAAGACATGAGATGTTTAGAGTTAACATATGGATACTTGCTAAGAGTAACAAGTACATTGGATGACATGTTATGAAACAATCACATGGATATCTATTCAATATGAGTGATAATCTCATCATAGCAATAGTGCAAGTATCCTTAGATTTAAAATGCTAAAGGTTATCTTGGATACTAAATCCTATACTTTGACTCCATTCCTCATTGCCTCTCAGAGATTGCTCATTAGGTGGTTATTGGGTAAAGTATTTGGTATTCGAAGGTAGTTGAATAGTTGATAAAGGATTGACTACTCCTGATAAAAGGAGAGTACACCTATAGCCTCTTGTAGAGATCATTGTTCAGAAATCATTGGCCAAGGTGGACATGTCTTGAAGAATGTCTTTAAGGACATATCTAAAAGAGTAATGAGTGTCATAGACAAGAAATAATATCATTTGGACTAGATGTGATGTATTCACTCTAATGGGAGATGACACACAGTTCAAACTCTGAACCAAATAAGGTATAATTTGGTGAAAGGATGAATTGCATGGTAATTGTCTATGGAAGGGTTTATAGTTAGACAACTGACTTTCTGGTTAATTGGGTGGTTATCATGTATTGCTAGATACCGCTCATGATCTGCTAAGTCAAGGGAAATTGATTAGAAATTCATTATGGGTCAAAAGTGTTTGACTCGTAAAATCCTAATTGGATTAGGATTGTTGACTTGGTCAACATTCGGTCTTATACCTTAGGGAAATAGGCCCATTAGGGCTTTTCCTTTTCTAAACCTTAAAGTGTATAAATAATCCTTTTAAGGAGTCAATTTCGAGGCTGCCCCATTCAGAAAAATAAGAGTTATTTTTCTTCTCTCCCTTTTCTCTTTCATAAGACAAATTTCCTTAGCTAGGCACTTTGGACTTTTGTCACCCTATCTCATAAGAGGTTTTCCTCTTCTTTCTTTGCATGGATACCTTTAGAGGCAATCCTAGTTTTGGATTTTTGTGGTTTTCTACAACCCAACAAAGAAGAAAAATCTCACAACTTGGAAGATCAAGAGTTGCAAAAAAAAGGTAATCAACTTCTCCCATATTGATGGTATGATCCAATTTTAATATTCATAAGGCATTATATAGTTTTGGGTTCAATTAATTTTAATTTTTTATTATGCTATACATGTGATGCATGTTAAGAACCCAACAGTAGTATCAAAGATACCTTATGTAAATTAAATTCTGATTTAATTGAAGTATCAATGAGATTGATTGTTAAAGAACAACTTAGATTCCCTTTTTTTGTTAAAAATGAATTTGATTTTGTTTTTCCTCAAATTTTAATTTTAATTATAATTCAATGACATGTTAATATGATGATATTAAATGTTTTTTATGATAATTAAAAGGTGTGAATTTGATTTGAACATGAAATTCAAAGTTATGCATAGTTGTTGAATTTCTAAGGTTTATGAAATCTAGTTGTGCCAATTGAGTTGTTTGAAGGGATGTTCAAATTTGTTTTATTAATTTGATTAATCAAATATGTTTATGACATATTTATAATGTGTTTTAATTTATGGACAATACCTATAATGGTACAAAAATCATTTTTGATCAAGGAACAAACAAAACATGTAACTAGATTGAGAACCTTACCATATGATGGGATTGTTTTATATTATTTAATTTAATGGCATGTAAATTGATGATCAGAACCTTAATTCATGTTTATGAGATATTCAAGATGTTATTTTGATGTCCATTTCATGTTGAATTCAAATTAAATTCATAGTTAAATTCCTAAAGAATCATAATTCATGTACGATTCAATTTAAGCAATATTTGTGTAATTGGTTTGCTAATTGAATGATGAATGATTTAGATTGTCTAATGAATGATTTTAATTAGTTTAAATTGATTATAAGTTGCTTATAATGATGAAAATGAATTTTGAAAATTTTAGAAATTTTTGAATGGAATTTGATTTGAATTAGAAAATGGTTTTCAAAGTCCTAGTTTGACTAGGATTTTAGTATGGAATTGTAACTAGGATTATTTAATCCTATTTTGCATAAAACTAATAATTAATTAAGGTAATTTAATTACAAATTAACTACTGGTCATATTTGGATTTAATATTAAATAAGATTTAATTATTAAATTCAAATTTAATTAATGCATGCATTAAATTGGTAATAACCTAGTTGGCATAATAGACAATTTTAGGAAACTTTTTGATATGATCAAATGTATGCCTAATTTGCATGATTTTATTTTAGAAAGTGTTTTAAAATGATCATATGTTTATTTAATGAGATTAAATAATGAATTTATGATAAATTTCATTAAAGACCAAACAATCAAAATGATGTTTCAAGAGTTGAAACAAAGGGAACTCAAATTGTTACATTAATAATTACTGTTAATAATGCATTAGAGAATGCATGCTAGGGGTGAATGGAATGACATGATAGTATGATTATGGACTTGACCAATGTGATTGATCATGCATAGAATTTTATTTTTTAGTAAATAGGGCCTACAAGTCCCTACCTTCTCTTTTCTCTCTATTGTATTTCTCTTCTTATCATAATCCCCTAAATGTAAATTGAGGTTTTCTTATGAAAAATTTATGTAATTAGATTACATAGGATTAGAATTGAGAATTGAAATGCAAAGGAGCAAGAAGCCAAGGAGATGGTGCCAAAAACAAAGGAGCATTATAATAGAAAATTATTTTCTATTTTGGTATTGTAATTTTATGCATCTACCTAGGTGGACCTAGTCAATTATTTCATATGATTGATGTTAGGTTATGTCTATAATCATAACCAAATAATTAGTGTAATTATCTTATATATTTATATAAGATGAGTGGATATATTATGCATGCCAAATTGCCATAATGAGACCTAAATAAAGAAATCCATCTTAAATCATATTAAGGTCAATGCCTTCCATTAATATGGCAAGAACCAAAGTTCTTTTAGAGTTTGAGTTATTGGGAAAACCCAATCCCGCTCTATACGAATATGTTCAAACCATAGAAATATGATTTCATGATTAATGGGTCGGTTTTAACTAATTACATTGGTTTGTTGAGCAAACCCAAGTTTAATGTTATTTAGAGGCAATATTGGATAAGTGTACATAAGATGTACACATATCAAGAGTTGATAGCCCAATGATTCAGTAGTTGCATGATATGATGCAATTGGTATGAGATACCTACCAATTGACCTAAGATGGCTTGTTGGGCAAAGCCAATGTCATTTTTAGTGATGTTGGATATTGACTCACTAGGAGAGCTTCCAACGAGCTCTGTCGGATTTATAGTGAGGGCTATGGGTTTAGAATAAAATAATGGGAGCTATAATCCTCATTTATTAAAGACCTAATAAACATGCATTTAAGTACATTCTCTAAACATGATTTTTCTTTACATGTAGGTTGATAGAATAATGTCATCAAACATGAACTTACACTCAATTCTCGAATCCAATAAATTGATTAGCCTGAACTTCCATGATTGGCTAAGGAATTTGATAATACTTCTCAAAACCGAAAGCAAAGCCTATATCTTGGAAGAGCTACTTCCCTCCCCTCCTGCTAAAGATGCATCTGTTGATGAATAGTTAGCATATAAGAAGCATGTGGATGATAGTGAGTTGGCAGGTTGCGTTATGCTCATCTCTATGTCTCCCGAGCTTAAAAAACAACATGAGAACATGAATGTTAATACCATTGTGTTTCATCTAAGGGAGTTTTTTGATGAGCAAGCTCAAACTGAGTGATATGAGATATCTAAATTGCTCTTTAGCTTCAAGATGGTAGAGGGGATATCTCCAATGTAATGTACATTGATGATGAGGAAGAAAAGCATAAAGACAACATCAAAATGGACTTACTTCCATTATGGCAAGAGTTGTCAGAGGAAGATAAATTGTAAGGCCTATCTGGAGTCTTAAAAGAAGAATAAGGATAAGACATTGGATGCACCTTCTACTTCAAGTATTTATTTTATTGAGGTTAATATTGTTTCTATTAATAATGCATAGTTATTGGATACTTGATGTGGCTCACACATATATGCTGATATGTAGGGCCTAAGGAACAGTAAACACTCTAGAAAGAAGAGTTAGACCTACATGTTGGCAATGGAGCAAGAGTTGCTGCATTAGCTATAGGAACTTATGTATTGACACTCCCAAGTGGGCTTGTTTTAGAATTAGACAATTGTTATTATGTTCCAGTTTTAACAAAGAATATTATTTCTATTTCTTATTTAAATAGAAAAGGTTTTCATTTGACTATTAATAGTAATGGTTGCTCTATATGGTTGAATGATATTCTTTATGGAATTGGCGCATTATATAATGGGTTTTACATTCTTGACATATCCAATTCAATCTTCAATATCAATAATAAAAGACAAAAAATAGATAACCTAAAACCATCATATTTATGACATTGTCGTCTTGGCCATATAAATGAGAGGCGCATGACTAAGTTACACAAGAATGGTGATTTAGGGTCATTTGATTATGAATCATATGACACATGTGAATCTTCTTTGTTAGGAAATATGACAAAATCACTTTTTAGTGGAAAGGGTATTAGACCTTGTACATATAGATGTATGTGGACCAATGTCAGTGCATGCCAGAGGTGGTTTTATCTACTTCGTTACTTTCATTGATTATTATTCACAATATGAGTATTTGTATTTGATGAGATACAAATTTGAAGTTTTCGAAAAGTTCAAAGAATTTAGAAATGAAGTAGAGAACAACTTGGTAAAAGTATTAAAACACTTTGATCAGATCGAGGTGGTGAATACTTAAGCCAAAAGTTTTAAGGTTATCTAGGAGATAATATGATTTTATCTTAATGGACTCCACCTTACACACCACAACATAATGGTGTGGCTGAAAGGAGAAACCAAACTTTCTTAGACATGGTGAGGTTGATGACGAGCTTTGCAGATCTGTCTAAGTCATTTTGTGGTCATGCATTAGATACTTCTATTTATATATTAAATAGAGTCACTTATACATTAGTTGAGGTTACTCCATATGAGATATGGACTAACAAGAGACCTATTCTTTCTCACTTGAAAGTATGGTGTTGTCCTGCTTATGTGAAACGGACGATGTCAAATAAGCTAGAAGCTAAGTTTGATAAGTTTTTGTTTGTTGGATATCTAAAAGAGTCATTTGGATAGCAATTCTACCACACTTTGGAACAAAAGGTGTTTGTTTCAAAGCATGTTGTCTTCTTAGAAAAATAGTTTCTTCTAAAGAAAGGTAGTGGGAGCAAGATTGAACTTGATGAAGTTCAAGATGCTCAAACAAATGCAAATCAACTGACATAACTTGAATATGTTACTCATACAGATGAAGTAACAACTACACCTTATGAAACACAAGAACTTCATATATCAAGTACGATACGCATTGTTCCTAATAGATATGGATTTCTTATAAGTGAACAGAATGTTGTATTGCTCATGTAGGATGATGAGCCTACTACCTATGAAGAAGTTTTGAATTGTTCAAAATCTGACAAATGGATAAAAGCCATGCAGTCAAAAATGGATTCCATGTATGAAAACCAAGTATGGACTTTGGTTAACCTACCTGAAGTGATTAAATGCATTGGGTGAAAATGGATATTCAAGAAGAAGACCGACGTGGAAGGTAATGTAGTTACCAATAAGGCTAGGCTGGTAGCTAAAGGATATCGTCAAAGACAAGGTGTTGACTATGATGATACTTTTTCTCCAGTTATTATGCTAAAATCCCTCAAGATACTCCTAGTCATTGCAACTCATTACAATTATGAGATTTGGTAAATGGATGTGAAAACAATTTTCCTTATTGAAAATCTGACTGAGGATGTGTATATGACACAACCTGAGGGTTTCACATCAAGTGATGGCAAAAAATAAGCAAATTGTAAAGATCCATATATGGATTGAAGCAAGCATCCAAGAGTTGGAACATCTTATTTGATGAGACAATCAAAGAGTTTGATTTCTCATAAAATATGGATGAACCTTATGTTTACAAAAAGGTTACTGGGAGTGCATTCGTATCCCTAGTATTCTATGTTGATGACATACTACTTATAGGAAATGACGTCTCAGATCTTCAATCAACCAAAATTTGACTTTCTAAGAATTTCTCCATGAAAGACCTTGAAGAAGCAACCTATATACTGGGGATTAAGATCTATAGAGATAGATGAAAAAAAGTTGGATTTAAGCAAGATTAACATGAAAGTGAAGCAAAGTGAGCAAAACAAAGGAAGAGGAAAGAAGAAAAGCAGAAAAGAAGACAAAAAAAGATAAGGAAGATTTTGGTCATTTGGAAAATCTACAAAGGTGAGTTTAGATTTTTCATCTTCTCACTTTTCATCTTCTCTTTTCTTTGATTTTGGGGTTAATTACCATTAAAATTGGTAATTTAGGATTATTAGTATGTTAATGGTGATTAAGTGTTGATTAGTGTGTTTAGTGTTTGATTAGTGTGAAATTTATTGTTAGGCCAAGGAGATGAACAATCTTTGAACCATAATTAAAAATGAAGTAAGGGCAAGGAGAAAGCTAACTAGGAGGAAGAGAAAAGTAAAGCGAAGTAGACGTTTTGAGGTATGTACATTTGTCAAAAATTCAATATGGAAAATGTTGATTTTTGATTTTGTGAGATTATGTGTAATTATGCATGTAATTCTTTATATTTTGATTGAGTGATGAGTTGATAATTAAATGATGCCATGAATGTGAAAATAAAGATTTGATTATGAGGTTGATGCATGAAGATGGAAATTGTAGGAATTAATTGAAGTGCTAGAAAATTTGTCTTATAAACAGTATCTACTTTTCTGGTCATAACTTGAGTTCTGAAAATTCTTTTTGAGTGTTTCTTATTGGGTTGGATAGTTAAGAATATCGCTTCAACTTTCATTTAGACCATTAGACCTGAATATTGATGGAATTAGGTGTAAAATGAACTCAAAATTCAGACTAGAAATCTATCCAGTAAAATACTGGGTAGAATTGAATGAATGTAGTTTAGAGAAAAATTCATAACTTTTGCTAAAAATTCATTTTAATGTGATTCCAATTGGAAATTAAATATATGACATGTACCTACATTTTGTAAGTTGATCACTTGTCCAAATTCCGTCTAAAAATGTATAAAAAATGCACTGAAATATAAGGTATAAATACTGTCCAAAATGGGGCAGCTTCTATATATGTGTTGGTTGTTAAATTTTGTGATGAAAAAATATATTAACTGAATTTTCTTATAGCTATAATGATTAAATGAGCAAATATGATGCTGTAAAATATTTAATAGAAATTATTGCATTTATATGAAATTATATTAGTGTTACATACATAATTTATGTGAATAATAATAAAGATAACAAATATAATTAAGTCCTATAATATCTAGTAGAGAGCTAGAAATTATGATAAGTTGACATGCTAATAAAAAATAGAAATGTAGGTACTAGAAAATATCAGTGAGATTTAATTTACATAAGATACTAAGAAATAGTGTTAAGTTGAAATTACGTAAGTACTACGAAATAGTGCTGAGTTTGAAATTATGTAGGCAACAAAAATGTGCTGAGTTATTATGGTAAATTTGGTGTTAAATGCCGAGTTATAAAATTATTAAGTAGACATCGAGTATATTACCAGAGAGTAGAAATCCTGTATCTAGTATTTATTTCCGATCTAACATGTTGTGGGCTATCAAATAAATAGAAAAAAATTGTAAATTATTAAATTGATATTTTAAATAGTATGTCTTGTATTGTTAAAGAATTTCAAGCATGCTAAATGAAAGAAATGTTATAATTGATGAATTATTTATTTTTTCTTGATGTAAATGGAATTGATATTATTTGAATGTTTTGGCATATTTAGTAAATTAATTATAGTTTCTCATATTTTATTTTATAAATATTTATGTAATTATTGGATAGTTGCCAAATATATCACTAAGCTAGTAACTTAGCGCGTGTGTTTCACACGCAGATAAATAGACGTACTAGTTGCGTTAGGGCGACCGAAGAAAAGGAAAAACCGCAAAATCAAATTGCAGTAGTTTATTTTCTTTTTGTATGTTTTGGAAATTGTATTGTAAAAATTAAATTTTAAGAATATCTTTTGATGTAAATTTGTGGCATATAGGATTTATAAGGAGTGAATTTGTAATTTATATATTTGGTATTATTTGTAAATGTATTTCTAAATATTATGGTTTAATGAATGAGTTCTTTTAAATTAAAATATTTACATCATTAGTTACATATTTAAATGATATAAAAGAAAGAAATATAGTAATAAATATTCCGCTAATAATAAACTCGAAAATTGAAAAGAAAAAAATTTATTCAATAATTTGAGCATTGGTTTTTACAATAATGAGATTAGTAGCACTTTCATATACTATTAACGACTAGTAGGGTAAGGAAGTACTACATTTAGTGGTATCAGAGCCTAGGCTAATTGATTCTTAAATAGTATGTGTAAAATAGAAAGTGTGTCTCATGCATATGCATAAAATGCTGTAATTATCTGATTTGGATCTCTTCTTCTGATTTATAGGTGGATATGGATTTAGGATCGGAACAAGATTTCTCGGAAGATGAACTGAGTAACAGCCTTTCAAACTTAGCCGATCTTGGACAACCTCCATCAATGAGATATTCCAGGCCAAGTGTAGTAGCTTCGCTGAGAGTAGAGGGATAGACTA
This sequence comes from Triadica sebifera, assembly GCA_023653625.1. NCBI lineage: Eukaryota > Viridiplantae > Streptophyta > Magnoliopsida > Malpighiales > Euphorbiaceae > Triadica > Triadica sebifera. Next base: position 22,072,090 of record CM042894.1, read on the forward strand.
ATTTAGGACATGAACCTTTTATGGAACAGATAGCAAATTTGTTACAACAGATAGTACAAGCAGTCCCACAACCAACTCTCCCTCCTCCTCTAGCTTAGCCAAAATCCCATATTGATAAGCTGAGAAAATATGGGGCCATAGATTTTATGGGAATGAGAGAGGATGACCCAGCAGCATCAGAGTTTTAGATGGAATCGATAGAAAGGGTGTTTGAGGAACTCGAGTGTCTAGAGGAACAGAAAGTCAGGTATGCAGTGTCCCTTATAAAAGATCATGCCTATGACTGGTGGAAATCAATCTTATCAAAGACCTAAACACTGAAACCAACTACATATAATTTCTTCAAGATAGAATTTAGCAAGAAATATATGCCTAAAGTTTATGTTAATGACAAGAAAATGGAGTTTCAAGACTCGAAGCAAGGAAGCATGTTAGTGGAAGAATACGAGATGGAATTCACCAGACTAAGTAAATATGCAACTAGAATCATTGTTGATAAAGCAAATAGATGTCATAGATTTGAGGATGGGCTTAATGATGATATAGGAAATATGGTTACCGCCCTTCAGCTTGAGGATTTTGCTACACTAGTATCCTCGGCTATTAGTGTGGAAAAAAGGTCAAAGAGAAATATGATAGAAGAGCCACCCTAGAGAACGACAATTAGTATGGTCCAAACATCAGGTAAAAGAGGGCAGAAAATGCCTAGGTTTTTTCAATCCCGGGGTTCTGGACCAACCTTTTCAGCTAGGAAAAGCCAATAGTCGAGGCCATAAGGGTCTACAACTAATGCATCGACTTAGGGTAACAGAAGATTTATATATGTCACATGTCAACATTGTGGAAGAACACATGCAGGTGATTGCTGGTTGATTACTAGAGCATGCTTACGATGCGGATCTACTGAGCACAAATAGATGGATTGTCCTAGAGAAAGAGGTATAGGTGGTGCAATATCATTTTAGGTTTATAATGTCACTCGAGGCAGAGGCAGGGACATGGACCATCTAGAAGCGGTAGGATTTAGCAGAGTGTATCAAAATCAGTGAATAGAGCATAAGGTAGTTGAGCCCTAGCTTGAGCATATGCCATGAGAGCTCGTGAGGAGTAAGATTCCCTAAATGTCATTATTGGTAATTTTTCTCTTTATGATACTGATTTATTTGCACTGATAGATTCAGGTTCTATACATTCATATTTATGCATGCCACCACCTAGTCAGAGTAATATGGTAGCAGAGGAATTATATTATGATGTGTTAGTGACAAATCCTTTAGGTCATGGAGTAAAAGTTAGTCGACTCTATAAAAATAATATAGTCAAAGCTCAGAATGTAGAATTCCTAGCTAACCTAATAGAGTTGCCATTTCGTGAGTTTGATGCAATCTTGGGGATGGATTGGTTAACTCAGCATAGGGCAGTGGTGGATTGTCAGTATATGAGAGTGACTTTCAAGAATTCAGGGCAAGATGACGTGATTGTCTTGGGCGAGAATCGACCATACTTGACTAATGTCATTTATGTTACAAAGGCATGCAAGCTTATCAAAAAGGGATGTGAAACATTTTTTTCACATATTGTAGATACCAAGAAAAGGAATCTAGATCTCATAGAGATTCATACAATATGTGAATATCCATATATCTTCCTTGAGGACTTGCTAGGGTTACCACCAGTTAAGGAGATAAAGTTTGCCATAGATGTTTTACCAGGCACAACCCCGATATCGATCACTCTCTATAGAATGGCAACTACTGAACTAAAGGAATTAAAAGTGTTGTTGCAAGAGTCGTTAGAGAAAGGGTTTATCAGACTCAATGTCTCACCTTGGGGTGCTCCAGTTTAATTTGTGAAAAAGAAGGATGACACCTTTCATTTGTGTATTGATTATCGTCAATTGAACAATATGACAATTAAAAACTGATATCCATTACTGAGAATATATGACTTGTTTGATCAGTTGAAAGGAGCAGGAGTATTTTCTAAAGTTGACCCCAGATCAGGTTATCACTAGTTGAGAATTAGAGAATCAGACATTTCAAAAACACCATTTAGGACTCGGTATGGTCATTACGAGTTCTTAGTAATGCCTTTTGCTTGACGAATGCCCCAATAACATTTATGGGTCTAATGAATAGAATCTTTAGGCCTTATTTGAACCAGTTCGTGGTGGTGTTCGTAAATGATATCTTGTTGTACTCCAGAAGCAGAGAAGAGCATGATCAACATCTTTCTATTGTCTTTCATGCATTGAGAGAGAATCAATTATATGCGAAGTTATCAAAATGTGCATTTTGGTTTGATGAAGTGGCCTTTCTAGGGCATATTGTCTCAGCCAATGGGATCAGAGTTAACTCCAACAAGGTAGAGGCAATCCTCAACTGGAAATTGCCTCAGAATGTGACAGAGGTGAGAAGTTTTCTTGGTTTGGATGGTTATTATTGGAGGTTCATGAAATGATTTTCAATGATAGCATCACCACTGACAAAATTTCTTAAGAAGGAGAAAATATTTGAGTGGACAGACCGGTGCCAGACTAGTTTTGATAAGTTCAAGAAAATGTTGACAGAGGCATCAGTGTTGACACAACCTATTACGGGAGAAGATTATGTGGTGTACAGTGATGCTTCTTTTAACGGTTTGGGTTCCGTACTAATGCAAGAAGGTAAAGTGATCACTTATGCTTCCAGACAACTAAAGCCTCATGAAAGAAATCATCCGACACATGATCTGGAACTAGCAGCCATTGTGTTTGCATTGAAAATATGGCGACACAACCTGTATGGCGAGCAATGTTATATCTTTACATACCATAAAAGTCTGAAATATTTTCCTTCACAAAAGGAACTCAATTTGAGATAGAGGCGATGGCTAGAATTAATCAAAGACTACAATTGTATAATTGATTATCAGCCGAACAAGACCAATGTAGTAGCTAACACTCTGAGTAGAAAAAATTTGGCAGGTAAATGTTAAAACTTAAATTTAGTAAGTGAAAAAGATTAGAAAAATGATATAATAAGTAATTTATATATATTATTTTGGCAGAATTACGGATTCAACCCACATTGATTTAACAAGTAAAGGACAATCAAAAGCAAGATACGAAATTAAAGAAAATCTTTGAAATGGTGAAAAAGGGTGACAAACTATAATTTACTATTGAAGTAGATGGGAGTTTAAGGCATAAGGGTAGGTTATGTGTGTCAGACATACCAGAATTGAAACAAGATATTTTGAAAGAGACTCACAATATTATTTATACAATACACTCAGGAAACAACAAAATGTATCATGACTTGAAGGCATATTATTGGTAGCCAGGAATGAAAAGAAATATCACAAAGTATACTACCAGATGTTTAACTTGTCAGCAAGTAAAGGCTGAGCATCAAGTAACAAGTGGATTATTGCAGTCAATTTCAATTCCAGAGTGGAATGGGAAAGAGTTACAATGGATTTTGTTTCTGGTTTGCCTTTGACACCATAGAGGTATGATGCAGTATGGGTAGTGGTGGACCGACTCACCAAATCAGCTCATTTTCTATCAATCAAGATAGATTATCCATTTAACCATTTGGTAGAGATCTATGTTAATGAGATAATCCGTTTACATGGTGTGCCAGTTTCAATCATCTCAGATCGAGGCCCGAAGTTCACTTTACAATTCTAAAAAAGTTTGCATCAAACAATAGGTATTCGACTAAATTTCAGCACAATTTTCCACCCACAAACTGATGGACAATCATAGAGGGTCATACAAATATTGGAAGATATGTTGAGGAGTTGTATGATAGAATTTGAAGGCGGTTGGGACAAACATTTTCCATTGATAGAATTTACCTACAATAATAGTCACCAAACCAGTATCGGTATGGCACCATATGAAGCCTTGTATGAGAGAAAATGTAGAATGCCTCTATGTTGGACTGAGCTTAGTGAAAAGAAAGTAGTTGGTCCAGATTTAATGCAGCAGATAGAGGAAAAAGTTAGAGTAATAAGAGATAGGTTGAAAGCTGCTACTGATAGACATAAATCATATGCAGATTTGAAAATGAGGGATATTGGGTATATAGTTGGTGAAAAAGTATTATTAAAAGTCTCACCTTGGAAAAGGATTTTCAGATTTGGAAAGAAAGGAAAGTTGAGTCCTAAGTTTATTGGACCATACGGGGTACTTGAACGCATTGGTCCTATGGCATACAAATTAGATCTACCACTAGAGTTAGACAAGATTTACAACGTTTTCCATGTGTCTATGTTGAGAAGATATCGATCGGATCCATATCATATCATATCAGCAGAACCTATAGAGATACGACCAAATCTAACTTATGAAGAGGAGCTAGTAGAAATTCTAGCTCGAGAAATGAAGGAGCTACGAAACAAGAAGGTACAATTGGTAAAAGTTCGGTGGAAAAATCATAATTCGAAAGGGGTGACTTGGAAAAATAAAGAGGTGATGAAGGCTCATTATCCACAATTGTTCCACTCTAGTTAAAAAAATAAATTTCGATGACGAAATTTTTATAAGGAGGAAAAAATTGTAATACTTGATAATTTAGACTACGATCGCGGTTGACTGAAATCTAGCTTGCCGAACTGATCGGGGTCTAAATTCGGACATGAAAAACAAAATTTTATAATAATAATAAAATATGAGAAATTTTTTTTGGATATTATTAATTGAGAATTTTAAAGTTCGGAATAAAAATTAAAAAAAATAATTTTTCACTGAACGAAATTGGAATTTACAGTGTGTTTGACACAGATATTTTAAGAATGTATAAAAATAGAATATTCTACCTAAGGAAAGGAATATTCCTTGGATTAAAATAAAGTAAGAGTAATTAAAATTAATGAACCAATGAGGGACAAAATTATCTAATTAATCTTAACCACCCACTTAATCCAAGTATAAAAAGTCAAAGTTCACTTTTTGCCTTTATTATTTTTCTTCCTCATCTTAATCAAACCAAATTCTCTCTCTTTTTCTTTCCTTTTGTCGTGACCTCTTTCCTCCATTTGTTCTTTTTTTTCCTTCAATCTAAGTTAAGGTTAGATGAAAAAAAGTTGGATTTAAGCAAGATCAACAAGAAAGTGAAGCAAAACAAGAAAGTTGAAATTACGTAGGCACTAAGAAATAGTGTTGAGTTCGAAATTATTTAGGCACAAAAAATGTGTTGAATTATTATGGAAAATATATGCGTTAAATGCCGAGTTATAAAATTATTAAGTAGGCACCAAGTATACTGTCGAAAAGCAGAAATCTTATATCCAGTATTTAGTGTCGGTGTAAGATGTCGTGTGCTATCAAATAAATATAAAAAAAATTGTAAATTATTAAATTGATATTTTAAATAGTATGTCTTGTATTGTTAAAGAATTTCAAGTATGCTAAACGAATGAAATATTATAGTTGATGAATTGTTTATTTTTGCTTGACTTAAATAGTATTGATACTATTTGAATGTTTTGGCATGTTTAGTAAATTAATTGTAGTTTCTAAAATTTTATTTTATAAATATTTATATAATTATTGAATAGTTATGAAATGTAATACTCAGCTAGTAGCTTAGCGCGTATGTTTCACGTGCAGATAAATAGATGTAGCAGTTGTGTTAGGGCGATTGAAGAAAATGGAAAACCTCAAGATCAAATTCCAGCAGTTTATTTTCTTTTTGTATATTTTGGAAATTGTATTGTAAAAATTAAATTTTAAGAGTTTTTTTTATGTAAATTTATGACATGTAGGATTTATAATGAGTGAATTTTGTAATTTATATATTTGGTATTATTTGTAAATGTATTTCTAAATATTATGGTTTAATGAATGAGTTCTTTTAAATCAAAATATTTATATCATTAGTTATATATTTAAATGAGATAAAAAATATATAGTAATAAATATTCCGCTAATAATAACTGAAAAGAAAAAAATTATACAATAATTTAAGCATTGATTTTTACAAAAATGAGCTTAGTAACACTTTCATGTACTATTAATTACTAGTAGGGTAAGGGAGCGCTACATCCTTAAGTACTTGAGAAAAACTAAGGATGTATTCTTGGTTTATGGAGATTGTGAGCTTAAAGTAAGTGGGTATATGGATGCCAACTTGCAAACTGATAAGGATGACTCCAAATCTCAGTCAGACTATATTTTCACATTAAATGACAGAGCAGTCAATTGGAAGAGTTCCAATAGAAAATGACTGTAGATTCCACAACCGAAACATAGTACATTACAGCTTCTAAGGCAGCTAAAGAAGCAGTTTGGATAAGAAAAATTCTTCACTCAATTGGATGTGGTTCCTAGCATTGTTGATCTAATACTATAGTATTGAGATAATAATGGAGCCAATGCACCACGATCTCGTCAAAAGTCCAAACATGTTCTCACACATTACCATTTGATTTTGGAAATCATTGGTAGACATCATGTAATGATAGAGAGATTTCCCACTTATCAGAATATAGTTGATCCTCTTACTAAGCCACTTCTATAAAAGAAACATGATAGTCATGTACTCACCTATGGTATAATGTATAAAGGAAATTGGGTTTAGAGTAAGTGAAATATTGTTAGAGAGGTGCCCTAAAGGTAATCATCTTAGGCACTTGATGTACTTATTTATTATTAATAAAATGCATTTTCATTATATGGTATCCGTTGCATATGAATTGATATAGATCTTAAACTGTTTAATGAAGTCCTTGGTATGTAACACAACATGAAGGAATTCATGATGAGATCATGATGATAAGATTCTTATCATGTGTAATTATTTTTATACCTAAATGATCCCTAGTCATAGGATTAACAAGATGGGACATTGTTAATTTGGATGGACTAACACATGTTATACTCAACTGATCTCATAAGCTGAAGACATGAGATGTTCAGAGTTAACATGTGGATGTTTACTAAAAGTAGTAAGTACATTGGATGACCTGTTATGAGACAATCATATGGATATCTATTCAATGTCAGTAAGAGTCTTATCATGACAATGGTGCAAGTATCCTTAGACTTGAGATGCTCAAGGTTATCTTGGATACTGAATCCTATACTTTGACTCCATTCCTCGTTCCCTCTCAGAGGTCGCTCATAGGATGGTGATTGGGTATAACACTTGATATTCGAAGGTAGTTGGGTAGTCAATAAAGAATTCACCACTCATGATAGAAGGAGAGTATACCTATGACCTTTTGTAGAGATTATTGCTCAGAAATCTTGGCCAATGTGGACACGTCTTGAAGAAGGTTTTCAAGGACATATCTAAAAGAGTAATGAGTCTCATAGACAAGAACTAATATCATTTGGACTAGATGTGATGTAGTCAGTCTAGTGGGAGATAACACTGTAACACCCTCTTACCCCACTTCAGTTCAGCAAGGTAAGTGAGCATTACCCGTCTAATTGTTTTATAAAATTAATGGAATGAAATATAAATATTTTTTTGCAAAAATATTACAAACACCGAAATAAAAATTTTACAAGCACAAATATTCAAAATTTTATTTATTTATAAAATATATTAATTTACATTCAAACTATATTCAATACATTATAAGTTCACATTTCTAATTCACATTAGATGAAATAAAACTATAATTTAATTTACAAAACTTTTGATAAAAATATACCAAAATAAATCCAAAGTTTTTTGTTGTTTCTGTCCAAGTACCCTATTTCTTCTGACAATTCTATTATCTACGGCTACCCTTCTAAACCTGGGTGAGAGAAAACCACTCGCACTAAGCTACTAGCTTAGTGGTGCTTCAATGATAAAAATTTTATATACATACATACATACAAATATATATATATATATATATATATATATATATATATATATATATATATATATATATATATATATATATATATATATATATTGTAATCAAGATTGTTCCAGAATCCCTACAGTAGGTTCATCAATTGATATCACTCTATACACTACTTACATTTATCATATGCATTCATTTTTATGTCAAAATTTCCATATCATGATTACATTCACATATATTTATGATTTCACATCATTTGGTCTCATTACTAAATAAAACATTTAAAACCAACACTTAGCCACATTATGACAAACCACATTCATATCACACATATTAAACATAATTTCATACCATTAAACCACATGTAAGATTTTTATAAATGAAGCACATACCTAATCAGCCTTAAATCTTCCCTTAATCCTTATTTTCCTCCCCTTATTAATTAGATTTCTCCTTGCCTTTGTCACCCTTTTGAAGGCCTCTCATTTGTTCATTTGATTTTCCTACACAACCAATACCATATCTCAATCCTATCATCCATTTTCAAAGTTTTTCATGTCTACATAATATTCTAATGTTCCTAATATATTTTACAACTTAATTTGGAGAAAATGTACTAAGGTTAAACTTCCCTCTTAATATGTCATGGCTGCCCAAAAATATTATCATAGTTCCCAATTCATTTTCTTCAAATCAACACTCAATTCACACTTTATCTATCACAAATTGTGTTGTTTCTATGTTAATTTCAATTTTTCCCAAATTACTTCAACTATGACAACCCCTCATTCCTCCATTAAAGTTACCTCTCTAGTTTTTAAGTCTTAAAATAATTAACTAACATCAATTATCATTAATTCAAAGTTTAACTACACTTTCATCAACTAGTTGCAAATTTTAATTTTCTAAGTTCAATCTTGCAACATAAGCTCAATCTACCAATCCTAATCACATCCATCATCCTTATGGGTCTCAAATGGAAGTAAAAATGTTAAATTTAAGAAGAATAAACTCAACTTAAGGGTTCTCTAAGGTGGCCGAAATTCCCCCTAAAATTTCTCTCTTTTCTTGTCTTCCTTCTTTCTTCTTTCTTGCTCCTTTGCTCCTTTTATAGTAAGAACTCCTTAATTCTGAATTTTTCTCTTTCAAAACTACTTTTTTTTTTCTTTCTTTTTCAAGCTTGAAATGAAGCAAAAATGGTAGCTTTGGAAGGCTAAAGTGGACAACCAAAGAGAGGAGAAAAGAAGATGAAGATGACTTAGATATTTTGGGTGGAAGAATGAAGAATTTGTTCTTCTTTTTGACTTTTACACTCAAATTAAGGAGTGAGTCCCACTAATTAAAATTAATCCTAATTTTCATTGGTTCATTAAGTTAACTAGTCTTGATTAGCATTTAAACTTTGAGAAATTCCTTATTTGCCACATCTTCCTCCATCTTCACACTTTGTCCCCCAACAATTGCCATAATACCAATTTTGTCCATAGAAAATTTTATTTTTTTTCTAATTCTAGCACTAAACTTTTAATTCCCAAATAATAATACCCTTAATTATTTTATTTTATTATTAGTCATTTTTTTATGGGTTTATATTTAGACTCTGATTGAACCTGCATGCCTCACTACAGTCACGCACAATCGGGGCCTAAATTACTGGATGTTACATGACACACAATCCATACTCTGAACCAAATGAGATATAGTTTGGTGAAAGGATGAATTGCATGATAATTATCTATGGAAGGTTTTATAGTCAGACCACTGACTTTCTGGTTAATTGGGTGGTCATCATGTATTGCTTGATATCGCTCATGATCTGCTAAGTCAAAAAAAAATTGATTAGAAATTCATTATGGGTCAAAAGTGTTCGACGTGTAAAATCCTAATTGGATTAGGATTCCTCACGAGACTTGAGCTACCAACATGACTAGAAAACCAATTAGGTCACCCGCATAGAGGGAATGAAAAAAAATGTAAAATGGGTTTTGGATAAGATCCAAATGAGAAAGAAAGAGAATTGAGCCTTTTATAAGAGTTACAAAATGGGTCAAATCCAAATTGGATTAGGATTGTTGACTTGGTCAACATTGGGCCTTATGCCTTAGGGAAATATGCCCATTAGAGCTTTTCCTTTTCCAACCCTAAAAGGGATTATAAAGTATATAAATACTCATTTTAAGGATTCAATTTCGGGGCTACCCCATTAAGAAAAATAAGAGTTATTTTTCTTCTATCTCTTTTCTCTTTCATAAGACAATTTTCCATAACTAAGCACTTTGGACTTTTGTCACCCCATCTCCTTAAGAGGTTTTCTTGTTCTTCCTTCACATGGATACTCTTAGAGGCAATCCTAGCTTTAGATTGTTGTGGTTTGCTACAACCCAATAAAGAAGGAAAAGCTCACAACTTGGAAGATCAAGAGTTGCAAACAAAGGTAATTAGCTTCTCCCATATTGTTGGTATGATCCAATGTTAATATTCATAGGGAGTTCCATGGTTTTGGGTTCAATTAATTTTAATTTTCTGTTGTGTCATGTATATGATGCATGTTAAGAATCCAACAACATCCAACTTCACCACTTTAGTCACGGCTATGAAGAACTTTCACGCCAATGAACATTAAGTCATGCCCATGAACAATAAGTCATGCCCATGAACCTGGAAAGAGAAAATTAGCAAGTGTGAATGGGAAAGTGGTTGAATGAATTTTTTCATATTAAATGCATGCTAAATGGCTATATTTATTAGGAGAAGTATAAATACAATATATTTATGACTTCCAAAGGCTAGAAAAATACGAATTCAATCTTTTAATTCTGTATAGCCTTGTGCATTTAATTGATTCCACCAATCTTATATTTATATCTTGTAAAAACCATAATTGCTCAAAATTGTTGAACTTTTTGGTTGGTGAGTATTTTTATTCTTGTAATCTATTATTCAAAAGTGAGTTTAAGTAAGTTGGGTTGTGAATGAAACACTTGTAAGGGTTTTTGTGTGAGTCAAAAAAAATATAAGGATTTGGTTATGATATTAACCATCAAAACATAATGGTTTTTTTGGGTTATGTGTTAGCCAAGAGAGTAAAAAACTATAGTTGAGAGTGAGTTAGAAAAAATTCTATTGTAATACTTCAAGTGTTAGTGAAACACCCAATCGAGATTGGAGAAAGGAGTAGGGTTCGTTAATACCCGAACCTCTATAAATCTTGTGTGTCAAATATCTTTTTTCTCACTCACAAATCATTCTTTGGTAAAATTGTCTCATGCAAAATTTTTATTTACCAACCAGTTCAATCCTTATTGGTTATTATTTTGGGCAACAATTGGTATTTGAGCTAAGTCTAGCATCAAGCCTAATAAGCACTAACAAAAATCGAATTATGGCTAACAAAGGGTTTCATAATCCCAAACCTTTCTTTGATGGAGCAAACTATGCAAATTAGAAATTCAAGATGGAAACTTATGTTAATAGTGAGGGATAGACATTTGGGATACCGTTCGAAAGGAATGGACACCTCTAATAAGAAGGAATGCTAAAGGAGAAGATAAAATCATTCTAAGAGATGATTGGACCAAGCCCCAAAAGAGAGGTAATGGCAAAAACTAATTAATTATGCATTTTGATATGAACCTTGAGTGATATGTCTCATATTTGATGATTTACATGTTCAAATTGTGTGATGAATGATTATTTTTCATGAAATAACATGTTTAATTAGTTTAAGAATGAGTTAAGTATCATGTCCTTTTGTTTGAATCTTGTTTTTATTTTTTTGTCATGTTTTAGGTCTTCACGTTTGTAAATAAATATTCATGGTCGTGAAAATAGTAGCCAAAATTGGTAGAAGCATTCACATTTTTGCTTATATCTTGGGTCATAGTTTGATCCCATGAATATCCTATTTCTTACCTGTGATTATTCTATGACACGATTGTGAACATAATGTGCTTTAAACTATAGAAGCATTCGTGCCTTTAGTCACGGGATGGGTTACCATTTGGTCTTTATGTGAATACGATTATTCACACCTGTGAATATTTCTTCACGACCGTGAATTGATCAATATAAAGCCTGAAACTTGACTATTTCTCTCTTTTCCCTCTCTTTAAACTTGCAACAACCGCACCCCTTTTCCATTTCCAGCCAAATTTGACCTCCCAAATACCATTTCATAACAAATTATAGCCGAATTCATCCTTTAAACACCATAAACATTTATTTCATTCGTTTTTCTTTAAGATTCTTTGAGTTTTCTCGCAAAAATCATACATTAATTATCATATTCATCCTCTTCAGCTTTCTTCAAAGTTTTTGGCCACGACAATAGCCTCTCCAGCTGGTTCCTCCAAAGGGAAGAGAAAGAGCACGACTCTAAAGCTTTATACAGAGTATTTACTCAATGTTTTACCTCGGCACTACCATCATAAATATGTTTCTCTCAAGAAGTGGCCTATTCAATTAGAATTGCATTAAGGCTATTTACCTTGAATCTAACATGAGACACTGGCTTTAGAAATGTGGATTGTTGCAGTTCATAGATATCTATAGGCCCACATTTAAAGAGCCAACCTTGGAGTTTCTGAGTACCTTACAAGTATCCCTTGTTGGCAAGGCTCCTTCTAGCTTTGTAGACATGAGAAATCTCTCACCCACTTCAGAATTTGTGGATATCTTCAAGCTACCACATGAGGGCTTGATAAATGAAAGTGGGACAAAGAAATTTTACCCTTTTTTAGTATGACACAATTTTTGTAGCGATTGCAGTTGAGATGTCAAGAAGACCAAGAACTCTCATTTGAAGAATATGGTTCTCCACTACGTTCACTGGTTTCTGACATACTCAATCTTTACCTGAAGTGATGGCAATGGGAAAGTCAGAAAGTCAGAATTACTTTTTTTCGAGATGACTTAAAAAGTGAGCCAGTTGCCCTGTCCAGATGGTTCCCATCCCATCTTCAGTCGATAGCCTCAAAGCCATCCAGTGACATTCTTGTAGGTGGATACATTATTCATTTGGTGAATGAGCTTGGCTTGATAGATCTTAATGATCATAATTTCAACATAATCCCAGCATCCCTTAGAGATCTACTAAACATCGAATCATTTATCAAGATGAGAGCTACAGTGAGAATCATATTTCAGGATGAACCAACTACCGATTTATCACCCCTGCAAGTGAGATTGCATGGGAACCAGAGGATTCAGAGGCATTCAAAGTCGGTCTTCAATGACCTCAATAGAGAAAAAGAGCTAGAGTCAAGCCTTTTGCAACTTCGACAGATGTCCCGAATGCCCCAGCAACTAGTGAGGCATCTTCATCTTAACTGGATATGGCTCAGCAACTTGTTTCACTTCTCATTCCTCGCTTCAACATGCTTCAAGCAATCCATCGATCAGAACCTAGAGAATCTCAAGAATTTTATAAAGTTGAGAGTTGATAGCCTCGATGAGGAGATAACTTGTTTTCTCGAGAAATTATCTAGCTTCAAGCCATGATTTACCTTTTTTTAGCTTTAGCTTCATGCTTTAGAATATTGTATTAGGATCATTAGATAGAAAATCATATATTGTTTGTACTCAAACTCATATATGTACATTTTTTGCTTATGTAATGAAAAATGAGTTATGCTTTATGTTGTCTCTTCTCTTCTCTTGATTATCTCTTTTTGATTGTGACAAAAGGGGAGAAAAAAATGCAATATGCTAACATATACTTGACATATACTTTACTTATGCTTAACATGAGTGCAATTTAACATAAAAATATACTTGACATATACCTTCCATATACTTGGCATAAATGTTATGATCAATGCTTATTTGAATTTCTTTTGAAACTTCTTCTCTTATATGCTTATGGTTTGAAATGTGACGTCCTTGTGCTATTTATAATTCATACTTATTAAGCATCTTTTGAGGGGGAAAAATTCATTTCTCCTTAAGCCACATATTGCAAAATTATTTATCATCATAAAAAAGGGGAAAGATTGTTGAACCTTGAGGGGTATTTGCATCATTTTGACAATCACAAATAATTGGACAATAAGAAATTTAACCTTTGTTGTGTTCTAAATATTTTAGATATATCAATTGAAGTTAATATTGAAAATCAGTAAAAATTCACACCCGTGATCAATAACTACCACAACTGTGAAACATGAAATTCACGCACGTTACTAGTAGAGCCACGCTCTTGAAAAATCTTAGTGCCAATTCTCTCAAGTTCAAATATTCACGACTGTGAAGCACTAGAACACCCTTGAAATTTGACTAAGTCACACCCATAAAGAAATGTATCACATCCATGAAAGATCTCTCATTTCTGGACAAATTTGGTCATGATTAGCTTCACTACTTCAGTCACGGCTACAAAGAACATTCACGCCTTTGAACATTAAGTCACGTCCGTGAACTTAGAAAAAGAAAATTGTCAAGCGCGAATAGAAAAGTTATTGAACGACTTTTTTCACATTAAAAACATCCCAAATGACTATATTTGTTAGAAAAAACATAAATACAACATATTTATGACTTCTAAATGCTAGAAAAATGTGCATTCAATCTTCTAATTCTGTATAACCTTTTGAATTTAATTAATTATAGCAATCTTATATTTTTATCCTGTAAAAATCATAATTGCTCAGAATTATTGAGCTTTTTAGTTATGAGTATTTTTATTCTTGTAATCAATTACTCAAACTGAGTTTGAGTGAGTTGGGTTGTAAGTGAAATATTTGTAACAGTTTTTGTATGAGATATAAAAAATACAAGGATTTGGTTATGCTATTAAGTTGTAAAAAAAAAAGAATAATTTTTTTTTGTTTAATAAAATCTAATTGAATGAATGATAATAATCCATTCATATATTGAGTCAAAATATAAAATTCACTTGAAAAAAAAACAAAAGCTGGAAAAAAATATGTAGAAAAAGGTAAAATGAAAGTGTGATAGAGCTGATAATTTTTGACATGACATTATTAAATGACATGAAATGATATAAATTTAACTATTTTTTTAATTTGAGCTAAATAAATATGCATAACCGTGTCAACACGATTATGACACGAAACAATCATGTTATAAATGTCAAACCTGTTAAGACACAATTATACATGATTAAAAAGAGGCAATTTATTTAATAATTTTAGTGTTATCAAAATTTAAACTATATAAAATATTCAAATATATATAATTATAATAAATATCTATAATATATATTTATATGTGAATAAATTTATAATACATTTTGTTAAAATTGCTTCAATTAGTGTATATATATATATATAAATATTAATAAATTAATTATATAATTATTATTTTTATATTATATTAATATTATACTAATATATAATATATTTTTTTATAATATATATTTACTAATTCATGAAAAGAGTATATTTATATTTTTTAATAAATTATTATCGCGTCAATTTTATAAGATTCTAATTGTAATTTATTTTAAGTTCTTTTTGTTCTCTTTGAAATCATAAAAAATAGAATATTAATTTTAATAAATAAAGTAATATGGAAAAAATATACATAAAATATTTTATTCGTTTTTGAAATAGACATTTAAAGTACAATAAAATATTAAAATATATATTTAAAGTAAAATTTGTAGCATATTGCTTTAGATTTTTACTTTTTTTCATAATTAATTTCATGGATATATCTTGTGTATTAATAGACAACCTATACTCTTATGCATTATACCTCCACCATGTGCCCACTTTCTTCTGATTTATTTATGTCAATTTATTATTTTTGTAATATTATTCATATTTTATTATGATAAAATCATATATTGAGTCAGTTCCAATTGATTCCCTATATATATGGAGGAATACATTATGAGAAATAAATGAATTAGTTAACGAGAGATAGAAGAGGATGAAAGGAATGTTAAAAGAAAAAATGAGAAAGGTGCAGTATCCTATCCCACATCGACTAAACTGAAAAAGAGGGTTCAACAACTTCTTATAAACAGGAGAGAAAGGAGAGCTGCAAACTTTCGATAAAAGTCTAATTTTCTGGCCGGTGGAATCTATTGAAGTGTGATTGGGCTAATGATTTACAGTTTAACCGGTTGGATGGTTCAGTTTTATATTTATATTTAATTGTGTTGTATAATAGCTGCGTCTAAATTAGACACCTTTAATTAATTGTATTTTGTCTGTTATACACATTTATATATAATAATTTGAGTGTTGTTATACACATTTATACATAATAATTTTAGACATAATAATTTAAGCGTGTTAATGTGAATTTTAACTGTATTTTTATTTTGAATTTTTTATATAATTAATTAATTGTATTATATTTTTATTTAATATAATTGTGTTATATAGAGGAAAAGCATAAAAAAAAGGGAAATTACATGTGGGTCATCTTTTGGTACGTGGAGCAAAAAACATAAAAAAGAAGAGAGGTAAAAAATGAAGGAAGAGGTACGGGTTTGCTGAAGGTGTAATTTTGGAAAAAAAATATTAAGGAAAACATATTATTGTCATTGTTTGAATTTTAGGGTAACAAGAGAAACATTGTTGACATTTTAGATATTTATATCCTTATTATAATTTTTGATGCAAAATATATTATGGACATGTGTTCATTGTGCATCGTAATTTTAATTTCAAAACAACATTGTATTGTTATTTGAGTAAAATAATTTACACTATTTATTATACATGATAGACAGAAATAATCATTGTATTATTATTTTTCATCATTTTCGTCATCATCTTTTTCTTTTTCAAAGAGATAAAAGAAAAAAAGTGTTGCTCCATTGCAGAACTATTTTAGAGAGAAAAAATTTTAATTTAATTTTTAGTATTTTTGAATATTTTAGTTATTGTTATTATTGTTTGTGATAAAGAAAATATTAGTTTTGATAAATTTGTGGAATAAAATGGTTAAAAATGAAAATATTTAAACTAAAAATGAGTAATATGGAGAAAAAAATCGAGTTGCTAAATATTGAAAACGATGGATTTGATAGAAATAATGAACATGTAAGTTATAAACGATAAACTTTCAAGTTATAAACGATGAATATAAAAAATCTAAACGATAAACTTGCAGTTTTTAAAAAATTAATCTATAAGTTTAAAATGATAAATCTGCAAGTTGTAAACGATAAATTTGGAAGTAATGAAAAAACAAGTTGTGAATGATGAATCTATAAATTTAAAATGATAAATTTGCAAATTCAAAATGATGAATTTGAAATTTCAAAACGATAAATTTATAACTTATAACTGATAAATCTATAAATTCAAAAATAATAAATTTATAAATTATAACTGTTAAATTTATTTTATATTTATTAGTTTATTCAAATCCAATTATAAAAAAAATATGTGTTTTAATTTTATTTCACATGTGTAATAAAAGGAGGTTCACAATGTAATATGAATATGAATAGGCCCAATATGGGTCCTTTCCACAATCCATAATTAGGGAGATTGTTGTTAAAATAGGCTTAGCCCATCAGCCCATGATTCTGAAGCGAAATGGCGAAAGCCGGAGAAACCAGCCTCCAGCCTTCCTCTCTTCTTCGGTGGCTGCGCTAAACCACCATCTACACTTTCAGGCTTTCTTGCTCAATATACTCTTGTTGTTTAACTGTTTTTGCGTCTCCCTCCGATCCAAAAATTTCATCAAAATGCACCAAAAAGCTTGAGAATTTGTCTCCATGAATGGAGACCTCACCACCTTCTGCTCCTCCAAGATGAGAAAATTGTCGGCCATTATTCTCCCAGGTGAGACTTCGATCCTCTTTCTTCATCACCACCTCCTTAAAAGGTCCATTTCAACATCCTCAACCGCTTCCCTTTCAATTGACTCAGAGCCACCCGATCTCTCCAGCCAACTTCTCTCAATACTTTCCCATCCAAATTGGCAGAAACACCCCTCTCTCCGTGGCTTAATCTCCCATATATGCCCATCTTATGTATCATCTCTCTTTAGCAGCAACCCTAATCTCGATCCCCAAACTGCCCTCAAATTTTTCCATTTTATAGCGCGAAAACCTGGGTTTAAACATAGTGTCCAGTCTCATTCACTTCTCTTGAAAATTTTGATTCTCAATAAGTTTTTTGGTGTTTCTGAGAAAATCCGTATTTCCATGATTAAAAGTTGCGTTTCTGTGGATGATGTGCGGTTGGTATTAGATTGTCTGAGGGAAATGAACAAAGATGATAATGAATTAAAGTTTAAGCTCAGCATTAGGACATATAATGAGCTATTAATGATGTTAGCAAGGTTTCTTTTGATTGATGAAATGAAGAGAGTTTATGCAGATATGCTGAATGACATGGTTGTACCAAATATATATACATTAAATACTATGGTTAATGCCTATTGCAAGATGGGTAATGTCGTTGAGGCTAATTTATATGTGAGTAAGATTTTACAGGCAGGTTTGAACCCAGATACATTTACTTATACTTCGTTGATATTGGGTCATTGTAGGAATAAAGATGTAAATACTGCCCATGGTGTTTTTAAGATGATGCCGGAAAAGGGTTGTCGAAGAAATGAGGTCTCATACACGAATCTTACACATGGGTTTTGTGAGGCTGGAAGAGTTGATGAAGGTATTAATTTGTTTAAGAAGATGAGGGAAGATGATTGTTATCCAACTGTACGTACTTATACAGTGATTATAGATGCATTGTTAAAAAGTAATAGGAAATTAGAAGCTATAAATTTATTTAGTGAGATGAGGGAGAGAGGTTGTGAGCCGAATGTTCATACTTACACTGTGATGATTGATGCGATGTGTAAAGAAAGCAAGTTGGATGAGGGTAGAAGAATGTTATATGAGATGGTGGAGAAAGGGTTTGCTCCGAGTGTGGCTACCTACAATGCATTGATTGATGGATATTGCAAGGAGGGATTGATGGAGGCTGCTCAGGAAACTTTGGATCTTATGCGCTCAAATAAATGTAGTCCAAATGAGCGTACATACAATGAATTAATATGTGGCTTTTGCAAAACAAAAAATGTGCACAAGGCAATGGCATTGCTTAGTAAAATGATTGAGCATAGGCTTACACCAAGCCTGATTACATATAATTCATTGATCCATGGGGAGTGTAAAGTAGGTCATTTAGAAAGTGCTTATAGGTTGCTTGATTTGATGAAGGAAAATGGTGTAGGACCTGATCCGTGGACTTATAGTGTTCTAATAGACAGCCTTTGTAAAAAAAAGAGGATTGAGGAAGCTTATGATTTGTTCAATTCTCTGAAGGAGAAAGGCTTAAAGGCAAATCAAGTGATATATACTGCTTTAATTGATGGGTACTGCAAAGCTGGGAAGATAGATGATGCTGATTCTTTGCTAGAGAGAATGCTTTCTGAGGACTGCTTACCTAACTCATCTACATATAATGCCCTTGTAGATGGATTTTGCAAAGAGAGAAAAGTGGAAAAGGCAGTGTTCTTGGTGGAAAACATGGCACAGCAAGGTGTAACACCCACAGTTCACACATATACCATACTTCTTGCTGCAAAGTTGAAACACAGTGATTTTGACCATGCTCATAAGGTTTTTGCCCAACTGGTTTCCTCAGGGCATGAGCCTGATGTGTATACTTACACTGTATTTGTTCATACATATTGCAACACAGGGAACTTAAAAGAGGCGGAGGCTATAATGGCTAGGATGATTAAGAAAGGTGTCACACCTGATTCGCTGATTTACACACTGTTAATTGCAGCATATGTACGTTTGGGATTATTAGATCAGGCATTCAATGTTCTCAAGCACATGTCTGATACTCGCTGTGATCCCTCTCATCATACTTACTCTATTTTAATCAAACATCTCCTAAAGGAAAACAGGAATTCCGTGGGACTTGATTTGGTTCCAAATGACTACATGGTTGATGTTGCTGATGTATGGATGACAATGGAATTTGAAACTGCTCTGGAGCTTTTTGGGAAAATGCTGGAACATGGTTGTTCACCTAATATTAACACTTACACAAAGCTCATTATAGGACTTTGCAAAGTGGGGCGCATTGATGTGGCCCAGAGATTATATAGTCATATGAACGAAAGAGGAATCTGTCCCAGTTATGACATTTATGATTCTCTTTTTAAGTGTTGCTGTAAGCTGAGAATGTATGGAGATGCATTAATGCTGTTGGATGCTATGAGGGAGCATGGTCATTTACCACTTCTAGAGTCTTCAACTTTACTTGTTTGTGGGCTATATGATGAAGGGAACAAAGAGAAGGCTAAAGCGGTGTTCTTTAATTTGCTTCATTGGGGGTATAATGATGATGAAGTAGCTTGGAAAGTTCTCATCGATGGTTTACTAAAGCGTGGGTCTACTGATGCATGTTCTGAATTATTAGGCATCATGGAGACAAGGGGTTGCTGTATTCATCCTCTAACATACAAAATGTTAGTTGAAGGACTTGATGGTACATAATTCTTGGTTTGTCCAGAGACATGGTTTCATTTCCAGGGATAAAGGCCTGTCTCTTTCCATGTTAAATATGGAGGTTAAAGTATATAAATGGAGCCTTGGATTGTTAGGGCCTTTAATTGCCAAATAAATTAACTGGATTTATCAATTCCATTCAAGAATTTTCTGAAGTCAATTTGGGAGGACATGTTTTACAGCGAACTCCAACTGTTGGATGCAGCACCTGAATCATGTCGAGAAAGAAAATCTCAGATGACAATCAAGAGGCAAGTGATTATTGACCGTCTCAAACTTCATTTTGTTTTTTCTTTTACTTCCGTAAAATCATATCTTTTTGCTCAAAGAATATAAGTGGAACTAAATTTAATAAAGCTAATTGCATTTTAACAGCATATGTTATTAATTTTAAACTGTTTCAAGAGAATCATAACTAGGTAAGGTGTTTTGTCTTGTATCGTACTTTTGTCATGGGATCTTTGTTATTTAACTAGTATTAGGTTTTTTATCAGTCTATAAATGGTTTAGCGAGACATTTCCTCACTGAATAAATTTTCAGTAGTGAGAAAAACTATGTTTGAAAACTTTATATATTCAGTTTTGGTGTTAGCACTGGTTCGGTTTAGTAGAAGCACTTCTGGTTTTGTTGAGATTGGTCGCTTGCAGTTCCAAACTTGGCAATTAAGATTTTTATGCTAATGAGTGCAGAGAATTTAGTGGGAACATAAACTTTGCAATACTCTTATGCATGTTGTAAAAAAATCTTTGAAAATGGAATATTTGGAGTAGATGGACCGACTATATTCAATGTGAAACTTGGATAAATGATGGTATACTTATTTTACATTTATTACGGCACTTTAACACAACATTTTTTTTTCTTGAATAATTATGGGGATTTAATAACAGACCAGTTTGGATTGAAGAACACTTGTCATAAACAAGTAGCTGGAAATTTTGAAAATTCCCATGCTATATGAAACAAACATATGTATTTGTAGTATTAAACTTGATTTGTATTTGTCAATCACCTAATAATGAAACTTCCGACTGGAGATCAATGACTAAGTCTTGGAGAAAATTTCTGCTAGAAAGTGTGTTCTAGGTTTGGAATTTGATGTTGCCTGAGGACAAGCATCTTTAGCTAACAAATCTCATTGCTATGGTGTTTGGTTCATAGCTGTTGTAATACTAGATGTGGTTGGATGGTGGTAGGAGGCATCTTTGATTCAGATCTTACCAAGAAAGAGTGGACGTCCAAAAGGTCTAATTCTGTTGCTTAGACTTGAGAATATTTTCTTACTGAACTTTCTTTCAATTTCAGATTCTAACTAATATTTGTGATTGTGAGCTTGTACACTTGACAACGATATAGATACATAACTTGAGGCCTTTAAATGGAAATATTACCTGTATTTTGCAGATGCTATTGAACATGATGAAGATGCTTATTGCTATAAGATAGATGGCCTGTACCAACTATATTATAACCTTAGAAGGATAAAATTAATAACAAGACAAATATACAGTGGAAGAATGATAAATGCTGTTAGTATTAACAAAAGCAGACATTAAAATGAGGTAGAGAGTAACTTTTAGGGATTGGAAATTACTTAAACAATCTATCATCTTTGTTGCAGTAAAGATCAGTCCTAGAAGTACTGAATTCACTACTCTAAGTGAAGGAAATATTTGATTTAGGTTAGGGAAAATCGCTTCAGCTCAAGGTGCGTGTAGGTCATGTAGTGGTGGGTTCTGTTCAAATTGATTGGAAAAAAAATGAAGCAAGGAAGGTGGAGGTTTTCATGTGTAATTAAAGGTTCACTGTCTAGGCTTTTTTCTTTTGATTGCAATGTTTGGCGAGGACAAATAGGAGGATGGGAACAGAATATCATTTCAGTGTTCTAACTTCTTCGTTTGTTTAGAACTGTAGAAAGATGGGAGGAGAAAACAGATGACAATTTTTATAAAATATTTCTACTGGGCCCTGCAAAATTTTCCTCAAAAAATAAGGTACAACTTATCACATAAGCGAAAACTCCCAATGAACAATTGTCTGTTTCCTCTTTTTTCATTAACTATTTGTTATCAAGAAGGGAAATTAATAAATATCTATTTCATTTTCTCTCCTCCTGTTTCATTTTTTTTTCTTATTCCTTTTCCTATCTAAAATTGGACAAGTTGGTGATCAAAGAGGAGGTGGTAAAATGAGATTTAGCATTTTGAATAAAAGATGGAAGCATAATGGACTAGTTATATTGGAAATCTTATTCTCTTTATAAAAATGTGCTTCTCTTGTACAGGGATATAGAGGAATCTTCAGTTTTATTTTTAATCTAATCTCAGGATTATTTTCTTTTGCAACTTTTTACAGGATGGAGGTTGGATGCTAGCTGAGTGAGGTGTTTCAGCATTTTTACTTCAGTGATAGGATATGAATGGGGACAATAAGCTACCAACCTTGTGCAGATGCCAAAAGACCTTGTTTGGATATTATGTGCCTGCTGTATAGAAAAACATCCTCTTTAGCATGCGCAGGTTCATCATTTTATCTTGTTCCTTTCCATTCTATCTATCTCAAGGATTAATTTTTTACTGTTCACTGTGATCGGTTAATCTGTTGAAACCTTAAATAACATTCAATTGTCAATTCAGGATAAGTGTCATCTGTAAGATGTAATCTTAGGACACATGTTTAAATGGCAAAATAGAAAAAAAGAAAAAAAAGAACCTAGAAGCCAAGACAAGGAAGAATACAGTTCAAAGTACAGCTAAGAAAGCTACAATAAAGAAGAAGGAAAGGAATTGAAAATAGTGATGCTGCAGTTGTTCTCTTATATTATTGTTGCATTTTCTTTTTGCTGTTTTCTAATGTCTTACAATGGCAGTTGATGCATCCTCATCAGTTGTGTCTGAGAAATTAGCTTCAATCCAAACAATTTTCAAAATTGAAGGCTTGGATGTCTTGCAGATGGATATCTGGACTCTTCATAGCTTTCCCTTAATCCTATGAAACAAAAATATGGAATTATTATGGAGAATTTAGCAGTCCTTAAAAATTGAGCTTCAGTAGGTAAAACTAAAAAGCTAAACAAAGCTGCCCATATGTTAGTATAAAATGGTTGTATGTTGATATATATTGGACTTTCATGTTTTGAAGAAACTTCCAAGGGAAAAAGCTATTTTGTGATAGAAGACAACTCTATGATATATTTTCGAGGCTATTGTATTAAAAATATGGGGTTTATTGATTATTATAATTATATTGTCTAGCAACTTTACTGATTATCCGTGATCCAGGGATGGCATCTTTTGCCTGATCAATCTGGAGTCAGTTTCATGTCCACCCTCTTATTCTGCAGTTTAAGGCTTCCAGAGTTTGGCCAAATTTGTTAGTTTACCTTGCTGACCTTGACATCTCACTATTTCACGACATTTCTCTATTGGCTATTTGCATACTAGAGCCATGATCAATAGAATCTATCATCTATATGTATTATACACCAGAATTTAAACGTTTCATCTAAAGACGACAGCTGAATCTTTAATATGTTTGTTATGCAGTTATGTCACATTGGAAACCAAGGTACAGAAATCCTCATCAGAGGTGATGTACCTATGTATTATTTATTGTACTCAGATTGTATGTAAAATTAGTTTTGACTAATTTTTTATTTGATGGAAACATTAACTAGGAATGTTGGTGCAGTATTGTGCTTTAATACTGCCGCTCTTTTATTTATTTTTTCTTTCGAGTAAGAATAGTGTCCTTTGTTTGGCCAGGTAAAATTCCATATGAGGGTTGAGTATAGGAGCTGGAGTTGGATCAGTTGCAAATCCCTAAACTTTTCTTACCTAAATGTCTAAACTCTAAAGGGGAGCCAGAGAAGGTAATGGAAGGTATCACGCATGTCTATGTATATTTTTCGTATCCTGTTGATATAAAACCATTTTTTTCCTTAAAAGGTTAAGTTTGGATTGCGCCATGCTATGATATGTTATGAGCCTTCTGTGATTACAGAATTTTCTAGCATTACCTGCTGGCCAGAACTGCAAATTGTTGTTCCTGCATCAAAATCAGTCAAAAGCTACTACTGGACACGTCTTCAGGTTCTTGGGAAAAACCCAGAAAATGATTAGCAATTGAAATATAAATGAATCGTTTGATTCAATTTTGATGTACTTGAGGATGGTGGTAATGTTAAATTGTTAATAGTCCTCAGGGTGCATGCCATCATGTCTTCCATTTTTTGTTGCTTGGAACAATAGAAAATCCTATGAATTCATTCGAACATGCCATGCCTTGCTCGCTATATTTGATCTTATCAATATGAATACAAATTTTGATTCATTGTTATTTGATATGAATTGTGGGGCAGGGACAGTCCTATCAGATAATCATTTTTTAAATGGAACTATTGCATCATTTTGATTTTTCTTGTCAACAGTTGAATTATACCACTCTGAAATCAATCAGCTCCCCAACATAATTACATGATAGAATCTGATTTGCAAAAGGAATGAATCAGCAAACACATTTTCCTTGCTAAAAAAACAAAAACACTAACAGTGCTTGTGGGGTAAATCCAAATCCAAATCCAAACAAGAAACCAGATGGACCTGAATAAATATTTTTTATAGAAAATTATATACTTTGTTTTGTCACTTTTTAAACTTTTTTTTTTAAAAAAATGTTTAATTGTTTTGAAAATTTAAAACAATGCCTCTTTTAAATTTTTGTTTTTCAAAAATATTTTTAAAAAAATACTTTTGTATTTAAAAAATGTTCAATTAAACTAGTTAACTCGTATCTTCGGCCCAGGTTGGTGGTCACCACATGCCCATGAATGTACTTCGTACATGGCTTGCCTTGCTTCAATCACCAGACAGATCTTAACGACAACATAAAACTTTATGTATAAAGTTTCCTTTAGAAAAAAATAACCCCAGCGACCCCTTTTTTAGAGAAAATTCCATTTGTACTTCCGTTTTTCTATTTGGACAAAAATATGATTTTCGTGTTTTTATTTTGACATTTTTAGGTTTTTCTTTACTCGGAATGATTTTGTTAACAAATCCTCTCTCTATTTATTTATTTATTTATTTTTAATTTTGATTCCTTAGCTCTCCATTTCTTTACTTTTCCATTGCACATCAGAAAAAAAAAAATCCAAAAGTAGAAAATCGACAATGCTCTCTCTCTCCATTGTTGTTGCTGGTGGTGGAATAAAATGTAGGACAAGGTGAGGAGAGAATGAGTGTTGTGGAAAAGAGATGATATTGTCATTTTCTGTATAAAATACAGAGTAAGTGAAGGAGAGAAGATGACGAATATGGATAAAATAAGGAAGTTAAAAGTCTGAACTGAAATTTAAAGTTTTTTTAAATAAATCTAATCGTTCGATAAAAGAGCATGAAGATTGGTGGCGTGGAGCAAAGAGATGGTAAAAATTGAAGATTTTTGTATTTGTTTTCGAAAAGCAATGCAAATATAGAGAGAATAACTGAGCTAAAAATATTTATAATTTTTTTCAATTTTTTTGAATTTTTTTTAGCATCTCCAACACTCGGATGATTACTTCTTGGAAATTATGGAGTTGTGTCTTAGATGTGGAGTAAATTACACCGATTATATAACGCGTTTCACAACGGTACCTAAATTTAATTTGTAACATAAAACTCTTTGAATTTTAATTTTATAACGCAAAATACCTTGACTCAGAAATTGTTAAGTTAATTGACAGAGTACTGATATGACATTTTCATATCATATTAAAAATTTACACGTGTATTTTACATTTCATTAAATGAATCCACATTACTAATCATATCACTTATCCCTAAATATTTCTCTCTCCTCCACAATCTCTTTTTAATCTTCTTTGCAAGTCTAGTAACTTTCATTCCCTTCAAGCCCATAAATTGCTTTGAGCATCACAAATGCCCCTTTTTTACTTCTGTAATTACACAACTGAATAAGATTATCACAAGTGGATCTATAATCATCTTTTTCACTTCTCAGTCACATAAATATTAACATCACAAAGATTGAAAAAGATATCTCCTTTAGAAATCCAAACAATCAAAATTGCAGTTTTTCCTTTTAAAAAAATCAATTATTCCAAATATGCTTATTTATTCTCCGATTTTGAGTCTTGTTTCTTAGATTCAAAGTTGATATCGTCCACAAGAATGCCACTTTATTGTTTAGATATTTCCTGTAAGACATACTGGTGGGTTTTGCATCTTAGATTTTGGATTAGTGTAATTTGTCAATAAGAAAGAATTTTTCTGGTGTTTTTGGGGATTTTGATTTGTGGGTTTTTGATCTTGATGTAATTTTGTTATTGGGTTTTGTTTGTTTGGATTAATTGATTGGTTGATTGAGAGTAAGGATGACAAATGGTGAAGATAAAAGCAAAAGAAAAGATTTCTATCAAGTTTTGGGATTGAATAAGGAATGCACCATAACAGATACTCACTGATTATTTTTGGGACATAAACCAAGGTCAAATCCAAGCCCACTCAATGTTTTCTCCCCCTTTTTTCTAGGGTTATTATTATTTTTTAATTTGAAGATTATTTCTTTATTTGATCTCTAACATTGCCCATATGAACACATTAATGAGCATATAAAAGGAAAGATACACATCTAGATATATGTAGAGATGAGGAAAAAATAAATTCAGATTCAAAGATAAAAAGATTCAACTTTATTCAAGGAGTTTAATTTTTAGAAATTTCATCTCGGATCATAGATCGAAGTTTGTGATTTTGGTTAAGAATTTCACTTAGAGTTTTATTTGTGAAAAATAGAGAGAAATTTGATATGATTATTAAAGAAGTGAGGGTATTTATGTATTTTTTTATTTTAAATTACACTGCTTTTCCACATCATTTAATTTTAAAGGTTTTGTTGCTAACGTGGAAATGTCGCATTAGCATTCCGTCAATTAACTTAACAGTTTCTGAGTCAAGAGGTTTGGCGTTATAAAATTGAAGTTCGGGGAGTTTTGTGTTACAAATTGAAATTTAGGTTTTATTGTAAAAACACGCTATATAGTTGAGATACTGTGGATGTAATTTACCCCTCAGATGTGTTAATGATAACACTTGAGACGGGAAAGGTGGACCAACGAGATGTGTATATATAATCAATAGATGTTGTGATGGAGGAAAATTAATATGTTTCCCATATCTGAAAAAATGCAAAATTTATTAGTTTGATTACATTATATTTATATTGTACATATTATATACATATAATATTTAAAGTGGTCAAAACAAATATCACATACTATTATAGATACTCTTAACATATATTGTTTTTTTTTGTGTAATTAATTTATATATAATTGATATCTATAATTTTCAAACAATTGTTTTTATTTTGATTTCAGTTAGAGCACATAGTATACATATAACTAAAAAAAATGTATACATATAATACTGTAACTATGATGCAATAATTATCTGTATAAAAAATACAGCAGAGTAGTTTACATGGATTAGAAACATTAAGCTGAGTATCTATATTGTGTGTAAACCATCTAAAATTTTAATGAAACAATATACATATGGATAACATATATATAATAATCATGTAACAAATTATGTATTAATTTTTAGAGTGGAATGCATATTGTTTTGCAAATTATTTTTTTGTTTAGAAATTTCAAGTCTAATTATTCTTGAATAATTGAATTCTGAGTTTCGAAATAAACATTACATTATATGATATGAAAGCATTTTAAATTTGATTGAGTATATGTTTTGAATATGCTATTGTTGTATTGATATGTCCATATATAATTGATTTTATATCTTATATTCTTTCTTTCCAGCAAAGCATTGTGTCTTTTTCATTTTTCTGTGTATATTTAAAAGTAAAAAAAATCAACATATACTATGTTTATGATATGTGAATTATATGTGTACCTTTTACATATACTATATTCATGACATGCAGGTTATATATTTACCTTTTACATACTCAATACACATAAGATATTGTTCTAATATATATTGAGTTAACTATGGAATTAATTTAGACATAGCTAAAATCTATATTATGCAGCCAATCTATTTTTTACTTCATTTACAACATATAGTATACATATAATCGATTGATAAGATTTATATAATCATCATATAATATTTCATGTATAATGGTGTATTATCTGTAAAAAATGCAGTAGAGGGTTATTACACACACCATGTTGCTCAACAAGTGGTACATGCATACTCGATGTGTTGGCTTATGATATATCTTTTAGATTTAAAATAATATAGTTTAGGATGTCAGTATTAAATCCTTCGTATTCAGTTTACATAGTAATATGTCATGAATAATTAATTTTTTTACTTCATTTACAACATATAGTATACATATAACCGCTTGATAAGATTCATATAATCAACATATAATATTTCATATATAATACGATAGTTATCTGCAAAAAATGCAATAAAGGGTTGTTACACGAATAATTTAGATATAACTTTCATAGAATTGTCATATACGAAAACAAAAATTGCAACAAATATTAGTTTTTATATATTTTAATTGTAGAGGTCATATAATATATATATATATATATATATATACACAATACTCAATGCACATATTAGATACAGTTCTAAATACACTTAATATATATCATTATATTGTATCAAATATGAATGTAATTTATGAATAATATATCTCTATATTATGCAACCAATTGATTTTGAATTTTTTAAACAACATTTAAGTATAAATATAATAATCAGATAAAATTCATATAACTCACGTTTAATATTGCAGATATAATACCCACTATATCTATAGAAAAAAAATGTGTGCATGTCCGATAGTGCTAAATATTTATGAATAAAAATATAAGGATTTATTAATAGAATTTAAAATAAGATATATATACTATTAATATTCATTAGTAATAATTTAAAAAATTATTTAATTTTAAATAAAAGATTATTAAATTTATTAAGTAATAAATATATGAAAAAGAACATAGCTTTTGTTGTACTTAATGTTTGTTAGAAAGAGAGACTCAATAGGCAATTAAAAATGGTTGACCCTTTCCTACTTTAAAAATATCAAATATTTAATTAATTAAAGAAATTCAATCTTTATGCATGTGTGCCGTGTGTCCTTTTTCTACTTTTAGGTATCTATTAATTAGAGTATCTCAACATCATATGGTCATCTCCACCATCATTCCTTAACCTTTTCATTCCTTTCTTTCTTTCTATTACAAAAACCGAGCCAAGAAAAAATGGAAATGACAATTTTTGTGCTTCGACCATAGCTAGGTTTCTATGCAAGAGAAAAATCAAAGAGAAGAGGGATGTCATTAATATGAGCATAATCATTAGCAAGAGCTATTAGCTTAGCTAATTTCCTTTCTTGTAGTTCTTCTTCAGGTTTGGAAAGAGACTTTTCTCCTTGTCATGGTTCCTTATTTGCTAACTGATTATATTAGGAGTTAGAAAAGCTATAAATGGAAAATCATTGAAGCTGAAAAAGTATTTGTGGAATTTTTTTAAACCTCAACGATGATTGGACAAAGCCTCAACGATGAGCAAATTTCAAAAACAAAAAGGCTATGACAATCCTCGCAAACTCCCTATTTATTGAAGAATGTGGTAGAATCCAACATTGTCCTACCGCATATAGTATGTGGAAGACATTGGAGAATTATTATGAAAGAACCAAACAAGTTAAATTCAAGAAGATTCAACTTTTCACATTAGAATATGAACTTTTCAAGATAAAATCCATGATTCCATCACCAATATGATGAACCATCTTCTAGCCATCATCAATGACATGAGAAAGCTTGGAAAGCATATGAGCTTGGAAGATATGAACAACAAAATTATGAGAAGTCTGCCTCTCAAAGACTATGGTTCAAGAGTTACGGGTATAGAAGAAGCCAATGAAGACATGAGTGTCATGCCTACTGATGCGCTTATTGGCAAACTTCTAACACGTGAAATGATAGTAAAAAGAGATAGAGAACTTGAAGCCGAACCAAAAAAGAGAGAGCCTCTAGCACTCAAAGCCTTTACTTCAAAATTTCAAGAGGAAATTGGAGATGACGAAGAAAACAGTGATGATACAAATAAGGATATTGCCATACTCCCAAGAAGATTAAAAAGAATTATTGAAAAGAGACATGAAAATTATTGAAACTTCAAACAAAGAACCCTTAAACACTCATCAAATGACTCTCAAAGAAATAAAGAGGAGGTAAAATGTTATTGTTAAACCTTGAGGGGTATTTCCGTTATTTTGATGATAACAAATAAAATAGCAATATTGTATTTAACATACTTGTTTTATAAGTCTATTGAATAGGGTATGATATATGTTAGCAAGAATAGAGAATGAAAGATTAAACTTTAAAAGCTAAAATTGAAGAAGTAACATGTTCACACCTGTGACCCTATGTGTCACACCTGTGATTATTCCTAATGCCAACAAACCAACATTTAAAACTTATGGCCATGAAGGAAGATAGCAACCGTGAATGATCATATTAGTCATGCCCATGAAAATACATGGAAAATTCTTCCAGAGAGCTTCACGGCCAGAGTCACCACTTGGACCATGGCTTGGAAGGTTGTCATGCCCGTGAAGATTAAATGTCACACCTGTGAAAAACTTCAAAACCTTCCAGAATGCTTCATGGCCAAGGTTACTACTTAAGTCACGTTTTGGAAGAACAGTCACGACAGTGACACACATAGTCACGCTCGTGAAACATGAAAGAGAAACATGTCAGACGTGATTATTAGGGTTGGTGCAATAGCTATTTCCGCATTAAATGCAATCAAACGGCTAGAATTCACCATGGAAGTATAAATGCAAGTCATTTATGAATGCAGAACAAGAGAATAACTAATATTTCGAATCAAAATCTTGTTGTAAGCCATTTGTGCATTTAATATTTTCAAAAAAAAATATTTATTCTTTGTGAAAATGTTTTTGCTCATTATTTTCTGAGCATTAAAGATTTGTAAGTGTTTCTCTCTATAATCATCTACTTAAGTGAGTTATTGGGTATCTTGGGATTAAGAGTAGAACACTTGTAAGGGTTAGTTGTGTGAGCCTTTAAAACACAAGGTAAAGGTTATTTGTGTGAGCCTTTAAAAACACAAGGAATTGGTTATTTGTGTGAGCCATTAAAACATAAGGGATTTTTTGGGTTAGGTGTGATCCATTGTTAGAAACACCATAGTTTGGAGTGAATTTGTAAAACTCTATTGTAACACTTATTGTGTTAGTGAAACTCCCAATTGCGATTGGGAAGAGGAGTAGGGTTTGTTAACACCCGAACCTCTATAAAAATCATTGTGTCAAATTTCTCTATCCCTACTAAAATTAATTTTTAAATCTGAACATAAAAGTTAAAATTATTAATATCCAATTCAACCCCCCTTATTGGCTCAACATCTTGACAACAATTAGTATCAAAGTTTTTTCTAGCATCAAAGCCTAAAGAGCACTAGTAAAGATCAAGATATGGCCAATGAAGGATTCCAAAGTCTGAAGCCTTACTTTGATGGAGCAAATTATGCCTATTGGAAGTTTCGGATGGAGACATATTTGGATAGTGAAGGAATTGAAGTCTGGGATAGTGTACGAAAAGAATGGACACCACCAACCAGAAGAGGAGCTGGTGGTGAAGAAGAAATCTTATCAAGAGATGATTGGACCGAGCCTCAAAGAAGA
The DNA here is from genome assembly GCA_023653625.1 of Triadica sebifera. Lineage (NCBI taxonomy): Eukaryota > Viridiplantae > Streptophyta > Magnoliopsida > Malpighiales > Euphorbiaceae > Triadica > Triadica sebifera. Next base: position 22,104,066 of record CM042894.1, read on the forward strand.
ACAAACTTCAAAAATAAGAGGGCAATGACAATTCTCTCAAGCTCATTATCCATTGAAGAATGTGGAAGAATAAAACACTGCCCAACAGCCTACAGCATGTGGAAGACATTGGAAAATTATCATGAAGGAGCTAAGAAACTCAAATCCAAGAAGATTCAACTTCTTACTTCAGAATATGAGCTTTTCAAAATGAAATCCAATGAGTCAATAACTGATATGAAGAACTGTCTTCTAGCTATCATAAATGGAATGAGGAAACTTGGGAAGCATCTAAGCTTGGAAGATGTAAACAACAAAATCCTGAGAAGTCTTCCTCTTAAAGATTACAGTTCAAGAGTTGCCGGTATAGAAGAGGCAAATGAAGACATGAGCACCATGAATACTGATGTGCTTATTGGCAAACTTCTCACTCATGAAATGACAGTAAAAAGAGATAGAGAGCTTGAAGCAGAGCCAGAAAAAAGAAAGCCTCTAGCACTAAAAGCCTTTACTTCAAAATCTCAAGAAGAAGTTGAAGATGATGAGGAAATGAGTGATGATGCAAATGAGGACATTGCTATGCTCTCAAGAAGGCTGAAAAGAATCATTGAGAAGAAAATGAGCAACTCTAGAAAATTCAGGCAAAAAAACCTCAAACATATTTCTAATGATGCACAAGGAAGTAAAGAAGAGGTAAAGTGCTATGAATGTGGAAAGAAAGGGCATATTAAACCAGAATGTCCAAAGCTCAAGAAGCATAAGAGCAAATACCAAAGAGACAATGGGGAGAAAGGTCACAAAGCCACATGGGATGATGAAAGCTCTTCAAGCGAAAAAGATGACAATAAAAGCAAAGAGGTCAACATATTCTTCATGGCTATTGAGGATCACGTCTTGGATAAGGTAAGATCACTACACTCATACTCCTTCAATAATGATAGTAGTGATAATAATAGTAGTAGTGATGATGATGATGATGATGATGATGAGCAAAGCCTTATAGAAGAATTGAATTTAGAATTAGAAAAATATAGGAGTAAGTTCTGTACTTATAAGAATAATATTTCTAATTTAAAAAACAAAATGGATGCTTTAGAAAAAGAGAACCTTAAGCTTAAATCTTCTAATAAATCTCTTCAAAAGTCATTAGATGAATACTCATCAAAACCCTCAACTAAATCTTTGCTTAAAGAAAATAATACTTTGAAAAATGAGGTTGAGGAACTTAAAAATTCCATTTCAAAGTTCCACAAAGGAAAAAAGAGTTTAAATACTCTCATAGTATCTCAAAGACCTCCTTTAATTAGACATGGTCTAGGATATAAGGGCACATCATCATCTTCTCACAAGACTACTTTTGTTAAGTCAAGTAAACCTCACACCTCCACACTTGGTGGAACAACACCAAGGAATAAGTACACTAAGCCTTCTATACATAAAAAGAATAATCATGTCTTTTTGTATAAGAAGCATGCATCTAGAAAAACACTAATTAATCATGATTGTGCATGCCATTGTTCTCAAAATCAGTCTAATAGAAATATGGAATTCAAAAGCATTATGAGACCAAAAAGTATTTTTAGACCTAAACTATGTAATTATTGCATGAAAATTGGTCACATAAATAAATATTGCTAGATAAGGAAGGCTCATTGGGAACCTTCATGTGCTAACCCCCAAGGACCCAAGCTCATTTGGGTACCTAAAAATTATACTTGAATTGTGATTCTATAGGTATGCCTCAAGTCCACAATAAACAAAAATGCTTGGCTAGTAGATAGTGGATGCTCAAGGCATATGACAGGAGATAAAAAACTCTTCAATGAAATCAAAAGTATTGATGGAGGTAAAATTACCTTTGGAAACAATGCTAAGGGTAAGGTAATTGGCATTGGTTCTATTGGTATTAATGGTACTTATTTTATTAAAGATGTCTTACTTGTTGATGGCTTGAAACATAACTTGTTAAGCTTAAGTCAATTATGTGATAAAGGAAGCAAAGTAACCTTTACTTCCAACGAATGTCTTGTAACCTCTATTGATGGTCAAGAGATATTTAAAGGAAGTAGAGATGTAAACACCCACATAATAGAATTACATGAAATATATAACCATTTCTCTAAGTGTCTTGTGACTACTAGTGATGAATCTTGGCTGTGGCATAGAAGGCTTGGTCATGCGAACATGGACTTAATTCAAAGCCTCAGCACAGGAGAGCTGGTAAAGGGACTGCTAAAAGTAAAATTTGATAAAGACAAGACATGTGAACCTTACCAAAGAGGAAAACAACACAAGTCATCTTTCAAAGCCAAAAACATAGTAAGTACCTCAAAACCTCTGCAACTTCTGCATCTAGATTTATTTGGACCTACTAGAATTGCAAACTTAGGAGGTAAACATTATGCCCTTGTCATCGTAGATGATTACTCTAGATTTACTTGGGTAATTTTCTTAGCTCAAAAGAGTGATGCTTTTGAAAATTTCAAAAACTTTGCTAAAAGAGTTCAAAATGAAAAAGGATATTGTATTTCAAAAATAAGAAGTGACCATGGCAAAGAATTTGAAAATGAAAACTTTGAAAGTTTTTGTCTTGAACAGGGCATTTCACAGAATTTCTCATCTCCTAGAACACCTCAACTAAATGGGATAGTTAAAAGGAAAAATCAAACCTTAATTGAAATGACTAGAACAATGCTCAATGAGTATGATCTTCCAACTTACTTTTGGGCAAAAGCCACAAATACAGCTTGTTATATTTCAAATCGAGTTTTCAAAAGACCTCTTTTAAATAGAACCTCATTTGAGCTATGGAATGGAAGAAAGCCCTTGATATCATATTTTAGAGTATTTGGATGCAAGTGCTTCATATTGAATACCAAGGACAACCTTGGAAAATTTGCTTCTGAATCTGATGAATGTATCTTTTTAGGATACTCTACATCTAGCAAAGCATATACAATATTTAATAAAAGGTCATTAACTGTTGAAGAATCAATGCATATTGTTTTTAATGAATCTAGTAGACTTGATCTTGTGAAAGGTAGTGTTCTTGATGATGTTGTAGGAACCATGGAAAGACTTGATCTTGGAAATGAAAGAGAAAAAAATGATCAAGAAATTCACATCAAGATGATTCTCTACCTCAAGCTCAAGAAGAAAATGGGCAAGAACTCCCAAAAGAATGGAGAATGACAAAAGATCATCCAGAAGAGCAAATCATTGGTGATCTCTCAAGGGGAGTAAGTACTAGATCCCATTTCAAACATTTTGCCGATGACCTTGCTTTTATTTCTCAGATTGAGCCTAAAAATGTTGATGAGGCTCTTAATGATGAAAGTTGGGTCATTGCAATGCAAGAGGAACTTAACCAATTTGAGATAAGTAAGGTATGGACCTTAGTACCTAGACCCAAGAATCATCAAATTATAGGTAATAAATAGGTATTTAGAAATAAACTAGATGAACAAGGTTCAATAACTAGAAATAAGGCTAGATTAGTTGCAAAAGGATATAATCAGGAAGAAGGAATAGATTATGATGAGACCTATGCACTTGTAGCTAGATTAGAAGCCATAAGAATACTTTTAGCATATGCATGTCACATGAATTTCAAACTCTTTCAAATGGATGTGAAAAGTGCATTTCAAAATGGTTATATAGAATAAGAAGTTTATGTAGAACAACCACCAGGCTTTTAAAGCTATGATTTGCCAAATCATGTTTTTAAACTTTCAAAAGCTTTATATGGTTTGAAACAAGCCCCAAAAGCTTGGTATGAAAGACTAAGTTCTTTTCTCTTAGAAAATAACTTTACAAAGGGGAATGTTGACACCACATTATTCATTAAAAAACATAAGCATGATATACTAATTGTTCAAATTTATGTTGATGATATAATATTTGGTTCTACTAATGAATTGCTTTGTCAAGAATTTGCCAAGTGTATGACTAGGGAATTTGAAATGAACATGATGGGAGAGCTTAAATATTTCCTTGGTCTACAAATAAAACAAGGAAATGAGGGCATATTCATCAACCAATCCAAATATGCCAAAGACTTAATTAAGAAATTTGGAATGGAAGGATGCAAGAATGCTAAGACTTCAATGAGCACATCAACAAAATTGGACAAGGATGAAAAGGGTAAGAGCATTAATGAAAAGCTCTATAGAGGTATGATCGGATCAATTCTATATCTTACTGCTTCTAGACCCGACATAATGTATAGTATTTTCTTGTGTGCACGATTTCAATCATGTCCAAAAGAATCTCATTTACATGCAGTAAAAATAATTCTAAGATATTTACATAGATCATTGCATCTAGGTTTGTGGTATCCTAGAAATTCATCCTTTTATATTGTAGGATATTCAAATGCAGATTATGCTGGTAGTCTTTTAAATAGAAAAAGTACTTTAGGTACTTGTCACTTTATTGGAAAGTGCTTAGTTTTTTGGTTTAGCAAGACAAAGTTTCAGTTGCTATTTCAACTGCTGAAGCAGAGTATGTAGCAGCAGGATGTTGTTGTACGCAAATCCTTTGGATGAAACAACTTAAGGATTATGGTCATGATAAGAACCATATACCTATTAAATGTGACAATACAAGTGCTATAAATCTATCAAAGAATCTCATTCAACATTCTAGAAGTAAGCATATTGACATTAGACACCACTTTATTAGAGATCATGTTCAATATGGAGATGTTGCATTAGAATTTATAAGCAAAAAAAAAAAAATCAATTGGCAGATATATTCACTAAGTCTCTAAATGAGAAAAGATTTAATTTCATTAGAAGAGAACTTGGTATGATTGATGGATTAACCTTGTGATTGCCAAATTGTCAAATCATAAGTGATAATCTTGTCTTTGTATCATATCACTAGATATAAGGTAGTAAATTTGATGAAAATTTTATGTTATAAGGGATAGAATCTTCATAGAAAGTATTTAGTCTTGTTTTAGGACTTAATTTTATTTTATGGAAATTTTAGGCAATTCACGCCCATGACATATGTTCATGCCCGTGAATTAAATTGCCAAAAGAACCAGTAGCTTTCTCGACTTGATTCACGACATGGTTCACGGCTTCAAGTAGTGAAGCCTATGTTCACGACCTCATTCACTCCCATGAAAAGCCTTGTTCACGTCATGATGCATTTTCACGACCGTGAGCATTTTCACCAAAAACTCACAAAGACGTTCATGCTTTGAGTCACGCTTTGTTTCACGGGCATAAATAGTGAAATTCAACCCTTCACGCTCGTGACTCGTCTTTCACCACTGTGATATTTCATCATTCACGCCCGTGACATTCAAATGTCATGACCGTGAACCATTTCACGAATTTACTCACGGGTAGAGCACCCCTTCAGCAAACCGTGAACATGACACTTCACGCCCGTGACTAAATATTTCACGCCCGTGAATGTATCGGCTATATAACATTTATGTTGGTGATTTTTCATATTTCAACCTTCTAACTCCTTGAAACCGCTCTCATTTACACATATTGAATGCTACATTGAAGATTCTGATCCCCTAGTCACAAATTTATGTTATATATACCATCAAAAATCCCTTCCATCATCAAAAATCATTTTTCCTTAGGGTTTCCTCACAATTTCTGTCAAATTTTTCCAAACTCTTCAAAGTTCATTTCTTCAATCAACATGGAAACCGACTCATCAAAGGGTACTAGGAAGAAATCTCATGCTCCCAGGAGGTACTCAGACTACCTAATGAACATAATTCTGGAGCATTGCCATCCTAGGTACTCAATCCTGAAGAAAATGCCTCTCATTTCCTCAAGATCTTTTGAGTGGCAAACCGTACGAACTCTCGGGCTTGAGACAGTGATGAAAAAGCTACTGCAGGCCTATCATTTGAAGGAGTTTGTGGACATTCATCAGCCCACCTTGAGAGAGCCAACCTTGGAATTCTTGAGCACTTTGCAAGTGTCTCCCACTGGAGTAGTGAAATTTCAACCCTGTAGCAATTTGAACACTCTCACTGCCATAAAATTCGGGGACTTATTCAACCTACCCTCGGAAGGCATCCTCAACTACAGCGAAGTGGAGTTCTTCACAACTCGAGCATGAACTCACATTGGTACGAATTGCAGCTGGGATGTAAAGAAGACCAAGAGCACTCATCTCAGGTCCCCAATGCATAAATATTTGCAAAGATTTCTAACCTATATCATATTTTCCTGAGAAGACAGCAATGACACCATTCGAAAGTCTGAGCTCTTTCTCTTTGAGATGGCCTGAAGAGGCCTCACAGTGGCACTTTCTCGATGGTTTACCAACCATCTCCTGTCCATTGCCACCAAGCCCTCCGGAGATATACTTATTGGTGGATATGTGACCTACATGGCCTTGAAGCTTGGATTTTTGAAACTGGATGACCATCACTTTAATCTCATCCCAGGGCATCCTCGAGATTGATTGGATGTCGAGTCCTTCATTAAGATGAGAGCGGCTGTTAGAATTGTCCATGAGAACAATATTTACTACCGCTTCACTGACACTGCTGGCGAAATCATGTGGGAAGACAATGACTCAGAGGACTTCAAAGTCAGCCTCCAAGGAATCCAGCAGAGGAAAAGGGTTCGGGTTGGGGAGGCATCTCCAGCGGTTGAGCAGGCCATCGAACAATCCTCTGCCTCCACACCAAATTTGGCTCAGCAAGTGGTTGATCTCCTAACACCATGATTTAAGCAGCTGCAGGCTTCTATAGATGAGAGGTTGGAGCACCTCAAGGACTTTATGAAGTCTTGGATGGACATCCTCGAGGCAGAAGTTGCTCATCTTAGGGATAAGATGTCCGGATAGATATTAGGCTTTATGTTAGCCTTGCTATGTTTGTGTCTTGCTTGTTTGTTTTTAGGAAATTTTAATTTCCTTTCTGAATTTTATTTACTTTTGTTTGTATTTCACTTTCCATCTATTAATATAATTGCTTTGTTTTTCTATTATGGTTAATCTTTATTCTTTTTGTTGATGACAAAAGTTGGAAAAACTAGCAATATATATTAAGATAAGATAAGTGCAAGCAATACTTAATTTTGATTCAAAATGAATATGCAAGTATGCAATTGAGCTTTATACACCTTAAATATATCATCAGTATACTTTGCATATACCTTGATGTAAGTTACATAAATGAATATGCACATGATATACTCTAAATATACCTTATATATACTTCATGATTTAAAGAAAATTTTGGTATATATTGGATATACTTTGCATATAACTTGCATATACTTAAAAATAGAAAGTATATTTTAAATGCTACACTTCATCATTCTCTACAATTCTTGCACTTCATCATTTTTTATCCTAAGCATCTTTTGAGGGGGAGACTTCTCAAAAGCACATATTGCTAGATTATTTGTCACCATCAAAAAGGGGGAGATTGTTGAACCTTGAGGGGTATTTCTGTCATTTTGATGATAACAAATAAAATAGCAATATTGTATTTAACATACTTGTTTTCTAAGTCTATTGAATAGGGTATGATATATGTTAGCAAGAATGGAGAATGAAAGATTAAACTTCAAAAGCTAAAATTGAAGAAGTAGCATGTTCACGCCCGTGACCTTATGTGTCACGCCCGTGATTATGCCTAGTGCCAACAAATCAACATTTAAAGCTCATGGCCATGAAGGAAGATAGCAACCGTGAATGATCATATCAGTCACGCCTGTGAAATAAAGTCACGCCCATGAAAAGGCATGACAAATTCTTCCAGAGAGCTTCATGGCCAGAGTCACCACTTGGACCACGGCTTGGAAGGTTGTCATGCCTATGAAGATTAAATGTCACGCCCATGAACAAATACTTCAAAACCTTCTAGAATGCTTCACAGCCAAGGTCACTACTTAAGTCATGGCTTGGAAGAACAGTCACGACCGTGACACACATAGTCACGCCCGTGGAACATGAAAGAGAAACATGTCAGGCGCGATTATTAGGGTTGGTGCAACGGCTATTTCCGCATTAAATGCAATCAAATGGGTAGAATTCACCATGGAAGTATAAATGCAAGTCATTTATGAATCCAGAACAAGACAATAGCTAATATTTCGAATCAAAATCTTGTTGTAAGACATTTGTGCATTTAATATTTTCAAAACAAATATTTATTCTATGTGAAAATGTTTTTGCTCATTATTTTCTGAGCATTAAAAATTTGTAAGTGCTTCTCTCTGTAATCATCTACTCAAGTAAGTTATTGGGTATATTGGGATTAAGAGTAGAACACTTGTAAGGGTTAGTTATGTGAACCTTTAAAACACAAGGTAAAAGTTATTTGTGTGAGCCTTCAAAAACACAAGGAATTGGTTATTTGTGTGAGCCATTAAAACACAAGGGATTTTTTGGGTTAGGTGTGATCCATTGTTAGAAACACCATGGTTGAGAGTGAGTTTGTAACACTCCATTGTAACACTTAGTGTGTTAGTGAAACTCCCAATTGTGATTGGGGAGAGGAGTAGGGTTTGTTAACACCCGAACCTCTATAAAACTCCTTGTATCAAATTTCTCTATCCCTACTAAACTTAATTTTTAAATCCGCACATAAAAGTTAAAATTATTAATATCCAATTCAACCCCCCTTATTGGCTCAACATCTTGACAACAATTATGAATGTGGGAAGAAATGACATATCAAACCAAAATGTCTAAAGCTCAATAAACATAAGAAACAATTTCAAAAGGATAATAGGGAGAAAGGTCACAAAGCCACATGGGATGATGAAACCTCCTCAAGAGAAAAAGATGATTATGATGGAGAAAAGGTCAACCTATACTTCATGGCTTTAAAGGATCACTTCACGGAACACTACAAGAAAAAAATATTTTAGCGACGAACAAATCCGTCACTAAAATTAAAAATTTCGCCACTAATCTAATTTTGCGACGGATTTAATCCTTCGCAGCAAACCTCATCGTAAGTCCAATAGCGACATATTATTATTCTGTCGCTAACTTTAGCGATATAATTAGTGACGAAATATCTCTCACTAATTTTATTGCAGGAATTGTAATGACGACAAAAGCAATGAGGGATTTGGCGATGGAAAATACCTCGCTATTTAGCGACGAACATTGTACATCGCTAATTTGCTATGAACAGCCTCCGTCGCTAGTTGCTACTGACAACGTCCATCGCTATGTTGCTACGGATAGCGTCCGTCGTTATTTTGTTACGGACAACTTCTGTCCCTATTTTACTATAGACAACGTCCGTCGCTAAGGTTTGTTGGGCATTTACTCCATACAATTTGCAACTAGTTTTTGATCGTGGCTAATTGTAACAAACTTTTAGTGATGACAACATTTTGTTGCAAATTCATTTTTTATATATTAAATTTTTTAATTTAAATATTTTTGCAATTTAAAAATTCAATTAAGTGAAAATCGAAATTTTTTTTAACTGGATTCATTAAATAAATATTAAAATTTTGTAGTCCAACATGAAAAATATTCAATAATTGAAAATACTACAATATATATATAATCCTACATCTTGTCAGATTGTGGTTGATCGCTATATGGAGTTGATGAAATGTGGGTAGAATTAGTCTTCTCTGCTATCAACTGTCGCATCTTTGCACGCATCTCGTCTCAAAGCTCAATTTGAAGTTCTTCGCGTATCTGTTCTCGCATTTGCTACTTTTGTGACTCCAACATAGTCTGAACCTCCTGCTGCATATCTTGCATAATACTAGTACACAACTACTTTATACTAATATCTCGTGATGTGACAGTAGAGTGAAATGAGGAGGTACCAGTATAAAAATGTGATACCTTTGTACCCATTCCATATACACTCCATTTTTTGTGGCCACTAGCAACCTCTAAAAATAACTACCTCAAATCTGGTTCACATGACTCATTAGATCCCTCAATTGGTTGAGAAACAGTCTCTCTAAGGGCTTGTACCCGATTATTCAATATAAATTTTTAGAAGAAAAAATATAAATTCCATGAGATTAATAGAAAAAAAAAAGCAAATAAAATTTTAAATATGCACAATTAATGAGTTTGGTAAATACATACTGCAACAACTTTAGACCGCTGATCTACATACTGTATTCTTGATGAAGTCTTTCTAGTGTGTGTTGCCTCAAAGAGTTCTATAGGATTTGGTTCACGTCCTAACTCTTTTGTCTGATCATAAGAATAAAATAAAATTAAAAATACATTAACTACAAAATTACAAGTATAATACATAAGCAAATAAAAACAAAGACATTAAGAAATATTTTACAACCTAAATATATAAATGAATAATAAATTCAAATTAAGTTATCATTATCAAATTACCATTCGCATGCTACACTCAACCATAGATATAGAACCCTCAATATGTCATGAGGGACCTAAACTTAAGCCGCCCATCTCAGTAAGTCTATTTTTAGAAGCAATGGTAGATTTTTTCTTGAACTCAGGAGTGGACCATTCTTTCTGCCAAGTATTCCAAACTTGCTATGGAATACGTGTTGGTTTACTGCCAGACGATCTCCACTTGCTCAAAGTATCACTATAACACGTAGCAGCCTGTTGTAACCATTTACGTTTGACTACCATCTCAAAGTATCACTATATATATATATATATATATATCAAAATAAAATTTTGGCAGTGTTTTGCCTATAACATAAGTGACCTAACCTGGAGTACAATGTCTCAAGCAACTAATTAAGCACAAAAGACATTAAATATTCAACTCCTAATTGAAATTTTGACAGAGTTTCGTCTGAAACACAAGTAACCTGACCTAAATTACATGGCCTCTAACAACCAATGAAGCACAAAAGAGATTAAATAAAATTCAGGCAGAGTTTCATCTATAACATAAGCAACTTGACTTGAAGTACAATGTATCAATCAACCAATTAAGTACAAAAGACATTAAATATTCAAGTTCAATCTGAAATTTTGACAGAGTTTCGTCTATAATACAAGTAACCTGACCTAAATTACATGGCCTCTAACCTATTCTTTAAGAACAAAAGAGATTAAATAAAATTTTGGCAGAGTTTCGTCTATAACATAAACAACCTGACCTGAAGTAAATGTCTCAAGCAACCAATTAAGCATAAAAGACATTAAATATTCAAGTTCAAACTGAAATTTTGGCAGAGTTTTGCCTATAACACAAGTAACCTAACCTAAATTACATGACCTCTAACATATTCTTTAAGAAAAAAAGAGATTAAATAAAATTTTGGCAAAGTTTTGTCTATAACATAACCAACCTGACCTGAAGTAAATGTCTCAAGCAACCAATTAAGCACAAAAGACATTAAATATTTAAGTTCAAACTGAAATTTTGGCAGAGTTTTTCCTATATCATAAGTAACTTGACTTCAAGTCCAAAGTCTCTAACAACCAATCAATCACAAGAAATACATTTTTAACAAAGTCATTCACCTAATCACATTATTTACTTAAAGAAATATTTTTTTACCTGAAACTCAAGCCAATAGAAGTCTCTGACATCATCAGGCACAGTCTTCCATACATGTCCTCTATCACTCAAACGGAGTAAAAAACTACGGGTGATAGCTATAGAAACTACATGAGACTGAAGAAAACTCCCATTATGTGAAAATTACAAACAAACTATCCATTAAAAACAAACAATTATGCATGAATGAAAAGATTTTAAGAAATAATAATAGTAATATTACCTTATAGGATCGAGATTGAGTTGTCGTCTACTATTGGTGGACTCAGTGACTGATGCTTCAGATTGTAAATGTAAGGCTGAAACAGCTAGAGGAGATTATGTAGTAGGTTGTGATATAGGAGATGCTGATGTAGAATCTCCTAAGATGGACATAGTTGCTGATGGATGAGCTGATGATAATGGTTGTGGTGGTGGTGTTGATTGTTGTGGTTGTGCCAATGACTGTAGCAATGATTGTGATGGTGTTGATGAATGTGGCAATGGTTGCGATGGTGTAGATGATTGTGGTGATGGTGGTACACAATGGTGGAACTGGTGGTCGATTTGAGAAATTACTCTTCTCTTTCGATCTCTCTCCTCGTTTTGTAGGCCCTCTGCCTCTACCATGTAATATATCTTCAGATGATGTGTGACCCATCTGTATATTAGTCATTCCATAACAATAAACAATATCAAAAACACCAATGAACACAAATATCAATTGCTACTTAAAAACAATAACAATAATAAAAGCAATACAAATATAACAATTTACAAACATATCTCTAATGATTAAATATTTATGAATAGTACATAATACCAAAAAGATAAGAACATCTTTCATTTAGAAATTACACCTAATCACTATCATGATTGTTAGAATCCCACTCATCCACATCAGTTTCTTCATCATCATCATGTGATTCATTTTCAAGATCAGGCTCTTCTTTTTCTTCCTTATCCTCTTCGATTTCAATAAATGCACCTGTTGAACGAACTAAATTATCACTTTCATCATTTTCAATATCTATAAAATGAATATCAATGTCATCTTCTTGGAATGTTGTTGATACATTGGAAAGTTGACTGCTTGATATTTCTTGTGGAATTTCAAATTTATCCCTTGCTTTAATTTTGTAAACAGCCAACCACTCACTTCTTTCACGTTTGATAGTTGGATATGTGATATAATTCACCTGATTAGCTTGAACCGCCATAACAAATGGCTCGTACTTGTTAAATCTACGTTTTTGATTCACTTCGACCAACTTATCATGTGGATGCACTTTTGTACCCAAATTTGGCGTTGGATCAAACCACTCACACTTAAATAACACAGTTCTCTTAATTTGTAATGCAGGGTACTCCAACTGAACAACTTCAATCAAACGACCATAATAGTCACATTCATTTGTACTATAATTTAAGCCTTTTATGCACACACCACTGTTCGTTGTAGATTTACTAGATCCATGCACTTCAGTGTGAAAATTATATCCATTTACATAATAGCCCGAGTAAGGCATAATTTTAGGTAATGGACCTTTTGCTAAGTCCTTTATGAACTGATTGGATATGTTGCTTGATGGATTGTGTGCCTAAAACAAATGTCATCAATTGTATAAGCTAACATAACTAAGTAGAATTCTTGTTATTTGTCAATAAAAAAATGTTTGAAAGAAAATTAGTATTAACATGTTTATTAAACCAAATTGGGAATTCTTTTTCAAGTTTAGCGTCAATTTCTTGAGTAAAAATGTTCACTAGAATTTGCTTCAGCTCCTCAATATAATTCTTCAAGATATAACAAAAAGAATAATAATAATTAAATTTTATAATGAATGCTATTTTTGTATACTTGACGAGGATCACATTATAGATGAGCGAGAAAAGGTATGTTCCATGTTTTTCTTATCATACTTCGAACATAAAGATTGAATGAGTTAGTACGTAATATCAAATTAACATGAACTTGGCATATTGACTAAGATATGAGTGTAAACTAATTTCTATGTAATGGCCTAAATACTGGATTAGTTATAAATTGTAGTTTCCGAAATTGATCTGCATACTTGCGAGGTTAAAAATACACCCGCGGCTGAAAATATTTTATTTAATCATCAGAAAATATAGGTTATGACTAGTCCGAGGATAAAATTTGGAATAAAAATGAGATCAAATAAGTTCTCAAAAGCTAAAAAAAATCCAGTTTAATTAAATAGTTAGTTAACCGTATTTTGACTGGGCTATGAAAAATAGCAAACGATATCTAAAAATATATTTTAAGACATAAATACACTCTAAATAATATTTAGGATTATGAGACAGTGAAAAAGGAATTTTAAGGTTACACCGAAAATTAAATTATCAGTCCGATTTGAGTGAGCTAAATAGAAACGGACTCCGATTGAGTTGAAAATTTTTGTGTAGACATATAAAAATATTTATGAATTATGGAATCAAATTTGGATAAAATTGAGCTTGGAAAGTAAGAAAAATAATTTATAGTGCATAATTGAGTTTAAATGGGTTGGGCTTTGTTTGGCCCAAGTCCATCCAAATTAAACCATTATAAATAGGCTTAAGAATCAGAATTCTCCAGAGAGAATTTTGTTTCATCTTCTTCCCCAAAGTTCCTTCTTGGCCAAATCACATCTTTCCCTTTTTCTCTTTCAAATTGTTCAATTTTCTTTACTTTTTACACCAAAATCAACCACCCTAAAATAATTTCAGCATCTCTAGTACCTAGTAGAAGCTTTTATTCTTTATTTGGAGGGCTAAAGTGGAAGGAAATCAAATGAGACAAGTTATGATATAAAATTGAGGTAAGTGAAATTTATAGTTTTAAATTAGTTTAATTGTTTAAATAAAAAATTTAAGGTATGTAGATAATAAATATGAAGATTATTTGAGTTAAGGAAGCAAAATATTAGTGGATTAATGAAATGTAATTTTTGGTCATGGTAAGTTCAAAGGAAAGTGACGGTGCCTCCAAAGGAAAGAAAATAAGGTTAGTGATTTTAAAATCTATCTATTTTTATTTGATTAAGTATGATTTAGGTTTACAAAAATTAGAAATTTTATGTGTTTTGCATTTAATTGATAATTAATGCTTAAAACATGATTAAGGAATTATAAAAAGTGAATTAGAATGGTTAATTTTAATAAAAAAATTAATTAATGGAAATTGAAAAATATGACATTATTATGTAAAAAATGTAAATTAAGGTATAAATACATTTTATTGTAATATTATGATATATATGAAACAGTGAAGGTATAAATTAGTAAAATGAATATTTAGAAGGTGAAAGAAAAATTTTATTGATAAAAATTAAATATAAGCCGAAATATAAAGAAGAAAAAATAATATTTTTCTTACTAATTAAATAAAAAATTAGTCATGAAATGCAAGAAAATGTGATATTGAGTGTATAAATTTATTGAGAATTTTTAAATTATATATTGAATATTTTTCTAATTATTGATTATATTATGCATGAAATAAAAAATAATGGATAAAGTGTGTTTAATGAGTTTAATAACTTAATTGATTATTCATAATGAACTATTGATATATTAGAATGGAAAGTGAAAAAAAAATTATGGTAGTTATAAAATTGTAGGAATGAATAAACTGTTAAGTGATTAATAATGTAAAAATAATGAAATAAAATAATATCTTTAGTTATTTTTCTGATGGTTAAATCTAGTTCAAGATATAATTGACTAGCTATAAGGATACCATTACATCGGTACGGGTCTTCTTGAGCCTATTTATGGTGGTTTAATTTGGGTGGGCTTGGGCCAAACAAAACTCAATCCATTAAAACCCAATTAAATACTATAAATTATTTATCTCACTTTCCAAGCTCAATTTTATCCAAATTTACTTCCATAATTCATAAAATATTTTTATATATCTATAAAAAAAATTTCAACTCAATCGGAGTTCATTTTGTGTCCGGCTCACTTAAACCAGACAGATAACTTAATTTTTAGTGTTACCGTAAATTATGGATGTCTTTTGCTATTTTTTATAGCCTGATCAAAGTACAGTCAACCAACTATTTAATTAAATCGGGTCCCTTTTTTTCTTAATTATGACTTTTGAGAACTTATTTGACCTCATTTTCACTCTAAATTTTACCCCCAGACTAGTCATAACTTATATTTTTCGATGATCAAATAAAATAGTTTTCACGTACAGGTGTATTTTTAACCCCCAAATATGCATATAAATTTCGAAAATTAAAGTTTGCAACTAACCTGGTATTTGAGCCATTACAATTCTCCTCTACTAATAAAAATTTCATCAAAATTTTACCTGTATTGAACAACTGTGGATATTGTTGCCTCATTACAGCTTCTAGCTCCCACATGGCTCTTTCTACATTGTGGTGACTCCATAACACATTCACTAGTGGGATTTGCTTGTTCCTGAGTTGTCTAACCTCTATGGCTAGGATTTTTAATGGTTTCTCTTCATAAGTCATATCAGCCTGTATTCAAATTTCTTTTAACTTGATCACGTGGCTAGAGTCTGACCTATACCTCCGTAGCATTGACACATGGAACATCATGAATCCAATCTTGATTCAACCTTTGAGTCCACTACACATTTCATGGTCGTGATCACCCTTTCAGAGCGTGAATCAAACTGTGAACCCAATTGCAAAACTACCCATGAACATATTTGTTTCAACCAAAAACTTTATGTCATAATATTCACGCCCATGGACAACCAATTCACAATCATAAATCTGGAAAATTTTCAGGTTTTAAAACCAAAATAGAGTATTCAACATGCATATGCATTATCCTCTACGATTGACTAATTTCAACCATCTTATCAACATTCTAGCATGTGTTTTACCCAACTAATATGCCATTAACCTTTCTAAACATCAATATTGAAATAATTATCACATTTATCATTTAAAAACTACCATTTTTACATAACAGTATAATAAACCCCCAATATATATATCAACCTGAAACCATGTCATTTATCACATCATTGACCCATCATAGAATGCATCAATGGAAAACAAAATATATTCATGCAACTCGAGTCTTTGAATGTGGTTATGTACATACCTTATACCTAGGATGGAGCCTAAACAAAACTCTAGCTCTTCAAGTTTATCCTCTCATTTGAGATGGACTTCTAGTCTCTTTTCTAACTTCTAGCAAATGCCAACAATCACCTCTTAGATCACCTAGCTAGAAAAAGAACTCAAACACCCTAAAATGAGTTTTGCTCCCTCAACTCTTAAGAATTCATTTTTCCTTTTCTCTCTCACTTTTCCTTATATACAACTTAGCTCTTTTGGGTGTAAATGGAGAATGAGAGTTTTCTGATAATGGAAGAAGACAAAGGTGGCATGTTAGGTTAGGTATCAGAGAGTGGGAGACAAATTTTAAGGAATGGTAGAGAGAAAATTGTGTCTACCTCACCAGCTCTTGACTGTCCAGAATTCTCAGCCGTAACTCACTATTCACGAGTGTGAACCTCCTATTTATGGTTGTGATAAACTTTCACAATTTGTGAACTGAAAACCAGACATTTACAGTCGTGAATCCCTTTGTCACAAGCATGAAAACACCAACTTTTCTATATTTAAACTTTATTTAAAACCCTAATCAACTTCTAACTCTCACAAACCACCAACATAACTTATAAATCATATTTTACAGGCATTACATTTATTGGAGTTTAATTTACCACTATCATTGTATTGAGTAATTTACCTTAATTGAGTATTTGATTTGGAAACAGGAGGAGATACAGGAGGTACTGCACTTTCTAAAAGTCATTCTTTAGGAAAAGTTATATCTTTCCAATGAATATTTTTGGAATAAAAATATTTGATTTTGAAGGATCTGTTTGTAAAAAAAATGAAAAAAGAAACAATGTTTCTCCCTTTTTACTTTGAAATCAATGTTTGGAAACAAAAGCAGAAATCATAGCTTTGAAATGAATTTTGAAAATCAATGCTATTGGAATAGATCCTTCAAGCATTTTGTAATTGTGAATTTTTATTTGTAAAACTAATGAATGTAAATATTTTTATCATTCAAAGACACTGGAATTTGGATAACAATTAAAAAAATTGATCCATTACAACGACTGGATTCAATTGAAGTTTTTTTTTTATTTTTAAGTATAATAAACTTGCAAAGGATTCACAACCTTAGATGCCTAACAACTCAATAATCATCTTTAAATGGGACTTATTAGATTCACAACCTTAGATGCCTAACAACTCAATAATCATCTTTAAATGGGACTTATTACCCAACAACTACTAGTGCCTTGCTCAAAAGACATAACTCTTCCTAAAGAATGGCTTTAGAAAGTGCAATACCTTTTGTCTCTTTTTTGTTTCCAAACCAAATACCCAGCTTTCAGTACAATGACAATAGTGTTAAATTAAGCTTTAATAGAAATTCAAGTGCCATATATTCTTATATAGACTTTACCACGAGTACTATAAATGTTTCAAAGATATCATAAATACCTTCAGTTATACAATTACAATTTAAAAAAAAAAACTTTTTCAAAACCAAGGTTTTTAACCTCAAGTATTCCAAATACATCATTTCAAATTGTGGATTATAGCACACATGTTCCATAATAGTATATGGAAAAGAAAATGTTACAGAACAACATTATTCTCATGCTTCTCCAACTTTTTCTACCATTATTGAATATATTAGAATAAATAAAATGTTTTAAAGAAACCTTTTGAAGTTGATAAAAAATTTATGCATGATTTTTATGTATCTCATAATGAAAATAAAAGAGAAACATAACTAGTTTTTCAAAAACTTCTTCAATACAAGAAAATAAATTCAAAATGAATTTTATGATTTTATTTTCCAAAATAAGGTCCAAATTATTTTATTTGTTTAGCTTGAACTGTATGCCTCTCAAAAGAAACTTGAATATCCTTTCAAATCTTACATTAACCTTATCACCAAATAAAGCAAAACACTTGAGTGGGTGATCTATTAATAGAAAAATTCAATAAGAACATTCACCCCTCAGGCAACTCAAAATAACCACATTTTGAGCAAACTGTTGATGATTTCCCATACAAAATTCCAATAGAAGATTCCAAAACCAATTTCAAAAATGTCATCCAATAAAATAATTTCACTGATGCTCATCTTAGTACAATTGCAAAACAATTAATTAGGATAGAAGAAACCCAAAAAAATTATATTGTTTCCCTTATTGAAACAATAAGAGATAGAGATTCTACACTTAAAATTCCTATCCTCAAACCTTTCCAACATTCCATAACAAGCCAATAATAACTCAAGGATAACAAGTTTGAGTTCCTCCATAGCCTTAAGAATTAGCTCAATAGGTTAAAACAATCTTCCTCTTCTAATCCATTTATCCTTGATACTATTGAGAAAAGTGTCAATATTTTGGAATAAGATTCTAGAATAGAAATTGAGCCATAACCCAAAATTGAACAACCTTCCAAATTCTCTTCCAAAATAGACTTGAATTGACTCTATTGGCCAAAATCTCAATCTTTCCAAATCACCACAGCTTCAGATATAGGTTTAGGAAATAGACCACATATCCTGAGTCAAACATAATTTAATGCCTCTATTGTCTATGAATGAAATATAAATGGTATGTTTGAATATAATATGCTTAGTCTTATCTAACAAATGACTATGACAGCCAATGCTTACAATACTTAAATAAATACACTTGATAGAGTAATAACATACTCCTAGTCTGGCTAGCTCAAATGTTTGTGGGATTTTTATACCACTTCGTAACAAAAATGAAAATCCTAGAAAGTATCAAGATTGAGGAAGATGGAACTCATATTCTTGATGAATTACAAATTCTTGATGCCACCTCTACTTTAATACTAAGTATTATTTTGCAGTTTGTAAGTAATCTATCGTACCTCAAAGATAAAAATATCATACAATCAATTAAAGGGTAAGAGAATGTCAAATTTCCAACATTACAAAAACACTTTCAAAACAAGAGTCATGCAAAGGGGAGATTCAAATTAACCTTTTTGGAAAGAAAAGTTTCTAGTAGGTTTTCTCACACTCTTAGGAGAATGTGTTAGGAATAACATCAAACAAGCCATAGGAAACCTAATACCATACAATCAATTAACCTATGTGAGTTGATTAGTCTAACCCAGAAGAAGGGACTAAAAATTGTCAAGATTGTAAACTCTAAAAACATCTCAAATGGGAGATGAAGAAAACTAGGTAAGAATTAGGATATTTCTATAAAAAAAGTTGAGTTTTCCAATCCAAATTTGTAATACAATGGTCAAGGTTCTCATTCCAAATTAAAGACATGTAAAAAATTGAAAAACCTATTACTTTTCCAAACCTAACCTAAAGAGAGTACTAAAAAAAAATCCAAACCTTCCATAAAAGGAAAACCTATTTCAAAAAATCCAAAAACACCCAATCCAAATCTAAACATGTTATTATTACAAATGTGGCAAGTTTGGTCATATTTCCAAATGCTATGAAATTTCCAAAAAAACAATCATAAGCACTAATTAGAAGATCTTATAGAAAACATGAAGCTTTTATTCAAGATTCTTCTAATAGTGATCTTGAACTTAAGGGCTTACATCTATCTAAAGATGAAAATTCTTTATAGTTTGATTAATTAGTAGAACATAAGACTTCTTATTTAAATGATGACTCAATATAACGTCTGTAAAAATAGGGCCTACAAGTTATATATGTGGTTAAAGTGGGAAAGGATGAGGTTTAAAGTGTTTTAAAGTTTAAGTATTGTAAAAAGGAAAGCTTTCATGCTCGTGAATATTTATTCACATCCGTGAAATGTCATGATAAGGTTTAAACGACAAAGTTTTGGACATGGTGGGAGTGTTTGAGAAGAAAAAGCTTTCAAGCTGATGAATGGTTTAGTAACAGCCATAAAAGGCATTTCATGCCCGTGAACATAGGTTTGTTGGCTATGACCAGCAACACTTTTCTCTTTCCTCTACACGAAATCTTTCTTTAAAACCACTTCCACAACCCCTTTTTCACTTCTGACATACTCCAGAATATCTTAGTCATCTTTCCCAATTTTGAAAATCCTAAACACCATTGTTAAGCTTGGAAGCTTGAGAAACATGGAGGTTTGAGAGAGTTTTTACCTATGTTAAGGTAGAACTCGGGTTTTTAGGTTAGTTTGAGTTTTATTTTATTTTATTTATTTATAGTTATAAGGTTTTAATGAGAACATGTTTGTGATCTTAGGTTTGGCTAAAGGGCAACAGAACACATCACAAAGAGGAAATCAAGCTTGAAGGGATATTTAGGCTCCTTTTTGGTGAAAGGTAGTATATATGGGCATTTAAATTCTTTTTCATACATCTGGTATGTTTTGCTTATTATGAAATGTGAATGAAATGATAAATGGCATGCTATGGTTGATAAATAACATGGTAAAATGGTTTAAGTGTTAAAATGACATATATGGTATGTTGTGATGTAAATGATCCAATAATGTGATTTTAATGACTTAAATGTTGTGAAAACATGTAGTAGACATGATATGTATGTATAAGTATTGATAGGAGTGATTAACACTGGTTAATCTACATGCTTGAATGGCTCAGTTTTGAGTTTGTTGGAAATGCATGATTTACGCCCGTGAACAAGGGTGTCACGACCGTGAATATCGAGCTTTTATGAATTGCATGAACCTAGAATTTCACAGGTTGTATCACAGGTTATGAAAGTGTGATGATATAGTGTCACAACCACGAATAAGTAATTCACACCTATGAGGGTTATGTTTTATTCACGTCATGGTTCACGGGTATGATAACCATGAAATATTCCTTCACGGTCGTGAATAAATAGTTCTCGCTCGTGAAGTTGTTTGAATGTAAAATATGTACAATTGTGATTTATGATTTATTTGATAAATGGATTAATGATATTTATGTATTATTATGAGAATGCATAAATAGGATATGATGCTGGTAATAGCACGTGACAAAGTAATGCTAGAAATAACATGAAATAAATGAACCGAAAAGATAAATGGTTATGAGATAAAATGCCTAATTCTCTTGTCTAGACTTATCATAGGATAAATGGTATAACATTAAGGGAGGAAACAGTACCATAATGAGCTACTTTTATATGAGGACAAGGTGACTCGAGGTTATAAGCTCTTCATCCTGGTTTGGCTTATATGCCATGTTTTACTCAGTCGAGTGGTTTAAGCTCGGATTGTATGAGTACTATTGACTTTGAGAGGCTTGGATGAGCTGATATAGACTGTGAGCAAGGCAGCTTAAGCTCGGATTAGAGTGCTATTGTCTCATGTCCGCATCTAGATAGTCAAGCTTAGAAAGACTTGAGTGGTAAATATATTAAATTGTTTGTAATGCTAATATTGTAATGGTCACTAATTAGAGTATAGTTAGAATAAGTGTATGATATGCATATAAACTATATAATTGACATTAGAGATTAAAATAAATTGAGTAAATTATTAAATAAGAAATAAAAATGAACTAAATAGATTGATGAAGTTAATTTGGTTAGATATATCATAATGAAATTACAGTTTAATATAAGCTAGTGGAATTCAGTACGTGTAAAAATAAATAAATAAATAAATAAACACAATAGAATAAGTTAAAAAGAAAAAAGAAAAGAGAATAGGGGGGCCCGAATTTGGTTTTATGGGAGGGGGGAGTGTATTTGAGTTAATGGCATTTATTACCATATTAAATATCTCCATTCTTCTTTTTCTTCTTCTTACTCAAACCACCAGTCTCCATTTCTTCATCATTTCCTTCATGATTTTCAAGAATTTTACTCCAAATAGATTTGTTCTTGGTAAGTAATTCTCTCTCAATTATTCTTGTATTTTTAGAGTATTAGGACTATATAGTATCAGTCTTTTATACTATATTTTTGAGGGAGTTATCAATCAAATTTGAAGAAGTATAAAACATAAAAATTGTTCATATATGTGTTTTTTATATGTCTGGCAAAGTTTATAAAATTATTTTGGGTACAGAAAGAAATAAAATTGTTTGGGTGAAACTGGTTTAGGGAGACGTGTCAACAGAATAACCTACGGTTTTTGTTTAATTTGATCATCTTAATGGCTGAATCTAAGGTTTTTTTAAACATAAAAGTTATCGATCTATGTGTTATTTATGTATATGACAAATTTCGTATCAATATTTCTGGCATAGGTTGATTTATAGTGAAATAAAGTATAGCTATTCCTTGATTGAGTTATGTTCTGGTACCTGTGCAGCTCCAGTAAATTCTTATTACTCTTTGAGCTTCTTAAACATCGAATTAGCCAAATTTCAAAACATAAAAGTTTTATTTCTATGTCTTATCTAAGTTCCTGTAAAAGTATCACCTTAAAATTTGATTTATGGTGTGAGTTATGAGCTGAACAATTGACCTGGTCGGGTTGGTACTCCATGCTGAACCAGTTATAGATTACCTAGTGTTTGAGGGTCTTAGAAACAGAATTTCAAAAAGTGGTAAACACGAAAAATATTCACAATTACCTTTTATAAATGTGTAGAAATGTTAGTAATCAACAAAGCTACACATTGAAAGATATGAGGTTTTAAATATGGTACCTGAAACTACCTAGGGGACAACAAACAGAGCAATATATATAATTACACTAAATATTTTGTAATGATTCAAAAATTCTAAAATTTTAGTATGTTTTAGTCTTATATGTTAAATTTAATTATTAATAGGAATCATATTAACTGGATAAGTGTATAAAATGTTATAGAGCCAATAGTCGTAAGAGGTCATGTTCCAACTTAAAAACAATTAAAATTAATTATAGTAATTTATTTAAACTATATAAAAAATGAGTATTTTAACAAATTATTAACTATCATATTTTCAAATTAGGCTATCAACAAGAGGGAGAACAACAAAATTGAACAAACTCTGAGTTTAAATTTTGGAAAAGAAAATAACACTATCGAGGTTTGTACATATATGTATTCTGTTTTGTCCTTATGCATGATTGTGTGTGTATGACATGAATTATGTGTCACAATGATGAAATAATATATTATGGCATGTTTTAAAATTATAGAAATGTTATTGACTATGAACTTAACATTATGCTAATATTTGATAAAATATCATGCTATTACATGGTTTTGAAATAAATTGTGAGTATATGATTATGTTAATATGAAATGAGTATTGGTTATAGAAACAAGTAATTAATGGTGTTAATTGCTCATTTATCTACCTGAGGACTGACATAGGATAGATGGTGCATCATTATGAGGAAGTTATGGTATCGATATGGATATGATTTAGGGACAGAGTGGCTTAAGCTTTCGGAGTGCTCCTGATCTTGATTACACACGGATGACATGATTTTATTTTATCAATGTGGCTTAAGCTTCGGGAGCGCCCTTGACTCGAGATTATGGTGAGTAAAGTGGCTTAAGCTTTGGGAGTGCCCTTATTTTACACCCCGTATCCGGCGAGTCCAGGAACGAGATTTGGGCTAATACTAATTAAAGACTATGGAATGAAATGTGGAAAATTTATAATTGACATAAGTGACAAAACATGAAATGCTTACATGAGGTAGTGAGAATTTAATGATTGAATATGGTTATTATGTTTATACTGTTATGTGATGTGGTCATTTCTTTTATATGAAAAATATGCAATACAAATTCAGTGTGTCATGATTTATTTGAGACATGCATTTGTGTGACTGCTTGGGAAAAACTTAATGCCTATATGTACCACTAAGCTAGAGATAACTTAGCGTGGATTCTTCTCACGCAGGAATTGAAACTGTAGATGGTAGAAAGTGAAGTTGGTCAAGAAGGAAATCTAACCTCATATCAGAAGAGGCACAAAAGACTTAGTTAGAGGGTTGATTACTAATTACTTTTCTTTTTGATTTTGACCAGACATATGGGTTTTGGTAGACATGTCATGTATTTGGTTTAGGAGAATATCTTATATTTTGATATTATATTGTAAGTAGTCATGTGTGAGGCTGATACGCCATAAATGATCAACTATATAACTTAATCAACTACCATAAATATATGTGATATGGTGATATATACATTTATATGTATATATTGATAATTAGAATGATAAGCCAAATCCAATATAAATAAATGAATTATTTTAATTTAAACGATAGCAAAACTTAGTTAGACAGATTTATCGTGTTAAGCTTGTGCCGTCTTTGTTATATATATGGAATTATCCCTAATATATAAGTCAGGCATCACAAATATGAGGTAATATGATATGGTATTATGTATGAGATATATGTATTTGCGTACCATATACATGGATGAGTTATATGACATCTGTGGTATTGATAGATATGTAAACTTGCATTGAGGTATGAAATAGCTAGAATGTATGATTTTAGGAATGGTCATAAGGTGAATTGCAAGACATGTTATGACATGAGTTAAATGTAGAATTTTTATGCACATATTATCACTAAACATTAGTTTGCTTAGTGTGTGGATTTTTTTGCACACAGATTCAGAGCCGATAGTTAGGAGTTGACTAAAAGAGCAATAAGACATTAGAGTTTGGTTAAAGAGCACTCAGTTGGGGTGTGTACATTCATGGCATTATGTATTTTGTTTATGTCATGGAAAATTTTGGGGTTTTTATGTCTTTTATATTTTAAGAATATGTAATAGTATTTAAACGATGTATTAATATGGGGGTTATGAAGCCAAAAATATATTTATATGTTGTTTATTCGATCAGTTGGCTCAAGGTTTTATATCTTATGGAATTTATGCATTAATTGCATTATGATATTTAAACAGGTTTTAAAAGTGAAAGTTTTAATTTAATGAGTTTTATGCAAAACAATATTATGGCACCCATCGGTACAGTTGGTGAGGGTTTTTCAGTTGCATAAGTGGGTTTTACCCTCAAATTGTCTTAACGTTCTAAACAAGTATCAGAAATCCATCTTTGAAATCTTAGAGCAAATACAGAATCCCAAACTCCAACAAGAACTTTTAGAAAAACTTATCAAGTCTTTTAGAAAAAAACTGTTAAACCTCTTTAAAGACTCCAAAGTCTTCTTTGGTTCCTTTAAAACACTATAACCTTACTGCAATTCTTCGAAAATAAACAAAATCCAAATCACCTCTTACAAACATTCAAACCTTATAATAGAAAATGAAACAAGTCAAGTCCCAACTCAAAAAGTTAAAGGTTTGGAAAAACTAGGCCTCTCAAATCCCCAAAAAATCTTTTTCTCTCTAGTAAGTCTCCTAAAAGTGATCACACCTTAAATGATGAAAAAATAGATTGGATAGAGAACATGGAATACGTTCTTGAAGATTTTTTGTTTATTCTTCAAAAAATAACTTCTTGAAGATATATAATTCAAAATTTTCTTATTTTTTAAATGATTTAAAATTAATACAATTATTTTATTTGATGCTGGTTCAGATTTAAACTATAACAAATAAGGTATTATTCCAAAATATTTTCAAAAATATTCCAAACAAACTTTAGATGTTACAAATAATGCAAATTTTCTAATTAGATTTAAAACTAAAGCATCAATTGTAAACAAAAAAAAATTCTATAAAAAATATATTTTTTATTAAAAGAAATTAATCATGGTATCATTGTAGGGACTTCTTTCATTAATATAATTACCCCCATATTTTTTCAATTATGATAATAGAATTAAAAATTAAAAATTTATTTTCTTCTTTATCCAAAAACCAAAAACGAGAAATCTTAATAATTTAAAAGCTAATTTGGTTTTTGAAAATAAGATTAATTATTTAGTAAAAGGAAATAAAAAAACATTTGAATTTTTTAAAGCAAGATATTTTTGTTTGAAGATTAAAGAGCAACTTGAAAATAAATTTGTAAAATGAAAGATTGAGTATTTTCAAAAAACAAATTAAAAATAAAATTTGTGCAAATCTTCCAAATGTTTTTAGAATTAAAAAAACACGTGCTAGATTTACCATATGAAAATGATTTTTTGAAAAACAAATTCCAACAAAAGCAAAACCTATCCAAATGAATCATGAACTTGAAGAATATTGTAGAAAAGCAATACATGATCTTGAATCTAAAAGTCTTTTCCAAAAGTCTAGATCATCTTGGAGTTATGTTGCTTTCTATGTCAATAAGAATTTTGAGATGGAAAGAGGAACTACTTAACTTGTGCTAAACTGCAAACCCTTTAATAATGTTTTGAAGTGGATTCAGTATCCTATCGTAAATAAAAAGATTTACTCTAAAAACTCCATTCTATAAATATTTTTTCCAAATTTGATATGAAATATGGTTTCTAATAGGTTTAAATTCATCCAAAAGATATATATATATATATATATATATATATATATATATATATATATATATATATATAACTATTTTTTACAATCACATTTGGACAATATGAGTGGAAAATTATGCCATTTGATTTTAAAAAATGCCCCTTTATAATTCCAAAGAATTATGAATGATATTTTTAATCATTATTCCAAATTCCATGTTGTTTATATTGATGATATTTTAATGTCTTTAAAATCAATAGAACAACATTTAAAACACCTTAAAATCTTTTTCTACATCATTAAGAAAAATAGTTTAATTGTTTCCAAATCAAATATTTCTCTTTTTCAAACAAAAATTCATTTTTGGTCATTATATTTCCAAGGGAACAATTATTTCGTTTAAAAGATCTTCACAATTTGCAAATAAGTTTCTTGATCAGATTCTTAATAAGAATCAACTCCAAATATTTTTAGGAAGTCTAAATTATGTGTTAGATTTTTGTTTACATATTAACCTCTAGAAAAATCCTTGCATGGTAGTTTAAAAAGGAAACCATTTCCTTGGTTTGAAGAATGTATTAAAATAGTTCAACAAATTAAGAAACAGTTTCAAAGTATTCCATGTTTACATATAATAGACCATTCAGTTCCAAAAATAGTTGAAATTGATGCATCTAAATTAGGATACGCTAATATCTTAAAATGCATTGAACATGGAAAAGAAAAAACGGTTCAATATGCATCTGCACATTAGAATGATTGTCATAAAAATTATTTTACAATAAAAAGAAGTTATTTCCATAATTTTATGCATCATAAAATTCCAATGTGATTTATTAAATAATTGTTTTTTACTTATAATTGATTGCAAATCAACAAAGAAATTTTGCAAAAAGATGTTCAAAATCTTGCATCAAAACAGATTTTTGCACAATAGCAAGCTAATATAAATAATTTTTTATTTTGATATTGAATATATAAAAGGAGATACAATTTTCGTTCCTAATTTTTTGAACCAAAGAGTTTCTCGAAAATAGGTGAGCAAAATGGTATGGCAAAATAAAAAATAAAGGAAAGGAGGACCAAAAAGATGAATATCCAAATTCACTAAAATTTTCCTTTGCAAAATCCATTAATTAGGTCATGGATCGACTTAATAAAATAATATTTGCAAAATCCATTAATTAAGTCATAGATCGACTTAATGAAATAATAAGTAGGAGAACTTCATATTCAAATGAAGACCAATCAAAATTGGATCAATCCAAAGCTCAGTAGCTCTAAATTCAAGAATGGGTCAAGGCATTCACAAAGTCTCCTAAACTCATTTAAGCCCTCTAAAATCATTTCTAAAAAGTTGAAAGCCTAGCTCAACCAAGCTGGAATAAAAACAGTCCAGAATCCTCAAAATCACAACCATCCAAATTAGTAGATAAACAAGCTCAATTGTCTAAAATTGAAATAAGCCAATTTTAACAAGATCCATAGGATACATAAAATCTTTTGGATTAAGTCCAAAGCCAAACAAATATTCTTCCTGTCCCTATTTTTCAAAAATCTAAGAAAGGAGAATCTTTTTCTTCAAAATAGATCATTTCTCAAAATTATTCTAAAATAGTTGTTTCTTCAAAATTTTCAAATTCTCAAGAAGTTGTTATAATCCAAATTACATTCTTCAAAATATTTTGAAAAAAATATAGTTTTCAAAATATTGTTACAATAAAAAATATTTTTATAATATAAGTCCTTATAAGGAAGCTTCCAAACTGTTTCATGAACAATGACATGCATGAACAATAATATTTTTATTTTTTTTATTTTATTTGTTAATTTTTTTATGAACTATCAGTTTTTATTTTTTGACACAGGAACTGTTTTTTTTATTTTTACTATTGTATAGAACCCAAATATTTTTTTAAATTACGGTATCAAATTTTATTTTGAGTGAACTGTGGGTGAACAGTATGTGAACAGTATGATCGCCACTTTGTAAGTGGCAATCATACAATAACCTATATCGCCAATATAACTGACGACCATGTGTCTCTTACAATCCATCCACCTCCATATGGCAAAAAACACATAGATTGGTAAATTTGTTTGATTTTGGTATATATGGCTAAATATTTTTTTTCACTTATTTAAGTCAAATCTCCCTATTTGCCATTTTTCAAAAAGAAGACAACAACTTTCCAAGATCATACAAGATAAGCATCAACCCATCTGCCACTCTAAAAGAAGCATGTGAAGTTACTATAAAGACCTGTGAAGACACAGGCGTTGGTGAAGTCACAATATCCAAAATAGCCTATAAAAGGAAGACATTCTTCCTAAAAAAGAAAGACTTTTCATTTAATAATTTCTCACTTAGAGAAAATCCATCCCCTCTTTCTTTGTATCTCTTTTAATATTATTGTAACTCTTTTTCAAATATTCTGTAATTATTATATTTAATTTCCTGAATTGTAAGTATATTTTCCAAATATATATATTTTATGCAATAAATTCTATTCGATTCTTTTTGTATTCACCTAATCTCATGCACGACTACCCTTTGTATTTATGGGAGTTACGCTAAAGTAAAAAATTTCAGCCTAAACTATATATAGACATTTTGGAATTTTAATATAAAAGCCTCGAAATCAAATTCTTCTTTTTCCAAATTTTAAGAAAGAAATTAAAAAAAAGTCACTGTCACTTTCTTGATCGAGGTCTAATGTCAGAAAATAAAAATTAAAACTTAAAATAAAGCACTTACATATATTAGAAAGTGTAGTATATATATTCTTGGCCTTCTTTCTATCATGGAGACATGCAGTAGTCACGTGTCATTAGAATTCCGTGCCTCAAAAATTCTTCTTAATCCTATTTTCTCTACAATTTATACTTCGAAAAGGGCACTTCTTACTTTGAAGTAAAAATATACCAAATGTTAATACCTACCCATTTTAGGAATTTAATTTAATTGCCCATAAAAGAAAAATGAATATTTTTCATTAAAAAAAAAGAGAGTTTAAAAGAAACTGTATGGAAAATTCCAAAAAAAAAAGAAATGATGAGGTGGGTTGGTGGAAGGTGTGGGAGAGAGGTAGGGTTGTCTTGTTTTTGAATCCAAAGAGTAGAAGAGGCCAAAAAGGATGATGATAAAGATAGCAATTTCTCGTTTTAGGGTTTTAGGGATGTTTTTCTTCCATTTTTGAACACGTCATCGCTATCACTACGCTACAGAAACTATTACAAACTCTTGATTTGAGAGAGAAAGAGATGTATTTTCATTGTGTTATAGATGACATGTCTGATTAGTTATTTGCCACATGACTCTGATAACATACATACATAGACACAGACCAAAGTAGAGAGATGTTTTAATCTTTGTAGTTTTCTCATGCTATCTCACAAATGGCAAATTTGTTCATTCCTCCATCACTCACATGCCTATTGAGTGAAGAAACCCCCAATATCCTTTCTTCTTTAATTTCAAAATCAATATTAGCTGTCTGATCAACTATACAATCATCACAAGTATGAGGTTTCCTTTTTAATTCGGAGAATGATGTATATGTAAAAAATTCATTTCTAATTAATAAATTTTAGTTTAATGGGATTCATCTAATAATTAAAATTATATCAAAGTTGCATGGAGCTTTTAAGATATGGGTCAAAAATATATTGGCTTCTATACAATAAAGTTCAATCCAATTGAACCTCCACACTAACGCTCAGTCCAAATGACTTTCATATTAAAATTTTAGAGTGCAAAATGATCCAAAATTAAGGGATTAATATGGGGCCAATAGAACGTATATTTTACTATTGAGATATAAAATGACTCGAAATTTCAATAAACAAAAATCAATTGAAGTGAGTTTTAGAATAGAAATCAATATATAGTTTGACCTATCTTAAAAAAACTATTTACATCTTTACCTTTAAAATTATAAAGTCTCGAATTTGAATCCCTTTTAACTCCCATAAAAAATGAAAAACTATCCATTTAATTATCATTTTGCAAAACTCTCATGACTCATCATCATTAATATTCTTAATTATAATTCTCATATGATCTATTTAAACGATTATATACTTTTTTCCTAACTTGTTTGCTAAACATTATAACATCTAGATTTTGTATGTTCATATTTTTCAATCTAATTGTGACCATTCAATTGGTTGACTTGTATGCAGAAAATTTGAGATTGTTCTCAAGTCATAAGCATAATAATTAAGTAGGCAAAAATCTTGAATTTGTGGCCATAATTTAGGGTGAGGAAACTGTTCTAAATAGTTGAAGAGTGGGGCCAGATTATGTATATTGAAGGTGAGGAGCACCATATAGATCCTCTCAATGGGTCATGAGCTTCTCGCAGGTGAAAAAAAAAAAAAAGACAGTTTACATATAACAACACAACGCACAAGTTATCAGTCCCAAACAAAAGCTTTTCTCCTAGTGGAGTCCTTTCACGTTACTCACGCAACTTCATGCTCTATTTTTCAGTTTCTTACAAAATCCGCGATCTCTCTCTTCCTCTTCCCTCTACCTTTGGAACGTCAAAACTCACTCTAATCACCATGTTTATGTTCCTTAAAATGATTATATATATATAAGCTATAGTTCTAAGAAAAGGATATGCAAACTAACACACAATGATTGAATAGCTAGCTTTTGAAATGAGCATATAACTTTAGTGAACTTGTAGTTTGCGAATATTGTAGCTCTATGTAGTTTGCGAATATTGTGGCTTTATGTTCTTTTGAGAGAAGGAGAGAGATTTGGTAAGAAAAAAAAGCATCAACAATATTCGAAGAGATTGCTTTTTCCCACCCTTTTTAGGGGTAATAGGGCAAAGGAGTTGGTGCCCAGAGAATGTGGCTTTGGATTGATATATGGAACATTGAACTAGAGAAAAGAAAAACATGGTCATGGAACAAGAAGTTTAGCTTCCATCGTAGAACATTAGCTTTCTGTGATGATATTGGCAAAAAGAAAAGTTAAAATGGACAAAGAGGTTACTAAGAAACGTGTGTGTATGAAACATAAGTGGTAATTAAGATTGCATTAGTACCATTTTTTTTATTAATAACAAAAGCAAATAACTATAAACTACAATTTTCTTTTAATTAGACCCTATCATAAATAGACCAAATCAACAAAAAAATTCTTCTATAAATTCTTTTAATTATATGACATTAACTTATTAGTTTGATTTACATAAATGTGGTCTAAATAAGTATTTTTCTATAGGCTAATTCCATGAATGTTGCTTTTAAAATTATAAAACTATAAATGTGATTAAACCTTATGAATAAATTGTCTTATATAGACAGTTTTACTAATAATTGAATAAAGATTTGCATGGACGTACATGATTAAAGACACTAATCAACTTATAATATATAGAGGAAAGAATGGGAGAAGTTCATTAATTATTAATCTATGTTTTTTGTTAAGGAAAGTGGGGTCCTGCTTTATAATTTTCTTCTTCTTCTTTTTTTTTTTTTTTGTTTTTTGAAGCTTTCTGTCTCTCAATGGTCATAAAACAGAACCACAATGGGATGCTCGCTCAGTGGTAGCAATGTAACAAAGCTAGAAGAGGGAAGAGGCTCACTCTCCAACACTCTAAAAAGCTAAATAAAAAACTTTTTTTTTTTTTTTTTTGCTTTCTATCTCTCTTCCACACATTCATTCAAATGTTGACAGTCTTTCATTCAATACACTTTCAAACCACCACTTTTTCAGACATCACCAAATCACACCACACTGCAACTAATTATTACGAAGAGCCTAAGCACTAACAGATAAAAAATAGAGTGATCAGAGAGAGAGATATGTAGCAAGAAAGCAGCAGCGTATAGGGGTAGGCCTACTGATATATGTATATATATATATATATATATATATATGTTAAGCAGCTTCTGATACTGTAAGTGAAACATAATTTATATAATGTCGTTATTTCACAGATTGGCATTTTATTTGTTCAGTAGATATGTAGCCTGAGAGAGAGAGAGAGAGAGAGATCCAGTTTCCCTCATGTATGAAGAGAGATTTCTTCCAAGAGACATACAAACATATACTGAGATAGTATGAGTTCTAGACAATGACTCAACATAAAACAAATCAAGGATATGGCATTAAATCCCATTTAATAACAGTCAAAAATCCATCACGGATCCCGAAGTTATTGACAATATCAAATTCTTCAATCAGATTAATATATGTTCTATCTACAATTTCATAATTTAATTATTTTTTTATCAAGATGTTTGAAATTTCTGTTGAAATTTTAAAAAAATTAATTGAAATTTTTTGATTTAATTTATCACTTTTGTTTGAAATTTCTGTTGGGTTGCCAATTTTTTTATTTTGATAATTTCTGCCAAAAAAAAAAGATTGAAATTTTTTTATTTAATTGATCAATTTTTTAAATTCCATTATGAATTATTTTTTTAAAAAATATTTATTTATTATTTCTTTTTAAAAATAGTTTTCAAAAACTATAAAAATTAAAATTAAAAATTTTCTTTCTACAAGCTTTTTTTTTTTTTCCCATAGTCATACTATATAGAGACAAAAGTATTATATATATCCACTTCTTTCATTTTTCATCTAAATCTGGCAACCCTTTTATTCTCTTTTATAAATTATGCAAATAAATTGGAAGCAATAGCAAGAACAAGAACTAGGAGCTATTTAAATTGTTCAAAATTTTACTAAATAGAAGTAAAAAAAAAAAATTACTTTCTTACTTCTTTTAATTTCCTCCCAACTCTTACAAGTTGATGATATGCACCAAACTAATAATAAATTAATTGAAGAAACACAGCAAACATTATACCCTAAATGAGTATAATCAGATAATATTTTCATTTCTCTACAGAAATTTTCCATTTTTTTAAGGTCTCTACCTCCATTAATGTTGATCTGGGTCTAGGGCAAACCATTATATTGATGCATATGATCACCCCATGCTTGAATTCCACTGTTCCAGTTGCTAGCTGCTGCGTTATCGTTGCCATTCCTGTTACTATTGGCTGCAGTTAGATTCAGTCGCCTGTATGAATTCCCAAAGAACCACTCGGTTGCTCTATCACCTCCATTTACAACTTGCTTTCTTGAATCAGCTACACCAGTAGCTACTTCTGGCTTTGAGATTTCAAGATTTTGAAATAAAATGGGTTGATGCTTCTGTACTGGCTGCTGGTTTTCGATGGGGACTGAAGAGACACTGCTATCAGCTCTCTGATCATCTCCCTCGAAGAGCATAGCTAATCGCTGCTGCTGCAACTTCCAGTGCAAATCTTGGTTTATAGAGCTCAAAGACTCAATTGAAGATGCTAGACTCGTAGCAACGTTCATCGAACCACAACCTATGTCTTGAATTGCACCGTTGTTATTATACCCACTTGGAACTGAAGAAAGTGGATAATTGAATCCCATCAAAGAACCAGCTGCTGGGGAGCTCTCAGATGGATCGAGGCTGAAACAAGGACTAGTGACACTAGCAGCCACTGCAGAAACATCCCCAAATGGAAAGAACTGATTATACAGGCTACTAGATGAAGGGTTTAGCCTGGGAAATGACAACCCACCAAGATTAAAATCCATGGCTGGTGAAAGACCATGAAAGAATTTAAATCCACCCATGTCCGATGACCCACTGGAGTCTTTAGAGTTACCGGAAAGTCTCGAAGATGATTTCATCTTCTTGTTTTTCCGGCAGCTACCACCGATGGGGACGTTGCGCAAGGCTCCACCTTTAGTCCAGTATCTTCTACAAGTCTTACAAAAATGCCTAGGTTGAGTTAGACTGTAATTGTTGTAGTAGCAGAATTTGGTGTTGGGGGAGTCGCATCTCGGGCACTTCAAGGCTTGATCTTGCGGCCTTGAGGCTGCCGTTTTGCGGTTGCCGGAGCTTTGGTTATCTTCTTTGGAAGCTGGCTTTGGCTCAAGATTATTGGGAGACATGATGGAGAGGGAGAGAGAAGAAGAAATTAATGGTGGGGTTCAATTAATGGATTGCTAATTTGCAGGGGCCTACTGATCAATTGAATGGAATCATGCATTGGGAAGAAGAGGATGTTGATGGGGTCTTGTGATAGTCATCAAGAAGAGAAGGTAAATAAATTTGTATGTAAGGAGATGGGTATTGTATAGAGGTTAGATCTGGTTGAATAAATAAGGTTAGATCAAAGAGAGATACATCTTACACAAAAGTGTGCGTGTGTGTATATATATATATATATATATATCTGCCTCTGTGTGTGTGTGTTCGTCAGGGCATGGATGGAAAAAATAGAGTTGTTTATTTTTTAGACAAATTTTTATATTAAAGGGTTATTATATTGATAAATATTATTCTTAGATAAAATGTAAATATAAATAAATATAAAATTTAGGTAAATTGTAATTTATAATTTATTTCGATTTATTCCTTTCCTAAAACGTTTTAAATAATAAAACAATTATTAAGATAGCATCTTTTATAATAATTTTCAAATTTAATTTTAATATATATATATATATATATAACACATACATTATATTTATAATT
Source organism: Triadica sebifera (assembly GCA_023653625.1). Classification (NCBI taxonomy): domain Eukaryota; kingdom Viridiplantae; phylum Streptophyta; class Magnoliopsida; order Malpighiales; family Euphorbiaceae; genus Triadica; species Triadica sebifera. The sequence goes on from CM042894.1 coordinate 22,139,417, forward strand.
TTTTGACAATAACTTTATTTTTATTTAATGATAGAAAATTTATTTAGTATTTTAAAATTTTATTAAAACTTAATTCTATTAATTATTTTTAATTTTTATCAGTTTCAAAAGTTTAGAGTTATAAGTATTTAGTATTTTATTATATTTCAATTTATAATTAAATATGAGAACTATAAATAGAGATTGTGTAGCCTTAATAATTTATTTAATTATAATGATAGGGAAGTTCTATGGTCTTAAGTTTATCCTAATTCATGCATTTTCTTATCTATTTGATAGAAAATATAATATCTTAATTTGTTATTATCTTTGTGTTAGACATCAAATCAATTTTAGTTTAAGTTTGAAATCGATAAACATGCAGATTGTTGGTTAAAAAACAATAAATAATGTAGACGTTATTTTGATCTTACAATTATTTTTTTTAAAGAAGTTGCTATAATATAATAATAATGTTTTTGAATCAAGTTGCTAAATTATATAAATTCTGATTGTTTTTCTTTGGGTCCATTACTTTTAATTATTCACGTCATTTATTGGAATATTTTGTGATATTACTTACTAAATAATCTCACTTTAAAGAATTGAAGAATAAGAACAATTTGCAATCACGAAATGTAAATTCCCGATTGCCAGATAATTGTGGTCGCGATAGAGATTGCAAACCGTATTATTTCTTTGATGCATTTGAAGCATTGAAGAGCATGATTGTGCTTTGTTAAATGCATTTGCGAAAAGAAAATTCATAGGTAGCATCTTGGTTGCGATGTACACTGCAAACCACACTGTTTTTCAATGTTAATTGTCACAACATGCAGCTCACTTTCATTTTTAAAACTGGTTCGGACTCACTGGTTAAACTGGAAACAAAACTCTAAACTAGGTTGATTCGCACTGTAGACCCACATATGTATCTAACTGATGAAGGAATCAACTGATATATCAGTTGAATTGGATCAAATAGTTGGAAATTTACGAAAAAGTTGTTGCGATAGAGATTGCAAACCACATTGTTTCTTTGATGCATTTGAAACATTGAAGAGCATGATCTTACTCTGTTAAGTACAGTTGCGAAAAGAAATTCATAGGCAACATGGCGGTTGCGATGTACATCGTGAACCACACTATTTTTCAAGGTTATTTGTCACAACATACAACTCACCTTTGTTGTTAAAACTGATCCAGACTGGTTAAATCAGAAACAAGACTCTAAATCAGGTTAACTCGCATTGTAGACCTGTGTATGTATCTAACTAGTGGAATAATTGGCTGACCTGTCGGTTGAATTGGATCAAATGGACTTAGAAGATTGTAAAAAATATTGGTTGAACTAGATCAAACGGTTGGAAATTTGTGAAAAAATGTTGGTTGAATTGGTGCATGTGAAAATATTTTATTCAAATTATAATAAATTTTTAATCTTATAAACTATTTAATATTAGACATATATAATTAATAATGTGGAGTTTAATTATTTAAGTTTTCATTATCAATATATGTTATGGAAAAGTTTTTATTGATTCTATAGAAAATTTTTTAATTGAAAAATGAATGCATGTTACAATAAAATTCTTTTAAAAAAATTATTATCTATTTCAATTTTAAAAATAAAATATATTAAATAAAATAATTATATTGTTTATTAAAATAATAAATATTAGAAAATAGATATTATTATTATTATTATTATTATTATTATTATTATTATTATTATTATTATTATTATTATTATTATTGAAGATGATTTTGCATTAATTTGAATATGAATATTACTTGTCAATACATGGTTATATATTAATTTTAATTTACTCACATTATTCAAGAAACTTATGTAACTAGTTGAATTTAATCATTTATATTTTTATTATTAATATATATTATGATAAAATTTTCATATAAATTATGTTTAAAGCTATTTTAATTAATATATGAGTGCATGTCACAATATAAATTCTTATTATCTATTTAAATTTTTTAATTATTTAAAAATTAAAAAATATATGAATAAATCAAATTTATTATTTATTAGAGTAATAAATATAAAGTATAAATGTTATTATATTTGAGAAATTTTTTTAGTATAGTTATTTATTAATTTGAATTATAAATATTATCTTAAACATACTATTATGTTGGCCAGGTAATGAACCGAGAAGGAGGGTTGAATTGGATATTAAAAATTCTTGACTTTGAAGTACGAAATTAAAAGTTAAGTAGAATAGAGATAGGAAAATATCACACAAGAAATTTATAGAAGTTCGGGTGTTAACAAACCCTACTCCTCTCCTCAATCTCAATTGGGAGTTTCACAAACACACTAATTGTTACAATGAAATTTACAAACTCATTCCCAACTATGGTGTTTCTATCAATGGATCACACATAACCTAGAAATCCCTTATGTTTTAATGACTCACAAAATAAACCAATTCCTTGTGTTTTATGACTCACAGAAATAATCCTTACAAGTGTTCTACTCTTAACCCAATATACCAAAACTCACTCGAGTAGTATTTTACAAAGAGAAACACTCACAAATCTATAACGCTCATAAATTATAAGCAAAATTTTTTTTATAGAGAATTAAAGTTTTGTTGAAAGTAATTAATACACAAATAGCTACAACAAAATTTTGATTCGAAGTAATTGTTATTCTCTTGTTCTGGATTCATAAATGACTTGCATTTATACTTCATTGGCGAATTATAGCCATTTGGTTGCATTTAATGCAAAAATAGCCGTTGTATCAACTCTTAATTTCGTGCCTGATATGTTTCTCTTTCCTCATTCATGGTCATGAATATGTGTGTCACGGTCGTGAATGTTCTTCTAGGCCGTGGTTCAAGTGGCGACTCTAGTCGTGAAGCATTCTGGAAGGAATTAAAGTGTTTGATCACGGGCGTGACATTATTCTTTCACGGGTGTGAATATCCTTCTAATCCGTGGTCCAAGTGATGATTCTGGCCGTGAAGCTCTCTGGAGGAATTTGACATGTTTTCTCACGAGCGTAACTATCTTTTACGGGCGTGACTGATATGATCATTCACGGTTGCTATGATTCTTCATGGTCGTGAACTTTGAATATTGGATAGTTGACACTAAGCTACATTACGGGCATGACATAAACAGTCACGGGCGTGAACATACTATTTCTTCATTTTTTGTCTTTCAAAGTTAGTCTTCCATTCTTACATCATATTTCATATCCTGTTTAATAAACTTAGAACACAAAGTATGTTAAATAAATTATTACTATTTTATTTGTTAGCATCAAAATGACAGAAAATACCCCTCAAGGTTCAACATATTATGTATGAAATATGTCTAGTATAAGCAGTTTTTACATTTTTCTATGCATAAAATATTTTACCTAACTGATTCAATCCTAATTGAACCTCTAACTTTTGACTCACTATCTTTGTGGCTGCCATTAAACTCAAGTTTGTTTTGATTTTTCTAGAGGAATTTTCCATTAAACTTAGCGAACAATAAACTAGGGGAAAATTTCCTTAAAGAAAGTGTTCATACATGATTAAAAAAAATTTATTAAACCTTCATTGTTCTCTTTTTTTTTTTCTAACAATCTTAAGAAAATTTGAACTTGAGAATGGAGGTTGCGAATTCAAAGTTAGTCTTCAACATGTCACGTTTGCTAATTTAGGCCTTAATTAGACGTGTCATTAAAATCAATGTACCAGACCAACTGGAGTATAAATTCAGAAGTAAGCAAAAAATTAGGAAATAAATAAGAAAATAAATGATGGAAACAAGAAATAGTGTCTAGTTTGGGGAAAAGGTATGGAATATAGTGAGAGACTTAATTATAAAAGATAAAATGTTTTGGGGCAAAAATGTATAAATAGCAAAATCAGGTATTAGCACGAAGAGCACAGATTTTTAGCCTCTCAATGCCACCAACAATAGGTGAAAATATCGTTTCATATTTATCCTTTAATTACTCTAAGCTAGATAAAAATCAAGGTTTAAGCCAAAAGTGGGACCCAATTAATGACTATAGAATTATCTCCCTATTTCTCCATTTTAAGCTCTTTAAGTGTGAGTTTTGGCTAGATGAGGTTGTCTTTCTCAAGCCTGTGATATTAGTCGATGGGATTAGAGTGGATCCAGGCAAGGTCGAGGCGATCTGGATTGGAAACCCCCGTGAAATGTGACCAAAGTTAGGAGTTTTCTCAATTTAACAGGATACCACATAAGGTTTGTCAAGGGTTTTTCTATGATTGTTTCTCCATTGACTAAGTTGTTGCAGAAAGATGTCGAGTTTGAATGGATAGACAAGAGCTAAAACATTTTTTTATCAATTTAAGAGTCTTTTGACATAAGCTCCAGTGTTGACATAGCTGATTTAGGGCAAGGAATATGTTGTTTACAGTGACACATCACACAATAGATTAGGTTGTGTTAATACAAGAAGGAAAAGTTGTCATCTATGCCACCAAACAGTTAAAGCCTCATGAGAAGAACTACATGACAGATGATATAGAATTGGCGGTGATTGTCTTTGCAGTTAAGATATGGTGTCATTATCTATATGGAGAGAAGTGTTACATCTAAATGGATCACAAGAGTTTGAAGTATCTTCCTACATAGCGGGATTTGAATTTAAGGCAGAGAAGATGTTAGAGTTGATAAAGGATTACAACTGTGTGACTGATTATCATCTAGGAAAGGCCAATGTGGTGGCTAATGTGCTCTGTAGGAAACTTTGGTAGAGTTGCACATTTGACCAACTTTGGGTCAAGAGATTAGAGATGCACATATGCTTGATGGAAAGCTAGTGGAATTGGTTGTTTCGTTCTCCAAGGGGGAGAGACTTGATTTCTCAGTTGAGCCATATGGTAGTTTACACTACTAGGTCAGGTTATGTATGCCAGATATCTCAGAGTTAAGATAAAAGATTAAGAGAGAGGCCCATGAGATGAGATTTGAAATGCACCCAGGTAGTAATAAGATATATTAGAGCTTGAAAGGGTTGTATTGGTGGTTAAGGATGAGGAAAGACATCACAGAGCTCATAACTAGATATCTTACATGTCAACAAGTAAATGCTAAACATCAGGTACCTTCAGATTTGTTGTAGCCAATCACGATTCCGAAATGCAAATGGGAGAGAATCATTATGGACTTTGTGATTTGATTGCCTTTAACTTCAAGGAAGTACGATGTTGTATGGGTGATCATGGATATGTTAACGAAGTTGGTTCATTTTTTACCTATTCAGAGAGACTATCCTTTAAACCGATTGGAAAATTTATATGTGAGTGAGATAGTGCACCTTCATGGAGTTCTAGTCTCCATCATTTTGGATCAAGATCTGTGGTTCACATCTCAGTTTTGAGGTAGCCTATAGTGCATGACTTTCCATCCTCAGATAGAGTTATTCAGATCTTGGAAGATAAGATGAGATTTTGTGTGATCGAGTTTAAGGAAAGTTGGGATAAATATCTACTGTTGATGAAGTTTGCTTACAACAACAGTTATCAATCTAGTATCCAGATTGCTCCGTATGAGGTACTGTATCATAGGAAGTGTTGGGTACCATTGTGTTGGACCAAGCTTAATGAGAGAAAGCTGGTGGGGCTAGATCTAGTTCAAGAGATGGAAGAGAAAGTAAAGATCATTAGTGATCGACTAAAAATAGCTTTTGACAGAGAGAAATCGCATCCAGACCTCAAGAGAAAGGACGATGAATACCAAGTGGAAGATAAGGTATTTCTCAAGGTATCTCTATGGAAGAAGGTTCTCAGGTTTAGAAAAAAGGGCAAGTTGGGCTCTAGGTTCATTGGACCTTATGAGATCTTAGAGAGGAATAAACCAGTTGCATACAGACTTGCTTTGCCATCAGTGTTGAGTAGGATACATAATGTCTTCTATGAATCCATGCTGAGAAGGTAAAATTCAAATCCTTCTCACATCATTACTGCTGAGAGCATAAAGTTGAGACCAGACTTAACTTATAAAGAGAAACTAGTCGAGCTCTTAGCCCATGAAGTAAAAGAGCTCAAGAACAAATGAGTTCCACTAGTGAAAGTTTTATGAAGGAGCCATAGTGTTAATGAAGCAACCTAGGAAAGTGAGAAAGTGATGAGGGCACAATACCCTTTGTTGTTTCGAGATGTCATGATAGGTAATTTCATAAATGAAATATCCTAAGGGGGAGAAAATGTAATGTCCATAATTAGGGCCTATAATTTATGATTCTTTGCTAGTAAGAGTTGGGGAATAAGTGAAGTTTTAGAAGTTGAGTGTTGCTGAAATAAGATATTTCATATCTATGACAATGGGTATCACAGTCGTGAATATTGGGTTTTAGTTAGAAGCTACGATGAGGCACTTTACAACCATGAAGAGTTTTTTCACTCCCATGAAGGAGTGGTTCACGTCCGAGAAGTTGAGTCACGGTCATGAAGCCTGGGTAGATAGGGCATGTGAAACAATCTCGATTTCCTCACTGTCATATCCCTTTAAAACTGAACATCAGGTACCTTCAGATTTGTTGCAGCCAATCATGATTTTGGAATGGAAATGGGAAAGAATCACTATGGATTTTATGATTGGATAGCCTTTGACATCGAGAAAGTACGATGTCATATGGGTGATCGTGGATAGGTTAACGAAGTTCGTTCACTTCTTACCTATTTAGAGAGACTATCCTTTGAACTAGTTGGCAGAGTTGTATGTGAATGAGATAGTGCGTCTTCATAGAGATCCTATCTCTATCATTTCGGATCGAATTTCGTAGTTCACATCTCAATTTTAGAATAGTCAACAGTGAGCTTTGGGTACCAAGCTCAACTTTCCATCCTCAGACAGATGGTCTATTAGAGAGAGATATTCAAATATTGGAAGACATGATGAGATGTTATGTGATTGAGTTTGAGGGAAGTTAGGATAGATATCTACCGTTGATGGAGTTTGCTTAACAACAGCTATCAGTCCAATATCTAAATGACTCCGTATGAGGCATTTTACGGTAGGAAGTGCTGGACACCATTGTGTTAGATTGAGCTTAGTGAGAGAAAACTAGTGGGGCCAGATCTAGTTCAAGAGACGGAAGAAAAAGTGAAGATCATTAAGGATCAACTAAAAGTAGCTTCTAATAGATAAAAATCCTATGCGGACCTCAAAAGAAAAGACATTGATTACCTAGTGGGAAACAAGGTGTTTCTCAAGGTATCTCCGTGGAAAAAGATTCTCATATTTGAAAAAAGGGGTAAGTTGAGCCCTAGGTTCATAGGACCTTATAAGTTCCTATAAAGGATCGAACTAATTGCATACGGACTCCCTTAGCCACCAGAGTTGAGTAGGATACACAATGTCTTCCATGTATCTATGTTGAGAAGATATTGGTTAGATCTTTCTCCATCATTACAGCTGAGAGTATAAAGTTGAGACAAGACTTGACTTATAAAGAGGAACCAGTCGAGATCTTAGCTCATGAAGTAAATGAGCTCAGGAACAAGCGAGTTCCACTAGTGAAAGTTTCATGGAGGAGCCATAACATTGAAAAAGACACCTGGGAAAGTGAGGAAGTGATATGGGCATAATACCTTCAGTTGTTTCAAGACATCATGACAAGTAATTTTGGAGATGAAATATCCTAAGGAAGAGAGAAATGTAATGCTCATAATTAGGGCCTATAAGTGAGAGTTGAGGGTTAAGTGAAGTTTTAGAAGTCTGAAAGTTGCTGAAATCTATTGTTTCATTCTCGTGATAATGGGTGTCACGACCGTGAATATCGGTTTTTAGTTAGCAGCTATGATAAGATTCTTCATGACTGTGAAGAGTTTTTTTATAATCGTGAAAGAAAGGTTCACGCCTGTGAAAGATGACTCATGGCTATGAAGCCTAGGCAGGTAGAGCAAGTGAAACAATCACATTTTCTTTCTTTCCATTCCTTTAAATCCACTTCCATACAACTATAATTGACCTAACACGCCACATTAACATCCTTTTTACCATCAGAAATGATTTCCACCATTGTTGAAGATTTAATAGAGCAAAGTGAGAGGAGAGTTACGAGCTTATGTTTGTGAGAGCTTGATTTTGAAGATTTCTGGGTTTTAGTTGGGTTACAAAAGCTAAGAAAACATTTTTCCTTCTTGCTAGGATCTGGAGGTAGAGGTGGAAGTCCATCTCAAGGGAGAGGACAAGCTTGAAAGGCTAGAGTCTTAGCTCACTCCATCCTAGGTGTAAGGTTTGTATATAAGAACAATTAAGGCAATTATTTTATGTTTCTAGTTATTTGCTTTAAATACATGATATAAATGATTAGTGCATAGTTAAATGATAAAATGTGGGGTTGATATGCAAGATGGAAACTTTTATAAACATGGTTAGATTGAGATGTTTGATGAGTTATTCTGGTTTATATTGATGGTTAGGAAGTATATGTTTGTGATAGATGATTTACATGCATGCTGGAATATTGATAGGGTGGCTGACATTTGTCAATCGTAGAGAATATTGCATGTGAGAATGGTATGAAGTTGAGATGTTCTATTTTCTTGAAATTTTCTAGCTTCATGGTTGTAAATTAGTTGTTCACAAGTGTGAAGGCCACGTTGATGGTTGTTGATGAAACATACTCTATCATGGGTTGTTTCATGAGTTGATTCATGGCTTAGACTCACTTTTATGAAGAGATGATCATGACCGTAAAGTATGTCATTGAATCATAGTTTAGTTCACGAGTAAATTGCCTGTGAAGGATTTATTCATGACCATGTAAGGTTGTTCATGGGCATGAAGCTGTTTATGTTGAAAAACTTGTATGTTTGCTTGTAAGTCAAGATTGATTCATTGTGAGGTGGTAGGCCTCAGTTGTATGGTTATAGCATGATATTGAAATACATATTATGGATATGATTGTGAGAATCATGGTATATTTGTAAAATATGGAAACATATGTGATATGTGTTGTGAAATTGTAAGCCCGATACTTTGACTAGGACTAGAGCTAAGACAGATGGGATGCCATTAAGGGGAGATATCAGTATCAGATGATATATATTGGTAACGACTGAGATATTTTAAAGATTAACGAGATATTTTGAAGGCTTGGGGCTTAGCTAGGTGGGCTTCCCTTATAGCTGTTATGTGCTCTCATTTTGATTGATTTATGTTGAAACATTGAAGGCCCAGAGGTAAGCAATGAGAGCGTCCTCGGTGGGATGTATTTAAAGTCCTAAAGGTAAGCAATGAGAGATTCCTCAGTGGGTTTTATTTGGCTCTAACAAGAGCTATAAATTACCCATATCCATTTTAGTCTAGTCATGCATACGGTGGACAAAGGTAAGATAAATTAATTATATTATGTGTTGTATGAAATTGTATGATATTGAGTGAATGTTTTATATACCATGTTCAAAGTGTGCATTATATATATGAGATCCTTATGGTATGTCATGTAGTATGTGAGCTACTATATGTGCAAACTTCGAGATAAGTCATTATAGTAGCTCGGTAAGTATATCATGCATATTATATATTTATCATGCGGTATGCTTGCATGTAGTTATGTGCCACTAGGCACGAGTTGCTTAGCGTATGAGCTTCGTATGCATAGGTTTGGATCTTAAGAGGGGAGCAATAAAGGAGGATGCCCAGTAATCAGAGCCAATGATATACATTTTTAAGTGGGTGGTACACTTTTGTATTTTTCGTTGTTTTGTGGGTTGGCGTAGTTATAGTTTTACATATTGTATTTCTGAGACATGTAGATTTATAACTACTCATTTTATATAAACTTTAGGCTAGTGTTGCCATCTGATTTAAGTATTTAACATTAATTTAATCTAAGCTTCTTAATGATATTTTATTTTATTTAAGTCATCATGGCCATGGTGTATGAAATTTTAAATTATGACGTTTTAAATCCATGCGCATCGTACCATTTTTTGATATAGTTGATACTACTCCTAATTATATCGAAGGGTGTTACATTGATATATTTTGATATAGGAACAATTGGTAGTTTAAAAAGGACTATTTTTGTATGTGGTATGTAAATCATGATTGTACTTCCCTTTTCACGACTATGGCTAGGCTCAAATAAGGGATAATGAGGTTTGTAGGGGAGAGGGGTTACGATCGCGATTTATCCTATGGTAGGTATTCTGTGATCATAATTAACCTTTGGCAACCGCACCTTATAGTGTCGCGATTTAGGGGTAGGGACCACAATTTAGTAAAACAGAACTTGTAAATGGTATTTACGATGATCACATAAATGCATAAAAATGAGTTAAAATAACATGATACATATGACAAAATGATGGGAAATGAAATCATATGATTGTAAAACATGCCTAACCGAGATGAGGGTGGGGTAAATAGGTTGGTGTGCCAATTAGAGAATATTAAGCCTATATTAGCCTTTAAGCTATAACAACTCTTAGGCTATTTATCACCCATAGGTGGGAAATTGTTCGTTTAAATTAGGATGCACAATGTCCTTTTATACAAACGCCTCTTCATATAGGTTTTATGGCCCATTACTTAGGCCGAATGGCTCATTATACCCCTTGTATCTTTTTAAATTTGGTTTAGACAATGGGTACGAAAAAAAAAGGTAAGTTGAATAATGAAATGATATATCAAGTGATGGAAAAATTATAATAAGTTAATGTTTTTAAGATGGGGATCTTATTCCTATTTGCATATTGGTATGTCTAGCCATACTAACTTTATATAACAATTGTTCATAATGTTTGTATAGTATATGGAATTTGGATATGTTTTTAAAATTGATCTATAGGCGTGTAATTGTACTTGTTTTATTTATTATTGTTAACATACAATACTACGCAATTTGCTTAGCACTGGAGATTGTTTGTTTTCTATCCTAAAGGTTTAAGTAGTTGTGTTGGTTAAAGTATATTATAGATAAAGAGGTTGGAAATGAGTGGAATCCATCATCATAAAAGCAGTCATGAGCCCAACTTGTGGGTTATTCACTTTTTGTCCTTTTTGAATTATTGTTTTATATTTTTTTTGTGTACATAGTTAACTTAACCATGTAAATATTTGATAAGAAAAAGTTTGTAAATTAAAGCTTTTATATAAATAAAGTATTACTTGTTTTCATAAAATCAAATGTCGGTTTGAATGATGTTATAAATTGAATGTTAAAAAAAAACTATGCATCTTTATTATTAATAAACAGGTTAAGCAAAAGGTGTTTTGTAGTGTCATCTTATTCAATTGGTAATTTAGTTAGGTAAGGCGGTATTACAATTATTGTGGTATTAAAGTCAGGTTTAGGCGGTTTTGGTTTAGGCAGACTTAATATAACATGATCTTTATGTGTGTTCATGCATTTGCATATATATAACTTACTACTATTTGTTATGGACCATTATGTCTGATAATATAGGTAGGTATGGACTCTAAAATTCGGCAGATGATAGCTGAACAAGCTGAGAGTAATGAACTCATAGACATAAAAGTAACATCCTAACCCATCATTGAGGTGTTGTAAGGTCCAATGCCACCTCTTCAAGCCAGTAATCAAGTATAGGCATCGAGCATACATAATTATTGCATAATGTGGTAGAATTGTTACAAAGCACAACTTAACTGGCTCCTCTTAAGTTATAGTTTGAGAAATTATAGAAGTACATAGCCACTGATTTTTATGTTAGATAAGATGATAACCCTTCAACAATATAGAATTAGTTGGAGAGGATAAACCAGATGTTTTAATAGATGCATTGCACACCTGAGTAGAATTGTGAATATGCAATGTCATTGTTGTAAGAGAATGCATATGATTGGTGGACGATCGTACTGCAAAACCCCCAAACTCTCAAGTCACCCACCTGGTATTTCTTCTTGGCGCAATTCAAGGCCAAATACATGCCAAAAATTTAAATGTATAACAAGAAAAGGAAATTTTTGAATATGAAGTAGGGAAATATGACATTCATTGAATATGAGAGAATTTGTCTATCTCAGTAAGTATGCTTGAGGCATGATGACAGATAAAGTAGATAAGTGTAGATGATTTGATGATAAGCTTAATGATTCCATCAGAGATAAGGTTATAGCCATACAAATAGAGGAGTTACCTAAACTTTTTGAGACAACATTGAATGTTAAGAAAGCGTTTGCAGAACATCGATGGTTAGCTCAAGAAAGGGATGTTAGGGGACCACTGCCATAGCCCAACACAAACCCATCTAGTAGTAAGAAGGCCAAATCAGCCAGAGAGTGTTAGTTGAACATTTGCATTCAGGTAAGGATAGCCTGTGAGACTAGTAGCCTCATATGTTAGTTCATTAACACTAGTTTTCAGGAGACCATCTCCACTGCCTATCTGCCTGCATTATGATCAAACATACTAGGGAGTGTTGGTGGTTGTATGAGGTATATTTGAGGTGTGGAGCTGAAGACCATTAGAGAAAATATTGCCCTATGCTACGACTTGATAGAGGCTTAGTAAGTGTGAACTAGGTGCAAAGTCAGAGATCGATATAGGCTAGAGGTTATGGTAGGGGACAACGTAGAGGAAATTTTGCAGGGCCTAGTCATATGAGATTCAAGATGGTGGAAAGACCAGAGGGTAGCCAGATTGCACCAACTAGGGAACATGCAATGCAAGCTTGAGAGGACCAAAATGCATTAGATATGATAGTTGTTAAATTTTCTCTCTTTGGCTTTGTATACATGCATTGATTGATCCTGGTTCCACTCATTTATGCATATACACAATTCCACCTAGTTAGGGAATCATAGAGCTTGACACCCCAGAGTATGAAATATTAGTTATTAATTCTTTAAGTCACTGCGTGAAAGTTAACAAGGTGTATAAACATAACCCAGTTGAGGTTTAGGGTAAATAGACTTCGACAAATTTGATTGATCTTCCATTCCATGAATTTGATGTTATTCTAGGAATGGACTGACTTACTTGACATGGAGTAATCATTGACTATAGAACTAGATAGATGATAATCATAATTCTGGGACAATATGACATTTTTGTTCGAGATGAATGTTAGAAGTATCCATAGGATGTCATATCTACTTTGAAATCTTGAAAACTAATAAGAAATAGGTGTAAAACATATTTAGCTAATGATATGGACATCAAAAGTAGTCTGAAGCTTTAAGATATACCCACCGTATGCAAAATTTTGGATTTATTTCTAGATAAGTTGTCCTACTTACATCAATATGAAGAGAAAGAATTTTCTATTGACCTTATCCCTAGCACTACTTCTATCTCGATCACACTGTATAAAATGACACTTGTTGAGTTGAAAAAGTTAAAAGTGCATTTACAAGAGTTGCTTGATAAGGGGTTCATTCGACCTAATGTGTTGTCTTAAGGTGCACCGGTGATGTGTGTTAAGAAAAAAACATGGTACATTGCTATTATGCATAAATTGCATATAGTTTAACAAAGTTACTATCTAGAATAATTACCTATTACCCTAAATTGATGGCTTGATTGATCAATTAAAAAGAGCAAAAGTGTTTTCCAAGATAGATATTTGATATAGGTATCATCAGTGGAAGATTAAGGAGTCAGATGTACCCAAGACAACTTTTACGACTCGATGTAGCCTCTACGAGTTCCTAGTGATGCCATTGGGCTTAACGAATGCACCAATAATATTTATGGATCTAATGAACACAGTGTTAAGACCTTATTTAGACCATTTTATAGTTGTGTTTATTAATGACATCCAGGTATATTCAATTGATAGAAAGAACATAATCGACATATGAAGATAGTGATTTAGATATTGAAGGAGAAACAATTGTATGATAATTTATCCAATTATGAATTCTAGCTAGAATAAGTAAGTTTCATGGGTTATATAGTATTAGTTGATGGAATAAAAGTAGAACCAGTAAAATAAAGGCCATCCTCCACTAGAAACTAACTCAAAATGTGACAGAAGTGTGGAGTTTTCTTGGGTTAGCAAGCTGCTACAGGAGGTTTGTAAAGAAATTTTCTTTTATAGCTGCTCCATTGACAATATTATTCAAAAAGGAAATACTTTTGATTGGATAGACAAGTGTCAATCCAGTTTTGATTAATTGAAGACCATGCTAACATAGGCACCAGTCTTGACATAACCCACTACTAGGAATGATTTTGTAGTCTATAGTGATACCTCACATATTATGGATTAGGTGGTGTATTGATGTAAGAGGAAAAGGTGATTGCATATGCTTCTAGGCAATTACATGTATGAGATGAGTTACCCCACACATGAATTAGAGTTGGCAATTATAGTGTTCACTTTGAAAAATTAGTGACACTATTTGTATGGAGAGAAGTGTTACATCTACACTAATCATAAGAGTTTAAAGTAAATTCCCTCGCTTAAAGATCTAAATTTAAAGCAGAGAAGATGGTTCCTGTTGATTAAAGATTTATAATTGCATCAATGCCTACCAGCCAGAGAAAGCTAACGTGGTGGCCAACGCCTTAAATCAAAAGATCTTAGGAGGTAAAACTAGAATTTACTTCATTAATCATACAAATTATAGATAATATTAAGATAGCATGTGTGAATTATATCTACACTAATTATAAGAGTTTAAAGTACATTCCCTCACATAAAGATCTAAATTTAAAGTAGAGAAGATGGTTCCAGTTGATTAAAGATTTATAATTGCATCAATGCCTACCAGCTAGAGAAAGCTAACGTGGTGGCCGACAAAAGATCTTAGTAGGTAAGACTAGAATTTACTTCATTAATCATACAAATTATAGATAGTATTAAGATAGCATGTGTGAATTGACCCTGATAATGGTAGAGATGCAAGTCTAATCCATCTTAATTTAGAGGATTAAGGAGACTCAAATAATGCACTATTAAATGATTAACCTACCAGCAAGTAAAGTTTGAACACCAGTTACTCGTGGAATTGCTGTAACCTATCACCATACTAGAATGGAAATGGGAGAGAGTTACAATGGACTTTGTATCAGGATTACCATTGATCCATAGCAAATATGATGCAATATAGGTAATAGTGGAAAAATTAACGAAGTTAGTAAACTTGTGTTATATGTATATGATTTCTTATTGTCATCATGCTTGAATAAAAAATGTGATTAATTGGAGATATTCATAACAAACCAATAAATTGATGAATGAGTTAACTATTGTGATGATAAGATGGTTTGATGGCTATAGTGGGTCTATTGAGCTTCATTATGAAGTAATTGAATTAGAAATAATGTGTTGTGTGAAATGAATGCAACATTGGATGAATGGATACCATGTTAATGTAAGTTGATAAAATGTTGAAGCAATTGATGAATTGAGATTGATTGGGCTTTGAGTGTCCATTTGCATATTTACGATGTTGGATGACTAAAAACATGTTTATGTTTATATATTTTGTTATTGGAATATTATGGTAGTTTAAAAAGGATTCTTTTTATATGTGGCACATAAATCACTACCTCATTTCCCCTTTCGCAATCGCAATTGAGCTCAAATAAGGGATAGTCAAGTTTATGGGGAGGGGTGTGACCACGATTTAGTCCACAATAGGCATTTCGTGACCATGATTCATCTTTAGTGACTACACCCCACCGCGCACCAAAATCCAGTAAGGTTCATGGAGAGAGCAATGACTGCAAAATGTCTTGCAAGAAGCAAAGTGCGATCATGGTTTAGGGTAGCAACTATGATTTTTAATAAAATAGAATTTGTAAATTTTTTTAAGATGATCACATAAATGCATAAAATGAGTTAAAATAACATAATACTAATGAAAAATGAAAACATATGCCCATAAAACATGCATAACCTAGATGGTAGTATGGTAAATAGGCTGGCATGCTAATAAAAGGAATGTTACTATATTAGCTTGGAGGCTGCAACAGCCCGTAGGCAAGAAATTGGCCATTTACATTAGGATGCACAACGTCCCATTATACAGGCACCCATTTATATAGGTCATATGATCTGTTACTTAGGTTGAATGGCCCTTGATACCCCTTGTGTCTCCCTAAGTCTGGTATAGGCAATTGGGCAAGGAAAAAAAAAGGTAGGTTGAATAATGAAATGATATATCAAGTGATGAGAAAAGTATAAGAAGTTAATGTATCTAAAATGGGGATCTTATTCCTGTGTGTATGTTGGTGTGTCTAGCTATATTAACTTTATATAACAATTATTTATAGACATGTGTGAATTATATTAACTTTATATAACAATTATAACTTTATATAACTTTATAAGAACTAACATTACTTGGGCTAGATGTGACATAATCAATCTAGAGCAAGTTGACACATGTCCATACTCTGAACCAAGTCGGGTTTAGAAGATGAAAGGATTAATTGCACGAAAATTTTCTATGGAAAGGTTCATAATCAAACCACTAACTTTCAGGTCAATTGGGAGTCATGATATGTTATTAGATACAGTTTATGACTTGTTTAGATTAATTGTTATTATAAGTGACCAACATAACCAGGAATCTAATGGGTCACATGCATTGGAGAAGTAAGTAAAATGGTATTGGATGAGATCTAAAAATATGAGAGAATTATTTAAGATTGGATCGCGATGAGATAATATGGAAAAATTGCACAAGGGGGTCACAGCCCTGTGCGGGCTGCTGGCCTGCCTGATCCTGGCCTGCCCAGCAACCAACAACTGGCCTAATTGGCCTTAATTAGCCAATTAAAGCCACTTAAGGCAAAAATCTCAAAATCCTTCTTTTCATTTTGTGCACTTTGTACCTAGACTAATTTTGGAGTAACATTTTTGAAAAATTCAAAAATTAGAATATTGTTTTTAGAAATTGAATAAATTCAAAATGAAAAATAAGAGTTATTTTTCATATTCTTTCAAATAGAGAATACACTATTGCTAGCACTTTGGTTTGCTATAACTCAACAAAGTGAAAATTTGAAGAACAAATTAGGAAATTACAAGGTATAATTTCTAGTTTTTATGTTTTGAAGAATTATTTGTAATTGTACAAGCAAAATTAATATTTCGGATTTTAAAAATTTTAAATTTTGCTGTATTTATGAATGAGATTTATCTTTAAAATCTATAAGTGGTATCAGAGCCCTCTTATGTCAATTAAAATTAAATTTAATTGAAAATGTAATACGATTGCATAGTTTTGATAATTTTGGATTAATAGGTTTGAAAAATTGATTAATTTCCATATTTTTATTTTTTGATATGATTATATAATGATTAAGGATGATCGTTTTGATTGGAAAATAGTTTGAATGTGATTCAAATAATTAATTTTAATTTTATTTAAAAAATATTGAAAATTGCATTGTTTATAAATATATATTTTTGTTTGGTTTAATTGATGGGGTTGTTCATATTTTTATTTTAATTTGATTATGAAAAAAATTATTTATACATATTAAGAATATGTTTAAGACTTTGAAAGTATCCAATAATTACTTAAAAAGTATTTTAATTAATTTCTCAAACAAATAAAAAAGGGATTGTTTTAGCATACTCAGTGAGATTATTTTGTTTATTTATTTTGTATGTTATTATTTTATTTTCAGTACCTTAAAATAATTTTTATGTGATTAAAAATATATTATTTTGATATTAGATACATAAAAAATTATTTTTCTTGAATTTAAAATTTTGAAAAATTCTAAATATCAAATGAGTCATTTTGAGCATCTAGTGTGTTGGTTAACTTGTTTTAGTAATTTTAACTTATACCAAAAATATTTTGATAAATTTGATCTAACATAAAGATGTTAAAAATGATGATTTGAGATTCTGAAAATTTCTAGAATTTTTGGAAATTAAGCAATAGTAATTCTAGTTTGACTAGAAATTGATATATATATTAAAATTAAATTGTTTAATTTTAACATCATAATAATTTTATTTTAAGGTGATTTAATTTTGAATTAATTATAGAAATATGAAATTTAATTGAATTTGATTAAATATTAAATTCTACATTGAAATGACATACAAAATTAAATTAAATGAAACAATATAAGTAGACAATTTTGGTTCAAGTGTTAATCGATTTTCAAATTAAAATAAAAAAATTGTCATTATTTTATTTTATGCATTAGAAAATGTATGTTAGGAGTATATGGAAAGATATGATGGATGATTATGGACTTAGGCTCAATGTGTTTGAGCATGCATGATATTTTTTTGTGTTATGATAAATAGGGTCTGTGTGTCCCTGCCTCTCTATCTTTCTCGTGTATTTCTCTTCTCATCTTACTCCCCTCAAATATAAATCAAGATTTTTTATACTTTGAAATATGTAATTAGACTACATAGAGTTAGAATAGAATGGAGATATAAAAGAGAAATAAGTAAAGGAGGCGGTGCCATAAATAAGAAGACTTAGAAATAGGAATTTTATTTCTATTTTAGGTTTTAAATTCTTGCATATATCTAGGTAAGACCTAGTAAATATCTTTTTTGGCTCAAGAGATTGACTTTAGTATGTCCATAATCATGTCATATAGTTTATGTAACTATCTTTATATATCCATGTGATGAATGTATGATATATAAAAACATGCAATAATACATAATGAGACTTAATAAAGAAATCACTTGCTAAATAAACAATTAAGTCTTATGCCTTCTATTAATATGGAAAGAAACAGAGTTTTTCTAGATTTAGGGTTGCTAAGTTGCCTCAAACTCACTCTATAAGAATATATTCAAACCATTGATATCAGATTTCACAATTAATGGGTTGGACTTAACCGATATCACTAGTTTGTTGGATTTGCACCAAGGTTAATGTGTATTGAAGGTGAAATTGGGTAAGTGTATATGAGATCTACTCATATCAAGAGTTGATAGCCCAATGTATGTGCACACATCAATTAGCTGATAGCATAAGATTCGATAGTTGCATGAATAATACAATTGGTATGGATTGGATACCTACCAACCAAACTAAAGATGGCTTGTTGAGTTGCCTCAAGATTATTCTTAGGTAGTTGGATATTGACCCACTAGGAGAACACACATATAGATTATTTTGGGTTCGTAGTAAGGGCTATGGATTCACAATAAAATAGTGGGAGCCATAATGCAATTTATTAAAGACCTAATAAATATACATTTTCATGTACATTCTAACATACTTTATTTTATATCTAGGTTGCTATAATCATCATCATGACTACAAGTGTGAATTTACAGTCACTAATAGAATCAAATAAGTTGACTGAGCCTAACTTTTTAGATTGGGTAAGGAATTTGAGAATAGTTCTCAAATTTGAAAATATTAGCTATGTCCTAGATGAGGCACTTCCTAATCCCCCTATTACTAATGCTTCTAAAGATGTTCAGAAGGCATATAAAGACATCTTGATGATAGTGAGATGGCAATCTATATTATACTTGCTACTATGTCAGTCGATTGCAAAAGCAATATGAGGCTATGGATATTAATTCCATAGTTTACCATATAAGGGAACTTTTTGATGAGCAAACACGTTCTGAAAGGTTTAAAACTTCAAGGTTGGTCTTCCACACTAAGATGGTTGAGGGGACATTTCTAGTGTAATATGCACTAGAGATTAATGACTATATTAAGAGGTTGGCCACCTTGGGATTTGTGATAGACCATAAATTAAGTATTGACTTAATTCTAACTGGTTTATCCTATAGTTATTCACATTTTGTGCTTAATTGTAGGATGAACTAAATCTCCACCATTATTCCTAATTTGATCAACATGTTCAAAATAGCTTAGCCATTTGTCAAGAATGACAGTAAGGCTGTGACGCTAGTGCACTCTTTTGGTTCTAAGAAGAAGAAGAAGATATCTATGAAGCCTAAGGGAGGCGTGGAAAAAAAGAAGGCCAATAAGTCTACACCAAAGGGGATATCCTTCCATTATGGCAAGAAGGCCATTGGAAGAGAAACTATAAGGTATACCTGAAGTCCTTGAAGAAGAAAACATATGATGTATCATCTACTTTAGGTATTTTTGTCATTGAGATTAATACTATTTCCAATAATAATATATGGGTATTAAACACCGGTTATGGCTCACACATATATACTAATATGTAAGGCCTAAGGAATAGTAGGCAACTCAATAAGGGAAAGTCACACATGTGCGTTGGAAATGGAGTAAGAGTTGTTGCATTAGCTGTAGGAACCTATGCATTGACCTTCCCCTAGTGGGCTTATGTTAAATTTGGATTATTGTTATTATGTACCTGCTTTGTCTAAAAATATTATTTTTGTTTCTAGTTTAAATAAAGATAATTTTCATTTAGCTTTTACTAATATCTATTGTTATATTATGTTGAATGGTATTTTTTATGCTAGCGCTACATTACGCAATGGAATATACATATTAGATATGTCAAATCCAATTTTAAACATCAATGATAATAAAAGGAAAAAACAAGATATGTTAAAATCATCTTACTTATGACATTGTCATTTAGGTCATATAAGTGATAAACACATGGCTAAGCTACACAAAGGTGGAAGTTTGGAGTCATTTGATTATGAATCGTATGACAAATGTGAATCTTGCTTATTAGGTAAGATGACTAAATTACTGTGGCGGCACCGCCTCCCCACACGAACTGCAACACGTGCCCGGATGAGGGAGCGCTGCTACCTGTCTTTCTTACTTCTTCAATTCACTATATATATATTTTTTTATACTCATGTATATATGGATATAAACAAAATCATAGTACAATTTATTTACATAAAATAGTAATTTATAACATCAGCGAAATTCTTAACAAACTTTAAAAGCAAGTTTTACAAACTCAAACATTTCTTTAATATAAAGGTCAAATACAAAAGTTTCAAAACTTGTAACCCACTTTCTCAAGATTTCGGCTGCTTTACTTGAATGGGATCACCGCTTGTTTTATCTAGCGTCTTCAACTACCTTTCTATATCTGCGTGGAAATTAAACTCCACGCTAAGCTCTAAGCTTAGTGGTGCATATAAATAAGGCAATATACTATATCATGCAACAAGCATTAACAAATATCATTTTGTGCATAAAAATGTTTGCATGCATGACTATCAACATATTTCTATTTCATACAAGTATGAATGTCATGCTCATATGGACAATGTTATTTTCATTTATCTTTAATGGTAATTTATTCTATTAATCTCTTTATCATTACATATCAATCTCATATCATCATCATTTTCTTATTCTTTTCTTTTCTTAATTTTCCAACATATCCTCATTATCTTGCCCACATCACTCTAAATTTTTGGACTGACTGGATACGGGTTATGGATCAGGAGCGCTCTCCGAGCCTAAGCCATGTGTTTATCACTTATATGACCTAAATGACAATGTCATAAGTAAGAGCTTCTCAAATCAATGACGCTCTCCGAGCTTAAGCCACATTAATTGAGTATAATTTCATCATAGATGTATAACAGGACCAAGGGCGCTCTCGGAGCTTAAGCCACCTTGTCCTCATTTATATGTGCTCATCAAAGCTTCTCAAGTTAGTAGCGCTCCCAGAGCTTAAGCCACACTGATCGAGCATCACAGACCAATAGCGCTCTCCGAGCTTAAGCTACATTGGTTGAGGTATAGTACGGTACCGTTCGCCCCCTTAATGACATGTCATCTATCCTGATTCTAGTCCGCAAGTAGAGTAATGGGCTTCTTTATATTTTTACATCAATCATTATTCTCAAATTTCCACACATCAATATCTCATATTTATCAACATCTCAATTTTCTTGTTTTGAAAACATATAGTCATAATCATATATCTTTTCATTCATTTACTAGATTCATCAATATTCTCATGTTTATCTGCATCAAATTTCATATACATCCATGACAATTCATTTTCCTACATCAATTCATTTTTCTATATCACAACATATCACATTCTCACATCAATATATATGTATATATATACATATACATATATCCATATCATTCTTATTTCATTGGATAGACAATAACTTTCACTTACTTACCTGAATTCTTCATTAGATAACCACATTCATAATCACAATACAGAGCATTCACGGTCGTGATTACTAATTTCACGCCCGTGAATTAGTTCATGCCCGTAATCCCAAGCCGTGAACGCTACTGGAATGAATCGCCCAAAAGCATTCACAGTCGTGATTACTCATTCACGCCCGTGAATAAGTTCACTTCTGCGATTCCAACCCGTGAACGCTTTTGGAATGAATAGTACCATTTCCATCCAGAATTTCACAACCGTGACACAATCAGTCACAACCGTGAACCCTCAAGTCACGCCCGTGACTAAATAGTCACACCCGTGACTTTCAGCAGGAAATCTGCATATTCACATTTCATTCATTCTAACATCATCCAAATCATACCAAATTCTATTTCATGCATTTCTAAGGTTCTTTACTCAACTTATTACTTTTCAATACATGTAAATGCCTTGATCATACAATATTCTCTAACATGCATCATTAATTCATTATCACACAAGGATCTCATTCATACATGTCTAATTCTATAGTTTCATGCCATAATCATCATCATTCTTGAAATTTGCATTTATCTAAAGTCATATTCAGCATGCATTATTTCAAATAAAATAGGCTATTGCCTTAAGTTATGCACAAACCTTAATATTTCTCTTTCACTCTTTTAGGTAGCTTTCTCTTTCCCTTTGCTCCTTAGAGCTTGTTCCTTGTCATTTGGAACTCCTACAACATCATAAATTATTATCATCATCATTTGATTTCTTCAAAGCCCTAAACTCTCTTTTTCTCTCTCAAAACCCTAGTTTCTCTCTCTTTCTATATAAGTCTTAGAAGAGGTCAAAATTCAAACTCCTTTTGGAAAAGATGAAGAAGAAGAAGAGATGCTTCTTACCTTACACTTTCCTTCACTATATCACCACTTTGGGGGTTTTCTCTCTCTACCAAACTTGATTTTTCTTCCTCTTTCTTGTTCTTTCCAGTTTCCTTAAGAGTTATGGAACATAAATATCACTTTTTCTTTCTCTTTCCCTTCTCTTCCCTTCCTTTCTCTCTCTAAAATCAAGGTGAGCTATGGAAGAATGGATATAGCTGGCGTGACTGGTAAAGAAAACAGAGAAAAGGAGCATAAAATGGAGAGAAGAAGAAGAAGAAAAGAGTTATATAGGGTACTCAAAAAGTCTTCATGTGGGACCCACCATTTTACCATTTTCTTCCAATTTTTCACTTAATCAATATTGATCTTCTTCTTTTAGTGTCATGGCCGGCCAAACCTATCAAAATGTGCCCAAAATTAATATGTTGATTAGTAATTAATCTCATTAATCCTCCAATTTTTGGTAAATTACAATTTGACCCCAAAACTTATCAAATTTTGCAATTTAGTCCTTTACCGTAAATTAACTTCTTTAAACTTTAATATCACTTAATTAGGCATCTATCATTTAATTTAGTCATTTCTTAATCAACTTTTTTTAAAAATCCGAATTTAGATTCCGATCGGTCAAATGCGTCAACTTCATGACACGTGCGACTCGGGGCCTAAATTAGCGGATGTTACATTCTCTCCCCCTTAAAATAAAATTCGTCCTTGAAATTTACCTGTTCATTCGGGGTTAAACAACTGGGGATACTGCTTCTTCATCACTTCTTCACTTTCCCACGTGGCTTCTTCAATTGTATGATTCTGCCACCAAACTTTAACTAGAGGGACCCTCTTATTCCGGAGAACTTTCTCTTCATATGCTATTATAGCCACTGGTTCTTCCTCATAAGACATGTTTGTCTGTACCTCTATTTCCTCAATCGGTATAATATGGGTTGGGTCTGAACGATATCTTCTTAACATTGAAACATGGAACACGTTATGAATTCTGTCTAGCTCCGGAGGAAGAGCTAATCGGTAAGCCACTGATCCTATTCTTTCCAGAATTTCATAAGGACCAATAAATCTTGGGCTTAACTTTCCCTTTTTACCGAACCTCAATACCTTTTTCTAAGGCGAAACTTTAAGAAATACTTTGTCTCCTACTGCATATTCTATATCTCGCATTTTTAAATCGGCATAGGATTTCTGTCTATTTTGTGCTGCCTTTAGCCTTTCCTTGATCACTTTAACTTTCTCCTCGGTCTATTGAATTATTTTTGGCCGAATCAACTTTTTCTCATTCAACTCGGTCCAACATATTGGTGTCCTACACTTTCTTCCATATAAAGCTTTATAAGGAGCCATGCCTATGCTTGTTTGATGACTGTTGTTATAGGCAAAGTCCATAAGAGGTAAATGTCGATCCCAACTTCCCTCAAATTCAAGCACACAACATCTCATCATATCCTCTAGCAACTGTATCACTCGCTCTGATTGTCCATCCGTTTGCGGATGAAATGCTGTGTTAAAATTTAGTCGAGTTCCTAAAGCCTGCTGTAGACTCTTCCAGAACTGTGACGTAAACCTGGGATCTCTGTCAGAAATGATAGATACAGGTACTCCATGAAGTCTCACTATCTCATTTACATAAATCTCAGCCAACTTGTTCAAAGTATTGTCCATTCGGACTGGTAGAAAATGTGCTGACTTCGTCAATCTATCCACTATCACCCACACTGCATCATGCTTTCTCTGAGTTACCGGTAAACTGGACACAAAATCCATCATGATCCTCTCCCACTTCCATTCTGGTATGGGAATCGGTTGTAGTAATCCTGTGGGTAATTGATGCTCAACTTTCACTTGTTGACAGATTAAACATTTAGCAACATATTAAGTGATATCCTTTTTCATCCCCGACCACCAGTATTGTCCTTTCAAATCTTGGTACATTTTGTTCCCACCTGGGTGCATAGTGTAAACCGTATCATGAGCTTCTTTTAAAATCTCTGTCCTCAACTCTTCAATACTTGGTACGCAAATCCGGCTCTTAAAATACACAGTACCATCTTCTGTTAAAGAAAATTCTGACTTTTCTCCATTTTTCAAGGCTTCGACCATCTTTACTAACTTCTCATCTTGTTTTTGGACATCTTTAATTCTTTGCATCAATGTGGATTCCACTCGCATCTCAGCTAAAATCTTCCTGCTTAGTGCATCTGCAACCACATTAGCTTTTCCTGGATGGTAGTCTATCACACAATCATAGTCTTTAATCAATTCCAACCATCTTCGTTGCCTCAAGTTCAACTCTTTCTGCGAAGGAAGATACTTAAGACTCTTGTGATCCTTATAAATGTAGCATCTTTCTCCATACAGATAATGTCTCCAAATCTTAAGGGCAAAAACTATCGCTGCAAGCTCTAAATCATGCGTCGGATAGTTAAGTTCATGAGGCTTAAGCTGTCTGGAGGCATATGCAATCACTTTTCCCTCTTGCATAAGAACACATCCTAGCCCATTGTGACTTGCATCACTGTACACAACATAATCTTTTCCTAGAGTAGGCTGAGTCAAAACTGGTGCTTCAGTCAACATTTCTTTCAATCGATCAAAGCTTGCTTGACACTTATCTGTCCATTCAAAACAGACCTCTTTTCGCAGCAGTCGTGTCAAAGGATTCGCTATAGATGAAAATCCTTTCACAAATCTCCTATAGTATCCGGCTAATCCAAGAAAACTTCTCACTTCTGTCACATTTTCAGGTGGTTTCCAATTAAGGATAGCCTCAATTTTACTAGGATCAACTCGAATACCTTCTACTGAAATTACATGACCCAGAAAACTAACTGCTTCTAACAAAAATTCACACTTAGATAGCTTTGCATACAATTGTTTCTCCCTCAAGGTCTGCAATACTTTTCTGAGATGTTGATCATGCTCTACTTGATCTCTTGAATAGACAAGAATGTCATCAATGAATAAAACTACAAATTGATCAATATATGGTTTGAACACTCGGTTCATCAGGTCCATAAAAACTGTTGGCGCATTCGTCAATCCAAATGGCATCACCAAGAACTCATAATGACCATAACGAGTCCTGAATGTCATCTTAGATACATATGACTCTTTGATCTTCAGTTGATGATATCCCGATCAAAGATCTATCTTTGAAAATACACTTGCACCTTTTAACTGATCAAATAAATCATCAATCCTAGGCAGTGGGTATTTATTCTTAATAGTAACCCTATTAAGCTGCTTGTAGTCAATGCAAAGACGTAAAGTACCGTATTTCTTCTTGACAAATAGTACTGGAGCACCCCATGGTGATACACTAGGTCGTATAAATCCTTTATCTAACATTTCTTGTAACTGTATCTTCAACTCTTTCAATTCTATGGGTGCCATCTTATATGGTGTAATTGATATAGGAGCGGTGCCAGGTACTAATTCAATAGCAAACTCTATCTCTCGGTCAGGTGGTAGTCCTGGTAACTCCTCAGGAAACACATCTGGAAATTCCCTAACAGTTGGGATGTCGGTCAACTTTGGACTTTTCTTTCGGGTGTCAATCACGTATGCTAGGTAAGTCTCACATCCCTTATTGATGAGTTTTTGAGCTTTCAATGCCGATATCACCTTATCTGGATATACTCTATACTCACCCATCACTACTATCTCTTCTTGTTCTGAAACTTTAATTCTCATATGCCTCTTTCCACAATCTATTATCACCCTATGGAAAGCTAGCCAATCCATTCCCAAGATCACATCGAACTCGTGAAATGGTAGCTCTATTAGATCTGCTGCAAATTGCCTGCCTTGAATTTCAACTGGGAAACCTCTAAACACTTTTCTAACCCGCACACTGTGTCCTAACGGGTTAGTCACACAAATCTCATATTCTAGAGTCTCTGGTTTTAGACCCTCTCGACCCAATGGTGGTGTTCATATGTATGAGTGTGTTGACCCAAAGGTCTATCAATGCATGTACACAAGAGCCAAAGAGAAGGAATTTACCCGCTATGACGTCAGGTGCATCCTGCTCCTCTCGGCCTCACATGGCATAAGCTCTTGCTGGAGCAGCTCTACTGCCTTCAGGTCTCTCTATTGTATCTGATCTGAACTGGCTTGGCCTTGCACGGTCGCCTCTTCCTTGTCCTTGGACTCATCCTCTACCTTGTCCCATAGTCTGTACTGGCACTGATTCAACACTCCTTGAACCTCTGCCAAACTGTAGCAATGGTCAATCTCTTCTAATATGGTTTCTGGAGCCGCATCTCAAACACGCTCCTGTCATCCACCAACACTCTCCTGGATGTGAACGACCACAATGCTGACACTCTGATAGAGTGGTAGATCTATGAGATGCCTGTGTCGGTGCACTGGCTGCCGATGAAGTAGATCTTACGGGTTGTCCCCGTCTATAAGAATGAAATCGGCTGGAACTCCCAGCCTAGAATCGGTCACCAAAAGCTCTGGCTCTCTTGCCACTAGACTGTACTCCACTTAGTTGTGGTGCTGGTCTACTAACCCCACTAACCTGTACTGGCTGTTGTGTTGCCAAGACTCTTTCAACCGTTCTAGCAAATGCTAATCAATTGGGGAAACTCATCAGTCGTAGGGATGAAACTTGTAACTTAATAGTATCCCTCAATCCATCTTCAAATCGTCGACACTTATCTGCCTCAGTGGATACAATACCACCGACATACTTACAAAGATGAGTGAATTCTCTCTCATATTCTGTTACAGACATATCCCTCTATTTTAACATCAGAAACTCTCTCTTCTTGTCCTCTGTATAGATAGGAGGAATATACTGCTCCTTAAACTTCTCTAGAAAGAATTCCCAAGTCATAGTGTTATGAGCCTCTGTACTCTGTGATTCAGATCGCCACCAATCATATGCATGCTCCTGTAGCAGAGATACTGCATATTCATATTTCTACTCATCTATGCAGTGTAGTTGATTAAATACTCGCTCTGCTCGTTCCAGCCAAAATTCTGCCACTGAGGGGTCATTTTCTCGTTTACCATAGAAATCAGATGCCCCTAATTTCCTTAGTCTCTCAAATTGTAATCCAGATGAATCTGATCGTGATGCTCTCTGTAGCAAATCTATCATATTTCTCATGAGCTCAGTCTGACCCATATTCATAGCTGAATGCTCACGAAGTGAGCTGGCACTAGATCTCGGTGCCGCAGCTCGATGACGACTTGGTTGAGATGAAGCTCTTGCCTCTGAGGGTTCATTACTCTCAGCTTCTTCTACAACTATTCGTCTTGATCCCGAGGCCATATCCTACCTATAACATAAAGGTAATGGCCATAATCAGTAAAGCAGCAACTCCAAGAATGCAATTGTGGGTACGTTTCAAGAAAAACATTTTCAAAATTCACTTTAAAAATCTAAATCCGTCCAACCGGGCTTTAATATCAAAATTCAGAAACACCAACCTGGCTCTCTGATACCAAAAACTTGTGGTAGCACCGTGTCCCCACCCGAACCGCAACACGTACCCGGATGAGGGAGCGCTGCTACCTGTCTTTCTTACTTCTTCAATTCGCTATATATATATATATATATATATATATATTTTATACTCATGTATATATGGATATAAACAAAATCATAGTACAATTTATTTACATAAAATAGTAATTTATAACATTAGCGGAATTCTTAACAAACTTTAAAAGCAAGTTTTACAAGCTCAAACATTTCTTTAATATAAAGGTCAAACACAAAAGTTTCAAAACTTGTAACCCACTTTCTCAAGATTTCGGCTGCTTTACTTGAATGGGATCACCGCTTGCTTTATCTAGCGTCTTCAGCTACCTTTCTATATCTACATGGAAATTAAACTCCACGCTAAGCTTTAAGCTTAGCGGTGCATATAAATAAGGCAATATACTATATCATGCAACAAGCATTAACAAATATCATTTTGTGCATAAAAATGTTTGCATGCATGACTATCAACATATTCCTATTTCATACAAGTATGAATGTCATGCTCATATAAACAATGTTATTTTCATTTATCTTTAATGGTAATTTATTCTATTAATCTCTTTATCATTACATATCAATCTCATATCATCATCATTTTCTTATTCTTTTCTTTTCTTATTTTTCCAACATATCCTCATTATCTTGCCCACATCACTCTAAATTTTTGCACTGACTAGATACGGGTTATGGATCAGGAGTGCTCTCCGAGCTTAAGCCACCTTGTCCACTATCTAGCTCATAAGAGCTTCTCAAATCAATGGTGCTCTCCGAGCTTAAGCCACATTGATTGAGTATAATTTCATAATAGATGAATAACCGGATCAAGGGCGCTCTCCGAGCTTAAGCCACCTTGTCCTCATTTATATGTGCTCATCAGAGCTTCTCAAGTCAGTAGCGCTCCCCTAACTTAAGCCACACTTATCGAGCATCCCAGACCAATGGCGCTCTCCGAGCTTAAGCTACATTGGTTGAGGTATAGTACGGTACCGTTCACCCTCTTAATGACATGTCATCTATCCTGATTCTAGTCTGCAAGTAGAGTAATGGGCTTCTTTATATTTTTACATCAATCATTATTCTCAAATTTCCACACATCAATATCTCATATTTATCAACATCTCAATTTTCTTGTTTTGCAAACATATAGTCATAATCATATATCTTTTCATTCATTTACTAGATTCATCAATATTCTCATGTTTATTTGCATCAAATTTCATATACATCCATGACAATTCATTTTTCTACATCAATTCATTTTTCTATATCACAACATATCACATTCTCACATCAATATATATATATATATACATATACATATATCCATATCATTCTTATTTCATTGGATAGACAATAACTTTCACTTGCTTACCTGAATTCTTCATTAGATAACCACATTCATAATCACAATACAGAGCATTCACGGTCGTGATTACTAATTTCACACCCGTGAATTAGTTCATGCCCGTAATCCCAAGCCATGAACGCTAATGGAATGAATCGCCCAAAAGCATTCACGGTCGTGATTACTCATTCACGCCCGTGAATAAGTTCACTTCTGCGATTCCAACCCGTGAACGCTTCTGGAATGAATAGTACCATTTCCATCCAGAATTTCACAACCGTGACACAATCAGTCACAACCGTGAACCCTCAAGTTCACGTCCGTGACTAAATAGTCACACCCGTGACTTTTAGCAAGAAATATGCATATTCACATTTCATACATTCTAACATCATCCAAATCATACCAAATTCTATTTCATGCATTTCTAAGGTTCTTTACTCAACTTATTACTTTTCAATACATGTAAATGGCTTGATCATACAATATTCTCTAACATGCATCATTAATTCATTATCACACAAGGATCTCATTCATACATATCTAATTCTATAGTGGAGCAAAATTGAACTAGAAGAAGTTTAATATTCTTAAGTAGTCGCTTATCAACTGTATGAATCCGAACCTGTTATTCATACAGATGATATAGCAGCTCAACCTTCTAAAGCACAAAAGCTTCGTAGGTCAAGTAGGATATGTACTATTTTAGAGAGATATGGATTACTCATTAATGAATAGAATAAAGTATTGCTCATAGAAAATGATCAACCTACTTATGAAGAAGTTATGAATAATTCATAATCTAACAAATGGATTTAAGCCATAAAGTTAGAAATGGATTCTATGTATGAAAACCAAGTTTGGACTTTTGTTTACCCATCCGAAAGGAATAAAGCCTATAGGGTACAAGTGGGTTTTCAAGAAGAAAATTGACATGGATGGTAATGTGGTTACCTATAAAGCTATACTTGTAGCTAAAGGTTATTTTGAAAGACAAGGAATTGATTATGATGAAGTTTTAGCCCAGTAGCTATTCTTAAATCCATAAGAATACTTCTAGCCATTACTGCCCAATATAACTATGAGATATGGGAAATGGATGTGAAGATAACTTTTCTTAATGGAAATCTAACTGAGGATGTGTAGATGACACAACCCGAAGGCTTCATATCCAAATATGGCAAAAAGGTATGCAAGCTTTAAATATCCATTTATGGATTAAAGCAAGCATATAGGAGTTGAGATATTTGGTTTGATAAGACAATCAAACAGTTTGGTTTCTTACAAAATTTGGATGAACCTTGTGTATACAAGAAGATTAGAGGGTACGCAATCATATTCCTTATGTTGCATGTAGATGACATACTACTAATGGAAAATGATGTCTCGGCCTTACAATCAGTCAAATGTGCTAGTCAGAGAATTTCTATTATAGACCTTGGAGAAATAGTCTATATTTTTGAGATAAGAATTTATAGAGAATGATCTTAAAGATTGCTTTGTCTTTCACAATCTACATATATAGGCAAAATATTAAAGAGGTTTAGCATGGAATAGTCCAAGAGAGGATATATTCCCATAACCCATGGGATTACTCTTTCAATGTCTACATGTCTAAGTACAAAAGATGAGTGGACATGCATGAGTTTGATTTCATATGCTTCAGCTATAGGATCAATCATGAATGTTATATTATGTGTTGCCCAAACAATGAACCAAGAAAGGGGAGGGGTTGAATTGGTTATATAAAAAAATAATTAACCTTAATTAAAGAATAAAATTAAATAGACTAGAGATGAAGAGATATCACACACGATATTTATAGAGGTTCGGGTATTAACAAACCCTACTCCTCTCCCCAATCTCAATTAGGAGTTTTACCAACACACTAAGTGCTACAATGGAGTTCTACAAGCTCACTTCTAACTATGGTGTTTCTCTCAATGGCTAACACCTAACCCAGAATTTTCCCTTGTGTTTTATGGGTCACACAATAAACCAATTCCTTGTATTTTATGGGTCACACAATAAACCCTTACAAGTGTTTCAATCTTAACCCAATATACCCAAACTCACTTCAGTAATAGATTACAATGAAAGCACTCACCAACCTATAATGCTAAGAAATTATGAGCAAATAGGTTTTTACAAAGAATAAAGGATTTGTTGAAAGTAATTAATGCACAATGGCTACAATAAGATTTTGATTCAAAGTAATTGTTCTTCTTCTTCTTAGGATTCATAAATGTCTTGCATTTATACTTTCTCAGCGAATTATAGCCATTTGAGTGCATTTAATGCAAAAATAGCCATTGAACCAACTCTTAACTTTGCGCCTGACATGTTTCTCTATCCTCATTCATGGGTGTGACTATGTGTGTCATGGTCGTGAATGTTTTTTCAAGTTGTGGTCCAAGTGGTGACTCTGACCGTGAAGCTTTCTGGAAGAACTTGACATGTTTCATGGGCATGACTTTATTTCACGGGCGTGACAGGTTTGATCATTCATGATTGGTATGATCCTTTATGGCGGTGAACTTTGAATGTTGGAAAGTTAGCGCTAAGCTATATCACAGGTGTGACATAAGCAGTCACGGGCGTGAACATGCTATTTCTTTTTGTTTTGATCTTTAAAATTTGTCTTTCATTCTTGCATCGATTTCATTCAAGATATATCTTGTTCAATAAACTTAGAAGACATATTGTTAAATACATTATTGCTATTTTATTTGTTAGCATCAAAATGAAAGAAATACCTCTCAAGTTCCTCAAGGTTTAACAATCTCCCCATTTTTAATGGTGACAAATAATCTAGCAATATGTGCTTTTGAAAAGTCTCCCCTTCAAAAGATGTTTGAGACGAAAGTAATAGAGTGCAAGAATTGAATGACGTATAGCATGGATATTTGCGTACTAGTTAGGTATATGCAAGGTATATTCAAAGTATATCAAATTGTTTGCTTAACTAGTTAAGTATATGCAAAGTATATGTGAGGTATATTCTAAGTATGTCAACTTGTTTGCTTAACTAGTTATACAATACATATATGTTAACACATTTGCATTCATATATTGCTAGGTTCTCCCCCTTTTGTCTTCAACAAAAATAAAGAGAGGAAGTCCAAAGTTCAAAAATGTGAATTAAAGTCCTACACTCATAATAATAGAAACTAGTACATAAAAAAAACATGAAAAAGCTAGGACTCTAACTAGGCTTTGAGCCTGACAGACCTTCTCTAACTCGTACTACTTCCGCCTCGAGGCTATCCATACAAGATTCCATGAAATCTTTGAGATTTTCCAACCTCTCATCGATGGAAGCCTGCAATAGGTCAAAGTGAGGTGCTAAAAGATTATCCACCTGTTGTGCCATGCTAGGTGTAGAGGCCGAGCATTGACCTCTTGCTCAACCTCTAGGTTCACTTTCTCAACTCAGGCTCATTTTCTTTGTTGGATTTCTTGGAGGCCAACTTTGAATTCATGCAAATCATAATCTTCCCAATCAATTTCACCAGCTGGAGTGGTGAAGTGGTAATAGAGATTATTCTCATGGATTATGCGAACAACTGCTCGCATCTTTATAAAAGACTCGACATCTAGACGATCTCGAGGATGTGCTGGAATGAGGTTGAAATTGTGCTCATCGAGCTTTAGATAGCCGAGTTCAATTGCAAAGTGAGTCACGTACCCACCATTCAAGATGTCTCCCGATAACATTGTTGTAATTGAGAGAAGATGATTTGCAAACCATCAAGACAGAGCCATGGTTAGACCTCTTCATGCCATCTCTAGAAGGAAAAGCTCTGATTTTTGGATTGAACCGTTGTTATCACCTCTTTTAAAGATACTATAGGTAAGAAACCAATGTAAATATTTATGCACAGGAGACTGAAGATGGGTGCTCTTAGTCTTCTTAACGTCCCAGCTACAATCCAACCCAAAATGAGTCCATGCCGGATTGGCATAGAATTCCACCTCACTCTCATTAAGAATACCATATGAGGGAAGTTTGAAGATTGTGCCAAACTCTGCTACTGTGAGAGTTTTCGGATGCTTACAGAGTTGGAATTTGATTGTTCCGGTGGGAGAAACCTGCAAAGTGCTAAGGAACTCGAGAGTTGTTTCCCTTAGCATCGGTTGATGAATATACAAAAATTCCTTGAGATGACAAGCTTGTAATTGTTCCGTCATGCTTGCCTCAAGTTTGAAAGTCCTGACAACATTTTATTCAAAGGAACGAGAAGAAAGTAGGGGCCTTTTCTTAAAAACAACATATCTTGGATGGCAATGCTCCAAAATAATGTTGAGAAGGCAGTCTGTGTGGCATCTCAAAGCATGGGATTTCCTCCTCGTGCCTTTTGATGAGGAAGGTTCCATTGATAATCTCGGATTAAGGATTTTTGAGAGTGATATTCTAATCAGGGATTTTGAGAATAACCTTGTGATGTGATTTTTGAAAAAATGAGGAGTTTTAAAGGATTTTATAGATGAAAAAGAATATGAGGAGGCCAGATTTTGTGAGAGATAATGAATGAGAGCTTTACTTGAGAGAATTTTTAAGGTTGAGAATAAGAAGAAACGGTAAAAATTTGTTTCATTGTCAACATATTCACGGTCGTGAATCACCGCTCACGGGCATGAATAGTCTTGGTCATGGTTTGTTGAAGAGGCGTTCTAGCCGTGACAAAGGATATGAATCGATTCATGGTCGTGACATTAAATAGTCACGGGCATTACATATGAATTTCATTGTGGTGATAAAATGAGTCACGGTCGTGAAGTGCAATCTTCATTACTTCAGACCGTGAAGTAACGCGTGAAACAAAGCGTGAATGGTTCTATAATTATTTGATGTTTATATTCATGGTCATGAAAAAATGTCATGGGAGTGAAAGAAAAGTGTTAAGGGCATGATACATAGTCTTCACAAAAGTGTTAAGGGCATGATACATAGTCTTCACTACCTTCAGCTGTGAAGTATGTCGTGAAGTAAGACGTGAAAGCTACTAGAACTTTTAGCGATTATGATCACGGTAGTGAATATATATCACGAGTGTGAAGTTCTTTAAATTTTCAATAACTAAAACTGAGTCTAAACTAAGATTAAAGATTCCTTAGATGATTTTATGCCTTGTAACATATATTTCCATCATGTTAACCACTTCATACCTTAAAGTTTAGACAACAATAATAACATATGAAGGGAAAACTTAACATTCAAGGTTTGACAATATTGATAATCATGCTTAAGATAAAGTTAATTCATCAAGCATACCAAGCTTTGTTCTTATGAAGTTAAATCTTTCTTCATTAAGAGACTTGGTGAAAATATCTGCCAATTGATTGTTTGTATCGATAAATTCTAATTCAACATCTCCATATTGAACATGATCTCTAAGAAAATGATGTCTTATGTCAATATGCTTGCTTCTTGAGTGTTGAATAGGATTCTTATATAGATTTATGGCATTTGTATTATCACATTTGATAGGTATATGATCCAAATTGTGACCATAATCCTTAAGTTGTTGTCTCAACCATAGGATTTGAGTACAACAACATCCTACTGCTACATATTCCGCTTTAGCGGTAGAAAGAGCAACCAAAACTTGTTTCTTGCTAAACCAAGAGATTAAGCATTCACCAATAAAGTGACGAGTGCCTGAAGTACTCTTCATATCCAAGGGACTACCGACATAGTATGCATTTGAATATCCTATGATATGAAAGGATGAATTTCTAGGATACCATAAACCTAGATGCAATGTGCCATTTAAATATTTTAAGATTCTTTTTGCAGCATTCAAATGTGATTCTTTAGGACATGAATGAAATATAGCACATAAGCATAAACTATACATTATATCTGGCCTAGAGACAGTAAGATATAAGAGTGATCCGATCATACCTCTATAGAGCTTTTCATTAATGCTCTTACCCTTTTCGTCTTTGTCTAATTTTGTTGAGGTGCTTATAGGAGTTTTGGCATTTTTGCATCCTTCCATTCCAAATTTCTTGATTAAGTCTTTGGCATACTTGAATTGGTTGATGAATATGCCTTCATTGCTTTATTTTATTTGTAGACCAAGAAGGAACTTAAGCTCACCCATCATGCTCATTTCAAATTCCCTAGTCATACATTTAGCAAATTCTTGTCAAAGCAATTCATTAGTATACCCAAATATGATGTCATCAATGTAAATTTGAACAATTAGAATATCATGTTTATGTTTTTTAGTAAATAATGTTGTGTCAACATTTCCCTTTAAAAAGTTATTTTCTAAAAGGAAAGAATTTAGTCTTTCATACCAAGCTCTTGGAGCTTATTTCAAACCATACAAGGCTTTTGAAAGTTTAAAAATATGATTGGGCAAGTTATGACTTTCATAACCTGGTGGTTGTTCGACATAAACTTCTTCTTCTATAAAACTATTTAAATAAGCACTTTTGAGATCCATATGAAAAATTTTAAAATTCATATGGCATGCAAATGCTAAAAGAATTCTTATGGCTTCTAATCTGGCTACCAGAGCATAGGTCTTATCATAATCTATTCCTTCTTCTTGATTATAACCCTTTGTAACTAACCTATCCTTATTCCTAGTTATTGAACCTTGTTCATCTAGTTTATTTCTAAATACCCATTTTCTACCAATGATTTGATGCTCTTTGGGTCTAGGAACTAAGGTCCACACCTTACTCCTCTCAAATTGGTTGAGTTCTTCTTGGATAGTAATCACCCAATGTTCATCATTAAGAGCCTCATCAATAATTTTACGCTCAATTTGAGAGACAAAAGCAAGGTTAGAATCTAAAATTTTGAGATGAGATCTAACACTTACAACTTTAGTAGGATCACCAATGCTTTGATCCTTTGGGTGATGTTTTGTCATTTT
This sequence comes from Triadica sebifera, assembly GCA_023653625.1. Classification (NCBI taxonomy): domain Eukaryota; kingdom Viridiplantae; phylum Streptophyta; class Magnoliopsida; order Malpighiales; family Euphorbiaceae; genus Triadica; species Triadica sebifera. The sequence goes on from CM042894.1 coordinate 22,176,009, forward strand.
CCACTCCCTTAGAAGCTCTTGTTTGTCTTGCTCTTGAGCTTGAGGTAGAGAGTCATCTTGACTTGGGTTTTCTTAATCATTTTCATCTTTCTCATAATCAAGATCAAACTTTTCCATTGTACCTACGATATCATTCAAATTCCTTGCCATGATCGCTTCTTATTTTTGAGATAAAATAATCTTTTTCATTTTGAACTCTCTTAGCAATGTTTTTAAAAGATTCAAAAGCATCACATTTTGAGCTAAGAAAATTACCCCAGTGAATCTAGAGTAATCATTAACGACGAAAAAAGCATAATATTTACCTCATAGGCTTGCAACTCTAGTAGGTCCAAAAACATCTAGATGCAAAAGTTGTAGAGGTTTCGAGGTACTTACAATATTTTTAGATTTGAAGGAGGACTTGTGTTGTTTTCCTCTTTGGCAAGGTTCACATGTCTTATCTTTTTCAAATTTGACTTTGGTAGTCCTCTTACTAGCTCTCATTTGCTAAGGCTTTGAATTAAATCCATGCTTGCATGACCAAGCCTTCTATGCCACAACCAAGATTTATCACTAGTAGTCATAAGACAATTAAAGGAAAGGTTAGATATTTTGTGTAAGTCTATTATGTAGGTATTGACATGTCTACTTTCTTTAAATATCTATTGGCCATTAAAAGACGTTACAAGACATTCATTAGAGGTAAATATTACTTGGTTTCCCTTCTCATATAATTGACTTACACTTAACAAGTTATGTTTCAAACCATAAACAAAGTAAAACATCTTCAATGAAAATAGTATTATTAATACCAATGGACCCAATGCCAATTACCTTACCCATAGCATTGTTTCCAAAGGTTACATTACCACTGTAAATACTTTTAATGTCGTTGAATAGCTCTTTGCTTTCGGTCATATGCCTTGAGCATCCACTATCCACCAGCCAAGCATTTTCTTTTATAGTGGACTTAAGGCATACCTATAAAATTACAATTTAAGTATTATTTTTAGGTACCCAAATGAACTTGGGTCCTTGGTGGTTAGCACATGAAGGTTCCCAATGAGCCTTCCTTATCCAGCAATGTTTATTGATATGACCAAATTTCATACAATAATTACATTGTTTAGCTCCAAATATGTTTTTCGGTTTTACCATGCTTTTAGCTATCATTATCCTATTAGGTGGAGTTTGTGAGCAATGACATGCACATGCATGATGACTTGGTGCTTTCCTAGGTGCATGCCTCTTATACATAAAAGCATGATTGGCCTTTTGAGGTTTCCTTTTTAGGCTTACTGACCCTTGACCATTCCTTTTACAAGTAGAGGATTTAGTGTTTGTTGTGCACTTAGTCCTTGGGGCTATTACTTCTAATATGGAGATGTAGGGTTCACTTGACTTAACAAATGTAGTCTTGTGAGATGAAGATGATGTTCCATTAAATCCTAGATCATGTCTTATTAAATGTGGTATTTGAGACACTATGAGAGTATCTAAACTCTCATTGCCTTTATGAAATCTTGAAATGGAGTTTCTAATTTTCTCAACTTCATTTTTCAAAACATTGTTCTCTTTAAGTAAGGATTTAGTTGAGGGACTAGAGGAGTACTCATCTAATGGTTTTTGAAGAGATTCATTAGGAGATTTAAGCTTAAGATTTTCATTTTGTTTTTCAAACTTAAAATATTATTTTTATAAGTATTGAATTTACATCTATATTTTTCTAATTCTAGGTTCAATACTTCTATTAGACCCTACTCATCATCATCTTCACTATCATTATTATTATCAATACTATCATTATTGAATGAATATGAGTAAGGTGGTCCTACCTCATCCATGACGTGATCCTCTAAAGGCATTAAGCATTGGTTAACCTCTTCACTTTCATTCTTCCCATTATCTTTTTGATATTTTTTCTTGTGTTTCTTGAGCCTTGGACATTCTGGTTTGATATGTCCCTTCTTCCCACACATAACATTTTACCTCCTTTTTATTCCTTTAAAAGTCATTTGAGGAGTGTTTGAAATTTCTTTGTTTGATGTTTCGAGAGTTGCCAATTCTCTTTTCAATTATTCTTTTCAGTCTTCGCAAGAGCATTGCAATGTCCTCATTTGCATCATCATTCTTTTCTTCATCATCTTCAACTTCTTGAGATTTTGAAGTAGAGGCTTTTAATGCTAGAGGCTTTCTTTTTTTTTCTGGCTCATTTTCAAGTTCTCTATCTCTCTTTACTACCATTTCATGTGTTAGAAGTTTGCCAATAAGCACATCAGTATTCATGACACTCATGTCTTCATTGGCTTCTTCTATACCAGTAACTCTTGAACCATAGTCTTTGAGAGGAAGGCTTTTTAGAATTTTGCTATTTACATCTTCCAAACTCAAGTGTTTCCCAAGCTTTCTCATGCCGTTTATGATGGCTAAAAGACGGTTCATCATATCGGTGATGGATTCATTGGATTTCATCTTGAAAAGTTTGTATTCTGAAGTGAGAAGTTGAATGTTCTTGGATTTAACTTGCTTTGTTCCTTCATGATAATTCTCCAATGTTTTCCACATACTATATGCGGTAGGACAGTGTTGGATTCTGCCACATTCTTCAATGGATAGTGAGCTTGCGAGAATTGTCACTGCCTTTTTGTTTTTGAAGTTTGCTCTACGTTGAGGCTCTGTCCAATCATCTCTTGAAAGGATTTCTTCTTCACCATTAACTCCTCTTCTGGTTGGTGCTGTCCATTATTTCTGAATGCTATCCCAAACTTCAATTCCTTCACTATCGAGATATGTCTCCATCCAGAACTTTCAATTAGCATAGTTTTCTCCATCAAAGTAAGGCTTGAGACTTTGGATCCATCATTGGCCATTTCTTGATATTTGTTAGCGCTTTTTAGGTTTTGATGCTAAACTAAGCTCTAATACCAATTATTGCCCAAACAATGAACTAAGAAGGGGGGTTGAATTGGTTATATAAAAAAAATTCTTAACCTTAATTGCGGAATAAAATTAAATAGAGTATAGATCAATAGATATAACACACGAGATTTATAAAGGTTCGAGTATTAACAAACCCTACTCCTCTCCCCAATCTCAATTGGGAGTTTTACTAACACACTAAATGCTATAATGGAGTTTTACAAGCTCACTCCCTACTATGGTGTTTCTCTCAATGGCTAACACCTAACCCAGAATTTTCCCTTGTGTTTTATGGGTCACACAATAAACCCTTACAAGTATTTCAATCTTAAGCCAATATACCCAAACTCACTTGAGTAATATATTACAATGAAAACACTCACCAACCTATAATGCTCAGAAATTATGAGAAAATAGGTTTTTACAAAGAATAAAGGATTTTTTGAAAGTAATTAATGCACAATGGCTACAACAAGATTTCAGATTCAAAGTAATTGTTGCTTTTCTTCTTAGGATTCATAAATGTCTTGCATTTATACTTTATCAGCGAATTATAGTCGTTTAGGTGCATTTAATGCAAAAGTAGCCGTTGAACTAACTCTTAACTTCACACCTAACATGTTTCTCTGTCCTCATTCATGAGCATGACTATGTGTGTCACAGTTTTGAATGTTCTTTTAAGTCGTGGTCCAAGTGGTGACTCTGGCCGTAAAGCTTTCTGGAAGAACTTGACATGTTGTTTCACGGGTGTGACTTTATTTCACGGGCATGACAGGTTTGATCCTTCACGATTGGTATGATCCTTCATGGCCAAGAACTTTGAATGTTGGAAAGTTAGCACTAAGCTATATCACGGGCATGACATAAGCAGTCATGGGCGTGAACATGCTACTTCTTTTTGTTTTGATCTTCAAAATTTGTCTTTCATTCTTACATTTATTTCATTCAAGATATATCCTGTTCAACAAACTTAGAAGACATATTGTTAAATACATTATTGCTATTTTATTTGTTAGCATCAAAATGACAGAAATAAATTATTTGTTAGATCATGATATTGAGATTCTTATCATGTGTAATTATGTTAGTATGTAAATTATCCCTAGCATAGGATTCATGATATGGGACATTGTTAATCTGGATAGACTAGCACATGTTATATTCATTGATTGGATCAAGCAATAGATTTCATAATATGTAAACATGAGATGTTTAGAGTTAATATGTGGATGCTTCCTAAGTGCAGCTAAGTACATTAGATGACCTGCTATGAGATAATTATATGGATAATCTATTCAAATGTCAATGATTTGATAGTGATCTTAAATCAATTAACGAAGCCTTTGATACATAACATAATATGAAGAGAATCACAATGAGATCATGATATTGAGATTCTTATCATGTGTAATTATGTTAGTATGTAAATTATCCCTAGTCATAGGATTCATGATATGGGATATTATTAATCCGGATAGACTAGTATATGTTATACTCCTTGATTGGATCAAGCAATAGATCTCATAATCTGTAAGCATGAGATATTTAGAGTTAATATGTGGATACTTGTTAAGTGTAGCTAAGTACATTGGATGACCTGCTATGAGACAATTATATGGATAATATATTCAAATGTCAATGATAATCTCATCATAGCAATGGTGTATGTATCCTTAGACTTAACGTACTCAAGGATATATTGGATATTGATTTTTCACCTTGATGCTATTCCTTGTTGCCTTAGAGAGATTGCTCATAAGGTGGTGATTGAGTACAACTTGAGGTATCCGAAGGTATTTGGGTAACCAACAAAGGATTTACCACTCTTGGTAGAAGGAGTCTATAACCATAGCCTCTTGTTGCGGTCATTACTCTGGAATCTCTGGCCAGAGTGGAAATGTGATGAAGATAGTCTTCATTAACATATCTAATAGAGTAATGAGCCTCAGGGATAAGAACTAACATTATTTGGGTTAGATGTAACATGTCAGTCTAGAGAGAGTTAACACATATCCACACTCTGAACCAAGTCAGGTATAGAATGGTGAAATGATTAATTGCAGAAAAATTATTTATGGATAGAATCATAGTCAAATCATTGACTTTTTGGTCAATTTGGGGTCATAATGTATTGCTAGATAATGCTCGTAACTTGCTTAAATTAATTGTTATTTTAAGTGACCAACATAATCAGAAATATAATGGGTCACACGCATTGGAGATGTGAAGAATGAGTAAAATGGTCTTAGATGGGATCCAAAAATATGAGAAAATGATTTCAAGTTGGATTGCGATGAAATTGTGTGGAAAAATCGCTTTGGGGAGTCATAGAGCCGAGCGGGTTATTGGCGTGTTTAGCAGGCCAGCTGGCCAACGGCCAACAACTGGCATAATTTTCCTTAAATAGCTAATTAGGGCCAATTAAGGAAAAACCCCAAATTCCTCCCCTTATCTTGTGGGCTTTGTACCTAGAATAATTTGGGGTAAAAATATTTTTGAAGAATTCAAAAGTTAGAACATTGTTTTTAGAAATTAAATAAATTCAAAATGAAAAATAATTGTTATTTTTCATATTCTTTCAGAATAGAACATACACCATTGCTAGTACTTTGAGGTGTGTTCAACCATTTCTCTTATAATTTCTATTCATATTTTTGTGTGGATTAACATTAGAGACATCCTAGTGTAAATTGTTATGGCTTGCTACACACCAAGGTAAAAATTTGAAGATCAAATTAAGAAATTACAAGGTATAATTTATAATTTTTATGTTTTAATGAATTAGATTTAATAGCACAAGCAATAACGTTGTTTCGGGTTTCAAAAATTTTAATTTTTACTGCATTTATGAATGAGATTCATCTTCAAAACCCATTAGAAAGTGATGATATAAAAGCATCAAGAAGGAAACATGAGGAAGATGAAGTCTGATGTATGGGTTACATTCTCAATGTTGCAACACCCACAAATTAGGGCCTTGAATTTACATGTTAAATAAGGTATATTAAGGTATATGGGAATATATGTGAGGCTATAGGCATGTTTGTGTGTGAAATTGGTTGAAAACAATGTTGGAATTATATTTCTACATGATGAATCATGCCTATGAAGCCAAGCTTCACACCCATTAAGGGATTTCACGCCTATGAAGCCAAGCTTCACTTCCGTGATTACATGAATGTCACGCCTCTGAAAAATTGTTCATGCTCATGAGTAATCATGAGCCCATCATAGCTAAGCAACCTGTCATAGAGGGATTCACACTCGTGAATGCCCTATAACCATAAATGATTAATTGAATAACATGATTAATTTACATAAAGATGATTTACATCCTCATTTATTATGATTAGTTGAGTTTATATGCCATGTGATAAAATGATTAAGAACTGTGAATATGCATTAAGTGCTTATAATACAAAGTAATATTGACATATATATAAGGATATAAATTGTTACCTAAATGATAATGATACTCGGAACATAATTAAATATGCCCATTCTCTATTCAAAGACTAGCTAGCATAGGTGGAATGCCATTGAGAGGGTACAGTACCTAGAATATTTATGCATGTGGTTTCTTACTCATCAGGGTGGCTTAAGCTTGAGTAAGAGTGCTCCTGATTTGAGATGAAAAATTTGCACATTATTATGTTTACTTATCAGGGTGGCTTAAGTTCAAGTAACAACACTTCTGATTTGAGATATGGAATTTGCAGATATACATGCAGTTATTATGTTTACTCATCAGAGTGGCTTAAGCTCAAGTAAGAGTGCTCCTAATTTGCAATACAGATAGGCACATATAGCGAGGAGAATGGCACACATGTAAATAGACCATGATATGTAATATGTATGTTTTACTTCGATGTTTAAATGGCATGGTTGAGTATGCTGATATTTCATGTTGTGAATACTATAATAGTATTGAATAATATAGACAAGCCAACATGAATAAAGCAAGTCAAGTTGAGATATGTATATGATGGTATAGGCAAAAACTCAAGTATGTTCTGAATATGAATGTTGTATTATATGTGAATGCATGTTAGAATTTAAATGATTATAAATCAGGTGAATGATGTTTTGAGACTTTTCATACCCGCGAATGATGTTTTGAGACTTTTCATACCCGTGATAAATCGGGTCATGCTTATGAATACTGTCAAGTATAAAATGTGAACATTCATTCTTTTTCTCTCATACGCCCAAAACACAAAAGAAAACCCTAGCATTTGTTTTTCCTTCATACTAGAGATTAATGCCCTTATTTTCCTTTGATTCTAAGACTTAAAACACCAAACCTAAAACAAATATCAATTTTTACCTAGTTCTTGAGAGAAAGAAGTGCAATGAGACTTGGGTTCTTGAGGAGACAAACCTAGAGAAAGGAAGAGGAGTTTGAAATCCACCATTTAAGTTGTGTTTCCTTAATTTATGGTAAGGAATCACGTTTTCCTTCATTTTTACTAGTTTTCATATATGTTTTCTGTGTTGAACCCATTTTGGGTAAAGACCCATTTTCATATTAGTTGGATTTTCACTTGAAGTTTAAGTTTAATGGTTAAAACTTCCATTGGGAACTTAATAACAAGTAAAAACATGATCTTAAAAGGAATTAGTTGATAAAAAGTTTAAGTTTAATGTTAGGAGTTTGGTATCTAATAGTTTTATGCTTATGTTTATGGCTAAAAGATGTTTAAATATGGTGTTTCCATGTGATAGGAGTTACAATAGAGGGTGGGAAGACCACTAAAGAGAGAGAGAGAAGCTTGATTTAAGCTTGAGTTTTGAGGCTCCATAGAGGTATGTATATATGTTGCATCTAAATTCCAAATGGAAAGTCTTTGTATGCTAAAATGCATTTAATGTATGGGTAGTGGCATGAAAATGTGTTTATCATGGGATGAAACTTCTAATTGTTTGAAATGATTGACTAAAGGTCTTAAGTGCTATGTATGTCATAAATGTTAGTTATTGTCATAATGAGTTTTAAAGTGTAATGAATGCCATGAGAAATTGTGTATATAATGAAAAGTGTCATGATGGATAAGGATGTTAAAATGAGCTATTATGAATGCTATAAATGTTTATTATTGGTAATAATGAAAACATGAGAAATGAATGTTATATGAATTATTGGTAAGCAAGTCATGATATGTTGATAAAAAGGTTTGGAAGAAAACTTTGTAATAAGTGTGACAAAGGTACAATTATGAGCATTTTGTATAAGGATGCCATTTATAAATGCATAAGGAATAATAAATACTTGTTAGAATGATTAATGAGCACAAAAAGGTAAAATGGAATGATTATATGTTGAATTGATGTTTGAGTATATTTATATGCATGAATTGATGAGAGTGTTGATAGAAAAAGGTTTCCATTAGACAACCATTAGAGCCCTTGCATGTAACATATATTAAATTCCTTGTTATATTGTTTCATTGCTGGAAAATCCAAATTCACCCGTGATATAAGGTTCATGATCGTAAATCATCAACTCAAAATTGCCCATTTCAGGCAAAATGTGTTGTAATTTAAGTCACCACCTGACTCACAGTTATGAATCATGAAACTCATACCGATGAAGAAATGTGCATTTATGGATAGAAGCTTTCACAACCTAATTCATAGTTTAGTTCACAAGTAAGGTACCCATGAATAGACATTCATGGCTGTGAACATATAATTCATGCCCATGAAATTTGTTTAAATGCCACATATTTTTCTCCAACAATGCAATACGATGGTCATGTATATGTACTCTTTAAGATGACACAATTATGAACAACACATTTACATGAAATCTTATATGAGATTAATACGTGAAGATAGTTGTTATGTATAAGTTTTATGACATGAATTATGTTGTGATGATATGATTATATGAATCTTTATATGTAAGCATGTAAAAGATCTTGATAAGGTGGTTGTGTATTCATGAATCAGTTGATTGCATGAGGTTATGAAATGATGAGCAAATATGTGCAACTTGTATGAGCACCTAAATGTGTATAACACATTAAATATGCACATGATATGATATGAATAAAAGACATATGTTTCCATGTATGTTAACATATGAATGGGACATAGTGAGTTTCCATATGTTCAAAATGTACTATATGATGGATACGCTGTAAAAAGTATACTAAAGGAAAAAGAAATATGTTATACCTAATCTCTATATTAGGACTAGAAGGAGGATAAGTGACATGTCATTAAACGGGTGTACGACACCATAGATTTATTATGCAAGTTTATTTTTAAGGACAAGATGGCTTAAGCTCAGAGAGTGCTCTTGACTTGAGGAGCTCGAACGGGCACACATGATCATAACAGTGGAATAGTAACTTAAGCTCATAGAGCACCCCTGTTCACAATCTGTATCCAAATAGTCAATGTAGAGAGTTTTGGGCAAGTATATTAATGAAATAAGATAAAATAAAATAGGTAAAAATGAAAATGATTTATTGGTTTTTGAATTATATACCATGTGATATGTAATATATTAGAAAGCAATATCAATGCATGATTAAGGAATTGATATGTGTGTGTGTCTGTGTGTGTGTGTGTGTATATATATATATATATATATATATATATATATATGAGTATATGATGGTTTGATTTCTCACGACACAAGAAATGGTTAAAAGGTATCTCTTTTTATTGTCATACTATAACGTAAAAGATTATGGATATGACCCAAATGACATGAACTTGAATTAGATGATATGTCTTGTATGAACCTGTTATGGACATTATAAGGTTAGAGATTAATAATTTAGGTGAATTATCTATTGATCATGTTTATAACAGTGAGTATAGTAAATTGTGTATTATGGTACAAGAAGATGCATATTCATACACTAGGCTACAAGTATTATTATTGTATACATGTACACATGAAGTATTAAGAATGCACAGTTACAGAAGTTAAAGTTATAAGTTGTTAAATGCATACTAGTTAAGGTGAGATAGTGCATTGGGTGTTTATATTTTATGATACAGGTCAAAAGAAATGTTTTAGATATGATATATGTATATATATGACATGTATATGGAAATTGTTATGTTCATAATGTTTTCTACATATATGCACATATATACTACTAAGCACGAGTTGCTTAGCATGTGAGTATTTCTCACATGCAAGTTGGAGCTAGTTAGAGGCTACTGACTAAGAAATAGAACTCAAAGGAAGAATCGTAAGATGAAACCCAGTTTAGGGTGGATGATACACCAAGGAGTCCTTAAGTCTTGTTTTTATATTTTTAAAGATTTGTATTTTTCCTTTAGGGAAATGTTTGTAAACTCAGGGGCTATAGAAAAGTCTATAAATACTTCAATGTACTAAAACAGTCATAGTTTTTCTCTTTTATTATTTTTCAATTTTATTTTGAAATAGTCACCATATGCAAAACAAGATGTTTTAATGAAAAGTTTTATTTGATTAGTTTGTTAAAGAAATATTTCATAACATTCGCTATTATAATTTGTTTAATGCTAATTATATTTGAGGGTGTTACAAGTGAGCTATATATGTTACTATATGTGATATGACATATACAGACAAATGTGACATGACCCTATAAATGAGTGTGGACTAGTATAGGGTAATTTGTTGACATGCCAATAGGGTCATACGGTTTCGGTTGAGATGCATGACTTTGGCCAGAACAGAGCGTTGATTGGGACATTTTTCTTTTACCTGGATATATATAAACATCTTTTTCATATGATTTCTAGGTCAAGATAATCTTTTGTGTCTCCCTAGTATTTGGTCTAGGTAATTTGACTCATGGGCACGATAGGCAAAACAGCTAAATATATATTATATTTGAATATATTTTCTTTTATTAGCATATTATATATATAATAAGATGATTTGATTATAATATGTGATATAGATGTGAGTTTTGTTTAATTTATGAGCATAATAGGTAAAATTCATAATTATACATTTCAGTCTTGATACATTTTTTTTAATGTGAATGTCTAAAATGATATGTGATATAATAAATATTCTCTTTAATGAAAATCATGTTATCATAATAAATGTGTAGTGTCCTCTCACCTAACTAGGATTAACCCGACTAAATGAGCGGGTGTTATGGAAACTGGTATGAGAAAAATCTGTAAAATTCTAAAACTTTTCTTTTCTTGGGAAGACCCTTTTTCATAAACACTTCCTTTGCATATAAAACAATATTACAACATCTTTTACATAAAATCACTTGTAGAGAAATCTTTTGATCTAATAGAAACATCATCATCATCATATATAAAAGAAAATAACATGTGCTTAGAAGGCCCGATGTTTACAAAAATATATGCAATTACAAAAGCTACAAATATATCTCAAAATATAAGACATGTATATAGGTAAACAACCCAAATCTCTATGCCATGAACAAAATACAAAATATGACATATGGTATTGCCGACCTGTGCCGAGTCTGATCTATTGTCTCTGATATTAGATTGGCTTCTCTTGTTCCACTTTAACTCTATCTACAAGGCTCTGACCTGCATAGGGAATCACCCACATGCTAAGTTATTGAAACTTTAGTAGTACATATAGGTATAAAAATTCACATGCAATCATACATTAAACAATTCATGGCATGACAATGAATTCATACTATCATATAGATACCCTACCTTATGGGATGAACTAACTCATTAAGCATTAAACAATACGAAAGAGAACATATTATTCCTTTTTAATAACATATAGCATATTAACTATTTTTGAACCTCTTTTTCATTTCATTATGTTCTTAAATCACTTTTAAATGATTGATTGCTTACTTGCTTTCCCAACAACTCTCACCAGGGACTATTCGGATACGGGTTGTGAATAGAGGCGCTGTCCAAGCTTAAGTCACTCTGCCACTATTCATAATTATTTGTGCCAATTGAGGTGTCTCAATTAATGATGCTACCAGAGCTTAAGCTACATTGATGAGTATAAACATTTATGTGCCTGTCGAGAAGTCTCAAGTCAATGGTGCTCTTAGAGCTTAAGCCATATTGACGAGTATAAAATCAATGTATCATAATCACTACGTTATCGAACCCTTTTAATGGCATGTCATCTATCCTACTTCTAGTCTTAGTATCAAGCTTGGGCTTTACTTGTTTATATTATCTTATTATACCTCATCAAAGCATTTATATCTTATAGCATATATACTTTGATCATCATCATTTAACATTCGTGTACTAATATTCATAGAAGAATACTCTAAACATATCATATACAAAGCGTGTACAAAGCCATTGCATTGCAACCATTAAGCATACAACATATCTCATTTTAGTTGGCTCCACGGGTGTGAACTATGTATAAACGGCACCAAAGATTCATTCAGGGGCACCCCTACCTGTGAGCCAAACTGTAAACTAAGTTGTGAAAGCTTCTATCCATTTTGTGCATATTCTTCATAGGCATGAAGAAATAGGCATGGGCGTGATCATGTTCATGAGATGAGATTCATGGTCATGAACACCTAGTCATGGGTATGAATCTAGGTTTTCTAAAGTTAATAACATTTAAATATAAGCATTCATTAGAAGTCACAAGTAAGACCCTATGGATTATCCCATGACAATTTTTTCCTATCAACATTTTTTTTATCACATCATGCATTATCATCAATTAAATACAAAAGAACACAAAATCATTTAATTTCCCCTTTTCATACTCATTATACATATTAACTATAATCTATGATCCCATATGTACTATTACATCATTTATTGCTTTTTTCAACCACTTAAGCCATTTATCAATCAATATGATCATAAATGCACATTTAGCACATTTATTACACTCCACAACATGGCATCATTAATAACACTTTCCTAGTATACTCAACATTTAATTCTTGTAATATCATGGCAATCATTACTTCCTTTAAACTCATTATAAACAATAGCTGGCATTTAAGACATTCAAGAAATTTAGCACATACAACATGCCAAAATTGGAATTTAAATGCATATATGTACATACCTCTAATAGAGCTTGAAAAAACAAAGCTTCTCTTAAGCTTGCTTATTCTTTTGGTGGATTTCACCACATTCTCTTTCAACTCCTATCATATATAACATCTATCCATGAACTTCTATAAATCAAAAACTTAGCCTTTAAAAGCTATAATGCTCAAACCCTAACCTTAACCCTTTTGTATAACTTTAATCTCATGAAACTTTTTACTAAAGGATATTATGACCTTAATCAAGCTTAGAGAGGATTCTATAAACATAAAAACTCATGTTCAATTGAAACCCTAACCCATATGAAAATGGGTCTCTACCAAAATGGGTTCCTCATATAAAAATATTATGAAAGCTTATGAAGAAGAAGGAGAAATGTTATTCCTTACCAAGATCGAAGGAAACACGACTGGGAGGAACGATTCGAATCCCTTTTTTTATGGGTTGGCCTATTCAAGAATACTACTGCTTTTTTTTTTCTCCTCTCTCATAGAAACTTTTAAACTTTGAACTTTGGTGTTGGTTTGGCATTTAAGGTTTAGAAATCTAATAAAACACAAGACTTGTTCACAGATAGGAAGAAAATTCGAGTTATAGGGTTTCCTTTTGGGTTTAGTTTGTGAGAAAAAGAAAGAACAACTCTTGAAATTTTATATCTTATAATGTTTATGGGTGTTACAACCATTATCCCTACCATGAATTAGCTTAAACTCAGAATTCCACCTCGTGATGGTTCATGGTCATGAAAGCATTGTCATGGGCATGAACAATATGACATTTCATTTTCATATTTTTTTTTCAACTCTCTCCACGTACCCAAACTCTTAAACGCATACTTAACTTTCTTAGTCCATCTTATTTACTTGGCCCTAATTACAGGCATTACATTTCTCCTCCCTTAAATTTGTCCTCAAAATTACATATGGTACTGTGTTGGAACAGTTAGGGGTTTCATCACCTCTTCGCTTTTCCATGTAGCCTATTCTATTGCATGATTATTCCATAAGACTTTGACTGACAATACTTGGTTGTTTCTAAGCTCTTTAACTTCATGAGCCAATATCTCAATTGATTCTTTCTTATATGTAAGATATGGTCTTATCTCTTTGCTTTCGGTTGTGATGATGTGTGAAAGATCTAACCTATACTTTCTCAATATGGAGACATTAAAAACATCATGAATTTTATTCAAATCTAGTGGTAAAGCAAGCCTATAGGCGACTAGCCCAATCTGTTCTAAGATTTCTTACAATCCAATGAATTTAGGGCTCAACTCGCCCTTCTTTCCTAAGCTTAGGACCTTCTTCCATGAAGAAACTTTAAGAAACACTTTGTCTCCCATTTCATATTTTATATTTCTTATCTTGAGATCTACAGACAACTTTTGTCTATCTAAAGCTTCCTTTAACTTTTCTTGTATAATCTTCATTTTTCCTCTATCTCTTGCACCAACTCTAGCTCTACTAGCTTTCGCTCACTGAGCTCCATCAAACATAATTGTGTTCAACACTTCCTATCGTATAGTGCTTCATAAAAAGTCATCAGGATGCTAGAATGATAGTTTTTGTTGTAGGCAAACTCCATTAATGGTAGATATTTTTCCCAATTACCTTCAAACTCAATCTCATAACTTCTCATTATGTCATCTAGAATCTGTATCACCCTTTCCAACTGATTGTCTGTCTGTAGGTAAAACGTCATACTGAAACCGAGCTTGGTACCTAAAGCTCATTGTAAACTTCCCCAAAGCTGAGATGTGAATCTTAGATCTCTGTCTGATATCATGGAGACTACAACTCTATGTAACCATACTATCTCATTCACATATAGCTTTGCTAGCTTGTTCAAGGAATATTATCTTCTAACAGGCAAGAAGTGCATTGACTTCATTAATCTATTAACATATTTTTACACACAAAAGTGTTGATATACAAAAGACTTACAAACTTAATCAAAAGTAAAATTTACTTTATATACAACATGAAAATTTAAATAATAAAAGATTCAAAAGTATGGAGCCCACTGTGTCAATATTGTTGCCTTTTTACTGGATCAAATTTCCACTAGCTTTATCTACTATACACAGACTATTCTTTGTTGCATTTATACAACATAACACTCCCACACTAAGTTCTAGTCTTATTAGTGCATAAAGAAAGACAATATGCTATAACATACAAAACACATTCATATACACTTTATCATTTATTTGTTTCATGCATTAAACAATATTAATTTAATCTATCTACATGCACAAGCATTTACACATAATTTTAACATACAATCTTATTCATTTTTATGTCATGTACCGGTTCTTTTTCTTTTTTTTAGTATAAAGCAACTAATAACTCTTTTTACTTCATTGTCATTTTATTGTGCCAAGTTGCCCAGACCAGACACTAGAAGATAGAAAAGATGATAAATAAATGGGTGTTATGGGACAATGTATGTCCAAAATAATATAGGTAGTAATATATCAACAGACACTATGGCCTATGGGCAGAAAGCCTCTAATTGACATGTCAATCTATCTACCCATTCTAGTCTAGGTTAGATACATAATATAAATTCAATTCTTTCTCAAATTATCATAAGTTAATTTGGTACAACCACTGTTTCTTATCTTTTATAACATAACCAATATATTTGTTAATTATTTTGTGTTATACTCCTTTTGATCTTGCTCTTACTCTATCCTTATATGCTCAATAAAATATTAATTTAACTCATTTCATTTATCTCCCTATGAATTTTTTAAATAAAATTAAAATTGCATATAAAAGGAAGTTTGCAGTCACTAAACCATATTCGTTGTCATGTATTACTTGTTACAAGGCAATTCGTGGTCACAACTCCTTTCTGGAATTGGTAGTACCATAATTGCGATTGCTAAAGAGGAGTCACAACTACATAAAGCCTTTTGTAAGGTCATTCATGGTCACATCTCTCCTCTATTTTTTACCTGAGACCATTTGTTATCTTGAATTTAAGGCAGTATGCAAAAATACCTCTTTTTATGATATCATGCATTCGCAACTCATTACAATAAGCTTAAACAATAATTCTAACACTATTTAGTCTCAATGCTCATTAATCGAACTATTATTTCATATGAAATTCACATTTCTATCATTAACCCAAAACTCATACAAAACTCATACTAAATCCATTCAAGCTTTAATTTAAAATGTCAAGCAATGCATTCATGCCAATTCACAATAGATCTATAGCCTATTGCCTGAGAGTATTCACATATCTTCTTAGATTTCTCTTTTGGCTTTCTAAGGCTTTTTCTTTTTTCCTTTGTTTCCTTTATCCTCTTGGGTTTGATTTCCTCCCAATTGAACACCTAAAATATTCAAAATTATCCTTAAACACCATATTTTATAATTTTATCTCTTACCCTATTTTCTCTCTCTATAGCCCTAACTCTCTCTTTTCACTACTTATGGTTTTAGACTCCCTTCAACCTTTCTAACTCCATTTCTTTCAATCCTAAAATCTTTCAACACTCCCTACAACTTTTTCTTCATAAAAAATCACTCAAAAACTTCACTTTTACATAAATTATTACCCATCCAAAGACAAACTCTATATGAGCTTAAAACACCATTTCCTTCAAGGAAAGTTGTAGAAGTGAAAGAAAAAAGATGTTACCTTCACCTTTTTCCTTCCATGGCAAGCCCAAAAAAAGTTTCTCTTTACTTCCATTTTTTCCACTTTTGACCCTTATAATGGCTTCCTCTTATTCCCTTAAAACACCTTTCTTTATGGTTTTCTCTCTCTTCCTCACTTTCTCTATCTAGAAATGGAGCTCGGTATGGTGGAAAATGGAGGAATGGTTAGGGCTTGTTGAAGGCAAAAATTTCTAGATGAAGATGGTGATAAGTAAGAAGAACGAGAAGAAATATGGGTGAAGAGAAGAAAGTTTTTGTGTGGGGTCCATTTTTGACCTAAATATTGATATTTTAAGGTAATCATGATATTAATTTGTTCTTGCTTAATATGGAAGGCTCACATTAGCATATTTATGTCCAATTTATATACTTACTTGATAAATATCCCAATTAGTCCTTAAATTTTTGGTAAATTATAAATTTATCCCAAAACTTTTCAAAATTTGCATTTAAGTTCTCTATCATAATTTAAAATCTTTACACCCTTTATAAGCTTTATTGAGCATTTTTCATAATTATTTTACATTATTTTAATTTTTCTAGTCAAAATCTGAATTTAGACTTTAATCGAACCAATACATCGTTTTCACGACATGCTTTAGTTAGGACCAAAATTAGCGGATATAATATTGCGTAAAATTGGAATCCTTCACTTAATTTATATTATTATTCAGGTTTAGTGATAGACTAAAATCCATCATTATTCTAAAGTTTTAGCAATAGATTGTGTCGATTGTTGTCATTAGTTGATTTATTTTTATTAATGGTTAGCGATGGATTGGAATCCATTGCTAATATGAAGGTTTAGTGATGGATTTTGGTTGTCACTAACACAAAAGTTAAGTTATTTTTTTAATCGTTCTTGATTGTTAGCGACAATTAAAAATCCATTGCTAATATAAAGGTTTACTAACAAATTTTTTTTGTTGTTAAGCCTTTAGTTGTTTTATTTTTGTAAATAACCAAAACAACATCGTTTCATGCAAAAAAAGAACATTTAAGAAATGATTATAAAACTAGCTAAATGGTGACATTTTGGTTAGCGACTAATTCTAATGTTGCTAATTTAACAACAAATTTGAAATTCATTACTAATTATGAAACCAAAACAATGCCATTTTTCATTTGTGCAACTCTTCTTCTCCCTCATGCCATCCATATGTTTCTAATACTCCTCTGATAGCCAGCTATAGTCAATAGCCTTGTCACTAGTTGACATCCAACTAGAGTTGGGCCATCTTACCCTCACTTATGTTGTATTAATTTTCCCTTCCCCATTTTTAGTTTTTTAAAAACTAAATCCCTAATTTCATTAGGTTTTTTTCCTTTTCATTAACCTACCACCGTTATTCACTTTATACTCCCTTCTCTTTGTGCTTTGCCATTCAACATCGCTCCACTCACCATTTGATGTAACTAAAAGAGTAGTCACAAGTGTATGATCCAATTGTAATATTAGCAAACTCACTCCCGAGGTCAATCTCTCAAAGACTTGCTTAACTTAAATTTCTAATTAATATTAGATTACCAATGAACAAAAAATTAAATCCTAAACATTCTAACCAAGTTTGATGGATTGACTGAAGTAATAAAAGTAAAAGTAAATGAATAAAATAACCAACAAATCTAACGAATTAAGATCTAATGAGACTAAGCAGGTACTTAGTTTGCCTCCCCAATTTGCAATCCCTTCCTTAATTCAATTAAGCCTAATGAAATAAGTTCTCAATAACTCTGGCCTTAACTCAACAATTACCTAAACTAATAGTGTAACTAGTGCCCAATCCAATTTTTAAGTTAAATTAAAGATTTTTTTTATTTATATAATCCTGACATATTCATTCCAAATTAAATAAATAATGTCCAGTCAATCATTCAATCTAAGACTGAATAAGCACAATTGAAATTAGAAAAGAAATCATACTTCATTAACAATAAAAAGAAGTTCATGCCAATTGCGTTAGCTTACAAAACACCAATGGAAATCTAGCCTATCATTGATACTACAATGGTCATGTTAATATCAATTACTTTAATAAACATCTTACAATAGAAAGAGAAATAACAAAACTAAATTGCTCCCTCGAAAGTTCATAAATAATCCAACTCAAGATCAGTTGATCCTTGGATCTTCATGCCATACTCCAAACTAATCTTCAATTGTCAAAATAGCTTATCCTGATGATAAAAAGGTATGTTGGAACAATATGGTAAAAGCGGCCTATGAGTTCTCTTTAGCCATCCAATCTCAAAAGTTGCAGAGAAATCCCCCTAATAATTATCATAAAAACTAAATTTATATTACAAAAAAAGTTTTAATTACATTCTAATTCTAAAGATACAATCTTTCCCTTCTAAAAATGTTAAGAAAGTCCCCAAAAATAAGTTATAGAATAAATGTTCCATAATGTGGGCCCTTTTTCATAAAGCAAACTTTCATTACATATTAGACTTTGAAGAATCATTCATCAGCACACTCTTGATAATTCCTCACACATGCGATAGGTTGAGATAGCACACTAAGTTTACGCTCGCAACACTTCAACATGTTCGTGATAGCAACTTGGAGCTTTTGGCCTCAACACATCCATGAACTCGTGATTGGGATATAAAATCCAAAATCCTCACACCTGCCCTGATGCTTCATATGTGTGACAAAGAGAAAAGGGTAGATCCACCCTCACAAGCATGACATAGTGTCATGCACATGAGGCCTCACCTTTAGCCCTTAACCTCCTCATAGGCGTGATAGTGTGTCATGCCTGTGATGGTCCTCCATTCCTGCACTTCTTCTGCAACACTTGTAATCACAAAAAATACTCAAGTACCCAAAACTTGTTAAAAACCTATAATTAAATATTAAAAATATGAATAAAAATTATCCTAAATAAGAACATATAAAATTCCCACACACTTAAACATGGCTTGTCCCCAAGCAACACCCAACCATGAGAAAATATTCACAACACAAATGAACTTAACTAGTACACCCGATCTCAATCTCCATCATCACTAAGTTTCACTAATGCACCAACCTGACCTATATCATAATCATATAGTCAATTGCATTCAAGACCTTCCTAATACCAATTTCATGCTTAAGTTCAAAAACAAATAAATTTAATCATACATTGCCTCAAAATATATAGTAAAGAGCAATCTTTCAAAGCTACTTATAACAAATATAAAAAATACATATATTAAGCCCCCACACTTATTTCCTCATTGCCCTTTTTTTATTTAGAATTAACAATTATTTCCTAAGTCATAATACATTTCTCTCTTTTACTTTGAACTTTGTATATTTTTCTTCTCTTTTTTTCACGAGAAAAATGTGCTATACTCATTTAGGGTGGTTTGCATACTCATATCCTTGATAGGACAGTGGAGTATTTTATGCTCCATCTCGCTATTTATGCTAACTCTACTATTTTATTTGTTTATTTTCTTCATTTTTCTTTTTATTTTTTTTAATTGTACTTAGGGACTTAACATACTTTAAACTAACATTTAATAATTCATAGCCTAATTAGATTACTAATACTATATCCACGACACAACATAGTAATCAAGTTAAAATGTCCTTAAATCCAAACATATTACTAGCATTAAGATTATCATAAACTTCATCAAGTTATGCCATTCTAACAAATTCAAAATTTAGCATTTATTTATTATCTTATATAGGAGAAAATAAAGAAAAGAAATTGAGCATAAAAGACTAAAACATGTGAAAAAAAAACACACCATCAAGTTCTAAAACTTTAAAATTTTAAAATTTCGCAATACAGCCTCAAAGATAAAATTCCTCCCCCCTCCCCTTCCCGCCCCCCTCTTCTCGTACCACTTATTTGAGACATTATCCTCAATGACTCATATATGAGTAGAAAAGAAATAGGTAAGAGGAAAAAGAATACTCCACTAGATTGTAACCAAAACTCAATAAGGTGAAAGAGATGGTGATAGAAATGACACTTGAACTCCAATGGATTCGAAGTACTTATTGAGTCTGAATAATTGATAGCCCTGCTCCTTTTCCACAATCACCATGGGGTCCTGTAACTCTTCAAATTGTTCCTAGATAGACTTGTTATTTGTCTCCCATTTTTCCAGGAGCTTCATGTTATAAGCCATCAACTCTAATTAGAGAAGCAATATAACATCATCCTTCCTTCTTTGTATAGACAAGAAAAAAGGCATCAAAATCTATAAAGATATCAACAGTGGGTGGGGATCCTGAGGTTTAGTGTCAACTGCAGCACTCTTGTCCTTCCTTTTGTCCCACGTAGGAGAAGATGGGAGTGGTTTCTCTAGCACGCTTGAAGTTTCCTCGCGTGCATCAATCACTTTTGTTGGCAAGTCTTTTGATTCTAGGCATAGTATCTACAATGAAAACTAAAGTAATTAGTGATTGATTAGGGTTTGAGGAGAAATTTAGTGTTAAGGTATAACAAAGTGAAGAGAAATTAGAAGAGATCTTTAAAGGGAAGAGTGCAAGCATGACAGTCCATTCATTTGCACACTTAAATAGTCATATGATTTAAAAGAATTTGAAAAAAACTGAAATAGCATAAGTCACATGTCACTCATTTGACAACTTGTCACAGCCAAAATAGAAATGTTAACTAAATGAAATGTCGCACATGTGACAACTCTTTTGTTGGCTTTCAATGTTGCACGTATGACATGTTGGCATGTCCGTGACAGAAATATGCCCTCCACTAAGCACTTCTTCATCACACACATGACAACTTAGCATGCCCACAACAAAACTAATTTATACTATACTTACTTGGATCATTGCAAATTCTACTGACTCAATTTTATCTATTTGACCTTCCTAACATTTCAAGGTCCACACATTCTTCAAGCACAACTTCAAAGTCAAGACTTTTTAGTAAATAAAAACAACTAGAAAATAATTAAAATCACTTAAGTAAGCCAAAACTAAATTAAACACTAAGATTTGCAAAATTAGCCTCCTAAGAAGCACCACAGTTATTGTCCAGGCAAGACATCACTCAGCGTTCAACTATCTACAGAATGGATGGACACAATTTCCACCTCTTTTACCAATGGAATGCTTTCACAGTATGACTTTACTTTATGGCCATTCACTTTAAGCTTCTTTTTTAGTTTTTGGATCCATCAATTCAACAGCTCCACAAGGAAACACTTGAACAAAGTCAAAAGGACCATTCCATCTTGATTTTAATTTTTCTGGAAAAAAGTTTAAACAAGAGTTAAATAGTAAAACCTTTATACCAAGAATTAAATTATTATGGATCAAAAACTTGTCACGGAGCCATTTGATTCTTTCTTTATAAAATTTTTCACTCTCATTTGCCTCATTTCTCATCTCTTCCAATTCATGAAATTGAAGTAGCTTTTCCTCACCATCCTTACTCATTTCCATGTTAATGCCTTAAAAGCCCAATAAGCCTTATGCTTCAATTCAACTGGTAAGTGACATGCTTTTCCATAAACCAACTTGTATTCGCTCATGCCAATTGGAGTCTTATAAGCTGTCCGGCATGTCCATAAGGCATCACTCAGCTTTGAAGCCCAGTCTTTGTATGAATGTTGCATTGTCTTCTCCGATATAGACTTAATTTGTCTATTAATTACCTCCACTTGGCTAGAAGTTTGAGGATGATATGGTGTGGCTACTCGATGAGTAACACCATATTTATTTAAAATCCCACTAAACACCTTATTGCAAAAATGGCTCCCATCATCACTACTAAATACCCTTGGAGTCCCAAACCTGCTAAAAATCTGGTCTTTCACAAATTTTACAACCACTTTAGCATCATTAGTATGAGTAGGGATTGCCTCAATCTATTTAGACATATATTCTATAGCAATAAGTATAAATTCAAAATTTTTATAAAAGGGAAAGGGTCCAATGAATTCAATGTCCCAAACATCAAATAATTCCACAACAAGATTGTAAGTTTGAGGCATTTCATTCTTTTTACTTATATTCCCACTTCTTTGGCATTTATCAAATTTCAAACAAAAATTGTGAGCATCTTTAATTACAGTACTACTAGCATAGTATATGACATGCAAGCCTTTATTAACCCTTTACCCAAGGACAACCCCAATGGCATAATCATTTGCTTTGCATATGATTTCAAAAGGCATTGACCAATCGAGTGCAAAGGCATTTAGGCAATCATTATCAAACATTTAATCCACATCTTTAGCAATCTAGTTTGTTAAAAGGTGTGCAATTTTAAAGTATCTTTAATAAAACACCTATAAAAACTAGCATGCCTAAGAAAACTTCAAATTCCCATGACAAGTGTAAGTGATGGTAATTTAGCAATTAAATCTATTTTTGTCTTATCTACTTCAATTCCCTTACTATAGACTCCATGACCCAAAACAATTCCCTGCTTAACCATGAAATGACTTTTCTGCTAGCTAAAAGTTAGGCTACTTTCAATATGTCTCTTAAGCACACATGTCAAATCAAACATGCATCAAAAGAAGTACCAAAAACTGAAAAATCATCCATGAACACCTCAATGCATTCCTTAAGTGTATCATAAGAAATAGAAAACATACACCATTGAAATGTAGTAGGGACATTGTACAACCCGAATGACATTCTTCTAAAAGCAAATGTGTTAAATGGACAAGTGAAAGTGGTATTCTTTCGATCCTCATGTATAATGGAACTTGATAATAACATAAAAATCATAAAAATAGTAAAAAGTATGTCCAAACAATTTTTCTAAAATCTAATCAACAAATGGAAGAGAAAAATGGTCTTTTTTTGTAGTTGCATTTAACTTTCTATAGTCAATACACATTATCCATCCTATAGTGGTCCTAGTAGGCACTGATTCCTTTTTTTTTCATTTTTCACTACTGTGATTCCTAATTTTTTAGGAACTACACATGCTAAACTCACCCATTTGCTATCAGAAATAGAACATATAATCTTTTCATCTAGTAACAATTTTAGGCCTACCTGGTTCCTTATATATGGTCTATTTTATTAATACTTAGCCTTGTGACTATAGAATATATATTGAAGTTATGCACTCATATCTACTATAGTGTTGTCTCATCTAATCAGGATAAACTTGACTAAATGAGCAGACTCCATAGAACTTATATGCGGAAAACCTATGGAAATAAAACTTATGCTTTTCTTGGGAAAAACCTTGGCCACATCAACTTTATTTTTCATATAAAACCTGTTAATTATATAATATTAAACATCCATAAGAAAACTTGATCCAAAGATCCATCATCATAAATAAACCATCATGTTTGGGCTCAATCGGCTCGTTGTTTACAAAAATACTTGGCTTTAACAAAATTATATGTTTCTTTGAATAAAAAAAATGTACAAAAGTAAACAAACATAAACCCATATATCATGTACAAAATACAAAAGTATGACATGAGTGATATCATCGACCTTTAACGGATCTAATCTAATGTCTTTGATGTTGGTTTGGCCTCTTTGGATCAACTTCAGCCTTATCTACTAGTCTCCACCTATCAGAGGAAAACACTCGCATGCTAAGCTACTAAAAGCTTAGTGTTACATATAGGCATAAAAATTCAATATGCGTTCACACAAAGTATATCAACATATTTCATATTCATGGCATCATATTAAAACATTATGGACTGGTAGTGAAATCGTAATATCATGTAAATAATTTACCTTTTGGAAATGGTGGCTCCTTAAGCATTGGAACAATATGAAGGAGAACATATAACCCTTATAATAGCTTATATCGTATTAATTATATATATTAGTATACTTGTGTCTTTGAACCTCTTTTCTATTTCATTATGTTCTTTAATCACTTTAATATAATAGCCCAACAACTTTCAACATAGATTATTCGGATACATGCTATGAATAGGGGCGCTCTTAGAGCTTTAGCCACCCTACCACTTCTATAACCATATGTGTCAGTCCAAGCTCCTCAAGTCAATGGCACTTCTAGAGCTTAAGCCACATTGACTAAGTAAACATATATCTTTTCATGCAATATAGGATTAAGGGCACTCCAAGAGTTAAACCGCCTTGTCCTTTAAAGATTTATAGAACTATAAACTCTCTTAATAGCATGCCACCTATTCTAGTTTTAGTCCTAGTATCGAGCCTAGGCTTTATTTGTTCAAAATCCTCTTTATTGTACTTATATATGAAACCTTTATTTTTAAAGAATAAACCTTAGAATCATGTGAAAATGCACCATGTATCATGTATGCAAGAACCATCATATAATCAAAAGTTTTAACATTCATATCATACCACTGTGGAAGCATGTGCATATCCATTACACTGTAGTCAAGAAAGAAACACATAAAATTTTAAATATTATTCACAGGCATGAATATGTGTTCTCTACCGTGAAAGTTCATTCACAAGTACCCTAACCTGTGAACCAAACTATGAACAAAGTCTTAAGCGTCTCTGTCCAAAATTGTACATTACAACACAGAAATGAAGAAATAATCACGGGCATGATTTTTGTGATTCACAACCATGAGTCAAGTTGTTAGTCAAACCATGAAACTTTGCCTAATCTAGGTAGTTCCGGATTGATGATTCATGACCATAAACCCTCTGTTACTGGTGTTAACCTAGGTTTTCCAACAAAACCACATACAACAAGGCATTTAAGACAATCTACATGCAAGGGCTTCTATGGTTATCCCATGACAATATTTTCCTTCCCACATTCTCATCAAACATGCCTTATCATGAATTAAAGCATCAATTAACCCACAAGAGCATATTCTAACATAATTGAAACCATGAATCTCAAGAACACATTCATACTCATTCATGCATTTATGCCACCTTACTTACCTCTTCAACCACTATAAATAATCATTAATTATTCCCATATTAGCACATTTGACATCTTTGTTACAAGCTTCCTTTCAAGTTTTTTTTTATCAAATTCAATTCATGCCTAATTTAGCATTTGTAAATATATCATTCAATACTCATATACTCATGGAATTAATTACATCATTTACTTTCCTAACAACCAATATTTAACATTTAAAGCATACAATTCATTCATCACACATTTAACGCCCAACATGCCATATTTTAGAATATAAAGGCATATATGAACATACCTCTAATGGAGCCTCAAAAACTAAGCTTCTCTCAAGCTTACTTATCCTTTTGGTGGGTCTCACCACCTCCTCTTCCAACTCCTATCACATATATCACATATATATCAATTTCTATAACCATATACTTAACTTTTAAAGCCACAAAAGATACAAACCCTAACTTTAAATCTCCTAACCACCTTAATCTTACTTAACCCCTTACAAACACATACCATAACCTTTAATCAACTTAAGAGGGTCTTTAACCATAAACTCTCAAGATTAAGCCATTACCTAATCCATTTGGGAATGGGTCACTACCGTAAATGAACTAGACATGATTAAGGTGATAAAAGCTTGTAAAACAAAAGAAAAATGTGATTCCTTACTACAATCAAAGGAAACGCAACCTAGATGTTGGATTTGACTCCTCTCTATTTCTTTCCTTTGGTTTGCCTCCTCAAGGACACCACTTTTTTATGCTCTTGTCTCACAAGAACTTATTTAAACATTGATATTTGATATGAGTTTAGGCGTTTTGGTCTAGGAATCAAAGAAAAACATAAAGCATGGGTCTCTGGTATAAGGAAACTTTGAATTCTAGGTTCACTTTTGAGTTAGGTCAAGAGAGAGAAAAAACAATTGTTGGAATTTTATATTTGACGATATTCATAGGCATGACCGAATCAGTCATGGGGATGAAACATCTCAAAACATCATTCACAGTCATGACATTATATTCATAAGTGTGAACAAGGAACTTTTCATTTTTCTCATCTTTTCTTAACTCTTTCCTTTAATCAAACCTTTAAACACCTTTATAACATCTCTAAACTAACTTATTAACTAGGCCCTACTTAGCGAGCATTATATTTCTCTCTCTCTTAACAGAATTTTTTCCTCAAAATTACCTGTAGTATTATGTTGAAATAGTTAGGGATACTGTGCTTTCATCACCCCTTTGCTTTCCCTTGTAGCCTCTTCCATTACATAATTCCTCTATATGACTTTGACTAACGGTACTCACTTGTTCATTAGCTTTTTGACTTCACTAGCCAAAATCTGAATCGACTCTTCTTCATATGTAAGATTTGGTTGCACCAATATGCTTTCAGTTGTGATGACATATGATGGATTTGACCTATATCTCCTTAACATGGAGACATGGAAAAAATTGTGAATCTTACTAAACTCTAGCGGTAAGGTTAGCATGTAGGCTACTGGTCCATTCTGCTTTAAGATCTCATACGGTCTAATAAACCGAGGGTTCAAATTGCCTTTCTTTCTAAACCTTAGGACCTTTTTCTATAAATAAGCCTTGAGAAACACTTTGTCTCCCACTTCATACTCTATATCTCTTTTCTTGAGATTTGCATACGATTTATGTCTATCTGAAGCTGCCTTTAACCTCTTATGTATTATTTTCACCTTTTCCTCTATCTTTTGCACCAACTCTAGCCCCACTAACTTTCGTTCACTAAGCTTTATCCAATATAACGGTGTTCGACACTTCATGCCTAGTGCCTCAAAAGGAGCCATTTGAATGTTAGACTAATAACTATTGTTGTCAGCAAACTCCATTAGCGATAGGTACTTTTCCCAACTACCTTCAAACTCAATCACACAATTTCGCATCTTGTCTTCCAAAATCTGTATTACCCTCTTCGACTGACCATCTATCTATGGGTGAAAAGTTGCATTGAAACTGAGCTTAATACCCAAAGCTCGTTGTAGACTTCTTCAAAACTGAGATATGAACCTTGGATCTCTGCGATACGATGGAGACTAGAACTCCATGTAGTTGTACTATCTCATTCACATATAACTCTGCTAGCCTATTTAAAGGATAGTCTCTTCTGATAGGTAAAAAGTGTGATGACTTCATTAACCTATCCACTATGACCCAAACAGCGTCATGATAGTCAATAATACAGTTATAATCCTTGATCAACTCTAACCATCATCTCTACTTCAAGTTAAGTTCCTTCTGTGTTGAAAGATACTTCAAGCTCTTGTGATCGATGTAGATGAAACATTTTTCCCTATATAAGTAATGACGTCATATCTTTAGAGTAAACATAATGGCTGCCAACTTAAGATTATGTGTGGGGTAATTCTTCTCATGAGGCTTCAATTGCCTAAAAGCATAAGCAACAACCTTTCCTTCTTGCATCAAAACACACCCCAATTCATTGTGAGAAACATCACTGCATATGACGTACTCCTTATCAGGTATCGAATGTGTAAGAACTGGTGCTTCTGTCAACATACACTTGAGCTTATCAAAACTAGCATTCCACTCATCATTCCACTCGAACTTCACATCCTTCCTAAAAAAATTGGTCAAAGGAGAAGCAATTCACAAACCTCCTATAGTAACCTACCAAACTAAGAAAACTCCTGATTTTGGTCACATTCCGAGCATGATTCTAATTCAAAATTGTCTAAACCTTGTTGGGATCAACTATAATGTCATATAATAATATGATATGTCCAAGAAAAGCTACTTCATCAATCCAAAACTCACATTTGGAGAGCTTATCATAAAGCTTATGATCCCTGATGATCTGCAATATTTTCCTCAAATGTTGATCATGTTTTGCTTGATCCTTAGAATACACTAAGATGTCATCAATGAGCACAACTATAAACTTATCGAAGTACATCCTGAAGATTTGATTCATCAAGTCCATAAAAGTTGTTGGAGCATTGGTCAACCCAAAAGGTATAACCAATAACTCGCAGTGACAATATCTAGTTTTAAAGGCTATCTTGGCTATATCCTCTTCCTTAATCTTCAAATGGTGGTAACCTGATCTTAAATCAATCTTGGAGAACATTCCTACACCCTTTAACTAATCAAAAATATCATAAATTTATGGTAATGGATATTGGTACTTAATAGTCACCTTGTTTAACTACCTGTAGTTTATGCACAATATTATGGACCCATCTTTCTTCTTTATAAACGAATGGTGCACCCCATGGAGATACACTTGGCCTAATAAAACCCTTATCTAAGTGCTCTGGCAACTGTGCTTTCAACTCTTTCATGTCTGAAGGTGTCATTCTATAAGGTGTTGCTGATATTGATGTTGTTCCTGGTGTGAGATCTATGGAGAACTCAATATTTTTGTTCAGTGGTAATCCTGGTAGATCATTTGGAAAGACATCTAGAAACTATCTCACTATAGAGATATCCTATAGATCTAGACCCCTTTTTTTGGTGTCACCCACGTGAGATAAATAAGCCTCACATCCTTTTTGAATCATTTTTTGCACTTTCATCATGGAAACAATCCATAGAGGTTGTGGAAACCTCTCCCCTTCTACTACTATCTCTTCTTTCTTTGGAATCTTATGAAAAATTGTCTTAGATCGGCAGTCCATAACTACCTGGGTAAAGAAAGAAATACGAGCAATCCGCGGGGTGAATTGGATGATCGGGCTGAGGACTGCCCCCTCTTCCCCTCACTCTCCTTTCCCTAATATGAACCTTGAGTCATCAAAGCCTTTTTGACTTGGCCTGGCGAAGCAATCCTGATATCGTATGGCATAACACAAAGTTGACATCTTCGTGATTCTAGGTCAGAAAATGCCCCTTTAGCCCACTCTCTTTTTACATAGCCAACTAGTTGTTAGAACCAATCCATACCTAGTATGGCATAGTTTTCATGAAATGATAACTCAATGAGATCCTTAACAAAATTTTTCCCATGCACAACTACAGGGAAACTTCTATATACTTGGTTCACAACCACATAGTGTCTTAAAAGGATTTGTGACCTCAATCTCAAACTCTAGTTTCTCTATTTTCATAATGTGCTTACTAGGTATGCTCATGCATATACAAGAATATATGGAGCCTAGGTCTATCAAAGCACATATAAAGCCATATAAAGAGACAATCAAGAGATGAAAATAGACAATATAAAGCAAATCTCATATTTCATTAAATAATAAAAAAATATAGATATGAGTTTGAGTACAAACAAAATATGCTTTCCTATATAATGTTCCTAAGGATCCTAATGAAACTAAAACAATATTCTAAAGCATGAAACTAAAACTAAAGAAAAGATAAATTATGGTTTGAAGCCAAGTACTTGCTCGTGAACATGAGCTATCTCCTGCCCCAGGCTATCAACTCTCGACTCCACAAAGTCCTTGAGATTCTCTAGCTTCTGATCAATAAATTGCTGGAAGGAATCCATGATTTCTTGAAGCATGTTGAAGCGAGAAGTGAGAAGTGCCATAAGTTGTTGAGCCATATCTAGTTAAGTGGAAATGCTTCACCAACTGTTGAAGCATCAGGTATATCAATTGAAATGCTAGAAGGCTCGATTCTAGCTCTCTTTCTCTATTATGGCCCTTGAAGACCAACTTTAAATGCTTCTAAATCCTCTGGTTCCCATGCAATCTCAACTAAAAGGATGATAAACCTATAGTAGGTGTCATCCTGAAGTATCATCCTGAAAGAAGATTCTCACTACAGCTCCTCTCTTGATAAAGGATTCGATGTCTAGTTGATCTCTAGGGGATGTCAGGATAATGGTGAAGTTATGATAATTAAGATCCATCAACTCAAGCTCAATCACCAGATGAGTAATGTAGCCACCTACAAGAATGTCAATCGATGGCTTCAAGGTTATCGACTAAAGGTGGGGTGCAAACCATCTTAACAAGGCAACTGACTTATTTTTTCTAGCCATCTCGAAAAGAAGTAACTCTAACTTCCTAACTACCTCATTACTATCACCTCAGGCAAAAATTGAGTAATTCAGAAGCTAGTGAATGTAGCGAAGGACCAAATTTTTTAAGTGAGTGCTCTAAGTTTTCCTAACATCCCAACTACAATCACTACCAAAGTTGTACCAATTTGTAGAGGGGTTAAAATCATTTGCCTCACTTTCATTTATCAAGACCTCATGTTGTAGCTTGAAGATATCCATAAATTATGAGGCAGTGAGAGATCTCTCTTACATGTAAAGCTAGAAGGAGACCTTACCAGTAGGAGATACTTGCAAGGTACTCAGAAACTCCAGGGTTGGCTCTTTGAAAGTGGGCTTGTAGATGTCTACAAAATCCAGCAATCCACATTACTAAAGCCAGACTCTCATGTCTGATTTAAGGCCAATAGACTTGATGCAACCTCAATTGAATGTCAGAGTGGGCAAAATAGGCTGCTTATTGAGAAAGGCATCCTTCTAATGGTAGTGTCGGGATAAAAAAAATTGAGAATATAGTACGTATAAAGCTTTGGGGTCATGTTCTTTCTTTTCCCTTTAGAGGAACCAGCTCCAAAGGCCATGGTCATGGTTAAAATCTTTGAAGAAAAATGAAAGAGATGAAAATGACACTTAGGTTGATTACTGCATGAAAACTCAAAAGACTTGAGAAAAAACATATGAAATAGATGATTTATGTGTTAGATGAAGAATATGGCAAATATTTATGGTGAAAAAGTGTTTGGAAGGTCAAATTTGGCCAGAAAAGGGAAAGGGTTGAGGTTGTTGAAATTTTAAAGAGAGAGAAATGAGAGAAACAATGATGTTTCAGGCTTTATATCGATTGATTCTCGGTTGTGAAAAAATGCTCATGGGAATGAAAAATCACATTCATAGGAAGACCAAATGGTGACCCATCTCGTGACCAAAGGCATGAAGGCTTTTGCCATTAGAAGCAAGTTAAGTTCACAGTCGTGACATAAAAGAGTCATGGGCATGAAAAAGGATGTTCATAGGATTAAACCATGACCCAAGGCATGAGCCAAAATGTGAATGCTTCCGTTGTTTTTGGCAACCTTAGTCACGACCATGAATATTAATTCACAGTTGTGACAACTTAAAACATGGTAAAAAATAAAAGAGACTCCAAATATAAAGATGCGATACATGATGTCTTCCTAAGCAAATTTAGCATGTTTTTTCATGAAAAATAATAATTCATCACACAATTGAACAGGCAAACCATAAAATATAATACATATCACTCAAGGTTCACATCAAAGATGCATCATTAATGCAATGTATGTCTTTTAAACCCTTTTAAGATAAAGTTCTCCTATCAAGCATACCAAGCTCCCTTTTTATAAAACAAAACCTTTCATCATTAAGAGGCTTAGTGAAAATGTCAGCCAATTTGGTTGTTTGTGTTAAAAAATTCTAACACAATATCAGCATTTTGGATGTGATCTCTTATAAAATGATGTATAATGTCTATGTGTTTACTCTTAGAATGCTAAATGGGATTTTTAGAAAGATTTATAGCACTTGTGTTATAACATTTGATGGGAATGTGATCAATTTCTTGACCATAATCCTTGAATTGTTGTCTCATCCAAAGAACTTAAGTGCAACAACAACCTACTGCTACATATTCTACTTCAGCAGTGGACAAGGCAATTGAAACTTATTTTTTGCTAAACTAAGAAACTAAATATTCACTTATGAAGTGACAAGTTTCGAATGTACTTTTTCTATCTAGAAGACGATCGACATAGTTAGCATCCGAAAAACTAATGATATGAAATAAAGTGTTTCTAGGATACCATAAACCTAAGTGCATTGTGCCATGTATATATTTTAAAATTCTTTTCACAACATGTAAATGAGATTTTTTTAGATATGATTAAAATATAGTGCATAAACATACATTATATACTATATCAGGTCTAAAAGTAGTAAGGTATAAAATATATCTGATCATACCTCTATAAAACTTTTTATCTATAACCTTTCCCTTCTCATTTTTGTCCAATTTGGTTAATGTGCTCATTAGAGTTTTAGCACTTTTACATCCTTCCATTCCAAATTTCTTTAGTAGCTCTTTGGTGTACTTGGATTGGTTGATAAAGATGTTATCTTTGCTTTGCTTGATTTGAAGACCAAGAAAGAATTTGAGCTCTCCCATCATGCTCATTTCAAATTCTCTAGTCATACGTTTAGCAAATTCTTAACAAAGCAATTCATTAGTAAATCCAAAGATAATATCATCAACATAAATTTGAACAAGTAATATGTCATGCTTATGATTTTTAATGAAAAGAGTAGCATCTACATGTCATTTTGAAAAATTATTTACTAAAAGAAATGCACTAAGTCTTCCATACCAAGCTTTTGGAGCTTGTTTCAAACCATATAAGGCCTTAGAGAGTTTGAATACATGATATGGCAATGTATGGCTTTCAAAACTGGGAGGTTGTTCAACATAAACTTCCTCCTCTATAAAACCATTTAAAAGAGCACTTTTAACATCCATTTGACGAAGTTTAAAGTTTCTGTGCCATGTAAAAGCTAAAAGAATTCTAATAGCTTCTAATCTAGCAACTGGAGCATAAATTTTATCATAATTTATGACTTTCTCTTTGTTGTACCCTTTGGCAACTAATCTAGCTTTATATATAGTTATATGACCTTGCTCGTCCTTCTTGTTCCTAAAGACCCATTTATTACTAATGATTGGATAGTTCTTAGGTCTTGAAACTAATGTCCAAACCTTATTTTTCTCAAATTGGTTGAGTTTCTCTTGTATAGCAATCACCCAACTCTCATCACTAAAAGTCTCATCAATATTTCTTGGCTCAATTTGAGAGACAAAAGCAAGATTAAAATCTAAAAACTTAAGATTAGACCTACTACTTACACCGTTGGTGGGATCACCAATGATTTGCTCCATGGGATGGTTTCTTATGAATTTACATTCCTTTTGAAGCTCTTAAATGTCTTGCTCTTGAGCATGAGGTAGTAGATTATCTTTATGCTCCTTTTATTGTTGCTCTTCTTGATCATCGTCATTATCTCTCTTTGAGGTTTCACCATCCTCTTCATGATCAAGACCTAGCTTATCCATTGTACTACATTCTTAGACTTGAATGATGTTTTATGTTACTCTCTTCTTTAACATGGTTCATATGTCTTATCATTTGCAAATTTGACTTTTGGTAGTCCATCCATTAGCTGTCATTTACTAAGGTTTTGAATTAAGTCCATGCTTGTATGACCAAATTTTCTATGCCATCGCTAAGATTTATCTCTAATTATCATAAGACACTTAGAGGAAATGTTAGATAGCTTGTGTAAATCTATTATGTAAGTGTTGTCATCGCTATCTCCTTTGAATATCTCTTGACCATTTGGGGTGTTCACAAGACATTCATTAGAGGTAAATGTGACTTGGTTTCCCTTATCACATAATTGACTTACACTTAATAAATTATGCTTTAAACCATCAACATGTAAAACATTTTCAATTAAAGAAACCAATTGATTCAATGCTAATTACCTTACCCTTGGCATTATTTCCAAATGTTACCTTACCACCATCAATTCTTTTGATAGGCTTCTATTTCTGGTCATGTGCCTTAAGCATCCACTATCCACTAGCCATGCATTTTCCTTTGATGTGGACTTAAGGCACAACTACAAAATAACAATTTAGGTTTGGTTTTTAGGTACCCAAATGAACTTAGATCCTTAGAGGTTAGCACTATAAGGTTCCCAATGAGCCTTCCTTATAAAACAATATTTGTTTATATGCCCAAGCTTTATGCAATAGTGGCATTGTTTAGATTTAAATATGTTTTTCTACTTTGTACTAGGTTTAGGCTTCACTACTTTCCTAGGTGGAGTATGTGCACAATGACATAAACATTCATGTGTTGTGGGTGTTTTCCTAGGTTCATGCTTCTTGTGTAAGAAAGCATGATTGACCTTTTGAGGTTTCCCTCTTAGGCCATGTAACCCTTGAATACTCTTCTTTTGAGTAGATAGTTTTATATATGCTTTGCCATTAGCCCTTGGGGCTATTACCTCAATAGTAGAGGTTTGTGGTGTACTTGATTTAGCAAAAATAGTTTTAGATGGAGATGATGATGATGATCCATTGAAGCCTAGACCATGTCTCACTAAGGGAGGTTTTTGAGATATAATTAGAGTGTCTAAACTCTCTTTCCCTTTATAAAATCTATAAATTGAATTTCTAAGTTCTTCAACCTCATTTTTTAAAAGCATTGTTTTCTTTTATTAGAGAATTGGTTGAAGGTTTTGATAAAAACTCATCAAATGATTTCTTTAAGTAGACATTTGAGATTTTTAACTCTTCAACTAACTTTTGAAGGTTATTAAAATCATTTTTAAGTTTAGAGCTATTTTTTCTATAAAAATAAAGTTTCATTTTTTACCTTTCTACCTTTATATTTAATACTTCAACTATATCATCATCAACATCATCATTATTAATTAAATCATACAAGTCATCACAAGGTTAGGATATAGAGCATACCTCATCATTAGAGTCATCCTTAATAGCCATGAAGCACAAGTTAGCCACCTCCTTTTTTTTCTTTCAATGAATGTTAAGGTTTCATCATCCCAAGTGGCTTTGTGATCCTTTTTTTCATCTTCTTTGTTGGGTCTCCTCTTGTACTTCTTGACCATAGGGCACTCTAATCTAATGTGTTCCTTCTTGCCATACTTATAGCATTTGACTTTGTCTTTGCCTTTGTTAGATGAGAAATTTCTAAAAGGCAATCTTGAGGCCCTTTGCTTGTAGTTTTTGATTGAGTCATATTTGTTGGTAATCAATCTCTTGATCCTCCTTGAAAGTAAAGCTATTTGCTCATCTCCTTCAAGATGAAGCCAAATGCAACCATAACTGAAATGAGCAAATTTTCCAAATGGTAATTTTTGGACTTCACTTACTTAGTGCCTTCATGGTAATTCTCCAATATTTTCCAAATGGAGTAAGCAGTAAGACAATGTTGAATCCTACCACACTATTTAAGGGATAAAAGTTTATTAGGATTGTCATGGATTTCTTATTTTTTTCCTTTTGCTTTATTTTGAGTTTTAGTCCAATCATTTCTTAGGATGATTTATTCTTCTCCTTCGGAGTTTGTTCTTTCTCGAGGTGTCCATTCATTTCAAACAAACTCCCAAACATCTACTCTTTCACTATCAAGATAGACCTCAATCTTGAATTTCCAATTTGCATAGCTAGCTCCATCAAAGAAGAGCTTAAGATTATGAAATCCTTCATTAGCCATCATTTAATCTTTACTAACGCTTGTTAAGCTTGAATACTAAATTTTTCTCTAATACCAATTGTTGCCCAAAAAAATAACTAAGAAGAGGGATTGAATTTGTTGGTAAATAAAACTTTTGCTTAAGGCAATTTTGCCAAAGAATGATTTGTGAGATAGAAAGAGAAATTTGGCATACAAAATTTACAGAAGTTCGGGTATTAACAATCCCTACTCCTCTCTCCAATCTCAATTGGGTATTTCACTAACACTCAAAATGTTATAAGTCGAGTTTTTTCTAGCTCACTATCAACTATAGTATTTTACACTCTTAGCTAACACCTAACCCAGAAAAAATCTTGTGTTTTAATGGCTAACTCAACAACCAAATCTTTATTTTTTGATGGCTCACACAAAAACTCTTACAAGTATTTAACTCACAATCCAACTCACTCAAACTCATTTTTGAGTAATTGATTACAAGAATAAAAACAGTCACCAATCAAAAAGCTCAACAATTCTAAGCAATTATAGTTTTTACAAGATAAAAATATAAGATATGTGGAATCAATTAAATGCACAATGCTATATAAGATTAGAAGATTGAGTGCACATTTTCTTGTTGTCTAACCTTTGAAAGTTATAAATATGTTGTATTTATATTTTTTATAATAAATATAGTTGTTTGGGATGCATTTAATGCAAAATATCCATTCAACTACTTTTCCGCTCGCATCTGACAATTTTTTCTTTCTAGGTTCACATGCATAACTTAATATTCATGAGCATGACTATTCTTTGTAGTCGTGACTGAAGTGGTGAAGCTGACCATGAACGATTCTGTCCAAAAAATAAGAAATATTTCATGAGCATGACATTTTTTTTTTACTAGCGTGACTTAGTCAAGCTTCATGGGTGGTCCAATACTTCACTGCCATGAACATTTGATTGAACAGTCTTGGCGCTAACTCATTCACAGGCATTACTCCATAAGTCATGGGCGTGAATTGTTATTTTTACAGAGGTGGTGATTCTTCACCACGGGTGTGACATTGTTGACTAGCATGATTTTCTTCACGTGCATAAATCTTTGTTGATTTTTATTCTTTTAGATTTTAATTAATTTCAATCAACTTGTTTAATGGTTTTAGGAATGTATAACCTATCTAATACACTTAGAACACAAAATGTGGTTAAATTCTTTATTGTTCAATTATATGTGATCATCAAAATGACAAAAAAACATCTCAAGGTTCAACAAAGACAAAAGTTACTCTCCACACACATAAAAAAAAAAAGACAAAAGTTACTCTTTTTGTTACTGTAACAGTAACTCCCCGAAGAGTTTTACTAATATATAGTAATATGCTAATTTATCGATGGCTAAATCTATCACTATATTTGTAAGTTTTGAAGAAAATAGTAAAAAATTTAAGCTACAAACAAATTCATCGCTATTTTGTAAAAATTATTTTAAATTAGTGATAGATTTTAGCTACAACTACAATATGTCAATAATTAGTCTTTCATCCATCGCCTAAAGGACGATAACGTTTACCTTCGGACATATCCAAATTGATGATAAATTTTTTGTTGTTAAATTTAATGATGGATGTGACTTTTTTCGCTTAAAAATAGCGATAAAGAGATTGTCATAAATCCATTACTATTTAGATTTAGTGACAAATTTTTATTATTTATTGATGAAAATTTTTATTGCTAAATAACTATTTGTTTATAGTGCATCTACATATTAACCTTAAGCATCTCTAAAAAAAATTCAATTAATTAAACCAAATCTTAAGCAGATGCAACTTATGAGAACTACTATTTGACTTAGTCAAAGAATATAACATGTGATAGTGTATCTATATTAATAATGTCCTATATTATTAATACTATAAATAGAAATAGTTACGTGTAATAGGAATCTCATATCATGATACATATCATGATATGATTACATTTTTTTTCCGATTGTCTCTAGACACAACACTAACAAATGGTCCAAAAAGCTACTTTTGTGATAATGTTGATACTTCCACGCGTGTTCATTTTACCATTGCAATTTTCACTAATTGGAGGAAATTAAAAGTGGCATCATAAAATAATTTGGGAATTTTAATTTCAATAGAAAGATAAGAAATTATATTTATTTTCATTCTTCTTTTTTTTATATCTCAATTACACCCAAACAAATAAAGAATTAAATTGATTTTCTTTTTTTAAAATAAAAGAAACGCTTCCATTAAACCCGAGCATCATCAGACAAAAGTACATATGAGAATATGGGGACTTAAATTACTTCTAAAATAAAAGAATCATGGAGTCCTACATCACTTGTATGATATAGTTACGACAGCCACAAAAGAACAATATTTAATGTGGATGAGTTGTAGTATTTTATTTAAATCCAACTATTAGTTTGATTTGAATATATCAATCATTTTATTTGGATTAAATCTCTAATTTTAAAAAGATAATTAAAAAAGACCTATAATTTATTTTTACAAAAAATTGTAAAAAGTCAAAATCAGGGAAAAAATAAAAAATTAAGTTATTTTCTCTTTAAAAGGAACGCCACATCAATATATCTTTTGACTTTGCTTTATTAATTTCATAAATGTATTAAATAATTTAATAGAATTTATTTAATTATTTTTTAATGATTAATTTTGTATTATTTTAATTACTCAGCTACAAATGTGTCCAACTAACTATATTTACTTCATATAAATATGAACTCAACTAGTTAAAGAATAAAAGAAATTAATTGAATAAATTTGATATTAAAAATATCAATCGAATAAAATTAATAATTAAATAATTTTTTAATTGGAAATTTTAATTATATACATTCATAAAATTTAAAGTCTAAATATGCTTTTATATATATATATCTCGAGAGAAAGAGAGAGAGGGAGGATATGTATGTTTGAAATCCATCATCCCCTCTCTTAAGATGCATAATTGATAAATAAATAAATAAATAAATAAAAACATAAAATTATATAGCAGAATATAAAGAGATCCATCATAACTACATAGTATTAAATAATTAACTGACGTGCCACAAGAAAAAACTCATGAAATCCAAGGAATAGGAATTAACTTTTTTTGGTTTTTTTTTTTCTCATTTTTGTTTTTCAATTCCTTGGTAAACTTATTCGACATGATATATACTCTGCAATAAATAAAATTTAGGAAAATTTTGAAAAAAGTATCTAACATTATATCATTTTTTTAATTGGATACATTTTTTTTCTCGTCAATTGTAAATATAACGTTTGAAAGTTTTTTGATTAGATATATTCGTCTATTTTTTCCATCCAAAATTTAACAGTTAATAATTTAAAAATTTTGTGGTAGATTTCTTCGAGAAAATCCATTGAAAAAATGTTAGTAGTTTAAAAATATTAACAAAATTTATTCTTTAGCTCAAATTAGATAAGATATAACTTAAAATTAAAGAGCAAATTTATTTTTATGAAATTACTAAAATTTTTATATTCATTTATTAGTAAATTAATTTTCAAAGTAAATTTATGAATAAATTAAAACAAGAATTTTAGTAGTTTAAACATTAATAAATTTTGCTTTTAACTCATCAAATGAATGTCATTTACTTACTGTAGTATTAATATATATTCATATGCATATTTAAATTTAAATTCAAAAAATAAATGTATGAACAAATTAATTTAAGAAATTTTAGTAATTTAAAAAAAATTAATCAACGTATAAACAAATTAATCTATGAATAAAAGTTCATATTAATGCCATAATAAG
Organism: Triadica sebifera; assembly: GCA_023653625.1. Classification (NCBI taxonomy): domain Eukaryota; kingdom Viridiplantae; phylum Streptophyta; class Magnoliopsida; order Malpighiales; family Euphorbiaceae; genus Triadica; species Triadica sebifera. Next base: position 22,215,519 of record CM042894.1, read on the forward strand.
CAAATGATATGCATTTTAGGAGTTAAAAAGTAAAATTTATTAACTTTTTAAAATTATTGACATTCAAACCGATAAAATTTTTAGGCAAAATCTGTGGTAAAAGTTTTTAAATTATTATTTTGTTAGATTTGAGATGAAAAAAATAGTCAAAGGTATCCAATTGAAAAAATATCAAAAGTTAGGATATATGTCAAATTGAAAAGACAGTGAAATATTAGTGCTTTTAAATTTTTTTTTCTAAAATTGTTAGTATGATATATATTAATTTATTTTTACAATTAATGTGGTACTGTACAATTTACAAGAGTTCATGAAAATTACCTTCTCCCTCCTATATATGAATCAAATATTTCTTTTTATATTATTTTATTTAATACCAATGTCAATATAAATTAATTCCACATAACACATAACACTTAATTCGACATAGTATTTTCTTTTTACACAAAAAGAGAAAGTGTGGCCGTTATATTTAGCAAAGGAACATGAAATCGTTAAACTGAAGATGGATCACAAAACAATTAGTGACAGATAGTTCTTAGGTAAAATAAATAGTAAACAGCTTTATTCATGGTGATGTTTTCTACATGCCATGATTAAATCGTAAGGATATATAATAAACAAATAGAGACATTAATTTCATGGTTGCAAGCTCAAAGCAGATAGGGTATAAGCGAAAACATATAGAGCAGCAGCAGCAGCAGAAACAATGGCAGAATTAATAGAAGAAGGCGAAGGGTTCCAGCAACAGCAGCAGCAGTAGGGAGGGGGCTCTGCTGCTGCAACTGCAACTCTTGCCTAGTGGTGCCTAAAGACCTGTCTAGTCCTTCCCATGTAATGTCCCTTTTACAGCCTTACTTTATAGTCTCCATTATCCATATACTCCTCACATGCTCTTTTTCCTTTATGCCATCGTTCTTTTGTTGGCTTGGTTCATCATGTACAAGACAAAAATAGTTGAAGAATTTATAAAAGTTATTAAGTTGTTTTCCTAATTATGGGATAATTATAGGATAATACCAAATTAAATATGATTTGAAGTTTAAGCTTTAAATTAATCCATCTCCAGTTGATGGGTTTTGTTTTACATGCATGTAAATGTATATAATGACAAAATAATTAAATAGATGGGGAGAGGTTATGGGATATGGTGTGTAAGACAGAGCTACCAGAGATGAAAGTACATATATATAAGTGAACACTCTTAATGCTGGAAAGATGTCTATCCCACCAATGCCATAACAGGGTCTAAACGGTGCGGATCATCTTTCTTTCTGATTTGTCTTGTTGTAGCTTTTTCCCTCCACTCCTCTTTTTTCAGAAGCCGCAGATCTAGTTTACTCCCAGATAGAAATTGCGCACACGCAATTTCTTTTTTTTTTTTTTTCCCCTTTCTTTCTGCCATTCTCCTCCCAGTAATTGTATATACAGGAATTGTAATTGTAATACAATTAGGCAAAAATCAATTAGCATTAATTGAGTTTTTAGTAAAATCTTTTTGAAAATTAATATAGTTTTGGCTCCCAAGACTTTTATTAGCACTATATCAATTTCTAAATATATCTGAATAGACCGTTGTTTAAGATTTTTATTTTTATTTTTAAATATTTCACGTTTTATAATTATTTATAAAAATTAATTATTTAATAAATAATTATTTGTTAAATGAGAAAGGAAAGTATTATTTATAGGTAGTATTCCGATATCTCATTTTTGTACTCAATATTTTAGTATTATAGGTATTTTGCTCTTGGCTTTCCTAGGCCATCCACAATTAGCCGGTGGACCCCACAATTAGCCGGTCTGGTCCACCGATAATTGTTTTTAAATATTGTGCATTAATTTCGATTTTATAAGAATAAAAAAATAAATTAGCTGCTAAAAATAATTAACTGTACATTTTGAATTTTTTATTTTTAGACATTAAGAAATAGTTTTTTTTTTTAATTTATAACATAAAATCAACCTCTTGGTCTTATAAAACGTGTACACTCTAACTTCTAATGCTACCTCCTTTTTTGATCTCTTGGCCATTGTGTTGTATTTTTGTAGTCATTTGAAGCAGAAGGACAAATAATTGCGAGGTCGTCATCACTTTTACAGTGGAAAACAGTTATGTCTAATTTATATATATTTAATTATATTAAATAATTAGAAAAGATATGAACCAAAAAATAATAATTAGAAAAGACACTTAAATTCTATTATTTGAGAAATTATTAATTTATTTACATAATATTTTTATCAATTATTATATTTATAAATAATTGGAAGATCTTTGAAAAAACTAACTTTGCTTAAGAAACCGGAGGTGGAGTTGCAAAATTTTCTATTTGGTAAGATCGGAGCATATTCAGAAAGAATTTTACCATATTTGCTGTTCTCGAACTCTTATATATTCTAATAAGATAAAATGGTATTTCAATATTTTCTATATATCAGTATTCTTCATTTATAATCTGTCGATAATGTGAAAATTATGTATTTTATAGTTGAATTCCAACTTTTTTTTAAATTCAATATTATATATTTAAAATCAAATTTTTTCATATATAATTGTCCGAATTTAGAATTAAATCTTATCGTCTCTGTTTTTATTGTGAATATACACGGTTCCCGATTAGTTCGATACATCCAGTAGAAAAGCTCGCTTGTCGACTGACTGACAAACATCTCCTCCTCCAAAAATTTCATCATGTTCTTTATCCTGCTCTCGAAAATTTTATTTTGCTCTGGACTTTACTCCATTTACTGACAAAAAAATTATTAATTCTCATCTCTGCACTGTATGAAAATGAAAATCTTCAATATCCGATTTTATTTAAAAAAATTTAATATTAAAAATATTTTTTATTTTAAAATATATATTATATTTTTATTTTATTATTTTCTAAAATCAATTATATATATATATATATATATATATATATATATATATGTATATCGGGGGCTACTGTCTCTGCCTTAAGATAATTTTGAATTCGAGATAGAACATATAAATAATAAAAAAAATCGTTCCATCCGGAATAAATGTAAATCGAACCTCAACAGGTCCAATTGCCATCCTGCTATTTGTAAAGAAACCAGCCGTACATATGAAAGTGAGAGATGAGAGAGAAAGGATCACGTGGGGGGTGACTGGCTGGATTCCCGTGAGACCCTACCTATTCTTTATACCATTTTATTTTATTTTTACATAAAAATATTTTTCACTTTTTTTTCTTACCTTTTTGTACATTTCCTCAATGACCCCTCTTATGCGTAAAACCGAATCCAAATCCAAATCCAACTAAATCAATCATTGCTCAATTCTGTCTATATTTTTAAAGGGATTTTAGTATAATTTTAATTTCATACTGTTCTATCAACAAAAAATTCTTTATTATTTTATCAAACTGAGATGAATAAAATCAAATTGAATCCTTAAAATTTTAATTGTTCGATTATTATATTCTTGAATAGTTCGGTTTGGTTCAAACTTATTGCACATCCTACTGTCCTTCTCTTTCCAATACTCCATCATTTGGGATTTCTAGTTTCCCCAAAGTTTCCTTTTAATAATTTAAGAATTACTCCAAAGAAATTTAACCCTTGAACATGCATGTGTTTTTATACTGAATCTTTAAATTTTAATTTATTTATATAAATCCATCAACTTTTATTTCATTAAAACTAAACCCTTATTTAGCTGAGATAAACAATTTAATTGCGAGAAAAATTAAAATTGAAAATTTTAATTTAAATAAAATAAATATTGAAGAGATTAATGTTCTAATTTAGTTGATCAAAACATTAATTATCAATATAAGTACAAGTGAAGAAGTATGTGTTTTTTATTTGAGTGATTTGTAAAAGGGTTTTATTTATATTAAGGCCTATCAGCCAATGACCCAATGCCAAAGTCGAGCCCAGCATTTGCATTTGGGCCACTGGCTCTACATTCTACAATGTGAAGGAAGATTTGGAACCGGAAATTGTATGGGAAGTGGGGGGTAACTTGCATTCATTGCACCCGAATTTTAATGTTTATAACATTTTTGTCCTCAAATGTTAAAAAAAAAAATACCAGTATTCCACTATTTTTTCGACTAAATATTTAATCTTTTTATTTTGTGTGTGTAATTAGACACCTAAAGTTTTGTTTTCATTTAGTTAGAGACTTGCTCCATCCAAATTTATGTTTGAACGTTTGAAATTTTACAATTGGATATCTAAGAACCTAACGTTTGAAAAACCCATGAATCATTCGCTTTTTTTTTTCAAAAAAAAACTTATTTAAATTTTTTCCCATATGGTATAATTTAAGTTCAACGCATATACATGGTTATTAAATTGGGTTTGACCCGACCAGTTTTACCGGTTTAATTAAAATTTTGCCTTAAAGTTGGATAGGTAAATTCCAGAGACCATCAATTAACTTTAGCATTAATGCACAATAATTTCACTTAACTTTAATTTGTCAAATTAGTATATCTCAATTTTAATTCATATAATAGAAAACATTCTTCTTATTTGTTTTTACAAATTTATATGACCACTTATATAAAATACACTTAATAATTAGCCGCTACATCACCATTTATATGGAATATACAAATTTTTTAAATGATTGTACTTAAATATTTTTTTTAAATTATTGTACTATATGATTATCAGAGTACCACCTATCAAAATCACCAAAACATATAAAACAAATAATTTAAGTACAATTTCTTTAAAAAATATGTATTCCATATAAACGGTATTCACAAATTTATCTTTCTTTATGCTGCTAACTCTCAGTTTGGTCCTACTTCTGCTTCATTTTGTTACTAAAAAAGGAGGAGGAAAGTTAGAAAGATCCATATGCATGTACAACAGATCCATTGTATGGAATAGCCATTGAACCATAATGTCTAATTATTAAGTGTATTTTCATGTAGATAGTAATATGACATCTAGTCATTAAGGATGATATGTAAACTTGTAACAACAGGTAAAAAAAGATATTTATGTTATATAAATTAAAGTTAGGGGACATTACTGTATATTAATACTAAATTAAGGGACGATATGTGAAATTTATCCAAATCATAATCCACTAACTCAGGGTATATTGAACTGGTGAAAAATTCGAACACATAAACGATTAAACTGTGAATCGGTTAATCGTGGACTAATTGACAACCGTAGGGAAAGAATGTCACCGTTTACCACTACACCAAGTAGTGGCATTTGATTCAACTTTTAAAAAAATTTATATATAATCTATTATAAATTATTATTTATTATATTCAAAATGTTAGATAAAGTAAATGCAATCATTTTTAACATTTATTGTACAAATTTATTTAATTAATAAAATATATTTTCATTAATTTGATATAGGAATTGATAGTGATCTTAAATCAATTAATAAAGTCTTTAATACATAACATATCACAACTGCCGATTTAGGTCTTATATAGTTGTGCGTTCCATAACTGATGCAATTAAGTCAGTAAAGGCTGACCGGTATAGGGGCATTATTATTCAAGTTTAAATTTGATCATATAAGTATGAAAATTTTAGTTTAAGATAGTAAGGTTAGTGCAGTATGAAGACTAAAGAATAAGGGCACATTATTGTGATTACGTATTTGACACATAAATCGATGTGATATATCGGAAAAAAAATACATAATTTTTGTTTGACGAGAAAAATATAATTTAATTATATTAAAATATAGATAATAATATTTTAAGCCCATAAGTGAAGTTATGCGGAAAAATTTTAAAAGTTAAGAGTTCCAATTTACATAAATATAGTAGCCGGTGCAGATTTATGGTTCAATTTTTTAACTGATAGTTAGAAATATGCGTTCATCATCATAAAGATGTTGATGTTATCATAATTGAATTTTAAGATTTTTAACACTGATAATTTAGAAATCGAACGAAAAATAAATTTTTATAAGCCAAATTAAGAAAAATGACTAAACCGTAAAAATGCAATTTTTGCACCGGATCTCATTTTATAAAATTGAAAAGACCGTTTCAAAAATAAAATTATTTAAAAATTTTTGGTATATTCAATTTGATGGAATTATATCGTTTGGAGATTGAATTTGAGGGAAATAAATTATATCATGAATTAATTTGAATAAATTATGTGATTAGTGAAAGTTTTGATTAAGTCAAATTAAATTGAGATACAATTGGGTCACTTGTCAAGCTTATCTCTTGATTAATATTTTAATTAGCCAATGGAAAGTGAAATTAAGCTTAATGAGGGTTATAGTTACTAATTATGGGTATAAAAGGTCAATTCTCTAGAATTTTCTCTAAAATTCCATAAGTAAAAGAAAGGAGAAAGAATAAGACTTTAACCCCATTTTTCTTCCATTCTTGGCCGAAATACCTTCCTCTCTTTTCTTTAATTTATTTCAATTATTCTACCTTAAATACTCAATATTCAAGTATTAAGAAGGAAGAATTTCAAATGAAAAAGGAAAGAAACTCATTTGGAGTCAAAAGGAATGATGATCGAATTTTGTATGATGTAGGGAGGTGAGGATTTTCTTCATTTAATTATTAATTTCTTTGGGTTGATTTTGTTTACATCTAATCTTAAAAATTGACTCAAGGTTGGATGTGTCTTTAGATTGATGAATTAAGGTTTGGTGGATAATAATGGAATTTTTTTTTCTAAATTTGATAAAAATAAAAAATTGAGGAATTTAGAGATGAAATTGATGAGAAGTGATGAGAAATGGGTAAGAATAATTTTTAAAATTTTATGTGAAATTTTTAGAAATTTTCTATAATTATGTCCGAAAATTTGGATGAAGAAATTGTTTGAATCATAGTTTGATTTGATGAAATTGGAGTTATTTGGGATATTTAGAGGTGTGAAATCATTTTTGGAATGAAGAAATAAATTTTGGAAAATTTTCAAAGTGTAGCTGAATTATTGAAGAATCAATTCTTGAATATTTGGACTTAATTAAGTTAAATTGGTAGTTAGAAATTAAATAATATGGATTGAAATAATTATAGAAATTTTTTGGGGATTTTTGAAGAAATTGATTAATTAATAAAAAATTTTGAGTGAAAATTTGGAATAATAATAATGATGATGATGATGATGATGATGATGATGATGATGATGATGATAATAATAATAATAATAATAATAATAATAATAATAATAATAATAATAATAATAATAATAATAATAATAATAATAAAGAAATTATGGAGAAGGAAAATAAAGAAATTGAATTAAATATAATTTTTGAAGATGAATTGTTGGATAATGGGTTAATTATAGGAAAATATGGCAAAAAAATGAGAAAAAAGAAAATATTATCAGGGAATAAGTGGTATCACTGTAATAAAATTGGGCGACTGGGAATAATGAATTACCCATTAAATGCGCATGTGGTAATTGGAAAATTTTATGAGAATATTTAATTTTTAAAAGAAATATAAATATTTATTGATAAAAATAAATAATTAGAAATTTAATTATTGTTAGACATAGTGACAGAGCCGGTTCCAAAAACAGATAAGGGCAAGGACCCGATAAATCAAATAATGGTATAAATAGATTTGTACAAGCTTTATAGTGATAAACATGGTGGTAATAATAGTAATAGTAATAATTGATAACTTATGGAATATAATATGATTTTTATTAAATAATAATAATTAATACGGTTATGCGAATGGTAATATAGTGGTAAATTATTTTTAAAATATGAAATTGCTTAATGTGATGAGTATATTTTATATAAATGTTCCATGGTACATGAGCATATAATATAGTGGGTATATATAAGATATATGATAGTCTATGTAAGGTATACGGTAAGTATATATAAGGTATATAGTGGGTATACATAAGGTATGTATAGATTGTATGTGATAATTATGATTAGGTTGACTATAATGTGCCTTATGGTATGTTAATTGGAAATTAGTTTATAATATAAAATTGTTGCTATTATGTTGAATTGGAAAAAAAAATAGTTATATGTTATGCGTAAAAACATGAATTTTTAATACGATATTTGTGACAATTAAGAACAAAACTAATAAGGAGTATAATATGACATTCAGGTAGAAATGAAAAATAAAGTTGAATGTTCATTATGCTATAATATGTAAATTAACATGTACAACTAGATATTATGTTAGTCTATAAATGAACCTGAACTAGAATAAGGTAGACTTATTGACATGTCAATAGGGTTATAAGGATTATCCAGCTCGTCTGGAATATACGATTATATCCAACTCAATCGGAACATACGGTTATATAAATGTTTGACATCTATATATAGATAGATGTCTTATTCATACGGATACCCATTATGTCTCCCTAGTACTAAGTGTAGGTAATCAATTTATGAGCACAACAGTAAAGATCTTGAAATTTTTGGTATAATAATGTTATACTAGCATGTTATCATGATAACTACAAATGTGACATCTAGAAATATAAATTGAACTATTTTGGTTATTTAAATTTATAGCATAAAAATATAATGTGAAACATATTTATTTTATTGATCTAAAAAGACATGTTCCAGTAGTTTAAAAGGTATATTATAATATTAAATGGGTTAATATGAATATTATGAGGCTATCATTATAAAACTTATACTATTGAGAGTTATACTCAGCGCGAAAGTGTTTTTCTCTCACGTAGATTGTAGATAGAATAGTATAAAATGATAAAGTTATAGCTAGCATCACAGAATTAGTAGGCCCACATCAAAGCAGAGCCGCAATAACCTGAGTATTCACATTTTATTTCTAAACGATCTATGTTGTATTTTTTTAAAAAAGTTCAGTGGTGACATTGTATAACTTTTTCTGAAATATGAAAATTTTATGTATGCATATTTAATTAGTATAAGTGCATATATTGGTACAATGTTGTAAGTCCTGCGCAGGTGCTTCAGTAAGTCAGTCAGAGACATCTTTTGATTTGACATAGATTCTATTAAATTAAGGAGTGTTACATAACATAACATGAAGAAAATCATGATGAGATCATAATAGTGAGATTTTTATCATGTGTAATTATATTAATATCTAAATTATCCCTAGTCATAAGATTAATGAGACGAGATATTGTTAATCCAGATAGACTAACACATATTATGCTACTTGATTGGATCAAACAATAGATCTCATAATTTGTATATATGAGATGTTTAGAGTTAACATGTGAATGCTTGCTAAGTGTAGCTAAGTACATTGCATGACCAACTATGAGATAATTATATGGATAATCTATTCAAATGTCAATGATAGTCTCATCATAGTAATGGTGCAAGTATCCTTAGACTTGAGGTACTCAAAGATATCTTGGATACTGGTTTTGTATTTTGATGCTATTCCTTGTTGCCTTAGGGAGGTTTGCTCATAGAGTGGTGATTGGATACAACTTGAGGTATTCGAAGGTAATTGAGTAACCAACAAAAGATTCACCACTCCTGATAGAAGGAGTGTATACTCATGGCCTCTTATCGGGGTCATTACTTGGAAATCTCTAACTAGAGTGGAAATGTCATGAAGATAATCCTTAATTACATGTCTAACAGAGTAATGAGCTTCATGAACAATAACTAACATTACTTGGACTAGACATGACATAGACATTCTAGTGGAAGTTGACACATGCCCATAATTTGAACCAAGTGGGCGTATAGAATAGTGAAACAAATAATTGTATGAAAATTATTTATGGAAAGTTTCGTAGTCAAACAATTGATTTTCTAGTCAATTAGAGGTTATGATATATTGCTAGATATCGCTCATAACTTGGTTAAATTAATTGTTAATTTAAGTGATCAACATAGCCGGAAACCTAATGAGTTATACGCATTGAACATATGGAGAATGAATAAAATGGTATTGGATGAGATCCAAAAATATAAGAGAATTATTTTGGAACAGATCGCAATGAGTCTACGTGGGTTAGACATAGGTAGACCAAAAAATTCGTTCGAGAGGGTAATGGGTCTGCGTGGGTTAGACATAGGTAGACCAACTAGGCCAACCTAGCAACAGGCCCATGTGGGTAGCTGCATGCTGACGCGCATTGCTGCCCACACGACATGGTTGGCCTTAATTAGGCCGGACTTAATGGTTATTTACTATTCATTCGACCTTCATTTTCTTCTCTTTTGATTTTTGATCTTTTTTTTGAATATGATTCAGATATAAAAGACATCAAATGACAGAAAAGATACATAATTGAAATACAAGAAAAATTCTCTCAAAAATACTTTCAAAACTAGCACTTTGAATTTGTTCAAACCATTTTTTTTGCTAGTTTTTTCTTCATTTTTCGTGTGGATTATCATTAGAGACATCGTAATATGGATTATTGTGATTTGTTACAATCCAACAAGGTGAAAATTTGAATAACTCCTCAAGAAATTATACCTTGTAATTTATAACCACTATGTTTGATCAATTAGTTTTAATGGAATAAGTAAGATCCTTGTTTCGGATTTTGAATTTTTATTTTTCTGCTGCATTTATGAATGAAATTCATCTTTCAAAACCCAACACAATAGATATATTATCTAAAAGATATGTATAATATCTAAAGTTTTAATTTGATTAATTGTATTTTTACTATTAATAAATATTATTAAAAAATTTACATAAATTATTTTTATACCCATAAAAATTACTTTAATTGGCAAACGAATTATATATATTAGTAATGATATTTTTTGCCAAAAATTATATATATATATATATATTAATTATTCACAAAATTATTCATATTATTCAAGAGTCATATATAATTGATAAATTTGAATTTAATTATCTGTATTTTTATTATTAATATATTAGCACAAAATTTGCATATAAATTATTTTTAAAATTATTTTGATTTCCATAAAAAAAATGCCATTTTAATTGGAAATTAATATTGTTTGTGTCACTAAGCTTTATATTGTAGCACACTATTTGAGTTTGTTAATTCTCTTCTAGCGACGCTATTTTGGAGTTGCCATTGTTCACGATATATAATATTGCAATCAACAGAAATTCCTAGTTTCAAAAATCCCTAACCAGTCCTCTTATCTCTAAATTATTGCAATCTTACCAAAAATCCCATTACTCCTCTGCCTATTACTCATTCGCTGCTCCTCCAGCTGCATCAAAAAGAGACTCCAAATACAAAAAAGAGCTTTTGTTCATTCTGCTAGCCATAGCAACCAATTAGCCATTCCTCTGTTTAACTATCCTTTAGACCTTGTTATCTCAAAGATTGCTCCTACATAATTGCTGGAAATTCTCTTGTGCTTAAGCCTCCAACTCAGGTAATGTTTTTTCTTTTAAAATTTGTAGACCCATCATAAATTAGATTTTGAACTTGTTGTTTCCCAACTGGATAGTCAAAAACTTTGTGGAATTTTATTATGAAATTATTCTATTTCAGTTGGAATAGTAGTAAGAATAGATTTACAATTAAAAAAAAAAAGAAAAGTACCTGGTTGTGTTAACATGCAGAATTTACCTTGATTTACAATAGAGATATTTAAGAGATAAGAAATTGGAGCACTCTCAGAAAGTATTTTTTTTAAATGTTTTAAAACCTATTTTAACCCTTTACTGTAGAGAATTTGTTATGCATTGTTCAATAAAATAGTGATTTTAGTAAGTTGATGTTAAATGGTCTGATTCTTTGCTTTGCCCAATATAATCTCTATTCATCACTAGTCTCTCGCATATATTACTTCCCTTAGCATTTTTTTTAGATTAAGTTGTTATTTCATAATACTAACACCAACATGCCTGTTCTAGATATTACATGTTATATGCTTTTGTTTAGTTTGGACTTGAAAAAATGTTTGGTTGATTCCTAAAGGACCTATGAAGCTTAACAACTATTTTGATCGAAGGATCCAATAATCAAAAAGCAAATTTCCATGTTATGCAGAGTTATATGTCTAACTTGATTTTTTGAAGAAGTCTATTCGTTCTGCATCTTATACACTTTTTTTTAAATTGTTGTACTGAATCCTGTTCCCATTCTACAAATGATACTACCCCAAATTTCTTCACTAAATTATGTTCATTAAATTGATATGCTACTTTGTCACTGGTTAATGCTTGTAGACATAAAACATGCTTACCTCATTATTGTTTCATATTATTCACCCTATAGCTATGTAAATTTTACAATTGTTTAGGTTCGTAGTACTGCCTTTTTATACCCATTTCTTGCTTTAATTTATTGATGATATCCTATATTTGTAAAATCCAAATATAAAGTATATTCTCTGTGATTGTAAATTTTATGAGTATTTATCATCGGTCCTCTATCTATGCTTTATGCACAACACCCTAAGGGAAGGTTAAAAATTAGTAACAGATCCTATATCTTATAATAGATATTCAGTTGCCATTTTTGTGAAAGTAATATGAAGTTTGGGGCTTTTTGCTTTATATGTTGCTTGTCTCAGTTTTATCAAACTAGTGTCAAGTTTATAGATTTTGTTTTGCAGCCAGCTTTTTAATTATCTAGAAGGATTTTATTTTCTAGATGTATGACTTTTTCCCTATTTCATAACCATTGAAGCAATGCTCTTGCATGATACACTTTATCAGATTCCTAATAATTCAAAATTTCATGGCCCTTCACTTACAATTTGTTTGTAAGGTCATATTCTTTATCAAACAAAGTTAAGGATATCAACTATTTGAGTTATATTCACTCTCAAGTTATAAACCATTATAGATTTCATAGCCATTCATCTTCAATTTGTTTGATACTCCTTTGGCCTCCTCTTCCATATGCAGTGCTTTTAATTTTATTAAAAATACTCTTATATTTATAGCTTTATAGAAGATTTTGTGAGCATCATTGACAAAAGCTTATAAAATGTCTTCACATGTATTTTTTGATGCACAAAGTCTATGGAATGCCCTACTTATAGTTATTCATTCTTTAGGCTTGAGAATTGATCATTGCAATTATTTATGTGAATTAAAATTTATAAATATGGATGCACTTCATAATGCATATTAGTTCACCATCAAATTTATGTTGATATGTGTTAAGAGTCACCAACCTCATAAGGTGAGCTTTGATAAATCAGTTACTCAGATTCACTGAAGTAGTTAAGTCAAATGGTTGTGATTTGGAGGCTAACTACTATTTTTGAAAGTGCATTTATTCTATTATCTAAGCAGTTATGCTGAGTTGTAAGTTGGATCCTAACAAATAAAGGCTAGCATTGTACTAACAAATGATGGATGAATGACTAATAATAGAAGTCAGATTCTAAATTTCTCTGTGTCTATCTACTTCTTTCTAACTCTCTTTCATCTTTTCTCAATTTCTCACTTACCAATGAACTCTAGAAGCAAAATTTGCCTATGTTTCTTTTGTATTTGCCCAACATTATTATAATATGTTATAGTTTAAATATTTTCAATTGATTTATTACAGAGTGATCTAATTGATACTAAAAATATTGAACCATAAAGAAGGAAAAGTTTATATCATAAAATATATTTTTATTATACTGGAAATTGAAATTGGTCATATAATAAAAATAGGTTATATTTGAATATTATCACTAAAAAGGAATCACTAGAGGTAATGAGGTACAAATAGAGCAACTTGTATTTATCATGTCTATACTTTCAAATATCACTATGTTTTTGGCATAAGGATTTTGATATTTAGTTTATAGGGTTAACCTAAAGTTAATGCATGATTTGAACAAAAGTAATTAACCATTATAATGGGTTTTAGGTCACAACTATAAATGACAATAGAATATTAATTAGCAATTAGTCAAAATTAGTTAGTGAAATCTAAAAAATGTAATTTATTTATGCAAAATTGAAAATGGTCAACCTGTAAGCCCAAAAGTCAAATTATTAAGAAATTTCAAATTTTGATTAGAGTAAATGGATTGGAAAGTAGTAAGTAGCTCTAAGTATGGGATTATTCCATTGCCAATTTAGCGAGGACTTATTCAATACAATATATTCTTTTTTAACAAATATATCCATTTTCATTTTGTTTTTTTAAAGGCAAGATAATATAATGCATAATAAAATTACGAAGCATTTTATTAAAAAGAGAAATACATTTCAGTATAAAAAGATGTGTATGTTTTGATCTAAGATCTCAGAGCTTATATTACATGCAAAATCTCCCTATTTTGATGATATGCATCTTTATTGCCCCTCAAATGTAAAATCTTTTTATTTTGATGATCAACTTTGATGATCAACATCTATTGTAAAGTCTCCCCATCATCGATTCTAGTCCTTAATTCTAAATATTTGTCATTGAGGAAACAAATTGTATTATACTAATATCTCCCTAATGTATTTTTTTGTGTAAATGTTTCATTTGGTTCTTACTTGTTGATGTGTGTTGTCATTTGTATTGCTTCACACTTTTGATTTTGAAGGAAATTTTGGTGGAATTGAGTGTACCTATATAAGATTGAGGGCTATTTCAAAGTAAGTTAATCTCCATTTTCATTGGGTTATTTTGTTTTTTTGGTTTTAAATTGTTTTCATTTTTCATTTGAAAATGGGTATTTTTTCTTATTTTGGTTTTCCATATGGTATTTCATATTTACATTGCTTATTCCATGCAATTATGGACAACACTTATTACTTTCATACAATTGGTATTATTTATTTCTCAAGTTTTGATAAGTGATCTAATATGGGTCTAGTCCTTTTAACATTCTTTTACCGTTATCTCTTTCTTATCGTCTAATACATAGAATCATAAAACTTTTTACAACATCTAGATTCTATAGTTTTTTCTAGTTCATTTTCTCTCTGTTAGTATATAATTATATTGTATTTAGATATTGTTGCCCAAAACAATAAAAAATAAAGGAGGTTGAATTGGTTGGTAATTAAAAAATTTGCTTGAGGCAATTTTTTTAAAAAATGATTTGTGAGAAAGAGAGAGCAATTTGACACACAAGATTTATAGAGGTTCAGGTATTAACGAACCATACTCCTCTCTCCAATCTTAATTGAGTGTTTCACTAACACTTAAAATATTCCCAGTGGAGTTTTTCCTAGCTCAGTCTCAACTATGATGTTTTACTCTCTTGGTTAGCACCTAACCTAGAAAAACCCTTATATTTTAATGGCTAACACAACAGCCAAATCCTTTTGTTTTTTATGGCTCACATAAAAACCTTTACAAATATTTCACTCACAATCCAACTCACTCAAACTAACTTTTGAGTAATTGATTATAAGAATGAAATACTCACCAACCAAAAAGCTCAACAATTATGATCAATTATGGTTCTTACAAAATAAAAGATAAGATTGGTAAAATCAATTAAATGCACAAGGCTATACAAGATTAAATATTGAATGCACATTTTTTTCTTCTTATTTTTAGGAACTTTGTAAGTCATAAATATGTTTTATTAATACTTACCCTAACAAATATAGATGTTTGGGATGCATTTAATACAAAAATACCCATTCAACAACTTTTCGGTTCGCACCTGACAACTTTCTCTTTCTGGATTCACAGATGTGACTTAATGTTCATGGGTGTGACTTAATGTTCATTGGTGTGACTATTCTTCATAGTCATGACAAAAGTGGTGAACTTAGCCATGATTAATTCTATATAGAAATGATAAGTCTTTCATGGGTGTGATACATTTCTTCATAGGCATCATTTAGTCAAGCTTCAGGGGCGTGACTTAGTCAAGCTTCACGGGTGATCCAATACTTCACTGCCATAAACATTTGAATGAATAGTCTTGGTATTAATTGATTCACAGGTATTACTCCATAAGCCACAATCATGAATTGCTCTTTTCACTATTGTGGTGATTCTTCACCACAAGCATGACATTGTTCATTAACATGAATATCTTCTTCATGAACGTGAATCCTTGTTGATTTTCATTCTTTTGAACTTTAAATAATTTCAATCAACTTACTTCATGGTTTTAGGAATGTGTAACTTGTCTAACACAATTAGAACTCAAAATGTGGTTAAATTCCTTATTGTCCAATTATTTGTGATCATCAAAATGATGGAAATATCCCTCAAGGTTCAACAATCTCCCCCTTTTTGATGGTGACAAATAATTTTGCAATATGTGCTTAAGAAGAAATAAATTTCTCCCCCTAAAAAATGCTTAATAAATATAAATTATAAAGAGCACAAGGATACCACATTTCAAACTATATACATATAAGAAATGAAGTTTCAACAGAAATTCAAATAAACATTGATCATAACATTTATGCCAAGTATATGGAAGGTATATGTCAAGTATATTTTATGTTAAATGACATTTATGTTAAGCATAAGCAAAGTATATGTCAAGCATACAACTTAAGCGTATTGAATTTCTTTTCCCCCTTTGTCGCAATCAAAAAGAGACAATCAAGAGAAGAAAAAAGACAATATAAAACAAATCTCATTTTTCATTACATAAGCAAAAAAAATACATATATGAGTTTGAAGAAAGGATTCTAAAAAAAATTCTATCTAATGATCCTAAAACAAGATTCTAATGTATAAAACTAAATCTAAAGAAAAGATAAATCATAGGTTAAGGCCATATACTTGTTCGGGATTACGAGTTATCTCCTCTTTGAGGCTATCAACTTTCGACTTTATGAAATCTTTGATATTCTCTAGCTTTTGATCAATAGAGTGCTAAAAAGAATCCATGCTTGCTTGAAGCATGTTATGTTCATGGCTGTGACATAAAATAGTCATGAGCGTGAAAAATGATATTCACAAGATCAAGCTGTGACCCAAGGCGTGAGCCAAAACGTGAATGGTTTTTTTATTTTTGGCAAGTTTAGTCATAACTATGAATATTTATCCACGATTGTGAAGACCTAAAACATGACAAAATAAATAAATAAATAAATAAAAGAACTCCAAACATAAAGATGTGGTTCATGATTTTGCGCTAAGCAAATTAAACATGTTTTTTTTATGAAAAATAATTATTCATCACACAATTTAAACATGCAAATCATCAAATATGATACATATCACTCAAGATTCACATAAAAAAGCATGATTAATGCAATGTATGCCTTTTAAATCTTTTTAAGATAAAGTGCTCCCATTAAGCATACCAAGCTCCCTTTTTATAAAACAAAACCTTTCATCATTGAGAGACTTGGTGAAAATATCAGCCAATTGATTGTTTGTGTTGATAAATTCTAACACAATATCACAATTTTGTACATGATCTCTTATAAAATGATGCCTAATGTTTATGTGTTTGCTTTTAGAATGTTGAATAGGATTTTTATAAATATTTATAGCACTTGTATTGTCACATTTGATGGGAATGTGATCAATCTCTTGACCATAATCCTCGAGTTGTTGTCTCATCCAAAGAACTTGAGTGCAACAATGACTTGTTGCTACTTATTCTACTTCAGCAATGGACAAGACAATCAAAACTTGTTTTTTTGTTGAACTGAGAAATTAAACATTCACCAATGAAGTGACAAGTTCCAGATGTATACCGAAATAATCAGCATCCAAAAACCAATGATATGAAATGAAGTGTTTCTAGGATACTATAAGCCTAAGTGCATTGTTTCATGTATATATTTTAAAATTCTTTCCACATCATGCAAATGAGATTCTTTAGGACATGATTGAAATCTAGCACATAACCATACATTATACATTATGTCAAGTTTAAACGCGGTAAGACATAAAAGAGATCTAATCATACATCTATAAAGCTTTTCATCTATAGCCTTACCCTTCTCATCTTTTTCCAATTTGGTTGATGAGCTCATTAGAGTTTTGGCACTCTTACATCATTCCACTCTGAATTTCTTTAATAGGATCCGATCATACCTCTATAATGTTTTTCATCTATAGCCTTACCCTTTTCATCTTTTTCCAATTTGGTTGATGTGCTCATTGGAGTTTTGGCACTTACATCCTTCCATTTTGAATTTCTTTAATAGCTCTTTGGTTTACTTGGATTGGTTAATGAACATGTCATCCTTGCTTTGCTTGATTTGATGACCAAGAAAGAATTTGAGCTCTCCCATCATGCTCATTTCAAATTCTCTAGTCATACAATCCTTGGTGGGGTCACCAATGATTTGCTTCATGGGGTCGTTTCTTATTAATTTTCATTACTTTTGAAGCTTTTGGGTGCCTTGCTCTTGATCTTGAGGTACTACATTATTTTTATGCTCCTCTTATTGTTGATTTTCTTGATCATCATCATTATCTCTCTTTGAGGTTTCACTATCCTCTTTATGATCAAGACCAAGCTTATCCATTATACCTATAATATCATCAAGAGCACTAGCTTTCACAAGATCTAGTTTACTAGATTCATCAAAAATAATATGTATAGACTCTTCTAAAACTAATGATTTTTTATTAAAGACTCTATAAGCTTTGCTAGTTGTGGAGTATCCTAAGAAGATACCTTCATTGGATTTAGAAGCAAAATTTCTAAGGTTATTCTTGGTATTTAATATAAACACTTGTATCCAAATACTCTAAAATATGAGATAAAGAGTTTTCTTCCATTCCATAGTTCAAAATAAGTTTTATTTAAAATTGACCTTTTAAAAACTCAATTAGAAATATAACATGGGATATTAGTGGCTTCGACCCAGAAGTATGTTGGTAAACCATACTCATTGAGCATTATTCTAGCCATCTTAATTAGAGTTCTATTTTTTCTTTCAACAAACCTATTTTGTTGAGGTGTTCTAGGAGTTGAAAAATTATGAGAAATACCATATTCTAAAAAAAAATTTTCAAAATTCTCATTTTCAAATTCTTTGCCATGATCACTTATTATTTTAGAAATAAAATACCCTTTTCATTTTGAATTCTTTTGGAAAAGTTTTCAATAGATTCAAAAGCATCACTCTTTTGAGCTAAGAAAATTATACAAGTGAATCTAGAGTAATCATCAACAATGACAAAAACATAGAATTTATCTCTTAAATTAGTAACTATAGGAGGAACAAAAAGATCTAGATGTAAATGTTGTAAATGTCTTGAGGTACTTACTACATTAGTCCATCCGCTCACTCTCATTTGCTAAGGCTTTGAATTAAGCCCATACTTGCATGACAAAGCCTTTTATGCCATAACAAAGATTCATCACTAATCACCATAAGATACTTAGAGGAAATGTTAGATAGATTGTGTAAATCTATTATGTTAGTATTGTTATCTCGATCTCTTTTAAATATCTCTTGATCATTTGAGGTGGTCACAAGACATTTATTAGAAGTAAAGGTGACTTGGTTTCCTTTATCACATAATTGACTTACATTTATAAATTATGCTTTAAACCTTCAATAAGTAAAATATTTTCAATTAAATAAGCATTATTTAAACCAATTGAGCTAATTACCTTACCCTTGACATTGTTTCCAAAGGTTACCTTACCATTATAAATTCTTTTGATTTGAGTGAAAAAGCTTCTATTTCTGGTCATGTGCCTTGAGCATCCACTATCCATTAGCCAAGCATTTTCCTTTAATGTGGACTTGAGGTACAACTACAAAATAAAAAATATAGGTTTGGTTTTTAAGTACCCAAATGAACTTGGGTTCTTGGGGTTTAGCACTAGAAGATTCCTAATGAGAATTCCTTATAAAAAAAATATTTGTTTATACTTTGGATTTAAATATGCTTTTCCACTTTGCAATAGGTTTAGGCTTTACTAATCTCCTAGGTGGGGAATGTGCACAATGACATAAACATTCATGTGTTATAGGTGTTTTCCTAGGTGCATGATTCCTGTATAAAATTGGCCTTTTGAGGTTTTCCTCTTAGACCATATGACCCTTGGCTACTCTTCTTTTCAGTAGAGGGTTTTGTGTGTGCTTTGCCATTACCTCTTGGGGCTATTACCTCAATAGTAGAGGTTTGTGGTGTGCTTAATTTATCAAAAATAGTTCTAGGTGAAGTAGATGATGATGCTCCATTGAAGCCTAAGCTATGTCTCACCAAGGGAGATCTTTAGGTATCCAAATTCTCCTTCTGTTTATGAAAATTTGAGATAGAGTTTCTAAGCTCTTAAACCCCATTTTTTAAAAAGCATTGTTTTCTTTTATTAGAGAATTGGTTGAAGGTTTTGATGAAAACTCATCTAATGACTTTTTAAAGTAAGCATTTGAGGTTTTTAGCTCTTCAACTACCTTTTGAAGGTTATTAAAACCATTTTTGAGTTTAGTGCTATTTTTTCTATAAAGATTAAGTTTCATTTTGTACCTTTCTATCCCTAGATTTAGTACTTCAACTATATCATCATCATCATCATCATCATCATCATTTTAATCATACAAGTCATCATAAGGATGGGATGTAGAGCATACCTTGTCATTGGAGTAATCCTCAATAGCCATGAAATACAAGTTAGGCATCTCATCTTCTTCTTCTTCAACGAGTGATGAGTTTTCATCATCCCAAGTGACTTTGTGACCCTTTCCTTCATTTTCTTTGTTGGGTCTCCTCTTGTACTTCTTAACCATAGGGCATTCCAATTTAATGCGTGCCTTCTTCCAACACTCATAACACTTGACTTCCTCTTTGCCTTTGTTAGATGAGGAGTTTCTAAGAGGAAATCTTGAGGCTTTTTACTTGTAGTTCTTAATTGAGCCATACTTGTAGGTGATCAACCTCTTGATTCTCCTTGAAAGTAAGGCTATTTAATAATCTCATTCATCAACCAACTTTTCATCATTAAGGAGATCTTCATCTATATGCATAGAGGTTGAAGCTTTAAGTGCTAGAGATTTTCTCTTCTCATTTTCTCCCTCAAGCTCATTTTCCCTTACTAGAGCCATGTCACAAGTGAGAAAATTATCAATTAGCACATTGGTGGGAATTATGCTCAAGTCTTCATTAGCTTCTTTTATACTTGCAACTCTTGAGCCATAATATCTCATTGGAATACTCTTCAAAATCTTGTTGTTTAGGTCTTCCAAACTATAGTGCTTTCCATGCTTCTTCATACCTTTAACAATGGCAAGAAGACGGTTGGTCATTTCGGTTATGGTTTCATTTGGCTTCATCTTGAAGAACTCATATTCGGTGACAAGAAGTTGAACCTTCTTAGACTTCACTTGCTTGGTGCCTTCATGGCAATTCTCCAATGTTTTTCAAATAGAATAAGTGGTAAGAAAATGTTGAATCCTACCACACTCTTAAAGGGATAAAAAGCTTATTAGGATTGTCATGGCTTTCTTATTTTGCTATTTTCTCTCATTTGAGTTTCAGTCCAATCATTTCTTAGGATGATCTCTTCTGCTGCTTCGAAGTTTATTCTTGTTGGAGGTGTCCATTCTTTTCGAATAGACTCCCAAACATATACTCCTTCACTATCAAGATAGACTTCCATCTTCAATTTCCAATTTGTGTAGTTAACTCTATCAAATAAGGGCTTGAGACTATGAAATCCTTTATTGGCCATCGTTTGATCTTTGTTAGCGCTTATTAGGCTTGAATACTACATTAAGCTCTAATACCAATTGTTGCCTAAAACAATAAGTAAGAAGGGGAGTTGAATTGGTTGGTAATTAAAAATTTTTCTTAAGGAAATTTTACCAAAGAATGATTTGTGGGAGAGAAAAAGAAATTTTGCACGCAAGATTTATAGAGGTTCGGGTATTAATAAATCCTACTCCTCTCTCCAATCTCAATTAGGTATTTGCCTAACACTCAAAGTGTTACAAATAGAGTTTTTCCTAGCTCAATCCCAACTATGGTGTTTTACTTTATTGACTAACAACTAAACCAGAAAAACTCGTGTTTTAATGGCTAACACAACAACCATATCATTGTGTTTTATTGGCTCACACAAAAACCGTTAAAAATATTTCACTCACAACCCAACTCCCTCAAACTCACCTTTAAGTTATTGATTACAAGAATGAAACACTCACCAACTAAAAAGCTCAATGATTCTGAGCAATTATGGTTCTTACAAGATAAAAGATAAGATTACTGAAATCAATTAAATGCACAAGACTATACAAGATTAGAAAATTGAATGCACATTTTTCTCTTATTTTTCTAACCTTTTGAAGTCAAAAATATGTTGTATTTATACTTCCTCTAACAAATATATCTATTTGGGATTCATTTAATATAAAAATACCCATTCAACAATTTTCCCATTCGCACCTGACAACTTTCTCTTTCCAGGTTCACAGGCATGACTTAATATTCACAGGTGCTGAACCTTGAAGGGTATTTCTATCATTTTAATGCTAACAAATAAAATAGCAATAATGTATTTAACATACTTGTGTTATAAGTTTATTGAACAGGGTATGGAATATGATGTAAGAATGGAAGACTAACTTTGAAAGTCAAAAAAATGAAGAAATAGCATGTTCACTCCCATGACTGTTTATGTCATGCCTGTGATGTAGCTTAGCACCAACTATCCAACATTTAAAGTTCACAGCCATGAAGGATCATAGCAACCATGAATGATCATATCAGTCAGGCCCGTGAAAGATAGTCACACTTGTGAGAAAACATGTCAAATTCCTCTAGAGAGCTTCAAGGCCAGAGTCACAACTTGGACCACGACTTGGAAGGATATTCACACCCGTGAAAGAATAAAGTCACGCCCATGATCAAACACTTCGATTCCTTCGAGAATGCTTCACAGTCAGAGTCACCACTTGGACCACGGCTTGGAAGAACATTCACGACCGTGACATACATATTCACGACCGTGATGTGAATGAGGAAAGAGAAACATGTCAGGCACGAAATTAAAAGTTGGTGCAACGACTATTTTTGCATTAAATGCAACCAAACGGCTATAATTCGCAAAGGAAGTATAAATGCAAGTTATTTATGAATTCAGAACAAGAGAATAACAATTACTTCAAATGAAAATCTTGTTGTAGCCATTTGTGCATTAATTACTTTCTACTAAACTTTAATTCTCTATAAAAATCTTTTTGCTCATAATTTTTGAGCATTATAGATTTGTGAGTGTTTCTCTTTGTAATCTACTACTCAAGTGAGTTTGGGTATATTGGGTTAAGAGTATAACACTTGTAAGGGTTATTTGTGTGAGCGATTAAAACACAAGGAATTGGTTTATTGTGTGAGTCATTAAAACACAAGGAATTTCTGGGTTAGGTGTGATCCATTGATAGAAACACCATAGTTGAGAGTGAGCTTGTAAAACTCCATTGTAACACTTAGTGTGTTAGTGAAACTCTCAATCAAGATTGGGGAGAGGAGTAGGGTTTGTTAACACCCAAAACTCTATAAATTTCTTGTGTGATATCTTCCTATCCTTACTCTACTTAACTTTTCATTCCGCACTTAAAAGTTAAATTTTTTTTATCCAATTCAACCCCCTTCTTGGTTCATTAATTGAGCAACAATTGGTATCAAAGCTTAGTATAGCATCAAAGCCTAAACAACACTAGCAAAGATCAAGAAATGGCTAATGAAGGATTCCAAAGTCTCAAGCCGTACTTTGATGGAGCAAATTATGCTCATTGGAAGTTTCAGATGGAGACATATCTCGATAGTGAGGGAATTGCAATATGGGATAGCGTTCAAAAAGAATGGACACCACCAACTAGAAGAGGAGTTGATGGTGAAGAAGAAATCCTGTTAAGAGATCATTGGACATAGCCTCAAAGAAGAGCAAATTTCAAAAACAAGAAGGCAATGATAATTCTCTCAAGCTCATTATCCATTGAAGAATGTGGCAGAATAAAACACTGCCCAAGTGCACATAGCATGTGGAAAACATTGGAAAACTATCATGAAGGAACAAAGCAAGTTAAATCCAAGAAGATTCAACTTCTCACTTCAGAGTATGAACTCTTCAAGATGAAATCCAATGAGTCAATCACTAATATGACGAACCGTCTTCTAGCCAACATAGATGGCATAAGAAAGCTTAGGAAACACCTGAGCTTGGAAGATGTAAATAACAAAATTTTGAGAAGTCTTCCTCTCAAAGATTATGATTCAAGAGTTACTAGTATAGAAGAGGCCGATGAAGACATGAGCATTATGAATACCGATGTGGTTATTGGCAAACTTCTAACACATGAAATGACAGTGAAAAGAGATAGAGAGCTTGAAGCTGAGCTTGAAAAAAGAAAGCCTTTAGCACTAAAAGCCTCTACTTCAAAATCTCAAGAAGAAGTTGAAGATGATGAAGCAGAGTGATGATGCAAATGAGGACATTGCAATGCTCTAAAGAAGACTGAAAAGAATAATTGAGAAAAGAATGGGCAGCTCTAGAAAATTCAAGCAAAGAAATCTCAAACAGGCCTCAAATGACTCTCAAAGGAGTAAGGAGGAGGTAAAGTGCTATGAATGTGGAAAGAAGGGACATATTAAACCAGAATGTCCAAGGCTCAAGAAGCACAAGAGCAAATACCAAAGAGACAATGGGGAGAAAGGTACAAAGCCACGTGGGATGACGAAAGCTCTTCAAGCGAAAGAGATGACAATGAAAGTGAAGAGGTCTACCTATGCTTCATGGCCATAGAGAATCACGTCTTAGATAAGGTAGGTTCACTTCACTCATACTCATTCAATAATGATAGTAGTGATAATGATAGTGATAGTGAAGATGATGATGAGCAAAGCTTAATAGAAGTATTGAATCTAGAACTAGAAAAATATAGAAGTAAATTCAATATTTATAAAAATAACATTTCTAGTTTGAAAAACAAAATGGATGTTTTAGAAAAGGAGAACCTTGAACTTAAATCATCTAATGAATCTCTTCAAAAATCATTAGATGAGTACTCCTCAAGACCTTCAACTAAATCCTTGCTTAAAGAAAATAATATTTTGAAAAATGAAGTTGAGGAACTTATAAACTCCATTTCAAAATTTCACAAGGGAAAAGAGAGTTTAGATATTCTCATTGTGTCTCAAAACCACCCTTAATTAGACATGGTCTAGGATTTAAGGGTACATCATCTTCATCTCACATGACTACTTTTGTTAAGTCAAGTGAACCCCACATCTCCACATTAGCAGTAACAGCCCCAAGGGCTAAGTGCACAACATACACTAAACTTTCTATACATAAGAGGAATGATCAAAGGTTGGTAAGCCTAAGAAGGAAACCTCAAAAGGCTAATCATGCTTTTATGTATAAGAAGCATGCACCTAGGAAAGCACCAAGTCATCATGCATGTGCATGCTATTGCTCACAAACTCTACCTAATAGGAATATGGCTGTCAAAAGCTAAACAATGTAATTATTGTATGGAATTTGGTCATATAAATAAACATTGATGGATAAGGAAGGCTCATTAGGAACCTTCATGTGCTAACCCCTAAGGAACCAAGCTCATTTGGGTATCTAAAAATAATACTTGAATTGTGATTCTATAGGTATGCCTCAAGTCCACAATAAACAAAAATGCTTGGCTAGTAGATAGTGGATGCTTAAGGCATATAACCGGAGACAAAGAACTATTCAATGACATCAAAAGCATTGATGGAGGTAAAGTAACCTTTGGAAACAATGCTAAGGGTAAGGTAATTGGCATTGACTCTATTGGTATTAATGGTACTTCTTTCATTAAAGATGTCTTGTTGATGGTTTGAAACATAACTTGTTAAGTGTAAGTCAATTATGTGATAAGGGGAACCAAGTAATCTTTACTTCTAACGAATGTCTTGTAACCTCTATTAATGGCCAAGAGATATTTACAGGAAATAGAGATGTCAATACCTACATAATAGACTTACACAAAATATCTAATCTTTCCTCTGAGTGTCTTGTGACTACTAGTGATAAATCTTGGCTGTGGCATAGAAGGTTTGGTCATACAAGCATGGATTTAATTCAAAGCCTCAGCAAAGGAGAGCTGGTAAAGGGACTACTAAAACTCAAATTTGAAAAAGACAAGACATGTGAACCTTGCCAAAGAAAAAACAACAAAAGTCATCCTTCAAATCCAAAAACATTGTAAGTACCTCAAAACCTCTACAACTCTTGCATCTAGATCTTTTTGGAACTACTAGAGTTGCAAGCTCAGGAGGTAAATACTATGCCTTTGTCATCGTTGATGATTACTCTAGATTCACTTGGGTAATTTTCTTAGCTCAAAAGAGTGAGGCTTTTGCAACTTTCAAAAACTTTGCTAAGAGAGTTCAAAATGAAAAAGGATATTGTATTTCAAAAATAAGAAGTGATCATGGCAAAAACTTTGAAAATAAAAACATTGAAAACATTTGTCTAGAACATGGCATTTCACAGAATTTTTCATCTCCTAGGACGCCTCAACAAAATGGGGTGGTCGAAAGAAAAAATTGAACTTTAATTGAAATGGCTCGAACAATGCTCAATGAGTATGGTTCAACAACTTACTTTTGGGCCGAAACCACAAATACTGCATGTTATATTTCAAATTGAGTTTTCAAAAGACCTCTTTTAAAGAAAACTTCTTTTGAGTTATTGAATGGAAGAAAGCCCATGATATCATGTTTTAGAGTATTTGGATGCAAGTGTTTCATATTGAATACCAAGGATAATCTTGGAAAATTTACCTCTAAATCTGATGAGGGTATATTTTTAGGATACTCCACCACAAGCAAAGCTTATAGAGTATTTAATAAAAAGTCATTAGCTATTGAAGAATTATGCATGTTGTTTTTGATGAATCTAGTAAGCTTGATCTTGTGAAAGGTAGTGATCTTGATGATGTTGTAGGTACAATGGAAAAACTTGGTCTTGAAAACGAAAAAGGAGAAAATGATTAAGAAAATTCATATCAAGATGATTCTCTACCTCAAACTCAAAAGGAACACAAGCAAAAGCTCCAAAAGGAATAGAGATTGACAAAAGATCACCCCAAGGAGCAAATCATTGGTGATCCTACAAAGGGAGTAAGTACTAGATCTCTTCTCAAACCTTTAGATTCTAATCTTGCCTTTGTCTCTCAAATTGAGCCTAAAAATATTGATGAGGCTTTTAATGATGAAAATTGGGTGATTGCTATGCAAGAGGAACTCAACCAATTTGAGAGAAGTAAGGTATGGACCTTAGTTCCTAGACCCAAGGTGCATCAAACATTGGAAGTAAATGGATATTTAGAAATAAACTAGATGAACAAGGTTCAATAACTAGGAATAAGGCTAGGTTAGTAGCCAAGGGATATAATCAGGAAAAAGGAATAGATTATGATGAGACCTATGCTCCTGTAGCTAGATTATAAGCCATGAGAATACTTTTAGCATATGCATGCCATATGAATTTCAAACTCTTTCAAATGGATGTCAAAAGTGATTTTTAAATGGTTTTATAGAAGAAGAAGTTTATGTAGAACAACCACCAGGTTTTGAAAGCCATAATTTTTCCAACCATGTATTTAAACTTTCAAAAGCTTTATATGGTTTGAAACAAGCCCCAAGAGCTTGGTATGAAAGACTAAGTTCTTTTCTTTTAGAAAATGATTTTACAAAGGGGAATGTTGACACTACTTTATTTATTAAAAAATATACGCATGATATTCTAATTGTTCAAATTTATGTTGATGACATCATATTTGGGTCTACTAATGAATTGCTTTGCTAAGAATTTGCTAAGTGTATGACTAAGGAATTCAAAATGAGCATGATGGGTGAGCTCAAGTTCTTCCTCGGTCTACAAATAAAACAAAGCAATGAGGGCATATTCATTAACCAATCCAAATATGCCAAATACTTAATCAAGAAATTTGGAATGGATGGATGCAAAAATGTCAAGACTCCAATGAGCACATCAAAAAAATTGGATAAGGATGAAAAAGGTAAGAGCATTAATGAAAAACTCTATAAAGGTATGATCGGAATCACTCTTATATCTTACTGCCTCTAGACCCGATATAATGTATAATGTATGCTTATGTGCTCGCTTTCAATCATGTCCTAAAGAATCACATTTGAATGCTGTGAAAAGAATTTTAAAATATTTACATGGCTCATTGCATCTAGGTTTATGGTATCCTAGAAATTCATCCTTTCACATTATAAGATATTCAGATACTGATTATGCTGGAAGTCTCTTGGATAGAAAGAGTACTTCAAGTACTTGTCACTTTATTGGTGAATGCTTAGTTTCTTGGTTTAGCAAGAAACAAGTTTCAGTTGCTCTTTCCACTGCTGAAATGGAGTATGTGGCTGCAGGATGTTGTTGTACTCAAATCCTTTGGATGAAACAACAACTTAAGAACTATAGTCATAGTTTGGACCATATACCTATCATATGTGACAATACAAGTGCTATAAACCTATCTAATAATCCCATTCAACACTCTAGAAGTAAGCATATTGACATATGACAATCATTTTCTTAGAGATCATGTTCAATATGGAGATGTTGTATTGGAATTTATAAACACAGACAATCAATTGGTAGATATCTTCACTAAGTCTCTAAATGAAGAAAGATTTAACTTCATAAGAAGAAAGGTTGGTATGATTGATGGATTAACTTTATGATTGCCAAATTTGTCAAACCTTGATTGTTAATCTTGTGTTATTGTCTCATCTTTTAAGGTATGAAGTGGCTAACTTGATAGAAATATCTGTTATAGGGGATAAAAGCACCTTATAAATCACTTAGTTTAGTTTTAGACTTAGTTTTATTTAATGAGGATTTGAGGCAATTCACGCTCGTGACACATATTCACGGCTGTGATCATGATCGCCAAAAGCTCTAGGAGCTTTCACGCCTTACTTCACAACATGCTTCACGGTTGAAGGTAGTGAAGACTATGTTTCATGCCCATAACCTTTTCTGTCACTCCCGTGAAACTCCTTGTTCACGACTGTGACACTTATTCACGACCGTGAACTTTTCCACCGAATACTTACAGAAGCGTTCATGCTTTGTGTTATGCTTTGTCTCACAGTCACAAGTAGTGAAGATTGTACTTCACGACCGTGACTCATTTGTCACCACCGTGAAATGTCACCATTCATGCCTGTGACCATTAAATGTCACGACCATGAATTGTTTTGCATTCTTCATCATGGGTAGAGCGCCTCTTCATCAAACCGTGAACACGACATTTCACGCCCGTGACTGAGCATTCATGACCTTGAAGATGTTGACTATAAAACATTTTCTGCCATTATTTCTTTCATTTCTAACTCTCCAACTTCTCTCATTTATCCCCACATTCAATACCTTTCATAGATTCCGGTCCCCTAGCAGCATTTTCCATCTATAAATACCTTCAAAAACTATTTCTTTCATCAGAAATCAAAAAATCACTAGGTACTTTTCAAAAATTCTTTAAGAAAGTTTCTTCTAAAAAATAAATCTCAACTCAAAATGGGACCTGGCTCCTCCAAAGGCACTAGAAATAAGTCTCATGCTCTAAGAAGGTACACAGACTACGTTCTCAATATCATTCCGAAGCACTATCATCCCAGGTATTCGGTTCTCAAGAAAAGACCACTCATTTCTTCTCGATCAATTGCATGACACGCTGTAAGGACCTTTGGTCTCAAGACAAGCATGATGGAACAAATCCAGGCTTGTCATTTAAAAGATTTTATTGATATCCATCAACCGACGCTAATGGAATCTACCCTTGAGTTCCTTAGCACCCTACAAGTCTTTCCCACTGGCATGGTGAAATTTCAACTCTGCAAGCATTCGAACACCCTTACTGCAATGGAGTTTCGTGACATGTTCAACCTTCCCTCTGATGGTATCCTCAATGAAAGTGAGGTGGAGTTTTATGCCAATCCGGTATGGACTCATTTCGAACAAGATTGCAGTTGGGACATCAAGAAGATGAAGAGCACCCACCTTCGATCACCAGTGCACAAGTACTTGCATAGGTTTCTGACCTATTGCATCTTTGTAAGAGGGGATAACAATGATGCAATTCGGAAATCCGAGCTCTTTCCCCTAGAGATGGCCCGAATAGGCCTAATAATGGCTCTATCTCGATGGTTTGCAAACCATCTACTATCAATTGCAACGAAGCCCTCCGGAGACACCTTGATCGGTGGGTACGTGACTCACCTTGCTATCAAGTTTGTATATCTAAAGCTAGAAGAGCACAACTTCAACCTCACACCAGCACATCCTAGAGACTAGCTAGACATCGAGTCTTTTATCGAGATGGGAGCGGCGGTTCGCATAGTTCATAAAAATAACATCTACTACCGCTTCACCACTGCGACTAGTGAGATTATTTGGGAAGACAACGATTTAGACGACTTCAAAGTTGGCCTCCAAGGAATCCAGTAAAGAAAAAGAGTTCAAGTGGAGACGGTGACCCCAGAGGTTGAGCAGGAAGTTGGACAATCCTCGGCCTCCACACCGAATTTGGCTCAGTAGGTGGTTGACCTTTTGGCACCTCGTTTTGACCAATTGTAGGCTTTGATATATGAGAGGTTGGAGAACCTCAAAGATTTCATGGAGTCTCGCATGGAGAGCCTCGAGGCGGAAGTAGCTCGCCTTAGAGATGGGATGTTCAGCTCCAAATCTAGCTAGAGCTTTAGTTTTTTAGTATTTATTTCATTTTGTTTACTAGTTTCTAGTATTCAAATGTATGACTTTAATTTACTTCTCAAATCGTTGTACTTTTACATTTTCTATTAATATAATTGCATTAGTTTTTCCCTTATTATTTATCTTTTATGTTCTTTTTGTTGATGACAAAAGGGGGAAACCTAGCAATATAATTGAATTAAATGAATATGCAAGTTACATTAATGCAAATGTGCTGATACTTTGAATATACCTTCAATATACCTTCAATATACTTTGCATATACTTAACTAGTTAAAAGCAAACAATTTGATATACTTTGAATATACCTTCAATATACTTTGCATATACTTAACTAGTTATAAGCAAAAATTTGGTAAACATTGGATATACTTTGCATATACCTTGCATATACCTAAACTAGGAAGCAAACATCCATGCTACACTTCATCATTCTTAAAAATTCTTGCACTTTATTATTTGTTATCTTAAGCATCTTTTGAAGGGGAGACTTCTCAAAAGCACATATTCTAGATTATTTGTCACCATCAAAAAGGGGGAGATTGTTGAACCTTAAGGGGGTATTTTTATCATTTTGATGCTAACAAATAAAATAGCAATAATGTATTTAACATACTTGTGTTCTAAGTTTATTGAACAAGTATGGAATATGATGCAAGAATGGAAAACTAACTTTGAAAGTAAAAAAAAAAAGAATAAATAGCATGTTCATGCTCGTGACTGTTTATGTCAGCCCATGATGTAGCTTAGCTCCAACTATCCAACATTTAAAGTTCACGACCATGAAGGATCATAGCAACCGTGAATGATCATATCAGTCACGCTCGTGAAAGATAGTCAAGCTCGTGAGAAAACATGTCAAATTCCTCTAGAGAGCTTCACGGCCAGAGTC
Source organism: Triadica sebifera (assembly GCA_023653625.1). Taxonomy (NCBI): domain Eukaryota; kingdom Viridiplantae; phylum Streptophyta; class Magnoliopsida; order Malpighiales; family Euphorbiaceae; genus Triadica; species Triadica sebifera. Next base: position 22,246,916 of record CM042894.1, read on the forward strand.
ACCACTTGGACCACGGCTTGGAAGGATATTAACACCTGTGAAAGAATAAAGTCATGCCCGTGATCAAACACTTCAATTCCTTCCAGAATGCTTCACGGTCAAAGTCACCACTTGGACCACGACTTGGAAGAACATTCATGACCGTGAATGCGGAAAGAGAAACATGTCAGGCACAACATTAAGAGTTGGTGCAATGGCTATTTTCGCATTAAATGCAACCAAACAGCTATAATTCACCAAGGAAGTATAAATGCAAGTCATTTATGAATCGAAAACAAGAGAATGCAATTCATTCGAATCAAAATCTTGTTGTAGCCATTTGTGCATTAATTACTTTCAACTAAACTTTAATTCTTTGTATAAATCTTTTTGCTCATAATTTATAAGTATTATAGATTTGTGAGTGTTTCTCTTTGTAATATACTATTCAAGTGAGTTTAGGTATATTGAGTTAAGAGTATAACATTTGTAAGGGTTATTTGTGTCAGCCATTAAAATACAAGGAATTGGTTTATTGTGTGAGCCATTAAAACACAAGGGATTTCTGGGTCAAGTGTGATCCAGTGATAGAAACACCATAGTTGGAAGTGAGCTTGTAAAACTCCATTGTAACACTTAGTGTGTTAGTGAAACTCCCAATTGAGATTGGGGAGAGGTGTAGGGTTTGTTAAGACCCAAACCTCTATAAATTTCTTGTGTGATATCTTCCTATCTCGGCTCTACTTAACTTTTCATTCCGCACTTAAAAGTTAAGAATTTTTTTATCCAATTCAACCCCCTTCTTGGTTCATTAATTGGGCAACAACAGGTATGACTTAATGTTCACAGACATGACTATTGTTTATAGCCATGATTGAAGTGGTAAAGTTGGCCGTGAATGGTTCTATCCAGAAATGAGAAGTCTTTCACGAGTGTGACACATTTCTTCACTGATGGTCCAATGCTTCACTACCTTGAATATTTGAAAGAATAGTCTTAGTGCTAACTCATCCACGTGAATTTCTCTTTTTACAATTGTGGCGATTCTTCATCACAGGCGTGACATTGTTCATTGGCGTGAATATCTGTTTCACAAGTGTCTTTACTGATTTTTATTCTTTTGAACTTTAACTAATTTTAATCAACTTGCTTCATCGTTTTAGGAATATGTAACTTGTCGAACATATTTAGAACACAAATTATAGTTAAATTCTTTTTGCCTAATTATTTGTGATCATCAAAATGATAGAAATACCCTTCAAGGTTCAACACAATCATTATTGATTCCTTTGTTCTATGTTTGACTCATATGGTGGAGAGAAACCTCAATCATTTGTGTTAGTATAATGATAGTACTTTTTCTCACATATCAATGTTCGCAATGTACCTTCATTATTATCTCATTAACCTTATACCCCATTCTTAGATTGAATGTTTAAGCTTATGAGGCTACATTTCTGTCTTTCCTCATAGAATATCAATAAATCATTGTAAAGATCATTCACCACTACCAGCACCATCTTCTTATTTTGTAGATTATGTGATTAACTTTCTTTTTATCTGTACATGTTATTGTCCCATACAATGAGGATGGGTCCATTTCCAATCATATACGCTATGTTGGAACAAAATTCAAACGTGTTAACTGAAGCCTCACTTTTAACTTATTTTATAAATCTTTGTGTACCTTTGTTCACCATTGTACCATGTTCTAAAAAGATTAGGAAATTAAACTCCTTTCTCTATCTCTTTAGGATTATTCCTGGTCTTTTGATTAAAGATTTTTCTGCTATCTATGGTTGTATTCCTTAATCTAATATGAATGTGTGATATGGAATTATACTAGAACCTTACATTATAGTTCTTTAAGTTGTATTACCAATCCTTTCCATTAATCATAGACATTTGTATCACTGAATTGGAATTGGCTCATTCCAAAAATAAGCTCATGCCAAACTTTATATCTTTATCTAGTGTACCTTGACAAAACATCTAGAGCATATTGTCCATCTTGTCTTATATCAACATTTCTCTTCTTATTTGGTTATCTTCCTCGACTTATATCCTCTATTTTTATGATAAGGAAAATGACAACAACTGGGTAATTCTTTCACCCGTGTTTGTGTCATTCATTAACTTCCAAGAATTTTTCGACTAACTTATCTTTTAACAATTCTAGTTTATTGCCTTATTCTTGTAAACTTATGTTTAATGATATATATATATATACTTACTTACTTACTTGTGTATATGCGTGCTTGCTCAATTCTAACTTATTTTTCCCTATCCTAGAATTTGAACACTTACCCATCTCTTTTATCATCGAATGATTTTAGGTTATTGCATCCTTGCAAAAATTTCATCCACTCTTTGATGTAACCAAGATCCAGCACTAAACTTGGATTGTCGTGATGTGAACCATTATGTCAATTGTTGCCTCTTTATTTCATTATCCTTAAACTTGCTTGTTGTCTTACCAGTTTCTCTTTTCTAGCAATAGAGATCGTATTGGTTAAGGCTTTTTGATAATACATCCCAACCATTCAACTTGTGAATTCAGAATTGAAATATGTAAATAATCATTCCATTCCATCTCTCCTTATGTCTCTAACATTTGTATCCTTCTTTTTTTACATCTTACATATCACATTTATCGAGTCCAACTTTGACTCTAACTTTAAAACTGTCATACATACTAGGTTCTCTACCTTTCCTTATAACCATTCATCTTATTGCTCCAATCCATTGCATAACTTGTTTAAGAATCTTCCATGAAAGTGGAGCATCCATTCTAGCCTAATAACATAAACCTTTGTGTGCCACATCCATGTTTCTAGTACTATGAAATTACATTATCTTACTTTTGTTTTGATAAGCACCAAGGTTACATAATTACTTTTGCAACTCTTATTATCTATTACCTATCGACACTTAAGCTATTGTCTTCATGACATTATAGCTTAAGGGTTCCACCCTTACAATATGTCAAATCATGGCGTGGATGAAGCAATCTCATTCATGCTTTGAAAGGACTATTAACTCTCACCTGAGTTGTATCTAGAGTCGTCTTGTTTGTCTCACCATGCATTATGGTTGTATAGGTATACAAGTATACTTGCTAAAACTAGCTTGACTTTGCTTTTTTGAGGTTTCATAATCGACTATGTAGCGGCCTTTTGCCTAACTAAGGTTTGCTTGACTAAATGAGCGAGTACCACTCAACTTGCATGTGGAAAACCTATGAAAATTTAAAACTTTTTCTTTGCACTGTGGCCATGATGACTTGCAAAAAAACATAAAGCAAATATAATATTTGACTTAACATTTAAAATCACAATTTCATAAAAATATGACTAACCATTGCCAAGGGGTTTACAAAAATAAGTGCCTTTGACATAGATTATATAATTCTTACATTTACAGACATGTATACAAGTGAACAACTCCCTTACAATGACATGTACAATAATGCAAACGTGTGACATGAGATATGACTGACCCTCGTAGGGTCTAATATATTGTCTCTGATGTTGGGCTAACTTTTCTTGATCAACCTCTACCTTTATCTTTTGAGCTTTGATGTGCGTGAGAAAAACACCTTCACACTAAGCTACTGAAAGCTTAGTGGTACATATAGGCATACAAATTCACACATGCAATCACACATCATACATCAAGTCATATATAATCATGGTATCATATAGAAATCCATGGCATGAGTGATCATCATACTATCATGTAAAATACCTTACCTCATAGGCGCAATAGTTTACTAAGCTTTGACAGCATAAACAAGAGCATTTAACTACTTTTAAAAACATATAACATTTTAACTGTGTATTCTTATATCTTTGAACCTTTTTTTCCATTTCATTTTATTCCTTAATCACTTTAAAATTATTGACCATTAACTCTCAACACAGACTATTCAGATACGGGTTGTGAACAGGGGTGCTCCTCTGAGCTAAACCACCATACCAGTGTCTATAATTATGTGCCAATCTAGACTCTTACATTGACTGAGTAAACATATAATTACGATATCGTAAACTGCCTTAATGGCATGCCACCTATCCTACTTCTAGTCCTAGTATTGAGTCTGGACTTTACTTGTTCATATTATATTTATTATACTTCATTATAACATTTATATCTCATAACATATATGTACTTGATCACATGTAAACTCATCATATACATTCATGTACTGATACCTATAGAAATATACTTAAAACATATTATAATGAAGGCATGTGAATAGCCATTAGGTCATAACACTTAAGAAAACATCATATATCATTTAAAATAGGCTTCACGGGCCTGAACTATATGTTCACGATCGTGAATGCCTTAGTCATAGGTATCCCTACCCATGAACCAAACTGTGAATTAAGTCATGAAAGCTTTAGTCCATTTTGTGCACTTTACTCATGGGCGTGAATATGGGTTTTCCAACAGTTAACCTCATTAAAACATGCATTTATTACAAGTCACACATAAAGTCTCTAATGGTTGTCCCATAACAACCGTTTCCTATCAACATTCATCTCAAACATAGATTAAGATATGCTAACACATCAATAAACATATAATCACTATATTACCCTTTTCTCATGTTCACAAGCCATCCTATCAAGCATTCATGTATTCATATGAATTTAACCATTTCTTGCTTGCCTCTTTCACCCATTAGGGCATTATCATTCATTAGAATATTTATTACATCTTAGGCACAATTATTCCATATACACAATAACCATCATCAATGCTCATTCAAGGCTTACCAGCATTTATGGAACTTCTTATTCCATATCATATCTTATGGTATATACTCTTAGCATATAAAGCATACAATTCAATTATCACCAATTAACACACAGCATGCCATATGTTAAGAATATGAATGCATATATGTACATACATCTAATGGAGCCTTAAAAACCAAGCTTATCTCAAGCTTGCTTATCCATTTGATGGGTTTCACTGTTAGAGAGGTGCCTCAAAAGAAATCACCTTAGGCACTTGATGTACTTATTCATTATTAATAAAAAGCATTTCCATTATACGATATTCATTGCATATGAATTGATATAGATCTTAAACCATTTAATGAAGTTCATGGTATGTAATGCAACATGAAGGAAATCATGATGAGATCCTTATCAAGTGCAATTGTATTTATACCTAAATTTTTCCTAGTCATATGATTAACCAGATGGGACATTGTTAATCTGGATAGAGTAACACATATTATACTCTTTGACTAGGTAAAACAACTGATCTCATAAGCTGAAGACATTAGATGTTTAGAGTTAACATGAGATTGCTTTCTAGCATAGCCAAGTACCTTGGATGACTTGCTATGAGACAATCACATGGATATCTATCCAATGTTAGTGATAGTCTCATCATAACAATGGTGCAAATATCTTTAGACTTGAGATGCTCAAGATTATCTTGGAGACTAAATCCTATACTTTGACTCCATTCCTTATTTCCTCTTAGAGGTTGCTCATATGGTGGTGATTAGGTATAGCATGAGGTATTCAAAGGTAGTTGAGTAGTCAATAAAGGATTCACCACTCTTGAAGAAGGAGAGTATGCGTATAGCCTCTTGTAGAGAACACTACTTAGAAATCCTTGGCCAAGGTAGACATGTCTTGAAAAAGGTTTTCAAGGACATATCTAACAGAGTAATGAGTCTTATAGATAGGAACTAATATCATTTAGACTAGGAGTGATGTAGTCAGTCTAGTGGGAGTTAACACACAGGCTATACTCTGAACCAAATGACATATATAATGGTGGAAGGATAAATTGCATGATAATTGCCTATGGAAGTGTTTATAGTTAGACCACTAACTTTACGGTCAATTGGGGGTCATGATGTGTTGCTGGGTATTGTTCATGATCTGCTTTAAATCATGTGAAGATATGAATTGCCAACATAACCGAAAACCTAATGGGTGACACGCATAAAAGGAATAAAGGTAATGTGAATTGGGTCTTGGATTTGATCCAAAAACATGTGTGAGAGTATGAGAGCAAAAGAGGTTGTGTGTCACATGCACATAATGGTTATCATATGCAAGTGACATGTGCAAAGTACCATTTTATCATTCGTGCAAGGATTTCTAATATGCATTCAACAATGCAAAGAAGTTCTATCATATGCATGAAGATGCCTTCACGTGTGTGATAGTAAGCTCTTTTGCACAAGACTATCGCTAGCGTAATGACCCTCTCACGTGGGTGATGATTTGCGATTTTGCAGAATTTCATTTTGAATGGAAACAAAACATAAGGTTTTAAGTTTCTAACCCAACTTATAATTAGTGAACATATAAATACCATCTTGAAGGCTCAGAAATAGGGTTGCCACCTTGAAAAATGAAAAAAGTTATTCTCTCTTCTTATTCCATCTCTCTCAAGAGATTAACCTCCATTACTAGATCTTTATTGGTTAATCGCTGCGTCACCCTTGTAGTTGTTTCTTTCGTTCCTTCTCATGGATTGCTGTTAGAGATAATCCAACCTTGGATTGTTGTGGTTTGCAATAATCTAATATGAAAGAAAGACTCACAAGCTTGGAAGAACAAAAGATCAAAGATAAAGTAGCCAACTTCTCCTATTAGATGGTATGATATGATTTTAATATACATAAGACATTCCATGGGTTTTGGTATTTATTAAATTTTATATTTCCACTGTGCCATGTATGAGATTCATGTTCAAAACCCATGGGTATTAGATACTGGATGTGGGTATTGATTTTAATACTATTTCTAATAACAATACGTGAGTATTAAATGGATGTCTATTCAATGTCAGTGATAGTCTCATCACAGTAATGGTGCAAATATCCTTAGACTTGAGATGCTCAAGATTATTTTGGAAGTTAATAAAAGATTCACTACTCCTGATAGAATGAGAGCATACGTATGGCCTCTTATAGATATCATTACTTAGAAATCCTTGGCCAAGATGGACATGTCTTAAAGAAGGTCTTCAATGACATATCTAATAGAGTAATGAGTCTCATAGACAAGAACTAATATCATTTGGACTAGGTGTGACTTATTTAGTCCAATGGGAGTTGACACACAACTCATACTTTGAACCAAATGAGATATAGAATGGTGAAAGGATAAATTGCATAGTAATTTTCTATGGAAAAATTTATAGTCACATTGGAGGTTATGATGTGTTGCTAGATACCTCTCATGATCTGCTTTAAATCATGTGATGATTTGAGCTGCCAACATAATCAAAAACCCAATGGGTCACATACATAGAAGGAATAAAGGAAATGTGAAATGGGTCTTGGATTGGATCCAAAAATATGAGAAAAAAAGTTGTGTGAAAGAGTTTTGCATATGAAAGCAAAAGGGATTATGTGTCACCTGCACGTAATGGTTGTTTGTACAAGTGACATGTGCAGAGTGCCATTCTATTGTGTGCACAAGCGCGAGGCTTCCTCGTGTGCACACGATAGTGCAAAGGCATTTTGTTGTGTGTGCGAGGGTGCCCTCACATGCATGACAATAAGCTCTTTTGCACAAGGCTATCACGTGCATGACGACCCTTTCGCATTCATGATGATCTATGATTATGGAAAATTTTGGATTGGTGCTATATAGACTCATAAATAGGAATCACTTTCTTTTAAGTTGTAAATGTGCTATATATTCAGGATTCAATTCGAGATCTCTAATTAAACTTATTTTTTTTTGTTATCCATCTCACTCATTAGGGATGGAAAAGCAATTTTAATATGTTGATAGTCTCGTGGGAAAAAAGTCTTTTGTTTTCTTTAAAACTATTATTTTTAATTTTTTTTAACAAATTAAGGATCATTCGTTAAAGTGGTTAGTTTGGGAGGGGAAGTTAGTCTCCAAACCAAGACATTTGAGAGCTCACAATAGAGCTTACCACATGGCGATGAGCCTGATGGTAGCGTTCTTTGAAAGAAATTTCCAGAGGTGGGCAGGTGAGGGGCATAAATTAACATGACAAGAAGGACAATTAGGGGTGTTCATTCAGTTAGTTTGATTTTTACTGAATTGAATTTGCCAAAAATTGAACTAATCAAATTATAACATAGAAATACCAAATTAAACTATATTAAAATGATAATTGAACCAATTCAAATAAAAATATTTAGTTTGATCTGGTTTGGTTTATTTAGTTTATCCTTTTGCATTATGAATTGAATTTGTCTATTTTAGTTATCTTCCTATTTTAATTGGTTCAATAACTAAAAATAAAATCTTTGCATTTTCCATATTAAATAAAAATATGCCCATTTCGTTATAACTAATATTGAAAGTAAAATCCAATGAACAATATTAAAATTAAGATAAAAATTCAAATAAGTTCAATTTATTTTTAATGACGCCATTATATCAAAACACATAGAATGATAATATAGCCTTTTAGTTTTATTTTATGTCTAGGTGAAATAACGTGGCATATATATATATATATAGTTCGGTTTGTTTGGTTTCTAAGATAGCCAATCAAATCAAACCAAGACAAAAATCAAACCAACCAAATTGATCAATCCAAAAGAATTAAGTTAAGTAAATGAACACATTAAGTTCTATAAGCTCCACTAAGTAGAAAGAAACCAGAATGAAGGAACTAATGTTGGACCTTGACTAATTATGGGTGAAATAGGTGCGGTCCACGTTTAATGAGGTGAAGGAATATGGAATTTGTTGAGAATATTTTAAGGATGAAATGGAACTTAATGACCCAGAAGGATAATTAAATAGTGAATTGAGACCTTTATAATTTAAAGAGCAAAATGCCTTGAGGAATTAAACAGAGTTTTTATGATACATTTTCTAAAAAAATAGACAAAATAATAATAATAAAAATATATTAATTATATAAGATTAGGTTAGTGAAAAACCATGGTTAATTTTATTTTATAATTATAATTTAAGAGTTGATAAAATCAGGTTGATGAATAATGAATACGTAAGTACAATGCAGAATCGAATTTAAAAGCATAAAAAGAAAAAAAGGAGTCTCGATAGTTAGAATTTGAATTAGATAATATTTTAATGTGTAATGAGTATAAGTAAATAAAAGGAATATTCCAAAAGCTAGAATTTAATTTAAAACAATATCTTGTTAAGTAATGATCTAAAAAGAGATAATGACATATTAGGCGTATCCTCGGTCAGGGAGGCAAGACAGAAGCCTCAATGGTAGAACGAAAAAAATAATGATCATGACCATTTTTGTTGCCAGGTTTATGCAAATTTTCATAGTAATATCCAAATACATATTTAATTTAATTATAATATTAAATATATTTTGTGTTCTAATATGAAATAAGTTTGGACAAGTTTTATGAAATAACTTTACATGCACTTATTTTAATTTCAACATTACTTATATCTGTATTATAAAATAAAATGTATTATAAAATGAATTTTTGCAATGAGAAATGATTTATACGAATTGAAATGAATTTATTAAATGATTATTAAAAATTTACTACTTTGTAACTATTTGAAATGAAATGAAATGATTTTTGAGACTTTTTTTCTAATTTTAGCCCATGTATTAGCCTAATTTGAACTATAATTTTATTGGCATGCCAATAGGATAATTATTCTTTAGCTATGTGAAATTATCTTTCGTCATGTGATAGTATTAGGCTATATGAAATAGATTTTGGTCATGTAAATATCTTTGATCATGTGATTGACGCCTTTATTATTTGATACTCCTGTGATTCCCTTGGGGCAGGTCTATGTTATTTTAATATATGGGTATGATGAAATATTTTGCTAAGTGAATGAATGTAATTTTTCTTTGGCGAATTCTTTATAAATTTTAATGTTATTGATAACATGATCTTTAAATATAAATGTTTATATACTATATGTACATGTAAAATCGATTTATTCAAATTTTTAATAAGAAAATAGTTATTTATAAATAGTGGATGCTCAAAGTACATGACTGGAAATAGGAGCCTTTTCACTCAAATCAAAAGAATTGTTAGTGGTAAGGTAACATTTGTAAACAATGCCAACGGTAAGGTAATTGACATTAGCTCTATTGATTTCAATAATGCTTCTTTAATTGAAAATGTTTTGCTTGTTGATAGTTTAAAGCATAACTTAGGAAAGCTAGTGGATGGACTACCAAAACTCAAATTTGCAAAAGATAAGACATGTGAACTATGTCAAATAGAAAAACAATAAAAACATCATTCAAGTTAAAGAATGTAGTAAGTACCTTTAGACCTTTACAACTTTTGTATCTATATCTTTTTGGACCTACTAAAGTTACTAGTTTAGGAGGTAAACACTATGCTTTTGTCATTATTGATGATTACCTTAGATTTACTTGAATAATTTTCTTAGCTCAAAAGAGTGATGCCTTTGAATCCTTTAAAAACTTTGCCAAAAGAATTCAAAATGAAAAAGATACTTTATTTCTAAAATAAGAAGTGATCACGACAAATAATTTGAAAATGATAATTTTGAAATTTTTTGTTTAGAATATGGTATTTCTCATAATTTTTCAACTCCTAGAACACTTCAACAAAATGAGGTTGCTGAAAGGAAAAATATAACTCCAATTGAGATGGCTAGAACAATGCTCAATGAAGATGGTTTACCAACCTACTTTTGGGCTGAAGCCATTAATACTGCATGTTATATTTCTAACTGAGTTTTCAAAAGGCCAATTTTAAATAAAACATCTTTTGGTCTATGGAATGGAAGAAAACCATTTATCTCATATTTTAGAGTATTTGAATGGAAGTGTTTTATATTAAATACGAGCCAAACCCATTATGACCGAGTGGGAGGTGTTGAGTTTTATAGCCTGGGCCCCCCATGTGGGCTTGACCCAACCCAAAACCTTGTTCAAAATTATTAAAAGAAAAAAAGGAAAGCAATTATTCAATAAAAATAAATTGCTTGACCACTATTTATAATAATTGTAAAATGTGAAAAATCTCTTAGTGAACTGAATTATCTCTGAAAAAAATTCTCTGCAAGTTTTCTCTTCTCTTAATTTATCCAATAGTGAGCAAGGTGTTTGTGTAATGCCCGTTAAGTAGGGCCTAGTTAATAAGATGGTTTAGAGAAGCCACAAGAGTGTTTAAGGGTTTCTTTAAGGGAAAAGAGTTAAGAAAAGATAAGTGTAACATCATACCCTATAAACCTATCCCTGTGTCAAATAACCACACATGGCATGCAAATAAGACATAAGATCCTGTTAACATTGATAGTAAATTTTTTTTTTCATCATATCCTGTAATATTACTTGATGAATCTATAAGTCAACATTAAAGTTTTCACTACAACATAATATATCAAATATATTAAGACTTAAAATTTACATATGAAAGATTATGAGTTGCACTCATTTATACATTTTAAAACAATCTTGAGTAATTATACATGTACATTCATATAAGTCCAAAATGTATATGTCATGATCTCATGTTCATGGGATGAAGAAGGAGCACATGCATTAGAAGGGTCAGAGATAGTACAAGACACAATGGATAAGATTAAGATTGTCAAGAATAAGCTAAAGGCAGCACAGGACAAATAGAAAAGTTATGCTGATCAGTATAGAAGGGAAATGGAATATGAGTTAGGTGAAAAGGTATTTCTATGAGTATCTCCATGGAAAAGGGTAATTTGATTCAACAAGAAAGGTAATTCGATTCGGCAAGAAAGGTAAATTGAGCCAAAGGTACATAGGGCCTTATGAAATTCTTGAGAAGGGTGGTCCACTGACGTATAAGTTGGCTTTAAATTCATGTTTGCATGACCAAGCCTTTTATGCCATAGCGAAGATTCATTGCTAATTTTCATAAGACACTTAGAGAAAATGTTAGATAGCTTATGTAAATCTATTATGAAGTATTTCCATCTCTATTTCTTTTGAACATCCCTTGACTAGTTAGGGTGGTCACAAGGCATTTATTAGAGGTAAATGTGACTTTGTTTCCCTTATCATATAATTGACTTACACTTAACTAATTATAAGAGTGATTTAAGTATAGATTCTTAAGGGATTTAATGATACTCGATCATGTGTATTAAGAAAGATAATTAGGGTAAACAAGCACATTACTTGGATTAAATATATCTTTAGGTCGATGTCTCTTATATGGCCTATGATTATGTTTATATATTGGAGCACTTGCTGTTTTTGCATTTCAAGTCGCATAGTTCATTCACTTGTATGAATGATTTTTTGCTTATTTTTTAGATTTTTGGATGACGATTTGAGACATGTACTTAAAGATCAAGCCATCGAGATAACAGATGATATGAGTTATCTTGAGGAACCAATGGAAATCATCGGATACAAGACTAAACATATAAGAAACTGAGAAATACCTTTAGTTAAGGTATTATGGCATAACCATTTACTAGAAGAGGCAATATAGGAAACAGGAGAAAATATGAAAATGCAATATCCACACATATTTCCAGGTATTAAATTTCGAGAATGAAATTTTTAAAAGGAATGGAGAATTGTAACATTCTTGACTTCCTACATATGCATTTTTACATGCATTTCATTTGAAAATATGAATTTGCATATATTACACTTGAACATATGCATTTTATATGTATTTTTATAGGGACAATTTCACGATATGCACTAACTACGTGTCTGAGTATTTTGCAATTGTGCTGAGTTGCACGTGTCCATTTTATAATTTAGTTAAGGATGACATGAAATTGAAATTTATGTGAATAAAATTATTAGATAAAATTAATGAAGAAAAATGAAAAGAAACAAAACAAAACAAACAAACAAACAAAAAAAGAAAAGGAAAGAAAAAAACAAAAGAGAGAAGATGACAAAAGCGTGGAGGTGGGAGGTGGACCTTATCTTCCTCCTCACCATTTTGCCTCCCTCGCACCAATTTCATTTCTTCTTCTTCTTCCACCATTTCAGCCTTATTTCCTTCCTTATTTAACTTAAGTTTTGCAACAAATTTATAACCTTCTCTCCATTGTTCTAGAGTTGGTTTGAGTTGTTAGGGTTGAGTTACAACAGTGTTTTGGACCCAAATTTTGGTACCAACAGAAATTGATTCAGGAAAACTTTAAAACATAAAAATTTTTCGTTTATGTCTTAGGTTTATGGAGATATAAATATTGTTTCATAATTTTGTGTATATGAAGATAAATCCTTTCTTGATTGAAACTGATACGGGTGTAAACCCTAGCTGAGTTAGTTACTATGTTCGTTAGTTTTGAATATGATAGAGCAAGTATTTTTGGAATCTAAACACTTAAAAGTTGTAGATAAATGTGTTCTATATTAATACCAAATTTCAGGTTCATATGTCTTGTGGATGTTGAGTTATGGTGAATGTAACCATGACTGTTCTATAGTTTGAGCTGCCTACTTAGTACCTTGGGTAGGTTTAGAAGATTCTTTGGTCATTTTGAACTGCTTATATATGGAATATGTAATTTTTCAAAACATTAAATTCATAGGCTAATGGCTTAGCTAAAATTTGGTATATATATCACCTTAATATGTTATTTATATAGTGAGATATGGCCTTCAGAAGTCATACTGGTTCGGAAGCCAGCTTTGTTCTAGACCAGTGGAAGTTTTCTTATAATTTGAGGACCTTACAGAGATAAATCATAAAAGTTGCAAGCATGAAAAATGTTCTATTTTAACCTATCTAATTTCCTACCAAGTTTAATTATAATCGAAATTACATATTGTAAGATATGAAGGACCAAAATTGGTACCCTAAAACTGTCAAAGAGCAGAAAATAGAACACAATTAGAAATTCCACCAAATATTGTACAATTCTCCAATTTCTCTGATATTTGATTATGTTATATAATTATATATTATATTTAATTATACATAAGAATCATAAAAATTGGACAATCTTAGAAGAAATTATGGGCTAATTAGTCCCATAAGGTCACACTGCCATATAGGAAAAACCCTAAGTATGTATATGAACTATGCACATTAATTTGTTTAAGTGACATTAAGTTTTTTTAGACATAAATTAATTGATTATATTTATATATTAGGGTCATAACATATTGGAGACCCACAAGGAGGGGATAGACAATAAGTTAAGGGCCGAAATCAACGGAGAAAGGTGAGTATAGTTATCAAATGATTTCTTTAATGCATATGAATATTGCTTACTATGTGATATGTGAGATGATTTATGGTTATGTGATTCATATTATTGTCATGATTTGATCTTGATAATGAGATGATGGATAATTTGTGACATATGTGGTACATATAAGTGGTATATGTATGGTATATTTGAGATATATGTTTGGCATACGTGATATATACATGGTTTATGTATAGTATATGTGAAGTATATGTGTGAAATTTATGGTATATGTGTGATATATGTATGGTATATGTGATAAAGATACAATGGTTGATAAATGTTTAGTTACAAATGCATATGCATATAGACTAAAAAGGCGTAGTGACTAGTTAATCGATATTGTAAAGCAAAAGAAGAGACTTATGGCCTAACAAATGTGCAAATGAAACAAATGATTAAGCTAGCTAGCAAATGCAAATGTTCACATGGAAAATATTCACATGGAAACCCGGGGCAATATCTATTGAACTTGGTCACAACAAAATGAAATAAGCAAAGCATGTGTATATGTAAAGAGTAATGATTATATGTTTTAATTTTATTGGTAACTATATGATCTTGATGAATGAAATGGAATACGTGGTATGCGTTAGATTGTGATTTGTTATTATAATTTTCTTGGTACTTTATAGCTTGTTTGATGATTACTCTCACTAAGCCGCAACTCATCAATTTGCATCATTTTTCAGGTAAAGGAAAGTTATAGCTTATTTTGAGTGGCATATAGAAGACATGGAACACAGGTTAGAGGCCGAGCCTCACCACACTCTCTCTCCTTTCATTCCACCCAAACATGAGATCATGTCATCTACATTTTGGATTTATATGAATATACATGTATATTTGCTCAGAGTCGTACAATGATATGTAAATGGATGCAATTAGTATATCTTAAATGTAAAGTTTAAGTTTTAATATATGTGAGATATGTGGATTTGCAGATTTATTGAATGATGATCTGGATGTGATGATAAAAAAAATTACTATCAATTTTAACAGGTTCATTTAACTTACCTGTATGCCATATGTGAGTGTTAGACACAGGGATAGGTTTTTTTGAAATGTATAAGGTATGATTTTACAAAAGTCAAATTAAATTAATGCTTAGTTCCCGGAGAATCCTAATTCATGTATGATTCAATTTAAGAAATTTTTGAGCAAATGGTTTGGTAGTTAGGTTCTTAATAATTTAGATTATCTAATGAATGAATTTAATTGGTATAAACTGATTATAGGTTGCTTATAATTATAAGAATGAATTCTGGAAATTTTGAAATTGTTTAAATGGAATTTGATTTGAATTAGAAAAGGATTTCTAAGTCCTAGTTTGATTAGGATTCTAGTATGCAATAGTAACTAGGATTATTTAATCCTATTTGGCATCAAACTAATAACTAATCAAGGTAATTGAATTATAAAATAACTATTGGTCATATTTGGATTTAATATTTAATGTGATTTAGTTATTAAATTCGGATTTAAATGTTGCATGCATTAAATTGGTAATAATATAGTTGGCAAAGTAGGCAATTTGAGGAAACTTTTTAAAATGAACAAATGTATGCCTAATTTGCATGATTTCCTTTTAGAAATTGTTTCTAAATGTTCATATGATTATTTAATGAGATTAAATAATGAATTTATGGTGAATTTCATTAAAAGCCAAACAATCAAAACAATATTTCAAGAGTTGAAATAAAGGGAACCTAAGTTGTTACTTTTATAGATTACCTTTAATTATGCATTAGAAAATGCATGCTAGGGTGTATGGAATGGCATTGTAGCATGATTATGGAATTGACCAATGTGATTGATCATGTATGAAATTTTAATTAGGGTAAATAAGGCCTGCAGGTCCCTACCTTTTCTATTCGCTCTATTTTATTTCTCTTATCATCTTATTCCCCTCAAATAGACTTGAGGTTTTCTTATGAAGAATTTATATAATTAGATTACATAGGATTATAAAAGAATTAAAGTACAAAGAAGTAAGAAGCAATGAAGTTGGTGCCAATTACAAGAAGACTTAGAATAGGAAATTGTTTTCTATTTCAAAGTTGTAATTTCATTCATTTACCTTGGTGAGACATAGTCAATCGATTCATGGCTCAAAGGATTGATGTTAGATTATGTCCATAATCATGACCATATAATTAGTGTAATTATCTTATATATCTATATGTAATGAAGATATATATTATGCATGTCAAATTGCCATGATGAGACCTAATTTGGAGAAATCCCTCATTAATAATATTAAGGCCAATACCTTCCATTAATATGGCAAGAACCAGAGTTCTTTTAGAGTTTGGGTTGTTGGGCACACCTAAGCCTACTCTACATGAAAATGTTCAAACTATTGTAATATGATTTCATGATTAATGGGTTGGCTTTAACTAGTTACATTGGCTTGTTGGGCACACCTAAGGTCAATGTGAATTAGAGGCAATATTGAATAAGTATACATATCAAGAGTTAATAGCCTAATGATTCAGTAGTTGCATAAAAGAATGCAATTGGTATGAGATACCTACCAATTGACCTAAGGTGGCTTATTAGGCATACCCAGGATCACTCTTAGTGATGTTGGATATTGACCCATTAGGAGAGCTTCCAATGGGTTCTTTCGAATTCATAGTTAGGACTACAGGTTCACAATAAAAATAGTGGGAGTTATAATACACATTTATTAAAGGCCAATTAATCACACATTTAGTACATTCTCTAACATAATCTTTGTTTACATCTAGGTTGCTAGAATCATGTCATCAAACATGAACCTATGCTCAATTCTCAAATCCAACAAATTGACTGGCCCAAACTTCCTCCATTGGCTAAGGAATTTGAGAATAATTCTCAAAACTGAAAAGATAGCCTATGCCTTGGAAGAGCTACTTCCCCCCTCCTATTGATGATGCATCTGTTGATGAATAGTTGGCATACTGTCTCTTGAGCTTCAAAAGTAGCAAGAGAACATGGATGATAGTACCATTGTGTATCTCTTTTGGGAGCTTTTCAATAAGTAAGCTTGAACCAAGTGATATGAGATATCCAAGTTACTTTTCCATTCCAAGATGATAGAAGGGACTTATCCGATGCAACATGGGTTGAAGAATGGGTACATTAAGTGATTGGATACTTTAGGGTTTGTGATGGATCATGAGTTAAGTATAGAATTAATTCTCTAAAGTTTGCCTAACAGTTATGCACACTTCGTGCTAAACTATTAGATGAACAAGATATCCATATCTATCCCTAAATTTATCAACATGCTTATGACATATGAGCCTTTTATAAAAGCAAAAGGTTATGATGTTGGTGGACACTTCATGTTCTCATATGAAAAAGAGGAAGAAGTCCATAAAAACCAAGGGGGCATGAAGAAGAAGGAAAAAAAGAATGCTTCAAAAGGGATTTGCTTCCATTGTGGCAAAACTGGCCATTGGAAGAGGAACTGCAAGACCTATATGAAGTCTTTAAATAAGGAAAAGGATAAAACATTTGATGCACCTTTTATTTCAAGTATTTATTTTATTGAGGTTAATACTGTTTCTATTAATAATGTATGGGTATTGCACATCAGATGTGGCTCACATATATGTATTGATATTCAGGGCCTAAGGAACAACAGACAGCTCAAGAAAGGAGAGTTAGACCTACATGTTAGTAATGGAGCAAGAGTTGTTGCATTAGTTGTATGAACTTAAGTATTGACACTCCCTAGTGGGTTTGTTTTTGAATTAGATGATTGTTATTATGTTCAATTTTTAACAAAGAATATTATTTTTGTTTCTTGTTTAAATAGAAAAGGTTTTCATTTAACTATTAACGTCAATTGTTACTATATATGGTTGAATGATATTCTTTATAGAACTGGCACATTACGTAATGGGATTTACATTCTCGACATGCCTAATTCAATCCTCAATATCAGTAATAGAAGATAAAATTTGGATAACATAAAACCATCATATTTATAGAATTGTCACTTTGGCCATATAAATGAGAGGCATATGACTAAGTTACACAAGAATGGTGACTTAGGGTCATTTTATTATGAATCATATGACACATTTGAATCTTGTTTATTAGGCAAGATAAGAAAATCAACTTTTAGTGGAAAAGGGTGAACGTGCCAATGGGCTATTAGGCTTGGTACATACAAATGTATGAGGACCAATGTTAGTGCACGCCAAATGTAGTTTTATCTACTTCATTACATTTATTGATGATTACTAATGATTTGGGTACTTGTATATGATGTGATACAAATCTGAAACATTTAAAAAGTTCAAAGTATTTAGAAATGAAGTGGAGAAACAAATTGGCAAAAGTATTAAAACACTTAAATCAAATTGAGGTGGAGAATACTTAAGCCAAAAGTTTCAAGGTTATCTAAGAGATGATGGGATTTAATCTCAATGGACTCCACCATACACACCACAACATAATGGTGTGGCTGAAAGGAGAAATCGAACCTTGTTAGACATGGTAAGGTCAATGATGAGCTTTGTAGAACTACCTAAGTCTTTTTAGGGTCATGCACTAGCGACTTTTGCTTATATATTAAATTGAGTCCCTTCTAATTTAGTTGATGTTACTCTATATGAGATATGGAATAATAAGAATCATACTCTTTCACACATGAAAGTAGGGAGTTGTCCTACTTATGGGAAGCGGACAATGTCAAACAAGCTAGAAACTAAGTTTGATAAATGTCTACTTATGGGGTATCCAAAAGAGATATTTGGATATCAATTCTACCATCATTTGGAACAAAAGGTGTTTGTTTCAAAGCATGTTGTCTTCTTAGAGAAAGAGTTTATTCTAAAGGAAGATAGTGGGAGCAAGATTGAACTTGATGATGTTTAAGATGCTCAAATAGACATTGATCAATTGACTGAACCCAAATATGTTCTTCATGCAAATGAAGTAACAGTAGAACCTTTTGAAATACAAAAACTTCATAGATCAAGCAGTATATGCATTATTACTGAGAGATATGGATTTCTCATAAGTGAATATAATGCATATTGCTTATAGAAGATGATGAACCTACTACCTATGAAGAAGTTATGAATAGTTCAAAATATGATAGATGACTAAAAGCGATGCAGTTAGAGATGGATTCCATGCATGACAACCAAGTATGGACTTTGGTTGATCCATTTGAAGGGATTAAGCCCATTGGGTGAAAATGGGTCTTCATGAAGAAAATCGACATGGAAGGTAATGTAGTTACCCATAAAACTACACTGGTAGCTAAAGAATATCGTCAAAGACAAGGTGTTGACTATGATGAAACATTTTCTCCAGTTTCTTTGCTTAAATCCATTAGGATATTCCTAGCCATTGTTGCTCATTATGGCTGTTGCCCAGATATTGAACCAAGAAGGGGGGTTGAATTGGATATTAAAAATTTAACTTTTAAGTGCGGAAAGAAAAGTTAACTTTAGTAGGGAAAGAAAAATTAGACACAAGAATTTTTATAGAGGTTCGGGTGTTAACAAACCCTACTCCTCTACCCAATCTTAATTAGGAGTTTCACTAACACTCTAAGGAATCTAACATTAAAATAACATATTTTTAATCACATAAAATTATTTCAAGGTTATGGAAATAAAATAAACATATACAAAAAAATCAAACAAAACAGCCCAACCGGGTATGCTAAAACAGAACCATTTTTGTGTTTGTTTGAAAAATTAATTAAAATAATTTTTAATTAATTATTGGAAAATTCCAGAGGTATAAAAATATTCTCAATATATCTAAATAATTTTTTCATAATTAAATTACAAAAAAAAAAAATGTAATCAGCCCCACCAATTAAGCCAAACAACAACACATGTTCATAAAAAAGACAATTTTAGACATTTTTGAAATAAATCCGAAATTAATTATTTGAATCATATTCAAATCATTTTTCAATCAAAATAATCATTTTTAATCATCCCATGATCAGATTAAAGAAATAAAAATATGAAAATTATATTTTACAAATTAATTTCAATTTTTCAAAACCTATTGATACAAAATCATCAAAAACATGCAATGGAATTACACTTTCAATTAAAATAAATTTTAATGGATACAAGGAGACTTTGATACCAATGTAGAGTTTTGAAGAATGAATTATATTAAAAAACGTAGCAAAAAATAAAAATATTTCAAAACCCAAAACAAAAGATCATACTTGTACCATTAAAACTAATTTATATAAATATAAATATTAAAAATTATACATTGTAATTTCTTATTTGTTCTTCAAATCTTCACTTTGTTGGGTTGTAGCAAACCACAAAAATCAACACTAGGATGTATCTAATGATAATCCACGTGAAGAATGAAGAAGAAACTATCAAGAGAAATGGTTTAAACAAATTCAAAGTGCTAGTTTTGAAAGTGTTCTTGAGAGAATTTTTGTTGTGTCTTAAAAATATTTTTTTTCACAAAAAATATTTTCATGTCTATTTTCTACCATTTGATGTCTTTTCTATTTGAATCAAATTCAAAAATAAGATAAAAAGTTAAAATGGAGAAAATAGAAACAAATGAATAGTAATTGGTCATAATTGGCCTAATTAAGGCCAAAAATTGCCTGTTGGCCAACGGGTGCGGGGCAGCAGGCGCGCTGGGCTTGCTGCTAGGCAGCCCAGTTGGCCTGCAAGGTTGGCTAGCAGCCTGCCTAGCCCGCGTGGACCTGTGCGGGCCCGTACGGGCCCGTGACACTCCCGAACGATTTTTCTGTGCGATATCATCACGATCCATCCTAAAATCATTCTCTCATATTTTGGATCCTATCCAAGACCATTTTACTCATTCTCCATATCTTCAATGCGTGTGATCCATTAGATTCTCGGTTATGTTGGGTACTTAAATTAACAATTAATTTAAGCAGGTCATGAGCGGTATCTAGCAACACATCATGACTCCCAATTGACCGGAAAGTCAGTGGTTTGACTACGAACCTTTCCATAGACAATTTCTGTGCAATTATTCCTTTCACCATTCTATACCCCACTTGGTTCAGAGTATGGACATGTGTCAACTCCCACTAGACTAACTACGTCACGTCTAGTCCAAGTAATGTTAGTTCTTGTCCTTGAGGCTCATTACTCTATTAGATATGTCATTGAAGACTATCTTTATGACATTTCCACTCTGGCCAGAGATTCCTGAGTAATGACCACGACAAGAGGCCATGGGTATACACTTCTTCTATCAAGAGTGGTGAATCCTTTGTTGGTTATCCAATTACCTTCGAATACCTCAAGCTGTATCCAATCACCACCCTATGAGCTACCTCTCTGAGGCAACAAGGAATAGTGTCAAAATACAGAATCAATATTCAAGATATCCTTGAGTACCTCAAGTCTAAGAATACTTGCACCATTTCTATGATGAGACTATTTATAACATTTGAATAGATTATCCATATGATTGTCTCATAGTTGGTAATCCAATGTACTTAGTTACACTTAGCAAGCATCCACATGTTAACTCTAAACATCTCATGTTTATAGATTATGAGATCTACTACTTGATCCAATCAAGGAGTGTAACATGTGCTAGTCTGTCTGGATTAATAATGTCCCATCTCATTAATCCTATGACTAAGGATAATTTTGATACTAACGTAATTACACATGATAAAAATCTCAATATCATGATCTCATCATGATTTCCTTCATGCTATGTTATGTATCAAGGACTTCATTAATTAATTTAAGATCACTTATCAATTCATGTATCAAATGAACATCAAATTAATGAAAAAGCCTTTTATTAATCAAATAAATTTGAACAATAAGTGCTAAAGGTGATTGGCTTTAGAGCACTCCTCTAACAAACATTCCCCTTTGTAAAGTTATTTTCTAAGAAAAAGGAACTTAGTCTTTCATACCAAGCCCTTGAGGCTTGTTTCAAATGATATAAAGTTTCTGAAAGTTTAAATACATGATTAGGCAACTCATAGCTTTCAAAACCTGGTGGTTGTTCTACATAAAGTTCTTCTTCTATAAAACCATTTAAAAAGGCACTTTTCACATCCATTTGAAAGAGTTTGAAATTCATATGCCATGCATATGCTAAAAGTATTCTTATGGCTTCTAATTTAGCTACAGGAGCATAGGTCTCATCATAATCTATTCCTTCTTCCTGATTATACCCTTTTACAACCAATCTAGCTTTATTCCTAGTTATTAAACCTTGTTCATCTAGTTTATTTCTAAACACCCATTTGCTACCTATAATTTCATGATCCTTGGGTCTAGGTACTAAGGTCTATACCTTACTTCTCTCAAATTGGTTGAGTTCCTCTTGCATGGCAATCACCCAACTTTCATCATTAAGAGCCTTATCAATATTTTTAGGCTCAATTTGAGAAAGAAAAGCAAGGTCAGAAGCTAAATGTTTGAGATGAGATCTAGTACTTACTCCCCTTGTAGGATCACCAATGATTTACTCTTTGAGGTGATCTTTTGTCAATCTCCATTCCTTTGGGAGCTCTTGCATGTTTTCCTCTTGAACTTGAGGTAGAGAAACATTTTGATGTGAATCTTCTTGATCATTTTCTTCTCATCCATTTCCAAGATCAAGTCTTTCCATGGTACCTACTACATCATCAAGAACACTACCTTTCACAAGATCAAATCTACTAGATTCATCAAAAATAACATGCATAGATTCGTCAACATTTAATGACTTTTTATTAAAGAGCCTATATGCTTTACTAGTTGTAGAGTGTCCTATATGATATCAAGGGTTTTCTTCCATTCCATAGCTCAAATAAAGTTTTGTTTAGGAGAGGTCTTTTGAAAACTTGATTTGAAATATAACAAGCAGTATTTGTGGCTTCTGCCCAAAAGTAAGTTGGTAAATCATACTCATTGAGCATTGTTCTAGCCATTTCAATTAAAGTTCTATTTTTCCTTTCAACTACCCCATTTTTTTGAGGTGTCCTCGGAGATGAAAAATTCTTTGAGATGCCATCTTCAAGACAAAAACTTTCAAAGTTTTTATTTTCAAATTCTTTGCCATAGTCACTTATTATTCTTGAAATGCAATATCCTTTTTCATTTTGAACTCTTTTAGCAAAGTTTTTGAAATTTTCAAAAGCATCACTCTTTTGAGCTAAGAAAATTACCCAAGTAAATCTAGAGTAATCATCTATGATGACAAAGGCATAATGTTTACCTCCTAAGCTTGCAATTCTAGTAGGTCCAAATAAATCTAGATGCAGGAGTTGTAGAGGTTTTGAGGTACTTACTATGTTTTTGGCTTTGAAGGATGACTTGTGTTGCTTCCCTCTTTGGCAAGGTTCACATGTCTTGTATTTTTCAAATTTGACTTTTGGCAGTCCCTTTACTAGCTCTCCTGTGCTGAGGCTTTAAATTAAGTCCATGTTCGCATGACCAAGCCTTCTATGCCACAACCAAGATTCATCACTAGTAGTTACAAGACACTTAGAGAAATGGTTAGATATCTCGTGTAAGTCTATTATGTAGGTGTTGACATCTCTATTTCCTTTAAATATTTCTTAACCATCAATAAAAGTTACAAGACATTCGTTGGAAGTAAAGATTACTTTGTTTCCTTTATCACATAATTGACTTACACTCAACAAGTTATGTTTCATGCCATCAACAAGTAAGACATCTTTAATAAAAGTATTACCATTAATACCAATAGAGCCAATGCCAATTACCTTACCCTTAGCATTGTTTCCAAAGGTAAATTTAGCTCCATCAATACTTTTGATTTCATTGAAGAGTTCTTTGTCTCCTGTCATATGCCTTGAGCATCCACTGTCTACTAGCCAAGCGTTTTTGTTTATTGTGGACTTGAGGCATACCTATAGAATCACAATTTAAGTATGGTGTTTAGGTACCCAAATGAGCTTGGGTCCTTGGGGGTTAGCACATGAAAGTTCCCAATGAGCCTTTCTTATCCAACAATGTTTATTAATGTGACCAAATTTCATACAATAATTACATTGTATAGGTCTAAAGATGCTTTTTGGTCTTCCACTGCTCTTGAATGCCATATTCCCATTACACTGAGTTTGAGAACAATGGCATGCACAATCATGATTAATTGGTATTTTTATAGATGCATGCTTCTTATACATAAAGGCATGATTAGCCTTTTAAGGTTTCTTTCTTAGGCTTACCAATCCTTGATTATTCCTTTTATGTATAGAAGGTTTAGTGTACTTATTCCTTAGTGTTGTTCCAGCAAGTGTGGAGATGTGAGGTTCACTTGACTTAACAAAAATAGTTTTGTGAGAAGATGACGATGTGCCCTTAAATCCTATACCATGTCTAATTAAGGGAGGTATTTAAGACATAATGGGAATATCTAAGCTCTCCTTTCCTTTGTGGAATTTTGAAATGGAGTTTCTAAGTTCCTCAACTTCATTTTTCAAAGTATTGTTTTCTTTAAGCAAGGATTTAGTTGAAGGTTTTGAAGAGTATTCATCTAATGACTTTTGAAGAGATTCATTAGATGATTTAAACTTAAAGTTATCCTTTTCTAAAGTATCTATTTTGATTTTCAAATCAGAAATGTTATTCTTATAAGTATTAAATTTTCTTCTATATTTTTCTAGTTTTAGATTAAATACTTCTATTAAGGTTTGCTCATCATCATCATCTTCACTATTACAATCATTTTCACTACTATCATTATTGAAAGAATATTAGTGAAGTGATCTTACCTTATCCGAGACGTGATCCTCTATAGCCATGAAGCATAGGTTGACCTCTTTGCTTTCGTTGTCATCTTTTTCACTTGAAGAGCTTTCGTCATCCCATGTGGCTTTGTGACCTTTCTCCCCATTGTCTCTTTGATATTTGCTCTTCTACTTCTTGAGCCTTGGACATTCCGGTTTAATATGCCCTTTCTTTCCACATTCATAACACTTTACCTCTTCTTTACTTCTTTATGTATCATTAGAGGTCTGTTTGAGGTTTCTTTGCCTGAATTTTCTAGAGTTGCTCATCCTTTCTCAATGATTCTTTTCAGCCTTCTTGAGAGCATAACAATGTCCTCATTTGCATCATCACTCTTTTCTTCATCATCTTCAACTTCCTTTTAAGATTTTGAAGTAGAGGCTTTTAGTGCTAGAGGCTTTCTTTTTTTTTAGCTCTGCTTCAAGCTCTCTATCTCTTTTTACTGTCATTTCATGAGTGAGAAGTTTGCCAATAATCACATCAATATTCATGGTGCTCATGTCTTCATTTGCCTCTTCTATACCGTCAACTCTTGAACTGTAATCTTTAAGTGGAAGACTTCTCAGGATTTTGTTATTTACATCTTCCAAGCTCAAGTGTTTCCCAAGTTTTCTCATTCCATTTATGATGGCTAGAAGATGGTTGGTCATGTCAGTAATTGACTTATTGGATTTCATCTTAAAAAGATCATACTTTGAAGTAAGAAGTTGAATCTTCTTGGATTTAACTTGCTTAGTTCCTTCATGATAGTTTTCCAATGTTTTCCACATGCTGTAAGCTGTTGGGCAGTGTTGTATTCTACCACATTCTTCAATGGATAATGAGCTTGAGAGAATTGTCATTGCCTTCTTGTTTTTGAATTTTTCTCTTCTTTGAGCCTCTATCCAATCATCTCTTAATAAGATTTTTTCTTCACCATCAACTCCTCTTCTAGTTGGTGGTGTCCATTCTTTTTGAACACCATCCCAAACTTCAATTCCTTCACTATCCAAATATGTCTCCATTCGAAAATTCTAATGAGCATTATTTTGTTCCATCAAAGTAAGGCTTGAGACTTTGGAATCCTTCATTGGCCATATCTTGATCTTTACTAGCATTGATTAGGCTTCAATGCTAGACTTAGCTCTGATACCAATTGTTGCTCAGATATTGAACCAATAAGGGGGTTGAATTGGATATTAAAAATATAACTTTTAAGTGCGGAAAGAAAATTTAAGTTTAGTAGGGATAGAAAAATGAGACACAAGAATTTTTATAGAGGTTCGGGTGTTAACAAACCCTACTCCTCTCTCCAATCTCAATTGGGAGTTTCACTAACACTCTAAGTGTTACAATGGAGTTTTACAAGCTCACTCCCAACTATGGTGTTCCTAACAATGGATCACACCTAACCCAAAAATCCCTTGTGTTGTAATGGCTTACACAAATAACCAATTCCTTGTATTTTAAAGGCCAACACAAATAACCCTTACAAGTGTTCTACTATTAACCCCAAAATACCCAAACTCACTTGAGTGGATGATTACAGAGAGAAACACTTAGAAATCTTTAATGCTCAAAAAATAATGAGTAAAAAGATTTTCACAGAGAATAAATGTTTGTTTTGAAAGTATTAAATGCACAATTGGCTTACAAAAAGATTTTGATTCAAAGTATTAGCTATGCTTTTGTTCTGGATTCATAAATGTCTTGCATTTATACTTCCATGGTGAATTATAGTCATTTGATTGCATTTAATGCGAAAATAGCCATTGCACCAACTCTTGTTTTTGCGCCTAACATGTTTCTCTTTCCTCTTTCACGGTCGTCGTGATTGAGGTTGTCACGGTCATGATTGTTCTTCCAAGTCGTGACTTGAGTGGTGACTTTGGTCGTGAATCATTCTGGAAGGATTTGAAGTCTTTGATCACGGGCGTGACATTATATCTTCACGGGCGTGAACAACCTTTCTAGCCATGGTCCAAGTTGTGACTCTGGCCGTGAAGCTCTCTGGAAGAATTTGCCATGTCTTTTCACAGGCGTGACTGATATGATCATTCACGGTTGCTATCATTCTTAATGGCCGTGAACTTTAAATGTTGGATTGTTGGCGCTAAGCTTCATTATGGGCATGACACATAAGGTCACGAGCATAAACATGTTATTTCTTCAATTTTATTTTTTTAAGATTAATCTTCCATTCTCCATTCTTGCTATCATATTCCATATCTTGTTCAATAAACTTAGAAAACAAGTATGTTAAATACATTATTGCTATTTTATTTGTTATCATCAAAATGACGAAAATTCCCTTCAAGGTTCAACAATGGCTATGTGATTTGGCAAATGATGTGAAAACAAATTTCTTTAATGGAAATATGATTGAGGATTTGTACATGACACAACCTGAGGGTTTAACATCAAGTGATGGTAAAAAGGTATGCAAATTGCAAAGATCCGTTTATGGATTAAGGCAAATATTCAGGAGTTGGAACTTTCGATTTGATGACACAATCAAAGAGTTTGATTTCTCATAAAATATGGATGAGCCTTGTGTTTATAAGAAGGTTAGTGGGAGTGCAGTTGTATTTCAAGTATTATATGTAGATGACATACTTCGTATAGGAAACGATGTCTCGGTTCTTCAATCAGTCAAACTTTGGCTTTTTAAGAATTTTTTCATGAAAGACCTTGGAGAAGCGACTTACATATTGGGGATAAAAATCTATAAAGATAGATTTAAAAGGTTGCTTATATACATACATAGATAAGATGCTAAAGAGGTTTAGCATAGAACAGTCCAAGAAAGGATTTATTCTAATGACTCATAGGATTACCCTTTCTAAATCCATGTGTCCAAAGACATAGGATGAATAGACACATATCAGTAGGATTCCATATGCTTTGGCTATTGGATCCATCATGAATGTTATGTTATGTACTAGGCCCGATGTATCATATGCTCTAAATGTCACGAGCAGTTATCAGTCAGATCCTAGTAAGGGTCATTGGATGGCTATCAAGAACATCATTAAGTACTTGAGAAGAACTAAGGATGCATTCTTAGTTTACGGAGATGGTGAGCTTAAGGTAAATGGGTATACGAATGTCAGCTTCCAAATTGATAAGGATGACACCAAGTCCTAATCAAGCTATGTTTTCACATTAAATGTTAGAGTAGTCAGTTGGAAGAGTTCCAAATAGGAGACAACTATATATTCCACAACTGAACCATAGTGTATTGCAGCTTCTAAGCCAGCTAGGGAAATGGTTTGGGTACGAAACATTCATCATAGAATTGGAAGTGGTTCCTATCATTATTGATATAATACCTTTGTATTGAGATAACAATGGAACCATTGCACAAGCAAAGGAACCACGGTCTCATCAAAGATATAAACATGTACTCAGAGGTTACCATTTGATTTTAGAAATCATTGGTAGACATGATGTAAAGATAGAGAGAGTTCTGATAGATTAGAATATAGTTGATCTCTCATCCCAAAAAGAAATATGATAGTTGTATACTCTCCATTGGTATAATGTATAAATGTGATTAGCATTAGTGCAAGTGGGAGATTGTTAGAGAGGTTTCCTAAAGGTAATCACATTAGGCACTTAATGTTCTTATTCATTATTAATAAAAGGAATTTTTGATTATATTGGAGTTTATACATATATGAATATGATTAAGATCTTAGACCGTTTAATGAAATCCTTGGTATGTAACACAATATGAAGAAAATCATGATGAGATCGCGATGATGAGATTCCTATCATGTGCAATTGTGTTTATACCTAAATTATCCCTAGTCAAAAGATTAACAAGATGGGACATTGTTAATCCGGATAGATGAGCACATGTTATACTCTTTGACTAGGTCAAACAGTTGATCTCATAAGCTAAAGATATGAGTTTTTTATAATTAATATGTGGATACTTGCTAGAGTAGTTAAGTACAATGGATGATCTATTATGAGACTATCATATGGACATTGATTCAATGTCAGTGATAGTCTCATCATAGCAATGGTGCAAGTAACTT
This sequence comes from Triadica sebifera, assembly GCA_023653625.1. Taxonomy (NCBI): domain Eukaryota; kingdom Viridiplantae; phylum Streptophyta; class Magnoliopsida; order Malpighiales; family Euphorbiaceae; genus Triadica; species Triadica sebifera. The sequence continues at coordinate 22,275,827 of CM042894.1, forward strand.
TAGACTTGAGATACTTAAGGTTATCTTCGATATTGAATCCTGTACTTTGACTCCATTCTTTATTGTCTCTTAGAGGTTTCTCGTAGGGCAGTGATTGGGTATAGCATAAGGTATTCAAAAGTTGGTGAGTAGTATTTTCCACTCCTTATAGAAGGAGGTATTCAAAAGTTCAGTTGCAAGATTTGCTGGACAAGGCGTTCATAAGACCCAGGGTGTCACCATGGGGTGCTTTAGTGTTGTTTGTGACAAAAGAAGGATGACACTCTTTGACTATGTATTGATTACAAACAACTGAACAAGCTAACAATTAAGAATAAATATCCACTTCTTAAAACTAATGATTTGTTTGATCAATTGAAGGGAGCATGGGTATTCTCTAAGAGTGATCTCAAATTTAGGTATCATCAATTGAAAGTCAAGGAGTCAGATGTACCCAAAATAGCCTTCTGAACTTGGTATGACCACTATGAGTTCTTGGTTATGCCTTTTGGCTTAAAGAATGCCCTAACTACCTTTATGGATATGATGAATAGGATTTTTAAGCCCTACCTTGATTAGTTTATGGTAGTTTTATAGATGATATCTTTGTGTATTCAAGGGACATAAAAGAATATGACAAACACTTTAGAATAGTGCTTCAGACCTTAAGGGGCAATCAATTTTATGCAAAGCTGTCAAAATATGAGTTTTGGTTAGAAGAAGTAGGATTCTTAGGACGTATAGTGTTAACTGAAGGAATTCAAATATATCCCAAAAATGATTTTGAATTGGAAACTACCCCACAATTTGATAGATATATGGAGTTTCCTTGGATTAGCTAGTTATTATCGAAGGTTTGTGAAGGGATTTTCAAGTATAGCCGCACCAATTACCATGCTTCTCATAAACAAAACTATGTTTGAGTGGACAAATTGGTGCCAAACAAGCTTTGGAAAACTAAAATCCATGCTAACTGAAGCACCTATCTTAGCCCAGCCTATTCTAGGGAAAATTTTTATGTTATATAGTGATGCCACACATAATGGGCTAGGCTATGTATTAATGCAAGAGGATAAAGTAGTTGTTATGCATCTAGGCAGTTGAAGCCTTATGAACTAAATTACCTTATAAATTATATGGAGTTGGCAGTAATAGTGTTAGATTTAAAAATATGGCTACACCATTTATATAGTGAACGGTGCTATATATATAGATCATAATAGTCTCAAATATTTGCCCATATAAAAAAAGTTGAACTTAAGACAAAGACACTGGTTGGAATTGATTAAGGATTACATTGTATTATTGATTTCTAGTTGAGCAAGGTCAATGTAGTGAGAGAAGCTCATAGTGGTAGAATTATGTGTTCAACATACCTTGAGACAATAAGTGAGAGAAGCTCAAAAGTAAGATCATAAATTGATGATAACTACTACGACAGTGAAAAAGGGAGAGACCCGAATTCAAGATTGAAGATGATGGAAATATAAGTTATAAGGGAAGATTGTGTGTGCCAAATGACAACTAATTAAAGAAGATAATCGTAAAAGAAGCACATAATATAACTTATTCCATGCATCCAGGAAGCAATATGATGTACCAAGATTTGAAGACTTATAATTGGTGGTTGGGAATGAAAAAGGATATCATTGAATACACTACCAAGTGCTTGACATGCCAATAAGTAAAACAGGGCACCAAGGACCATTTGGGTTGTTGAAACCTATTTCCATTTTAGAATGGAAATATAAAAGGATTACAATTGATTTTGTATCTGGTTTGCTTTTAACGTAGAAGAAGCATGATTCAGTGTGGGTAATTGTTGATAGGCTTATAAAGTTAGCTCACTTTTTACCAGTTTAAATGGATTATCCATTAATTCAGTTAACAAAAATATATGTTAATGAGATAATGCGACTATATGGGGTGTTAGTATCCATATTTCTTATAAGGACTGAGGATTCACATCTCAAATTTGAAAAAGTTTACAACAAGCATTAGGGTCTTGACTTAATTTTAGTATGACATTCCACTCATAGATAGATGGCCAGTTCGAATGGGTTATTCAATTGTTGGAAGACAAGCTTATAAGCTATGTAATTGACTTTGAGGGTAGTTGGGATAAGTATTTGCCATTGATGGAATTTGCATTCAATAATAGCTATCAAGTGAATCTTGATATGACACCATATGAAGATGTAGAACACCTTTATGTTGGACAAAACTTGGTGAAAAACATTTAGTGTGTGCAGAATTGGTGCAACAGATAGAGGAGAAGGTGAGATTAATCAAAAATCGATTAAAAGCGCAACCAACTAAGAAAAATCCCACATTGATTTGAAGAGGAAGGATATTGAATATGTTATCGAAGACAAGGTATTTCTAAAAGTCTCACCTTGGAAGAAAATACTTCATTTTGGTAGAAAAGAGAAATTAACCCTTAGATTTATTGGATTATATGAAATACTTGAATGTGTGGGCCTAATGGCTTACTAGTTGGCCTTATCACTAGAATTGAATAAGATTCACAATGTGTTTTATGTCTCAATGGTAAGGAGGTATAGATTGGATTTGACACATGTAATACCAATGGACTCTATAGAGGCGCAACCATACTTGACCTATGAAGAAGAGCCTATGGCAATTTTAGCCTGGAAAGTCAAGGAACTACGGAGTAAGAAAATGTTGTTGGTAAAGATCTTGTGGCACAATCATGCACTGGAAAAAGCCACATGGGAGAGTGAAGAAATGATGAGAACTCATTACCCTCAATTATTTAGCTGCAACTAATTAGGTAAATTTCGATGACGAAAATTTCTTTAAAGGCATAGAATTGTAACGTCAGGTGATTTAGGTTTTGATTGTTTGTGACCACTATCAGGCGCACTGATCCTATTGAAGTCTAAATTGGGATCCATAAAAAGTGAAAAATTATAACGAAAAATAATTAAGGGTATTATTATTTGGTAATAAAAAGATTGGTGCTAGAACTAGAAAAAAAAATCTCCCTTTGGACAAAATTAGTATTATTGAAATTGTTAGGGGAAAATTTGTTGGAAAAGATGAAATTCTCATAGTTAAAAGTTAATCAATATTAATTAAGTTGATGAACTAGTAGAAATTAAGATTAAATTAACTAATGGGATCCACTCATTAAGCATAATATAAAAGTAAACAATGGGAAGAAAATTCTACATTCTTCCACCAAATTATCAACTCATCTTCTTCATTTCCTTCTCCTTTGTCCTGCCCACTTCAAACCTCCAAGTCCACCATTTTTCTCCATTTCAAGCTTGAAAAAAAGAGAGAAATAAGTTTTAAGGGAGAATAACCAAGAAATTAAAGGGTGTTCTCCATGAGTGATTAAATGAGTAAGAAAGAAAGAAAGGAAAAAGAGAAAAAGGAAGGGGAAATTAAGTGGAATTTTGGCTAGCTTTGGAAAGCCTTTAAGGTGTGTTTATTCTTCTTAAATTAAACATTTTTTCTTCCATTTGAGACCCATAAGGATGGTAAATAAGATTGGAATTGATCGATTAGAGTTATATGGAAAAAATTGACCTAGGATTTGAAGTTGGAATTAGGTTGGGGAAAATTGGAATTAAAGTTGTGATTGATGTTAGTTAACCTCAATTTATGATTTTATGATTTAAAATACAAAGAAATATGACTTTATAAGATGAAGGATGGGCTACCAGGGTTTAAATAATTTGGGAAAAATTGAAACTAAGCTAAGGGCAAAACAACTGGTGATGAGAGAAGTGTGGTTTGGGTGATATTTTGGAGAAATTAAATAAATATCCAAGAGAACCATTTTGGACAACTCTAATCTAACAAAAAGGGAGTTTATTCTTAGTAATTTTTGGCTAAAATAAGATGTAAATTATATAATGAGCATTAGGACTATATGTATGCATAAAAATCTTTAAATAGAGGTGATAAAAATGAGATGTTGCATGATTGTATTTAGGGCAATCAAATGTGCAAAAGAGAGGCCCTCAAGAAGGTGATAAAGGCAAAGAAAAAAGCCACCTAGTCAAGGGAGAAAGAAAAGGAGAAAGGAAAGATTCAAGACTGATTAGGGATGTGTTTCATTGATAAAAAATTCACATGTCATTTAAATGTGTGAAATTAGATGCTAGTGTTTGATATGAATGTGGTTTGCAATAAAATGTAATTAATGGTTACCTTTTTTTATATATGGTAATTGGGCTAAATGGTGTGAAAATGTTAAGATATATGAATGTAATTGTGATATGGAAATTTTGGTAGAAAAATGAATGTATATGATGGATGAATGAATTCATTAGATAGGCTTATGTCAATCGATGACTGTTTCAGAATTCTAGGAGCTGTCTTGATATTTTTTGTTTATCATAACTAATATTCTACTAATTAGAATGGGATGAAAATAATTGGAAATGAAAGTGGACTCATAAAAATATAAATATAATGAGAACATGAGTTCAAATTTTGATTACAAGCATGTTAAAATTGGATTTAAAATCCCAAACCTGGAAGTACCTAGAAAATACTGGGCAAAAATTCATTGAACACCTAATAGTAAAATAACTATAACTTTTGATAGAAAATTTGGATTTGAGTGATATGTGTATGAAAGTTAAGACAATAATATACAAGTTCATGGAAGACCATAAATTCAAATTCTAACTATAAGTGGGCTTAAAATGGGGCCCAAGTTTAGGGCCAAAATTTGTCATGAATAAAGAATTTGTATATTGAAATTTTTTGTATCTTGTGATGTACACATGTATTAGTTGATGATAATTTTGACTTTATTAGTAGTTATGAATGTTTAATAAAATTAATTATGGGTGAAATTTGAGTTTAATAATCAGAAATAAAAATATGCATGTATGTGGATGTTTGTTATATTTACCATTTGTAAAAAATAATTATGAATAATAATCATAATATTGGTATTAATTGTGAAAATAGTTAAGCTCTAAAACACCTAGAACTAGAATAGATAATTATTTGGTATAACAATCAAGGAATTAAAGACACTCGGTGCCAAATTATCAAAACTGGTAATGACAATACTATAAATATGCTCGGCACAAAATTATCAAAACTGGTAATGACAATACTATAAATATGCTCGCACAAAATTATCAAAACTGGTAATGACAATACTATAAATATGCTCGGCACAAAATTATCAAAACTGGTAATGACAATATTATAAATATGCTCGGTGTAATATTATGAAAGCTATTAATGACACTACTTCAAAAGCACTAAGTGCTAGGTTATGAAAGCCAATAATGACAATCTCGTTATTTCTATTAGTTAGTTTGTTCATAGGTGTTATGGGCACAAAGAAAATAATAATAATAATAATAATAATAATAATAATAATAATAATAATAATAATAATAATAATAATAATAATAATAATAATAATAATAATAACAACAACAATAACAACAACAGCAGTGTAGTGTGTGTGAGTAAAATAAGTAAAAAAATGTCATCTATAATATTATGTTAAATCAAGATTGTTGAATATTAATTGTTTGATAAAATTTATTTGATGTCTGTATTTCTCTTTTTGTTGTGTGCCTTATTTTGGAATTATGAAATGATATGTAAGAAAATATATGTATGTAAGATTTTTATCCTTGAAGCACCACTAAACTTATAACTTATCGCAGGTGGTTTCCTCTCGCGTATATTCTGAAAAGTAGTTGTATATAGTATTGTTGTCAGAAGAGGAAGGGTACCCTATCGGAAAGCAATTTAAACCTTCAAATGATTTTGGTATATTTTGTTAAAAGATTTGAAAATTAGATCTTCATTTTATCTTATCTAGTATGTATAGGGGTTATATAAAACTAATGTAATGGATATAGTTTGATTGTGAAATACTATGTTTTATATTATGATAAAATGTTGAATATTGGTATTCGCAAGTGGGGTAAGTCTTATAAGTCAACTAGTCCAGTAACACTCACTTGCCTTGTCAAATTAAAGTGGGGTAAGAGGGTATTATATTTGCCATCTCCATATTAGATTCAAAACAAAAGAGTTGTCATTATCGACAACCTCAAGCATATATTTATAAGTTGAAGAGATGGAGAAATTACCATTATAGAAAAAATCCCAAACTAGAAAAGCATACTAGCCTCGAGTTTAGGAAGACAAGCCAAATCAAGCATCCAATAAATTACGGGGGATGAAATCTTGGATAAAATATTTATTCCACATATTATTAACCACAACATCTTTAACCCTCCTACAGTTAGAAATATGGGGAATGGGATATATAATATGATTGATCAGAACAAAGTCACCCAACCATTTGTCAACTAAAAGGTAACTGATTCATCATTACAAATTCCCCTATTGGAATTATTTTGGACAAAATTCCATCTTTTTAGTTACCATGCAAAAAAGAGAACTCATCCATTTTAAGAGGAGGAAATTTACTCAAGGAATTATTAAAATACTTCATCTTAAGAAATCTTGTCCACAAAGCTACATTTTTTTCTCTCTCATGCCTCTCTTCCTACAAACACCAACTACAACATGTTTTGGGTTTTTAACATGCATCACATATATGGTACAGTGGAAAATTAAAATTAATTTAACCCAAAACCATGGAACGCCTTATGAACATTAAAGTCAAATCATACCATCAATATGGGAGAAGTTGATTACCTTTGTGTAAAACTCCTGATCTTCCAAGTAATGAGTTTTTTTTCCTTGTTGGGTTGTAGCAAAGCACAACAATCCAAAGCTATGGAAAATTGGCTTATGAAAGAGAAAATGGAGATAAGAAAAATAACTCTTATTTTTCGTAATGGGTAGCTACAAAATTGACTCCATAAAAGGAGTATTTACAAACTTTCCAATCAAACGGGCCCATTTTCTTAAGGTATAAGGCCTAATGTTGACCATGTCAACAATCCTAATCCAATTTGGATTTGGCCCATTTTTATAACTCTTATAAAAGGCCCAAATCTCTTTCTTTCTCATTTGGATCTTATCCAAAACCCATTTTACATTTTTTTCATTCCTTCTATACGTGTGACCTAATAGATTTTCTGGTCATGTTAGCATCTCAATTCTTGAAAGGAATCTTAATCCAATTAGGATTCTATGAGTCAAAAATTTTTGACCCATAATGAATTTCTAATCAATTTCTCTTAACTTAGCAGATCATGAGTGGTATCTAGTAACACATCATGACCACCCAATTAACCAGAAAATCAATGGTTTGACTTTTAACCCTTCCATGGATAATTATCGTGCAATTCATCCTTTCACCAAACTATACCTCTTTTGGTTTAGTGCGTGGACTATGTGTCATCTCCCACTAGACTGACTACATCACATCTAGTCCAAATGATACTAGTTCTTGTCAATGAGACTCATTACTATGATCATATATGTCCTTGAAGACTTTCTTCATGACATGTCCACCTTGGCCAAGGATTTTCGAGTAATGATCTCTACAAGAAACCATAGGTATATTGTCCTTCTATCAAGAATGGTGAGTCCTTTGTTGACTACTCAACTACCTTCGAATACCCCATGCTATACCCAATCACCACTCTATGAGAAACCTCTTAAGAGGAAACAAGGAATGGAGTTAAAGTATAGGATTTAGTATCCAAGATAACCTTGAGTATCTCAAGTCTAAGGATACTTGAACCATTACTATGATGAGACTATCACTGACATTGAATAAATATCCATGTGATTTTCTTATTACAGGTCATCTAATGTACTTGCTACTCTTAGCAAGCATCCACATGTTAACTCTAAACATCTCATGTTATCAGCTTATGAGATCAATTGTTTGACCTAGTCAAGGAGTATAACATGTGGTAGTTTATCTTAATTAACATATCTTTTAGTCCTATGACTAGGGAGTTTTTAGGTATAAACACAATTACACATGATAGGAATCTCATCATTATAATCTCATCATGAATTCCTTCATGATGTGTTACATACCAAAGACTTCATTAAACAGTTTAAGATCTATATTAATTCATATGCAATGAATACCATATAATGATAATGCTTTTTATTAATAATAAATGAGTACATCAAGTACCTAAAGTATTTTCCTTTAAGACACCTCTCAAACAATCTCCCACTTACACTAAAGCCAGTCGCCTTTATACATTATACCATAGGCGAGTACATGACTATTATGTGTTTTTTTCGGTAAGTGGCTTAGTGAAAGGATCAACTATATTCTGATAAGTGGGAACTCTCTCTATCTTTATGTCATGTCTACCTATGGTTTCCTAAATCAAATGGTAACGTCTGAGTACATGCTTGGATCTTTGATGAGATTAAGGTTATGTTGCTTGTGCAAAGGCTCCATTGTTATCACAATACAAGGGTATTGGATCAACAATGCTAGCAACCATTTCTAACTCTATGATGAATTTCTTTATCCAAACCTCTTCATTAGTTGCGTTAGAAGCTACAATGTACTCTACTCAGTTGTGGAATCTGTAGTTGTCTCTTATTTGGAACTCTTCCAATTGACTGCTCCACCATTTAATATGAAAACATATCCTGACTGGGACTTGGAATCATCCTTATCAATTTGGAAGCTGGCATCTGTATACCCATTTACTTTAAGCTCACCATCTCCATAAACTAAAAATGCATCCTTAGTTCTTCTTAAGTACTTAAGGATATTCTTAACAGTCACCTAATGCCCCTCACCAGGATTTGACTAAAATTTGCTTGTGACACTCAGAGCATACGATACATCAGGTCTAGTACATAACATAACACGCATGATTGATACAATAGTTGAAGCATATGGAATCCTACTCATGCATGTTCGTTCATCTTGTGTTTTGGACACATGGACTTAGAAAGGGTAATCCCATGAGTCATTGGAATTAATCCTCTCTTGGACTGTTCCGTGCTAAACCTCCTTAGCATCTTATCTATGTATGTAGATTGAGAAAGACCAAGAAAATTTTTAGATCTATCTCTATAGATCTTTATCCCTAGTATGTAGGTCATTTCTCCAAGGTCTTTCATGGAGAATTTCTCAGAAAGCCAAATTTTGACTAATTGAAGTACTGAGACGTCGTTTCCTATAAAAAGTATGTCATCTACATACAATACTATGAATACAACTGCACTCCCACTAACCTTCTTGGAAACACAAGGTTCATCCACATTTTGTGAGAAACCAAACTATTTGATTGTTTCATCAAATCACTTGTTTCAACTCCTAGATGCTTGCTTCAATCCATAAATGGATCTTTACAATTTTCATACCTTTTTGCCATCACTTGATGTTAAACCCTCAAGTTGTGTGATGTACACATCCTCAGTTAGATTTCCATTAAGGACAACTGCTTTCACATCCATTTGCCAAATCTCATAATTATTATGAGCAACAATGGCTAAGAGTATCCTGATGGGTTTAAGTATAACAACTAGAGAAAAAGTATTCTTAACAAAAAGAGGGATCATCATATTAAATTTGATTGAATTGGAACAAAATTTTAGCCCAAACAAAATCAAAATGTTCTTAACAAAAAGAGGGAATCCAAGTTGTTCTTTAACAATCAATCTCATTGATGCTTTAATTAAATTCGAATTTAATATACATAAGGTGGCTCTGATACCACTGTCGGGTTCTTAACATGCATCACATACATAGAGCAACATAAAATTAAAATTAATTGAACCCAAAACCATGGAATTCCCTATGAACATTAAAATCGAATTATACCATCAACATGGAAGAAGTTGATTACCTTTGTTTGCAACTATTGATCTTCCAAGTTGTGAGCTTTTCCTTCTTTGTTGGGTTGTAGCAAACCAAAAAAATCCAAACCTTGTATTTTCTCTAAAAGTATCCATGCAAAGGAAGAAGAAGAAAACCTCCAAGGAGATGGGGTAACAAAGGCTCAAAGTGCTAGTTATGGAAAGTTGTCATATGAAATAGAAAAGAGAGAAGAAAAATAACTCTTATTTTTCTTAATGGGACAACCAGGAAATTGACTCCTTAAAAGGGTTATTTATACACTTTATAATCCCTTTTGGGGTTGAAAAAAGAAAAGCCATAATGAGCCCATTTCCCTAAGGTATAAGGCCCAATATTGACCAGGTCCACAATCATAATCCAATTAAGATTTGGTCCATTTTAATAGCTCTTATAAAAGGCCCAATTCTCTTTTTTTCTCATTTGGATCTTATCCAAAATCCACTTTACATTTTCTTCATTCCCTCTATGCATGTGACCTAATGGGTTTTCTGGTCATGTTGCCCGCTCAAGTCTCAGGAGGAATCCTGATCCAATTAGGATTCTACGAGTCAAACACTTTTCACCCATAATGAATTTCTCATCATTTTTCCTTAACTTAGCAAATCATGAGAGATATCTAGCAACACATCATGACCACTAATTAATCAGAAAGTCAATGGTTTGAATTTTAACCCTTCCATAGACAATTATTGTGTAATTCGTCCTTTCACCCAACTATACCTCATTTGATTCAGAGTATGGACTGTTTGTCAACTCCCACTAGACTGACTACATCACATCTAGTCCAAATGATATTAGTTCTTGTCTATGAGACTCTTTACTCTTATCAGATATTTTCTTGAAGACCTTCTTTAAGATATATCCACCTTTGCCAAGGATTTTTGAGTAATGATCTCTATAGGAGACCATAGGTATACTCTCTTTCTATCAAGAGTGGTGAATTCTTTGTTGACTACTCAACTACTTTCAAATAACTCATGTTATACCCAATCACCACCCTATGAGAAACCTCTTAAGAGGCAAAATAAAATGGAGTCAAATTATAGGATTCAATATCCAAGATAAACTTGAGTATCTCAAGTCTAAGGATACTTACACTATTGCTATGATGAGATTATCACTGACATTGAATAGATGTCTATGTGATTGTCTCGTTACAGGTCATCTAATGTATTTGCTACTCTTAGTAAGTATCCACATGTTAACTCTAAACATGTCATGTTATCAGCTTATGAGATCACTGCTTAACCTAGTAAGGAGTATAACATGTGCTAGTCTATCTAGATTAACGATGTCATGTCTTGTTAATCCTATGACTAGGGACTATTTAGGTATAAACACAATTACACATTATAGGAATCTCATCATGAATTCCTTCATGTTGTGTTACATGCTAAGGACTTCATTAAAAGTTTAATATTTATATCAATTCCTATGCAATGAATACATATAATGAAAATTCCTTTTATTAATAATAAATGAGCATATCAAATGCCTAAGGTGATTGCCTTGAGGGCACCTCTTTAATAACATGCTCCTTATCCTTCAATACACACCACCGTCTCCTCTTTCATCTTCATTTTCCTTCTCTATTTTCTTTGTCGTGGAAGTTTTATAGGTCAAGTATGGGAAACTAGAAAACAAAGATAAAGGTAGAGTGTTCTTGAGTGATGTGAGATTAAAGAAAAGAGAGTGAGAGTTAAGCTGGAAAAGGGAGATCAATATTCATATTTTCATAGGTTTGGAGATGGTAAAGTTTAAAAGTAACAAGAAAATAGGGAAGAATAAGCTAGGATGGATCTTGAAGAGTTTATGGAGGATCATTGGTTAAATATTATTGCATATATATATTGAAATCTAGAAATATGTTTCTTGAAATATGTTAAGTGTTCGGTTTTGAGTGATATAAGTGTTAAATACCATTGATTTGTGAGATAGAATGATAGTATGTTAATGTGCCAAGAAAATGAGTTGAGAAGTTAAGGTTAATCAAAGAGGCCTTTCAATATGATTTTCCATTTAAATGCTTTAATTTTGCGTTATGGCATATTTATAGCATGAAATATTGTTGAATATTGATATGAGTGATTGACATTGGTCAATTTTAGAGCCTTGAGTGTATTTTGTGGTATTGCTCTTTTTTGGTGTTGATGTATGCTAGAAAATCCAGATTCACCCCCATGATTGGGGTTTCACCTTGTGAATCATTCCTAAAAATGAAGTTCACATAAAACATATCATTTCACAGCTTGAGTCACCACTTGATTCACACCTATAGCACAAAGTCATGTTCATGACTATTTCTTCACCATTGTAAAGAAATGTGCACTTAACAGATAGAAACAATCATTATCACATTCATGGTTTGGTTCATGGATTTGCATACCCGTGAATGGAATCTTCACGATGTGAACATGTAGTTCACGCTCGTGACGCTTGTTTTAATGGTCATATATTATTTTATTTAATACTGTAATGTGATGGTTATGCGCATGTATGCTTAATGATATACTTTAGTATGAAACATGTGATTCCATAAATGTTTACACATAAATGATATTAGTTGATGTTCCATATGATCAAAAGAATGTATGTAATAATTGAATGTATGATATGGAAATATAACAAAGGGTAATATGAATACGAATATGTAATGAATAATGATTATAGAAAACCTAGTATGTGAACAAGTTTATATGTTTAACATATTGAAATGGGAAATGACATGAGTATTTCATGAATGATAAATGCTTAAGAGCATGGTTTTGATAATGGAAACAAGAAGGAAAAGTGAAATATTCTTAAGTGCACTTTTCTCTAATCTAGAACTTGACATAGGATAGATAACATGCCATTGAGAAGGTTATGGTACCATAAGATATATACGTATTTGAAAATAAGGTAGCTGAAGCTTTGGTTAGAGTGTCCTTATTTTTTATTTCCATGCGATTATTAGCACAAGGTGGCTAAAGTTCTAGGAGCACCCTTCATCCTAGTTTATACTCAGTCAAGATGGGTGAAGCTTTTGAAGTTTATTTGATTGAGGAGCTCGAATTAGCACATTCATAGTAGTGGATAGAGTGGCTGAAGCTCTTAGAGTACCTCTATTTCACAAACCGCATTCAGATAGTTTGGCTTAGAGTTTTGGAAAAAATAATATAAACTGTATAAAAAAAAATCAGTTGCATGAATATAGATGAAAACAAAATATGATGAATTTTCTACTAATGTTGTTATATGGAAATGATATGTCATTATGTGAATCCAACATGTTATGTATGCATGTGGATATGGATGTAAAGGCATGAAATAAATATTTATTATGTAAGTTTTAGGATGTGAGTTTCTATACATAAACACAAAGTAGATAATATGAATATGAGTATGAGCACATAGAATGCATATGGTAAGTTATGCATGTGTTAGATATGTATATAAGCTAAGGTGATATTATGATATTATGGCATGCACACACGGTTGTTTGTATGTATATACATATGCACTACTAGGAACGAGTTGCTAAGCATGTGAGTGTTTCCTACATGCAAGTTGTAGCCAGTTAGATGGTTGCTTATAAAGATTGAAAGCCTATTGGAAAAGTCATAGGATAAGACAGTTGGATGGGTGATACATAAGGATGTTTTGGTTTGAAGTTTCATGCATTAACAATGGTGTTGTATTTTCCCTTAGTGGGATGTTATTTGTAAATTTGAGGCTATTTTAAAGCCTATACAATATTTTAATGTAATGAAACAATTATTGTTTTTTCTCTTTTACTTTTCTTTATATGAATTTTAAAATAGTCATCATGACCATGATGCAAACAAGGTGTTTTAATGAAAAGTTTAATTTTAATCGGATTTCAAATAGAAAGACCCTAAACCATTTGCTTATATAATTGGTTTAATGCAAATTATATTTGAGTGTTACAATAGGTGTATCATCCTCATCCAACCCTCAGATGAGCCTCTTACAAAGAGAATTACTTTTGTTAATCACGAATTTGGGGAACATTGTGCTTTGCATTACATAAGATGGGATTGCTGAAATCACAGAACTGACTCATCCAACCAGTGAAAGAATTTTGGCCTTTTGGCCACTAAGTTTTTTTTAACCTTTTCCTCTAAATAAATGAAATATTTAGTGCCCATCTATCCATGAATACCGGTAGTCCATGGTACTTCCCAAATCATTAGTATATTTGAAACCAAAATAATTAAAAATATCATCAATGGTCTAATGAGTGACATTTTTGGAGCCACAAATGGCCATCCTAGCCATATTAATCTTTTGTTCATAACAAACACAAAAATCATCAATGACTGTTTGAACTACTAAGACTTGCTTCACTGAAGCATCAACAAAATTAATGAGATCACTTACAAAAAATAAATGAGTTAAAGGACATCCTTCTTTACCCAAACAAATAGGTTTTGAGATCCCATCATCAACTACTTTTTTAATCTCCTGAGTCATGCAAAGAGTGAAAATATACTGAGAGGGTGGATCACCCTACCTTCTCTAGATGATTTGAAATCATTAAAAAGAGAGCCATTCCATAAAATGCTAGTAGTACTAGCTTTTCAATATCTAAATAACACTTGAATAATACTCATAGGAAATCCAATATCAAGAAGAGTATCATAGATAAAAACCCAACGAAGTCTATCATGAGCCGCCTCAAAATTAATTTTTTTATCATAACCCAACCCTTGTTCCCTTGTTTCCTGCGCATCGAATGAACCATTTCTTTCACAATGATAATGGTATCTATATTTTGTCTATTAGGAATAATGCTTGTTTGAGTCCCATCAATTAAGCAACTCAACCTAGGCTTAACACAATTCGTGATAACTTTCATTATAATCTTGTAAACAACAAGCATAGGGCTAATAGGTCGCATATTTGTCATCATAGCTAGATAAGTTTTCTTCGGGATAAGAGTGATCATTTCTGTACATAACTAATTGATAATCTTTTCCCCCAATAAAACAACCTTGCAAAAATCACAAAGAGAGTTTTTAACCATATCCTAGCTAGCTTGAAAAAAGGTCGCACACAAACTGTAATGGTCTGGTGCTTTAAAGGATTTCATAGGAAATAGAGCTTCCTTCACTTCCTCCTCAGAAATGAATTTCATCAAGTCATGAGCAATCTTAGTAGATAGAGGAGGAAATTGGCTCTGCATAGGATAAGGAGAGGCAAAAGGCACATATTATGTATAAATATTCTTGTAGAAATCAACTACATGGTGATGTAAGATGGTAACATTATAACAACAAATACAATCAAGGAGTTGAAGCTGATCGATTCTAAACTTTTTTTTGTTAATCTTAACTTTAGTATGAAAGTAAGACATCCAATTTGCCCTTGATTTTTGTCTCCAATACATCTCCTTTTGATGGAGACTATCAATATACTCCCTTCTTAAATCTTTTCTAACTGTATAAGAAAATATGAGTTCTGAGATTCCAAACATTTTTCTATTTCCTGCAACTGAGCCAATACCATTTTCTTCCTATTAAAAATGATGCCAAAAATTTCTTTACTCCATCTCTTGACTTTCACAACAAAAATGCCAATATTTGTCATGATATCCCCTGAATTACCCCAAGCCTTTTGCATAAAAGAATTAAAATTCTCATGGAGTAACTAAGGGGAAAAAAGGTAAAAAGAAACAAAATTCCTTTAAAGAGTGGCACGACAGTTTAAAGCCTCAAATCATCTCAATAGAGAAAATAAAGGAATTGAAATCTCCCATCACTAACTAAGGACTCATCATAACACTAGCATAATGAGAAATATCATACTAGAATTTTCATTTTTGTAAGGCCGACAGATCAACATAAACTATTGTGAAATAGCATTTGGGAAACCAAAAAGACCCAATTCTCATATTTACAATGTGATAGTTAAAGGATAAAATGTCAAAAATAAAATCATTATTCAAAAGAATCTAAAGCCAGCTGAAAAGAATGATCAAACTTCATCATTTTAATGGCTCAATCAACATTTATTCCACTATTTCTAGTCTCAAAGAGGACAATACATGCTAAACACTGCTACTTAACCATATCTTTCACAAAACCCATATTGTTACTTGTAACGCCCATAAAATAGGACTTATAAGTTATGTGTTTAGAGAGGAAAAGATTAGGGTTAAGATGTGTAAAAGTTTAAGTTTAAATTTGTAAAATGGAAAGCTTTCACTCTTGTGAAATGCTACGCTATATTTCAATTGGCATGACAAGATCATTTTGATAAGAAAGGACATCCACGCCCATGAAGGATAGTCACGACCGTGAATGGCATTTCATGCCTGTGAAACTAAGTGTCACTCCTGTGAATGCAGGTTGGTTAGCCATACACAACTATACTTTTCTCTTTCCTATGCATCTTATCTTTCTTTTAAATCATTTTCGTCACCCCAGATCATCCTCTGACACACTGAAAGATCCTTATTCATCTTCTTCACTAATCCTAACCCTAAAACACCATTATTGAAGTTTGAAAGCTTGAGAAACATGAAGGTTTGATAGAGTTTTTCCAAGATCAAGGTAGAACTTGGTTCTTAGGGTTTTGTTAGCTTGTTTATGGTTATATGTTCTGATATAATATTTTGTGATGATAGGTTCAGTTAGTGAGCAAAGGAACACATCACAAAGGGAAAAACAAACTTGAAATGCTTGTAAAGTTAGTTAAGGCTCCATTCTAGTGAAAGGTATGTACATATGGGCATATTAATTCATTCTTCATGCATCTTGATGTGTTTTGTATTTTGTAAATGTGAAAGATTGGTAAAATAGCGTGTTATGGTTGATAAATAACATGGAAAAAGGGTTTTAAATGTTAAAATGACATTTATAGTATGTTATAGCTTAAAATGACCTAAAAATGGATTTGATGATTTAAATGTTGTTTAAACATGTTTTGGACAAGGTAAATGTATAAAAGTGTTGATATGAGTGATTAACACTGGTTGATCTTTATAGATTTTTCATGAAATGCATATTTGCTCTGTTTTGGATTACTAGAAATGCATGATTAAAGGGTGTCATGGTCATGAATGTCGAGGTTGTTGAACTTGCATGAACCTAAAATTTTATAGTTTGGTGTCAAAATTGGGAAGTCATGATGATGTAGTGTCATAGCCGTGAATAGGTAATTCACGCCCGTGAATGCTTTATTTCTTTCATGTGACGGCTCATGTGTAAGGTAATAGTGAAAAGTATACCTTTACGGTTGTAAATAAGTAGTTCATGCCCATAAAGCATAATGAATGTATTATATATACATTTTGGTTTACAATCTTAATTGATGGTTTGTTCAATACATGTTATGGGATGTATGTATGCATGGAAAATAACATATGGAGTATATGATCTGACATTTATGTGTTGGTATGAGAATGCATAAATGGGATATAATATTGGTAATAACATGTGATGAAATGAATTGAAAGATAAATGGTTACAAGTTAAATGACCAGTTCTCTAGTATTGGACTTCTCATATGATATATGGTATACCATTGAGGGAGGTGAATGATACCGTATGAGTTACTTTTACATGATATAAGGATAAGTGGTTAAAGCTCAGTATAGGAGCGCACTTGATCTTGGATTTGCTAACATGCTATATTATTCTCAGCCAATGTGGCTTAAGCTCGGGTTATGGAACGCCATTGAGTTTAGGGGCTTGGATGAGTTGTTATAGATTGGTGGTCAGGTGGTTTAAGCTTGGATTGTGAATGCCCCTATCTTATGTCCCACATCTGGATAGTCAAAGCTTAATGTTCTAGGATAAAAACATGTCTAATACTTGAAATTTAGAGTTATGTGGTAGAAATATGTCTAATAATGGAAGTTTAGAGTTATATGGTAGAAACATGTGTAATAATGGAAATTTAGAGTTCTGGGGTAGAAACATGTGTAATAATGAAAGTTTAGAGTTTTGAGGCAGGAACATGTGTAATAATAATTAATAATTGCAAAAATATAATGTAGTGTTGATATCAGGTAATTGATATGATAATTAGAAATATGGTATATGTATATGTGTATGGTATAAATGGATTATTATGGTATGTTTATGGTAAGATAGGCATGTTGGTATGTTATTAAAGCATGAGATGGCTACAATGTATAATTCTATGAATGATCACAAGGTGAATGGCATGACATTATTTAAATGTAGAATTTTTATGCACATATATACTACTAAGTATTAGTTTGCTTAGCATGTGGATTTCCTGCACGCAGTTTTAGAACTTGTAGATAAGAGTTAACTGAAAGAGTTTTGAGCCCAGAGATCAATCAAAGTACACCAAATTTAGGTGTGTTTACATTCGTGGAATATTTTATGTTATTATCGATTGTTGGATCTAAATTTTAATATTATAATGGATTTTGATGATTTAAATGAATAATTATATTAAACAAGTTTTAAATATGAAAAATTTTAATTTAATCAGTTTTCCACAAAACAACCAATAACATCCATCAGTATAGTTTAGAGGTTTTTTTAGCTACAAAGGAGGGTGTTACACTACTAAAATCGACACCTTGACAATTCCAAACCAAATTTTGTGACCCATTAAATAAATAAGAAAAGAAAAGGTAGCAAAGATGTTGAGGCCCTACCAGACCCACTTACATCCAGATTTTCCAAAGTGGACACCGCCACTTGATCTGAAGCATTAAGAGAAATCCCTTCACCTTTGAGTGACATTCAACTCTAGTTTTTTTGGAAGTTTTGTTCAAGATAAGAAGTGATAATTACTTTTTTTTTAATATGCCTATTGCGAGGCTTACATCCACTAAACTTACTAATAACTAATTTACCACCTCTAGTAACCAACCTTGTAGCACCATCACATTTAATTAGGAGTAACTCCAACTAAAAGTGTGCATGTTACAAAATCATATTTTACAAAACCTGTGTGAATTAAAAATTTTCCTTTCTTATTAAAAACATAAGTTGAATTAAAACCCTTTTAATCCAAAAAGTTGTTGAAATGCAAAAATCCACTTCATAATGTGCATTATGAAGCCTGATACATTGTAGCATATAACAAAAACCATGTTTGGGCTTTCACTATCCCTTTATTTACAAATACATAATTATCAAAATTATATACATTTTAAAAAACTATATCCCATATCCCATGACATATGAACAAAAAGAACCAAAAGAATGCCATGAATGAATCACCAACCCAAAGTTAGGTTGCACTGTCTGATTGCTGTATAGGTTTGCTTCACTTATGTCAACACTGCTACAAGATAGGCTCCAAAACTTGCGTGTAGGAAAAAATCCACCTGTTAAGCAACTTAATGCTCAGTGGTACATATGTATTAAAAATTCTACATACAATTGTCATGTCATACCATTATCTTGCTCATGTCATTTACCATGCTAAAAACGTTTACCTAGTGATCATGCATAGAACATACAATAAATGTGATCACATACATACATAATACATTTAAAATCATAGCAATACCAATCATGTATCCACATTCATTTGTACATTTATATATCAACATATTTGTTTTAACGGGTTTCCTTATCCATTTTATCCTATTTTGCATTTAACCATCATAGACAATTATTCATATAACACAATCATTTCATCATATCCCTTTTTATACATTTTTACCTCAACCCTATTCCATAATTTCCATATATCTAGTTTACCATTTCTATGTTACTTTACTTCACTTTGTCTTGCCCAAAACTCTAAGCTGGACTATCCGGATGCTAGTTATGGAACAACAACACTCATACATGAGCTTCATCCTATGAGCCCTCAAAATATTTGAAATTCCAGTAGCATTCATGCCTAGCGTCACAACTTGGTTTAGGACTAGGAAAATTTATTCACGCTTATGAAAGTCTATGTCATGCTCATTAATGAACCTATCACACGTATGAATGAACCTGTCATGCCCATTGATAGGCTTCAAGCACTAAGTGGGGGTGAATTGGTGATTTTCATAAGGAATGTAAAATTAAAAATTAAAGCAAGATGAAAAGTATGAGAGAAAAATAAAACTATAATTTATAGAGGTTCAACTTTCAAAGCCTATGTCCTATCCTTAACTACTATCGAGAGTTTAAACTCTAACAATCTACTTCTAGGTGTAGATTAAACCTATACAAGTGTTTTCCAAGGCTAACATTCAAATCCTTAGAAGCGTTTTTAATGGCTCAACACAAAACCTTTACAAGTGTTTAATTCCCCAACCCAATTTACTCAATCTCACTATCAAGCAATTGTTTACAAGAAAGAAAACACTTAAACAATTACAAATTCAAGATCTCTTGATATTTACACTGCCAGAATGAGAATTGAAAATAATGCAAGAGAGATTGCAACAAAGAAATAAAATATAAACTTTCACAAAATAATTTCTCAAAGTAATTAAGCTCTTAATGCTCTAGTTGATGTTCTTCATTTAGAAATATGAGCTATTTATAGAGTTGATTCAAAATCTAGAGAGATGTTTTAATTCAAATTATAGTCATTTAACCCCCTCAGAAGCATGCTACAATGGTTATATTTTCTAATTTTCACAGGCTTGAATTACTTTGCTATTAATTTTTCAAAATTATGCCATTTGGTATTCACGAGTGTGAATGGTATTCTTCATGGGTGTAAATAGTAAATAGTGAATAGTATTTCATAGGCTTGAATAGTGTTCTGACCATTATTGAATTGAATTATTGAACTGTGCTTCAACATCTTTGCAATCATGACACATGGCTTCATGGGCATGAATAACATTTATTTTGCACATTTTAACTTTATTTGACTTCATTTCTCTAGCTATGATGTTCTAATATAAATTTATCATATATAATTACTTAAAACACAAATATTGGTTAAATTTCTTAGTGCTCAATTATTTGTTATCATCAAAACGATAGAAATACCCTTAAGGTTAAATTAAATACCTTCAAGGTTCAACAATTTCCTCCTTTTTTATGGTGACAAATGATTGTGTAATATATGGCTAAGCTGAAAAAGTTTTCTCCCCTTTATAGGTGCTTATAAAATTTGAAATTGAAAATGCACGAACATGTCATAAAATAATAAGCCTTAAAGATCAGTGCAATTATGTTCAAAATAATCCAATGATATAGTATGCCACAATAATTCAAAAAATATGCAAAAATCATTATATCATATAATGCAAACATAATCTTACATGTACCTTGAATTTACCAATTAATGATGCATATAAAAAATAACAAAAAAAAAATTTCTTTCCCCTTTGTCATATGTTAAAAGAATATTAAGTTCATGCAAAAACATATGGCATGAACATATGCACATGTCTTAAAACAAAATATGTATATTTCACAACATATGCATATTTACCATTTCTTCCCCTTTGTCACTATAAAAAAGAAATCAATGTAGAGGAGAAGAAATCCAAACATGAAATGAATATAAAGTTCAAAAATTTTAGTTAAAACATTTCTTCTCAAAACATTTTCATGGTATTCAAAAATATCATAAAATTAATGATATGAAATTATCAAAATCAAATCACAAACACTTAAGGGTACAATTCATAATCAATTTCACATAGAAAATAAATTCATATTCAATTTCCATCTAACATGCCAATTTTCCTTTTAATGAAATTAAGACATTCTTCACATAATGGTTCAACCAATTGGTTTGTAGTGTCAATAAATTTAAGTACAACATCACCTTTATGCACATGATCACATAAAAACTGATGTCTTATATCTATATGCTTACTCCTAAAATGTTGGATTGGATTCTTGAAAAGATTAATTTCACTAGTATTATCACATTTAATGGGAATGTGATCAAGTTCCAAACCAAAATCTTTAAGTTCTTGTTTAATCCATAACACTTGAGCACAACAACAACCACACTGCAACATATTTTGCTTTAACAATGGATAATTCCACGTAATTTGCTTTCTTGCTAAACCATGAAACAAAAAAGTTTCCTAAAAACTAACATATACCTGAAGTACTTTTTCTATCAAGAATACTCCCGACATAATCTGCATCCAAATAAGTTATTAAATCAAATTTTATATTCTTAGGATACCATAATCCTAAATGTTGAGTGCCAATGAGATATTTTAAAATTCTTTTAACAGTTAGAATAAGATTGAAAATGCGCACATAAGCATACAACAAACATAATATCAAGTCTAATTGTGGTAAGATAAAGAAGGCTACTGATCATACCTCAATATTTCTTTTCATCAACTGATTTATCATTCTCATCTTTGTCAATTTTGATGGTGGTGCTCATAGGGTTTTTGCTTGCTTTTGTTGCATCCATCCCAAATCTTTTTAGCAGATCTTTGGTGTACTTTGCTTGATTTATGAAGATTTCATTCTAGCATTGTTTGATTTGAAATCCTAAAAAGAACTTAAGCTCTCCCACCATGCTCATTTCAAATTCACTTTGTATATAATTAGAAAATTCTTCACTTAAGCTTACTTTAGTAACACTAAATGTAATATCATCCATATAGATTTGTATAATGAGAATGTCATTTTGTGTTTTTTTGATAAAAAGTGTTGTATCAACCATGCCTTTTGAAAAACCATTTTGCAAAAGAAAATTACTTACTCTATCAGACCAAGCTCCAGGGGCTTGTCTTAAACCATATCAAGTTTTGGTAACTTTAAAAACATGGGTTGAAAGATCATGATGTTGAAAACCAAGAGGTTGTTCAACATAAACTGCTTCTTCAATAAAATTGTTTAAAAATGCTTTTAACAACCATTTGATATAATTAAAAATCCATATAAAATGAATATGCAAGCAACTTTCTAATAGCTTCCAACCTTGTAGCAGGGGCAAAGGTTTCATCATAGTCAATGCCTTTTTCTTGGTTATAGCCTTTAGCCATTAACCTAGCCTTATCCATAGTAATAGTACCATATTCATCAAGTTTATTTCTAAAAACCCATTTGGTGCCTATTATAGGATAATCCTTAGGACTAAGGACTAAAGTCCATACTTTATTTCTCTCAAATTGATTGATTTCTTCTTACATGGAAAGTACTCATTTTTCATCACACAATGCATCATCAACATTTTAGGTTAAATTTGAGATATGAAGGCAAGACTATTAAGAAGCTTAAGAGAGTGTCTAGTAGTTACCATTTTTTATGGTTCACTAATGATGAGGTCTTTTGGATTGTCTTTCTTGAAATGCCATTCTTTTGGAAGATCCTCATCAACATTTGAAGATTGATGAGCCATTTTTTCTTCAATTTATTCATTTGAAGGTTTTATTGCAACATTCTTTTGACATTCATCTTATGAATCATCATTTATATTGCCTTGTTGTTTAATTCTTCAATAATATCTGCATCATTATCAATAACAATAACTTTTCTTAGCTCATGAGGGTTAGATTCATCAAACACATACATGCATTGACTGTTCTACTACTAAAGTTCTTTTATTAAATACTCTATTAGATTTACTAGAATTAGCATAACCAAGAAATATACCTTTATCAATTCTTATATTAAAATTTTCAAGATTATCCTTGGTGTTTAATATAAAGTACTTAGGCTTTCTATCATTCCATAGGTCATAAGGAGTTTTATTTAAAATAGATATAATAAAAAAATCTATTTGATATATATCATATAGTATTAACAATTTCAACCCAAAATTATTTGGCAAATTATACTAATTGAGCATTGTTCTAGCCATCTCTACCAATGTTCTATTTTTTCTTTCGATAACTCTAGTTTGTTGATGTGTCCTAAGAGAAGAAAATTTTTGCAAAATTCCACTTTCAATGCAAAATAGTTTAAAAGAATCATTTTCAAATTCTTTTCCATGATCGCTCATTATGGAAGAGACCTTCAAAACTTTTTCATTTTGAATACGTTTTGTAAGAGATATAAAAATATCAAAATTATCATCCTTATGAGCTAGAGTAATCATCAATAATGACATATGCATAATGCATTCTGGCTAGACTAGTAACTCTATATGGTCCAAATAAATCCATGTGTAATAATTGAAGAGGGCTAGTGGTGCTTGCCTTATTTTTGGGTTTGAAATAACTTTTTACTTACTTACCCATTTAGCATGCTCCATAGACTTTGTCATTTAGAATTTGACTTTGGGAAGGCTAGCGATTAGATTAACTTTGCTTAGATCTCCTATGAGTTCCATGTTAGCATGTCTAAGTCTTTTATGCCAAACCCACATGTCATATTTAATGGAAACAAAACACTTAACACTTTGGTTAGTCAAAGAGTTAAAATCAAAAGTATACACTTTATTAACTCTTTCACCATAGAAATTCAGGTCGCAAAGCATTTCATAGGTTCAAAAGTTACCTTGTATCCTATATCACACAATTGACTAATGCTTAATAAATTATGTTTTAAACCATCAACCAAATGAACATTTTCAATTAGAGTTTAGTCGTTCTTATCAACTTGACTAGTGCTAATGATGGTATATTTGACATTATCACCAAAAGTTACCTTACTGACATTTTTCATCTTCATGTGAGTGAATAAGTCAGTATTTTTGGTCATATGACTTGAACATCCACTATCAAGATACTACTTATTTTCATCCATGGTGGATTTCAAGCATACATGTAAAAGGGTAAATTACTTGGTTTTAGGTACCCAAATATATTTAGGTCCTTGGGGGTTAGCATCGAAAGGATATAAATGTGTCTTCCTTAATGATGACATATAGCATAAGGTGCATGACCTTATTTTAAAAAAATCATTATAATCATATAAAATGGGTGATAATGTTTCCCAGGTTTTGGTCTCCTATAGCTTTTAGCTTTTGAGCTATTTGCTTTCATGTCGTTGAACCTTTTATGTTCCTTAATTTTATACCTAGGTTGATTAAAAGTCTTAATGATAACCACACTTTGATTTTTGGAAGTACTAGCATGTGAATTTCCAAAACCAATACTATTTTTAGATTTTAAAGGAGTTGAATTAACAATAATCATAGCATCTAAAATTTCCTTTCTTTTATTAAATCTATAAATGGATCCTTTAAGTTTTGAAATTTCTTTCTCTAATACAACATTTTTCTCAACAATTTTAGCATTTCGGTTAATACTTTATCTTTTGTCGTAATGTTTTCATTTAAAGATTTAGTTAAATCTTTCATTAGAAGATTTTGATTTCTCCCTTTCTTCTTCCTAAGGTTTGACTAATTCTTTAAGTGAACTATTATTAAAAGAGAGATTATCACAATTATCTAACAAAATTTAAAAGCATGCATCATTTCATCATTAGATTCAAAGTATGGGTCTAGAGTTACCTCATTCTCTGTTGGCTCTTCAAATCTCATAAAGCAAAGGTTTGAAGCTTTGCCATCATGTTCACCATCATGATAACTTGAGTCATCCCAAGTTACTTTGAAGGCTTTTTTTTTTTCTCCTTATTTTCTTTCTTCTTTAATCTTGGGCATTCTGATCAATAGTGTTCAAGCTTGTTGCACTCATAGCAAACTAGTTGTTCCTTTTTTCTTGAGTCTTACTTCTTAAAGGCCTTTTCCTTCTTCTTTCACATAATGAAGTTCTTGAACTTTCTAGTGAGCATTACAATCTCTTCATCAACATCATTTGATTCATTTTCATTAATCTCTTTGCTAGCTTTGAAAGCAATGCCTTTATCTTTTTTTAATTTTTCTTCTTCCATTATACAAGAATTCATTAGTAGGAAGCTTTGAAAGATCATTAGCTTCTTTAATGAAGGATATCCTAGCTTCCCAAATTCTTTGAGGCTAACTCACAAAAATTTTATTGTTAATATATTTAAGAGAAATTTTTTTGCCAAGTTTCCTCATTAAGTTGACAAGAGTGATGAGCTTACTATGTATGTCACTGATTTTCTCATTAGGCTTTATCTCAAACAGCTCGTACTCTCTTCTAAGCATTTTTAGCTTTTAGCTTTTTACTTGGTTCATTCCTTTATACTTGGTTCTGAGACACTCTCAAATTTCCTTAATCGATCATAGATGATTAATTCCATTATATTCTTCTTTGCTCAAACTGCAATAAAGAGTAGTAATTGCTTTCTATTTATTAAATTAGCTTTTTGTTGTGCTTCATTCCATTTGCATCTTGAAATGGGAACTTCATTTCTATCCTTATCTTTCTCCATTAGATGAGTCCATCCTTCCTTATGATGTATAATAAGTTGGCACCTTCATTATCCAATAACATTTTCATTTTGTTTCTCTAATAAGTAAAATCAGTGCTATCAAAGAATGGAGGTCGTGTGTAGCTTGGTCCATGGACTTCAAGAGCTTGACTTTGTAGAGGCCATGATCTTTTATCTGAGATGATTAGATATTAATTAAATGGACACCTTGATTAGATATTCATTAAAAGGGACACCTTGATTTGATACAAATTGAAAGGCTTCAAGCACAAAGATGGGGAAGGGAGTGAATTGATGATTTCCATAAGGAATGGAAAATTAAAAATTCAAGCAAGATGAAAAGTAAAAGAGAAAAATAACACTGGGATTTATAGAGGTTTGGCTTTCAAAGCCAACATCTTCTCCTCAACCACTATCGAGAGTTTAAACTACTAACAATCTACTTTTAGGTGTAGATTAAACCCATACAAGTGTTTCCCTAAGCTCACACTCAAATCCTCCAGGTGTTTGTAATGGCTTAACACAAAACCTTTACAAGTGTTTGATTCCCCAACCCAATTCTCTATATCTCACTATTGAGCAATTATTTGCAAAAAAAAACACTTAAACAATTAAGAATTCAGCATCACTTAGTCCTTGCACAGCCAAAATGAGAATTGAAAATAATACAAGAGAGATTGCAACAAAGAAATAAAGCATAAACTCTAACAAAATGATTTCTCAAAGTAATTAAGCTTAAAATGCTCTAGTTGTTGTTTTTCCTTAAAACAATATGAGCTATTTATAGAGTTCCTTCAAAATCTAGTCGTTAGATATGCTTTAATTCAAATTATAGTTGTTCAACACCTCAGGAACGTGCTACAACAGTCATATTTTCCAGTTTTCACGAGCATGAATTTCTTCATTTTTGATTTTTCAAATTTCTATATTTCGGCATTCATGGGTGTAAATAGTAAATGATTAATAGTGTCTCATGGTAGTGAATAGTGTTCTGACTGTTATTGAATTGGTTCTTTGGATTCTTTGGCACTTTAACGCCTTTGTGGTCATGACACATGGCTTAATGGGCATGAATAGCATTTATTTTATGCATTTGAACTTTATTTAAGTTGATTTCTTTGACTATAATGCTCCAATATAGATTTAACCTGTATAAATACTTAAAACACAAAGAATGTTTAAATTTCTTATTGCTCAATTATTTGTTATCATCATAATTATGGAAATACCCTTAAGGTTAAATTAAATAACCCTGAAGGTTCAACACCTTTGAATCTGGAAAAGTTCAAATGTCAGAGTTAAGTGCTAGACATCAATTAAATGTGGTTAAATGACACTTTTTTCAATAAATGCACTCCAACAGTTCTTTTTCAATATGGGAGTATCAATACATCTCATTTATAACTCTCTAGGGTTAGAGAACAAGAGATTAAAAGAAAAATATTTGAGAAAGCATTTCTAAGAGTTGTATGCATTAATCCATTATCTTCTTCATCTTCATTTACTTCTATTTGAAAAATATTAAGGCTAAAATGTTCTTGAGTTTTTGAGGTTTTTAAGTCTTTTTTTTCCTTGCAATCATTTTCTTAATTGTGAGATTGAGTGATTTGGGTTTGGAATTAAACACTTGTAAAGAGTTTGAGTGTGAGCCTTAGGAAAACACTTGGGTACCTTATGTTAAGCTTGTAATGGTTTAATCTACGCCTTGAAGTAAATTTGTTTTTCATTTCTTTCAAAATCACTAATTCACATCCTTTGGTACTTGTGTATTTTAATTTGGCATCAAAGCAAGATCTCCTTTTTATAAAGATTTAACTATCTTGGAGTAATGATCATGGCCTTCACAAGTCAAGCTCCTGATGTTTATATACCAAGCTACATAAGGCCTCAATTCTATTATGGCATGAATTATTCTTATTGGAAGAAAACGATGGAGATATTCTTGGATAGTGAGGGTGTTAATCTATGGGACATCATATAATAAGGGTGAAAACCTCAATTAGAGAAGAATGAGGATGGAAATGATGTTACCATTCCTAGAAGCAAATGGAATGATGAGCAAACATGAGCCAATTTAAGGAATAGGAAAGAAATTACTATTCTTTATTGTGGCTTGAGCAGAGAAGAATACAACAAAATTGAGCATCTTCGATTAACAAAGGAAAATTTAGATTTTCTAAGAACCAAGCATGAAGGAACAAATCATGTAAGAAGAAAGAAGCTACAAATGCTCGGTAGAGAGTATGATCTATTTGAAATAAGCCTAATAGAGAGTTAGTGATATGTATATTAAGCTCATCACTCTTATCAATTCAATGAGGAAATTTGACAAACATTACTCCCTTGAGGTCCTTACTCTTGGGTAAGATAACTCATCATCATCACTTAAATAACTCTCACAGGTCTGCTTACTCTTAAGAATCCAAGATATCCTTCGTTGAAGAAGCCATTGACCTTTCAAAGCTTCATACCAATGAACTCTTGGGTAAGCTTCTTACTCATGACATTAAGATGACTTAAATAGTAGAGGAAGAAAAAGTAAAAAAAAAAAAGGATAAAGGAATTTCTCTCAAAGCTAGTAAGCAAACTTGTGATGGTGATTCAAGTGATGATTCTAGAAATGCTTTTAAGGAAGGTATGGAACCTCTCATGCAAAGGAAGAAAGACAAAGTCTTCAAGAAGTAAAACTCTATCAAGAGGGATCAAGTACCTTGCTATGAGTGCAACAAGCCTATACACATTAGGTCGGATTTCCCAAAGTTGAAATAATTCTCCAAGAAAGAAAAAAAGGAAAAGAGAAAAGCATTCAAAGAAATTTGGAATGACTCAAGTGACTTTAGCTATGGAGAATTCGATGGTGAAGTTGCAAATCTATGCTTATTGGAAATTGAAGAACTTACAAAGGATGGGGTAACTCTAGAACTTGATTTTGAGTCTAATGATGAAATGATGCATATATTTGTAAAGTTGGAGGATAAGTGTGAATTCCTATAAAGTTATGTCACTTAAAGAGTTAGTAAAAATTTTAGAAGAAGAGCTTGAGAAATCAAAATCTTCTAACGAATAGCTAACTAACTCTTTAAATGAATGTAATTCTACAAGGGATAAAGTTTTAGAAGAAAATGCCAAACTTGTTGAGAAAATTTTTTTGTTGGAAAAAAAAGTTCGTGATATTAAAAAGTCCATTTCTAGATTTAACTAAGGAAAATAGATTCTTGGTTGTATGATTATTGTTAACTCTACTCCATTGAAATCTAAAAATTGAATTGGGTTTGACAATTCACATGCTAGTACTTCAAATGTAATAAGTCAAAGTGTCACTATTACTAATGCTTACAAAAGACCTAGTCTTAAAACCAAAGGACTTAGAAGGTTCAATGATATGAAGGCTAAGAGGTCCAAAGGACTAAGACCTAGGAAGCATTATCATGCCCCATTCATATAGTTTTCATGGTTTTCAAAGGAAAAGACATGCGCCTCATGCTATATGTCATTATTGTGGTGCTAAAAGTCATATTAATATTGGATGTTTTATTAGAATGGCTCATTTGGGACATTCAAATGAGGGACCATTCAAGGCTAACTCAAATATGTTTGGGCACCTAAAAACCAAATGAATTGTGTTTTTGTAGGTATACTTGAAGTCCAACATGAACAATCACAAGTGGTACTTAGATAGATGGATGTTTAAGACATATGACCAAAAATACATGTTGGGTTCTTAGCATGCATCTCATAGATGGTGAAGAAAAAAATTAAAATAATTGAACCCAAAAACCATGGTATGCCCTATGTATATTAAAATCATAATAACAATCGCATGGGAGAAGTAGAATTACAATTGTTTGATTGTAACTTTTTGATCTTCAAGGTTGTGTGCCTACCTTCTTAGTTGGGTTGTTGCAAACCATAACAATCCAATGTTGGATTGTCTCTAATAGTAATCCATGCGAAGGAGCGATGAAAATAACCTCGAAAGCTATAGGGTGTCAAAGCACCAAAGTACTAGCAATGGTGATTCATCTTTGAGAAAGATGGAAGAGATATAACTTTTATTTATCTAAGGAGGCAACCCTCTTTCTGAGCCCTTTTGAAGGTATTTATAGGTCCTTTAATTAGGGTTGGACTCTAAAAACCCTACGTTTGGCCTTCAAAAATAGTAAAAAATTTGTAAAATTGTAGTTCATCGTGAGCCTAAGGACCCCATCGAGCGCGCGACAGCCTTGTGGGCTGTTCCTTCGAGAGTGTAAGAAAGCTTGTTATTGCATGCGTGAGGATGCCCTCACGCACACTATAGCAAGGTTTCATTTTGTCACATGTACGCAATGCATCCTCGCACGTGCGATAGGATGGCACCTTGCACATCGTGTGCATGTGACACATAACCCCTTTGTCTTTCATACGCGAAAAATTCTCTTTCATATGTTTGGATCCAATCCAAAACCCATTTCATATTTCCTTTATTCCTTCTATATGTGTGACCCATTAGGTTCCCAATTATGTTGGTAGCTCAAATCATCACATGATTTAAGGCAGATCATGAGCGGTATCTAGCAACACATCATGACCCCTAATTGATCGGAAAGTTAGTGGTCTAAGTATAAACCCTTCCATTGAAAATTACCATGCAATTCGTACTTTCGCCAATCTATACCTCGTTTGGTTTATAGTATGGTCTTTGTGTCAACTCTGACTAGACTAATTACATCACATCTAGTCTAAATGATATTAATTATTTTCTATGTGACTCATTACTTAATAAGATATGTCCTTGGAGACCTTCATCAAGGCACGTCCACCTTAGCCAAGGATTTCTGAGCAATAATCTCTATAAGAGGCCATAGGTATACTCTCCTTCTATCAGGAGTAGTGAATCCCTTATTGACTGCTGAACTAACTTGGAATACCAAATGCTATACTGAATCACCACAATATGAGCGACCTCTGAGAGGCAACAAGGAATGAAGTTAAAGTATAGGATTTAGTATCCAAGATAACCTTGAGCATCTCAAGTCTAAGGATACTTGCACCATTGTTATGATGAGACTATCACTGACATTGAATAGATATCCATATGATTCTCTCATAATAGGTCATCCAACGTACTTGGCTACTCTAGCAATTATCCACATGTTAACTCTAAATATCCCTTGTCTTCAACATATGAGATCAATTGCTTAACCTAGTCAAGGAGTATAACATGTGTTAGTCTATCTGGATTAACAATGTCCCATCTTGTTAATCCTATGACTAGGGATCATTTAGGTATAAACACAATTTCACATGATAGGAATCTCATCATCGTGATCTCATCATGAATTATTTCATGTTGTGTTACATACTAAGGACTCCATTAAATGGTTTAAGATCTAAATCATTTCATATGTTATGAATACCATATAATGAAAATGCATTTTATTAATAATAAATGAGTACATCAAGTGCCTAAGGTGATTTCCTTTAGGGCACCTCTCTAATAATTCCAACCTATTCACTTACTTGGAGATAAAAAAAAAGGGAGGTAAAGTAACAGCTGGTGACAATGCCAAAGGTAAGATTATTGGCATTGGTCAAATGGGTAAGAAAGACTAAACTCTTATTAAAGATGTTTTTTTGGTTGATGGTTTACAACATAACTGGCTTAGTGTTAGTCAATGTTGTGATAAGGAACATAGTGTAATCCTTAAACCTAAAAAATTCTTTGTCACATGTATTTTAGATAACAAAGTTAGTTTGAATTGTGAAAGAATAACAATGTTTATAATATTGATTAAACTTCTCTAACAAATCAAGGTGTTGAGTGTTCTGTTTGCATCAAAGATGACACTTGGGTTTGTTATAGAAGACTTGTGTCACATTCGCTAATTTAGGCTCAAGTTGTCAATGTCACGTAATCAATGCATTGGACTGATTGGAGTCCAAATTCTAATTTTAATAGAAAAATGATCAATTAATGGTGAAATAATTAGTCAAACTATTTTATAAGATGTTTTTCTATGTGGAAAATTGATAAAACATTATAAGGGACCTATATGAAATAGATCAAAAGTTTTGTTACAAAAGTACAAAATTTGAGAATTTGAGGGACTAAAATGGATATTTTCCAATCAAATGTAATTTAGGCATATTTTCTTCATAGTGATGGCCCATATAAAAGGGTAGAAATACCTCCCAAAGTGTAATAAGATTAACATGGTAATTAAATGATAAAAAATCAAAGTATAGTAAAAGGTAGTCCCCATATGCAAGACTTTTTTTCTTTTTTCTTCTCATCTTTCTCTTCCTTTTTTCTTCCTCATTTTTAACTTCCATTTTTTGCAAGAGACCGGCCTTTTACCCATTCCGTCTTCCTCCTCCATAGATAAACACAATTCTAGTGATAAAAGTGTGAAATGATGTAATAAAAAGGTGGTTTATACACCTAAAGACCAAGAGAAGGCCAAAGCGACAAGAAAAAAAGGATAAAAGCTTTAGAAAAAGAAAGAGGAAGCTACCTTTGGGTTGGCTATGATTGGAGTTTAAAAGGAGTAAGTACCTTTCTTATTTCTCTTCATATTTTTCTTAGTGTAAAGTGTGTTTAAAGCTCTTTTGGGGCTTGTTCTCATGACATGCAACCTTTATTGAAATAGAAATTTTAGTAGGAAAAGAACTTATGAAGAAACCTAAGTTATATGAAGAAAGAAAAAGTTGATAGCGTTTTAGATTTGAGAATAAAGGATTTTAATGTGTTTTTTGCTTATGTTAGGAACTTCTTTGGAGGGAAAACAAGCTCTAGAGGAAATGAAAGATAAGGGAAAAAAGAGAGAGGCCAAAAGGGAAGGAAAAGAGGCATGTGCATGCTCACTTACAATAAGCCATAAATTTGTTAAATTTGCATGTTTGTGAAAAGTTTTGCATGAGAATTATGATTAGTTTGAACTAGGTTGATTTAATTTTTATATGATGATGAGTTGTATTAAATGGCTAAATGTTCATGTAAATTATTGAAAGGAATCAATGCATGTGATAGTTGAGTT
Organism: Triadica sebifera; assembly: GCA_023653625.1. Lineage (NCBI taxonomy): Eukaryota > Viridiplantae > Streptophyta > Magnoliopsida > Malpighiales > Euphorbiaceae > Triadica > Triadica sebifera. Next base: position 22,308,772 of record CM042894.1, read on the forward strand.
TTACATGAGTAATATTGTGGGAGTTGTGTTTTATGGCATAAATGGGAATTGAAATCATATAAGTGTGTTTGGTGTGTTATAAAATGGTTTTAGGTAATTTGGAATGCTCTATATTGAATTTGGAAAATGGAAAAGTGGCTTGCCAGCCATATTTATAGGCGTGAATCATTGATTCACAAGAATTAACCCTGCTTAAAAAGGGTACTATTCTTTTCAGATTCATTCATGGCTTAGGGACAAATAGAGTGTCACAGGTATGAAGATATCCTAAACTCATTCACAACTATGACACATTGTGCCATGACCATGAAGGCAGTTCTAAAATGGATCTCGAGTTGGAGACAATGACACATGGTCATGAAGTAGCTTGGTATAGGTTTGTCATGGGCCTAAACAAAGGATGTCATATCCGCTAATTTAGACCTCAAGTCACACGAGTTGTTAAATCGACTTGTCGGTTTGACTGAAGTTTAAATTTGGATTTTTATCAAAAAATAATTAAAATAATGCCAATAATTATGGAAAATACTCAATAAAGTGTTTTAAATATTTAAAGATGTTAAATTATGATAAGGGACTAAATTGCAAAATTTGAAAAATTTGGGGGTCAATTTGCAATTTACCGAAATTGGAGAAATAATTGGGATAACCATCAATTAAATGCATAATTAGGACATTAAATACATGGAGTGGGCAGGCCACACCAAGTGGCATGAATTAAGTGGACAATTAACATGCATGAATCCATTAATTAGACATTAAATTCATATGGCTTAGGTGTCCCTCTTATTAATTAAGTTTATCTCTATGACATTAATTACTCTTCCATCCTTATCTCTATCATCTAGAATTTTCTAATATCCTCAAACCAGCCCACATTCTTCATCACCCAAATCCTCCATAGCTAAAGCTTGATTCTAGAAAGAGAAAGTGAGAAAAAGAGGGAGAAAGGCATGGAAGAGTAGATTTCATGCATAGTTGATTAAAGGAAGCTAATGAAAGTAAAGAAAGGTAGAGATTAAAATATATTATGGAAAAAGAGAGATTTGATGGAAGAAAGTTTTAATGATCTCTTTTATATATTCTAGGAACTCAAATTGACAAGGATCTAGCTCATAGGAGTAAAGGAAAAGAGAAAGAAAAGTAAAGAAAAAGAAAAGAGAAGAGAGGTTTGTGCATAACTTAAGGCAATAGCCTATTTCATTTTTTTTAGTTGCATGATTGAGTGTTGTGGGCATGAAGAGTTATGGAAATAAAAGGAATCATAACTTGTGACATGGTTAATTAAGATGAATTATAATAATGTTTTAATTATGTAAAATAGGTATGAGATAAAAGGATATAATTTGATGTTTATACATGCTAAAATATTATGAGATGTATATTTGCATGAAAAGATGATTGGGCATAAATTTATATATGACAATGCATGTTACATGAAATAGTTTATTGCCTTATTTATATGTACCACTAAGCCAAAAGCTTAGCGTGGGAGTTTCTCTCAAGCAGATATAGTGAAGAATAAATAGAAGATAGTAGATAAAGGTTGCGGCGGCCTGATCTAGTAGAGCAGCCTGTTTCGACTACTATAGGTCACATAACTTTTGTATATTATAGTTTGAGTTTATTTTATAGTACTTGTAAAATAAGCGCACATTTTGTAAATAATATTTTATTATATAAAATATATTGTGTTTCTTTATTATGATTTATTTTACATTACAAGTAAATAAATAGTATATAATAAATAGTAAATAAAGAAAAAAATATATGAGTGATTTTCATAAATACAAAAATTAAAAAAAATGATATTTTAACTGATGAAGTCAATATAGCACTCCCTTATCTGGACAGAAGCTGCTGGGGTGAGGAGGGATTACAAAGGTGTAACAACTGTGAAAACTCTATTTTAAGTAAGTTCACTCATGATTTTTTAGAATGCCAATTCAATTTATGTCTTCAATATGACATGATAAATGTCTAAACTCATGGATATGATATAAAATGATAGATGAAAAGCATGAATGGTTTGATATGAGAAAAAGAACAAGTTATGTGAACGATATTGATAATGTGTGATGGGATTATGAAACTATGGAAAAAAAGCATGAGCTCAACATATATGCCTAACGTAGATTAGAGTGGGTAGACCAGTTGACATGCCAATTAGGGATGACTAGCTACATTTCCCATAAGTTTCACACCCGTAGGCAATCGTTACTCGTTAGTTTAGAAATTCACTATCAAGCACGATTGTATGTTTGTATGGTGTTATATTTTTATACTCTATTAACTATTTTCATGCATCACTATACATAAGTGCTTAGCTTAGGAAATGTTTATTTCACTCACGCAGAAATAGAAGTTGCTACCGAATATAGAGATTAGCTTATAGAAAAAGTTTGAAGTCAGTGGAACCTAAAGATAATGATGCAGCTAAAAACTCATTTGTGGGTCCTTCGTTTGTACTTTTTGGTTTTTATATTGGCATTTTGTAATGTATATATATGAGAATTCATGAAAGGAATTTGTGAAATATTTTGCATACTTTTAACTCTTGTAAATTTGGAACTTTTATATACATAAATTGTGAATGGTTTTTCTTTGGTAAGTTTACAAAGATGACTTAAGTTGTAACACCCACTAATTAGATTTTAATTAGAATAAGTATGTGGTATGAAAGGGAAAAATATGATAGACAATAGAAATTAAAATAGATAGAATAAATGATTAAATTAGAAATTAAAATAAATTAAATTGATAGAAATGATAAATTTGATTAAATTATACCACTTAATTAAATTGTATTTTTGGTAAAAATTAAAGAGACTATATATAAGTAAATATGTGAAAATAAATAAATAAATAATAAAGTAAAAAAAAGAAGAAAAAAGTTGATAAAAAAAAGTGAACAGTAAAATAGTAGACACAACAGGAAAAAAAAAAAAAGGAAAAGGGAGGGGGAGGGGAAAGTCAATTAAGACTTCGCCTCATTTTCTTCCAACTTCAACTCTCTTCTTCTTATCATCATCATCCCTTTTCTTCCTCCATTTATCAGCCCTAATTCTTCATCACCTCCTTCATAATTTGCAAGAAAATTCACTCTAAATAAATCTAATCTTGGTAAATAATATATTTCTCCTTATTATTGTGTTATTAGAGCTTTTAGGATTATGTTTCTGCAATGTTTTTCGTTCTATTTTTGAGTACCCTATGAACCGAATTTGAAGAGGTATAAAACATGAAAGTTATTCATATATGCATTATTATGTCTATCAAATTTCATGAAATTATTTTGGGTATATAAAGAGATAAATTTGTTTCAGTGAAACTGGTTCAGGGAGACGTGTTAACAAAATAACCTACATTTTTTGTTTAAATTGATCATCTTAACAGTTGAATTTGAGGTTTTGTAAAACATACAAGTTGTACATATATGTTTTATTTAGGTCTCTGTAAAATTTTGTATAAATAGCTCTTGTGTAGGTTGAGTTATGGTGAAATAAACTATGATTGTTCCTTGATTGAGCTGGTTTCATATACCTGTACATCTCCAGTAACTTCATCCTCATCTTTGACCTATTTTTAGATTGAATTAGACAATGTTAAAAATATAAAAATTTTATTTCTATGTCTTCTCTAAGTTTTTGTGAAAGTCTCACCATAAAATGTCATGTATTTTGTGAGTTATGAGCTAAACAATCGAACTGGTCAGGTTGATACTCTGTGTTGAACCAGTTATAGATCCTCTAGTCTTTGAGACCTTATAGACCAAATCTAGAAATGAGGTAAACATGAAAAATGTTAAAAATTAAGTTATATAACTATATAAATATTTTCATAATAATTGAAGTTACACATTGAAATATATCAATGTTTAAATATTATACCCCGAAACTGCCTAAGGGTAGAAAATAAAAGTAACATTTAAAATTATACCAAAAATTGTGTAATGGTTCACAAATTCTAAAATTTTAGTATGTTTTAGTCTTACATGCTAAATTGAATTAGGATCAATAATCATATAAATTGGATAAGTGTAGGAAAATTTATAGATTAAATACTCTTAAGAGGTCTTGTTCCAGCTTAAAAGAAATTGTAGTTATTTCTTTAAGTTATATTAAGAATAAATATTTTATCAATGTATTAATTATTTATATTTTTAAATTAGGATCTCAACAAGAAGAAAAACAACAAAAGTGAACAAGTTCAGAGCTTATATTTTGGAAAAGAAAAATACTATCGAGGTTTGTACATATATGTATTTTAGTTTGCTCCTTGTGCATGATTGTGTGTGCATGACATAAATTATATGTCACAATGATGAAATTATATATTATGACATGTTTTAAAATTATAGAAATGTTATTAACTATGAACTTAACATTATGTTAATATTTGATAAAATATCATGCTATTACATGGTATTGAAATAAATTATGAGTATATGATTATGTTAATACGAAATGAGTATTGGTTATAGAAACAAGTAATTAATGTTGTTAATTGCTCATTTCTCTACCTGAGGACTGACATAGGATAGATGGTGCATCATTATGGGGAAGTTATTATGGATATGATTTAGAGACAGGGTGGCTTAAGCTCTGGGAGCACCCCTGATCCTGATTACACATAGATGACATGATTATACTAGGTCAAGGTGGCTAAAGCTCTGCGAGCGCCCTTGACTTGAAATTATAGTGAGTAGGGTGGCTTAAGTTCCATAATTTTCCCTATTTCACACCCCCGTATCTGAAAGTCCGGGAACAAGATTTTGGGCTAATAAATCATATAATAAAATATGAAATTTTATTAATTGATGTAAGTAACAAAGTGTAAAATGCTTACAGGAGGTGGTGCGAATTTAATTATTGAATAAGGTTATTATGTTTATTCTTTTATGTTATGTATTTATTTATTTTATATGACAAAAAATGTAATAATATTTGATGTGCCATTTGAGACATGCATTTGTGTGACTGTCTAGGGAAAACTTTAATGCTTATATGTACCCTAAGCTAGAGATAACTTAGCATGGGTTCTTCTCACACATGAATTGGAAAGATAGCTAGTAGATAGTGAAGTTGATCAAGAAGAAATCCAAGCCCATATCAATGGAGACACTAAAGACATAGTTAGAGGGTTGGTTACCTATTATGGTTTTTTTTGTTTGACTATGTACATGGTTTGTGGTAGACATGTCTCATATCCTAATATTGTATATGTAAATAATTATGTAATATAATCGGGTGCCATATGTGTATACAACATAATGATAAATATATATTGTTAATTAGAATGACTTGCCTAAACCAATATAAATAAATAGATTAATTTATTTAAAATAAAAAAATTTTAATTTGAACATATTTATCGAGTTAAGCTTGTGGGATCCTTCTTATATATGTGGGATTATCCCTAATATATAAGTGAGACGTCACATTTAGTGGTATCAGAGCAGGTTTAGGCATTTCTAGGCCTAGGTGGAAAAAGGGATATTAGGCATAAATATACATGTGTCTCATATAATGCTGAAATGGGATGTCTTTTTGGAAACTTGTAGGATTGTAGAAATATGTATTCGAATGAAAAGGATATGGCTGAGAGTACTAGCTCTCCTGATACTAGGACTCCTCATCAGCCTAGTGCAGCAGACGTGCAAGGGCAAAATGCTGCTCCAAATCCTCCACAACAGGCAGCAGAACAGATTCATCCTGGTCAACATCCATTTATACAACAAATGACTGGATTATTTCAACATATGGTACGAGCCATTGCTCAGCCTACCCCAGTGCCACCACCTAAACCAAAGGTAACAATTGATAAGCTTCGTAAGTATGGGGCTTCGAATTTCTATGGTAAGAAAGATGAGGATCCAGCTGCACCTGAGTATTGGTTTGAAAAGATTGAAAAAATTTTTAAAGAGTTGCAAGTGGAAGCAGATGACAAAGCTAGACTTGCTACTTCTCTACTCCAAGATGAGGCATATGATTAGTGGAAATCAGTTCTTACTAAGCCAGATATGGTGGAACCGGTCTCATGGGATTCCTTTCTCTTTGAATTCAAATAGCAATATATCCCGTTGATCTATATTGATGAGAAAAAAAAAGAGTTCATGAATCTCAAGCAAGGTAAAACGTCAGTGACTGAGTATCAACAAGATTATACCTGTAATATCCGCTAATTTAGGCCCCGAGTCACACATGTTGCGAAGTTGACGCGTTTGACTGATCGGAGTCTAAATTCGGATTTTTACAAAAATTGACCAAGAAATGACTAAATTAAATCATATAAGCCTAATTAAGTGATTATAAAGTTTAAAGAATTTGATTTACGATAAAGGACTAAATTGCAAAATTTGATAAGTTTTGGGGCCAAATTGTAATTTACCAAAAATTGGAGGATTAATGAGATTAATTGCTAATCAACATATTGATTTTTGGGACATTTTGATAGGTTTGGCTAGCCACTCAATGAGGAAGAATGAGAGTAATGGGTTCATTAAGCCTATTGTCAAGAAATGGTCAAAATGGTGGGTCCCACATGAAAACTTTTGGGTACCCTATTTAAGACTCTTTTCTTTTTCTTCTTCTCTTCATTTTCTGCCTTCTTCTCTCTCTTTTCTACCAGTCACGCCAGCCCCATCTCCTCCATAGCTAATCTTGAATTCTAGAGAGAGAAAGGAAGAGAAGAGAGGTGAAAGAACAAGAACAAGTGATCTTCATGGTCCATAACTCGTAAACAAGCTGGAAAGAACAAGAAAGAGGAAGAAAAATCAAGTTTGGTAGAGAGAGAAAATCTCCAAAGTGGTGATTTAGTGAAGAAAAGTGTAAGGTAAGAAGCATTTCTTCTTTTTCTTCATCTTTCTTAAAGGAAATTTGAATTTTGAGCTCATCCAAGACTTATATGGAAAGAGAGAAAAATTAGGGTTTTGAGAAGGAATAAGAGAGTTTAGGGTCTTGAGAAAATCATATGATAATAATGATTTATGATGTTGTAGGAGTTCCAAATGACAAGGAACAAACACTAAGGAGCAAAGGAAAAAAGAAAGATACTTAGAAGAGTGAAGGAGAAAGATTAAGGTTTGTGCATAACTTAAGGCAATAGCCTATTTTTGTTTGAAATAATGCATGTTGAACATGATTTTAGATAAATGCATTTCAAGAATAATGATGATTATGGCATGAAACCATAGGTTTAGACATGTACGAATGAGATCCTTGTGTGACATTGAATTAATGATGCATGTTAGAAAATCTTGTATGATTAAGACATTTACATGTATTAGAAAGTAATAAGTTGAGTAAAGAACCTTTGAAATGCATGAAATAGAATTTAGTATGATTTGGATGATGTTAGAATGAATGAAAAGTGAATATGCAGATTTCCTGCTGAAAGTCATGGGCGTGACTATTGAATCACGAATGTGAACTTGAGGGTTCACGGTTGTGACTGATTGTATCACGGTTGTGACTTCTGTGTGGAAATGGTACTATTCATTCCATAAGCGTTCAAGGGTTGGAAGCATGAATGTGAACTTATTCACAGGCGTGAATGAGTAATCACGACCGTGAATGCTTTTGGACGATTCATTCCAGTAGCGTTCACGGTTTGGAATTACGGGCGTGAACTAATTCCCGGGCATGAAATTAGTAATCACAGCCATGAATGCTCTGTATTTGTAATTATGAATGTGGTAATCAAATGAGGAATTCAGGTAAATAAATGAAAGTCATTGTCTATCCAGGGAAATAAGAATAATTATATATATAAGTATTGATGTGAGAACGTGTTATGTTGTGATATAAAAAAAATGAATGTTGACATGGATGATATATGAAATCTGATATGGATGAAATACGTACCTAGTTAAATAAATGAAAAGATGTTATCTAGTATGTATGAGTATGACTATATGTTTGCAAAACAAGAAAATTGAGATGTTGATAAACATGAGAATATTGATGTGTTGAAATTTGAGAATTATAATTGATGTGAAAATATAAAAAAGCCAATTACTCTACCTGCAGACTAGAATCAGGATAGATGACATGTCATTAAGGGGGCGAACGGTATCGTACTATTCCTTAACCAATATGGCTTAAGCTCGGAGAGCGCCATTAGTCTGAGATGCTCGGTCAATATGGCTTAAGCTCTGGGAGCCCTATTGACTTGAGAAACTCTGATGAGCACATATAAATGAGGACAAGGTCGCTTAAGCTCGGAGAGCACCCTTGGTCCGGTTATTCATCGATGATGAAATTATACTCAATCAATGTGGCTTAAGCTCGGAGAGCGCCATTGATTTGAGAAGCTCTTATGAGCCAGATAGTGGACAGGGTAGTTATAGCTCTGGGAGCGCTCCTGATCCATAACTCATATCCAGTCAGTCCAAATTTAGAGTGATGTGGGTAAGATAATGAGGATATGTCGGAAAATAAGAAAAGAAAAGAATAAAAAATGATGATGATAAGAGATTGAGATATAATAATAAAGAGATTAACAGAGTAATTTACCATCAAAGATAAATGAAAATAATATTGTCTATGTGAGCTTGACATTTATACTTGTATGAAATAGGAATATGTTGATAGACATGGCTTGCAAACATTTTAATGCATAAAATGATACATGTTAATGCTTGTTGCATGATATAGTATATTGCCTTATTTATATATACCACTAAGCGTAGAGCTTAACGTGGGAATTTCCTTCCGCGCAGATATAGAAAGATAGCTGAAAGTGATAGATAAAGCAAGCGGTGATCATATTCTAGTAAAGCAGCTGAACCTTGAGAAAGTGGGTTACAAGCTTTGAAATTTTTTTTTTTTTGTATTTGGCTTTTTATATTAAAGAATTTTAGAGTTTGTAAAACTTACTTTTAAAGTTTGTTAAGAATTAATTTGATGTTTAAAATTACTATCTTATGTAAATAAACTGTACCCTAGTTTTTGTATATATCTATATATACATGAATATTGAGAAAATAAAGGTAAAATAATAATAATAGCGATTTGAAGAAGTAAAGAAGACAAGCATTAGCGCTCCCTTATCTAGGCACGTGTTGATCGGGTGAGGAAGCGTTGTTACAGTTTTTGGTATCAGAGCCCGGTTGGGCGGTTTTGGGTTTTTAAAAGCAAATTTTGAAAATGTTTATTTCTTGAAATGTACCCATTATAACATTTTTGGAGTTGCTGCTTTATTGATTAGGGTCGTTGCCTTTATGTTATAGGTAGGATATGGCTTCAGGATCAAGACGAATAGTAGTAGAAGAACAGCTTTGTTGCAACCAAGTCGTTGTCAAGCTGCGGCACCGAGATCTAGTGCCAGCTCACTTCGTGAGCATTCAGCTATTAATATGGGTTAGACTGAGCTCATGAGAAATATGATAGATTTGCTACAGAGAGCATCATGATCAGATTCATCTAGATTATAGTTTGAGAGAATGAGGAAATTAGGGGCATTTGATTTCTATGGTAAATGAGAAGATGACCCCTCAGTGGCAGAATTTTGGTTGGAATGAGCAGAGCGAGTATTTGATCAACTACACTGCATAGATGAGCAGAAATATGAATATGCAGTATCTCTGCTACAGGAGAATGCATATGATTGGTGGCGATCTGAATCACAGAGCACAGAGGCTCCTGACCCTATGACATGGGAATTCTTTTTAGAGAAGTTTAAGGAGCAGTATATTCCTCCTATCTACACAGACGACAAGAAGAGAGAGTTTCTAATGCTAAAACAGAGGGATATGTCCGTAATAGAATATGAGAGAGAATTCACTCATCTTTGCAAGTATGCCGGTGGTATTGTGTCTACATAGGCTGATAAATGTTGACGTTTTGAAGATGGGTTGAGGGATACGATCAAGTTACAAGTTGCAGCCCTACGTCTGATGAGCTTTCCCAGTTTACTAGCATATGCTAGAACAGTTGAAAGAGTCTTGGCAGCATAGTAGCTTGTGCAGGTTAGTGGGGTTAGTAGACCAGCACCACAACCAAGTGGAGTGCAATCTAGTGGCAAGAGATCCAGATCTTTTGGTGGCCGAATCCAAGATGGGGACAACCTGTAAGATCTATTTCGTCAGCAGCCAGTGCACTGACACAAGCGTCCCGCAGATCTACCACTCTACCGGTGTGTCAGCATTGTGGTCATTCGCATCCAGGAAAGTGTTGGTGGATGACAGAAGCGTGTGTAAGATATGGCTCCAAGAACCATCTTAGAAGAGATTGTCCATTGCTACAATACTAAACTGAGCAAGTATGCCCCTGAATTAGTTGCAAATGAAAGAGATAAATGCAGAAGATTTGAAGATGGTCTTAAAAAAGAGGTTGGAGATATTCTAATTTTATTGAATAGGGTATGGAACATGATAGCAAGAATGGAGAATGGTAGACTAATCTTAAAAAGACCAAAAAAAAAAAAGAAATAGCATGTTCACGCCCGTGACCTTATATGTCACGCCCGTGATGAAACTTAGCGCCAACTATCCAACATTTAAAGTTCACGGCTATGAAGAATGATAGCAACCGTGAATGATCATATCAGTCACGATCGTGAAAGAAAGTCACGCCCATGAGAAGACATGACAAATTATTCCAGAGAGCTTCACGGCTAGAGTCACTACTTGGACCACGATTAGGAAGGACGTTCACGCCCGTGAAGATATAATGTCATGCCCGTGATCAAACACATCAAATTCTTCCAAAATGGTTCACGTCTAGTCCAAGTAATGTTAATTATTGTCCCTAAGGCTCATTACTCTGTTAGATATGTCATTAAAGACTATCTTCATGACATTTCCACTCTGGCTATAAATTCTCAAGTAATAACCCCAACAATATTTTATAAGGAGTGGTGAGTCCTTTGTTGGTTATCCAATTACCTTCGAATACCTCAAGCTATATCTAATCACCACCCTATGAGCAACCTACCTGAGGCAACAAGGAATAGTGTCAAAATACAGAATTAGTATCCAAGATATCCCTAAGTATCTCAAGTCTAAAGATACTTTCACCATTGCTATGTTGAGACTATCATTGACATTTGAATAGATTATCTATATGATTGTCTCACAGTAGGTCATCCAATGTACTTAGTTATACTTAGCAAACATCCACATGTTAATTCTAAACATCTCATGTTTATAGATTATGAAATCTACTGCTCGATCCAATCAAAGAGTGTAACATGTGCTAGTCTGTTCGGATTAACAATGTTCATGTCTCTAATCTTATGACTAGGGATAATTTAGATACTAACATAATCACACATGATAATAATCTCAATATCATGATCTCATCATGATTTCCTTCATGTTATGTTATGTATCAAAGACTTCATTAATTGATATAAGATCATTATCAATTCATATATCAAATGAACATCAAATTAATGAAAAAACCTTTTATTAATCAAATAAATTTGTATGATATGTGTTAAAGGTGATTGTCCTTAGAGTACTTCTTTAACACCTTCATGTTATGTTATGTATCAAAAACTTCATTAATTGATTTAAAATCACTATCAACTCATATATCAAATTGATGAAAATGTCTTTCATTAGTCAAATAAATTTGTACTATAAGTGCTAAAAATGATTGCCTTTAGAGAACTTCTCTAACACCTATCACACCCATAAAATGGCTTTCATGCCCATGAATCTAAAGAAGTTCAAATGTCAGAGTTGGGTGCAAGACACAATTTAAAAGTGGTTGAACTACTATTTTTTCATTAAATGGTCTCCAATAGTTCTTTTCACTATGAAAGTATAAATGCATCTCACTTATAACTCTCTATAACACTCTATTTTATAATTACGATTTACCTAAGTATATAAAAGAATATTACGATGCACATGATGAAAATTTGATAAATTTAAAACCATTATGCACTATGGCCATGATGACTAATTTAAAACATCATATATAAAGAACAATTTAAATTCCATAAACAATAGCTTCACTATTTGGGCTTTCACTAGCCTTAAGGTTTTACAAAAAAAATAGTTACAAAATTACATGTCCTTTAAAATCAAAACATACATAAATGTAACTAAATCCATATCCGAAAATATAAATCAAGTACAATAAATCAAGTTGTATCACCAACCCCACAAGCTCGTCCTTTAACTCTTTATTTGGACTTTTCTTCTATTATTGCTCTAACCTCTAGGTTCCAAACATGTGCATAGAAAAACATTCTCACGTTAAGTAACCTAATATTTAATTAGTGGTACACAATAATATGCAAAGTGTGCACACATTTATAATATGCATGAATCAAGGTTGATTATGATTTAAGGTAGTATGCCCATGAACTACCTTTCACGGCTGTGAAGACACTCGTCATAGGTAGTTACCCATGAACCAAACTGTGATTTGAACTCTAGGTTTCACGACTGTGACTTAAGCTTTATGGGTGTGAACCTGACCATGAACTTGTTCAATAAAGGGTATGTTTCTCCTCTAAAATAGACCAATGTCAATCAACCTATCAACATTCTAGTGTTCATGTTATCATATTAACATGTTATTAACCCATTTAAACATCATGATTGAACAAAAATCATCACTTATTGTAATTAAGATCGACTTTAATACCATTACAACATTTATGGCCCTCAAAATTGCATTAATAACAATGATAACCTTAAGTCATGCAATTCAACCATATTAACAATCATTTAGAAGGCTATTATCAAACACAAAAATGCATTAATATACTTTGAATGTTATTATGTACATATCTTTCATTAAAAATGGAGTTTTAACCCTTCAAGTTTCTTCAAAGCTTGCCTATCCATTTGGGGTCTATGTTGAAGCTCTCAACTGGCTCCTAACAAAACAAAATACCTCATACAGACCCTTGTAACAAAAAATTGAAGTCAAAACTAATCAAAGACTAGATTCTCTCTTAACCTCTTAAGAACACTCTTATGTAAACTTTTGTCTCAAACTTTTACCTTTGACTCAAACTTTAGAACTTGTGAAAAATGGAAGAGGAGAGGGTGGTGAGGATGAAGGAGTAGAAAGTGGCATGCAAGAATTGTTAAGAAGGAGAGAGGAGTAGGTCTCTAAAAGACAAGAGGCATGGAAGAAAGAGAAAATTGTATATCTTACATGCTCATGTTTGACTAGCATTCCCACTAGTGACTCGACCTTCACGAGCGTGAATCAAATTCTTACAATCGTGACATACAAATTCATGTGAATACTTAAATCATGCTATTCATGACTACAACAACCAATCACAAAAGTAAACCTTAAGTCATGACATTCACAGTCGTGTCAACCCCTTTCATGGGCGTGAATCATGTAACATTCCTACCTACACATCTATGATCAACCCTTTTAACTTATCTTTCAAACATACCACTCCCCTTACTCATATTCTCATCTCTCTATAACCAATATATCTTATAGCCCTAATTAAAGGGCATTACACTTATAGGGTTAGAGAATAACAGATTAAGAGAACAATATTTGAGAAATCATTTCTAAGAGTTATGTGCATTAATCCCTTTCCAGCTACTCTTCTTCATCTTCATTTATTTCTATTTGAAATATGTAAAGTTCAAGTGTTCTTGAGATTATGAGGTTGTTGAGTGTTTTTATTCTTGTAGTCATTTGCTTAATAGTGAGATTGAGTGATTTGGGTTGAGAATTAAACACTTATGAGAGATTTGGTGTTAGTCATTAAAACAATTGTAAATAGTTTGATTGTGAGCCTTGGGAAACACTAAGGAAGTTTATTTTAAGCTTGTAACAGTTTAATCTACACCTTGAAATAGATTGTTACTTGATTAAACTCTCAACTTGGTTAAGGAGAAGACGTCAGTTTTGAGGGTCGAACTCTATAAATCACTTGTATTAATTTTCTCATGCTCTTCTCTTTTCTAAAATTTTTATTTTCCCATTCCTTTCAAAATCATCAATTCACCACCCCCCCTCTTAGTACTTGTGGATTTTCGATCTCCATTTTCTAACACTACAAACCATGATTGATCATTACTCGACTTTTGATTATATTCAAATATGATTTAGTTGTAGGTTTTTTATTATTAATACTTGACATTTTTTCTTTATTTTGTACCATCATCCAAGGACCAAAAACCTAGTTAGTAGTGGAACCTTCTGCCTCTACTGCTCTTTTCCTAATACAAAGAAGAATGCCCTCATCCAAATCCTTAATCTCCTTATATTTATCTGAATTTTCCCTTTTACAAGATTTGTCTATGTGCCTTACTAGCCCTCATCAAAAACAAATCTATGAAAGTCATTCATACTTAATTTGAAACATCTTACCAATGAATTCAAAAAATGGTTTAAGTGGCTTAGTGATATCCAGTTCTACAAAAATTCTAGCAACCTAACTCTTGTCTGAATTGAAGGTATTGTAATCCACTTTTACTAGCATCCCTCACTTGTTTCCTATCACTTGTATCACTTTCTTATGATACAGGTGAATTGGTAAACCTAGAAAGCAAACCCAAGTCACAACCTTAGTGATTCGATTAGATTATGTGGAGAATTCAAGGTGTCATGGGTGCACAATAAGGTATCTCCCCATAGCCATGCATGGCCTATCAAGGAAAGCATGATTATAATAATTTCTTAATCAAACTGAACCAAAAAAATTCTTTTTAAGTCACCTTATATCCCCCAGTTGACTTCCACAACAATCTTAGATTCTCATTCAATCTCCCGTAACTATTGTCCCATCCTAATAGACGAACCACTATAGTTATATTCCATGGTTTCACAATCTTGTTCTTAAAGGATTCAAATAGATTCAGAACAACTTGTCTGCATCCATATCATCACCACTAACTAGAGCCTAATCCATATCATCAACTATTTCATTGTCCTTTATTTCAAAATTGGCAGTATCCACTTCTCCCATGTTTGGGTTTTTTGACAACACATCCTTATGGGAACCACCAGATGATACAATTCCTGACCTAGACCTGTTATCCAATGGTGACGACAGAGGAGCAAATTTTCAAAGATCCATATCGTTGCCAAGGGTGACTAGGGTTACTTTATAGGAGCACATCATGTCTTTTTATGATTAGAAAATTTTAATAAAGTATTATTGAACTTTCATTTGTACCTTCAATAAATAACCTAAAAACTCTAAAATTTGAATCAATTTCGAGTTTAGTTGAACCAAATACACTTTTTATTAAAATTTTTAATTGATTCAAATTTTATCAAATCTAGTTTGAGAAGTGCAAATATTTTTTAAGTGAGTTTCGAACAATTAAAAAATTTTTTATCAAATTCAGACATCGAGTTTTTTAATTGAGTTAAATTCGAATATGACACTATATCAATTCGATTACACCCCTACTCAAACCGATACCAAAAGATGGGAGAAGAGCTTTCCACTTATTTGTACCATTTGTTACCTTCATTCTTCAGCAATATTTTAACAACACCTATTATATCCCCTGTCCTAGTTTACCAAAGTAATTATTAGTGACAGATTTCGACAATGCTTGTTCAATATATATATATATATATATATATATATATATATATATATATATATATATATATATATATATATATATATATATATAAAGAAAACACAATGCTTGTCCTCCGATTATAACAAGTTTAATAGATTTGATGCACCAACTGGTTAGGTGCGATACACATTTTTTATTGCTTATCAGAATCTTCCTAGTGAAAGAACATGCAAATCAAGGGACTGCTGTTCGTTATAAACACAAAAAATATAATGTTTCTATTGCTGTAACTCCTAAAAAACAAAACCTTTCCATAATATCAATAATTGAATGAGCAATTCTGATCGATGCAATTACGCCAACCACATCTAAAACTTAATCTGCAGTTAACAACCAATAGTATGGAAATCAATTCTTTGAAAATTTCGTAAACTATCAATATCCCTAAGCCTCTCCTACTTAATTCTTTCTGACAACAAGTTCAAAGATTGCCTTGTTCCAGTGAGAAAAAACTCACATCGATACAGAGAGAAAGATCTGATGAGCAACAATCAATTATGATTTGTCAGCACCAATGCAGAAACTCTCTTCAAGGATTCAGATGCCTTGAGCATATCAAATTCAGAATGGGCAGCCGACACAAATAATTTGATTCCTACAGGCAAACGACATTTATCGAGTGTTGATCTTTTAGAAACTACTACAAATACAGAGTCTTCCTTCAACGCCTGCAAAATCATAACCATTAAGCAATAAGTACAGGACTAAGCACTCAATAAATGATCAGGATGAAGAAAAAGAACCAATTACTTACACGATCAGCAATATCTTCAAGTAGTTTTAGGTCATTTTTGACTGCACCTGTGGATTTCTGTAGTCTGAGAAAAACAATAGGTGATTCTGGATTGCTTGCTATAGTGAGGTCCTGTATGTTGTGCAGCCCTGCAATTGCCAAGTAAATTTAGATGCAGAGAGTTAAGCATGCTGTGCAACCATAATTAAATTGCTCAAAGGAATAAATATGAAATAGAAGATTAAAAAACCAACAGCAATAACAGCTAGAATCTAAATCTCTGGATGCAAGCATTTGTTCCTAGTGATGCAAGTCGCATGGCCTTTACCTGTCCCAAGCACTTTATCTCGGGCATTATAGAAAAGGGATTAAAGAAAAACAATGATAGAAGAAATGAATGCACTTGAAAAAACAAAAACAAAAACAAAAACAAAAACAAGAAAAAAACACAACACAGGATATTGTTGACAAGCCCAAAGGGAAAAATCTAGTAGGCTGCAAATGGGTATTTACCCTAAAATATAAGGCTAATGGTTCACTTGAGAGGTATAAGGTGCGATGGTGGCCAAGGGGTATGCTCAGACATATGGAGTCGATTATCAAAAGATCTCTGCTTCAGAAGAGAGTTATTGGCAACTTCAACAGTACGATGTGAAAAATGCATTTCTCCACAAGGAGTTAGAGGAAGAATCAACATGACCAATTCACTCGCCTTTGAAGGAGAAGAGACTGCTAACAAAGTGTGTAGATTGAGAAAAGCCTTGTATAGCTAAAACAATGCTCAAGAGCTTCGTTTGGAAGATTTGCCAAAGTGATGAAGGTAGTGGGATACAAACAAAGCCAAGGAGATCACACTCTTTTCATTAAGCATTCAGCAATAAGGAAGTTGACAACTATTGTAAAGTACTACCTTAATCATATCCTATAATTACTCGATCATATCTTATCCTAGTAATTACACAATCAAATCCAAGTCACCGCCTAATATTTATACAATCTTAACAATAAAAAAAAAGAATAGAATTGTAACCATTATTAATTATGAAATTGGGTGAAAATAGAAAATAAGCTGCCAAATGTCTTACTCTTCTGACAAGAGCAAATTAAGATTGTCATACCACTTTCATGAGTATAATTATATAGAAAATAGACCAAATAATAATTATAAAGATAAAGATAAATTAATCAAATGTGGAATAAGTATAAATCACAACTCTACAGATATAAAAAGATAAACCCATATAATATAAGATTTACATTGTGTACCAACATTAACTCAGATTTTTGTTTTATATATATATATATATATGTTCTCAAGAAAAAATTTCAAAGCTCATTGTTTCATCGTAAACTCTTCATACTACGATGGATGGGAACTGTGAAGCTTATGAGATAATGACAGCCACTTTTCCCACAGATATAAAGATAGAACCACATCACTTTGTGCAAAAACAGTCCAATTCCATAGACTTGGGGGGAGGGGAAAAGCAAAATATATGGTAATGAAAGTAGAACCAACCTTTCCACAATACAGCAATGTTTTCTTTAAGCTTGGTTATTAAAGCAGGATTATCTTCGAGGACATCAATAGCAGTGATTGCAGCACTTGCAAGATATGGAGGCAAAGAAGCTGAAAATACATATCCTGAGCTGCTCAACCGCTGCAATAAATTGGCAAGACTATGCATTAGCATTTAAGAACGGCAAAAGTATAACCATAGTGATTCCACATTCCACTTCCTCACTAATATAATGGTGACTATGGATGTTACTCGTCAAAATATCCAACTTTCAACAAAATGGTTCAACCGTTTAGATATATGTATATACATACTTGGTGATCAATGACTCTTGCACTTCCAGTGCAGAATCCTCCTTCAGTGGCTAGTGCATGTCCCATAGCTGCAGTTATAATATCGATCCTCTCAACCTGCATGCCTCACCATCATAAATTACAGAGTTTATACTAATTGCAAGAGGAGTACAGTAGTTTTAAACATACCGGAACTCCATAATATTCAGTTAGACCTTTTCCAGACCTGCCAAGCACCCCTAATGAGTTGCTTTCGTCCAACAAAACACGGAAGCGATATTTCTCCTTCAATCTGATGATCTCATCCAATTGAGCTATTTGGCCAGAATTCTAAGATATCAAAATCAAAATAATAAATATCCAGTCAAGCAAGATTTCATCCCATGGAAAAAGAAGGCTTTTTTATTTTTTATTTTTCTTGAAAAAGGAAAGGAATATTATAAATTATAAAATGGTATGGCAGTGCATAACAGGCTTATGTTTAAAGTGCACAATAAAATGTAATCCATCACATTCAATCAGAGAAAGCACACCCACCAGATGACAAATTTTAAAACAAAAACAAAATGAACAAGAAATTTCATGAATTCTATGAAAAACTTCAAAAAGTTCTTTAAAAAATTGTTTGCTTCCTGGTTAGTGCTGGTTTAGAATTTCCCCGGCTTCATATTCCTAATCCTAATTGGAGTTGATTTAGTCATTATGTCTCAATATATACTTATGCAGCTATTCATATTCTTTAGACTTTTTACAAAGGAATTATAAGTGTTTTTATTTGATCTAGAATACCTATGCGGCAATGGTGATTTCTTTTTTCTGTCTCTTGACCTTCTCTCATTCTTTAAAAACTTCTGTTCTGTACAGGGCCCAGGCTATTACTCATAACTCCAAAACAAGGCACCAAATCACCTTTCTTAACCTCAATTTGCTCTAGTTCAACTTAATAACCTTAAAATCTGTCATTTAAAATTTAATCCGCAAATTAATTATGTACATAAGATTTTCCCACTATAAGAGCATTTTTAGGCCGAATGTTAACTTCAATTAATCAGTTGAAAAGTGGCACAATACATAAACAGTCACCATATGAACTGGGTTCAAGCTTTTCCCAGTTCTTTGTCATTAATGAACTCCTGTTCCCTGACATAAATGAAGAAGTGTGATTTGTGTGGAAAATAACTACATCAAATTGCAGTAGCTGCTAAATCTCTTCTTCTCACAGACATCTATCTAGGCTGATAGGCTTGCACTCCTGATTATCATAATGGACAAGACTTATCATATTGAGCTGTTGCAAAGAAGAAACGCACCATATTCTTACATAGGTTACCTCTTTGAGCCCTTGCATATGAATGATTACTAGTACTATGCATATTTAACCACAAATTTTCTCACAAAGATAGTTTGCAAAACTCACCTCAACTTTATGTTGAGAGTGCATCACCGCCTCTCTATTACAATCTACTAATCTTTTCTAAGGAAGCAATTTATAGAGAAGTCTATAATTGTTTAATATCCTACCACCATATCTAAGAGAAGTCTAGAAATTTTTTGGAGTTGTTGTCACTGGACATAGTGACTTACAAATATGGTCATTGCTTATTGTGTCACAAGTAAGAGAGAAAATGAGTTAGTGGGCTAGTGTGAGAGTGTGTGAGTTAGTAATAAGAGATAACTAGTCAGAGATAAAGTGCAAGTGCTATGTATATTTGAGAGAGGTGCATAAGTGTAAAAGTTAGAGTACAAAGTGTAGTGGTGTCATGAGTGCTTCGTGTAGTGTAAAATAAAACTTCTATTTAATAGAATAAATATTTTGTAGCTCCATTAAAATCCAACAATTTGATATCAGAGCCTGGTTGGTCTAGGACCAACAGTAGTGATCCGAAGGTCAGGTACCGTGGATCGGGCACTCGTGCACAGTCAAGGACTGTGAAGTAAATTGGTTAGGTATCAAGCTTCCATGATAATAAGGACAAATTTATCAAGTCACAATGACAGATTTTCAAATAATGGGTACGATCAAAAGACTCAACGACCACAATTATAGGTCTTGGCAAACTATTATGAAGTCCTATTTAGAGGATAAGAATTGTAGGAGATCATTAGTAGAAGTGACACCACGACACCTCAAGATACTAAAACAGTGGCTTCTGCAGTTGAAGTACGAAAATGGAAGGCCAAAGCTGGTAAGGCACTATACGCTATTAAAATTTCTATTGAAAGTGATATTCTCAAATATATAAAAGATGCAAAAACACCAAATGAGGCATGAAATATTTTTGCACATTGTTATTTAAAAAAAAATGAAATGCGGCTTCAATACCTTGAGAATGAGTTAATAGCAACTAAGGGGCCATGTCAATTAATCAATATTTCTCAAAGATAAAGTCTCTCTGCAATGAAATTGCAGAGTTAGATACTGACTCTACAATTAGTGACTCTCAAAAGAGAAGAATTATTATTCATGGGTTGAGACCCAAATATCTTGGATTTATCATTGATGTTCAAGGATGGCCAAAACAACCATCATTAGAGGAGTTAAAAAATCTTTTAGCCAATCAAGAAAATTTGGCTAAACAGATGGTAGGGGTCTCACTAAAGAGTGAATACGAGGCACTTTTTAGCGGCAAAGGGAAATGCGATCTAAATGTTGGAGACACAAAAACTAAGACCCAGGATGAAAATAAATCCTCAAGAGGAGGTTCGAGAAGCCATAAACCAGGGGGAGATTCAAAAGGAGGAGCACAACAATGTCGAGACCAAGAAGATAAACAAGATAGAAGATTTTGCCGACATGATGTAGAATGTTACAATTGCGGTAAACAAGGTCATTATGCTCGAGACTGCTGGTACAAAAGAACGGAAGGGAATGTTGCATGGATGAGACAATTTGAGGTTCAAAGCGAAGAGGAATGGAACTTCAACATTCAAGCATCTTGTGCAATTGTAGAGCAAGTAAAGAAAGATTTAAATGAGTTTCTAGAGGCATGTGACAATGTGGTCGAGTGGGATATGCTAGAATCATTTGCTATGCTAGAGTATCTTGAAGAGTCATATGAAAGTGATGAAGAATGGAACATAACATAATCAAGTTTTTTTTTTTTTTTTGAAAGTGCTCCAATAGAAGAAAAAATTCAGGATCAGTTGAATTCAATTGTGGAAATTGAAAAGATAATTCTAAGCATGAAAGAAGAACGTGTTGAAGAAATTAACTACGAGAAAGAAAGTGACATACTACAAAGTACGGAAGAGCAATTAGAAGAGAAACAAGAAAGTCCTAAAATAATGGAAGAATTATCAAGGTCTTCTAGCGATGAAGAATTAAAAGATAAAGTTTTGACACAAAAGCAAGATGAAGCGGAAGTAAAGATAATGCAAGAAGAACAAGATGTAAATCTAAAAGAGAGACAATAATGAGATGTTACATGAAGAAATTGATGGGAGAAGTTTTAAAGATTTTAAGCATAAATTTTAGAGCAGCAAATGGAGAGATATGCACAATGATACGCTACAATTAAGGAGGAGCAAAAGGAATGATACACAGGATGGAGACAAAACTTACTATGATGAATATGGACGAGAAATTCCAAAATCAAAAAAGAAAAGTTTAGAGAGTTGGTACTAAGGGGGAGAGTTGAGAGTGCATCACCGTCTGTCTAGAACAATCTACTAATCTTTTCTAATTAAGCAACTTCTAGAGCAATCTATAATATTTAATATCCTACCGCCATATGTAAGAGAAGTCTAGAAATTTTTTGGAGTTGTTGTCACCGACATATTGGATTATAAATATGGTCATTGCTTATTGTGTCACAAGTAAGAGAGAAAATGAGTTAGTGGGCTAGTGTGAGAGTGCGTGCATGAGTTGGTAATAAGAGATAAGTAGTGTGAGATAGAGAGCAAGTGCAATATATATTTGAGACAGGTGCATAAGTGTAAAAGTGTAGTGGTGCCATGAGTGCTTGGAGTAGTGTAAAATAAAACTTCTATTTAATAGAATAAATATTTTGTATCTTCAATTTAGTTCTCACTCAGCTCCATTAAAATCCAACACTTTATACTCTAATAAAGGATAAATAGAAGTTCCATTGACTATAACAATCAGCATATGATATAAACAGCAAACATGTAAAGATAACAGGAGGTAGCTTCCATTTTAATGTGCATCAATAAAATCGTGACTGGCCAATTTGATGTTATGAATGGCAGTTCCAGAAGGAGGAAAGGCGGGGGGAGATCCTCTTAACATTAATTTAAGCATCCTGCCAAGAGCGTTGCCTTCTTTGGTGATGACTAAACTACAAACACTTGTCTAATCAGATTATCAAAAACTTGAAGCAATATCTAGAAAGCTCTTATTCAGGAAAATTATACTTTTTGAAGCCTTATTGTAGTATCTCCATTTTATGCTCATACCAATTATCATAGCTTGTACTATAATGCAGCAGATTCAAGTGTCTATAGCTGCCACACAAGATTATTAGTAACAGGGCTGCCTCTATTCCATTCCTCAATCTCTCGCAGGAACAGTCGTCGTGTTACATTTATATGTTGATATCCCATTTCTATGTCCATGCTTATTAAAATGATGACTAGAAGCACCAATAGGTTCTTTTCTCAATAAACATGCAAAAGAGCTAGTAAATGCAAATCAGAAAATGTTAACATTCATACTCAACAACTGAAGCAGTAAATGCAAATCAGAAAATGTTAAACATTCATACTCAACAATTGAAGCAGTTGCTTCGCAAAACATGGAGCAAAATAAAGGAAAAACTCATCTGAAGGCCCTTGGACTTTTGAGTTCATTTATAAAGCCTCTAACTATTAATTTTCAACACACTAAACACTTATCACATAGAGAAAATATTAATATATTCAATTTTCAAACATAAGCTACCAACTCTACACAATAATTTATGGAAAAAAAAATTCCCCTTTTCCATGGCAAAAAGATCTTTCATTTGATAAAAACCTGGAAAATCTTAAATAATACCTCAAATTTCTCCATAATTTTCCCAGAAAATCTCTTTTGCTCAAGGCTCTCCGTGAAACCCCATTTTCTTTCCAAATCACTTTATGTATTTCTATCATTCTATTCACCAACCAAAACCATGGTTTTTGTTCCCCAAGCAAGGTGTTAGCTCATAGCAATGGTTTGTCTCTCTAATAAGGTGATCGGTTCATATGTTGGAGCTTCTGCTGGATCATCTGTGGAGTTTCTGCTGTCAGCGTCACTAGAAGAGACTTGACCATCAAATGGGTTTTCTCCAAAATTTCATTCTCAATAAATCCTGTATTTAGTTTGTGCAGTTGTTTGACAGCAACCCATCAGATCCAAGACCACTTGCAAGTATCAGGTTTACAGAGATTTCATTATCACACACAAATAGAAATACTGATTCAGATGATCTGCATTAGGCAAGGTAGATGGTTTTGTTTGAGCATTCTTTTTACCTTCTTTGATTGTGATGAATATGTTTGGCTTATTTGGTTGTTAATTTTTGAAATTTTGCAGGGAGCATGGAGGAGGGGGATGAAGAGCATATTGGATGCAATTCCTTTTCATTTTTTAAATTTATTATTTAAATTGCTCATTATTTTTATTTCAAGTTTGAAGCATCAACTGCTTTTACAAGCACAGTTGCTATGTATGTTAGAATCTAGAGAACAAAAATACTTAATCTATAGAGAAATAATAGTTAGGGGCGTTGTTATCAGATTGAAGTTTATGGTCTGAGTAGACAAACTCAAAAACAAGAGCCTCCAGATGTGTTTTTCCCAAAATAATAGAAAGTGTAGCTGCACATAACTGACAAAATTATACCTGGTATATTGCTTCAACTATGATGTAGCGGCGCAATTGCTTAGCACGCTTATTCTCTGCTGTTATTTTCTCCAATGTATTCTGTAGAGATTCCATGTCATTATGCTTAAAATATATAATGGTGCTTCTAGAAAGATAAAGGCCATTTTGTATTCCCCAGTGGACTCCCTCATCCCTGGAAGAAAATTAGAAGTTCATAAAGAGACACAAATTTTTATGCTATTTGATCAACGTTAGAAACGAAATTACAAAAAATGGAGCCTAAAGTATACATATAACTACAACAAGAACAACTGCAAAGACTGAATAACTACATTTGAAGAACAAATAAACAAAATTTACACCATCAGAGATGAAAACCCAAAAACATCCCAAAGCGAGTGAGCTTCACTAAACATGATAGCATATTAGAAAATTTTTTCCATCATCTAATCGAGAGAAAGCACCAGTATCTATCAGATTTAAGCAGGGTTTATTAAATATCACTCTTGATAAGGACCTCTCAATACTTTCACTAATCATTTCCAATGAAATGAAACCAACCCCCAATATTTCAAGAGGAGAAACTTATAAAAACTAATTGGTGAAAATGAGCAGCAAAGATGAAATGTTTGCCTTAAATCAAAATTCTCAACTTTCTGAGCAAAAAATAAAGAAAGGATTAATTGTTGTTGACAGAGTCCGATAGTACAACCCCGTTGTCACGACATTTCTTGTACCCAACCTGATAATGGAACAATCAAGAATGAGATATACTCACACAACTATAATGTCTCCTTTCTTGCAAAAACATGGTATTGCACTAAACATGGTGGAGAGTCCATACGAATAGAGAATTGAATCAGAAGTCCCCAAAAACTTTGCTATTCTGGCCTCACAGTCAAGGTGGACATCTAATGAAAAGAAACTTATCAAAAGTCCATTGTTTTACACGCAAAACATCATAAATATTCAATATACTTCAAGCAAAGGTCAATTTCATGTTTGGTCTTACCAATGGTTCCATAGAATCCACGGGGACCACATGAACCAACACCATACTTTTCCAATGCAGAGGTGCAGGATTCCTGAGATAGAGCTTTGTAATGAATAATACATTTAAGAAAACATTATCCTTGAGGAGAGGAAAAAATTATCTGGGAATGAATTTCTCACAAGTAATTTCTCATGCCCTATTAATCCAAGATAATTAGCTGAAGCAAAGTTCAAAACTTCTTTGCCATTGATTATTGTATGTGGCCCAGCAGAACTGCATAAAATGATAACATATGAAGCATTGAGATTTAAAAGAACATTTCAACTATAATTAACAATTGTCTAACTCATAGAATCACATCAACACAATATTTGTCTCTGTCAAAACCACTTCAATATGGTGGGAGAAAGGGCATAACTAACTGGACAAACAGAAAGGACCTAACTTTGTCTTTCTTAGCTAAAAATAGATATGAAGGGTCTAGTTACTGAACCCATAACCTCCAATTGCAATTACCAGAAGGTGTAGAAATTGGGCTAAACCCATTTGGTAGAAAGAACCTAATCCACTAGCTGTCAAACTGGGTCTTCTCAGAAAAAGAAAAAGGGTAGATGAAAACTGTAATGGCAAGCACGTGAACAATTATGAGAATAATCAGTCAGAATAGAACTATACAGAAAGGAGAAATATGTTTACCTTTCCAATACAGGTGGCTCATATTGCATCTCTTCTGTAATAGGAGGAATAAGAGGTTCTGGAACCCATTCTTCACATAGGTCATCTATTTCCTACAGATAACAATCACATTTTTGGCAATTTTATGTTGGCATACCATGATAAACATTAGAATGGATCGTTAAAAAATTACAATGGTGCAAGAGATTAAATTACTTGCACTGAATTAAATCATATACTCAGAATATAATGCAACAGTATACCTTATAATTAATCTCAAGGATAATATGAATATACTAAGATCAGCATGCACTGATGGACAATGACAGCATAGAAGAATACCACACTAGCATTAGGCTGACACTTATACAAGCATGAAGCTGGATACAGATTCTAAGAAAATGACCACTTGTAGACAATGCAATCACTCACATTTAATTAAATATTTTAGAAGTGACAGAGAGAACACTCTACAGAAATGCATGAAAATTACAGAAACTTGAAATGAACATTATGTATCAACTTTATTTGACAGCTTGACAAACAAAACTCTTCCATTCAATTTGATGAGTAAGAACAAGAAACATCATACTGCTGGAAATCTATTCTGGCCACTTGCTAGATAGCTAAAATGATACAGTGTATTTGGAAAATGTATTTCTATTCAAACCCAAAATGAAACTAACTAGAAAAATAATTTATCTGCCACACAGACCTTCTTTGTTAATGGCCGTTTAGGGGGTTTGTAACTTTTCTGGGAAAGTAGGAAAAGAATGACCACTAGAAGAAGACCTTCAACGAAAAGATGTCCTTTAACAAAACCACAATAGAAAATAAAAAGTTAGTCCAATGCTTATCAAGAAACGGCTCAAGGGAGCACATCATAGTATGATAAGTCATAGAAGACTCGAAAGCAGTACCTACCTCCGATGTGAACTCCAAAAACAACAGCACGAGCGGATGGGGCATCCAAAGCCACTGTCACCCACTCTAAAGTACTATTTACAATGTGTGAAAGAAAGGCCGGCTCCATCGCTAGCTACTAAATCAGAATCCAGAGTCGACAGAGAATTCAGGCAACAAAGGATAGTCAATTTCAATATTAATAACAATGCAATTACCCTGTTGAAAGGCAAAAGCAAAATAAACCCTATTCACCTGGGGTAAGAAAGAATCTAAATAGGGCACATCCTCCAGGGAATGCTTGAATGATTTAATTCTGGTTTTCATTAACATATATGCATGAGAATAAAGAAAATCCTAGCTCCAATAGGAAAAAAAATTGTTGCAGTAAACCAAATCAAAAAATTCACTTGATCTACAAAACAAGAACGGATTTGCAATGGAACTTAATAAATTAGACCCTAAACCAGTAGATATAAGTAGGAAAAAAAATAAAATTGCTAATCAAAATATAGGAAAAAATATAGAAAATTAACTATACACATACAGCTCCAATGAAGAGGAATTTTGGAAAGAGCCGGAAAGGAAACAGCAGAGCACGATGGAATTGGAAGCCGAGAGGAAAACAGGTGCAAACTTTTTTTTCCTTTATTTTTTTTTCTTTTAATTTCGTTTTTTAATATGTGTGGAGAGGAAAGACACAGACTCGGAGGTTTATAGTGTTAGCTGACCTACAAAAAGGAAAAGTGATGACGGCAAAGATAATCTCTTGATAATCTGAATTACGGGAGAGAGAGAATTGATCTGATTATTAATGAATCAAATCTGTAAAACTTAAAATGAGAAGCAGGGTATGGGTAGTTTTTGCAATTCGTTTTTCTCTTCCTCCTCTTTCTAATTTGTTGGGTTATCTCTGATTCAGCTATGAAACTTTCCTCAGATTTACTCTTCCCTGCTGTAGATTAGTTGGGGTCAAATTTCAACTCTCAAAACATTGTCAACTTTGGTCGCCAAATCCAAATGGGCCTATCGAATCATCCGCGACTACGTCATTCAAGTCAACCCGACCCACTTATTAATTCTTTTTCTTTTTTAGCTCTCAGCCTCATCTTTTTAATTTAGCTTCTGCTTTTTTCTCAATCCCTAACAATAGAGGAAAAGGAAACAGAGAGGATATATGGATACGAGATGCAGATTCTCCTTATCGTCAACGTCATCATCGAACAAGTCTTGGGTTGGATCAAATTTGAATTTTTATGCTGAATTTTTATTTGGCTTCTTATCTCAGCATTTCGATCGATTAACTCCTTGGTCATGTGTTTGTCTCCCCGAATAACACCTCCTTCTTCTCTCCCAGTATTACTATTAGGATTTGAGGTAATGCTCTCTGTCAATTTTTGCTTATTCTAAACACAAGCACAATAAAGTTTGCAACTTTCTATGATCAGAGGAAAGACACTTGTTTTTCTTCTTATCCTCCAGTTTTAGAACAAGACGACACTCGCGTGCTTTATAGGATTATGCACAGTTTCGTGACCAAAAATTCCCAGGGCAGGGGTAAGTCCCAAGGTTGGGCTGCCTTTGACTTGAAACAGCGTGGGAAACAACCTCAAGTTGTTGGCAATGATCCTTTTCCTCCTTTGCCAACCAACAGCAGCACTTCTCTCTGTCCCTCTCAAAGCTTTCCCTTCAAAAAAAAATTTTCTGCAAGGTCTTTCTCATCTGTAGTCCACCCTCCTGCAGATTTCCCTCCCATAGTAGAGAATATCCATTGCAATAAAATGACACCTCAGGGAGGAAATGATGATTTGGCCTTGGACAAACTCCAAAGACTTAACGGCTGGGCTGACAAAAGTTTGATCGGGGATGTTATGGTCAGTGAGAATAATCATACTGATAAGGCCACAACTTTGTTGAAAGAGATAGTTTCTTCTGATGACTCTAAGGTGAATTGGGAAACTAAGCATATCTTTGATTGCCATGATGTTCAATGCAAGAAGGGGGAAGATGACAGGTCTTTGTTGGAAAAGACCTCTGACCTTGCTTCAGACATAGATGATCTAAGCTCTACTCTCGAGGATGCTCTCAGAGATACTCACGAAGAACTGAAGGATGTGCATACTACCAATGGACAGAGGCTCTTCGATGCTGCTACTGCAAATATGAAACTAATTCTCGGGCATTTGAAATCCTTACCTGTTGAGCCTGAATGGGAACAGAATGATGTGTACTTGAGCCATCGGAGAGATGCTCTAAAGATGATGAGGTCTATGTCTATGTTTATCATAACATGTCTCTGATGATTTGGATGATATATATGCACTAGAAATTGTTGAATGTTTTAATGAGCTAGCATGCTGATATCTCTAATTGCTGCAATATACCAATCATTTTTATAAATACTGATTCACAACACACATGCTCTATTTTTAGTCCAAGCAGCATAAATTGAAGTGAACTCAAGTTCATTCAGGCACTAATTTGCAGTGAATTTTCTATATGATTATTTACATTTCATTTTTGCGCTTTAGTGGAAGATGTGGTTTATGGCGTGAGCATTTGTACAATTTTATGGTTGAGATAGAGGTCATGGATTAGTTTTATGGGGCAACTCTTTTCAAAGTGCAGGAAATCCTTCTCAAACTCATAGTTTGCGATACTCTCCTGCACTGGGAAGGCTCTTCTTTGAAAGATATACCTTATTCAAAAGCACTTTATGCCTGTGGTTGGGCAGGAGTTGCTTTCATTATGATCATTTTTTGGAGTTCGGATTTTTTCTTCTGACTACTTTATGCAGCAGATGCAAGATCCAAGGCACCTCAATTTTCACAGAAAAACTACATCATAGGTGTGTGCCTAGATAAATTGGTGGCACAACATATGAGAAAAAGAAAAATTATTTATGCTTAGTAACTCTATGGAATAGTTGACAAGTTAACCAGTATGTAATGGGAAATTCTTTAATACAGAGAAATACTAACTTGTGAAATAGAAATTTGCATCTGTTGACTTTTTCTTTATCCCTAACCACTTTTAAGGCTCCATCTTTATGCACATATGGTTTAAAATTGCTTCTAATTTTGATTTCACTGTGATATTTTTGTTACTGATAACCAGATACAAGCAGCTAAAAAATATCCATATCGTGTATCCTACAGGCTGGCATCTCGGTGTTCCAGGGCAGCCACTAATGCGTTTATCAGAGGAGATCATTATTCTGCTCAGGAGCAGTCACTGAAGGCTCGCAAAGAATGGTTGGATGCTGAAAGATTGAATGCCAAGGCCGCCAAGGAAATTTTAAGTGTGAGAAATACTGAGGATAATCCATGGAAATTGGACTTACATGGTCTTCATGCTGCAGAGGCTGTGCAAGCCTTGCAAGAACATCTGAAAAAAATTGAGACCCAGCTTCCAATAGTGAAGAGAAAGAATGGTATTGTATATTCTTCAAATGTGCCCATTGGTTGCATAGAAATGGATAACACGAGTGTACACTGTGCAGGATTTAGGCAGAGAAGAACATCATTACAAGTCATAACAGGTATTTTGCTTCATCTATGTAAATAAACATATATATATTTGGAATATGGGATTGCAACATTTATTTGCTTCCTGTTCCCTTTAGGTGTTGGCAAACATAGCCGGGGGCAAGCTGCTCTCCCAGCAGCTGTGAGGAATTTTCTCATCGAAAACAGGTGAAATATACATTAATTCATTAGCAAATGTCACATGTTAAAATTTCTTTTGGGATGAAAGTAAATAAAACAAAATTGTACTACTTCTCTGATCAGTAACAAATTTTGGCAGCTATCATTTTGACGAGACAAGGCCAGGTGTAATTACTGTCAGCCCCAAATTCCATCACAGGTAAATGGCCAGTTAAACTAATATTCATAGAGACAGAATCACCTCCTTGCATTTATTTGAGGATTCTTTTCGCCAACATAGGCTCAACCCTTGCACATAGTTTGCTGGGAGGTCCTTCTTGTGTTATTCAATTTATTTATTTAATCAATTAATTTTTAATATAATTTTACTCAATGCGCCTTTACTGCTTTTCACTTTGTTGCACCCACAATTTTATGTTCTAATTGTATTGTCAGTCTGGAATTTTTGTCCTACACTAGTGGGTATTAAAATAACTCGTAGAAATTAGGTGTAGTGGGTGCTAAAACAGCCCTTTACATCAAACCCCTTTATGACAGTTAATGTTTTAAAATTGGGTCTATCAAGTAGAAAGTTCTTTTTTGTGAGAGAGTTAAAAAATAAATAAGCCACCTAGTTTCTATTAACTTAAGCTTGAGATGGATCCGTGACCCAGATGGATGTCAATTTAAAAATTCATTAGCCATTCAAAGACTTCTGTTTTCTTTCCCCTTTTTAACTTGTGTGAGAAAATCCTCAGAGAGAGAGAGAGAGAGAGTTATGTGTTACCGTGTGACTTGGAATCATTAGCCATTACAAAAACAAAGAAAAGCAGTGGAATAGCTATTGATTCCTGGTGATCAAAACGTTGTGTACTGAAGGTTCCATTAATATAATGATGATGAAGACAATTTTTGCTTTGATGGCTTCATGGAATTTAAAAACTGAAATATGGGAAAAGGGTGGTTGTCGAGCAATACATTCACGAGTCAGCTTGCGTTCCAGAGCTTTATGCATTTGCGTTTTGCATGGCAACACCAATTCCATCGTTCAAATCCTCCTCTACTGATTGTTAGTTAAAGCTATTGGGGAAAGTCGATGTACAATTCCTGCCGTTATTGTTGGTGTACTTGATGCCAAAAACTGTGGAAGGTTGGAGTGTTTGATTAAAAGCTGCTAGGAAGATTAAGGCAAAAGAAACAGCTGACGCTAAAATATGTAGCCGCATGAAAGGCGCATTAATAGAAAAATAAGCCAAACATCAAAATTAAACTCATTTACCTACTTACTCAGAGCTTTTAATATTAAATATTAAACAATCCTTAAAAACAAACAGAGAAAAAGATTTGAAGAGTATAAGATTGTAGAGAGTATATTAATTTTTAGAGTAGTGTTTATTAAATTCTCTTTAATTTCTCCTTATCACCTTTTTTATTACCTTCTTAGTGATATGTACATTATATAAATATTTTTTCATATGGGTTTCATATGAGACCTAGAGAATGTAATAAGAAGACCGGGACATCTTTCCTTTCTCCTCTAGCTGCTGGTGAGGGGCAATCGATCGATCCCTGGAACCACATTTGTTGATACGTATATGGATAGATAGATAGCGACTCTTCCTCTCGACGACCAGGGACGGAAAGAGAATCCGCTTAATTGGGGGAAAATGGGAAACCAAAATGCGAATCCCACAAAAGTACGAGCCTTTGAAAACCCACGTCTTCTACTCTCTGCATATCCCACATTCTTAGAAAAGCCATGTTTGTTTTTTCTTCATTTATTTAATGGCCAATACCAATAAAAATGGGGGTTGATTTCATCTAGTTACTCAACTTTGTATTACTAATTACAAAATAACTTCTATTTTTTCTATAAAAATCAATAAACTATTTTTTTCTTATAAAAATTACTTTCAGCGAATTTGGTTCAGTCAACAACTGAAAACTGTGATATGGCGTCGGAGTTTTGTCACATCATAAAATGTAAGCAAAAAATTTCACATTAAATGTTCATGTGGACAAAAAAATAATAAAAAAAAATAATCTTTCATTTATGCATTGAATCAATTTTAGTATTGAATTAATTTTATTCGCTGTTACGGAACTTATATAATAAAAATAAAAATAAAAAACATTTTAATAGGGAGAAAATGGGAAACCAAAATGCGAATCCCATAAAAGCATGAATCCCTCAAAACCCAAGTCTTCTACTCTGCAATTCCCACATTCTTGGAAAAACAATGTTTGTTTTTTCTTCATTTATTTAATGGCCTACACCAATAAAAGGGGATGATTTCATTGGTCACTCAACTTTATATTAGTAAACACAAAATAATTTATAGCTTTTTTATAAGAATTACTAAACTAATTTTTTCCCATAAAAATTATTTATAGCGAATTTGGTTCAGTTAACCATTGAAAATTGTGATTTGGCATTAGAGTTTAAAAAGTTTCACATTAGATGTCCACATGGATAAAAGACAAAAATTGTCTCTAATTCACACTTTGAATTAATTTTATTCACCTTCACTGAACTTATATCTTAATTACAATTCAGTCAAGAAAAAAAGTTTAATAATGAAAAAAATGTCATCCTACGTCACAAGACTTCGGTGCTAGATCATTGTCCACATCAGCAATCTGATTGTTGATTCCACATCAGCAATCTGATTGTTGATTCCACTGACCAAAAGTGATTTATGTGAAAAAAAATTAGTTTAGTAATTTTTATATAAAAAAATTTAAAAATTATTTTATACTAAAACGTCGGTAAAATCAACCCAAAAAATGACCACTAGACTTCTTCATATAGGAAAATTGCATGAAGAATGAAACCATCACCGTTTCTCAACTGATAAAGATTAGGTTCAGGATTCAAAAACATTTGGCCAAAACCAATGCAAAAATTTGGAACCAATCCTTGTGGACATAACAAATAGAAGAAAAAGAAGCGGCGTGTATTTGGTTGGATCTTCCTCAGTATCTTCTGCAGAAAAAATGATGGCAGTGATCATCAGCCAGAATGCAAAGGGTTGGCAATCAACCTTCTTTTGCAATTCCACCATTATCGAAGTCCCATTCTTTTATGAAACTTATGTAGATAGAAAATGAAGAATAGAAGAATCCAAACAGGGCATACAAGTTGAAGCCCCAGAAAATGTCAAGATTTTTCTGCAAGCATGGTTGGAGTTAATTTCAAGTTCTTCAAATTCAAACCCAACAAATCTAATACCAATAGCAGTACTTAAAAACAGCCAAAACAGTAGCACACTAGTGATTGGAAGACAGGGAAATAAGAAAAGCTTGAGTCTGAGAAAGTGGCATCAATTGGTAGAGTTCCATCACGAATATTGTCCCCCCGTCAGTTTGAAGATGGCAAGCATAGGAAAATCAGCTAGGCAAGATGAATGTGAGTAAAGTGCAAACCCATTTTCTGGCAATCTTTAGTATGATAAAGATGGAGTTTTGTAAGCGGCAGATATCGCTCCATGACCTTCATATTCCTACCTTAGGCTTTCATATTTGTTATGCTTCTTATCTGTTTAATATGATAGTAATTAATGTAATATGCAAGAAAAGAGTTAAACTGAAATCCAGGTTATTCTCATCGTTGAATCAAAGAGTATTCAAGAAAGCAAGTTGGTAGAAAACTAGATATGGCGTTGTCATCAACATCTTCGGCTTCTATATATGTAGTGCTTTTTGGTCAAACAAACTAAAAACTGAACTGTGTTTAATTAATTTAACTTTTAGCGGCCAACAACCCAAATGCTGAATTTGGTGTTCCGTTAAATAAAAATAAAATTCAACAATAAAATCAGTAATTTTTAGTTTTTCGTATCAAAAGTTGACTTTTATATATTTGATACGTAAAATATTTTTTATACTTATTCTTATTTTATATTTTTATTTAATTAATTATTTTTTCCATTTTATATGATATGCATTATGAACAAATTAGAAATTAGTATATGTACCACATTAATAATATAATAAAATTATCAATATTTATTTTATAAAATTATAATTAATTTTTAACCATTGAATTATCTAATACTTTAATACTAATTATAAATAGTTGATAAGTTATTCATTAATAGCTAAAAGTGGTCGTTATCTGCTAACAGTTGACCGCTACTACTAGTTTTTGATAATTAACTACCAACCAAATAGACTTGTATATGCTATATGTAATCATTTTATATGAATTTAATTATTTTATCATAAAATATCAAAATATTAAAAAGAAATTTATTCAAATGCAGAATATAAAAGCAAATAGTAAATTTGAATGTAAAAATTCTAAAATAATTCATAATAATTTTAAGAGAGAATTTTTTTTTTTTTAAATGATGTGTTAAATTTATATTAAATATACGACTTATATTTTCATTTCACGCATAGGCTGGGATGACAAACTTGTGTTTAAACAACAGATTTTCATCATTTAGTGACAACTTTTTGCCGCTAAAAGATTGTTTTTCATTTTAGATTACACGTGAAGTGAAAACCACAAGTTCATAAATTTTAAATAAGAAAATTAGTTGAGAATATATTAGTTAAATTCCAAAAAGTTCAGGATTTTTTGATGATTTTTTTTTTTGTCAGTAACGATTCTAGTACTTCAAAATTGTTACAAAATTGTTTTCTATTCTGTCAAAAAATGATACAAAATTAAAGAAAATTAACAGCAGTCAGATATGCCTAATCTTCTTCTCAGAAATGGTTTCCACGACGGGTTTAATGTCTACTCTTTCCCATAGTTTTCTTAGGCGGGGATAGGCCTACTAAGCTAGGGCAACCAAAGATATGTGTAAACCAAATTTGGAAACTAACTAATTTAGTATGGCATGCAATGTTTTAAAAAACTGACCGGAAATTTAATTAGATTGCAAATTGGATTACGATTGAATCGGTCCAACTGGATTCGACCGAATTTTTATATTTTTAAGATATTTTTTTATAAAAAATTTTATCATAAAATATCAATTTAGAAATATTAATTTCAAAGTATTCGTTATCTGTTACAAAACCCATCTGTTCAACATAACACAATAACATGTGAATTAAATAAAACTTTTAAAGTGTAAAATGATAGGTTATAATAATCAAATATAAAATCAATAACAAAAAAAAAATCAGTTTATGTATCTTGCGAGAAGTTGAAAAAGTAACAAAACAAATACAAATTAAAAGAAAATAGTATATAATATATACAGTAATTGAAAAATTAAGACTTTCATTAGTAGACTATCACCATTTCATAACCCTTCAATTATTTTGCCACCTCTCCAATATTATTATAGTTTTTTATCCCTCCAATTCTATTATTGATTTGATACAGTGAAGAAGATAAACATGTAGACGTTGGAGAATTTGTATTGCTAAATGCTAATTCTAACTCCTTGGAGGTAATGAGTTTATAAGTCTTGTATAAGTACGTTAGCCAGTTAATGGATGATGTCATCTGATTCAACTGTAAAGCAGAAAGGTAAGGGGGTGCTATAGCAAGTTTATATGGTTACAGAAATGACAGAGTTAGAATTTGTTTAATTTTTCTTGAAAGTTGAAATTATTTTCATTGGAGTGTTACTTTTTTGAATAATAAACGGCTTTGGCATCTCTTTCATGTAATATCCTCTATCTTATAACTAAACTTGGTAAATTAAGAAAGAGAATAATAATAAGATAAAGGTCATTCAATGAAAGAGCATATATTTTCCACTGCTATCATTGATTGGAGATATACATATGGACGAAAGGAACATATACCAAATGCCTAAAACCAATTAATAAACATGATTTTATTTACACATTTTGCCTCCCACCCATATTCCTTAATTAGTTGCCCAAATTATATATCAAATTCTAAATTTGGAAATTGACAACTGCTATGTGCCCTTGTTCAGTTGTCCTAACTTAAAATAGTCACTGCCCTAACCTGACTGAGGTTCAAAAACTAAATTCCCTTTTTTTTTAAAATGTTCAATTAGCCCTTTTTTTGTATATAATAATTTTGTTTTCCTAATTGGATCTGATCATAATTAGATTTTGATCCAATTTAACTATCATGATCTGATTATATTTTATAGGAAACTATTATAATTGAACTGGATCAAAATTCAATTACAAACTGGTCAAATCAAAATTACTCAAACGTGGAAGTTGATATAGAAATTTCCCATGTGAACACTTCTCTTGGAAAGAAAAAATTT
The DNA here is from genome assembly GCA_023653625.1 of Triadica sebifera. Taxonomy (NCBI): domain Eukaryota; kingdom Viridiplantae; phylum Streptophyta; class Magnoliopsida; order Malpighiales; family Euphorbiaceae; genus Triadica; species Triadica sebifera. The sequence goes on from CM042894.1 coordinate 22,345,099, forward strand.
TCGTTCTTCGATTAGTAGTGGTGTGTTTAAGCAAATTTGTCATTTTTTTTATTGATAACAAGGCGTAGGTCAATATGGTACGGAAAACAACTATATATCTTATGTTCTGTCAAAAGCAATATTTATCCATAGAATTTTGTTTTGACAATAATCTTAATTTTATTGTTTATATGTGAGAATTTCCAACATATGCTTTACAACTAACTATTCAAAAAAGAAAACTAAAAAATGTTTAGTGAAATACTGAAACTCAAATCAAAATCTCTATACATAAATTCTCACCAACTATAGTGTCATATCATCTTATTAGAATAAATCCAACTAAATGAGTGAATGTTATATGGTTATATTACTATTAGAAATTAAAACTTTTTCTTTTATTGAAAATACTTTAATTCATATTTTTTTTTCATATAAAACTTATTAAACCACTCATCACTTACTTATAAGCATGCATAAAAGGAAATTTATTGATCCAACGATCAACATCATATATAAAATCATATTTTGACTCAACCGAGCTGATATTTATAAAAATATATGACTATAATCAAAATTACATGTTTCTTGAAAATAATGACATACACAAATGTAAACAACTCATATCTCATATGTTAAGTACAAAAATAAAATATGACACAAATATCACCGACCCTTAACAAATCTGCTATGTAGTCTCTGAATTAGCTTTCTCTTCTAGTCAACTGTTACTATACTTCATCTATGAATTATAGTCATTTGGGTGCATTTAATATGAAAATAGTTATTAAACCAACTCTTAATTTTGTGTCTGATATGTTTTTATGTTCTTGTTCACGGGCATGAATATATGTGTCACGGTCGTAAATGTTATTTCAAGCCGTGGTCCAAGTGGTGACTCTGGCCGTGAAGCTCTCTAGAAGAATTGGAAGTGTTTGATCACGGGCGTGACTAATACTTTCACGGGTGTGAATATCCTTCCAAGCTATAGTCCAAGAGGTGATTCTAGCCGGAAAACTCTCTGAATGAATTTGACATGTTTGGTCATAGGCGTGACTGTCTTTCCGAGTGTGACTGTTTGATCATTCACGGTTGGTTTGATCCTTATTGATCATGAACTTTGAATGTTGGAGAGTTGACGCTAACCTATATTCACGAGCATGACACTTTGCTTTTCCTTTGATTTTAATCTTCAAAAGTTGTCTTTCAATCTTACTTTATGTTCTAATCAAACTATATCCTGTTTAACACACTTAGAACAAAAACATTGTTAAATACATTATTGTTGTTGTTTGTTATCATCAAAATGACGGAAATATCCCTCAAGGTTCAACAATCTTCCCCTTTTTGATGGTGATAAATAATCTAACAATATGTGCTTTTGAGAAGTCTCCCTCAAGAGGTGCTTAAGATAAAATAATAGAGTGTAAGATTTGAATGAAATATAGTAAAGGCATATGCAAACTAATAAGGTATATGCAAGGTATATCTTGAGTATATTTCATCAATTAACACATGTATAACCAAGTGTATTTAATGTATATGCAAGATATATGTTAAGTATATCGTATTCATTAAAATGAGTTCAAAACAAGTTCAAGTTTGCAAAGTATGTGTGAGGTTGATGTGATTTATATCTTATGCATATTATCAATTAAAATAAAGTTTACATATTTCATACCACACATTGCATATTGTTTAATCATATTCATGTATAGATCACATATATGCTAGGTTATCCCCCTTTTGTCATCAGCAAAAAGTTGAAATATCAATAAGATGATTGTATTAAAATTAAAGGGGAAGAATTACATTGAAATTAGAATGCCTAAAAAAAATAAAGATCAGTAACATAAAAAGTAAAGCTACTGCAAAAAAAACCAGGACTCTAGGTAGGCTTCAAGCCTGACAAATCATCCCTAAGGTGTGCTATCTCCTCCTCGAGGCTTTCCATACGAGACTCCATAAAGTCTTTGAGGTTTTCCAACCTCTCATCGATTGAAGGTTGCATCATCTCATCGATAGATTCACGGCTATGAATACCCAGTCAAGGGCGTGAATAATTGGGGTCACGGTTTGTTGAATGGGTGTTTTAGCCACGAAGAAGAAGAAGAAGAATCGAGTCACAGTCGTGACATTAAATAGTCACGAGCGTGAATCAATCTTTTCATAGGAGTGATAAATATTGTTACGAGCGTGAAACTCAGTTTTCACGACTTCTACCCGTGAAGCAAGGCATGAAACAAAGCATGAACGGTTCTAGAATTATTTATTATCTTTGGTCATGGTCATGAAGATATGTCACGAGAGTGAGGAAAGCTTGTCACGGGTGTGACAAATAGAGTAACAGACATGAAACTCAGTTTTCACAACTTCTACCCATGAAGCACATCGAGAAGCAAAATGTGAAAGCTACTGGAAATTTTTGCCATTAAGTTCACAGTCGTGAATATATGTCATGGGCGTGAACCATTTTAAATTTTTAAAAAATAAAACTACGTCTAAAACAAGATTAGAAGGTTTCTAAAAAAAGTTTATATCCCTTAAAACATTTATTTATATCATTTTAAACACTTCATACCATAAAATCAATCAAGTAAAATGCATCATATGGAGGAATTAATATTCAAGGTTCACACAACATACAATTAGCATACAAAATTAAGACAAAGTTGATCCATCAAGCATAGCAAACTCTCTTCTTATAAAACAAAAACTTTCTTTATTAAGAGGTTTGATAAAGATATCTGTCAATTGATTATTTGTATAAATAAATTTTAATACAACATCTCCATATTGAACATGATCCCTAAAAAAATGATGTATAATGTTAATATGCATACTTCTAGAGTGTTCAATGGGATTTTTAATTAGGTTTATGGCACTAGTATTGTCATATTTGATGGGTATACAATCCAAACTATGACCATAATCCTTAAGTTATTGTCTCATCCATATGATTTGAGTGCAACAACACCCTGCTACCACATAATCCACTTCAGCCGTAGATAAGGCAATTGAAAATTGTTTCTTGCTAAACCAAAAAACTAGGCATTCACCAATAAAGTGAAAAGTGCCTAAAGTACTCTTTCTATCCAAAAGACTATCAGCAAAATCTGCATTTGAATATCATATGATATGGAAAGATGAATTTCTAGGATACCATAATCCTAGATGCAATGTGTCATGTAAGTATTTTAAAATCCTTTTTACATCATTCAAATGTGATTATTTAGGACAATATTGAAATCTAGCATATAAGCATACACTATACATTATATCAGGTCTAGAGGCAGTAAGGTATAAAAGTGATCTGATCATACTTCTATAGAGTTTTCCATTTATGCTCTTCCTTTTCTCATCTTTGTCCAACTTTGTTGATGTGCTCATAGGAGTTTTAGCAATTTTACATCATTCCATTCCAAATTTATTGATTAACTCTTTGGTGTACTTGGATTGGTTGATGAATATACCCTCATTGCTTTGCTTGATTTGTAGACCAATGAGGAACTTAAGTTCACCCATCATGCTCAGTTCAAATTTCCTAGTCATACACTTAGCAAATTCTTGGCAAAACAATTCATTAGTAGACCCAAATATGATATCATCAACATAAATTTGAACAATTAAAATGTCATGTTTATTCTTTTTAATAAACAAGGTTGTATCAACATGTCCTTTTGAAAAATTATTTTCTAAAAGAAAAGAACTTAGTATTTCATACCAAGCTCTTGGAGCTTATTTTAATTCATACAAGGCTTTTGAAAGTTTAAAAACATGATTAGGCATATTATGGCTTTCAAAATCCGGAGGTTGTTCTATATAAACTTCCTCTTCTATAAGACCATTTAAGAAAGCACTTTTGACATCCATTTGAAAAAGTTTAAAATTCATATGTGTATTTTTATGGCTTCTAATCTAGCTACCGGAGCATAAGTTTCATCATAATCTATACCTTCTTCTTGATTATAACCCTTTGTAGCTAACCTAACCTTTTCCTAGTTATTGAGCCTTGTTCATCTAACTTATTTCTAAACACCCATTTACTACTAATGATTTGATGGTCTTTGGGTTTAGGAGCTAAGTTCCATACTTTACTTCTTTTGAATTGGTTGAGTTCCTCTTGCATAGCAATCACCCAACTTTCATCATTAAGAGACTCATCAATATTCTTAGGCTCAATTTGAGAGACAAAAGCAAGGTTAGAATCTATGAGTTAGAGATGAGATCTAGTACTTACACCCCTAGTAGGATCACCAATGATTTGTTCCTTGGGATGATTCTTTATCATTTTCCATCCCTTTGGAAGCTTTTGGTTGTCTCACTCTTGAGCTTGAGGTAGAGAGACATCTTGTTGTTGTTTCTTTTAATCTTCATCATGTTCTCATGATCAAGATCAAGCTTCTCCATTATGCCTACAATGTCATCAAAAACACTACATTTCACAAAACTCTTCATTCAAAAGAAGGAATGTGAGTCACTTTTCTTTCTAAAAAATGGTTCTCTTAAGGAAATCATAATGTATTCAAGTGAATACATTTTCTATTAATACAACAAGGATTGGTTATGTGTTTTCTTATCTTCATATGGTTTAGTAAGGGTGGACCAATTAAGTTTTCTTGCTCTATAACAACATCAATCCAACTTTGCATCTATTTTTCCATATGATACCAGGTTTTGGTTCATCAAATGGATTGGAGTCTTTTCAACCAACTTTTTCCAATGTTCATCAACCCTTTAATGGAACAACTTTGTGGACAAACTTTCTATAACCTGTAAATCATGCAAATGTCAATACCCATACTCAGTCAACTATGGTTTCAAGTGTAAAGGTCAATCCCACTTAGGTATCTGCCAACCCTTAGCCAAATCTAAACTTAACCATGAGTGTACCCTTGCATCACACATCATTTTCATATGAACCTCGACATCAACCTTTTCAATAAAGCCCCTTTCCACCTCACAAATACATATGTTGTAGGCTATGCAAAATTTCCCTTCTCAAACAACATATACACCAACCACCACTCAACTACCCTATGTTCCACAAACCTTTATGGGTTCAATGCAAGTTATGTTCTTATAACCATACTAATAACCTCATCCCTATTGGCCCAACATTATGGTCATAATTTCTTGATGCAAAGTTCACTTGGCTACCCTCCAACCCACAATTTTACCTAAAACTTTTAGGATTGATACAACTAGAAAATAACCCACACATAACTCCTCACATTTAATATCCACAAGGCCAATGAGGATTAGGATGGGCAAAAGATGTCATTAGGATAATCAATGAAACCATTTTCAAAGGGAAACATGTAGTAGTTTGATCGATCAACCAATAGGGAACCTTTAGTCATAACCCAACAAGATGCTAGTTGGCTTGAGAAAGGAGTTCAGCCTAAAGAACTAAAAAAAAAAGCAATAACAATGAAAGAATAAATGGACAACTAGATCATGATGGATCAAAACAATTAGCTAAATAAGAGAAGGCTAGTTACGAAACAAGTAGAATGAAAACAGGTTTCACAAAAAACTCAAAAAGCTAGAATCCAAAATAAAGAAGGCCTAAATTGAAGAAATAGCTCGAGCCAAATCTGAACTGGGAAAAAATCATGAACTATAACTAGGAGTAGTAAAAGAATAGCCTAGCTCAATATAAAAAGTTAGTTGTAAAAGCTAGAATTTGATGTGGAGGAATGGATCTATTCTATTAGTTGAAGATAGAAGGAATGATGTGGATTGGATGTAATTTTCATTTCATTTCTTTGTAATCTTCAATTCATTTCTCAACATTTAGATTACATGCCTATAAATTCTAAGTATTGTAACAATATTATTTATGGATTGAATGAATAAAAACTAATCTTTTCCTTCTCAAATTTCCTCTCTCATTCACTCTCATTATTCTTCTTCTTCTCCTATTTTGTTCTTATTTCTTCTTCCTCGTCTTCTAGTTAATTTACTTCTCTACTTCTCTTACTCTTTTCTATCTCAATTCTTCTTTCTTAAAAACAAAATGACTTGAGGTCATTGCATCTTTCATAAGGGAAATACTCATAAAACTGTTACCATAGAAATTAAAAAAGCCATATTTTTTATTTTTATGATGGAACCTCAAATTCATAAATTTTCTTTTATGATTATAAAAGGACTATATCATTACAAAACTCATATAATTTGTTTTTGTGAAAGGTTTTCCTAACTACATTAATGAAAATGACTTAGATTGATGCCATTCTTGGTGGACTCTTTTGCTACTTTAGAATAATTATTCCTATTCTGGTTTGCCTCTTCCACCTCAACTAAAAAGATGGAGACAAATTTATTGAAGGAGGTGTAAAACAAATATGAATATTTAAGGGATTTCATTGACTGATTCAATGTTTCAACCATTCAAATTGAGGATCTTACTCCTAATCTAGTATTATAAGTTATGACAAGGAATATTATATGCAAACACTTCTACAAATCATTGAGGGTGGACAAGTTGGTGTCATAATTAGAGTTGATGAAATAAGCACGAATGTTAGTTGAATTGGATGATGATGAAAGAGAATGATGAAAGGTGCAACTAGCGAATGATAAAGCATCAAATAGATACTCAAAGTGTGCACCTATTAAACATGATGAGTAAAAGTTAAATGAGGGGCATAAGTTCCATAGTGAAAGGATATAAAGCTATGTGTTCACACTCCTGAAGTATGGTCTAGAGACCATGGAGAGGACGGGAATACAAGGCATGGCCAATGAAGGATAATGTGTATGCTATAGAAACACAACAAAGAAAACTAAATAATGTGTGAAAGAGAACTAATGAGAGGTCCTTTACACTGCTAATCTCTAATAGAACAAATATATTGGTGTGGATGCTAAAGAAGTAGAAGCTTTCAACTGGCCACATTTTATGGATGATTATAAAAGCCAAATTTAGGGATCATTTAAGGTATTACAAATTTCATAATAGCACAAGCCATGAAATGGAGGAATGTTTCAAAATAAGGAATGATATCCAATAGCTTATAGATTATGGTCGACTATCCCAATTATCCAAAATAAAGACGACAGTGAACCATGCAAAAATAAAAAAAAATGTTCTAAAGAAGACCTAAGAGGTCACACAGAAAGGCCTCATCAAGTGTCATTCATGTGATTGCAAAAGGATCCATTGATGCACAAATTTTTTCCAAGAGGCACAAATCCACCTATAAGATATTCTCTATGTCAACTAGTAAAAAGGTACCTATGAGAAGCCTATTACATTTGCTTTTTATGATAGTAAACATGTAAAGTTCCCTCATATTAACATCATTATAATTGAGGCTATCATGCAATATTATTCATTGCACAAGATCCTAGTGGAATCTAGGAGTGTGATGAATTTGCAAATTTTGTAGGTTTTTTAAGCTCTTTGCATGTCCCTAAATATCCCGAAGGAAGTATCCACACCCTAAGTAGGCCTCTCTGGTAGCCTTTTGAAAGTGGAAAGTTCAGTGTCCTTATAGGTGGAGCTTGGAGATGATGACATAGTGGCCTAGACTAAGATGTCTTTCTTAGTGGTGGACATGCCTTTTGCATACAATGCCATTTTTAAGCAACTTATATTGGTGGAAGTTAGAGCTTGCATTTCACCTAGGTGCTTAGTAATGAAGGTTCTGACAGAAAATGGCATAGCCATAATTTTAGAAAGTTAAAAGATATATAAGGAGACCTACATGTCTTTTCTTAAAAATACTAATTTGATGTTGTAGGGGGATACATACCATTGTTCTAGAAGTGAAAGGGGTACATGCTGAACCAGTTGAAGAAATGGTTAAGTATGAGTTGCATGAAGGGAAAAAGGTGCAAGTAGGAAGTCTAATGGTGGAGGAGGTTTAGGTAGAGATTTTATTTTAGACAAGAATGAGATGAAGCTTAATATAGAAAAATGAGCATTTGGGGTCCAAGCAAGGAAATTTTTGGGATTCATGATATCAAGAAGATGAATTGAAGCTAAACCTAAAAAGATTACAACCATACTTAAAGACCATCAATGAGGTGAAAAGGTTGAATGGTAGGATCACAACATTAGGAGGGTTCATTTCTTATTTGGCTAAATGATGCTTGCATTTCTTTAAGCCATGAATGAACCTTAAGGATTTTTCTTGGGATGAAGAATGTCAATAGGCCTTTGAAGACTTGAGGACTTTTTTAGCTTCATCGACTTTACTCAACAGACCTTTACCATCGAAGGTTTTATTCTTATATCTTTTAGCATGTGTCGTGGTAGCAAAAGCTATGCTCATTCGATAAAGGTCTAAGCAATATCCATTATACTATTGTAGTTGAACACTTAAAAAAGCAGAGTGGAAGTATCCTACCTTAGAGAAACTAGAATTTGACTTGATCACAACAACTATCAAATTATGTCATTACTTTCAAGCACACATTTTAATGGTGCAGACAAGTCAACATGAGTCTACTTGATTTGGCTAAATCAATCAACCACAAATATGGCATTTGTCTAAATTTTGATGTGTCTAACAATGTTATAGAATATGCAGTAGTTCTGTGCTTGCATTAGCTTTATAAATTAATACGCCACACCTTATTGCCCATTATGGCTCGTAATTGGTCGTTAAACAGTTAACATGAGATTTTGGTATCAAATGACCTAAAATGATCAAATATATTGCTAAAGTGTTCAACATTTTGAGTTGCTCAATTTTAAAGGAGCTACTTAAGAGGTTCGCCAAATTTTTAGATCAAAAAATGAGGTAGCAGACACTTTAGTTGAGCAACAGCTTCAAGAAAAAAAAAGTTAAAGTGTGATTTTAAAGTAACAGAGGTTTGAAAATGCCTAGGCTACCAACAAAAAAAATGGATATTGCTTAGTTTGTGATAAAATAAAATAAAAATATTTATCAAATTATGGTAAAATTTAAGATAATTTTTTGTTGAAGATAGATTTTGAACTAATTTTACGTTTGGGGTAATTTTCCTAAGCTGTAAAGGAGGAGAAGTGCGCCAATTAGGCTAGTGCACATAAATTGTATGCCAGTCCAATTGGCACACAGAGATAGAAGATTCTTATGTCGTGTTATATAAATGGCTCTACTCATAACAGCAACGCAACTTATAAGGGAGATGTATATAAATGAAATTAAATTTTAAGTTATTTTTTCATTTTTTTCATATTTTTTTAAATTTAATTTTTTTGCTAAATAAAAATTAAATTTAAACAACTTATTAATTTCATTTATATATATATATATATATATATATATGCACACACTTACATATTCATTGATCATTACTATTATTTTAATTAATAAATAAATATTAATTAAATTTATTGTTTTGTTAAACATTTGGATTGTACTCGTTCAAGATTCTTGGAAGATTCTACACCAAAGTCAAGAATAAAAAAAAATTGTAATTCCATTTAATTTACATGTATTGCTTATTATTAATATTAACCATCATGATTATTTACGTGCATTATATTAAGATATTAGTAAAGTTAATTGTAATCAAGTTAAATATTTTTTTATTAATTTTTATAATTTAATATATTAATTATAATTTGCATGATTTAAATATAAAACTCATTCCTTTAAGACTTACTCATCTTCTTGCATGCATCTCTCTTTCCATGATAACTCATTAATTAATATTTTTTAATGTTTTGATTTTTCTTTTATATTTTTATATATATTAGATTTAGCAAAGACTAAGAATACAAAATAGAAACTCGACATCTATAATATTTAAAATAAAACTCGCTATACAAGTATTATAATTCTATTAATATTTTCCGTATATGTCTTGTTATACATGTAAAAATATTAATTATTATCATTGTTCTCTTGCTTTCTCTTGAATTACAACGATTTAATTTTATTTTAAGAAATCAAATTTTAAATATTATTTATTTAACATAATTATGAATTATAAAAATAAGATTGAACATATTTTTATAATTATCAATTCGAACGGAATAGCCAAAGTTATTCATCACATAATAATTTTTATAATATTAAAGATGTTATGATATGTTTTCATTTAATATTTATATTAATATATTATCACTAATAAATCCAAACTAAATTTTCATTAGAAAGGAGAGTGCTTGAGTACTAATCAAGGGATGACTTGATTGTTATTTTCATTTGAGATTTTTCACATAAAAAAAATACTCTATTTATTAGAAATGTATACAAATATAAAAATACATAGAAAAAACAATCAAGTTCCACCATGTCTATCATATCCGCTAATTTAGGTCGTTAGTCGCGCGAGTTGTTAAATTGACTCGATGGTTCGACCAAAGTCTAAATTTGGATTTTTAGCTAAAAAATAATAGAAAATAATTATGAAAAATATATAATGAAGTGTTTAAAGTAATTAAAGATATTATTTTACGGTGAACGACCTAAATGCAAAATTTAAAAAGTTTTAGAGTCAATTTGCAATTTACTGAAAATTGGAGGATTAATTAGGATAACTATCATTTAAATGCATGAATTGGACATTAAATGCATGAGTGGGCTGGCCACACCAAGTGGCAAACATTAAGAAGCTAATTGAGATAATTATATAGATATTTAGTAAGGAAATGAGACCCCTCATTAATGATTTTGGCATTTTCTTCTCATTTCCTTTTTCTTTTTCCTTCCTTATCTCTTTTCATTTAGAATTTCATGCCTTCCTAAACCAGCCCCACGTTTTCACAAGTTCTTCCATAGCCAAACATTGTTCTAAAAAGAGAAAGTGAGAAGGAAAGTGTGAAAAGGAGAGAGAAAGATATGGGAAATTCCATTTTCATGCTCAATGAAGCTTAAGAGAGTAAAAAGATAGAGAGAGAGAGAGAGAGAAAATAGGGTTTATGAAATTTTAATGATATCTTTTATGTATTTTAGGAACTCAAATTGACAAGGATCTACCCCAAAGGAGCAAAGGAAAAGAGAAGGAAAAGTAAAATAAGAGGTTTGTGCATAACCTAAAGCAATAGCCTATGTCTTATTTTTTTTAAGTTGCATAATTTGAGCATTTGACATGTTAATGATTCTGAATTAATAGTATTTTATGATCAAAATCTTGGAGATGCATGTTTTCTAGACTTAGGATTAATTTTGATAAAAAATTGAAGATGGTAAATATGTGTGTTGTTTGCTGGAATTGATAAGCAGTGAGTACATAAATTGTTATAACTTAAGTTATTGAATTTGGATTTAATGTTCTTTGTTGGGTTTGAAAGTTAAGACATAGGGATTAAACTTTTATTTAGACCATAAAATCTAGATATGTCTATTATTTTCCAGAAAAATATATAAATTTTGGTCCTAGAATCTGTCCAGGAAATTTGGGGCAAAATTGTTAGTGACCAGTCAGTGTTAATTTGACCATATCTTTTGACCCAGAACTCCAAATTAAGTGATTCAAGTTGCATATTAAAGTTAAGATTCACAACTAAAATTATTAAAAATATCTTATAATTTAATTCGAATGTTAACAGGACCAAATTAAGGTCCAAAATAGAGTATGGAATCTACCAGTGACAGGGCAACATATGAGTTGAGGAATATAATGAGTAAAATGATATGAACCTTGTTATATTATGCAAATACTATTTTTATTGAGTAATTGTGTGATTAATTGAACCTTTACATGTATGAAAAGTGTGAATTTAATAACTATGAATTTTAATGATATTAACTAAGCCCTAGAACACCTAACTTAAAACTAGACTTAGGATAGTTTAGCATGCCAAGCAAGGGGAGAGTATGATGAAAACCATTAATGGTATGATTACTGAAGCCGGTAATGGTACAATTATTGAAGTCGATAATGGTACTATTATTGAAGCCGATAATGACACTATTATTGAAGATAGTAATAACGCTTATATGCGCATCTCATATTGCCCGAGTGACACTCCTAAGCACCTGGATGACAACTTTGTTATCTTAGTCATCATAGGTGTTGTGGGCTATAAAGAAGGAATGGAAAAAAAAAGGAACCATGAATTGTGATATGGATAATAATGATGATTTGATAAAGTAAAACAAATATAAGATATAATAATACAATTTGATGTTATGTATGCTAGAATACTATGAAATATATGTTTGCATGAAAAGATGATTAGGTGTTGTGGGCATAAAGAAGTTATGGAAAATAAATGGAATTATAACTTGTGATATGATTCATTATGATGGATTATATAATAATGTGTTAATTAAGTAAAACAGGTATGAGATAAAAGAATATAATTTGATGTTTATGCATAGCTAAAATATTATGAGATGCATATTTGCATGAAAAGATGATTGGACATAAATTGATATATGATAATGCATATTGCATGAAATAGTTTATTATCTTATTTATATGTACCATTAAACTTAGAACTTAGCATGAGAGTTTCTCTCATGTAGATTTAGTGAAGAATAAGTAGATGATAGTAGATCAAGGTAGCGGTGACTTGATCTAGTAGAGCAGCTTGTATCAAATACTGTGGGTCACACAACTGTTGTATTTATAGTTTGAGTTTTATTTATAGTACTTGTAAGATAAGTGCACGTTTTATAAATAATTCTTTATTATATAAAATGTATTGTTTCTTTATTATGATTTCTTTTACACTACAAGTAAAATAAATAGTAAATAATAAATAGCAAATAAAGAAAAAAATATACGAGTGATTTTCATTTATACAGAATTTAAAAATAATATTTCAACCGATGAAGTCAGTATAGCACTCCCTTATCCGGGCACAAGAAGCTAGCGTGAGGGCATGTTACAATGTCGATTTCTTCAAATTTGTTATATGAATCATTTCTGTCATCTAACATCAATTATTTGAGAACTCATATCCATCAAACTAGAATCTCATGTATGACCACCATCACCACTATCATCATCATCATCATCATCACCACCACTAAGACCAGCACTATCATAACCTGAAAAGTAAAGTTCTTGTGTAGGAACAAAGCTTGAATATGAAGGGCAAAAGATGGATGAACTCACAAAATCTAGTAGCGTATGAGAATATATAAACTCAAAATGTTGCATAGAAAGAGGCCTAAGTGTCGCATTTGTACGCATCCATGGATTATGTATAAAGGAAACTCATTGGATAAATGAACTAGAAGAGTAGAAGCCATGAGATGAGGATATGTGTAAATGACATATACGATCCCTATGACCTAGAGTAACGATTTTTGCATTTTCATTCACAAAAGTAGCACCACCTTGAGTCTAAATTATCTCGCTATCCAAATGAATAATCATAAACGATTTTGAAAACATTGTATTGTTTTCATTGTTCAAAAAGTTAAATTTCACCATATATTATGTTAGGTATGTCAATTTCAAAACCATATGAATTCAACTAACACACTAAATTAAATAGGCATGCATGATATATTAAACAACTTAATTGATATTATTATTATTATTATTATTATTATTATTATTATTATTATTATTATTATTATTATTATTATTATTATTATTATTATTATTATTATTATTATTTCATTTTATTTAATTAATTTAATAATAAAATTTAAAATAATTACTACTACTTCTGCATACTATTTATATATTTTTATTACTACCACCTACTAATCATTATTAATTAATTTTATTTTAATATTTATCTAAATCTTATGAAATCGCCAATATTAGTTATTTTATTTTATAACACATATTGTAACACCCCCTTACCCAAACAACATGTGTCCGAATAAAGGAGCACTACACTGATTTTTCAAAGCACTATTTTAATAAATGCTAGAAAGTGATACAAATTTTTTTTTATAAAAAAAACTCAAAGCTCATAGATATACAAAAAAATTGTACATTTTATTTACGTAAGATAGTAATTATAAATATCAAGTTAATTGTTAACAAATTATGAAAGTCAATTTACAAATTTGAAAGTATATAATATGAAAAGCAAAATATAAAAGTTCAAATATTGTGACCCGCTATTTCAAGATCGACTGCTCTAATTGCCCAGGATCACCATTTGGTTTATCTATAACCTTCAGCTACTTTTCTATATCTGTGCAGAAAAAAAACTCTCATGCTAAGCTCTAAACTTAGTGGTGTATATAAATAAAGCAATATATTATGTTATGCAGCAAGCATTAACATATGCCATTTTATGCATTAATATCTTTTCATGTTATTCTTCTCCTCATGTCCCTATTTCATACGATTATGAGCATCATACATACATGTACAATGTTATTTTCATTTATCTTTATTTATAAGTTACTCTTTTCATCTCTTTAATATTTTATATTAATTTCGTATTATTTTACAATATCTTTCAACTTAACTTCATTAATTCACCCGCATCACTCTAAATTGGACTAACTGGATACGGGTTATGGATCAAAAGTACTCCCAGAGCTATAGCCACCCTGTCCACTATCTGGCTCATCCGAGCTTTTCAAATCAATGGCGCTCTCAGACCTAAAGTCACATTGATTAAGTAATATATCATCATATATGAATTACTAGATCAAGAGTGCTCCCAGAGCTAAAGCCACATTAATTAAGAAATATCTCATAGAGTACGGTACTGATCACCCCCATAATGACATGTCATCTATCCTATTTCTAGTACAGAGTTAGAGTAATGGGCATATCCATATTTCCACATTATTCATACATCTTTACTTAATTACCTTTACAAACATATCAACATTCTTATTTTACTGGATAAATAATATTTTTTCATTTACTTACCTAAATACTTCATTAGTTAACAATATTCATAATTACCAAAAATATAGCATTCATGGCCGTGATTACTCGTTCACGCCCGTGAATTAGTTCATGTTCGTGATTCAAATCCGTGAACACTTGTGAAATGAATAGTGCCATTACCACACAGAAGTCACAACCATGATACAATTTAGTCATGCCCGTGAACTAGCAAGTTCACGTCCATGATCCAAAGTCACGCCTATGACTATTTGTGGGAAACCTGCATATTTACTTTCTTTATTCATTTCTAGTTGCACCAAGTCATACCAAATACAAACTCATGCATTTCTAAAGTCCTTTACTCAACATATCATGTTCTAATACATATAAATGCCTTTATCATAACTCAATTCTCTAACATACATTACTTAACTCAACATATCACAAAATCTCATTCTTTATATCTAAACCTATGGTTTCATGCCATAGTCATCATTAGTGCAATTCAATCATTAATTATCATGTTAAACATGCATTATTTCAAACAAAGATAGGCTATTTCCTTAAATTATGCACAAACCTTTATTTTCCTCCTTCACTTTTCTAGGTAGCTTTCTCTTTGCCATTACTCCCTTAAGCTTGTTTGTTGTTACTTGGAACTCCTACCACATCATAAAATCATCATTAAAACCTTATTTTCTCAAAACTCTTTTGAGACCCAAAAATCTCTCTCATGAAACCCTAAACTATCTCTCTACATAATCAAGCTCTAAATGAGCTCAAAAACCCCAACTTCCTTAAGAAAAAATGAAAGAGAAGAAGAAAAACTTTTTAGCTTTACACTTTTTTTCACTTGATCACAACCTTGGAGATTCTTTCTCTCCACTAAACTTGTTTGTTCTTCCTCCTTCTTGCTCTTCCAAGCTTCTTTAAGACTTATAAATCATGAAAAACACTTTTTCCTGTTCTTTTTCCTCTTTTCTCTTTTTTTTCTCTCATTAGAACTTAAGGTTGGTTATGTAGGATGGTAAGAGTTGCTAGTGTGACTAGTTGGGTAGCAAATAAATAAGATAAGAAATAAGGAGAAGAAAAAAAAAAGAAGAAAAAAGAAAAGTGATACAAAAGTCCTAATGTGGGACCCACTAATTTTTGACCATTTCTTTGATACTTAGCTTAATTATCATATTAATCTTATTCCATCATGCTATGGCTGGCCAACCATATTTGATGTCCAATTTTAATATGTTAAATAAAAAATTTCTCATTAAATCCTCAAAATTTTGGTAAATTGCAAATTGACCCCAAAACTTATTAATTTTGCAATTTGTCCTTTACTGTAAATCAACTTCTTTAAGATTTATAAACACTTTATTCGGCATAAACCATAATTATTAATCATTACTTGATTAATCCATGTAAAAATCCGAATTTAAACTCTGATAAGTCAAACGCGTCAACTTTGCGACATGTGCGACTTGGTGCTAAGTTAGCAGATATGACATTCTTTCGCCCTTAAAATAAATTGTCCCCAAAATTTACCTGTTCATTCTGAGTTGAACAACTAGGGATACTGCTTCTTCATCACTTCTTCACTTTCCCATGTAGCTTCTTCCACTACATGGTTCCGCCATAAGACTTTAATTAGAGGAACACTCTTATTCCTGAGAACTTTCTCTTCATATGCTATTATAGCCACTGGTTCCTCTTTATAAAACATGTCTGTCTGCACCTCTATCTCTTCAATCGGTATAATATGGGTTGGGTCCGAGTGATATCTCCTCAACATCGATACATGGAACATGTTATGAATTCTTTCTTGCTCTAGAGGAATAGCTAATCGGTATGTCACTAGTCCTAAACCTTAGACTCAACTTCCCTTTTTTGCCAAATCTTAATACCTTCTTCCAAGGTGAAACTTTAAGAAAAATTTTATCACCTACAACATATTCTATGTCTCGCCTTTTTAGGTTAGCATATGACTTTTATTGATATTGTGCCACTTTTAATCTTTCTTTGATCACTCTAACTTTCTTTTCGGTCTATTGAACTATCTCTGGTCCTCATTTAACTCGGTCCAACAAACTAGAGTCCTGCATTTTCTTCCTTACAAAGCCTCATAAAGAGTCATGACAATACTTGTCTGATGACTATTATTGTAGCCAAACTCCATAAGAGATAAATATCGATCCCAACTTCTCTCAAAATCGAGCACACAACTTCTCATCATGTCTTCTAATAACTGAATAACTCACTCTGATTGTCCATCCGCCCGTGGATGAAAGGTTGTACTGAAACGAAGTCGAGTTCCTAAAGCCTATTGTAAGCTCTTCCATATATAATAGATACAGGCACTCCGTGAAGTCTCACTATCTCATTCACATAAATCTCAGCTAACTTGTTCAAAGTATAATCCATCCAGACTGGTAGGAAATGCACTGACTTCGTTAGACGATCCACTATCATCCACACTACATCATGCTTCCTTTGAGTTACTGGTAAACCAGACATGAAATCCATTGTGACTCTTTCCGACTTCCATTCTAGTATGGAAATCAGTTGTAGCAATCCTGTAGGTAATTGATGTTCAACTTTCACTTGTTGTCAGGTTAGACACTTAGCAACATACTCGGTGATATCCTTCTTCATCCCTGACCACCAGCACTGTGCTTTCAAATCTTGATACATTTTGTTTCCACCAAGATGCATAGTATAAATCGTTTCATGAGCTTCTTTTAAAATCTCTATCTTCAACTCTTTTATACTCGGTACACAAATCCAATTCTTAAGATACATGGTACCATCATCTGTTAAAGAAAATTCTAAATTTTCTCTATGTTTCATAGCTTTGACTATTTTTACTAGCTTTTTATTTTTCTTCTGATCTGCTTTAATCCTCTGCATCAGAGTAGACTCCACTTGCAACTAGGCTAACATCTTTTTGTTTCAGGCATCAGCCACCACATTCGTTTTTCCTAGCTAGTAGTCAATCACACAATCATAGTCTTTAATCAACTTCAACCATCTTCGTTGCCTCAGGTTCAACTTTTTCTATCTTAAGACTATTGTGATCCATATAAATGTAGCATCTTTCTCCATATAGGTAATATCTACAGATCTTGAGAGCAAAAACTATTGCTGCAAGCTCTAAATCATGCGTCAGATAGTTAAGCTCGTGAGACTTGAGCTGTTTGGAAGCATATGCAATCACTTTTTCCTTTTGCATAAGAACACAACCTAGCTCATTGTAACTTGCATCATTATACACAACATAATCTTTTTCCTGCAGTAGGCTGAGTTAAGACTAGTGCTTCAGTCAATTTTTCCTTGAGTCTATTAAAACTAGCCTGACATTTGTCCATCCATTCTAACTGAATGTCTTTCCGCAACAATCGGGTCAAATGAGTAGTTATGGATAAAAATCCCTTCACAAACCTCTTATAATATCCGGCTAATCCAATAAAACTCCTCATTTTAGTCACATTATGAGGTGGTTTCCAATTAAGAATAGCTTCAATCTTACCAGGATCAACTCAAATACCTTCTATTGATACCATATGACCCAGAAAACTAGCTAATTCCAACCAAAATTCACACTTAGGTAGCTTTGCATGCAATTGTTTCTCCCTCAAGGTTTGCAATACTATTCTAAGATGTTGATCATGCTCTTCTCTATCTCTAGAGTATACCAGAATATCATTAATGAACACCATTACAAACTGATCAAGATATGGCTTGAACACTCGGTTCATCATGTCCATAAACACTGTTGGTGCATTCATCAAACCATATGGCATCACCAGGAACTCATAATGACCATAACGAGTCTTAAACGTCATTTTTGGTACATTTAACTCCTTGATCTTTAGTTAATGATACCCTAATCGAAGATCTATCTTTGAAAATATGCTTGCACCTTTTATTTGATCAAAAATGTCATCAATCCTAGGTAATGGATACTTATTCTTAATAGTCACCCTGTTAAGTTGCTTAAAATCGTTGCACAACCGTAAGGTGCCATATTTCTTCTTTACAAACAACACTGGAGAACCACATGGTGATACACTGTGTCGTATAAATCCCTTATTTAACAGTTCTTGCAACTGTACCTTTAACTCTTTTAACTCCATAAGTGTCATTCGGTATGGTGTAATAGATATAGGAGTGATGTCAGGTATTAATTTGATAGAAAACTCTATCTCTCGTTCAGGTGGTAATCCTGGCAAACCCTTGGGAAACACATCTAGAAACTCACTAACAGTAGGGATGTCAGCCAACTTCAAACTATTCTTTCTTGTATCAATTACATATGCCAAGTAAGCCTCACATCCCTTATTGATGAGCTTCCGAGCTTTCATCATCGATATCATATTATCTAGATATTTTCTATTCTCATCCATCACCACTATCTCTTTCTCCAAATCTAGAACTCTAATCCTCATCTGCCTTCTTCCACAATTCGCTATCACTCCATGATGAGCTAGCCAATCCATTTCTAAGATCACATTGAACTCATAAAATGGTATCTCTATCAATTCAGCTGAGAATTTCCTATCTTGAATTTCGACTAGACAACCTTGAAAAACTTTACTGACCCTCACACCATGCCTTAACGGGTTAGTCACATGAATCTCATATCCTAGAGTCTCTAGTTCTAAACCCTTTTTGATCCGGTGGTGGTGTGCATATGTATGAATGTGTTGACCCCGGATCTATCAATTTATGTATATAAGAGCCAAATAGAAGGAATGTACACACTATGACGTTAGGTGTATCCTACTCCTCCCAATCTCGCATGGCATAAGCTCTTGCTAGAGCAACTCTACTGCCTTCTGGCCTCTCCACTGTGTCTAACCTGAACTGGCTTAGCCAGACTTGACCTCTGCCTTTCCCCATATCTGTATTGGTACTAACTCAACACTCTCTAAACCTCAGCCAAACCATAGCAATCGTCAATCTCTTTTTAGATGGTCCCTGGAGCCGCATCTCAAGCACGCTCCTATCATCCACCAATACTCTCCTGAATGAGGACGACCACAATACTGACACACTGGTAAAGGGGTAGATCTGAGCGGTGCCTGTGTCATTGCACTGGCTAATGATGAAATAGATCTTGTGGGTTGTCTTTGCCTATAAGAAGGAGGTGTGCTGGAACATCCTGTCTGAAATTGACCACTAAAAGATCTGGCTCTCTTGCCACTTGATTGTCCCCCACTTGGCTATGTTGTGGGTCTACTAACCCAACTAACCTGCACTAGTTGTTGTATTGCCAAGTCTTTTTCAACTGTTCTTGCAGATGCTAGTAAATTGGGGAAGCTCACCAGATGTAAAGCTGAGACCTGTAGCTTGATCAAATTTTGGTAAATTGCAAATTGACCCAAAAACTTATCAAATTTTGTAATTTAGTCATTTACTGTAAATCAACTTCTTTAATTTTTCTAAAAACTTTATAAGACATATATCATAATTATTAATCATTACTTGATTAATCTATGTCAAAATCCGAATTTAGACTCCAATCGATTAAATACGTCAATTTCGCGACACATGCGACTCGGTGCCTAAGTTAGCAGATATAACACATATCATATTACTATCAAAGTCACACAAAAAATATAACTAAATTCGATATTAATATTATACAAAAATCAACTAGAATTTCACAACTTCTATATTGAATCACCACAATCAATATTATGTTGATGAAAGTATTAAATAATAAGATATAATAAACAACATACCAACAAATATACAATTAATATTACTAACATTTACTGCTAAATTTTTTTTTTCCAAAATTTCTCCCATAGTGACAAACAGTCTCCTATAAAAATTATTTGATATAAGAATAATTACTTGTAAAACTATATAATAAATTTTCAATAAAAAATATTATATCATTTTCATAAGAAACACACAATATTTGATTATTTTCATAATAGACATATTATGTTCATTTGATTTATTATCTCATTTTCATAATAAATTATTATCATATTTTCATAATAAAAATATAATGAATTTTATTTATTATTATTATTATTATTATTATTATTATTATTATTATTATTATTATTATTTGTACATAAATATTATTATTCTCATTTTTACTAATATTTTCACTTCAAAAATTTATGTAGCTAAAAAATTTATCTACTATAATACTACACTGGTTCATAATTATAATTACATTTTTATTTTTAACTATTTCATAATAAAATTTTCTCTACCTCAAAATTTATTCTTCAAAGTTTATCTACCTTAAAAATGTATTTTTCAAAATTTATCTACCAAATAATTTATTTTAAAATTTTTTAGTAAAAAAATAATATGTTTCACTAATTTTATTTTTCAAAATTTATCTATATTTTTTAGAAAAAAAATTTTTTAATAAAAAATTGCAAAAAAATATGAAATATTAACTTCTCTTGTAGATCCTCGAAATTTTTCCCTTAATAATTAACAAAATTTAATAGTATATGTGTAAAGGAAATGAGTTTGCCAAGAAGAAAAAAGGAAAAAGAAATAAAGAAATAATGAAAGGAAAATAATGTGGAGGTTGTTGGGTGAATTGAAAAATGAAGGGTCATGATGATAGTTTGTTGGGCACAAAATAAATGAAATGGAGATAAACGACCAGATGATGTTGTTGGCTGCTAAACCCTTCTTATACATTGATACTAACTTAAATTCACTAGATGAGGTTGCTGATTCCATTAATTAATTCAAAAGAAAGTTGTTTATCCACATTAAAGTTGTTGTCACAGAAGGCTGAGAAATTTTTTGTCATTACAGGAAGGTTGAGAAATTTTTTGTCATCGTAGGAAGGCTAGGAAGGCTAAGTAGGCCGAAATTTTCTGTTGTAATGCAAGTGGCTCACAGAGGTGCTGAATGATCACTAATACAAAAATTATTTTAAGTTAAAGATTATATATATCTGTTGAGAAAATAACAAACACTTAAAATATAGACGGTGACATTTTTATAAATATATCATAAAATTATTAGTTATATATATCTGTTAATATAAATAATAAACATATAAGATATAAGTTGTACTTTAAGCGTCTGTTTTTAGAAATAGTAGACACATAGTATGATGAATAGATGTCTGGCAAGAATAAAGAGTAGACACCTATTATTTATATGTAAATACCATTAATAATTTTTAAATTATTCATTTTTGTCCAAATTAATTTGGAGAGTACAATTTTAATTAAAAATTTTAATAAAAAAAGACAAATTCATATTTAACCAAGTAATATTTAAATTAATTAAATATGTCAGGCTTGGTTAGCTAATAATATATATATATATATATATATATATATATATATATATATATATAAGCTATAGGCAAATATATATTTATAGCAATTAATTAATTAATATTTCAATCAAATTTAATTAATTAAGGTAAAATTGAATTTAGTTTTTTATTTTTAGTTATATATATATATATATATATATATATATATATGGATGGTCATATATAATTATATATTAATTACCTTGATAATGATACATGCATATAATAATTATAATAATTAAAAAGATAGTGGTGCGGATAATTAAGTTTAATTTATATGATATATTAAATATTAAATAAAGATATAATAGGCGTCTGATTTTATCTAATACCAGACATATAAAACAATTTTAGATGTCTGTATTTATTTAATGATAGACACATATGTTATATAATAAGCGTCTTTTATACTTTAAGACAGATGCCTATACATTTTTTAAATTAAAATACAGTCATTTTTATCTGTCGTTTTTAACAGTTAGCATATATATATATATATATATATATATATATATATATATATATATATTTCATCTGTAACAAAATTCTTGCTACTCTCTCTATGAAATACATTATGTCTCTAACATATAGCATATATATACATTTCACCTTCACCATTAATTGATAATAAAGCTCAGCTCGACCACTGTTTCTCCCACGCTAGAGATCTGTTCGTCAACGGATTGTGGTCACTATTTCTCATTTTATGGCGCTTGAAGAGTCGCCCTCACCGGCCAATAAAGCACTCTCGCTCCATCAGCTGTAAGAACTCCCCCATTTCAAGGTTTTTGATTTATTATTATTATTTTTATTTTTTTATGTGTATGATTTTTTTCCACTGAATGCTACCTTGTGGTAATGGTATGACTTCTTTTATTTTTCTCATTGTTACCATTTTTATAATTATTTAATAGGTATGAAAAATGTATTTCAAGGCAAAAATGGAGCAGAAATGGCTAAAAAATTTATTTAAAATTTTTAATTATTATTATTATTATTTATATATTAATATTATCATTATATCACATGCAGCCTAGTTGATTATGTTCATTCAATTTATGTCATTTTATAGCATTATATCATATTAATTAATTTATAAAATCAATAATAAGAAATCATTGGTTTTTTTATATAGTATTTGCTTTCAACTTAAATTTAATTGAACCCTTTACATTGAGAACATAAAAAATATGAAAATTTTAATTAGCCTAGATACTCATTCAAGATTTACTCATTAAAAGTAAGTCTGGAGTAGTCCCCGGTTTGAGACTATTTTTAAACATCAAATCTCAGTTAGGATGTGAATACATATATAGGTTTTGGTTTCAATAAAAATTTTGTATCGAGTCGGACATGTATATTTATAATCTAAATGAGGACAAAAAGTATTAAAAATAAATGAAATGAGGTGACCAAATTAAAGTATGTAAAATGACTAGATTAAGATTAAATTGCATATTGTGTTGAATTGTGTAATAATAATAAGAATAATTAAAAAAATAAAATAAAAATAAAAATAAAAGTCAGAAAAAAAAAGGAAAAGTGGACGGATGAACCAAAGGAAAGGAAGATAAGATGGTGGTGCCTTTTAACTTATTAGGCTGCCACCATATTCATTTCCTTTCATCATCATCTTCTTCTTCTTTGCTTCATTCCTTCCATTTCTTTTCAAGTTCCAGCCACTATTTCTTCCCTCTTTCACTCCAAAAGTTGCAACAACAAGATTAGCCAAGAATAATTATAGGTGAGTAAACATTATTTTTGTGTTAAGCTTGATTATGGTGTTTAGAGTTCATAAATAGGCAGTATTTTGTACCATGATTTTCATGATCTTAGAGATCGAATATGGAAAAGATTAAAACATAAAAGTTGTTCCTTTATCTCTTATATTTATGGATATGTAAAACTATTTACAAGATGTGGTGTATAGAATGTGATATCCTCTTTGTACTGAAACTGGTCCGGATGTGAATTCTAAGTAAGTTAGTCACTGTGTTTGTTAGTTATAAATATGATAAAGCCATTACTTGAAGTATCACAAAACATAAAAGTTGTAGATATATGTGTTATGTATCTGTATACCAAATTTTAGGTTCATATGTCTTGTAACTTTTGAGTTATGGTGAATGGAACCATGACTATTCCATGGATTAAACTGCCTACTGAGTGCCCTGGGCAGATCTAGAACATTATTTGGCTAATTTAAGCTAATGAGAGATAGATTATATAAATTATCAAAGAATCATATTTATAGGTATATGTATTATCTAAATATTGGTACTAATTTCAGCTTAATATGTTATGTACAGACTAAGTTATGGCCTTTGGAAGTCATACTGGTTCGGAAGTCAATTCTATTATAGACCAGTGAAATGTTTGTTATAATTTGAAGACCTTAGATATATAATTGATGAAATTTGTAAACATAAAAAATGTTCCATTTAAACCCATATAAGCTTCTGTAAAGGTTTATTAAAATATGACATATATATTATAAGTTATGATGAATCAAAGTTGGTACCCTGAAACTGCCTAAGGGCATAAAATAGGGCAGAAAATAGAACACACTTAGAAATTCTAGCAAATATTTTACAATGATTCAATTGGTCTGGAATTTTAATATGTAACATAATTATATGTTAGATTTAATTAGGAACAAGAATCATATTAATTGGTCAAGTATAGAAAAAGTTATAGGCTAAACAGTCCCACAAGGTCACACTGCCTCATAGGAAAAATCTTAGCTATTGATATGAACAATGCATATTAATTTGTTTAAGCCACATTAAGTCTCCCTAATCATGAGTTAATTGATTATGTTTTCATATTAGGCTCACAACATATTTGAGACCCACAAGGAGCGGATAGACAATAAGTTAGGGGTCGGAATCAAAGGAGAAATGTGAGTCTAATTATCAATTGAATTCTTTAGTGCATATGAATGTTGCTTGCTATGTGATTCATATGATTGTCATGATTTGCTCCCGATAATGTGATGATGGATAATTTGTGACATTTGTGATATACTTGTGGTATATTTGAGGTATATGTTTGACATATGTGACATATATATGTGGTATATGTATGGTATATGTGATAAGATACAATGGTTAATGAATGCTTAAGTACAAGTGCATATGCATATGGACTTAAAAGACGTTGTGACTAGTTAATCGATATTGTAAAGCAAAAGAAGAGGCATATGGCCCAACAAATGTGCAAATGAAATAAATGATCAAGCTAGCTAGCAAATGCAAATGTTCACACGACAAATGTTCACATGGAAACCTGAGGCAATGTCTGTTTAACTTGGTCACAAAAAAATGAAATAAGCAAAGCGTTTGCATACGTAAAGAGTCATGATTATATGTTTCAATTTTATTGATATTTATATGATACTGATGAATGGAATGGAATACATGGTATGTATTGGATTTGTGATTTATTATTATGAGTTGTTTGGTACTTTAGAGCTCATTTGATGGTTATTCTCACTGAGCAGCAACTCATCAATTTGCATCATTTTTCAGGTAAAGAAAAGTGATAACTCATTTTGAGTAGCGTATAAAAGACATAGAGCACAGGTCACTGGCCAAGCCTCATCACTCTCTCTCTCTCCTTGCATTTCTCACAATCATGAAATATGTCATCTGTATTTTGTATTTACATGTTTGAATATGTGTAATCATTTTGGAATAGGTTTTAAGAATGATAAATGGAAGCAACCCGTAATCCTTCGAATGTAAAGTTTAAATTTTAATAGATATGATATATTATATTGTGGTGAAAACCTTAATGTTGACTTGAAAGTCATTGAATGGTATTGCAGGATAAAAAGAAAAAAATTAATACCAATATTAACAGGGTATTTTTCCTTTCCAGTATGTTATGTGGGACTACTTAATACAGGGATAGGTTTTTCTAAATTGCATAAGGTATGGTGTTACAAAGTTACACACGATGGATATGGCATGGTGAAAGTGTTTTAACTGGGATACATTCCAATAATAATGAATTTGAAAGTCAATGAGAAAATAACATTGATAATGAAGAGAATAATCGTGTAGACGAGATGATAGATGATATGGAACCTTTTATGGCTAGAATACCTTCAGAGATTGCTAAATGATGCTGATAAATCATTGTATTATGGTTGTACTAATTTCACAAAATTTTCTGCCATTTTTTAAACTCTGTAACATGAAAGAAAAAAATGGGTGGAGTGATAAGAGATTCACGACACTATTAGAACTGTTACAAGACATGCTTCTAGAAGGAAACGAACTTCCCACATCTACATATGAGGCTAAGAAAATGTTGTTTCCCATGGGTATGGAATATAATCAGTTGAGAAGGGTATTGAATTTTGCATAGACTACTTATCAGGTGTTGAACCTATTGGAATTCCTAAGTCTCATCATGAGGGAAGACTTGGAGGTAAAGGAACAATTGGATTTAAAATGGTATTACCCAGTGCTCAGATGCGTGAGAAAGCATATCTCCTTGTGTTGCACCACCTTACACAGGTTCATCCATATTTAGAAGAGCAAATGTCCATTTTAAGGTGTCTGAATCCATCCAAAGGTGAAATATGGTTAACAAATGAACATAATCATTCTTTTATTGGATGTTTTAAATATCAAATGATGCTTTAGTTATCAGAAGTGCCAAAGGATGTAATTGATACCATAAAATGGTTAGCCTATGGCCCTAGGTTGAATATACGGTTTTGTGAAGGATATGACATCAATAGATATACCTTTTACACTAAACGTCAGGATGACAAAAAGCACAATGCAAAATAGTGGAGTTACTTTGATAGCTTCATCACGAGAATTTTTTAGTGCTAAAGACACCAAGCCAATAGATGTTACATGTCATATTATGGTGTAGTTGAAGACATTTGGGAGCTTGATTATAAGGAATTTAGAATTCCTCTGATATAAATGGATTGAAAACCAACGTGGTGTTCGAATGGATGAGTTAGGAAGCACTTTGGTAGATTTTAGCCGGTTGGGTTATCAAGATGATACATTTCTTCTTGCTTCATGGGCCAAACAAGAATTTTACATTGTTGACCCTGATAATAGTAAATGGTATATTGTTCTTCAAGGTGAGAGACATATTGTTGGTATTGATGATGTGGTAGATGAGGAAGAACATGATTAGTTTGATGAGAGTCACCCATTTTCTATCGGGTTACCTATGCCAATTGGGGAAAATATTTTAAATTCAAATTTCATGCATAATGATCATACTAAAAGCTCATGGATTGAAAATCTCTAATAAATGATGCACATGTGTTTATGGTAAGTTTATTTAGAAATATGTAATATGATTAATGTGGTTTATTCTCATAATTACCAGCTTTTGTTATTGTTTATCAAATAAATCTATTGTTTTTATTTCCCATTGAAATAAAGTGTTATTATTGTGGATTATACTAACATGTTTCTTTGTTATGATTATGTTATAGGAAATCACATCGAATGAACAACTAGATTCTAAGCCATTAAGTAGCATGAAAAAACGGAAAACTAACAGCTACCACATGCAAACAAATGAAGAAGAAAGGGGATGAACAAAAGATAATAGATTTCAATGAGTTTGATCGCCCCAATAGGAACATACGCTGAAATTTTTAGTTCCTACGTTGATCTTGTAGCACATTTCCATGTGAACATCACGATAAAAAGCTAGGATATGGTTGATAAGAGTCTTAAGAATACAATTTGGGAAGATATCAAGGTAACTTTCCTTTAAAATTATTAACAAATTTGATAAAAATGATTAAAACTAGTTAATATAAAATATTATTTTGCAGAAAGAGTTTAATATTCCAGATGATAAGAAAAATTGTAACGTCATACCTTATGCATTTCAGTAAAACCTATCCCTGTGTCAAATAATTACATATGACATACTAACAAGACATAAGATCCTGTTAACAGTGATAGTAAAAAAATATTTCATCATATCCTGTAATATCATTCATTGACTTTGCAAGTCAACATTGAGGTTTTCACCATAATCTAATATATCACATCTATTAAAACTTAAACTTTACATCCAAAGGATTGTCAGTTACACTCATTTTTACATTTTAAAACCAATCTTAAGTAAATATACATGTACATTCATATAAGTTCAAAATGTAGATGCCATGATCTCAGGTTTGTGTGGAATGCAAGGAGAGAGAGTGATATGGCTTCACCAGTTACCTGCGTTCCATGTCTTCTATATGCCACTCAAAATAGGCTATCACTTTCCTTTACCTGAAAAATGATGCAAATTGATGAGTTGCGACTCAGTGAGAATAATTATCAAATGAGCTCTAAAGTACCAAACAACTCATAATAATAAATCACCACCCATTGCATATTATGTACTCCATTCCATTCACCATTATCATATAGATATCCATAAAATTGAAGCATATAATCACTACTCTTTACGTATGCAAATGCTTTGCTTATTTCATTTTGTTGTGACCAAGTTAAATAGACATTGCCCCTGGTTTCCATGTGAATATTTGTCATGTGAACATTTGCATTTGCTAGCTAGCTTGATCATTTGTTTCATTTGCACATTTGTTGGGCCATAGGCCTCTTCTTTTTATTTACAACATCAATTAACTAGTCATAATGCCTTTTTAGTTCATATGCATATGCATTTGTAACTAAGCAGTCATCAAACATTGCATCTTTATCATATATACCATACATATATCACATATATACAACGTATACCATGCATATATTTCATATATACTATACATAAACCATGTTATCTGAAATATACCACATATGTCACAAATTATCCATCATCTCATTATAAAGATCAAATCATGACAATCATATGCACTAAATAAATCATATGAATCACATAACCATAAATTATCTCACATATCACATAGTAAGCAACATTCATATGCACTAAATAAATCATTTGATAACTATACTCACCTTTGCCCTTTGATTCCGACCCTTAACTTATTATATATCCCCTCCTTGTGTGTCTTCAATATTTTGTGAGCCTAATATGGAAATATAATTGATTAATTTATGACTAGAGAAACTTAATGTGGCTTAAACAAATTAATGTGCATAGTTCATATATATAGTTAGGGTTTTACCTCTAGGGTAGTGTGACCTTATGATACTTATTAGCCAATAAATTTTTCTAGAATTGTCCAATTTATGTGATTCCTATTCCTAATTAAAAAAATTTAATTATACAACATAATAAAATTTCAAAGAAACTAGAGCATTGTACAATTTTTAGTGGAATTTCCAATTGTATTATGTTTTTTGCCCTGTTTTTGCCTTTTTGCAGTTTAAGGGTACCAAATTTGGTCCTAAATATCTTAAAAAATGTAAGTCATATTAAAATAAAACTTTATAAAAGCTTAGATAGGTTAAAATGGAACATTTTATATGTTTAAAACTTTTATCAATTATATCTCTAAGGTCCTCAAATTATAAGAAATATTTCACTGGTACAAAATAGAGTTGGCTTCCAGACCAGTATGAATTGTGAAGGCCGTATCTCACTCTATAAATAACATATTAAGGTGATAATTATATCAAACTTTATATAAGACATAAATCTATAACTTTAATGTTTTGATAATTTACATAACCGATCTTTAAGGAGCTTAAAATGGCCAAACAAATTGTTGGATCTGCCCAGGGCACTAAGCAGGCAGTTCAAACTATAGAACAGTCATAGTTTTAGTTACAATAACTCAACATCCAAAAGACATATGAACAAAAATTTTGTATAAATATATATAGCACATATATCTACAACTTTCAGGTTTGGACCCCGCTACAATATTGTCTCTATCATTTTCAAAACCAAAGAACATAGTAGCTAACTCAGCCAGGGTTCACATCCGGACCAGTTCCAATAAGATGCTAATATCAATTCATACACACAACATTTTTCAAAAACATTTATATAACCATAAACCTAAGACATAAAGGAACAATTTTCATGTTTTAAATTTTTCCATAATCAGTCTCTATTGGTATCAAAATTGGGGTACAAAATACAGATTCAACTTAATTTTAACAGCTAAAACAACACTAGAACAATGGAGAGAATGCTACTTACCAAGAACAAACTTGAAAGGGATCAATTTGCTACAAAACCTAAGTAAAATAAGGAAGAAAATAAGGCTAGAATGGTGGAAGAAGGAGAAGAAATGAACCTGAAATGAGGGAGGCAGAATGGTGAGGAGGAAGATAAGGTCCACCTCCAACCTTCTCCCTTTTGTCCTTTTCCCATTTTGTTTCTTCCTTTCTTTTCTTTTTCTTTTCCTTTTGTTTCTTTTCATTTTCACTTTATTAATTCAATCTAATAATTTTGTTCACACAAATTTCAATTTCATGTCACCCTTAACTAAATTATAAAATGGACATATGCATTTCAGCACAATTGCAAAATACTCAGACACGTAGCTAGTGCGTGTCATGAACTTGTCTCTATAAAAATACATATAAAATGCATATGTTCAAGTGAAATATATGCAAATGCATATGTTCAATTGACATGCATGTAAAAATGTATATATGGGAAGTCGATGATGTTACAAAAATATTGTACCAAAAACTATTGGAATGCAGTGGAAGGATTTTAAGTATTGATTGGTAGTTAAACAAATAAAGAATAAATCCATGCAAAAGTCACCATTGGAATTATGTCTTCATCACTAAGAAAGATTGAGAGGAGTTTAAACAACCACATGAATCTGAAGAATATGTGGTAATAATTATGAAGTAGAATGCAATTTATATTTACATTTATGCAAGACATGATAATAACTTCTTCATTATTTTTTTTTGTTAATAGCAAATCAGTGCCAAGACGAAGGCAAAGCAAGCAAAGAATGTGCATCCATGTTTCTTGAGTTGTGTAGGCTATGCCGAGAAAAGGGCTCAGTGGATTATTGAAGATCCCATCTCTTCTTTTTCATCATCAGCATCTATGAGCTTTGATGTTACATCATTATATGATCAAAGTCTCGATTGGGTAAGAGCCAAAACAAAAAAGACAGAAGAAAGAAATTATATAATCCTTATAGAAAAGACAAAAGAGGTGGCAACAAAAATTGTAAGTATAACTTTCTAAACAAACATTATTTGCAATTATCTTTTTTTATCCATAATTACTTATAACATATTGTTTTTTCTGGTGAATAGGAGATATTACGGGAAGAAGTCGCCCAAGATAGTTGGGTACTAGAGAGCCATGATGACATATTGTCATGTGCAGTTGAAAAACTCAAATATTTTGGGTTTGTAAGAGGTGTTGGAAGTGTTGTGACCATCAAGAAATTTTATGATAATCCTGGAAAAAGGAAACTATCAATGTCTGTCTCACCTGAAGTTATAGAAGAGCTTGAGACTAAAATGGATGCCAAATTATTTGTTAGATTCTCGACACATATTGCACATCTTGAAAGTATGATAGAGCAGAGGACTAGGAATTTTTCTCAATTTGGCCCTGATATGAAGTTGGAGATGGGTCCTTTATATGCTCTCCCAACTCCTAGTAGTTGTCACTTTGTGGACCCACCATTTGAAATATCAGAATTACAGGTAAAAATTTTGAATTTTATTACTTCCACTTTCACTTTAATCTAGCTAATATTAATTTTTTGTGTTTTTGCAGACACCTACATCATGCAGACTTGTTACTATTAATGAAGGTAAGCAGGTGATTATAGCAAGGGGGATAGTTTATCCTTCCCTTATTAATGCTATGGTGTACAATCGACCTATCATGTCCAATCACGTCAAGGTATCTATAGATGAAGTATTATATGGCTATCATGAAGCCCAACTTCCTGTGTCTACTGAATACTTAATTATAGTTGGAAAAGCAGAAGGTAGTTTTGTTCAATAGCCACAACATCCTGTGGTTTTTGGAGAGGTAATAATTCCTAAACTTATAAAATAATAAAATTTAGATTATCGCATTTCATATATCATAATATGTCATAATTTATTTTTAATTGATAGAAACTCAAATCCAACCTATTAAAGAAAGGCTCCAAAGAATAAACAAGGTAGTGTTTTATCGAAAGAATCAGCTACAAAGCAACATGGGCCTTTAGTTAATGAGAAAATTTTGGAAATTTTGAGTGGTTACATGAGGTTGATGCATGAGATGGTTGCTAAATTGCCTACTGGGTATATTTTTGAAGTTCTTGCAGTTATTACAGTATTTCAGAATCCAATAGATGATCTAATGATTCATGTCGGTATGGAAGAGATCGCTCAACTCTTCTCCATGGAATGACTTGATGTCTTGATCATTCTTACATTTATGATGTTAGATTATACTATTTATTACTAATATTATAGATCAATTTAAAAAATTTGAAAATAATTACTTATGTATGTTTTGTGATTCATACATGTAGGTACCTTCATAACTTGTGCAATATATTTCTTATATTGTCGATTGAATTTCTTTGTCCAGGAATGCTTTGTTTGATGTTCACAGAGATAAACATAGCAGAAAGATATATTATGGAAGCTTTGAAGGAACAAAGAGACAAATATTTTATTTTATTATCATACTTCCAGGAGTAAGAGAGATTTATATTCATGTTTGAATAATTTTTATTCTCAACATTTTTACTAACTTCAACATATTCGTATATATCTAGTAACCATTAGATGTTGATGGTATTTTGCTGTGAATGGAGTGAGACATTTTTCATAGATCCTCTAGCCCATGACAGCCGCGATATAAGTCTGAAACCTCATATTAACCTATAAGTTAGAATACTACTAGCTAATAGTTTCTACAATATTTGTAGAGTTTTTAATATTATTATTGATTTTGTTATACACTTACCTTTCAGAGCCTATAGAACTTATGCTATAAAAAGTGAAAAAAATAAAGGTGCAAGGTTAAAATGAAATGACATTTCAGTGAGAATTTTATATTCCTAATTACTAGTTAGATTGAACTTTTTATGATTTTATAATCCTTTATTTGGCTTTTTCTTTATCGTTTTTTCTATTTTAAGTGCCCTCAACAACAAAGAGGTGTTGAATGTGGATATTACGTTATAAGGTATATATATGAAATTGTCGTATATCATAACAGTGATATAACATTGCGTAAGTATGTTCTTTCAAATACTTGACAATTTATATTACAAGTATGATACATAACTTCCTATTAATTTATTAATTTTAAACATATTTTCAATTCTCTGTTTGATTTGTCTTGTGGACTTTTGAAAATGGATCAAATAGTCGTGATCAAATTGATGAAGTTCGACATATGTGGTCAAATTACTTTATAAGAAAGTGTATGCAATCTTTTTGTTTACTTTTGTAAAATATTTCATATTAATGAGAAAATGCAATTTTAAATTAATGAATTTTGAAGAACTTGTGGATTATTATTGTCATGTGAATTGTTTTAGGCATGTTGTGTTGCTTTGATTTATTGAATTTTTGTAGTTTGTGTTGTCTTGTGAATATTTTGTGAATTGTTGATTATTGAGTATTTGTGATTTGAATATTGGATGCCTATTGTGAATATTGAAGCAAATTTATTATGAATTTTGAAGCAGGTTGTATGAATGATAACAGTATAATATAAGCTCTAATTTTTTTTTTAAAAAAAGAAAAAGACAATAGATATCTATCAATTCGTTGTGATAGACATGTATAACATAATTATACGTGTCTGTTATTAAAAATAACATATGTGTATAACTTAAGTATATGTGTCTATTGTTAAAAATAGTAGACGCATATAACTTGATTATATGCATCTGCTATTACTAAACAACAGACGCATATAATTTAAATTATATGCATCTACTATTACTAGTCCAAATTATAGACATATAAAATTCATATCATATGCATCTTCTATATATGTGTCTATTATTTAACAGATACATAAAATATAAAATAATAGACAAGTATAACTTTTTTCTGTACTAGTGGGTCTCCCTGAAAAATCGCCCCAAAGTTAGAATTTATGAAAAAAATATCCTATATTTGTAAACTGTTTTCTAGATAACAATAAAGTGAGAAATTACCCAAAAAACAAAGTTTACTTTATCACACAAGACACATGGATAAGGCTTATCATTATATACATGGAAGGAGCTATTTACTTGGGGATCGAAATGAAGCTAGGAAAATTATTAAACAAAAAAAAGTCAGCAAACTACTCTATGATTAATGGAATCCTATATCGATATTCTTATTTTGGAGCATGGATGAAACATGTGGATTTAGAAAATGGTAACTAAATTCCACAGGAGGTTCACAAGGGGATGTGTGGTGCTCATAAAGGTGCCATGACAAATGATCAGAAATGCACTGTTGCAAGTTTCTATTGGCCTATGTTGGTTAAGGATGCTCTGTCAATTATAAAGAAATGAGATAAATGTCAAATTCATGGTAACCTTAAACATATACTTGTTATACCACATACATCAGTTACCAACCATTGGCCCTTCATGTAATAGGGGATGAACATCCTGAAGGACCTGAACCCTTTCCAAAAGGTAGTGGCATAAAAGAAATTATTTGTACTAGTGGTGGATAATTTCACAAAATGGGTGGAAACAAAACAGGTGTTTGAAATTCACAATATTAATTCTAAAATTTTCTATTTTAGATGCTGCGAAGTACTTTGAAAGAAACTTATGAGTCATTTCTTCCCATATAGTAATAAAACTAGACGATAGACCTTGCAATCATATTTTACCCTTGCCTTTCAATGAAAAAGGGAATTACCTCAATCTTAGACTCCATTTGTTTCAAGAAAATATTATTTCAAAAAATAGTTTTCCTTATTTTCCAATATTTGGTTTACCTCCAGAAAATAAGTTAAAAGAAAATATTTTCCAAGTCAACAGAAAATATATCAAAAATAATGGAAAACAACTTTCCATTTTCAAAATGAGAAGTCATTTTTCAAAACTTATTTAATATAAAAGAAATAAAGCATCATTTAATTTTTTTTAATTTTTCTATTGTTGCAGCTAAATATAGAAAAATATTATATTTTTCAAAGACAAATTATTTTTCGGAAACAAATGGAGCCTTACTACATCATTAGAAACTCCATTATGTTTGAAGTTATCCCACATCTTTAGGAAACTTGATAAGTGTAAATTGGGGTCTTCATGCGATAAACCTCCAAATCGCGTAGACTGCTAAATCATTTGAATAGTGGAAAGTTTGATTTCAAAGTTTTTAGCTTGAATAGGTGGCTCATTATGCTAGGTGCATATCCTTCTTCATTTGGCATTACATATTCTCTTAATGTTCTACCTTGTCAAACTGTTTAAGTAGCTTATTCTTTTTTCTATCATCCAATCCAATTCCTATAGGTGGATCTTCAACTTTAGTGTTAGCCAATTTATGTTTCTAGCTCTATTCCTTTTCTGCCTTTTCTTATGCCTTCTAAAAGTGCATTTTATCTTAAGGTCAACTTCAACTAACGGTCTTTTTTGGTTACGAAGAATACACTAGGAAAAAGACCTGAAAACATAACACAGCTAACTTAAATTTTTTCTTAAATTAACAAACTACATAACAAAAACACAAACACTCAAAAGCTTCAGTCTCCATTAATGACATCAAACACTTGATGCGTGACTCTGCAATATATGCAAAGTTGGCTTAGTAAGTGCACTAGTCATTTTAAGTAATATAATATTATGATGAGTAGAGTATCATTCCTATGAGAGGATTGGCTAATGTGCGGTGTTAGTTATGCAACTACAGTTATTCAAGATAATGAGAATATAAAAATGATATAAAATAAACTAATGTTTAACAACTAAAAGATCTAAAAAAATAAAGAAAGCAACTACAACTGTTAAAACCTTCAAATAGATAAAAGTATTAGGGGTATCATTCTCTTCCCTTAGATATGCTATAAAATGACTCTCTTACTTAGATTGGATATTGGTGGTGGTGGGATGAACTGTAATGAGTGCCTTGTTAAGGGTTTAACCTAAGTTTAATGCTTCATGCAAACAACTAAGGTTTCGTTTGGTTCAAGGATGAGAATGTGAATGAGAATGACAATGGGAATGAAAGAAAATGAGAATATGAATGATTGATCTTAGCATGTTATTTGATTTACTTTTATTTATTAAGGAATGAGATTGAAATTGCACTTGCATATATTTGGATGAACATTTGAATGAAAATGATAATCAATTTCATATTTTATATTTATTTTTGATATGCATACTTTTAAAAATTATAATAATTGGAAAAAATTATAATTTACTAAAAAATAATTACAAATATGAAATTACCATTGTTAATCAATTTTGCTAATAATAATTCAGAAATGTATTAATAATTAAAAATTAAAAACTACAATTAAAATAATAGTTAAAAAAATAAAAGTACACTATTTTT
The DNA here is from genome assembly GCA_023653625.1 of Triadica sebifera. Classification (NCBI taxonomy): domain Eukaryota; kingdom Viridiplantae; phylum Streptophyta; class Magnoliopsida; order Malpighiales; family Euphorbiaceae; genus Triadica; species Triadica sebifera. The sequence goes on from CM042894.1 coordinate 22,381,525, forward strand.
TATCTTTTTTTTTCTGGAAAATTCTTAACTAATATAGATTTTTATTTCAATTTAATAGTAAATTATATATTTGGTTCTACATTTAAAATAAAAACAAAAATAAATGTAAAATAAAGTATTTATAAAGATAAAATATAGCTAATTTTTTGTAAATAAAAGTTGAATTTTAAATAAATAAATAAAATATGTGTTTGTGTATATAACTCATGATTTATAGAAAAAAGAATAGAAAAATTCTCACTTTTTAGCTAGTAGTTTGACTTGATTTCCATGGAAATGAAATATTTATTCCCTAAAGGAAAAGGGATATTGGTGATTCCATTGATGGAAAAATCTCATTCCTATTACATTTCATTTTTTTAATAATCAATTAAACAATAACAATGGGAATAACTCATTTCCATTCCCATTTCCAGTCCATTTTTTCATGAACCAAATACCCCCTAAGTATTATTTACATGAACAAAGAAGACTACATCTTAACTTCTCTTACCGTGTCATTATTTAGATATACTCAAACATGCATCCATGTAAAAACATTTAAAACAAGCAAATATAACATATTTTGCATGAACATCATATATCTCATTCATTATTAAAACAAAATAAAGTTATATATATAGATATAGATATAAAAGCTTCCATCAACAAAAGTTACTACTCACTCATGACTGAGAGAGAACAAAAAATATAAGATAAAAAAACAGCATGATGAATAAGGAAAAAAAAAGAGGTTGAAAATCAAACTAAGAGGAGCTTTTGTCTCCAAGGCCTCCCCTTGATTGATCTCTTTACTCATAAACTCTACTTCCTTCCTCAAAATATCTCCTAGAGCTCAAACATGAAGGAATTAATGAGCTAAAGTCATAAAACAAAGAATGGAGATGAAGAAGATGAATATTCTCTAAAGAGAACAAAATGAGGTGGTGGATCCCTCTTGCCCAAATGAGAAAGTGATGAAAATATAGTGTTTGGAAGCTCCAATCTTTAAGATGATGTCTTAAAGCTGTTTTAGGAAGTTCTCCTCTTACTTGGATAACGATTGATATGGAAAGAGAAATGGTTCCCTTATGGAAGAATGAAAACAAAACTTGAAATGCTGATTTTTGGTGATTTCATAGATAAAATCATGAGTGTCAGATTACCAGTGATTTTCTTCTACTTATGAAACTTTATTTTATTATTTTCTGCTCCATTTTCATATTCGATTAGATGAGAGTGAGATTACCCTTAATTTGCGTCTATTTCTCATGTTCTTCTTGCATTTTTCTTTTCTTGAATCACATGCATGATTTATCCCTTGATTTGTCTCCGCTTCTAATTTCCTCCTTTTTTAGCATTTTTTTTCTCTTTTTAGCTCCAAAATATTTCTTTCATCTTCAACCACCTAAAATGCAATAAAAATACAAAAGAAAATAAAGATACTAAAACTAAACTAAAATCTTAAAAACAATAAAGAATATGTGCAAAATCATCATTAGAAATAGGTGCAAATTGAATCTTATCAAACTACAATTTTTTAAATGAAAATTCAAATCCTGCAATATGCATATGAAGATATTGATTTAATTCAGGTAAAATACTTTATAAAATATAATGAAAAGTCTTTACTGTTTATTTTACTGGTGTCCAAAATCTATATTTAGTAAGGTTCGACACTTTTTTTATTATTTTTTGTAAGGGAAGACTTTAGCTTTTATTAGACATCCAAATCGATTATAAAAGAAAAAAAAAAGACACCTAAATTGGAAATCAAGATTTACAGCCGACAATAAAGTCTTCCTTAATTTAACTGTGTAATTGGTAGCTAATAGCTAATAATTAGTAACAAATTGATACCTATTATTCGGTAAAAATTATTGATTTGTTGCTGTTAAAATATAAAATTATCAATAAAAAAATTATTTATTTAATTCAAGATATACATTTTCTTTATAATATATAAATAAAAAATTATAATTATAATAATATTACATGTAAGAGTAATATATAAAGATAGTTTAAAGTAAGAGTAACTTAGTCTTTGTATGTAAAAAAAGTTCTAGATGTTTAGAAAAAAGTTTAAAATAAAAGATATTTGAGACTCCAAACAAGTATGTTTAAAAACACTTATCAAATACTTAATGCAATAGCTATTGAGTAAGAAAAATTATCAGCTACCCCTAATAGTTGAACTAAATGCCCAAAAAGTTTCGACATTCTTAACACCTTGTATTGGTTAAAATTGAAATGGAAGAAAAAACGATCTAGCTAAGAGAAATAAAGAATTAAAATTACATATTTGATCATTTTTTTTCTTTTGTAGAGTTTATTAGTGAAGCCTGAACATACTTTAAAATGTCATATGTATGATTAGCATCTAGATGCCCTATCATCATAAATTGGATTTCACTTAATTGGAATGCCTATATGTAATTACAGATGAAAAAATAGGTTGTGCATTTAGTGTTTGTTTAGTTCAAATTTTGTTTTTAGACATTATTTTGGTATAATAAATTAAAATTTGAATTGAATGTTTGGTTAATTCACATTTTAGTGTTCTAACAAATTAAAAATTGACTAGGGTATTTTGGAAAAATAAAAACAATAACAGGAAGTTAAAATTTTATTCATGAACTTTTTAGAGTTATGTATTAAAAGATTTTTTTCTCTATAAAATGCTGAAATTTTCAGTTTTTTTTTTAATTAAATCCAGCTTTTTGATATACAGTATATTAATCATTTCTTTAATTTGTACTTATATTAGATTTTTTTTCACCATGAAAGATAATAAAAAAATTAAGTCATGATTAGGAGAGTATGCGAATCTTAAATCTTTCTGAACAAGACCGTAAAATTGATAAAAAAAATTTGAAACTGAATTATACCATTAACCTTTTTTTACAAGAACCGAATTGAATTATACTGTTAATTTTAATTTTAACAAATCTTAATCATTTAGTGATATCTGGATCAAAAACTATAATATATTATATCGAACTGTTCTAAAACTGAATTGTACTGAAAAAATCAATATTAAATGTTTATATTTTTACAATATATAATAACTAATAAGAATAAAATAATTTATACATAACATTATTTATAACTTTTATAATTTTATTATACAAATATAATATAACTTAAATTTATAATTATATACATTTTAATCCATTTAATTAAAATTAAAATTAAAATTATAAATTAATTAAAAATATTAATATGACATTTGTAATAGCAATGGATTCAAATAATTGAAAATTTTATGTGTTAAAAATAATTTGTTATGCTAAAAATCTCATCACTTCTATGCAAGTCTAAAATAAATTCATCATCAAGTCAAATAACTATAATTGTTATTAATATGCAAATAAAAAAATATTTGTAATATATTGTTAGTTTTTATTTTTTACTTTTATTTTTTATCACTAATTATATATATTTTAGTATTTATAATTTATTCTAATTGTATTATACAATAAATCTAAATTATTTTAATATATTATTTGGTAAACCAATTTAAGTGCAATCTACTATTAAAGTAACCTAATTTATAATAAGTGTATTATAATTATATGATAAATCAATTTAAATTATTATTTGTTCGAATTGTATTATATAATGCAAGCAAGTTAGGGTCTGGAATTAACATGTTAAATAAAGGTATATTAAGGGTATATGAGAAATATATGTGTAGTTATGGATGCTAGAAACTTTAATATGAAAAAAATAGAAAAAATAAAAGTTTACAGTGTTCACACCCATGACATAGTTAATCACGGTCATGAATGTCATGAAATTCAGATTCTGAAGTTGATGAGCTTCACGGCCATGACATTATGGTTCATGTCTGTGACATTATAGTTCATGCCTATGAAAGTTCGCAATTTATATATGGCAGTTTTGTGTTTTGATAGATAAACTCACGTAAAATCATTTATAACCCTAGCCACCATATTTTGAATCCTCATAAACAAATTTTCCTCATTCCCTTTTCGATTTTGATTGATGAAACATGAAATACCCACCATAAACCAGGTTGAAATGGATTAAAAGCAAAGATTTCTATATAAGAATTGAAGTCAGAGCCTAATAAGGATTTGAAAGAGTTTTGAACCTTATTGCCAATCTGTAATCATTGAAACAGAGGTAAGGAAGGATGTTTTTGTTAATCTTTGATAGTTTCGATTTGGTTTAAGAGGAGAGTTAGATTTATAGGCTTAAAATCAATGAAAAGTTAAGATTTTGATAATTTATGGCATAAATAGATACAATGGCAAATGTAAAATGTAATTATTGTCTTAGTTTCTTGTTAAGGATTATGACTAACAGTGAAGAACCCTACGAGAGGCATTAGATGCGAGAGAAATGAGTTTAGGACTCCATTATTAAGGTTTATATATATACTCATTTTAATTCATTTATAATGTACTTGTATTGTGAATTATGTATTCTGATATGTGTAGAGAAAAGAAATATTGATATGGTATATGCTAGAATTCAGTTAAATGGCTTGTAATACTTTGTGATGCATAAAACGTTGATATGTGGATAATTGATGTGGGATATTGATACATAAGGCATGAAGCCTAGTTTAAATGATTGAATATCATCTTATGTATATTTATGGTTGATTTTAGATTCTGAAATATGAGAAGTGTTGATAGGTGTGGCTAACATTGGTTAGCTTTAGCATTTTGCATCATTATGTGTAGAAATGGTTGAAAATGATGCTGAAAATTATGTTTATGTGTGATGTATCATGTCTGTGAAGCTAAGCTTCATGCCCATGAGCTAAGCTTCACTCCCGTAAAAATATGAATTTCACGTCCGTGAATGGTCAGGGGACAATCATAACTGAGTCATGGGTAGACAACCCATGACAGAAGGCTTCACACCTATGAATATGTATTCACGCCCATGAATGCCCTGTTTCCATAAAATGTTAAATTGATTTATGTGATGAAATAAATTGAGTATGATATAAACACACACTTGGCATGATCAAATGAGATTAATTGCAATATGATTCCATAATTATGAAACATGTGAATGCACTAGGTGCTATGAATATCATAATGATATTGTGGAATTATGGAATGTAACATAAATAATGTTAATATCTAGAAAGTGAATAAATATAGCCATTATCTATTCAAGGACTAGCTAGGATAGGTAGTATGCCATTGAAAGGGTCATGGTATCGTAGAATATTTATGCATGCGATTATTACATTGTTCATCAGGGTGGCTTAAGCTCATGCCAGAGCGCTTCTGATTTGAGAAGCTCGGTTGTAGCATATCCGGATTAGGGACAAAGTGTCTTAAGCTCATGTCAAGACGCCCTTGTACCCATATGCATGCAATCATTACTCATTATGGTGGCTCAAGCTCGTGTAAGAGTGCCCTTGTACCCATATGCATGCAGTCATTACTTATCAAGGTGGCTTAAGCTCGTGTTAAAGCACTCCTAATTTGAGAAGCTCAGTGGTAGTAATACAGACAGATACAGTAGTGAGTAGGGTGATTTAAACTCATGTTAGAGTGCTCCTATTTTATAACCCGCATTCGGATGGTCCAAGTCTAAAGTATTGGGCCAAGAAACCAGAATTTTAGTAATACAGTATACTGTAATTATAAGGCAAAGTATTGCCATAAAGATATACAGAATTCAGTGAGATAGAATACAGTCACATCCTAGAAAAAGGATTATAGAAACCAATAATCATATGAATGAGGATAAAAGCTTGTTATTTTAGAATATGATGAAATTCGGTATGACTATGATCAATATACAGTATGATAATATGATATGGATTTACCTATGATAATTATGTCACTAATGTAATTAGATCATGATATTTAATATGTATGTTTTACTTTGATATGTATATGGCATGTCATAGTATCCTAGTATTACATGTTTTGAATATTATAATATTATTGAATAATATAGACAAGTCAACATAGATAAAGTAAGTCAAGAGGCGATAAGTATATGATGGTATAATTAAGCACATAAGTATGTTCTGAGTGAATGTTATGTTATATATGAATGCATATTAGAATTTAAATGTTATATGTACCACTAAGATTTTAGTAACTTAGTGTGTGGGTTTTCCTACACACAGGTTTGGAGCCAGTAGACTGTTGAGTGACATGAAGAGAAGACAGAGTCAATCAAAACAGCTGGAGTGAACCATATTCGGTTTGTGTTATCATTTCATTCATTCCATTTGTTTCCACACATTATGGATTATAAATAGATAATTGAGTTATGTTTTCATTAAGTATGAATTTTTGTAATAAGGGATTTTAATGCCCATGATAGTTTTTATACGTAAAATGGTTTTAACACAGATTATGCTAGATGAATGTTTAAAATTTGCATAGTAGATAATATGATGATATTGATATGTAGTTAATTTAAAAATTTTTAATTAGACAGATAGATTCAAATCTAGTCGTGTGACGTCCGTTTGTATAGTGAGGTTTACCTAGCTGTATGGAGAAGGTGCTACATTTGTTGATATCAGATCTTAAGTTTAGGAGGTTTTAGACCTAAGTAGATTATGAGGTTATCATGTATACATACATCTATCTCGTCTGACTCTAACTATAGCTACATCTCTATCAATTTATAGGACTAGAGTGAGATGGCATCTAAATTGAATAAAATGGCTGAAAACTAGAGCTTTCCACATAATGGGGCACCAAACCAACCTAATGTAGCTAGTATTCAGGTTCTAGATGTAGTACTAGTTCTTGACCCACAGGCTCTTGAACAAGTTAATCAGGACTAGACTCCATTAATGCAGTAGATGGTAGGATTACTATAATAGATAGCTAGAGTTGTACCACTAGCACCAGTTCCTTTACCTCCACCATTAAGGCCAAGGGTACAACTTAGCAAGCTTCATAAGTTTGGAGCGACTGATTTTCTGGGAATGAAAGATGATGATCCTGCTACTATGGAATATTGGATTGAGAAGATTGAGAGTGTCTGTGATGAGTTTGATGTGACCACTAATCAGAAGGCCAAGTATGTTGTCTCTTTATTGCATAAAGATGCTTATGAGTGGTGGAAGATAGTTTTGCTGAAACTAGATGTGCCACAACCTATGACTTGGGACTTTTTTATGGCTAAGTTCAAGGAACAATACGTTCATCCAATTTATATAGATGAGAAAAAGAGGGAGTTTCTGAGCCTCAAGTAGGGTAAGATGACAGTGACTGAGTACTAGAGAGAGTTTACTCGACTGAGTAAATATGCCTATGAGATGATCACTAGTGAGAGAGATAAGTGTAGGAGATTTGAATAAGGCCTCAATGTAGAGATAATAGATTTTTTCATTGCACTTCAACATGATAGCTTCACCAAGTTGATTGAAGCCACTATTAGTGATGAACAGAGGAAGAGAAAGAGAATTGAGGAAGCATCTAGACAGGCAGTGACTCTAGTAACCCAGCCTTCAAGCAAGAAAGGTCGATTTCACTCATAGTTTCATAGCAGGAGTTAGGGATGAAACATAAGTTATACTTAAGGAGGTTCATACAGGAAAGGGCAGCCCTCTAGGGCTACATTTGCAGTAGGTAGCAATTAGACACTAGCTATCAGTGATAGTATTCCAGCTTGTGGCATCTACCACAAGAGTCATAGAGGAGGGTGCTGGAAACATACATGTGTTTGCTTCCTTCATATGTGGATCAAAGGAACACATGAGGAGAGATTGTCCTTTGATAACTGACAGTGCACCAGTAAAAACTACACAGTTACCTCTGGTTTAAACAAGCAGCAGACCAGGGGTCATATAGGACCTTCCTAAGCAATTTCTGAGACTGTCAATAAGCCAGGACTAGGCCGAGTGCCGACTAAAGCTTATGCTATGAAGGTCAAAGAAGACTAGGACGCTACATATGTGATTGTTGGTATGTTTTCTCTTTATGACTCTAATATATGTGCATTGATTGATCTGGGTTCAACACACTTATAGATATGCACAAACACTCCTAGAAAACACAATATGATTAGTGAGAATCTAGGATATAAAATTGAGGTTACATACCCTTTAGGGAATAACATGATAGTGAATCAAGTATATAGACATTGTCCTTTAATTGTACAAGGGAGATAGTTCCTAACAAACTTGATAAAGTTGCCTTTCTGGGAATTTGATGTCATATTAGGCATAAATTGGCTAGCATAGCATGGTGTAGTTCTAGACTACAAGGAAAATTTTGTAATTCTTAAAACTGTAGAATAGAGAGATGTGAAAGTGGAAGGTGAGTTGTTCCCACAACTTCCATGAGTTATTTCAATGATGAAGGAAGAGAAAAATGATGAAGAAATGATGCGAAGCCTTTTTGGCTCATATGGTTGATACTAGAAAGGGAGATCTAGAACTTCAGGATATCCTCACAGTAAATGAATTATCAAATGTGTTCCCTGAAGATATATTGGAATTACCACCTCACACAGAGGTCGAGTTCTCCATAAAGCTCACTCCAGACACAACTCCTATATCAACAATGCCATATAAAATGGCACCATCTGAGTTAAAAAAGCTTAAAGCTCAAATGCAGAAATTGTTAGAGAATGGTTATATCAGGCTGAGTGTATCTTTATAGGGTGCACCAGTGTTATTTGTGAAAAAATAAAGATGGGTCTATGACGTTATGCATAGACTATAGACAACTGAACAAGGTAACAATTAAGAACAAATATTCATTGCCACGGATTGATGACCTATTTGATTAGTTGAAGGGTGCAGGTATGCTTTTGAAGATCAATTTGAGATCGGGTTATCATCAGTTAAGAGTTAGGACTGAAGATATAGCCAATATGACATTCAAAATCAAATACGAGCATTATGAATTTATGGTTATGCCTTTTGGATTGACCAATGCTCCAATAGTCTTTATGGAATTGATGAACAAGGTATTCAGACCCTACATAGACTAGTGTGTTATGGTTTTTATTAATGACATTTTGGTATATTCTAAGACACATGACGAGCATCATCAGCACTTGAGAATAGTGTTACATACACTTAAGGAGCAGAAATTGTATAACAAATTCTCAAAGTGTGAATTTGGGCTTTATGAGGTAGCTTTTCTAGGACACATTGTGTCGTCAGATGGTATACAAGTTAATCCTAGCAAGGTAGAGGCTATTATGAGTTAGAAGCCTCCCCGCAAATTTATATTCTTGGGTTAGCTAGTTACTACAAGATGTTTGTCAAAGGATTTTTTATGATTGTTTCTTTTTTAACCAAATTATTAAGAAAAGATATGAAATATGAGTGGACTAAGAAATTCCATGAGAGTTTTAATAGTCTAAAAAAATGTCAACAGAGGCTCTAGTTTTGACATAGCCAGTCCCTGATAAGGAGTATGTCATCTACAGTGATGCTTCTCACAATGGACTAAGGTGTGTACTTATGCAAAAGGCAAGGTGGTGGGATATGCATCCAGGTAGCTAAAGGTTTATGAGAAAAATTATCCCACACATGAATTAGAGCTAGCAGCCATTATCTTTGCATTGAAGATATATCGTCATTATCTCTATCGGGAGAGATTTTTTTTTATCTATATAGATCATAAGAGTCTAAAATACTTTCCTACATAGAGAGATCTCAATTTGAGACACATATGATGGTTAGAGCTAATAAAGGACTATAACTATGTGATTGACTGCCACCTAGGCAAAGTCAATGTAGTGGTAGACACTTTGAGTAGGAAGATGATGACTGAGTTGCACATTCGCCCTACACTTTATTGAGAGATTATTAATGCATAAAGACAAGATAGTAGACTTATTGAGACAGTTGAGTTGGTCCCTAAGGGGGAGAGACCTAGCTACACAATCGAGATTGATAGTGGAATATACTGTTAAGGCCATTTATATGTGCCCAATAATGTTGAGCTAAGACAAAAGATATTACAAGAAGCACATGAGACCAGGTATACTCTGCACCTTGGAAGAACGAAGATATATAATGATTTGAAGAGTAAGTAATGGTGGATAGGCATAAAAAGAGATATTATAGAGTATACTACCAAATGTTTAACTTGTCAACAGGTCAAGGTAAAATACTAGGTACCATCAGGGTGCCCATTACAATACTAGAATGGAAATGGGAACATATTACTATAGACTTCATGATTGGATTACCAATGACTATTTAGAAGTATGATTCCGTATGGGTTATTATGGATAGGCTTATGAAGTTAGCCCATTTTTTTTCCTATCAAGAGGGATTTTCCTTTGAACAAGCTAGCACAACATTATGCCAATGAGATGGTATGACTACATAGAGTGCCAATCTCCACTGTATCAAATAGGGACCCTAGGTTTACTTCACAGTTTTGGGATAGTCTGCAGAGAACGTTGTGTACCAAACCCAATTTCAATACAACATTTCATCCCCAGATAGATAGGCAATTAGAGAGGATCATATAGACCCTAGAGGATATGATGAGGAGTTGTGTGATTGAATTTTAGGGTAATTGGGATAAATATATTTTATTGATAGAATTTGCTTATAACAATAGCTATCAATCTAGTATCAAGATGACTCCTTATGAGGCACTATGTGGTAGGAAGTGTCGAACACCCTTGTATTGGATAGAACTCAATAAGAGAAAGCTAGTGGGGCCAAACTTAGTACAGAAAATAGAGAAAAAAGTACAGGTTATTTAGGAAAGATTGAAGGTAGCTTTTGATAGACAAAAGTCATATGCATATCTCATGAGAAAAGATGTCAAGTATGCAGTGAGAGATAAGGTTTTCCTTAAAGTCTCTATATGAAAAAAGTTCTGAGATTTGGGAAGAAAGGAAAATTAGGCCTGAGATTCATTGGACCTTATGAGATACTAGCAAAAGTGGGACCAATTGCTTACAAGCTTGCTCTACCACCTGAGTTGAGCAAGATCCATGATGTGGTCCATGTCTCTATGTTGACGAGATATAGATCCGATCCTTCTCACATTATTTTAGTTAAGGACATTGAGGTGAGACCAGATTTGACGTATGAGAAAGAATCAGTTCAAATTCTTGCTAGAGAAATTAAGGAATTTAGGACAAATGAGTACCATTAGTCAAAGTATTATGGAGAAACCATACAACAGAAAAGAATACAATGGAAAGTGAAGAGGAGATGAAGATCCAATTTCAATAATTATTCAAAGACAGTACATCAGGTAATTTTGAAGATGAAATTCTTTAAGGGGAAGAGAAATGTAGCACCTGTAAGTTAGGGTCTGGAACTTACATGTTAAATAAAGGTATATTAAGTGTATATGAGAAGTATATGTGTGGTTATGAGTGTTAGAAATCTTAATATAATGAAAATAATAGGAAAAAGTGAAGTTTCTAACATTCACACATGTAACATAGTTAATCATGGCTGTGAATGTCATGAAATTCAAATTCTGAAGTTGAGGAGCTTCACGGCCATGACACTATGGTTCACACTCGTGACACTATAGTTCACGCCCATAAAAGTTCATAATTTATATATGAAAGTTTCATGTTTTGATTTAAAAACTCATGTAAAATAACTCCTAACCCTAGCCATCACATTTTGAAATCTCAGACATAGATTTTTCTCATTTCATTTTCAATTCTGATTGATTAAACATGAAATACCCACCATAAATATGTTTGAAACGAATTAAAAACAAACATTTTGATATAAGAATTGAAGTTAAAACCTAAGGAGGATTTGAAACCGTTTCGATATAAGAATTGAAGTTAAAACCTAAGGAGGATTTGAAACCGTTTTGAACCCTATAACCAATATGTAATCACCCAAATAGAGGTAAGGAAAGATGTTTTTGTTAATCTTTGATATTTTCAATTTGGTTTAATGGGAGAGTTAGATTTATAGGCTTAAAATCAATGAAAAGTTAAGATTTTGATAATTTATGGCATAAATAAATACAATGACAAATATAAAAACATAATTATGGTCTCTTTTTCATGTTAGGAATTGAGACCGATGGTGGAGAACCCCACTAAAGGTAGTAAATGTGAGAGAAACAAGTTTAGGGCTCCATTATTAAGGTTTGTACATATATTTATTTTAATTCATTTATAATGTGCTTGTACTGTGAATTATGTATTGTGATGTGTTTAGAGATAAGAAATATTGATATGATATATACTGGAATTGAGTTAAATGGCTTGTAATATTTTGTGATGCATAAAATGTTGATATGTGGATAATTGATGTGGGATATTGATAAATAAGGCATGAAGCCTAGTTTGAATGATTGAATATGATATGATGCATGTTTATGGTTGATTTTAGATTCTGGAATACGAGAAGTGTTGATAGATATGGCTAACATTGGTTAACTTTAGCATTTTGCATGATTGTGTGTGGAAATGGTTGAAAACGATGTTGAAAATTATATTTTTGTGTGAAGTATCACCCTCATGAAGCCAAGCTTCACACCCATGAAGGTATTTCATGCCTGTGAGCTAAGCTTCACTCATATGAAAGTATGAATTTCATGCCCATGAATAAATATTCGCGTCCATGAAGGATCAAGAGCTAGTCACGGGTAGACAACCCGTGATAGAAGGCTTCACACACATGAATGCCCTATTTCCAGAAAATGTTAAATTGATTTATATGATGAAACAAATTAGGTATGATATAAACATACACGACATGATCAAATGAGATTAATTGTAATATGATGTCATGATTATGAAACATATGAATACACTGGGTGCTATGAATATCAAAATGATATTGTGGAGTTCTTGAATGTAATATAAATGATGTTAATATCGAGAAATTGAATAAAATATGTACATTCTCTATTCAATGACTAGCTAAGATAGGTGATATGCCATTGAAGGAGTCACAGTATCGTAAAATATTTAAGCATGCGATTATTAAATTGTTCATCAGAGTGGCTTAAGCTCATGTTAGAGCACTATTGATTTGAGAAGCTTAGTGGTAGCATATTCAGATTAGGGATAAGGTGGCTTAAGCTCATGTCAGAGCGTCCTTGTATCATATGCATGCAGTCATTACTTATCAGGATGACTTAAGCTCGCGTTAGAACACTCCTAATTTGAGAAGCTTTGTGGTAGCAATATAGACAAATACAGTAGTGAGCATAGTGGCTTAAGCTTGTATTATAGTGCTTTTGTTTAACAACTCACATCTGGGTTTTCTGGGTCTAGAGTATTGGGCTAACAAACTGGAATTTTGGTAATACAGTATACTAAAATTTTAAGGCAAAACATTGCCATAAAAGATATGCAAAATTCAGTGAATCAAAATATAGTCACATCCTGGAAAAAGATTGTGGAAACCAATAATCATAAGAATGAGGTTAAAAGCTTATTATTTAAGAATATGAAGAAATTCGGTATGACTATGATCAATATACATTATGATAATATGATATGGATTTACTTATGATAATTATGTCACACATGTAACTACATCATGATATTTGATATGTATATTTTATTTCGATATATATATATATATATATATATATATATATGCTGGTAGTACATGTTTTGAATATTATAATATTATTGAATAATATAGACAAATCAACGCGAATAAAGTAAGTCAAGATGTGATAAGTATATGATGGTATGGTCAAACACACATATACATTCTGATTATGAATGTTATGTTATATGTGAATGAATCTTAGAATTTAAATGATTATATATACTCCTAAGCTTTCAGCAGCTCAGCATGTGGATTTTACTGCACTCAGATTTGGAGTTAGTAGACTGTTAAGTGACGTAAAGAGAAGACAAAACCACTCACAGTGACCCGTATTGGGTATGTGTTATCATTTCGTTCATTCCATTTGTTTTCCGCACATTATGGATTAGAAACATATAATTGAGTTATGTTTTCATTAAGTATGAATTTTTATAATAGATGATTTTAATGTCAATATATTTTTGATATGACTATGGATGATATCTAGATACATATATAGTTTTAACACAAATTATGACAGATGAATGTTTAAAATTTGCATAGTATATAATATGATGGTATTGATACTTCGCTAAGTTAAAAAGTTCTAATTCAGACAAGTAGATTTAAATCTAATCATGTAGCGTTCGTCTGACTATCGAAGAGGGTACTACATATATATATATATATATATATATATATATATATATATATATATATATATATATATATATATATATATATATATATATATATATATATATATATATTACATAATAAATCTAAATTATATTAATATCTTATTTGATAAATCAATTTAAATACAATTTATTACAAAGATAAATTAGTGCATTATAATTATATAATAAATCAATCTAATTTATTATTTATTTTAATTATATTATATGAATTTTTTAATCAAAATAATTATAATATATTACACTTAAATGATTCTAGATCAGTGGCTTATTTTGATTATTTCAATCCATATTTACCTGATTTTCATTTATTCTTTTAATTGTTTTGCATTTGATATTAATAATTATATACTACTGACATATTTCAAACATGAATTATTCTTCTATATATATATATATATATATATATATATATATATTTAATTGATATGCTGATATTGGTGTTTATCTGATAAATAAATTAATTTATTAAGAAAAATAAATAAAAAAGTTTACAATATTTGAGTGATTTTCAATTTAATCTCATTCTAAAAGAAAAATCATTTAAAAAATTACATTGTTATATTTTAAATGTTTTTTCTCAAAAATTTTGATTGTTTTTGGAATGTTTCAAAGATATATATATTTTTTGAAATTTTAATATTTTAAAATATCCCATATAAAATTACAAATATTTGAAATAATAATTAAAATTAAAAATTAATTCCTATCTTAAACCCTAATGTCATTTGTAGCCATTTCTCCTCTTCCGCACTTCCCTTCCTTCTTCTCCACAACCGCACTATAATTCACTTCCATCTTCTTCACATTCACATTTTCCTCTTCTCCATAGCTGCACCACAGTTCAATAAAGGAATAAGCTCTTTCTTCCAATAAGTTTAGTCGAATTAATTTTATTTGAAAAATTTAAATTACCCAGTAATAAATTATTTGTACAGTATTATTTAACACTGAAAGATTTAAATAACTGTTTCGAATTATTTCAAATTTTGGTAACAAAACAATATGGAATTTTTTTTTTGTTTCCAATACAATACAAGACTTGTATTTGTAAACTCCCAAATTTTTAAAACAATACTAGAATTTTTCCTTTGAATTGAACCAAACTGTGTATGCCACTGGTTATGGATTGAATTGATTATTTTATTTTATTTTATTTTATTTTTGCTTTGAACGAGTTATTTGGATTTGAGTATTTTTGAATTTGTTTTTTTTGGGAAATCCATGTTGGACCATTCATTGAAGAAAAATGTACATTCTTTTCAGACTTACAACTTGCATTACTAATTGAAATGTTTAACCTAAGAATAAATGCATCTCAATTTGAATGAAATTTCAAGTGCTGTCATTATCCCCTTCTTTGAAAACCAATAATCCCAAGTAAAAACCCTGACAAAGAACTGTAAAAAATAACATAAAACAATAAAACAATAGTATACAACTACAGAAAATACTCTTTCCTAGCTCGAGAACAGCTGTTTTGTTTTGTTTTATGAAAAAAGAAAAAGAAAATCCATTTATCCTTTTTTTCTTTCATTTTTTTCTGTCTTTTTTATTTAATTAAAAAAAAAGAAGAAAAATTATATGATTCAATCTGAGGTGAAATCCTCCAGAACGACAACATGCATATTTTGTCAAGCTGAAAAGAGGCAAAATTGACTTCACTAATTTGAATGAGAAATTATTAGATTGGACATATGAATGAACCTTCCTCTCATAATATGAACCAATTCCTCAACTTCAATCATTTTTCCTGGTATGAGGGTACAGTCCCAAAACATGCTCTGGCATGAAGTCATGTCGAGTCAAAATGCCAACAATTGGATGCCTCTGCAGTAATGAAAAGATGTTAAGGCTCGCATATGCATTAACAGAATAACAAAATATCCACCAGAGATGCCTTTCCAAAACCAAAATAATAAGCGAAAGAAGCCTAAGATAAGGAAAAAGATCATGATAACTGAGAGATTGGGAGAGAGTTACCCCTTGACTTTTTGGCACCACGCACATATGCCTTAGACCAAGTTGTCTAAATAGAATTGAAGCCTTGGCAAGTGACATTGTTTCAACAACAGTGTACGGGGATGCATTAATAATTGGGTGCAGGTCTACATACATTTCCATCTCCTCCTCTCCTATATCCAGATCCTCAATTTTGATACCCTTCCCTGATCCCGCCTTGGCAAAATCAAACGCTGCAAATCTATGCAATATCTCTTCACCTGCAAGTACCCTTTCCCTTGAAAATATCTTACCCTTGAGCAAAACAAGTAAATGGGACTTCAACACAAGCCCGCATAGCTCAGGTGCATCTGAGAAAGGTGGTTCATCAATCACAGGGAATCCATTGTGTCCAGTAGTCATCAAAGCATGCACTATATTTCCCACTTTTTCAACACCAAAGAAAGTTACCAATGGACCAGAAACAATGTCTCTTGCAGCCAAATGCCTCGTGTAAGGTTCTGCATGAGCTTCCATGTAAGGTAATCCTTTTAATTTCACTATCTGATCGTAGACACCCTTGTTGAAGTTGTCGGCCACAGTTTTCGAGATCAGGAGAACCAACATGACAAGGGGAAGCAATAATAAATCATTAGTCAATTCAAGCAGTATAACACACAAGGAAACAGTCATTCTCATGGTGCCACCAAGGAAGGAGGCTGCTCCAAGTAAGGCAAAGAGACCAGTGTCAAGTTTTGATATGGGTTCAAATAATCTCCCAACAAGACGGCCGTAGCATGCTCCAGCTAGTATGACAGGGATAAAGAGCCCAGAGGGGATAGCAATCCCGTATGTGATAATACCAAGACAATATATAGCAGCAAAGAAGACAATCAGAGTGGAAATGAGAAATTGTTTCTCTGTGCTGGAGCTAAACAGGTTGCGAATTGCATCATCATTGGTATTTAGAAATAAGGAGGCAAGGTCATTGTAGTAACCTGATGGGCACTGGAAAATTTTGTAGTTTCCAGATATAGCAGTGCTGGGGCAACTCACTGTTACATCAGTAGGGCAGGGAAGGCACCTTGCAAACCAAGGCAATCCATAGGAACAGCAAGATGTCAAGAGGGCGATGGCAATAACAAGCATGATTTTGAACTTCGCACCTTTTCTGCGGCAGAAACAATATATGATTTAGCATTTAAGCTGAAGGCACCGGTAATTTTCAATAAAGATGTCTTGTCAGCACATAATTCTAACAACTACACGATATATGCACATAATATTCTCCAGTTCAGTATACATGCTCAATTTCTTTTAGTTTCTTTCCTTTCTCTGATTTTTTATTATTTATTTATTTATTCAGAGAATATATCAAATTATGATGAAGTTATATTTTACAATATGGCTTGTTGTTGCTAAGAATTTTAATATATGTTCTATAAGTATGTCTCATACAAGTAAAAGATAACAATACAAACTGAATGACATCCATACCAGTAAGTTCGATATATGTGCTAACTTCATAACAAGCTTTATTTAAGCAGTTTCATCTTTTGATAGAGTGAGAGGAAGGGAGGAAAAAAAGGACGTATTTGATAGTCAAATAGAAAACATACTCGTTGATGATGCTGTAAGTTCGGAGGACCTTGTCCACAAGATAGTTATATAAACTTCCAAATATACCCCCAATAACTCCAAGGACTATCACTGCTAATACATCTGCCCCACTATAAGTTACCTTAGATGAACTGACATCATACATTATCAGACCACCTTCTCCAAACAGTCCACACTTTCCACTGGAGCAATATTCTATAAACGCTCTCAACACCATAGCAACTACTGCTGTTGTAAAGAAAGTCCTCCAAAGAAGAGCACTTCGCCACCTGCAAACAAAATTATATATACGTATATGAAAATAGAATGCACACTGATTTTTGAGGCCACATTATGTTGAATGTAATCCAATGATTCAGTGCATTAGTCCCATTGTTGTGGATTTTGGATTTCAAACTCTGCTATGATATGCTTTTCTAAACCACCAATGAAGATCTGCCTAAATTGTTGCTTGGGAATGAACCAAGTTCTTATGATTAATTGCTCAAAGCAACACTGATATTCCTCCATCATTCCACTACAATTTCAATAATTGCAAGTTACCCAAACTGCTAAATTCCTCACATTGTAATTCTAGCAGGTGTTACTTCAATTTAAGGAACCAACTGGCCGTTGCCTTCCGAGTGGAAGGAAGCTAATCCTATTTGATCTTCCTCAGGTGTGTGTTGGTGCTGGAAGAAATGCTCACATTGATTCAATCATCACAACAGATCAGATTGGTAATCATATAAGGGGAAATCCAACTTCAAATATTTAAGAGCATGAAATTTCCCTCACTGCCTTCCACCCCATTATCACCCTGCTGATTCTTTTTACTCTTGGTAATAGCAATCAACAAGGGCAGAAGGAACAGAGCTGGTGAGATGGTAACGAGGAGGAGGACAGCAAGGGAAACTCCTATATATATAAATAATCAAAGTTGGATTTCCCATGATATGATGGCCAATCTGACCCATTTGTTGGTTAAACTGACGTGAGCATTTTTTCCAGCAGAAGCATACTCCTGAGGAAGATCAAAGATCC
The DNA here is from genome assembly GCA_023653625.1 of Triadica sebifera. Lineage (NCBI taxonomy): Eukaryota > Viridiplantae > Streptophyta > Magnoliopsida > Malpighiales > Euphorbiaceae > Triadica > Triadica sebifera. Next base: position 22,400,254 of record CM042894.1, read on the forward strand.
AAACAGTTATTGACTGGTGATAGTAGCCCACATTTATGGGAAGAGGAAGGGAGAAATCCTAATAATCGTTGGACTAAACTAACAAAATAGGTAAGAAAGGGAGAAACTCACAAGCAGGAGCTTCTAGCTGATGTAGCAGATTTTTCTGCAATTCACACCTATAACAAGACCCATACATCAATGGGCTATAACATAGTAACAGCAGCCATGTACTTCAAACACGCTACAATCCAAAAGGATTATACTGCAATTCATTCTCGTATTACTTATTCCACCTTTTTTTTACCTTTTCCCTAAAACAGAAAATTTCAAGCTCAAACTATTTCCTCAGTTGAATCAGATCAAGCACTGTTCAAATTAACCAGCATTCTGACAAAACTCTTTATCTTTTAAAGAAGCACTTCTACATTCTTATTAACTATCCTACGAAAAAATAGCTAATTCCAATCACCAAAGTACAAAATCTCACCCTATATTGCAGAAATTCTTCTCAGGCCTTACAAACACTTAAATAAGATAAGATGTATATGAGAGAGACAGAGGGTTACCAGGAAGCTGCTTCTTCAAGAGCAAAGAGAACACCACCAACGGGGGCACGAAAAGCAGCAGCTACACCAGCAGCTGCTCCAGTAGTGATCAAATCTCGTCTGTCACGATCATTTTTGAAATATCTCAGCCATTTACATGTCAAGTGGTACTTGCGAGAGCCTCCCTGTCCTAATAAAGAGGCAATGCATGCACCTGTATGAACCATAGGCCCTTCTTTACCCACAACAAATCCAGCAGAGACGCCCAAAATTGAACCAAAAATCTGTGTTTGTTGGAAATATAAACAGTTTGTCAAGCAGCTAGCAAGTCCTAGTCCCAATCCTAATGAAAGAAGAGAAAAGAGCAAAGGAATATTGAAGGGAATGAAAAAACAGAACAGGCCAATTAGGTCGATATTTGGCCCACAACCCAGAAAATAAATAATCAGTCGAGTAATTTGATAACTGTCCAAGTCTGCTCCTTAATTCAGCTATACCCCTTCTCATATCATACAAATCCTAAAGATATATTTAAGTCCACAGCATAATTTAAGGAAAGCCAGTTAATTCCATAATATGAAGTTTTCCAGTAAAATTAGTGTGCGCTTTGGCAACACAAAAATGTTTTATTTTCTGTTACAAATATGGTGTGTCAGTAATTACTTTTATGAATACCTGTTTGGACATAAGAGATTCATGCAACATGAAGTCATGAAAGAAACATGAAATAGTCCTTTATCAGTAATTTTACAAAGTTTGTTGATAAAAATGGAGTATTTTCTGCTCATCTAAATGGAGTATTGCAACCTTCTCAGAAACAATTCTGAATTCTCTAAGGTTCTGACAGAAACAATTAAGAACTGGGGTTGTGTAATAAAGTTTGTTGCAGAAATACACTAAACAAAGACCAATGAAGATGCAAATAGTCTTGGTCAATTACACCTCTGTATGTTCTATGTCTAAGAGCTCACAACCTTTTTGGATAATAATTAGTGAATTTTACACGAAGCATGTGCCATTTCACTAATCCATAACATTATGTAATGAATAGTTAACATTTCAATTTATTTCTGCTTCTTCTTAAAGATTGATATTGATTTGCCTCTTCGCATGTTCTTAGAGAGGGAGAGAGTTCAGAATGAAAAGAAGTTGCAATTTATTTTTGGTACCTAGAGAAATCGTACTTCACATTTGCAAGATGCAAAATCATAATCACTTGATGATTTTAAAGACAGAACATCAAGCAGTTTCTTATTTCTGCATCTTCCCAAAGAGTGACATGTATACTATGAACATGTGTGCATGTGTGGAGAAAGTGCATAACGAAATCACATAATAATTCACCTTTACAAAGAGGGTACTTGGAGCTAGTATGGAATGAGCATCAACGCCATTGAGGTAAGCTTTTACCTCTGGGATACCAGACCCGGCAGCTGCTGGAGCAATGAAAGCACATAGAGCTGCAGCAGCAGCTGCCAGTGTTATGTTGCAGCCTGCATACGCAGCAAATGCCTTGTAATATCTGCACTGAAACCATTAGTATGTGATAGTCATCATATAGAACTTGTAAGCAAATTTATTGAGGACCTATAGTGCAATATGATTGGCTAAACGTTGAAGACATGTACTTTGAGCACATGGTTAATTAAATTGAAATGACTTAGGCATGCAGCATAAAGCCACTGATCTAAACACATGCAATTAGAGGTTCAAGTTTCTCTCTCATGAACATGGGCATGAAATTTGTTTAGTTACCTTCCACAGAAAGGAAGACAGAAAGGAGGAAATGTATGTTCAAAAATTTTGAAACAATAAGTTCTAAAATTTCATACCCTCGATTCAGATTTCACACCAAGCAGAAATTGAACTACAGCTGAAACATGCTGGAAATTTAATGCTCAACATGTTGAGTATATTAGCAATACAAAAGGCTGAAGTTGGAACTTCACAATTTCAAATTTCCAGTTGTTCCTGTGATGTAAAGAAGATCTCTTTTCTGCAGTCTATTTGTATAATCAGCTCATGGACTAATATGATACAATGCAACCCACAAATCAACATGTATATGAATACAAAAGAATATAAATGGACATATTATGATAGAAATGCAGCTAAGAAAATAGAAGTTCGAATTAATATTTAATAGGTTCAAGTCTTAGGAGAGTGAGCTTACTGCTGCTTCTCCATCAACTTGGTGGTGAGCAGTAACTTGAAACCAGCAATGTTCTCAACAGCAATGTTATTGGAAAAACCAACTAGTCCAGTAAATAGGCCTATTAGGAGGGCAAATCCCCACTTAAGTAAGATGTACTGAAGTATCTCAATTTTCTTCCTGGATCTCCAATCCTGTTTAAATAATTCATTTTCGATAATCCTAGAAGGCAAACATGTCAGAGAGCAACTATTTGATGACGAAAAAGTGGGCATTAAGAGATCTTACAAATTTACTTAATTATATTTAATTGAAAAATGAAAATAAGAGAGGAAGGTATAATTACTCATAATCAAGACTCTCAATGGGACAGATATTGGCACCAACAATGGCAATCTGGGAAGTTGTATTGGTTCTCTTAACCAAGAGAGGTTGGCTATAATTATTGCTGTCGTCAACCTCAGTAAACATCTCCTTGCCCTCATTTTCTATGTCTCGTTCCCCTTCATTGTCAATATTATTATTTCCATTCTCATGATTCATGTTGTCCCCTCTATTCATAGGTATCCACCTTATTTTATTGGAAGATTCTAAGGTAACTTTGTTTCTTTTATTCCTAAAAACAATGAAAAAACACAGACTAACAAGTGGATATACATGTAGAAGTCACAAGGTGGAAACAGTGACAGTGAAGAAAAGACAATAAGATCATGCTCCAAATAAAAATGCGCAAATGAATTTTTTTTTTAAATAAAAAAAAAATCTATGTAAATTTTTATCTTAAACTCAAATTAATTTTGATGGATAAGACATTATTATCCACAAATTTTTTTTTCTAAAATAATTAATTTTAAATATTTAAAAAATATGGTAGTAATCTATTAATACATACGAGTGACACGACCACAAAATCTTGAGGATTGTTTTTGTATCCTAGGTGGCATGTTCTATTTGCTCAGAATTATTTTTTCTATTTTTTTTATTTTTTGTGATTTTTAATAGAAATAAAAGGATAAAATAAATTAATGGACTTTATGCTTTCTCCATTTGTTTAATGTTTGTTATTTAAACAACCAATTAATTATAATGGATTAAATAATGTCACTTACAGCTATATATATATATTGCAAACAATTGTAAGATATGAGTGAAACTTTTTCCATTCTCTCTTGATTGTATAACTTAATTAGAAAAATATATATTTCTCTATAATCTTTTCAAGTTTTTTAGCTTTCACAATTAAAGATTGAAAGGGTTCATTGTATTGCAAAATGGAATGGAAAAAGAAAAATATGTTAGTAATAATCTTTTATTGTTTGAAAACAACACTTTCTTGGTTTTTTTGAACAACAAATCATTAAAAAATGTTTACAGTTACAAATTTTGATTTTTTGAGAAAAAGTTAGGTATTATTACTTATTAAACCAAATCGGAGTGAAGAAAAGGAACAACAATTATTATCCATATATATTAGCAATTAGTTTTTGAGAAATCATTGATAGCATATAGTTGGAATAACGTAAGTCTTTCAACAATTCTTTTAAATATAATAACTAATGAAGTTAAATAGTTCAGTAAAACTTTGATGAAGCTGAAATCCAAATAATCCATTAAGCCATTGCCAGAAAGTAAAGCTTACTATGTCCAATAACTACTTTTAACTAGTGAAGCATCAAGCATTTCCAATTCAAAAGCAAAGAAATCATAACAGTCAAATCTAGAAAAATTTAATGCTGGAGATATGGTCGAATTCAAGTTTCCAGAGAAAAAAAAAATAGCATTAATTGATGATTGGTGTTTCGAACTTACGAACAAAACCAAATCGGGAAGATTGAGATTGCATGAGGGCAAAATCACTCTGGAATCAGCTCCTCATCTCCTATATCGACATAAATAGGTCAACCCAGAAGCCATTGTTGTGTTATAAAATTTTTAAGAAACAAGGCTCTGACTATTAGTTTTGGCTTTTAAGAGTTAGCGAGAGAAGTGGGAACGGGGAGATAAAGACAGAAACGTGATTGCAACCAGCAACCACAATATCTATTAATAAACATAAAATTACAGATAACCCACGAGGTTTTTATAAATTTCATATTTAGATCCGTTTACTATTTTTCAAGCTAATAATATGTTATATAAATAAATTAGAATAGAAATTTTCAAGAAAAAGGAAGAGCTTTTTTTTGGCTTAATATATCCAGTAATCAGCAAACAAAAATCATTTAAATATTTCATTTTTTTAAATTACAAAACTAAATTAACTATTTTATTAACTTTTATCACTTTTAGATGTTTATATAGAAGAGAGGCAGTAATGAGAGCCACTAAAACACTATTTCCTAATACAAAACTATAATTTAGAGTTAAATATAGTTTTATTTTAAATTTAATCTAATTTAACTAATAATTTTTATTTGATAAAATATATTATAATATCCTCCAAAAAATTAGTAAAACTAACATTCAACTAATAAATTAGTATATTATAATTTTTGTTTTCCATTATATTCTTATATGTTTTTTATAAAATGACATATTATACCCATTAATCCAAAACTTTTAGATAAATATTTATAATATAATTATTTAATTATTTAATGTGTATTGAATATTAGATAGTAAGAATGAACATATTTATTATATTATATTAAAATATTTAATATTATTTTAATATTATTTAATACACATACATATTATATAACTCATTTATATTATATATTTAAATATATTAATATAAATATATTATTTTATATTATTTATTATTTTTAGCTACTTTATTAACTAAATTTATTAAATATCTTTAATTCAATTAATTAAATTGTGAGCTATTATATTTTTAACTAACTATATTAAATTATTAGTCAGTTTTACTTACAAAAAGCTCCAAGTGCCTTACCTTTTTATTGTCAAACATAGATATCTTCGTATGCGTTAACCCAATTTTTTTATTTCATTTTTTTTCTATAAATATATAAAATCAGAGTTCAATGATTTGGTAACAGCAAGGAAAATTCTACCACTCGATTCTCATTTCTGCCCATCATCTATAAATAACTAACTTTTCGGCCGTCAAAGTTGAAACTTATCCCAAAGTTTGTAGACAATGACCAATTTATTTTAAAACTAATTTTAGATTATAATCATCAAAAATTTAATTTTTAACTTTTTTTTGTTCACAAGTCAAGATGCGTGCGAAAGACGTAATTCAAATAAAAAAAGTAGAGTAGATTAAAAAACACACACACTCATTAACCTAGCTAGCTATAACTTTGGTTTCAATTTTCTTTTAAATTTATATTTTAAGACCTAAGGGTCATAATTGATAACAAAAAAGAAAAATAATTATAACTTTTCGGTGAAAAATTAATAATAATTAATGTTCTAATCGTTAAATGTAATAATTTATTGTTAGATATATTTTCAGAGTTGTTATATTTTATCTTTTATATGTTAAAGAATATATATGTTTATGCCATCACAAAATCTACTGACATGAGGGTATTTACTTCAGCTAGGATTAGAAATTCTAGTAAAAGTAGGATAATCCAGGTCATTGTATAGTGTTGTCCAAAACAATAACAAAAAAAGGGATTAAATTGATTGGTAATTAAAAATTTTGCTTGATGCAATTTTACCAAAAATAATTTGTGAGAGAAAGAGAAATTTAATACATAAGATTTATACATGTTCATATATTAATATATTTTACTTCTCTCATCAATCTCAATTGGGTATTTCACTAATATACAAAGTGTTACAAATTAAGTTTTACCTAATTCACTACCAATTATGGTATTTCTCTTTTAGCTAACATCTAACTAAAAAAAACTTCTGTGTTTTAATGACTAATTAACATAACAACTAAATTCTTGTGTTTTGATAACTCACACAAAAATCATTACAAATATTTCACTCACAATCCAATTTACTCGAACTCACTTTTGAATAATTGATTATAAGAATGAAACACTCACCTATAAAAAAAACACAACAATTCGAAGCAATTATGGTTCTTATTAGAAAATTGAATTCATATTTTATCCTATTTTTCTAACATTTGGAAATCATAAAATATATTGTATTTATACTTCTCTTAATAAAAATAGTTGTTTGGGATACATTTAATGTAAAAATGACCGTTCAACAACTTTTTCGTTTGCGTTGACAACTTTCTCTTTCCAAATTCACGAGTGTGATTGTTTTTTGTAGCCGTGACTGAAGTGATGAAGCTGATCGTGAACAGTTGTATCCAGAAATGAGAAGTCATTCACGGACATGACTAAGTCAAGCTTTCGCGAGTGGTCCAACATTTCAGTGTCGTGTATGTTTGATAGAACAATCTTAGTGCTAAGTCATTTACGGGCATTACCCATGAGTCATAGGTGTGAAGTTCACTCTTAATAGTTGTGGCAATTTTTCACCACATGCATGACAATATTCACTGGTGTGAATAACTATTTCACGGGCATGAACCTTTGTTGATTTTCATTATTTTGATCTTCAAACAACTTACTTCATGGTCTTAGAAATTGTGTAACATGTTTAACACACTTAGAACACAAAATGTGGTTAAATTCTTTATTGCATAATTATTTGTGATTATCAAAATGATATAAATACCTCTCAAAGTTCAACAATCTCCCCCATTTTTTATGATGACAAATAATTTTGCAATATGTGGCTTAAGGAGAAATGAATTTCTCCCTCTCAAAAGATGCTTAATAGATATGAACTATAAATAGCATAAGGATATCACATTTTCAAGTCATAAGCATATATGATGTGAATTTTCAAAAGATATTCAAATAAAGCATTTGATTATAACATTTATGCCAAGTATATGAAATGTATATTTCAAGTATATTTTATATTAAATGACATTTATGTTAACTATATGCAAAGTATATGTCAAATATATGTTAAGTATATTGCATTTTTTCTCTCCCTTTGGCATAATAAAAAAGAGACAATGATAAAATATAAGAGAAGAAAATAGACAATATAAGGAAAATCTTAATTTTCATTACACAAAAAAATTACATATGTAAGTTTAAGTACAAATAAGAATTATCTAATGATCCTAAGACAAAAAGTAAATCATAGAAAAGACAAATCATGGCCTAAAGCCAAATACTTACTTGCGAAGATGAGCCATTTCCTCTTCGAGGCTATCAATTCTGAACTCTATGAAATCCTTAAGTTTTCTAGCTTATGATCAATGGAGTGTTGAAAAGAATCCATGCTTATTTGAAGTATGTCGAAATGATGAGAGATAAATTCCATAAGCTACTGAGCCATGTTCGGTTGAGATGAAGATGCTTCACCAACTCCTAGAGCAATCGGTATTTCTGTCGTAACTTCAGGAAGCTCGACTCTAGTTTTCTTTCCCTATTGTGGCCCTTGAAGGCCAACTTTAAAAGCTTATGAATCCTCTGATCTGAAAGAGGATTCTCACTTTAGCTCCCATCTTGATGAAGATTCAATGTCTAGTCGATCTCTAGGGGATGTCAGGAAGACGGTGAAGTTATGATCACTTAGATCCATCAACTTGAGCTTAATAGCCATATGAGTAATATAGCCACCTACTAGAATGTCACCCGACGACTTCGAGGAAATTGACTGAAGATGGGATGAGAACCATCTTGACAGGACAACATGCTCATTTTTTTGAGCCATTTTGAACAGAAGAATTCTTATTTTTTTACTGCTCCATTGCTATCTATTCGGGAAAATATTAAGTAAGTATGGAATTGGTGAAATGTAGCGGAGTACCAGGTTCTTCAAGTGAGTGCTCTTTGTCTTCTTGACATCTTAGCTACAATCATTACCAAAGTTGTGCTAATCTATAAAGGGATTAAAATTTGTTGCCTCACTCTCATTGATCAAGCCTTCATATGGTAGCTTGAAGATTTTTGTAGATTCTGAGGCGATGATTGAATTCTCTTGCCCACAGAGCTGGAAGGAGACCTTGCCAACAGGAGATACTTGCAAGGTGCTTAGAAATTCTAGGGTTGGCTCTTTGAATATGGGCATGTAGATGTCTACGAAATCCAGCAAACCACATTGTTGTAGCCAAACTTTCATATCTATTCAAGGCTAAGAGCCTTGATGCAACCCCAATCAAATGTTCAGGTGAACAAAATGGACTACTTCTTGAGAGAAACATACTTTTGATGAAAGTGTCATGGTAGAACATTAAGAAGATGATCTTATAGATCTTTGAGACCATGCTCTTTCTCTTCCTTTTGGAGGAATCAGCTTCAAAGGCCATGGTAGATGTTAGAATCTTTGAAGAAGAATGAAAGAAAAAAAATATAAGGTTTGATGCTCGCGTGAAAAATAAAAAAAAAACTTTGAGAAAAAAATGAATGAAGTCAATGATTTTGATATTTAGATGATGAATTCAACGAAGATTTTAGGTGAAATAGTGTTTGAAAGATCGGATTTGGCTGGAAAGGGGAAAGAGGTGTGACTGTTACGATTTTGAAGAGAGAGAAACGAGAAAAATAGTGAAGTTTCAGCCTATATATTGATCGTGTTGAACCTTGAGGGGTATTTCCATCATTTTAATGTTAACAAATAAAATAGCAATAATGTATTTAACAATGTTTGTGTTCTAAGTGTGTGAAACATGATATATCTTGATTATAACATAATGCAAGATTGAAAGACAACTTTTGAAGATCAAAAGCAAAAGAAATAGCAAAGTCACGCCTGTGACCACTTATGTCATGCCCGTGAATATAGCTTAGCGCCAACTCTCCAAACATTCAAAGTTCACAGCCACGAAGGATCAAATCAACCATGAATGATCAAGCAGTCATGCCCATGAAAGACAGTCACGCCCGTGACCAAATCCTGTCAAAGTCTTCCAGAGAGATTCACGGCCAAAATCACCACTTTGACCACGGCTTGGAAGAATATTCACGCTCGTGAAATTATTAGTCGTCTGTGATCAAGTACTTCCAATTATTCCAGAAAGCTTCATAGCCAGAGTCACCACTTGGCCCACGGCTTGGAAGAAATTTCATGACCATGACACACATATTCATGCCCATGAATGAGGACAGAAAAACATGTTAGGCGCAAAATGAAGAGTTGGTTCAATAACTATTTTCGCATTAAATGCACCCAAACGATTATGATTCATAGAGGGAGTATAAATGCAAGTCATTTATGAATCCCAAGCAGAAGAAAAATAATTACTTTGAATCATTAATCTTGTTGTAGTATTGTGCATTAATTATTTTTCAAAACAAACTTCTATTCACTATGAAAACCTAATTGCTCATTATTTGTAAAACATTGTAGGTTGTTGAGTATTTTCATTACAACTAATTACTCAACAGTGAGTTTGGGTATTTCGGGTTAAGAGTGAAACACTTGTAAGAGTTTATTGTGTGAGCCTTAAAACACAAGGATTTGGTTTTCGTGTGAGCCATTGAAAAACACAAGGGAATTTACATGTTAGGTGTTAACCATTGAGAGAAATATCATAGTTGGGAGTGAGCTTGAAAACCTCCATTATAACACTTAGTGTGTTAGTGAAACACCCAATTGAGATTGGGGAGAGGAGTAGGGTTCGTTAATATCCGAACCTTTATAAATGTTGTGTTTGATATCTCTTCTTCCTTACTTTATGTAATTTTATTCTGCATCTTAAAGTTAAACAATTTTTTTTATTTCCTAACCAATTCAACCCCCATCTTGGTTCATTGTTTGAGCAATAATTGGTATAAGAGCTTGTCTAGCAACAAAGCCTAAACTGCGCTAGCAAAGATAAAAAAAATGGCCAGTGAAGGATTTCAAAGTCTCAGGTCGTATTTTGATGGAGCAAACTACGCTCATTAGAAATTCTGAATGTAGACATATCTCGATAGTGAGGGAATTGAAGTATGGGATAGTGTTTGGAAAGAATGGACACCACCAACTAGGAGAGAAGTTGTTGGTGAAGAAGAAGTTCTTTCAAAAGATGATTGGACAGAGCATCAACGAAAAGCGAATTTCAAAAACAAAAAGGCGATGACAATCCTCCAAGCTCTCTATCTATTGAAGAATGTGGCAGAATTCAACATTGCCCTACCACATATAGCATGTGGAAAATATTGGAGAATTATCATGAAAGAACCAAACAAGTTAAATCCAAGAAGATTCAACTTCTCACTTCAGAATATGAACTCTTCAAGATGAAATCCAATGAATCTATTACTGATATGACGAACCATTTTCTAGCCATCATCAATGGCATGAGAAAGCTCGGAAAGCATTTGAGCTTGGAAGATGTGAACAACAAGATTCTAAGAAGCCTTCCTCTCAAATACTATGGTTCAATAGTTGCGGGTATAGAATAGGCCAATGAAAACATGAGCATTATGCCTACCGATGTGCTTATTGGCAAACTTCTAACACACAAAATGGTAGTAAAAAGAGATAGAGAACTTAAAGCAAAACCAGAAAAGAGAAAACCTCTATCACTCAAAGCTTCTACTTCAAAATCTCAAGAGGTAATTGAAGATGATGAAGAAAAGAGTGATTATGCAAATGAGGACATTGTCATGCTCTTAAGAAGATTAAAAAGAATAATTGAAAAGAGACTTGGTAATTCTCGAAACTTCAAACAAAGAACCCTCAAACACTCCTCAAATGATTCTCAAAGAAATAAAGATGAGGTAAAGTGTTATGAATGTGGAAATAAATGACATATCAAACCAGAATGTCCAAAGCTCAAGAAACACAAGAGAAGAATTCAAAAAGATGACGGGGAGAAAGGTCACAAAGCCACATGGGATGACAAAAGCTCTTCAAGAGAAAAAGATGATAATGAAGGAGAAGAGGTCAACCTATGTTTCATGGCTTTAGAGGATCACTTCACGAATGAGGTAGGTCCTTCTTACTCATACTCATTTAATAATGATAGTAGTGATAATAATAGTGATAGTGAAGATAATGATGAGTAGAGCTTAATAGAAGTATTGAACCTAGAATTAGAAAAATATAAAAGTAGATTCAATACTCACAAAAACAATATTTTAGATTTGAAAAACAAAATGGAAGTTTTACTAAAAGAAAATCTTGATCTTAAAACTTTTAATGAAACTCTTCAAAAATCATTAGATGAATATTCCTTTAGACCCTCAACTAAATCATTGCTTAAAGAAAATAATAGTTTGAAAAATGAAGTTGAGGAACTTAGAAACTCTATTTCAAGGTTTCATAAAGGCAAAGAGAGTTTAGATACTTTCATAGTTTCTCAAAGACCATCTTTAATAAGACATGGTTTAGGATTTAATAGAACATCATCTTCATCTCACAAGACTACTTTTGTTAAGTCCAATGCATCTCAAACCTCCACAATTGAGGTAATAGCCCCAAGGGCTAAGAGCTCAACACATATAAAACCCCTTATTCATAAGAAGAATGGTCAAGGGTCACATGGCTTAAGAGGGAAACATCAAAAGGCCAATCATGCCTTCATGTATAAGATGCAAGCACCTAGGAAAACACCTGCTCATCATGCATGTGTATGTCACTGCACACAAACATCTTCTAAAAGGATGTTGAGACCAAAAAGCATGTCCAAACCGAAAAATATGTTTAGAGCTAAGCAATGTAATTATTGTATGAGATTTGGTCATATCAACAAACATTGTTGGATAAGAAAGGCTTATTGGGAACCTTTAAGTGCTAACCCCCAAGGACCCAAGTTCGTTTTGGTACCTAAAGACCAAAATTGAATTATGATTTTATAGGTATGCCTCAAGTCCACTATAAAGGTTAATGCTTGGCTTATGGATAGTGGATGCTCAAGGCATATGAATAGAAACAAAAAACTATTCAATCACATTAAAAGTATTGATGGTGATAAGGTAACCTTTGGGAACAATGCTAAGGGTAAGGTAATTGGCATTGGCTCTATTGGTATTAATAATACTACTTTTATTAAAGATGTTTTGCTTGTTGATGGCTTGAAACATAATTTGTTAAGTGTAAGTCAATTATGTGATAAGGGAAACCAAGTAATCTTTACCTCAAATGAATGTTTTGTAACCTCATTAAGTGGCCAAGAGATATTCAAGGGAGATAGAGATGTCAATACTTACATAATAGACTTACACAAAATATCTTATCTTTCCTCTAAGTGTCTTATGACTATTAGTGATGAATCTTGGTTATGGCAGAGAAGGCTTGGTCATGCAAGCATGGATTTAATTCAAAGCCTTAGCAAAGGAGAGCTAGTAAGTGGACTTCCAAAAGTCAAATTTGAAAAGGATAAGACATGTGAACCTTTCCAAAGAGGAAAACAACACAAGTCATCCTTCAAATCCAAAAATATTGGAAGTACCTCTAAGCCTCTACAACTTTTGCATTTTGATCTTTTTGGACCTACTAGAGTTGCTAGTTTAGAAGGTAAACACTATGCTTTTGTCATTGTCGATGATTACTCTAGATTCACTTAGGTAATTTTCTTAGCTCAAAAGAGTGATGCTTTTGAATCATTCAAAAATTTTTCTAAAAGAATTCATAATTAATGAAAAAGGATATTTTATTTCAAAAATAAGAAGTGATCATTACAAATAATTTGAACATGAAAACTTTGAAAACTTTTGTCTAGAACATGGTGTATCACACAATTTTTCAACTCCTAGGACACCTCAACAAAATGGGGTAGTCGAAAAGAAAAATCGAACTTGAATTGAAATGGCTCGAACAATGCTCAGTGAGTATGGGTTACCAACCTACTTTTGGGCCAAAGCCACCAATATTGCATGTTATATTTCAAATCGAGTTTTCAAAAGACCATTTTTAAACAAAACTTCTTTTGAGCTATGGAATGGAGGAAAACCCACAATATCATACTTTAAAGTATTTGGATGCAAGTGTTTTATATTAAATACCAAGGACAACCTTGGAAAATTTGCTTCTAAATCTGATGGGGGTATCTTCTTAGGATATTCCATAACTAGCAAAGCTTATAGAGTTTTTAATAAAAGATCTTTAGTTGTTGAGGAGTCTATGAATGTTGTTTTTGATGAATCTAGTAAGCTTGATCTTGTGAAAGATAGTGTTCTTGATGACATTATAGGTACAATGGAAAAGCTTGATCTTGATCATGAGAAAGATGATGATGATTAAGAGAAACAATGACAAGATGTATCTCTACCTCAAGCTCAAGAGCAAGACAACCAAGAGCTTCCAAAGGAATGGAAGACGTCAAAGAATCACCCTAAGGAACAAATCATTGGTGATCCTACTAAGGGAGTAACTACTAGATCTCATCTCAAACTCTTAGTTCTAACCTTGCTTTTATTTCTCAAATTGAGCCTAAAAATATTGATGAGGCTTTTAATGATGAAAGTTGGGTGATTGCTATGCAAGAGGAACTCAACCAATTCAAGAGAAGCAAAGTATGAACCTTAGTTCTTAGACCCAAAGACCATCAAATCATTGGTAGTAAATGGGTGTTTAGAAATAAGTTAGATGAACAAGGCTCAACAACTAGGAATAAAGCTAGGTTGGTTGCAAATGGTTATAATCAAGAAAACGGTATAGATTATGATAAAACCTATGCTTCAGTAGCTAGATTAGAAGCCATAATAATACTTTTAGCATTTGCATGCCATATGAACTTTAAACTCTTTCAAATGGATATCAAAAGTGCCCTCTTAAATGGATTTATAGAAGAGGAAGTTCATGTAGAACAACCTTCAAGTTTTGAAAGCCATAAATTGCCTAATCATGTTTTTAAACTTTTAAAAGCCTTGTATGGGTTAAAAGAAGCTCCAAGAGCTTGGTATGAAAGACTAAGTTCTTTTCTTTTAGAAAATAATTTTTCAAAAGGACGTGTTGACACAACTTTATTTATTAAAGGGCATAAGCATGATATTTTGATTGTGCAAATTTATGTTGATGATATCATATTTAGGTCTACTAATGAATTGCTTTGCCAAGAATTTGCTAAGTGTGTGACTAGGAAATTTGAAATGAGCATGATGGGTGAACTTAAGTTCTTCCTTGGTCTACAAATCAAACAAAGTAATGAGGGCATATTCATCAACCAATCAAAGTACTCCAAAGAGTTAATCAAGAAATTTGGAATGGAAGGATGCAAAAATGCTATGACTCCTATGAGCACATCAACAAAATTGGATAAAGATGAGAAGGGTAAGAGCATTAATGAAAAGCTCTATAGAGGTATGATCGGATCACTTTTATATCTTACTGCCTCTAGGCCCGATATAATGTATAGTGTATGCTTATGTGCTAGATTTCAATCTTGTCCTAAAGAATCACATTTGAATGTTGTAAAAAGAATATTAAAATATTTACATGACACATTGCATCTAAGCTTATGGTATCCTAGAAATTCATCCTTTCATATCATAGGATATTTAGATGCAGATTATGTCGGTAGTCTCTTGGATAGAAAGAGTACTTCAAACACTCATCATTTTATTTGTGAATGCTTAGTCTCTTGGTTTAGCAAGAAATAAGTTTCAGTTGCTCTTTCTACCGCTGAAGAGGAATATGTGGCAGTAGGGTGTTGTTGCACTCAAATCCTATGGATGAGACAACAACTTAAGGATTATGGTCATAGTTTGGACCATATACCCATCAAATGTGACAATACAAGTGCCATCAACCTATCTAAGAATCTCATTCAACATTCTAGAATAAGCATATTGACATAAGACATCATTTTCTTAGGGATCATGTTCAATATGGAGTTGTTGTGTTAGAATTTATATATACAAACAATCAATTGGCAGACATTTTTACCAAACCTCTTAATGAAGAAAGTTTTTGTTTCATAAAAAGAGAGCTTGGTATGCTTGATGGATCAACTTTGTCTTAAAGTATTTTTGTCAATTGTATGTAATTGTGTGAACCTTGAGTGTTAATTTCTTCATATAATGTATTTTACTTGACTAATTTTATGGTATGAAGTGGTTAACATGATAGGAGTACATGTTCTGAGGCATAGAAATTTCTTAGAAATCTTGTAGTCTCATTTTAGTCTTAGTTTTATTCTTTGAAGATTTGAGGTAGTTCACGCCCGTGACATTTCTTCATGATTGTGAACTTAATAGCAAAAAGCTCTAGTAGCTTTCACGCTTTGCTTCATGACTTGCTTCACAGTTAGAAGTAGTGAAGCTTACTCTTTACGCCCGTGACTAGTGGTTTGTCACTCCCGTGAAAATCCTAGATTAACACCCATGACACATCTTCACGACCGTGAACACAAATAGTAAATAGTTACAAAACCATTCATGCTTTATTTCACATTTTGCATCAAGTTTAGAAGTAGTGAAGTCTAAGCTTCACGCCTGTGACTAGTTTTGTCACTCCCGTGAAAAGCCTAATTCACATATGTGACTGTTTAATGTCACAATTGTGACTCGATTAGTCTATTTTTTCACGGCTATAGTGCCTCTTCAACAAACTGAGACTACGATTATTTACGCCCGTGAATCTATCGACTATAAAACAAAATTTATGTAGTTTTTTCATCTTCAACTTTACAAATTCTCTTATTTAACACTCTCAATTTTTCTCACAAATTCCGGCCTCCTCTAGGTTTTTAAATCTTTCGGTCTGAAAATTTCATCTCAAATCCTTGTTCCAAGTTTATCCAAATGGAATCTAGTTCATCTAAAGGCACAAGGAAGAAATCATATGCTCCAAGATGCCACACTGATTATCTTCTCAACGCCATTCTGACGCATTACCATCCACAATATGCCATTCTCAAGAAAAGACCTCCACTATCGTCAATGGAATTATGTCAAGACTCTTAGTTTTGAGACAAGCATGATTGAACAATTGCAAGCTTGTCATCTCAAAGAGTTTGTGGACATTTATCGGCCAATGCTAAGTGAACCAATTCTTGAGTTCCTTAGCACATTGCAAGTCTCTCCCATCGGCACTATAAAATTCTAGCTTTGTAAGCATCCTAACACTCTCACTACAGCAGAGTTTGGCGATATTTTCAAGCTCCATTCTGATGGCATTCTCAACGAGAGTGAAGTCGAATTCTATGCCAATCCGGCTTGGATGAATTTTGGTTTGGAATACAGCTGGGATGTGAAGAACACTAAAAGCACACACCTCTGGTCCCCTATGCATAAGTATTTACATAGGTTTTTCACCTATATTATATTTGCTAGAGGAGATAGCAACGAGGCAATCAGAAAATTAGAACTTTTTTTTATTAGAAATGGCATGAAGAGGACTATCCGTAGCTTTGTCTCGATGGTTTCAAATCATCTCCTTTCCATTGCCATGAAGCCATCGGGAGATATTTTGATTAGCGGGTATGTAACTCACCTTGCCATTAAGCTAGGGTATCTGAATCTCGATGAGCACAATTACACTCTTATTACAGTTCATCCATGAGACCGACTCGATGTAGAGTCCTTCATAAAAATGGGAGTAGCTATCCGCATCATTTACGAAAATAATGTCTACTACTATTTCACTACTTTAGCTGGTGAAATTGATTGGGAAGACCATGACACTGATGCTTTCAAAGCTGGCCTCTAGGGTATCCAGCAATGAAAGCAAGCCCGTGACGAAACATTGGCACCGGCGGTAGTAGAAGATGTTGGTTAGTCATCGCCTTGCATGATGTAGGCTTCCATCGATAAGAGGTTGGAAAACCTTAAAGACTTCATGGAGTCTCGTATGGACAACTTTGAATTGGAGGTAGCATACCTTAGGGATGGTCTATCAGGCTTGAAGCCTAACTAGAGTCCTAGTTTTCATGAAGTATATTTATTTTTAATGTTATAGGACTTCATTTTATGTTTTTTTTTGAATCTTTATAATCCTTCTCCTTTTAATTTTAATACAATCATCTTATTATCATTTCATTTTTTTTGTTGATGATAAAAGGGGGAGAACCTAGCAATATATGCAATGTGTGGTTAGCAATATATGCAATGTGTGGTTAGCAATATATGTTATTATTATGCAATGTGTGGAATATGTAAACCTTTCTTTAACTAATAATATGTATAACATATACCTCACATCAACCTCACATATACTTTGCAAGATTGATACAAAAGATATACTTAACATATATCTCACACATACTTTGAATATACTTGTTATATATGTGTTAAGTGATGAGATATACTTAAGATATACCCTGCATATAGCTAAATAGTTCGCAAATAACTTTGCTATACATCTTTCAAATCTTGCACTCTATTATTTTATTTTAAGCACCTTTTGAGGGGGAGACTTTTCAAAAGCACATATTGCTAGATAAGTCACCATTAAAAAGAGGGAGATTGTTGAACCTTGAGGGGTATTTTCATCATTTTGATATTAACAAATAAAATAGCAATAATGTATTTAACAATGTTTGTGTTTTAAGTGTGTTAAATAGGATATATCTTGATTAGAAAATAAAGCAAGATTGAAAGACAACTTTTGAAGATCAAAATCAAAAGAAATAGTAAAGTCATGCCCGTGACCACTTATGTCACGCCCGTGAATATAGCTTAGCGCCAACTCTCCAAACATTCAAAGTTCACGGCCATGAAGGATCAAACTAACTGTGAATGATTAAGCAGTCACGCCCATGAAAGAGAGTCATGCCCATGAACAAATCATGTCAAATTCTTCTAGAGAGATTCACTGCCAGAGTCACCACTTGGACCACGACTTGGAAGAATATTCACGCCCATGAAATTATTAGTCACACTCGTGATCAAGTACTCTCAATTCTTTCAGAAAGCATCACGGCCATAGTCACCACTTGGTCCACCGCTTGAAGAAATTATATGACCATCACACACATATTCACGCCCATGAATGAGGATAGAGAAAGATGTCAAACGTAAAACTAAGAGTTGGTTCAACGACTATTTTTGCATTAAATGCACCCAAACAGCTATAATTCACAAAGGGAGTATAAATGCAAGTCATTTATGAATCCCAATCAGAAGAACAACAATTACTTTGAATCATTAATCTTGTTGTAGTCTTGTGCATTAATTATTTTTCAAAACAAACTTCTATTCATTGTGAAAACATAATTGCTCATTATTTGCAGAGCATTGTAGGTTGTTGAGCATTTTCATTGTAACCAATTACTCAAAAGTGAGTTTGGGTATTTCGGGTTAAGAGTGAAACACTTGTAAGGGTTTATTGTGTGAGCCTTAAAACACAAGGATTTGGTTTTTGTGTGAGCCATTGAAAAACACATAGGAATTTCTGGGTTAGGTGTTAGCCATTGAGAGAACACCATAGTTGGGAGTGAGCTTGAAAAACTCCATTGTAATAGTTAGTGTGTTAATGAAACAACCAATTGAGATTAGGGAGTGGAGTAGGGTTCGTTAATACCCGAACCTTTATAAATCTTGTGTGTGATATCTCTCATTCCTTACTCTATTTAATTTTATTTTGCACCTTAAAGTTAAGCAATTTTTTATTTCCTAACCAATTCAACCCCCTTCTTGGTTCATTGTCTGGGCAACAGATCTATTCATGACCATGAATGAAAATTTACAAGTGTGAATAATCGTGTTCATGAGAAGATCAAATGGTGACCCATCTCATGACCAAAGGCGGGAACAATTTTGCCACTTGAAGCATGTTAAGTTCATGGTCATGACATAAAATAGTCACGGACGTGAAAGATGATATTTGGGTATCAAAATGTGACCTAAGGCGTGAGAAAAAACATGAACACTTTTGTCATTTTTGGCTACAAGTTTCATGACCATGAATATTTACTCACAGGCATGAAGACCTATAACATGGTAAAAAATAAAACATGATTCAAAAAAGTGTGACATATTTTCTTCCTACGCAAATTAAGCATGCTTTTTCATGACAAATTATCATTCATCATCCACTTTGAATATGAAAATAATCAAATATATGAAATATTACTCAAGGTTCATAATTTGAATGTTAAAAATACATAAGTGAGCAAGGTGAATACACTTCTTAAAAATAATTTTAAGACAATGTGCTCCCATCAAGCATATCAAGTTCCCTTTTTATAAAACAAAACCTTTCATCATTGAGAGACTTGGTGAAAATGTTAGTCAATTGATTGTTTATGTCAATAAATTCTAATACAATATCACTATTTTGGACATGATCTCTTATAAAATGATGTCTAATGTCTATGTGTTTGCTCCTAGAATGTTGAATGGGATTTTTAGAAAGATTAATAGCACTTGTATTATCACATTTAATAGGATTGTGATCAATCTCTTAATTATAGTCCTTAAGTTGTTATCTCATCCAAAGAGCTTGAGTGCAACAACAATTCACTGCTACATATTATGCTTCAGCAGTGGACAAGGCAATTGAAACTTGTTTCTTACTAAACTAAGAAACTAAACATTCACCAATTAAGTGAAAAGTTTCGAATATGCTTTTTCTATCTAGAAGATTTATGATATAATCAGCATCCAAAAAAATAATGATATGAAATGAAGTATTTCTAAGAAACCATAAGCCTAAGTGTACTATGCTTGTATATATTTTAAAATTCTTTTTCACAACATGAAAATGAGATCATTTCGGACATCATTGAAATCCAGCACTTAAGTATACACTATGCATGATATCAGGTCTAGAGGCGGTAAGGTATAAAAGAAATTTGATCATACCTCTATAAAGCTTTTCATCTATAGCTTTACCCTTCTCATCTTTGTCCAATTTGGTTGATGTGCTCATTAGAGTCTTAGCACTTTTACATCATACCATTCTAAATTTCTTTAATAGCTCTTCAGTGTACTTAGATTGGTTGATAAAGATGCCATCCTTACTTTGCTTGATTTGAAGACCAAAAAAGAATTTGAGCTCTCCCATCATTCTCATTTCAAATTCTCTAGTCATACATTTAGCAAATTCTTGATAAAGCAATTCATTAGTAGATTTAAAGATAATATCATCAATATAAATTTGAACAAGTAATTTATCATGCTTGTGCTTTTTAATGGAAAGAGTAGAGTCTACATGTCTTTTTAAAAAATTATTTTCTGAAAGAAATGCACTAAGACTCTCATACCAAGCTTTTGGAGCTTGTTTTAGACCATATAAGGTCTTAGAGAGTTTAAATACATTATTTGGCATTGTATGGCTTTCAAAATCGGGAGGTTGTTCAACATAAACTTCCTCTTTTATAAAACCATTTAAAAAGACACTTTTGACATCCATTTGAAAAAGTTTAAAGTTCATGTGGCATGCAAAAGCTAAAAGAATTCTAATTGCTTCTAATCTTGCCATTGGAGCATAGGTCTCATCATAATCTATGCCTTCCTCTTGGTTGTACCTTTTGACAACCAATCTAGCTTCATTTCCAGTTATATGACCTTGATCATCTAATTTGTTCCAAAAGACTCATTTACTACCAATGATTAGGTAGTCCTTAGGCCTTGGAACTAAGGTCTAAACCTTATTTCTCTCAAATTGGTTAAGTTCCTCTTGCATAGCAATTACCAACTATTATCCTTAAAAGCCTCATCAATATTCCTTAACTCAATTTGAGAGATGAAAGCTATATTAGAATCTAAGAATTTAAGATTAGATCTAGTAGTTACACTCTTTGTGGGATCACTAATGATCTGCTCCATGAAATGGTTTCTAATGAATTTCCATTCATGTTGAAGCTCTTAGGTGCCTTGCTCTTGAGCTTGAGGTAGTAGATTTTTTTGATGCTCCTCTTATTAATGCTCTTCTTGATCATTGTTATTATTATCTCTCATTAAGGTCTTACCATCCTGTCATATCCGCTAATTTAGACTAAAGTCACGCGAGTTGTTAAATCGACTCGTCGGTTTGATCGAAATCTAAATTTGGACTTTTATCGAAAAATAATGAAAATAATGGTAATTAAGTATGAAAAATATCTAATAAAGTGTTCAAAATATTTAAAGATGTCAAATTTCAGTAAAGGACTAAATTGTGAATTTTGAAAAGTTTAGGGGTCAATTTGCAATTTATCGAAAATTGGAGGATTTAAAGGGGATAATCATAAATTAAATGCATGAATTGGGACATAAAATGCATATGGAGGCCAGCCACACCAAGTGTCACATTTTAAGAAGATAATTGACATACATGAACTTAACATTAATTAAAGTTTCACAGAGCACAGAGGCTCCTGACCCTATGACGTGGGAGTTCTTTCTAGAGAAGTTTAAGGAGCAGTATATTCCTCCTATCTACACAGATGACAAGAAAAGAGAGTTTTTTATGCTGAAACAAGGAAACTTATCGGTAACAGAATATGAAAGAGAATTTACACATCTTTGCAAGTATGCTAGAGGCATTGTATCCACTGAGGCAGATAAGTGCCGACGATTTGAAGATGAATTGAGAGACCCAATCAAGCTACAAGTCTCAGCTTTACGTCTGATGAGTTTTCCTAGTTTGCTAGCATATGCCAGAACAGTTGAGAGAGTTCTAGCCACACAACAATCAACACAAGATAGAGGGTTCAAGAGGCCCATATATCAACCGAGTAGAGTACACTCAAGTGGCAAAAGAGCTAGATGTTTCAGTGGCCGATTTTAGGCTGGGGGTTCCAACAGGCCTTCTTCCCTCAGGCGGGGACAACCTGTGAGATCTGTTTCTTCGGCAGCTAGTGCACCGACACAGACACCATATAGATCTCTACCCCTACCAGAATGCCAACACTGTGGCCGTTCTCATCCCGGAGAGTGTTGGTAGATGACAGGAGCATATTTTAGATGTGGCTCTAAAGACCATATGAGGAGAGATTGTCCCTTGTTACAGTATGGCAGAGGTTCGGAGAGCACTGAGCTGATGCAGACACAGGCTTCTGGGCAAGGCAGAGGCAGAGGCCGAGGGCAAGGCAGAGGAGGCCGATCAGGGCCCAGTCAGTTTAGATCAGAGACAGTTGAGAGGCCAGAAGGTAGCAGAGCTGCCCCAGCCAGAGCATATGCCATGCGAGGCCGAGAGGAGCAGGATGCACCGAATGTCTTAATTGGTAAATTCCATCTCTTTGGCTTTGACATACATGCATTGATAGATCCGTGGTCGACGCATTCATACATATGCACACCATCGCCAAGTCGAGAGGGTTTAGAACCACAGACTCTAGAATTTGAGATTATTGTGACTAACCCGCTAGGGCACAGTTTGAGGGTTAGCAAGGTGTTTAGGGGTTGTCCAGTTGAAATTCAAGGAAGGAAATTCCCAGCAGACTTGATAGAATTACCATTCCATGAGTTCGATGTGATCTTGGGAATGGATTGGTTGGCTCGTATGGAGTTTGCCTACAACAACAGCCATCAGATGAGCATAGGCATGGCTCCGTATGAGGCATTGTATGAAAGAAAATGCAGGACACCAATCTATTGGAATGAATTGAGTGAAAAGAAGTTGATAGGGCCAGAGTTAGTGCAACAAACAGAAGAAAAGGTTAAAATTATTCAAGAAAGATTGAAAGCAGCTCAAGATCGACAGAAATCATATGATGACCTCAAGAGGCGAGATATAGAGTATGATGTGGGAGATAAGGTGTTTCTTAAAGTTTCACCTTGGAAGAAAGTATTGAGATTCGATAAAAAGGGAAAGTTAAGTCCGAGGTTCATTGGTCCTTATGAGATTTTGGAAAGAATCGGACCAGTGGCATATCGGTTAGCCCTTCCACCAAAGTTGGATAAAATCCATAATGTTTTCCATGTGTCGATGCTAAGGAGATATAGGTCTGATCTGACTCATGTGATTTCAACTAAGGAGATAGAAGTGCAGACCGACTTGACGTATGAAGAGGAACCAGTGGCTATATTAGCACGGGAAGAAAAAGTTTTACGAAACAAGAAAGTTCCATTAGTTAAAGTGCTATGGCTAAATCATGCTACTGAAGAAGCCACATGGGAGAGCGAAGAAGTCATGAAGAAGTAATATCCTCAGATGTTCAACAAAGAATGAACAGGTAAAAATTTCGAGGACGAAATTTATTTTAAGGGGGAGAGAATGTCATATCCGCTAATTTAGACTAAAGTCACGCGTGTTGTTAAATCGACTCGTCGGTTTGATCGAAATCTAAATTTGGACTTTTATCGAAAAATAATGAAAATAATGGTAATTAAGTATGAAAAATATCTAATAAAGTGTTCAAAATATTTAAAGATGTCAAATTTCGGTAAAGGACTAAATTGCGAATTTTGAAAAGTTTAGGGGTCAATTTGCAATTTATCGAAAATTGGAGGATTTAAAGGGGATAATCATAAATTAAATGCATGAATTGGGACATAAAATGCATATGGAGGCCAGCCACACCAAGTGTCACATTTTAAGAAGATAATTGACATACATGAACTTAACATTAATTAAAGTTTCTAGAATTTGGCTTAGGTGTCCCATAATTGATTAAGTTTGTCATTTTCTCTTAATTGTCTCTCTTCTTACTTATCACTTAAACATCTAGAAGAATTTTATCTTTTTCTCAAACCAGCCCACGTCTCTTGAGGCATAACCCACCAAATGGCAAAGTTTAATAAGCTAATGAAGATACATGCATATGACATTAATGAAGGTTTCTAGAATGTGGCTTATGTGTCCCCCATTTTAATGACTTTTGTCATCTTCCTCATGATTGTTTCTTCCTCTTCCTTATCCATTTTTCATTGAGGAAAATTCTGTTCTCTCAAACTAGCCACGTTTTCCCTTGTTCCTCCATAGCTAAAGCTTGATTTTAGAAAGAAAAGTGAGAAAAGAGAGAAAAAGTAAGGTAAAATCCCATTCTCATGCTTAAGAAAGCTTAAGAGAGTAAGGAGAAAGGAAGAAATTAGGTTTATGAATTTTTAATAATCTGTTTATGAATTTTAGGAACTGAAAGTGACAAGGATTTGGCTCAAAGGAGCAAAGGAAAGGAGAAAGAAAAGTAAAGAGAAAGAAAAGAGAGAAAGAGAGGTTTGTGCATAATCTAAGGCAATAGCCTATTTTAATTTTGTTTTAATTGCATAATTTAATTATTTGGCATGTTGATGATTCTGAATTAATATTATTTGTGATGAAAAATCTTGGGGATGCATGTTTGCTAGACTTAGGATTTAATTTGGTAAAAATTGAATGTGATTGGTTGGTATGTTCTTTGCTGGAAATTGATGAGCACTGTGCACTTAAACTTTTATAACTTAATTTCTGGAACTCGGTTTTTCATGTTCTTTATTGGGTTTGAAATATAAGACATAGGGATATAACTTTCATTTAGATCATAAAACCTGAATATGTCTGAAAGTTTCCAGAAAATTTCATAAAGTTCGAACATAGAATCTGTCCAGAAATTCTGGGCAGAATTGTTAATAATGAGCAGTAAGTACTTAAACTGTTATAACTTGAGTTCTGAAGCTTATATTTGTGTGTTCTTTGTTCTGTATGAAATCTAAGAAATAGGGATACAATTTTTATTTTGACCATAATATCTGAATATTTCTTTAATTATCCATAAAAATTCATAAAGTTTAGACTTAGAATCTGTCCAGAAAATTATGGGCAGAATTATCAGTGACCAATTAGTGTTAATATTACCATATCTTTTGATACAGAACTCAGAATTTAGTGATCAAAGTTGAATATTAAAGCTAAGATCCATATCTATAATTGGTATTAAGATCATGTAACTATATTCAGAACGGAACAGGACCAAAATTAAGGTCCAATACAGAGAACAGAATCTGCCTGTGACAGGGCAGCATGTGAATTGAGAAATGAAATGAGTAAAATGATGAGAAATTTGTTATATTATGTAAATATTATTTTAATTGAGTGATTATGTGATTATTTTGAGATATTAAATGTATGAAAAGTATTAAATTAATTGTTATGAATTTTAATGAAATTGTACAAGCCCTAGAACACCTAACTAGAACCAACTTAGGATAGTTTGGCATGCCAAATAGGGGGGAGTATGATGAAAATGATTAAATCCATTAATGGTATGATTATCTACGCCGGGTTTGGCAATGTTATCTACGCCGGGTTTGACAATGTTATCTACGTCGGGTTTGGCACTGTTATTTATGCCGGGTATGACATTATTATCTACGCCGAGTTTGGCATGGTTATCTACGCCGAGTTTGGCACGGTTATCTACGCCGGGTTTGACACTTATATGCACACATCATATTGCCCGGGTGGCACTCCTAAGTGCCTGGATGGCAACTCCGTTATCCTATTCAGTGGTTCATAAGTGTCCTGGGCATAAATGAAAACATAAATAAAGAAGTTATAGGACATAAAAGAATTATTAAAAGTAAAACGGGAATTATGATTTGTGACATGAATAATAAAAATGAAATTATGAATTGTGGCATGGATAAAAAGAAGGTTTAGTGTTATACAATAAGGTGGTAATAAAATAAATAAATATGAGATAATATAATATAATTTGATGTCTATACATGCTAGAATACCATGATTTGCATGAGAATGATGATTTGATTATGTTAAACAAAATGAGATATAATAAATTGATGTTATGCATACTAGAATATTATGAAATGTATGTTTGCATAATTTTATCATAAATTTTTATATGACAATGCATGTGACATTAAAAATAGTTTATTGCCTTATTTATATGCACCACTAAGCCAAAAGCTTAGCGTGGGAGTTTCTCTCGCGCAGGTATAGCAAAGAATAAGTAGATAGTAGTAGATAAAGCTAACGGTGACCTGACCCAGTAAAGCAGCGTATATCAACCACCGTGGGTCACACATCTGTTGTATTTATGTTTTAAATTTTATTTTATAGTACTTGTAAAATAAACGGTACACTTTGTAAAAAGATTTTATTAAAGAAAATGTATTTTTATCTTTGATGTTATGACTTTTCTTTTATGCTGCAAAGTAAATAAATGGTAAATAAAAAAAATGAATGATTTTCAGGTGTTCAAAATTTAATAAAGATATTTTAAACGATGAAGTCAGAGGTAGCACTCCCTCATCCGGGCACGAGCTGCGGGGTTGAGGGGGTGTTACAGTTTTTGGTATCAGAGCGCCAGGTTGGTATTTCTGGATTTTGGTATTAAAGCTTGGTTTGGGCAGTTTTGAGATTTTAAAATGGTTTTCAAAAATAATTATGATATGTGTGTACCCACAAGTAAGTATTAAAGTTGCTGCTTACTGATTGGGGCCGTTATTTTATGATATAGGTATAGTATGGCTTCAGGGTCACGACATATTGTGGCCGAATGAGGCGAAAGTAATGAACCTACTGAAACACAGGCTTCCTCGCGACCCAGTCATCGCCAAGCTAATGTATCTAGATCCAGTGCTAGCCAGTCAAGAGGGCAGTCTATTACTGGCACAGGACAAACAGAGCTTATGAGGAACATGATAGATTTGCTACAAAGAGCATCACAACCAGCCTCATCAGGATTACAATTTGAGGATGTTAAGGGCACCCGATTTCTATGGTAAACGGGAAGATGACCCCTCAGTGGCAGAGTTTTGGCTAGAACGAGCAGAGAGAGTTTTTGATCAGCTGCATTGCACAAACGAGCATAAATATGAGTATGCAGTATCTTTACTACAAGAGCATGCATATGACTGGTGGCGATCTGAATCACAGAGCACAGAGGCTCCTGACCCTATGACGTGGGAGTTCTTTCTAGAGAAGTTTAAGGAGCAGTATATTCCTCCTATCTACACAGATGACAAGAAAAGAGAGTTTTTTATGCTGAAACAAGGAAACTTATCGGTAACAGAATATGAAAGAGAATTTACACATCTTTAAAAGTATGCTGGAGGCATTGTATCCACTGAGGCAGATAAGTGCCGACGATTTGAAGATGGATTGAGAGACCCAATCAAGCTACAAGTCTCAGCTTTACGTCTTATGAGTTTTCCTAGTTTGCTAGCATATGCCAGAACAGTTGAGAGAGTTCTAGCCACACAACAATCAACACAAGATAGAGGGTTCAAGAGGCCCATATATCAACCGAGTAGAGTACACTCAAGTGGAAAAAGAGCTAGATGTTTCAGTGGCCGATTTTAGGCTGGGGGTTCCAACAGGCCTTCTTCCCTCAGGCGGGGAAAACCTGCGAGATCTGTTTCTTCGGCAGCTAGTGCACCGACACAGACACCATATAGATCTCTACCCCTACCAGAATGCCAACACTGTGGCCGTTCTCATCCCGGAGAGTGTTGGTGGATGACAGGAGCATATTTTAGATGTGGCTCTAAAGACCATATGAGGAGAGATTGTCCCTTGTTACAGTATGGCAGAGGTTCGGAGAGCACTGAGCTGATGCAGACACAGGCTTCTGGGCAAGGCAGAGGCCGAGGTCGAGGGCAAGGCAGAGGAGGCCGATCAGGGCCCAGTCAGTTTAGATCAGAGACAGTTGAGAGGCCAGAAGGTAGCAGAGCTGCCCCAGCCAGAGCATATGCCATGCGAGGCCGAGAGGAGCATGATGCACCGAATGTCTTAATTGGTAAATTCCATCTCTTTGGCTTTGACATACATGCATTGATAGATCCGGGGTCGACGCATTCATACATATGCACACCATCACCAAGTCGAGAGGGTTTAGAACCACAAACTCTAGAATTTGAGATTATTGTGACTAACCCGTTAGGGCACAGTTTGAGGGTTAGCAAAGTGTTTAGGGGTTGCCCAGTTGAAATTCAAGGAATGCAATTCCCAGCAGACTTGATAGAATTACCATTCCATGAGTTCGATGTGATCTTGGGAATAGATTGGTCGGCTCGTATGGAGTTTGCCTACAACAACAGCCATCAGATGAGCATAGGCATGGCTCCGTATGAGGCATTGTATGAAAGAAAATGCAGGACACCAATCTGTTGGAATGAATTGAGTGAAAAGAAGTTGATAGGGCCAGAGTTAGTGCAATAAACAGAAGAAAAGGTTAAAATTATTCAAGAAAGATTGAAAGCAACTCAAGATCGACAGAAATCATATGATGACCTCAAGAGGCGAGATATAGAGTATGATGTGGGAGATAAGGTGTTTCTTAAAGTTTCACCTTGGAAGAAAGTATTGAGATTCGATAAAAAGGGAAAGTTAAGTCCGAGGTTCATTGGTCCTTATGAGATTTTGGAAAGAATCGGACCAGTGGCATATCGGTTAGCCCTTCCACCAAAGTTGGATAAAATCCATAATGTTTTCCATGTGTCGATGCTAAGGAGATATAGGTCTGATCTGACTCATGTGATTTCAACTAAGGAGATAGAAGTGCAGACCGACTTGACGTATGAAGAGGAACCAGTGGCTATATTAGCACGGGAAGAAAAAGTTTTACGAAACAAGAAAGTTCCATTAGTTAAAGTGCTATGGCTAAATCATGCTACTGAAGAAGCCACATGGGAGAGCGAAGAAGTCATGAAGAAGTAATATCCTCAGATGTTCAACAAAGAATGAACAGGTAAAAATTTCGAGGACGAAATTTATTTTAAGGGGGAGAGAATGTCATATCCGCTAATTTAGACTAAAGTCACGCGTGTTGTTAAATCGACTCGTCGGTTTGATCGAAATCTAAATTTGGACTTTTATCGAAAAATAATGAAAATAATGGTAATTAAGTATGAAAAATATCTAATAAAGTGTTCAAAATATTTAAAGATGTCAAATTTCGGTAAATGACTAAATTGCGAATTTTGAAAAGTTTAGGGGTCAATTTGCAATTTATCAAAAATTGGAGGTTTTAAAGGGGATGATCATAAATTAAATGCATGAATTGGGACATAAAATGCATATGGAGGCCAGCCACACCAAGTGTCACATTTTAAGAAGATAATTGACATACATGAACTTAACATTAATTAAAGTTTCTAGAATTTGGCTTAGGTGTCCCATAATTGATTAAGTTTGTCATTTTCTCTTAATTGTCTCTCTTCTTATTTATCACTTAAACATCTAGAAGAATTTTATCTTTTTCTCAAACCAGCCCACGTCTCTTGAAGCATAACCCACCAAATGGCAAAGTTTAATAAGCTAATGAAGATACATGCATATGACATTAATGAAGGTTTCTAGAATGTGGCTTATGTGTCCCCCATTTTAATGACTTTTGTCATCTTCCTCTTGATTGTTTCTTCCTCTTCCTTATCCATTTTTCATTGAGGAAAATTCTGTTCTCTCAAACTGGCCACGTTTTCCCTTGTTCCTCCATAGCTAAAGCTTGATTTTAGAAAGAAAAAGTGAGAAAAGAGAGAAAAAGTAAGGTAAAATCCCATTCTCATGCTTAAGAAAGCTTAAGAGAGTAAGGAGAAAGGAAGAAATTAGGTTTATGAATTTTTAATAATCTGTTTATGAATTTTAGGAACTGAAAGTGACAAGGATTTGGCTCAAAGGAGCAAAGGAAAGGAGAAAGAAAAGTAAAGAGAAAGAAAAGAGAGAAAGAGAGGTTTGTGCATAATCTAAGGCAATAGCCTATTTTAATTTTGTTTTAATTGCATAATTTAATTATTTGGCATGTTGATGATTCTGAATTAATATTATTTGTGATGAAAAATCTTGGGGATGCATGTTTGCTAGACTTAGGATTTAATTTGGTAAAAATTGAATGTGATTGGTTGGTATGTTCTTTGCTGGAAATTGATGAGCAGTGTGCACTTAAACTGTTATAACTTAATTTATCGAACTCGGTTTTTCATGTTCTTTATTGGGTTTGAAAGATAAGACATAGGGATATAACTTTCATTCATATTATAAAACCTGAATATGTCTAAAATTTTCCAGAAAATTTCATAAAGTTCGAACATAGAATCTGTCCAGAAATTCTGGGCATAATTGTTAATAATGAGCAGTAAGTACTTAAACTGTTATAACTTGAGTTATGGATCTTGGATTTGTGTGTTCTTTGTTATTTATGAAATCTAAGACATAGGGATAAAATTTGTATTTTGACCATAATATCTGAATATGTCTGTAATTATCCATAAAAATTCATAAAGTTTAGACTTAGAATCTGTCCAGAAAATTTTGGGCAGAATTATCAGTGACCAGTTAGTGTTAATATTATCATATCTTTTGATACAGAACTCAGAATTTATTGATTTAAGTTGAATATTAAAGCTAAGATCCATATCTAAAATCGGTATTAAGATCTTGTAACTATATTCAGAACGGAACAGGACCAAAATTAAGGTCCAATACAGAGAACAAAATCTGCCAGTGACAGGGCAGCATGTGAATTGAGAAATGAAATGAGTAAAATGATGAGAAATTTGTTATATTATGTAAATATTATTTTAATTGAGTGATTATGTGATTATTTTGAGATATTAAATGTATGAAAAGTATTAAATTAATTGTTATGAATTTTAATGAAATTGTATAAGCCCTAGAACACCTAACTAGAACCAACTTAGGATAGTTTGACATGCCAAATAGGGGGGGAGTATGATGAAAATGATTAAATCCATTAATGGTATGATTATCTATGCCAGGTTTGACAATGTTATCTACGCCGGGTTTGGCAATGTTATCTACGCCGGGTTTGGCACTGTTATTTATGCCGGGTATGATATTATTATCTACGCCGAGTTTGACACGGTTATCTATGCCGAGTTTGGCACGGTTATCTACGCCGGGTTTGGCACTTATATGCGCACATCATATTGCCCGGGTGGCACTCATAAGTGCCTGGATGACAACTTCGTTATCCTATTCAGTGGTTCATAGGTGTCCTGGGCATAAATGAAAACATAAATAAAGAAGTTATGGGACATAAAAGAATTATTAAAAGTAAAACGGGAATTATGATTTGTGACATGAATAATAAAAATGAAATTATGAATTGTGGCATGGATAAAAAGAAGGTTTAGTGTTATACAATAAGGTGGTAATAAAATAAATAAATATGAGATAATATAATATAATTTGATGTCATTACATGCTAGAATACCATGATTTGCATGAGAATGATGATTTGATTATGTTAAACAAAATGAGATATAATAAATTGATGTTATGCATACTAGAATATTATGAAATGTATGTTTGCATGATTTGATCATAAATTTTTATATGACAATGCATGTGACATTAAAAATAGTTTATTGCCTTATTTATATGCACCACTAAGCCAAGAACTTAGCGTGGGAGTTTCTCTCGCGCAGGTATAGCAAAGAATAAGTAGACAGTAGTAGATAAAGCTAACTGTGACCTAACCCAGTAAAGCAGCGTATATCAACCACCGTGGGTCACACATCTGTTGTATTTATGTTTTAAATTTTATTTTATAGTACTTGTAAAATAAACGATACACTTTGTAAAGAAGATTTTATTAAAGAAAATGTATTTTTATCTTTGATGTTATGACTTTTCTTTTATGCTGCAAAGTAAATAAATGGTAAATAAAAAAAATGAATGATTTTCAGGTGTTCAAAATTTAATAAAGATATTTTAAACGATGAAGTCAGAGGTAGCACTCCCTCATCCGGGCACGAGCTGCTGGGTTGAGGGGGTGTTACACATCCTCTTCATGATCAAGTCCAATTTTATCCATTATACCTATAATATTATCAAGAGCATTATCTTTCACAAGACCAAGTTTACTAAATTCATAAAAAAAACATGTATAGACTCTTTTATAACTAATGATCTTTTATTAAAGGCTTTATAAGCTTTGCTAGTTGTGGAGTATCCTAATAAGATACCTTCATTGGATTTAGAAGCATAATTTCCAATGTTATCCTCAGTATTTAATATAAAAATATTGCATTTGAATACTCTAAAATATGAGATAAATGGTTTTCTTCCATTTCATAGCTCAAATTTTACTTAAAATTGGCCTTTTAAAAACTCAGTTAGAAATATAACATGCGGTATTAGTGGCTTCAACCCAAAAGTAGATTAGTAAGCCATACTCATTGAGCATTGTTCTAGCCATCTCAATTAGAGTTCTATTTTTCTTTCAAAAATCACATTTTGTTGAGGTGTTATAAGAGTTAAAAAATTATGAGAAATACCATATTATAAGCAAAAATTTTCAAAGTTCTCAGTTTGAAATTCTTTGGGCCCGTTTGGTATTGCATTTGCGAAAAGCGCTTTTGGAGAAAAAAATTTTATTTTTAAACTTTTTGAGTTTTGAAAATTGCTTTTGGAGAGAAACAGGTTTAGATGTTTTTTCCATAAGCAGGTTTGAGAAAATCAGTTTATAAATAACTTAAAAAAATTAGTCAATTAAATAAAAAAATTTTAAACATTCTCTTTAGACACCTAACAACAATCCCAAACACTTCATTTGCCATGATCACTTCTTATTTTAGAAATAAAGTATCCTTTTTCATTTTGAATTATTTTGGTAAAGTTTTAATGGATTCAAAGGCATCATTCTTTTGAGCTAAGAAAATTATCCAAGTAAATCTAGAGTAATCATCAATAATGACAAAATCATAGTGTTTACCTCCTAAACTAGCAACTCTAGTAGGTCCAAAAAGATTTAAATGCAAAAGTTGTTAAGGTTTATAGGTACTTACTATTGGATTCTTAACATGCATATCATGCATGACACAACGAAAATTTAAAAATTAATTGAACCCAAAAACTATGGAATGACCTATGAACATTAAAATCGGATTGGACTATTCATATAGAAGAAGTTGGTTACCTTGCTTGTTTCTTTTGATCTTTCAAGTTTTTGAGCATTTCCTTTAAGTTGGGTTGTTGCAAACCACAACAATCCAAGGTTGGATTGTGTCTAATAGTAATCCATGCGAAGGAATGAATAAAACAACCATAAGGGTGATGGTGTGTCAAAGCACCAAGGTGCTAGCTATGGTGTTTGAACTTGAAAGAGGAAGAAGAGAGAATAACTTTTATTCCTCAAGGTCGAAACTACAAATTTGACCCTTAAAAGGATTATTTATATGTCATATAACCATATTAGGTTTGGACATACGTAACCCATGCATAGGAGTTCCATTCGAAATAGAAAACTTAAAATCGCAATTGCTGATATTAGGGCCTTCACTATCGTGAATAGTAGTATCATGGTCATGACTCCCTTTTTCATAGGCATGACACCTGGTTCATGACCAAATTGTTTCTCTCTAATGTCTTGGATAAAATGCAAAGCCCATTTAATATTTTCTTCATTCCTTCTATGTGTGTGACCTATTAGGTTCCCTGTTATATTCGTAGCTCAAATCATCACATGATTTCGAGCATATCATGAGTGGTATCTAGCAACACATTACGACCTCCAATTGACTAAAAAGTCAGTGGTCTGATTGTAAACCCTTCCATAGATAATTACCATGCAATTCGTCCTTTCACCAAATTATACCTCATTTAGTTCTGAGAATGGTCTATGTGTCAGCTTCCACTAGACAAACTACATCACATCTAGTCTAAATGATATTAGTTCTTATTTATGAGACTCATTACCCTGATTAGATATGTCTGTAAATATCTTCTTCAAGACATGTCCACCTAGGCTAAGTATTTCTAAGTAATGATTTCAACAAGAGGCCATATATATAATATCCTTCTATCAGGACTAGTGAATCCTTTATTAACTACTCAACTACCTTTGAATACCTCATGTTATACCCAATCACCACCCTATGAGCAACCTCTGAGAGGCAACAAGGAATGAAGTTAAACTATAAGATTCAGTATCCAAGATAACCATGAGTATCTTAAGTCTAAGGATACTTGCACCATTGCTATGATGAGACTATCATTGACATTGAATAAACACCCATGTGATTGTCTTATAGTAGGTCATCCAATGTACTTGGCTACTCTAGCAAGCATCCATATGTTAAATCTAAACATCTCATGTTATCAATTTATGAGATTAGCCGCTTGACCTAGTCAATGAGTTAACATGTGCTAGTATATTCGGATTAATAATTGTTAACCTTGAGGGGTATTTCTGTCATTTTGATGATAATAAATAATATAGCAATATTGTATTTAACATACTTGTTTTTTAAAGTATATTATACAGGACATAAAATGGCAAGAATGGAGAATTGGAAGAATAATCCTTAAAGAAATAAAAAGTAAGAAGTAGCATGTTCACTGCCATGACTCAGGGAGTCACCCCCGTGAAGAAAGTTAACCGTTACCAAAACCAACATTTGAAGTTCACGGCCATAAAGGAAAACCAAACCGTGAAGTAAGCATTTCAGTCACCCCCGTGACTAGAGGTGTCACTCCCGTGAAGAGTTGTGTAAATTCAACCAGAGAGCTTCACGACCAGAGTCACCACTTTGGTCACGACTGTGAAGATGTTCACCCCCGTGAATGTAGGTGTCACCCCGTGAAGGATATATTCAATTTCATCCAGAGAGCTTCACGACTTCAGTCACCACTTCTCTCACGGCTGGGAAGAGTGTCACGCCCGTGACTCTATATGTCAAGACTTTCCAGAGAGCTTCACGACCAAGGTCACCACTTCAGTCACGGCTTGGGAAGAACTGTCACCCCCGTGAAAAGCATATTCACGCCCGTGACCAATGAAAGAGAAAAATGTCAGGTGCAATTTTTTGGTTGGTATAACGGCTAGTTTCTAAATTAATGCACACCAACGGCTATATTTAGCCATGGGAGTATAAATGGAAGTCATTTATGCATTAAAAAACAAGAGGATGATAAGAGAATAATAAGAAAAACAAAAGATTAGTATATATTTCAAATCACAAGCTATCTTGTATTTTTATGCTTTGTGAACAAATCTATTCTCTGTAAAAATCTTTTTGCTCCTCATATTTGAGCAATAAAGATTTATAAGTGGTTCTCTCTGTAATCTTTACTCAAGTGAGCATTGGGTAGTTCTGGGTTAAGAGAAGAACACTTGTAAGGGTTAGTTGTGTGAACCTCCAAAACACAAATTTAAAAAGTTGTTTGTGTGAGCCTGCAAAACACAAAGTGTAGGTTATTGTGTGAGCCTGTAAAACACAAGTGTAGGTTGTTTGTGTGAGCCTGTAAAACACAAAGGAATTGGTTATTGTGTGAACCATTAAAACACAAGGGATTTCTGGGTTAGGTGTGAGCCATTGTGAGAAACACCATAGTTGGGAGTGAGCTTGTAAAACTCCATTGTAACACTTAGTGTGTTAGTAAAACTCCCAATTGCAATTGGGGAGAGGAGTAGGGTTTGTTAATACCCGAACCTCTATAAATCTTTATGTCTGATTTTCTCTATCCCTTCTAAAATTAGCAATTTTATTTCCGCACTTTAAAGTTTAATTTTAGAAACTCCAATTCAACCCCCCTTCTTGGTCTAAATTCTGGGAAACAATTGGTATCAGAACCTTGTCTAGCATTGAAGCCTAAAAAGCGCTAGTAAAGAGTAAGATATGGCCAGTGAAGGATTCCAGAGTCTCAAACCTTACTTTGATGGAGCAAATTATGCCCATTGGATGTTTAGGATGGAGACATACTTGGATAGTGAAGGAATTGAAGTATGGGATAATGTACGAAAAGAATGGACACCACCAACCCGAAAAGGAGCTGATGGTGAAGAGGAAATCCTATCAAGAGACGATTGGACAGAGCCCCAAAGAAGAGCAAATTTCAAAAACAAGTGGGCAATGACAATTCTATCAAGCTCATTATCTATTGAAGAATGTGGGAGAATACAACATTGCTCAACAGCACACAGTATGTGGAAGACATTGGAGAACTATCATGAGGGAACTAAGCAAGTCAAATCCAAGAAGATTCAACTTCTAACCTCAGAATATGAGCTTTTCAAGATGAAATCCAATGAGTCAATCACTGACATGACAAATCGTCTTCTATCCATTATAAATGGAATGAGGAAACTTTGGAAGCATCTGAGTTTGGAAGATGTAAACAATAAAATCCTGAGAAGTCTTCCTCTTAAAGACTATGGTTCAAGAGTTGCTGGCATAGAAGAAGCGAATGAAGATATGAGTATCATGAACACTGATGTGCTGATTGGCAAGCTTCTTACACATGAGATGGCAGTAAAGAGAGATAGAGAGCTTGAGGCAGAACTAGAGAAAAGAAAACCATTAGCACTCAAAGCCTCTACTTCAAAATCTCAAGAAGAAAGTGAAGATGATGAAGAAATGAGTGATGATGAAAATGAGGACATCGCTATGCTTTCAAGAAGATTAAAAAAAATCATTAAGAAGAAAATGAGCAATTCCAGAAAATTCAGGCAAAGAAACCTCAAACAAACTTCAAATGATACACACAGAAGCAAGGAAGAGGTAAAATGCTATGAATGTGGAAAGAAAGGACATATCAAACCTGAATGTCCAAGGCTCAAGAAGCATAAGAGCAAATTCCAAAGAGACAGTGGGGAGAAAGGTCACAAAGCCACATGGGATGACGAAAGCTCATCAAGCGAAAAAGATGATAATGAAAGTGAAGAGGTCAACCTATGCTTCATGGCTATTGAGGATCACATCTCGGAAAAAGTAAGATCACTACACTCATACTCTTTCAATAATGATAGTAGTGATAATGATAGTGATAGTGATGATGATGATGATGAGCAAAGCCTAATAGAAGAATTAAATATAGAATTAGAGAAATATAGAAGTAAATTTAGTACTTATAGAAATAATATATCTAATTTGAAAAATAAGATAGATGGCTTAGAAAAGGAGAACATAAAGCCTAAATCATCTAATGAATCTCTTCAAAAGTCATTAGATGAATACTCATCAAGACCCTCAACAGCTTCACTTTTAAAAGAAAACAATACTTTGAAAAATGAAGTTGAAGAACTTAGAAATTCCATTTCTAAATTTCACAAGGGTAAAGAGAGCTTAGACACTCTCATTGTGTCTCAAAGACCACCTTTAGTAAGACATGGTCTAGGGTTTAAAGACACATCATCATTTTCTAACAAAACTATATTTGTCAAACCTAAAGAACCTCACATCTCCACACTTGCTGGAAAAGCACCAAAGAATAAGTATACTAATTCCTCTATACATAAAAGGAATAATCAAAGATTAGTAAACCTAAGAAACAATCCTCAAAAGACTAATCATGCCTTTATATATAAGAAGCATGCATCTAGAGAAATGCAAATTAATCATGAATGTGAATGCCATTGTTCTCAAAATCATATTAATAAAATTATGGCATTTAAATACAGTACAAGACCAAAAAGCAAGTTTAGACTTAAACAATGTAATTATTGTATGGAAATAGGTCACATAAATAAACATTGCTGGATAAGGAAGGCTCATTGGCAACCTTCATGTGCTAACCCCCAAGGACCCAAACTCATTTGGGTACCTAAATATCATACTTGATTTCTAACTTTGTAGGTATGCCTCAAGTCCACAATAAACAAAAATGCATGGCTAGTAGACAGTGGATGCTCAAGGCATATGACAGGAGACAAGGAACTCTTCAATGAAATCAAAAGTATTGATGGAGGTAAAGTTACTTTTGGAAATAATGCAAAGGGTAAGGTAATTGGCATTGGCACCACTGATGTTGATAGTACTATTTTTATTAAGGATGTTTTACTTGTTAATGGCTTGAAACATAACCTGTTAAGTGTAAGTCAATTATGTGATAACTTAAACAAAGTAATTTTCACTTCAAATGAATGTCTTGTAATCTCTATTGATGGTCAAGAAATATTTAAAGGAAATAGAGATATCAATACATACATAATAAACTTACATGAACTATCTAACAATTCCTCTAAGTGTCTTGTGACTACTAGTGATGAATTTTGGCTGTGGCATAGAAGACTTGGTCATGCTAACATGGACTTAATACAAAGTCTCAGCACAGGAGAGCTAGTAAGAGGATTACCAAGAGTTAAATATGAAAAAGGCAAGACATGTGATCCTTGTCAAAGAGGAAAGCAACACAAGTCATCTTTCAAAGCCAAAAACATTGTAAGTACGTCAAAACCCCTTCAACTCTTACATTTAGACTTATTTGGACCTACTAGAGTTGCTAGCTTAGGAGGTAAACATTATGCATTTGTCATAGTAGATTATTACTCTAGATTTACTTGGGTAATTTTCTTAGCTCAAAAGAGTGATGCTTTTGAAAATTTCAAAAACTTTACTAAAAAAGTTCAAAATGAAAAAGGGTACTGCATTTCAAAAATAAGAAGTGATCATGGGAAAGAATTTGAAAATGAAAACTTTGAAAGTTTTTGTCTTGAACATGGCATTTCACATAATTTCTCATCTCCTAGAACACCTCAACAAAATGGAGTTGTTGAAAGGAAAAATCGATCATTAATTGAAATGGCAAGAACAATGCTTAATGAATATGAATTACCAACTTATTTTTGGGCAGAAGCCACAAACACTGCATGTTATATTTCAAATCGAGTTTTCAAAAGACCTCTTTTAAACAAAACCTCATTTGAGCTATGGAATGGAAGAAAGCCCTTGGTATCATACTTTAAAGTATTTGGATACAAGTGTTTTATATTAAACACCAAGGACAATCTTGGAAAATTTTCCTCTAAGTCTGATGAAGGTATCTTTTTAGGATACTCTTCAACCAGCAAAGCATATAGAATATTTAATAAGAGATCATTAATAGTGGAAGAATCCATGCATGTTGTTTTTAATGAATCTAGTAGACTTGATCTTGTGAAAGGTAGTGCTCTTGATGATGTTGTAGATAATATGGACAAACTTGTCATTGAAAATGGAAAAGAAGAAAAAGATCAAGAAAATCTACTACCTCAAAATCAAGAACAAATGGAGCAAGAACTTCCAAAAGAATGGAGAATGAACAGAAATCATCCAAAAGAGCAAATAATTGGTGATCTATCAAAAGGAGTAAGTACTATATCTCATTTCAAGCATTTAGTCAATGACATAGCTTTTATTTCTCAAATTGAGCCTAAAAACATTAATGAGGCTCTTAATGATGAAAGTTGGGTAATTGCCATGCAAGAGGAACTGAACCAATTTGAGAGAAATAAGGTATGGAACCTAGTACCAAGACCAAAAAATCATCCAATCATAGGCAGCATATGGGTATTTAGAAATAAGTTAGATGAACAAGGGTTAATAACCAGGAATAAAGCAAGACTTGTTGCAAAAGGATATAATCAGGAAGAAGGTATAGACTATAATGAAACATATGCACCTGTAGCTAGATTAGAAGCTATAAGAATACTCTTAGCATATGCATGTCACATGAACTTCAAACTTTTTCAAATGGATGTGAAAAGTGCATTTCTAAATGGTTGTATAGATGAAGAAGTGTATGTAGAACAACCACCAGGTTTTGAAAGCTATGATTTGCCAAATCATGTTTTTAAACTTTCAAAAGCCTTGTATGGTTTAAAACATGCACCAAGAGCTTGGTATGAGAGACTAAGTTCTTTTTTATTAGAAAATAGTTTCACAAAAGGAAATGTTGACACTACACTGTTCATCAAAAAGCATAAGCATGAGACACTAATTGTTCAAATTTAAGTTGATGATATAATATTTGGTTCTACTAATGAGCTGCTTTGTCAAGATTTTTCTAAGTGCATGACTAGGGAATTTGAAATGAGTATGATGGGAGAACTTAAGTATTTCCTTGGTCTACAAATCAAACAAAGCAATGAAGGCATATTCATCAACCAATCCAAATATGCCAAAGACTTAATCAAAAAATTTGGTATGGAAGGATGCAAAAATGCCAAGACTCCTATAAGCACATCAACAAAATTGGACAAAGATGAAAAGGGTATGAGAATTAATGAAAAACTTTATAGAGGTATGATCGGATCACTTTTATATCTAACTGCCTCTAGACCTGATATTATGTATAGTGTTTGCTTATGTGCACGATTTCAATCATGTCCTAAAGAATCTCATCTGACTGCTGTAAAAAGGATTTTAAGATATTTACATGGTACATTGCATCTAGGTTTATGGTATCCTAGGAATTCATCTTTTTATATTATAGGATATTCAGATGCAGACTATACTGGTAGTCTTTTAGATAGAAAAAGTACTTCAGGTACTTGTCACTTCATTGGAGAATGTTTGGTTTCTTGGTTTAGCAAGAAACAAGTTTCAGTTGCTCTCTCAACTGCTGAAGCTGAATACGTAGCAGTTGGATGTTGTTGTACACAAATTCTTTGGATGAAACGACAACTTAAGGACTATGGTCATGAGATGAACCATATACCTATAAAATGTGACAACACCAGTGCTATAAATATTTCAAAGAATCCTATTCAACACTCTAGAAGTAAACATATTGACATTAGACATCATTTTATTAGAGATCATGTTCAATATGGAGATGTTGAATTAGAATTTGTATGCACAGAAAAGCAATTAGCAGACATTTTCACTAAGTCTCTAAATGAGGAAAGATTTAATTTCATTAGAAGAGAACTAGGTATGATTGATGGATTAACCTTGTGATTAAAAGAATAAGGAATTTTAATTGATGATATTAAAACATATCACAAGTTGTAAAATAAAATTTTTTTTGAGAATTTATGCTTTATGTAGTAAATTTTTTGTTGAAATGATTGTTGCAGAACCTAATTTCAATCTGATGAAAATTATAGGGTAGTCACGCCCGTGACTAATACTCACTCCCGTGACTAAAGTGGCCCAAAGAGGCAGTGTCGTTCACGGCTTCGGGTCACGGCATGTTTCATTGCTTCAAGTGGTGAAAAATAGTTTCACGGCTTGATTCACACCCGTGGCAAAGATCCCTCACGGCCGTGACATAATTTCACTCCCGTGACCAATTACACCCCAAACTAACAGAAGCTTTCACCCCTTGTGTCACGGCTTGCTTCACGGGTATAAGTGGTGAACTTCAATAGTTCACGCCCGTGACAATATTTTCACCCCCGTGATAGATGAACATCAGTGATCTATGATCATTCACGCCCGTGATGTTCATCTATCACACCCGTGAACTTATTCACACTTTCATTCACGGGTGGAACACTACTTCAGCAAACCGTGAACACGACTATTCACGCCCGTGAAACCATAAGTCATGCCTGTGAATGTATCGAATATATAAGAAAACAGTCGGTTACACTTTTCATTTCAACTCTCCAACTCCCAAAACTGCTCTCATTCACTCTCATTCATTGAGACATTAAAGATTCCGACCCTAAAGCCTTGAAATTTCACTATAAATACCATCAAAAGTTCGAATCTTCAGCAAGAAACAGACATTTCTAGGGTATTTCATCATATTTTCTCTCTGTCAAAAATCTTCTTAAATTCCTTCAACTACTAAATCTTCAAATATGGAGTATGCTTCATCAAAAGGGAAGAGAAAGAAGTCTCATGCACCAAAGAGGTATTCAGATTACCTCATGAACATCATTCCCGAAAGTTGCCATCCCCGGTATGCAACTTTGAAGAAGAGACCAATTTTATCTTCAAGGTCCTTCGAATGGCAGACAGTTCATAATCTCGGACTCGAGATGGGTATGACAGCGCAACTTCAAGCCTGTCATCTACGAGAATTTTTGACATTCATCTGCCAACTTTACGGGAGCGAACGCTGGAATTCCTCAGCACCTTACAGGTTTCACCAACCGGAGTGGTGAAATTCCAACTCTGCAATAATGCAACCACCCTCAGTGCCATTGCATTTGGAGAATTATTCAACCTACCATCTGATGGCGTTCTAAATGAGACTGAGGTAGAATTCTCTGCCCCTGCAGCATGGACACATTTTGGCACGGATTGCAGCTGGGATGTCAAGAAAACTAAGAGCACACATCTCAGGACCCCAGTACACAGATATTTGCATAGGTTTCTAACCTATAGCATTTTTGCTCGGGGAGAGAGCAATGGAACAATTAGGAAGTCAGAACTCTTCCTATTCGAGATGGCTCGACGGGGAGTCACAGTGGCACTCTCAAGATGGTTTGCAAACCATCTTCTCTCAATCGCTACCAAGCTCACAGGAGATATATTGATTGGGGCTTATGTCACTCATATGGCAGTGAAGCTCAATTACTTGAAGATGGATAACCACCACTTCAACATCATTCATGCACACCCACGAGATAGGTTGGATGTAGAGTCATTCATCAAGATGGGAGCAGCTGTCAGAATCGTTTTTCAAAATGATATCTTCTACCGCTTCACTGATACTGCTGGAGAAATTATCTAGGAAGATCATGACACGGAGGATTTTAAAGCAGGCCTCCAGGGAGTCCAGTAGAATAAGAGGGTTAGGATTGAGGAAACAACTCCAGTCATCGAGCAGAACATTGGACACTCCTCAGCCTCCACACCGTCTTTAGCGCAGCAGGTGGTCGACCTCTTGGCACCACATTTCGAGCAGCTGTAGACTTCCATGGACGAGAGGTTGGAAAACCTCAAGGACTTCATGGAGTCTCGGATAGACAGCCTTGAGGCTGAAGTAGCTAGGCTTCGTGATAG
Organism: Triadica sebifera; assembly: GCA_023653625.1. NCBI lineage: Eukaryota > Viridiplantae > Streptophyta > Magnoliopsida > Malpighiales > Euphorbiaceae > Triadica > Triadica sebifera. The sequence continues at coordinate 22,443,252 of CM042894.1, forward strand.
GATGTCTGGCTAGGATATAGGCTAGAGTATAGCCTAAATTTGCTATGTTTGATCATTATTTTTTTTTGTTTTGTTTTGGTATGTAGGAAATCTTAAATTTCCTTTCTTAGTTTGTATTCTTTCCTTCATAATATATATTTGCTTTTGTTTTCTTCAATCTACATATTCTTTTTGATTGATGACAAAAGGGGGAGAAAACTAGCAATATGCCATATGCAATAAACAATATGCAATAGAATATGATAAGGGAAAGTAGTATCAAACTAGCAATATAAGAATTGTTTATCAAAGCAAGTTACAACATGCCATGATATATCTTAAATACACCTTACATACACTTTATATCTTGAAAAGGAATTATGGTATGTATTGGATATACTTCTCATATAACTTGCATATACTTAAAATCAAGTTAAATGCTACATCTTTATTTACTATTCTTGCACATTATAATTTTTTATACTAAGTATATTTTAAGGGGGAGACTTCTCAAAATCACATATTGCTAGATTATTTGTCACCATCAAAAAGGGGGAGATTGTTAACCTTGAGGGGTATTTCCGTCATTTTGATGATAATAAATAATATAGCAATATTGTATTTAACATACTTGTTTTTGAAAGTATATTATACAGGACATAAAATGGCAAGAATGGAGAATTGGAAGAATAATCCTTAAAGAAATAAAAAGTAAGAAGTAGCATGTTCACTGCCGTGACTCAGGGAGTCACCCCCGTTAAGAAAGCTAACCGTTACCAAAACCAACATTTGAAGTTCACGGCCATAAAGGAAAACCAAACCGTGAAGTAAGCATTTCAGTCACCCCCGTGACTAGAGGTGTCACTCCCGTGAAGAGTTGTGTAAATTCAACCAGAGAGTTTCATGACCAGAGTCACCACTTTGGTCACGGCTGTGAAGATGTTCACCCCCGTGAATGTAGGTGTCACCCCCGTGAAGGATATATTCAATTTCATCCAGAGAGCTTCACGACTGGGAAGAGTGTCACGCCCGTGACTAATTAACGTCACGCCCGTGACTCTATATGTCAAGACATTCCAGAGAGCTTCACGACCAAGGTCACCACTTCAGTCACGGCTTGGGAAGAACTGTCACCCCCGTGACAAGCATATTCACGCCCATGACCAATGAAAGAGAAAAATGTCAGGCGCGATTTTTTGGTTGGTATAACGGTTAGTTTCTAAATTAATGCACTCCAACGGCTATATTTAGCCATGGGAGTATAAATGGAAGTCATTTATGCATTAAGAAACAAGAGGATGATAAGAGAATAATAAGAAAAAGAAAAGATTAGTATATATTTCAAATCACAAGCTATCTTGTATTTTTATGCTTTGTGAACAAATTTATTCTCTGTAAAAATCTTTTTGCTCCTCATATTTGAGCAATAAAGATTTATAAGTGGTTCTCTATGTAATCTTTACTCAAGTGAGCATTGGGTAGTTCTGGGTTAAGAGAAGAACACTTGTAAGGGTTAGTTGTGTGAACCTCCAAAATACAAATTTAAAAGGTTGTTTGTGTGAGCCTGCAAAACACAAAGTGTAGGTTATTGTGTGAGCCTGTAAAACACAAGTGTAGGTTGTTTGTGTGAGCCTGTAAAACACAAAGGAATTGGTTATTATGTGACCCATTAAAACACAAGGGATTTCTGGGTTAGGTGTGAGCCATTGTGAGAAACACCATAGTTGGGAGTGAGCTTGTAAAACTCCATTGTAACACTTAGTGTGTTAGTAAAACTCCCAATTGCAATTGGGGAGAGGAGTAGGGTTTGTTAATGCCCGAACCTCTATAAATCTTTGTGTCTGATTTTCTCTATCCCTTCTAAAATTAGCAATTTTATTTCTGCACTTTAAAGTTTAATTTTAGAAACTCCAATTCAACCCCCCTTCTTGGTCTAATATCTAGGCAACAATAATGTCTCATCTTGTTAATCCTATGTGTTGAACCTTGAGGGGTATTTCCATCATTTTGATGCTAACAAATAAAATAGCAATAATGTATTTAACATACTTGTTTTCTAAGTTCATTGAACAGGGTATGGAACATGATAGCAAGAATGGAGAATGGAAGACTAACCTTAAAAAGACAAAAAATGAAAAAATAACATGTTCACACCCGTGACCTTATATGTCACGCTCGTGATGAAGCTTAGCGCCAATTATCCAATATTTAAAGTTCACAACCATGAAGAATGATAGCAACCGTGAATGATCATATCAGTCACGACCGTGAAAGAAAGTCACGTCCATGAGAAGACATGACTAATTTCTCCAGAGAGCTTCATGACCAGAGTCAGTACTTCGACCACGGCTAGGAAGGATGTTCATGCTCGTGAATATATAATTTCATGCCTATGATCAAACACTTCAAATCCTTCAAGAATGCTTCACGGCCAAGGTCACCACTCAAGTCACGGCTTGGAAGAACAGTCATGACCATGAAACTCATACTCACAACTGTGAAAGAGGAAAGAGAAACATGTCATGTGCGAAAATAAGAGTTGGTGCGACGACAATTTTCGCATTAAATGCAACCAAACGGCTATAATTCACCATGGAAGTATAAATGCAAGTGATTTATGAATCTAGAACAAGAGAATAGCTAATACTTCTAATCAAAATCTTGTTGGATGCCATTTGTGCATTTAATACTTTCAAAACAAACATTTATTCTCTGTAAAAATCTTTTTGCTCATTATTCTCTGAGCATTATAGATTTGTAAGTGTTTCTCTTTGTAATCTACTACTTAAGTGAGGTTGGGTATTTTGGGTTAAGAGTATAACATTTGTAAGGGTTATTTGTGTGAGCCTTTAAAACACAAGGAATAGGTTTATTGTGTAAGCCATTAAAACACAAGGGATTTCTAGGTTAGGTGTGATCCATTGTTAGAAACACCATAGTTGGGAGTAAGCTTGTAAAACTCCATTGTAACACTTAGTGTGTTAGTGAAACTCCCAATTGTGATTGGGGAAAGGGGTAGAGTTTGTTAACACTCGAACCTCTATAAAAATTCCTGTGTGAAATCTTCCTATCCCTACTCAACTTAACTTTTCTTTCTGCACTTAAAAGTTAAAATTTTTAATATCCAATTCAACCCCCCTTCTTGGTTCAATATCTGGGTAATACTATGACTAGGGATTATTTAGGTATAAACACAATTGTGCATGATAAGAATCTCAACATCATGATCTCATCATGATTTCTTTCATGATGTGTTACATACCAAAAACTTTATTAAATGGTCTAAGATCTATATCAATTCATATGTAATGAATACTATATAATGAAAATGCCTTTTATTAATAATAAATGAGTACATCAAGTGTCTATGGTGATTGCCTTTAGGACACCTCTATAACACTTACTACATTCTTTGACTTGAATGGTGTTTTATGTTGTTTTCCTTTTTGATATAGTTCACATGTCTTATCCTTTGCAAATTTAACTTTTGGAAGTCCATCCACTAGCTCTCATTTACTAAGGCTTTTAATTAAGTCCATGCTTGCATGACCAAGCCTTCTATGCCATAGCCAAGAATAATCAAAAGTCATATGACATTTAGAGGAAAGGTTAGATAGCTTATGTAAATCTATTATGTAAGTATTGCCATGTCTATCTCCTTTGACCATCTCTTGACCATTTGGGGTGGTCACAAGACATTCATTAGATGTAAAGGTCACTTAGTTTTCCTTATCATATAATTGACTTACACATAATAAATTATGCTTTAAACCATCAACAAGCAAACACATTTTCAATTAAAAAAGTATTATTTAAATCGATTGAGCCAATGCCAATTACATTACCCCTGACATTGTTTCCAAAGGTTACCTTACCACCATCAATTCTTTTGATTTGAGTGAAAAGGCTTCTATTTGTGGTCATGTACCCTGAGCATCCACTATAACACCCTCTGCACAAATAGGGCAAAACCCTTATTGTACAATCGAATGCTACACGACTATATCTACCTATTTAAACTAAAACTTTCCTACATCTTTCCAAATAGAGATTTTTACATTATGAGCTTTGCAATTTAGACAACCATATAACATAATAAATCATTTAATGTAACTAGATATTAATCATTCTCAAATTATAACTATCAAGACCTCACCAACACTTATTATAGAATCCATGTTGATTCAAATTTCATAATTCCAAATACAAGCCTTTATTAAAACAAAAATTAACTATCTCTATCCCATGGTATGTAGAAAAATAAATAAAATGCATGTACTAATGAACATACCTAATTTGGGTCAACTCCGACTGGCTTTGTCTTCTCTTCATGTTACTCTACAATCTATGGCTCCAAACCAGCATGTAGGGAAACCCACATGCTAAGCTACTGAAAGCTCAGTGGAATATATAAGCATTTAAATTCTAACATGCATTCACATATTAATATAATAATCGTAATTTGAACATACCTATGTGTCTGACCATATTGTCATATATATAGCTATTCCCGAGGAACTCATTCCTACTGAATCAAATTCAATTTCAATACATGCATTACATGTATTGTACAAATTAAGCCATATCATCACATTCATTATACTTTCCATTCACAACATTCCTATATCATTATAAACCGAGTAAGCTTCATTGAGTATTGCACATATTTAAATTATAAATTTTTTATATAAATCCAATTTCTGGTTTTTCACATTCCTTACCCAGGATGTGTCTGTATTCTGATTCACTGCTTTTTGTATACTGTATAAACAATTAATGCATTACCAATTTCTTTGTACAATATTGCCAATTTATGATTTTTTAACACAATTTTTGTATACCATATTACCAAATTCCAATTTCTTAGCCCAATACTCTAGACACAGACCACCTGGATGCGGGTTATGAAATAAAAGTGTTCTTACCTGAGCTTAAGCTACCTTGCTCACTATTGGTGTTTATCTGTTTTGCAAATTCTACATCCCAAATCAGAAGTGCTCTTACCTAAGCCTAGGCCACCCTGATGAGCAACATAATAACTGCATGCATATGTGCAAATTCTGCATCTCAAATTAGGAGCGCTCTTACCTGAACTTAAGCCATCCTGATGAGTAAGAATCGAAAGCACAAATATTTTACGGTACTATAATTCCCTCAATGGTATGCCACCTATCCTAGCTAGTCCTCGAATAGATAATGGGCATGTTTAATTCAATTCCAAGTATCATTAACATTTTGGTCACATTTCATATCTTTACTTAGTCGTCACATGTTACTTTGTATTTATAAGCACCTAGTGCATATTCACGGTTCCCAATCATATTATCATATTGCATATAACCTCATTTAATCATATCAAGTGTGTATATAAATCATCTTCATATAACTCAATCATATCATTCAATTATTTGTTTTGAGATAAAAGGCATTCATGGGAATGAAGCCTTCTATAATGGGTTGTCTACCCGTGATTGGCTCTATCATATCCGCTACTTTAGGCCCCGAGTCGTGCATGTCACTAAACTAATGCGTTTAACCGACTGAAGTCTAAATTCAGATTTTGACTAAAATTAATCAAGATAATGATTAATAATTATGATATATACCTAATAAAGTGTTTAGAAAGTTTAAAGAAGTTGATTTACAGTAAAAGACTAACTTGCAAAATTTGATAAGTTTTAGGGTTAATTTACAATTTATCAAAAATTTGAGGATTTCATAAGATATTTGCTATTTAAAAAAATATTAAATTGGACATCTAATATGGGTTGGTCGGCCATATCATGATGGAAGAAGATTAAAATGTTAATTAAGCTAAGTATCAAAGTATATGGTCAAAGTTAGTGGGTCCCACATGAGGACTTTTGTTTCTCTTCTTCTTTCTTCCTTTTCTTCTTCTCATTATTTATTTTCTTCTTTCTTTTCCACTCAAGAACAGCCTCCATGCTAGCCCCTCCTTTCCACCATAGCTAGAGCTTAATCTAGAGAGAGAAAGAAAGAAAAGATAGGGAAAAGAACAAGTCAAAACCATTTCCATGCACAATAAGACTTGGAAAAGTTAAGGAAGGGAAGAAATTAGGAAAAAGAGCAAGAGAAGAGGAGAGAGAAAACCTTCAAGTGTTAATCAAAAAGAGAAAAAAATTAATAGTTAAGAAGCTCAAAGTGACAAAGAAGGAGCTCAAGGAAACAAAGGAAAAGAGAAAGCTACCTAGAGAAAGTGAAGGAGATTAAGAAGAGGTTTGTGCATAAATTAAGGCAATAGCCTTTGTTTTATTTTCAAGTTGCATTATTTGAGAATTTGGAATATAAATTAACATTATTTTGTGATAAAAGTATGGGTATGCATGTTTGCTAGACTAAGAGTATATTTGGTAAAAATTAAATTAAGTGATTGTGTGTGTAATGCTTGAATTTATGGAGCAGTAAGCACATATATTGCTATAACTTGAGCTATATAATTCAGATTAATGTGTTCTCAATTGGGTTAGAAAGATAACAAATAGGGATTTAACTTTTGTTCAAACTATAAAATATAAATATGTCTGTATTTTTCCATCAATATATATATATATATATATATATATATATATATATATATATATATATATATATATATATATATATATATATATATATTTCGGACATAAAATATGTCCAAAAATTATTGACTAGTTAGTGTTCAATTAATCATATCTTTTTCTATAGAACTTCAAATTTAGTGATTCAAGTTGCATATTAAAGCGAAAATTCAGTTCTAAAATTCATAAAAGGACTCTATAATTTAATTTAGACTTTAAGATGACCAAAATCAAGGTCCAAAATAGAATATGAATTATGCCTGAAACAGGGCAGATTGAAAAAATTGAAATTTAAATATTTAAGTTATAAGTTACTTGTTATTATGTGAATTTTACCCAAATGAAGTATATGAGAAATCAAATGAGTTATTAGACTCATAAAAATGATGTGCAAACAAAATCATAGTTGAATATTTTATGATTGAGATAATAAAAGATAAATGAATATATAATTTTATTCTCTTATAGTTATGAATTTTAATGACATTAATTAAGCCCTAGAACACCTAGCTTAGAACTAGAATTTTGGATAGTTTGGCATGCCAATCAGGGGGATTATTAATGCCTTTGATGGCATGATTAATGAAGTCAGTGATGACACTGCAATTAAAGCCAGTAATGATATTATTATTAATGCCAGTGATGAAATATATATATATATAAATGCCGGTGATGACATTTGTATGCGCATACCATAAACGCTGGGTGGCATTCATAAATGCCTGGATGACAACCCCGTTATCCTTGTTAGTGGTTCTTAGGTGTCATGGGCATAAATGAGTTAATGAAATTAAAAGAGTTCATGATAAAGAAAAATGAATATAAGAAAAATATTTGGGTTAGTATATATATATATATATATATATATATATATATGTCAATGAACAATGAGATAATAAATTGTATGAAAAATGTTCACCATAAAAGCATGATAAAGCATATTGCATGAATTTTTATATGTTATGAACAACATAATATAGTATATTGCTTTTATCTTTATGCTCCACCAAGCTTAGAGCTTAGCGTGAGAGTTTCCTTCAGCACATATTTAGAAAGGTAGCTGAAAATTATAGATAAGCTACCTGTGGCCTTATCTAGTAAAGTAGTCGATAGTGAAAACCGTGGGTCACAACAATTTTGTATTTTGTATTTATATTTCTTTATTTTGGATGTATAAATTATTTTTTATGGTTTTATAATTAAACTGAAGTTTTGTAAATATTATTTTATGTAAATAAAATATACATGATCTCTTTTATATCTTTGAGCTTTGAGTAAAAAAATGTATGGTTTTTTAGCATTTATTAAAATAATGATTTGAATAAGGTGGTGTAGCGCTTTCTTATTCAGACACTTGAGGCTGGGGTGGAGGAGTGTTACAGTTTTTGGTATCAGAGCCCGGTTTGGGAGGTTTTGGGATTTAAAAAAAATACTTTTCAAAAATATTTATCACTTGGAAGTACCCACATTTGGATATATATAAGTTGCTGCTAATAGATTAGGGCCATTTTCTTATGATATTTGAAGGCTATGACTTCCGAACCCCGATGGATAGTGGCTGCAGAGGTTGAAAGTAATGAGCCTATAGAGACAAGGGCTTCATTGTGACCAAGTCGTCACCAGGCTATTGCATCAAGATCTGATGCCAGTTCATGATGTGAACAGTTTATTGATGGTTTAGAATAGAAAAATCTTTTAAGAAATATGATAGATTTACTACAAAGAGCATCACATCCAACTTCATCTAGGTTATAGTTTGAGAGGCTAAGGAAGTTAGGCTCCCGATTTCTATGGTAAACGGGAAGATGACCCCTCCATAATAGAGTTTTGGTTAGAACGGGTAGAGAGAGTCTTTGATATGCTTCATTGCACATATGAGCAGAAATATGAGTATGCAGTGTCTTTGTTACAAGATCATGCATATGAATGGTGGTAGTCAGAGTCACAGAGCATAGAGGCACCCAAACCAATGACTTAGGAATTCTTTCTAGAGAAATTCAAGGAGCATATATCCCCCTATCTACACAGATGAAAAGAAAAGAGGGGTTTTGATGCTGAAATAAGGGAATATATCAGTAACAGAATATGAGAGGGAATTCACGCATTTATGCAAGTATGCTGAGGGCATTGTATCCAAAGAAGCTGATAAATGTCAGCATTTTGAAGATGGGTTGAGGGATCTGATCAAGCTATAGGTCTTAGCTTTACGTCTGGTGAGCTTCTCGAGTTTACTAGCATCTACTAGAATAGTTGAAAGAGTCTTGGCAACACAGCAACCAATGCAGGTTAGTGGAGTTTGTAGACTTGCACCACAACCAAGTAGGGGACAGTTAAGTGGCAAGAGAGCTAGATCTTTTACTAGTCGATTTCAGGCTGGGGGTTTTAGCAGACCTCCTTCTTACAGGCAGTGATAATCCACGACACAAGCATCCCACAAATCTACCCCTCTACCAGTGTGTCAGCATTATGGTTGTCCTCACCCAGGAGAGTGTTGGTGGATGACAAGAGTATGCTTGAGATGCAGCTCTATGGACCATCTAAGCAAAATCCATCAAGGGAATATATTTATCCCAGCTACCCTTAAATTCAATCACACAACTCCTCATCATATCCTCTAGGATATGTATGACCCTCTCTGATTGACCATTTGTTTGCGGATGAAATGTTGTATTGAAATTGAGCTTAATACCTAAAGCTCTTTGCAGACCACCCTAAAACTGAGAAGTAAACCTAGGGTCCCTATTTGAAACAATGGAAACTGGCACTCTATGAAGTCATACTATCTCATTGATATAAAGTTCTACTAGTTTGTTCAAAGAAAAATCCCTTATAATAGGCAAGAAGTAAGCTGATTTCATAAGCATATCCACAATAACCCATAAATCATCGAATTTCTGAGAAGTTACTAGAAACCCAATAAAAAAATCCATAGTAATGCACTCCCATTTCCATTTTGGTACATTGATAGGTTGTAGTAGTCCTGATGGTACTTGATGTTCTGCCTTGACCTATTGACATGTCAGGCATCTGGTTGTATATTATATGATATCTTATTTCATACTCATCCACCAGTACTTACTCTTTTGGTCGTTATACATCTTTGTGCTTCTAGGGTGCATAGTATACCTAGTCCCATATTTCCTATAGTATCCTTTGTCTCAGCTCAACAACACTGGGCATGCATAAATGGCCCTAATAGTATATTCCACCATCATATTCAACTATATAATCTAATCTCTCCCTCTTAGAAATCGACTCGGCTATCTATTAGAGGAGTGCTCTAAAGGCAATCACCTTTAGCACTTATTGTACAAATTTATTTGATTAATAAAAGACTTTTTCATTAATTTGATATATGAATTGATAAGTAATCTTAAATCAATTAATGAAGTCCTTGATACATAACATATCATGAAGGAAATCATGATGAGATCATGATATTGAGATTCTTATCATGTGTAATTATGTTAGCATCAAAATTATCCCTAGTCATAGGATTAATGAGACGGGACATTATTAATCCAGACAGACTAGCACATGTTACACTCCTTGATTGGATCGAGTAGTAGATCTCATAATCTATAAATATGAGATGTTTAGAGTTAACATGTGGATGCTTGCTAAGTGTAGCTAAGTACATTGGATGACCGAGTATGAGACAATCATATGGATAATCTATTCAAATGTCAATTATAGTCTCATCATAGCAATGGTGCAAGTATCCTTAGACTTGATGTACTCAAGGGTATCTTGAATATTGATTACATATTTTGATACTATTCCTTATTGCCTCAGAAAGGTAGCTCATAGGGTGGTGATTGGATACAGCTTGAGGTATTCGAAGATAATTGGGTAACCAACAAATGATTCACCACTCTTAATAGAAGGAGTGTATACCCATGGTCTCTTATCGTGGTCATTACTCGGGAATCTTTGGTCGGAGTGAAAATGTCATAAAGATAGTTTTCAATGACATATCTAATAGAGTAATGAGCCTCAAGAACAATAACTAACATGACTTGGACTAGACATGACGTAGTCAGTCTAGTGGGAGTTGACACATGTCCATACTCTGAACCAAGTGGGTATAGAATGGTGAAAGGAATAATTGCTTGGAAATTGTCTATGGAAAGGTTCGTAGTCAAACCACTGACTTTCCGGTCAATTGGGGGTCATGATGTGTTGCTAGATATCGTTCATGACCTGCTTAAATTAATTATTAATTTAAGTGGCCAACATAACCGGGAACCTAATGGGTTACACGCATTGAAGATATGGAGAATGAGTAAAATGGTCTTGGATAGGATCCAAAATATGAGAGAATTATTTCAGGATGGATCGCAATGAGATCATACGGAAAAATCATTCAGGAGGGTCACGGGCCCATACGGGCCTACGCGGGCTAGGCAGGCGGGCCAGCTGGCTTGCCCAGCAGCAGCCCGCAGTAGGACCAGCGTGCTGCTGCCTCCCAGCTATTGGCCAAGGACAGATTTTGGCCTTAATTAGGCCAATTATGGCCAATTACTATTCATTCATTTCCCTTTTCTCCATTTTTGACTTTTCATCTTTTCTTTGAATTTGATTCAAATAGAAAAGACATAAAATGGCAGAAAATAGACATGAAAATATTTTTTTGTGAAAAAAAATATTTTTAAGACACAACAAAATTCTCTCAAGAACACTTTCAAATATAGCACTTTGAATTTATTCAAACCATTTCTCTTGATAGTTTTTTCTTCATTCTTCGCATGGATTATCATTAGAGACATCCTAGTATGGATTGTTGTGATTTGGTACAACCCAACAAAGTGAAGATTTGAAGAACAAATAAGAAATTACAAGGTATAATTTTTTAACATTTATATTTATATAAATTAGTTTTAATGGTACAAGCATGATCTTTTATTTTGGGTTTTGAAAATTTTATTTTTCCGCTGCGTTTATGGATATAATTCATTCTTTAAAACCTAACACTATCTCCACAAGCCTACTATCCTGTCTTTGTGTGTCAAAAATCTCCTGATTAAGTGTTAGTCGGATGTGCAACTCGACCACCATCTTTCTGCTTAATGCATCAGCCATAACATTAGCCTTTCCTAAGTGTTAATCGATAATACAATTGTAATCTTTTATTAGCTCCAACCACCATCTCTATCTCAAGTTGAGATCTCTCTGTGTAAGTAGGTATTTCAGACTCTTATGGTCTGTATAGATGAAACATCTCTCCCCATAAAGATAATGATGCTATATCTTCAATGCAAAGACAATGGTCAATAACTCTAAGTCGTGTGGGGTAATTCTTCTCATGAACCTTCAGCTGTCTAGATGCGTATGCCACTACCTTGCCTTTTTGCATAAGTACACACCCTAATCCATTATGAGAAGCATCACTGTAGATTACATATTCCTTATCATGAACTGGTTGTGTCAAAACTGGAGCCTCTTTAACACACTAGTCCAAATAGGGTTTGAACACACTGTTCATTAAATCCATAAAGACCGTTGAGGCATTGGTTAACCTTAAAGGTATAACCACAAATTCATAATGCCCATATTTAGTTTTGAACACTGTCTTAGCTATATCTTCCGCTCTAACTCTTAGTAGGTGATACCCTAATCTCAAATCAATCTTCAAAAATACACATGTACCTTTCAACTACTCAAATAGGTCATTAATCCATGGTAACAATATATGTTCTTGATTGTTACCTTATTTAGCTGTCAATAGTCTATGTATAGCCTTATAGACCCATTTGTTTTCATAAATAACAGTGGTGCACCCCATAGGGATACATTCGGCTTGATATACCCTTTCTCTAACAATTCTTGTAGCTGAGCCTTAAGCTCTTTCAATTTTAATGGTGCCATTCTATATGGCACTATTGATATGGGTGATGTGCATGGAGTGAGATCTATAGAGAACTCAACCTCTCAGTGAGGTGGTAATCTTGGTATATCTTCAAGGAATACATCTGGAAATTCATTTACTGTGGGGATATCCTGAAGTTCTGAACCTCCCTTTCTAGTATTAACAACATGAGCCAAACAGGCATTGCATCATTTCTGCATCATTTTCTCTATCTTCATCATTGAAATAACTCAAGGAAGTTATGGGAACAATTTACTTTCCACTTTAACATTCAGTTGATCTACTGTCTTAAGCATCACAAACTTCTATTTGCAGTCTACAACTGTCCTATGTTGTGCTTGCCAATCTATGTCCAATATGGCATCAAATTCCTAAAAAGACAACTCTATCAAGTCTACCGAGAACTCTCTCCCTTGTACAATCAATAGACAACCTCTATATACCCGATTCACTATCATGTTGTGCCCTAAAGGGTTTGTGACCTCAATTTCATATTCAAGATTCTCACTAAAACCATATTGTGTTGCCTAGGGGTGTTTGTGCATATATATGAGTGTGTTGAGCCCGAGTCAATCAATGCACATATATCAGAGTCATAAAGAGAAAATATACCAATAATCACATTTGTAGCCTTTTGGCACTCCCTAGCCATCATAACATAAGCTATAGTTGTCACTCGACCTCGTCTTAGCTTGTTGATAGTCTCAGAGACTGCCTGGGTAGTCCTGTATGACTTTGTGGCTACTGTTTAGTTTGAGTTGGAGTAGGCCATGTGGTCTAGGCTAGTGCACTCCTAGTAATCATAAGATAATCCCTCTTCATATGATCCTTAGATCCGCATCTGTAATAAGCACCTGTGTTCTTCCAAAACTTTTTTCTGTGACTCTTGTGGCAAGTGCCACAAACTAGAATGCTATCCTTGGTAGCCTGTGTTTGATTGCTACTTGCTGCAGACGTAGACTGGGAGGGTTGTCCCCTCTTGGATGAATTTCCCTGAGTATAACCCCTGCTCTGTCTCTAACTCTTGCCATTAGATTGTGGGTGGAACCAACCCTTATTGCCTGAAGGTTGGGTCACTGAAAATCACTATCTGTTTGGCATCTTCCTCAGCTCTCTTCCTCTTCCTTTGTTCCACACTAACAACGGTTGAAATCAACTTGGTGAAGCTGTCATGTTGAATGCAGTGACAAAATTGTCTATCTTTGCATTGAGGCCATACTCAAACCTCTTGCACTTGTCTCTCTCATTGGTGATCATCTTAGAGGCATATTTACTCAATCGAGTAAACTCTCTCTAGTACTTTATCACTATCATATTGCCCTACTTGAGGCTCAGGAATTCTCTCTTCATATAAATCAGCGTAATGTATTGTTCTTTGAACTCAGTCACAGAAAAGTCCCAAGTCATAGGCTATGGAACATCTGGTTTCAACAAGACTGTCTTCCACTAGTCATAGGCATCTTCTTGTAACAAAGATATAACATACTTGGCCTTTTAATCAGTGGCCACATCAAATTCATCACATTCCTTATCTATCTTTTCAATCTAATATTCAACAACAAATAAGCCTAGCCCCCTTAGTTTTCCACGCCCTGAGAGTGATGGGTCCTTAGCCAGTAATGCTAGTGCTTCTATTTTACTTCCACTAAAGATACTTTTTCTATGCTCCTCTCCAACTCGCTTACTCGCATAAGGGTCTATGCAAATGAGTCCTTTTACTACTCTAAATGAATGCTCTTGTTACTTTTATGGAACTTGTCCTTTTTACTTTCTCTTATTAGCTTAATAACAATTGAATATCGCTTTCTTACCTTCTTTGTGTTAGTTGACCTAAGCTGCACCATTACTATTGGGGTGGGGCTTGACCTTCGAACCGTATATGAGATAAGTTTTTGCCTCATACAGCTCGGTCTGAAGACCAAGGGAAGTTTAGGAGAGATAGGGAGACTCAGTAGCTACTAGTCGTGGCGGGGATAAACTTGTGAAGAAGCAAGCTTATCCCCCCAAAAAAACCAATCCTGTAGTGCTAGAACTTTGTATTCTTTCTATTCCATCCCATTTCATTTTAGGATAGGAAATAGATGCTAATCCGCCAAAACATTCGGAACTGTATCCCCCACTACCTCTGCTTGACAAGGAAAAGAATAGAAAGGATTGCTACTACATTACGAATGTGGGAGAACTTTCATGCTTTCTTTAATAGTTTATTCCATTTCTAGCCACAGATGAAAAGCTTATTATCATCCTCGGTGACCTACCTGGGGAGCTAATTGCGGCAACATCTCTCTGCAATTTTTTCCCTAACAGTGCTTAATAATGCAAATGAACAGATCTTAGGGCCTAGCGTCCTTGACTGGTGGGTAAAGGAGAAAAAGTCTCAATGCTAACTCACTAGACGGATAATCGACCACTCTGGAGAGAAGCTGAAGAGAAGCTAGACAAGATAACACCTCTAAGGCCGCTATTCCAGAAGGAATAGAGTCAGGCCTTTACCGATTCATAACTTTTTTATTTTATTTTATTGTCGATCATCTATTTCTTATCTTTAGAATGAATTGCTAAATTATCTAGGTCAACTGTAAGATGATGCGTCATCATATCATCATTTGTTCCCAAAAAATCAGTAGCTCTAAATTTGCGGAGCTTGTCCAACTGTACCCTCAGCTTCAGTGGTGGAGGTGGAGGAACTGGTGTTGGTGCTGGTGACACTGCTCTAACTATTTGTTGCAGTAGACCTGCCATCTACTGCATCAATAGAATCTGGTCTAGGTTAGCTTGTTCAAGAGCCTGTGGGTTAGGGACTGGTACTGTACCTAGACCCTGAATACTAGCTGCACTAGGCTAGTTCGGTGCCCTATTATATGGAGAGCTCTATCTCTCAGCCATATCATTCAATTCAGATGCCATCTCACTCTAGTCCTACAAATTGATAGAGAAGCAGCCAAAGTCAGAGTCAGACAAGACACATGTTTGCATGCATGATAAGCCTATAATCCACTTAGGTCTAGAACCGCCTAAATCTAGATCTGATACCACCAAATGTAACACCCTTTGCACAAATATGGAAAAACTCTCCCTGTACAGTCAGATGCTACACGACTATACCTACTTGTTTGAACTAGAACTTTCCTACATCTTCCAAAATAGAGATTCTTACATCATGAGTTTTACAATTTAGACAACCATAAGACATAATCAATCATTTCATATAACTAGATATCAATCATTCTCAAATTATAACTATATGGACATTACCATTCCCTATTACAGAATCCATGTTGATTCAAATTTCATAATTTCAAATATATGCCTTTATTAAACATGAATTAACTATCTCTATCCCAATATATGTGGAAAAATAAATAAAATACATGACCTAATGAATAGACCCAACTCGGGTCAACTCTGACTAGCTTTATCTTCTTTTCACTTCACTCTAAAGTCTTTAGCTCTAAACTTGCATACAAAAAAATCCACATGCTAAATTACTGAAAGCTTAGTGGTGCATATAAGCATTTAAATTTGAACATGCATTCACATATTAATATAACATTCTTAATTTGAACATACTTATGTGTCTGACCATATTGTCATATATAGTTATTCACGAGGAACTCATTCATACTGAATCAAATTTAATTTCAATACATACATTACATATATTGCACAAATGAAGCCATATCATCACATTCATAATACTTTCCATTCATAGCATTCCTATATCATTATAAACCTAGTAAGCTTCATAAGGTATTGCACATATTTTAAATTATAATTTTCTTATATAAATCTAATTTCTGGTTTTTCACATTCCTTGCCTAGGATGTATTTGTATTCTAATTCACTGCTTTTTGTATATTGTATAAACAATTAATGTATTACCAATTTCTCATATGACATTGCCAATTTTTGATTTCTTAACATAATTTCTGTATACTATATTACCAAAATGTAGTTAAATGTCTTATCATTAATTACCAACTAGAATCACATTTAAACCGAATTTTGTAGCAAAAGTTATGAATTTTTCACTAAGCTACATTCATTCCATTCTATCCAGTATTTTACTGGATAAATTTCCAGTGCAAACTTGGAGTCCATTTTACACCTAAATTTAGGCATATCCAGGTCTAATGGCCTGAATGAAAGTTGAAGCCTATGTCTTAACTTTCCAACCCAATAAGAAACACTTAAAAATCGTTTCTAGAACTCAAGGTATGACCAGAAAAGTAGACACTGTTCATAAGATGAATTTCCTACACTTCACTTAATTCTTAAAATTTCCATCCTCATGCATCAACATCATATTCAAATTTTTATTTTCAAATTCATGGCATTATTTAATCACCAATTAATCACTCAATCAAAATATCAAGAATTACATACACAATTACACATAATATCACATAATTAAAAAAAAATCGACATTTTCCATATTGAATTTTTGCTAAATATACGTACCTAAAAAAAAAGTCCACTTCACTCTTCTCTACCCCTTAAGCTTTCTCCTTGCCCTTACTTTCTCTTTGATTATGGCCCAAAAATTATTCACCTCTTTGGCCTAACAACAAATTTCACACTAATCAAGCACTAAATACACTAATCAACCCTTAATCACCATTAACACAATAATAACCCTAAATTACCAACCTTAATGGTAACTAACCCCAAAATCAAAGAAAATAGGAGAAGAAAAGTGAGAAGATGAAAAATCTAACCTCACCTTTGTAGATCTTCAAAATGACCAAAATTTTCCTTCTCTTTTTCCCTTCTTTTCTTCCTTCCTCTTCCTTTGTTTGGCTCACTTTGCTTCACTTTCTTGTTTATCTTGCCTTAACCTATCTTTTTCCATTTAAACCTTAAGAAAAAAAAAAAGAAGAACAATGGGGGGAGATGTCACGGCTAGAAGGAGAGAAGAAGAGAGAGTTTTCTTTGGTTAAGATAAGGAAGAAGAAGAAATAAATGACCAAAAAGTGAAATTTGACTTTTATAGTTGAATTAGGTGGGTGGTTAAGATTAATAGATAATTTTGTCCCTCATTGGTCCATTAATTTAAATCACTCTTACTTTATTTGAATCCAAAGAATATTCCTTTCCTTAGATAAAGAATATTCCATCTTTATACCTTCTTAAAATAACTGCGTCAAAAACACTGTAAATTCCAATTTCGTTTAGCGAAAAATTATTTTTTTCTAAATTTTTGTTCTGAACTTCAAAATTCTCAATTAATAATATCCAAAATATTTTTCTCATATTTTATTATCATTTTAATTTTTTTTCTTTCATGTATGAGTTTAGATCTAGATCAGTTCGGCGCGCCGAATTGCGGTCACTCGCGATCATGGCCTATATTATCGAGCATTACAATGGTGATTTGGTATGATATATGATATGTCATTTCAGGATGTATGAAGTATGATATGATACTTATATGCTTTCACATTAACATAAAAGTAGGAAATGAATGGTTATTATAGATGATAATGATGAAATGAACTAATTAAGGTAAATAATGGGCACATATAATATACAGTGTTGGGCTATGCATTATGTGAGAATATGATGATGAGTAAGTGATCTATGAGGAAAAGAAGTGTATTTGTAAATTTATATGCTTTATTATGCACGATATATGTGTAATTTTATAAAATGATAAGAAAGGGATGCAAGTATTTATATAGTTGTTGTCATATACATACATAGATACTACTAAGTATGAGTCTCTTAGCATATGAGAATTTCACACAAATAGGTTGAAACTGGAAAGATTGTTTCTGATAGAAAAGGAGAGCACAAAGGAAGAGCCATAACCTAGTTTGGGTGGGTGATACATCAAGGATGTCTTTATTTTGATTTTATGTGTTAAAAGATTTGTATTTTTCTTTCTTTTGGGACGTCTTTTGTAAAATTGAGCCTATTCGATGCCCAACACAATTTTTCAATATGATTAAACATTTTCTCCTATTTTTCTTTTTTACTTTCTATTCTTATATTTTGAAAGTGTCATCATGGTCATGATGCAATCAAAGTGATTTAAAGAAAAGATTTATTTTAATTGGATTTTAAAAAAAGGTGGTTTTTGTAACACTCACTTATATAGTTGGATTAATGCTAATTATATGAGAGGCTGTTACATTTAGTGGTATTAGAGCTTTGGTTTAGGTATTTCTAAACCTAAATGGATTAAGGGTATACCACGTGTACATAATGTATCCTATATGACTCTAGCCAAAGCCCTTATCTATCAATCGTAAGCATTATATGATGTTGAACTAGAGAGGTTATGTGAAAGTAGGCTGAAAGTAACAGCCTAGTTATTTCCTAGACTTTGAACTTGATGAGCTAGCTAGTGTCAAGAAGTATATTTATATATTGTTTGATCCTAAGTGCTAAGGACCAATGTGGTGGCTTTAGTTACAACTCAAATGATAGTTAATGTGCCTTTTTAGAACATGGACTAGGTTGCTTCATCCACATTACAATCTAGTGAGTTGTAAGCATGGAACTTTTAAGCTATAATGCCATGAAGGTATTAATCGAATACTGATGAGTAATAGATAATAAGAATTGCATAGGAATTTCAAAAACCTTTATTGAACCTTGAGGGGTATTTCCATCATTTTGACGATAACAAATAAAATAGCAACAATGTATTTGACAATGTTTGTATTCTAAGTGTGTTAAACAGGATATACCTTAATTAGAACTTGATGCAAGATTGAAAGACAACTTTTGAAGATTAAAATCAAATAAATAACGAAGTCACTCCCGTGACTACTAATGTTATGCCTATGAATATAGCTTAGCGCCAACTTTCCACCATTCAAAGTTCATGACCATGAAGGATCAAACCAATCATGAATGATCAAACAAGTCACGCTTGTGACCAAACATGTCAAATTCTTCTAGAGAGCTTCACGGAAAGAGTCACCACTTGGACCACGGCTTGGAAGAACATTCACGACCGTGACACATATATTCATGCCCATGAAAGAGGACAGAGAAACATGTGAGGCATAAAATTAAGAGTTAGTTCAATGACTATTTTCACATTAAATGCACCAAAACGGTTATAATTCACAGAGGGAGTATAAATGCAAGTCATTTATGAATCCCAACAAGGAGAACAATAAGAACACAATTATTTTACATCTTTAATCTTGTTGTAGCCTTGTACATTAATTATTTTCTCAACAAAACCTCTATTCTTTGTGAAAACCTAATTGCTCATAACTTCTGAGCATTAGGTTGGTGAGTGTTTTTATTGTAATCTATTACTCAAGAGTGAGCTTGGGTATATTGGGCTAAAAGTGAAACACTTGTAAGGGTTTATTGTGTGAGCCATAAAACACAAGGAATTGGTTTTTGTGTGAGCCATTGAAAAACACAAGGGAATTTTTGGGTTAGGTGTTAGCCATTGAGAGAAACACCTTAGTTGGGAGTGAGCTTGAAAAACTCCATTGTAATACTTAAAGTGTTAGTGAAACACCCAATCGAGATTGGGGAAAGGAGTAGGGTTTGTTAATACCCAAACCTTTATAAATCTTGTGTGTGATATCTCTCCTTCCTTACTCTATTTTATTTATTCTACACTATAAAATTAAGTAATTTTTTATTTGCTAACCAATTCAACCCCCCTTCTTCGATAGTGAAGGAATTGAAATTTGGGATAGTGTTCGAAAAGAATGGATGCCACCAACTAAGAGAGGAGTTGATGGTGAAGAAAAAGTTCTTTCAAGAGATGATTGGACAGAGCCTCAACAAGGTGCTAACTTTAAAAACAAAAAGGCAATGCCAATCCTCGTAAGCTCTCTATCTATTGAAGAATGTGGCAGAATCCAACATTGTCCTACTGCATATAGCATATGGAAAACATTTAAGAATTATCATGAAGGAAACAAGTAAGTAAAATCCAAGAAGATTCAACTTCTCACTTCTGAATATGAACTCTTGAATATGAAATCAAATGAATCCATCACTAATATGACGAACTATCTTCTAGCCATCATCAATGGCATGAGAAAGCTTGGAAAGCATTTGAGTTTGGAAGATGTGAACAACAAAATATTAAGAAGCTTTCCTCTCAAAGACTATGGTTTAAGAGTTGCTAGTATAAAAGAAGCCAATGAAGACATGAGCATTATGCCTACCAATGTGCTTATTGGCAAACTTCTAACACATGAAATGGCGATAAAAAGAGATAAAGGTCTTGAAGCCGAACCAGAAAAGAGAAAGCCTCTAGCACTCAAAGCCCCTAGTTCAAAATCTCAAGAGGTAATTGAAGATGATAAAGAGAAGAGTGATGATGAAAATGAGGACAGTGTCATGCTCTCAAGAAGAATAAAAAGAATAATTGAAAAAAGACTTGGCAATTCTCGAAACTCTAAACATAGAACCTTTAAGCACTCCTCAAATGACTCTTAAAGAAATAAAGAGGAGGTAAAGTGTTATGAGTCTGGGAAGAAATGACATATCAAACCAGAATGTCCAAAGCTCAAGAAACATAAGAAAAGATTTCAAAAAAATGATGGGGAGAAAGGTCACAAAGCCACATGGGATGACAAAAGCTCTTTAATCGAAAAAAATGATCATGAAGGTGAAGAGGTCAACCTATGCTTCATGGCTTTAGAGGATCGCTTCATGACTTTAGAGGATCACTTCATGGATGAGGTAGGTCCTTCTTACTCATACTTTTTTAATGAAAATAGTAGTGATAATAATAGTAATAGTGAAGATGGTGATGATGAGCAGAGTTTAGTAGAAGTATTGAACCTAGAATTAGAAAAATATAGAAGTAGATTTAAAACTTATACAAATAATATTTTAGATTTGAAAAATAAAATGGAAGTTTTACAAAAACTTCTAATGAAACTCTTCAAAAATCATTAGATGAGTATTCCTCTAGATCTTCAACTAAATCTTTACATAAAGTGAACAATATCTTGAAAAATGAAGTTAAGGAACTTAGAAACTCAATTTCAAGGTTTCATAAAGGGAAAAAGAGTTTAGATACTCTTATAGTTACTTAAAGACCACCTTTAATAAGACATGGTCTAGGATTTAATGAAACATCATCTTCATCTCACAAGACTGCATTTGTTAAGTCTAGTGCACCATAAACCTCCACAATTGAGGTAATAGCCCCAAGGGCTAAGAGCATAGCACACACAAAACCCTATATTCAAACAAAGAATAGTCAAGAGTCACTTGGCTTAAGAGGAAAACCTTAAAAAACCAAACATGTTTTTATGTATAAAATCTAGGAAAGCACCTATTCATCATGCATGTGTATGTCATTGCACACAAACTCAATCCTAAAAGATGTTAAGACCTAAAAGCATGTCAAAACCGAAAAGCATATATAAAACTAAACAATGTTATTATTGCATGAAATTTGGTCATATCAACAAGCATTGTTGGATAAGGAAGGCTAATTGGGAACCTTCAAGTGCTAACCCCCAAGGACCTAAGTTCGTTTGGGTACCTAAAAACCAAAATTGAATTATGGTTTTATAGGTTTGCCTCAAGTCTACTATAAAGGAAAATGTTTGGCTTGTGGATAGTGGATGTTGAAGGCATATGATTGGAAACAAAGAACTCTTCAATCACATCAAAAAGAATTGATGGTGGTAAGGTAACCTTTGGGAACAATGCTAAGGGTAAGGTAATTGGCATTGGCTCTATTGGTATTAATAATAATACTTTTATTGAAGACATTTTGCTTGTTGATGTTTTGAAACATAATTTGTTAAGTGTAAGTCAATTCTGTGATAAGGGAAACCAAGTTATCTTTACCTGAAATGAATGTTCAGTAATCTCTTTAAGTGGCCAAAAGATATTCAAGGGAGATAGAGATGTCAATACTTACATAATAGACTTACATAAAATATCTAACATTTCCTCTATGTGTCTTATGACTATTAGTGATGAATCTTGGCTATGGCATAGAAGAGGTGGCCATATAAGCATGGAATTAATTCAAAGCCTTAGCAAAAGAGAGCTAGTAATTGGACTTCCAAAAGTCAAACTTGAAAAGGATAAGACATGTGAACCTTGCCAAAGAGGAAAACAACACAAGACATCCTTCAAATCCAAAAAAGTAGTAAGTACCTCTAAACCTCTACAATTTTGCATTTAGATCTTTTTGGACTTACTAGAATTGCTAGTATAGAAGGTAAACACTATGCTTTTGTCATTATTGATGATTACTCTAGATTCACTTGGGTAATTTACTTAGCTCAAAAGAGTGATGCTTTTGAATCTTTCAAAAATTTTGCTAAAAGAGTTCAAAATGAAAAAGGCTATTTTATTTCAAAGATAAGAAGCGATCATGGTAAAGAATTTGAAAATGAAGATTTTGAAAACTTTTGTTTAGAATATTGTATTTCACATGATTTTTCAACTCCTAGGACACCTCAACAAAAAGAGGTAGTAGAAAGGAATACTTTAATTGAAATGGCTCGAAAAATGCTCAATGAGTTTACCAACCTATTTTTAGGCTGAAGCCACTAATACTGCATGTTATACTTCAAATTGAGCTTTCAAAAGACCACTTTTAAACAAAACTTTTTTTGAGCTACGGAATGGAAGAAAACCCATGATATCTTACTTTAGAGTATTTGGATGCAAGTTTTTTATATTAAACACTAAGGACAACCTTGGAAAATTTTCCTCCAAGTCCAATGAAGGTATCTTCTTAGGATACTTTACAACTAGCAATGCTTATAGAGTCTTTAATAAAAGGTCTTTAGTTGTTGAAGAGTCCATGCATGTTATTTTTAGTGAATCTAATAACCTTGATCTTGTGAAAGGTAGTGTTCTTGATGACATTGTAGGTACAATGGAGAAACTTGATCTTGATCATGAGAAAGATGATGATGATCAAGAGAAACAAGAACAAGATGTCTCTCTACCTCAAGCTCAAGAACAAGACAACCAAGAGCTTTTAAAGGAATGGAAAATGATAAAGAATCACCCCAAGGAACAAATCATTGGTGATCATACTAAGGGTGTAAGTACTAGATCTCATCTTAAACTCATAGCTTCTAACCTTGCTTTTGTCTCTCAAATTGAGCCCAAGAATATTGATGAGGCTCTTAATGATGAAAGTTGGGTGATTGCTATGCAAGAGGAACTCAACCAATTTGAGAGAAGTAAGGTATGGACCTTGGTTCCTAGACCCAAAGACCATCAAATCATTGGTAGTAAATGGGTGTTTAGAAATAAGTTAGATGAAGAAGGCTTAATTACTAAGAATAAAGCTAGGTTAGTTTCCAAGGGTTATAGCAAGAAGATGGTATAGATTATGATGAAACCTATGCTTCTGTAGCTAGATTATAAGCCATAAGAATACTTTTAGCATTTGCATGCCATATGAATTTTGAAAATTTTCAAATGGATGTCAAAAGTGCTTTCTTAAATGGTCTTATAGAAGAAGAAGTTTATGTAGAACAACCTCCGGGTTCTGAAAGCCATAATTTACCTTATCTACCGTTGAAGCGGAATATGTGGCAGCAGGGTGTTGTTGCACTCAAATCTTATGGATGAGACAACTTATGGATTATGGTCATAGTTTGGACGATATACCCATCAAATGTGACAACACTAGTGCCATCAATCTATCTAAGAATCTCATTCAACACTCTAGAAGTAAGCATATTAACATTAGACATCATTTTCTTAAGGATCATGTTCAATATGGAAATGTTGTGTTAGAATTTGTTGATACAAATAATCAATTGGCAAATATTTTTACCAAACCTCTTAATGAAGAAAGTTTTTGTTTTATAAGAAGAGAGCTTGGTATGCTTGATTGATCAACTTTGTCTTAATTATTTTATGCCAATTGTATGTAGTGTGAACCTTGAATGTTAATTCCTTCATATGATGCATATTACTTTATTGTTTTTATGGTAGAAAGTGGTTAACATGATAGAAATATGTGTTTTAAGGATATAACCTTTTTAGAAATCTTCTAGTCTTGTTTTAGACTTAGTTTTATATTTTTGAAGATTTCAGGTGGTTCATGCCCGTGACATATATTCATGGCCGTGAACAAAGATGATAGACTATTTCAGTAGCTTTCACATTTTGTTTCATGATATGCTTCATAGGTAGAAGTAGTGAAAACTAAGTTTCATGCCTGAAACTCTATTTGTCACACTCGTAAAAAGCTTTATTCATGCATGTGACATATATTCATGGATGTGAACAAAGACAGCAAAATATTCTAGAACCGTTCATGCTTTGTTTCATGCCTTGCCTCACGGGTAGAAGTAGTGAAAAGTAAGCTTCAAGCCTGTTACAATATTTGTCACTCATGTGAAAAGCCTTCTTCACGCCCATGACTGTTTAATGTCACAACCATGACTCGATTCATCTTCTTCTTTACAGCTAGAGTGCCCCTTCAACAAACCATGACCATGATGATTCACGCCCGTGACTAGGTATTAATAGTCGTGAAGCTATCGACTATAAAATGAAATTTTCTGTCTTTTCTCATTTTCATCTCTACAAATTCTCTCATTTAACACTCGCGTTCATTATTTCTCACAAATTATGGCCTCCTCAATTACTTTTCCCTCTATAAAACCCTCTCAAAACTCTTTTTCTTCAAAGAATCACAAGTTTTCTCAAGGGTTTCAACCTTTATTTTGCAAATTTCTTATTTTGCTTTGTTCAAAGCTATCAAAATGGAATCTGGTTCTTCA
Organism: Triadica sebifera; assembly: GCA_023653625.1. NCBI lineage: Eukaryota > Viridiplantae > Streptophyta > Magnoliopsida > Malpighiales > Euphorbiaceae > Triadica > Triadica sebifera. The sequence continues at coordinate 22,468,388 of CM042894.1, forward strand.
AAATACACTAGGAAGAAATCACATGTTCCGAAATGCCACACCAATTACCTACTTAAGGTTATTCCGGACCATTTCCAGCCCCGCTATGTTGTTTTCAAGAAGCGACCTCTACTCTCGTCATGATCCTTTGAGTGGAGTTGTATCAAGGCACTTGGTCTTGAAACTAGCATGATTGAATAATTACAGGCTTGTCATCTCAGAGAGTTTGTGGACATATATCGTCCAATGCTAAAGGAACCCACTATCGAGTTCCTTAGCATGTTGCAGGTTTCACCCACCGGAACCATCAAATTCCAGCTATTCAAACATCCTAAAACTCTTACTGTAGTAGAATTTGGCACCATTTTCAAACTCCCTTCCGATGGCATCTTCAACGAAAGCAAAAGTGAAGTCAAATTCTATGCTCCTCTAGCTTGGATACATTTTGGCTCGGAATGCAATTGGGATGTGAAAAAGACAAAGAACACCCACCTTCGGTCTTCTGTGCATAAGTATACACACAGGTTTCTCACCTATAGTATATTTGCTTGAGGAGATAGCAACATTACAATTAGAAAATCGGAGCTCTTTTTGTTGGAAATGGCACGAAGAGGACTATCCGTAGCCTTGTTGCGATGGTTCGCAAATCACCTCATTTCCATAGCAACGAAGCCATCGGGATGCGGATATATGACTCACCTTGCCATTGAGGTAGGTTATTTAAAATTCGATGAACACATCTACACTTTCATTCTAGCTCATCCATGAAATTGACTCGATGTTGAGTCCTTTATAAAGATGGGAGCAGGTGTTCGTATAATTCATGAAGGAAATGCCTACTACCTTTTCACCACTCCAACTGGTGAAATTGATTGGGAGGACAATGACTCTAACGCTTTCAAAGCTGGCCTCCAGTCTGTCCAGCAATGGAAACGAGCCCATGATGAGACATCGACACTAGCAGTAGCTGAGGATGTTGGTCAATCATCCGCCTCTACCACATCCACTTTGGCACAATAGTTTGCTGATCTTATAGCATCGTGCCTCAACATGATGCAGGCTTCCATCGATGAGAGGTTGAAAAACCTCAAAATATTTATGGAGTCTCGTATGGACAGCCTCGAGACGGATGTAGCACACCTTAGGAATGATTTGTCAGGCTTTAAGCCTACCTAGAGTCCTAGTTTTCTTGTAGTAGCTTTACTTTTGCTATTATAGGACTTTATCTTTATGCATTCTAATTTCAATGTAATCCTTCTCCTTTAATTTTAATCCAATCTTCTTATTGATATTTCAACTTTTTGCTGATGGCAAAAGGGGGAGAACCTAGCATATATGTTGTAACACCACATCATATGCATTTAAGTATAACCTATTTTTGTATCAAATAATCACACACTGCATGTTGAAAAGAGAAAATACCCTGATAACAGTGGTAGTAAATTTTTTTTCATATCATATCCTATAAAATCAACTAATGAATTTACAAGTCTTATATCCTGTAGTACCATTCAATGACTTTGCAAGTTTCATATCTTGTAATATCACTCAATGACTTTTCAAGTCAACATTAAAAACCACAATATGATATATCACATATATTAAAACATAAACTTCACATCTGAAGGATTACGGGTTGCTTCCATTTATACATTTCAAAACTAATCTGGAGTGATAATACATATTCAAACATATAAGTCCAAAATACAGATGACATGTTTTCATGCTCGTGTGGAATGCAAGGAGAGAGAGTGATGAGGCTCGGCCAATGACCTGTGCTCCATGTCTTCTATACACTACTCAAAATAAGCTATCACTTTTCTTTACCTGAAAAATGATGCAAATTGATGAGTTGCGTCTCATTGAGAATAATCATCCAATAAGCTCTAAAGTACCAAACAACTCATAGTAATAAATCACAAATCCAATATATACCATATATTCCATTCCATTCATCAGTATCATATATGTATCAATAAAGTTGAAACATATAATCATTACTATTTATGTATGCAAATGCTTTGCTTATTTCATTTTGTTGTGACCAAGTTAAACAGACATTGCCTCGGGTTTCCATGTGAACATTTTCCATGTGAACATTTGCATTTGCATTTGCTAGCTAGCTTGATCATTTGTTTCATTTGCACATTTGTTGGGCCATAGGCCTCTTCTTTTGCTTTACAATATCGATTAACTAGTCACAACGCCTTTTTAGTCCATATGCATATGCACTTGTATTTAAGCATTCATCAACCATTGTATCTTATCACATATAATATACATATACCACATATATACCTCATATGCCACACATATACCTTGCATATACTATACATATACCATGTATATATATCACATATGTCAAACATATACTTCAAATATACCACAAGTATACCATTTATATGTACCACAATGTCACAAATTATCCATCATTACATTATCAAGGTCCAATCATGACAATCATATGAATCACATAGCAAGCAACATTCATTTGCACTAAAGAATTCAATCGATAATTAGACTCACCTTTCTCCTTTGATTCCAACCCCTAACTTATTGTCTATCCGCTCCTTGTGGGTCTCCAATATGTTGCAAGCCTAATATGAAAACATAATCGATTAACTCATGATTAAGGAGACTTAATGTGGCTTAAACAAATTAATATGCATTGTTCATATCAATAGTTAAGATTTTTCCTATGAGGCAGTGTGACCTTGTGGGACTGTTTAGCCTATAAATTTTTCTATACTTGACAAATTAACCTAATTCTTATTCCTAATTCAAATTAACATATAATTATATAAATAATAAAATTTCATACCAATTAGATCATTTTACAATATTTGGTGGAATTTCTAAGTGTGTTCTATTTTCTGCCTTGTTTTCTGTTTTAGGGTACCAACTTTGGTTCATCATAAATTATAATATATAAGTCATAATTCAATGAAAATTTACAAAAACTCATATGGGTTCAAATGGAACATTTTTTGTGTTTTAAACTTTTATCCATTATGCCTCTAAGGTCTTCAAATCATAAGCAACATTTCACTAGTCCAGAACAAAATTGGCTTCCAAACCAGTATGACTTCTAAAGGCCATAACTTACTCTATACCTAACATATTAAGCTGAAATTAGTGCCAAAATTTAGCTAAGACATATAACTATAACTATAATATTTTTCCAATTTATAGAATCTAGCTCTAATGAGATCAAATGGGCCAAACAAGTTGATGGATCTGCCCAGGGCACTCAGTTGGCAGTTCAAGTCATGGAACAATCATGGTTCCATTCACCATAACTCAAAATATACAAGTCATATGATCCTGAAATTTCTCTTTTGTTTCATTTTCATTTTATTTTATTTATATTATTATTATTTTTTACATATATATATATATATATATATATATATATATATATATATATATAATTCGACTAATTGACACAATAATACAGCTTAATCATTTGACCCGATTTAACTAAATTAACAATGTAAATGTTTACTAATCTTAATCTAATCATTTTTCTTACTTTAATTTAGTCACCTTATTCAATTTATTTCTAATGCTTTGTTATCATCATTTAGGTTATAAGGATACACGTGTGACTCAATACAATTGCCAAATACTAGGACACGTAGTTAGTGCGTGCCATGAACTTGTTTCTAAGAAAATATGTATGAAATGCACGTGTTCAATTGGATTATAGGGGAGATGCATATGTTCAAATGAAATGCATGTGGGTATGCATGTGGGGAAGGTCAAGGATGTTACATATGTGACCTATACATGAATATGATTATGCAATATGCAATGTGTGGTATGAAATATGTAAACTTTGTTTTAATTGATAAATATGCATAAGCTATACCTCACATATTCCTTGCAACTTGAAATTATTTGAACTCATTTTATTTAATGCATAAGATATACTTAACATATATCTCACATATACTTTAAATACACTTGGTTATACATGTTTTATTTGATGAGATATGCTTAAGATATACCTTGCATATACCTTATTAGTTTGCAAATACCTTTGCTATATTTCTTTCAAATCTTGTACTTTTGAGGGGGAGACTTCTCAAAAGCACATATTGCTAGATTATTTGTCACCATCAAAAGGGAGAGATTGTTGAACCTTGAGGGGCATTTCTATCATTTTAATAATAACAAATAAAATAGCAATAATGTATTTAACAATGGTTGTGTTCTAAGTGTGTTAAATAGGATATACTTTGATTAGAACATGAAGCAAGATTGAAAGACAACCTTTTAAAGATAAAAATAAAAGAAATAGCAAAGTCATGCCTGTGACTACTAATGTCACGCCCGTGAATATAGCTTAGCACCAACTCTTCATCATTTAAAGTTCACGGCCATGAAGGATCAAACTAACCGTGAATGATCAAACAAGTCACGCCTGTCACAAAACATTTCAAATTCTTCCAGAGAGCTTCACAGCTAGAGTCACCACTTGGATCACGGCTTGAAATAACATTCATGACTGTGACACATATATTCACGCTCGTGAAAAAGGACAAAGAAACATGTCAAGTGCGAAATTAAGAGTTGGTTCAATAACTATTTTCACATTAAATGCACCCAAATGGCTATAATTCATAAAGGGAGTATAAATGCAAGTCATTTATGAATCCTAACAAGAAGAACACAATTATTTTACATCTTTAACCTTGTTGTAGCCTTGTGCATTAATTATTTTCTCAACAAAACCTCTATTCTTTGTGAAAACCCAATTGCTCATAACTTCTGAGTATTATAGGTTTGTGAGTGTTTTCAATGTAATCTATTACTCAAGAGTGAGCTTGGGTATATTGGGTTAAGAGTGAAACACTTGTAAGGGTTTATTGTGTGAGCCATAAAATACAAGGAATTGGTTTATGTGTGAGCCATTGAAAAACACAAGGGAATTTGTGGGTTAGGTGTTAGCCATTGAGAGAAATACCATAATTGGGACTGAGCTTAAAAAACTCCATTGCAACGCTTAAAGTGTTAGTGAAACACCCAATCGAGATTGGGGAGAGGAGTAGGGTTTGTTAATACCTGAATCTCTATAAATCTTATGTGTGATATCCCTCCTTCCTTACTCTATTTTATTTATTTTGTACTTTAAAATTAAGAAATTTTTTATTTTATAACCAATTCGATCCATCATTCTTGGTTCATTATCTAGGCAACAACCTTAGTGCCCATTCAAACAAAGTAAGGGAGTATAGTGTCTGGGTATCAGAAACATGGTGTGGACATGAAAGATTATGTTTCTAAATCTGAAGTGAATGCACCACCTTTATAAAAGTTTACAAATTAAGATATACGATGGAATGAAGTAAAAATATTTGTATTGACAACAAGAGGTAGGAAACCTAGTATGTAAGACATAAAGGTATGACAATATTGAAGTTAGAGCCAAAGTTGATAGGCTCGATAGATGTGATAAAAAAAGACATAGATAATGAAGTATATATATGTCAAAGACACGATGAGGGATGGAATCAAATGTTTATCTTTGAATTTAGATCCTGAATTCACAAGTTGAATGGTTGGGTGAATACATCAAAAAGGCTTACAATGGTACAATCTCCCTGACTAGTATGGGAAATCGATAAAACAATCGGAAAGATTAAGAGTGGATTTAAGTTCAATTATGGTTGACATGATATTGATGTATCACAGTAATATAAGTTCAATTATGGATTTAAGTTTCATCTAAGTACATGTAAGTATTTGCAATGATACAATGCCCCGAAATAGTTCGACAATTAGGGAGATGTAGCATAACGTCCTTAATTTAGGATACGAAAGCATACGTCAGAACTGACTAAGCAGACATATGTGTAAGTATGTGTATATAGTATAAATCGGTGGTATTAAGGAAAAATGACAATGAACTAGAATTGTTAAAAATGAGGTTGGTCACAAAATTCTCAAAAGCTAAAGAATGATACAGACTAGGGTAGAAGAATTATTTGATTGTTCATCGTTAGCCTTATTAGAGAAACATAAATTTAAGTACAAAAGGGTAACCATATGTAAAGTGAGATATTAATATAAAATAAAATGGATTTTGTGCTTCAGATGTATGTCAAGGTACACTAGACAAAGATGTTTGTTTGGCATGAGTTTATTTTATGGAGGGGTCAATTCCATTTCCTTATTACAAGTGTTTATGACTTGATTAAAGGGAATGGTGGTTCAACTTTGAAAGCTATTAGAATTGGGTGTTATTAGAATGTTATATCACTTGTGCTCTTATTAGTTAATTGAGGATGACCATAGATGATGAAAAAACTTAAATTAGAGGATCAAAAGTGATAATGAAGAAGCAAAAAATGAAGTCAAGCCTGTACACCCTTCTCAAGCACAGTACCATGGATGAATAAAAGTATATAGTAAATCCTAGACCGTGTCTAATTAAGGGAGGTCTTTGAGACACAATGAGAGTATCTAAACTCTTTTTTCCTTTATGAAATTTTGAAATGGAATTTCTAAGTTCCTCAACTTCATTCTTCAAAGTATTGTTTTCTTTAAGCAAGGATTTAGTTGAGGGTTTTGAAGAGTATTCATCTAATGACTTTTGAAGAGATTCATTAGATGACTTAAGCTTAAAATTCTCCTTTTCTAAAGCATCTATTTTGATTTTCAAATCAGAAATGTTATTCTTATAAGTATTGAATTTACTTCTATATTTTTCTAGTTCTAAATTCAATTTTTCTATTAAGCTTTGCTCATCATCATCATCTTCACTATTACTATCATTATTGAAAGAGTATGATTGAAGTGATCTTACCTTATCCGAGACATGATCCTCTATAGCCATGAAGCATAGGTTGACCTCTTCACTTTCATTGTCATCTTTTTCATTTGAAGAGCTTTCATCATCCTATGTGGCTTTGTGAACTTTCTCCCCATTGTCTCTTTGGTATTTGCTCTTATGATTTTTGAGCCTTGGAAATTTCGGTTTAATTGCCCTTTCTTTCCACATTCATAACATTTTACCTCTTATTTACTTCTTTGTGTATCATTAGAGGTCTATTTGAGGTTTCTTTGCCTGAATTTTCTAGAGTTGCTCATTCTTTTCTCAATGATTCTTTTCAACCTTCTTGAAAGCATAGCAATGTCCTCATTCGCATCATCACTCTTTTCTTCATCATCTTCAACTTCCTCTTGAGATTTTGAAGTAGAGGCTTTTAGTGCCCGAGGCTTCCTTTTTTCTAGCTCTACTTCAAGCTCTCTATCCCTTTATACTACCATTTCATGAGTGAGAAGTTTGCCAATAAGCACATTAGTATTCATGGTGCTCATGTCTTCATTTGCCTCTTATATACCGACAACTCTTGAACCGTAATCTTTAAGAGGAAGTCTTCTCAGGAGTTTGTTGTTTACATCTTCCAAGCTCAAATGCTTCCCAAGTTTCCTCATTCCATTTACGATAGCTAGAAGATGGTTGGTCATGTCAGTGATTGACTCATTGGATTTCATTTTGAAGAGCTCATATTATGAAGTAAGAAGTTGAATCTTTTTGGATTTGACTTGCTTATTTCCTTCATGATAATTTTCCAATGTCTTCCACATGCTGTAGGCTGTTGGGCAGTGTTGTATTCTTCCACATTCTTCAATGGATAATGAGCTTGAGAGAATTGTCATTACCTTCTTATTTTTGAAGTTTGCTCCTCTTTGAGGGTCTGTCCAATCATCTCTTGATAAGATTTCTTCTTCACCATCAGCTCCTCTTCTGGTTGGTGGTGTGCATTCTTTTTGTACACTATTTCAGACTTCAATTCCTTCACTATCCAAATATGTCTCCATCCGAAACTTCCAATGGGCATAATTTGCTCCATCAAAGTAAGGCTTGAGACTTTGGAATCCTTCATTGGCCATATCTTGATCTTTACTAGCGTTGTTTAGGCTTTGATGCTAGACAAAGCTCTGATACCAATTGTTGCCCATATATTGAGCCAAGAAGGGGGGTTGAATTGGATATTAAAAAATTTAACTTTTAGGTGAGAAAATAAAAATTAAGTTTAGTAGGGATAGAGAAATTTGACACAAGGATTTTTATATAGGTTCGGGTGTTAACAAACCCTACTCCTCTCCCTAATCGCAATTGGGAGTTTCACTAACACACTAAGTGTTACAATGGAGTTTTATAAGCTCACTCCCAACTATGGTGTTTCTAACAATGGATCACACCTAACCCAAAAATCCCTTGTGTTTTAATGGCTCACACAAATAACCAATTCCTTATGTTTTAAAGGCTCACACAAATAACCCTTACAAGTGTTCTACTCTTAACCCCAAAATACCCAAACTCACTTGAGTGGATGATTACAGAGAGAAACACTTACAAATCTTTAATGCTCAAAAAATAATGAGCAAAAAGATTTTCACAGAGAATAAATGTTTGTTTTGAAAGTATTAAATGCACAAATGGCTTACAACAAGATTTTGATTCGAAGTATTAGCTATTCTCTTGTTCTAGATTAATAAATGACTTGCATTTATACTTCCATGGTGAATTCTAGCCGTTTGATTACATTTAATGCGAAAATAGCCGTTGTACCAACCCTTATAATCGCACCTGACATGTTTCTCTTTCATGTTTCACGAGCGTGACAAACTTCCAAGCTGTGGTCCAAGTGGTGACTTTAGTCGTGAAGCTTTCAAGAAGAATTTGTCATGTCTGTTCATGGGCGTGACTTAACTGCTCATTCACAGTTGCTATCTTCCTTCATGGCCGTGAACTTTAAATGTTGGTTTGTTGGCGGTTAGCTTCATCACGGGCATGACACATAGGTCCATGGGCGTGAACATGCTACTTCTTCAATTTTATCTTTTGAAAATTAATCTTCCATTCTCCATTTTTGCTATCAAATTCCATACCCTGATCAATAGACTTAGAAAACAAGTATGTTAAATACAATATTGCTATTTTATTTGTTATCATCAAAATGACGAAAATACCCCTCAAGGTTCAACAGTCTTTAAGGACATATCTAATCAGGGTAATGAATTCTTTAAAAATATTTTTACCCCAAAATTATTCTAGGTACAAAGTGTACAAGACAAAGGGAGGGCTTTTTGGATTTTTTCCTTAATTGACTAATTAAGGCCAATTAAGCCAGTAACCCGTGCGGGCTCATGACCTTCTGGATTGATTTTTTCGTGCAATTTCATCATGATTTGACCCAAAATAATCCTCTCATATTTGAATCTCAGCCAAAACTATTTTACTCATTCTTCACATCTCAATGCGTGTGACCCATTAAGTTTCTAGTTATGTTGGTAACTTAAAATAACAATTAATTTAAGCAGGTCATCAACGGTATCTAGTAATATATCATGACTCCAATTAACTAGAAAGTCAGTGGTTTGACTACAAAACTTTTCATAGACAATTTTTGTGCAATTAATCTTTTCACTATTTTATACCTCACTTGATTCAAAGTATGGACATGTGTTAACTCCCACTAGACTGACTACATCGCATCTAACCCAAGTAATGTTAGTTCTTATCCTTAAAGCTCATTACTCTATTAGATATGTTAACGAAGACTATCTTCATGACATTTTTACTATGGCCAGAGATTCTTGAGTAATGACGTCGACAAGAGGTATAGGTATACACTTCTTCTATCAAAAGTGGTAAATCCTCTGTTGGTTATCTAATTACCTTTGACTACTTCAAGTTGTACCCAATCACCACCCTATGAGCAACCTCCCTCAAGCAACAAGGAATAACATCCAATTATAGAATTAGTATCCAAGATATCCTTGAATACCTCAAGTCTAAGGATAATTCCACCATTGCTATGATGAGACTATCACTATCATTTAAGTAGATTATCCATATTATTGTTTCATAACAAGTCATCCAATGTACTTAGATACACTTAGCAAGCATCCACATGTTAACTCTAAACATCTCATGTTTATAGATTATGAGATCTACTACTTGATCCAATCTCATCATGAATTCCTTTATGTTGTGTTACATACTAATGACTTCATTAAATAGTTTAAGATCAATATCAACTCATATGCAATGAATACCATATAATGAAAATGTCTTTTATTAATAATAAACGAGTACATCAAGTGCCTAAGGTGATTACCTTTAGGGCACCTCTATAATAATCTCCCACTTGCACTAAAGCCAATCGCCTTTATATATTATATTATAGGGGAGTATATGACTATCATATTTATTTTAGGGAAGGGGCATAGTTAGAGGATCAGCTATATTCTGATCAATGGGAACTCTCTCTATCTTTACATCATGTCTACCAATGATTTCTCAAATGAAATGGTAATGTCTGAGTACATGTTTGGATCTTTGATGAGACCATGGTTCCTTTGCTTATGCAATGGCTCCATTGTTATCTCAATACATACCTATTAGATTAACAATGTTAGGAACCATTTCCAATTATGTGATGAAATTTTCTTATCCAAACCACTTCCTTAGCTGCCTTAGAAGCTACACTGTACTATGTTTCAACTGTGGAATTTGCAGTCATCTCCTATTGGAACTCTTCCAATTGACTACTTCATCATTTAATGTGAATACATATCTTGATTGGGACTTGGAATCATCTTTATCAGTTTGGAAGTTGGCATCTGTATACCCATTTACTTTAAGCTCACCATCTTCATAAGCCAAGATTGCATCCTTAGTTCTTCTCAAGTACTTAAGGATATTCTTGACAACCACCCAATGCCCTTCGTCGGGATCTGACTGATATCTGCTCGTGACACTCAGAGCATATGATACATTAGGTTTAGTATATAACATAAGATATATGATTGATCCAATAGCCGAAGTATTAAATCCTACTTATGCGTGTTCGTTCATCCTGTGTCTTTGGATTAATGGACTTAGAAAGGGTAATCCCATGAGTCATTGGAATTAATCCTCTCTCAAATTGTTCTATGCTAAACCCCTTTAACATCTTATCTATATATGTAGACTAAGAAAGATCAAACAACCTTTTAGATCTATCTCAATAGATCATTATCCCCAGTATATAGGTCCCTTTTCTAAGGTCTTTCATGGAGAAATTCTTAGAAAGCCAAATTTTGACTGATTGAATAACTGAGATGTCATTTTTTATAAGAAGTATGTCATCTACATACAATACTAGGAATACGACTGCACTCCCACTAATCTTTGTGTAAACACAAGGTTCATCCATATTTTGTAAGAAACCAAACTCTTTGATTGCCTCATCAAATCGGATGTTCCAATTCATTGATGCTTAGCTCAATCCATAAATGGCCCTTTGAAATTTGCATACCATTTTTCCATCACTTAATGTGAAACCCTCAGGTTGTGTCTATTAGGTTTTGAAGAATGAATCATATTCATAAACGCAGCGAAAAATAAAATTTTTCAAAACCCAAAACAAAAAATCATTCTTGTACCATTAAAACTAATTTATATAAATGTAAATGTTAAAAATTATACCTTGTAATTTTTATTTGTTCTTCAAATCTTCACTTTTTTGGGTTGTAGCAAACCACAACAATCCACACTTGGATGTCTCTAATGATAATCCACGTGAAGAATGAAGAAGAAACTATCAAGAGAAAATGGTTTGAACAAATTCAAAGTTTTAGCTTTGAAAGTGTTCTTGAGAGAATTTTTGTTGTCTTAAAAATATTTTTTGTGTCTATTTTCTGTCATTTGATGTCTTTTCTATTTGAATCAAATTCAAAAATAAGATGAAAAGTCAAAAATGGAGAAAATGGCAACTAATGAATAGTAATTAGCCATAATTGGCCTAATTATGGCCAATTACAGCCGTTGGCCAACGGATGGAAGCTGCAGGCGCGCTGGGCCTGCTGCGGGCTGCCGCTGGGCAGCCCAGCTGGCCCGCAAGGCTAGCCAGTAGCCTGCCTAGCCCGTGTGGGCCCGTGACACTCCCGAACGATTTTTTCGTGCGATCTCATCGCGATCCATCCTAAAATAATTCTCTCATATTTTGGATCATATCCAATACCATTTTACTCATTCTCTATATCTTCAATGCGTATGACCCATTAGGTTCCCGGTTATGTTGGCCACTTAAATTAACAATTAATTTAAGCAAGTCATGAGCGGTATCTAGCAACACATCATGACCTCCAATTGATCGAAAAGTCAGTGGTTTGACCACGAACCTTTCCATAGACAATTTCTGTGCAATTATTCCTTTCACCATTCTATACCCCACTTGGTTCAGAGTATGGACATGTGTCAACTCCCACTAGACTGACTACATCACGTCTAGTCCAAGTAATGTTAGTTCTTGTCCTTGAGGCTCATTACTCTATTAGATATGTCATTGAAGACTATCTTTATGACATTGCCACTCCGGCCAGAGATTCCTGAGTAATGACCACGACAAGAGGCCATGGATATACACTCCTTCTATCAAGAGTGGTGAATCCTTTGTTGGTTATGCAATTACCTTCGAATACCTCAAGCTCTATCCAATCAGTACCCTATGAGCTACCTCTCTGAGGCAACAAGGAATAGTGTCAAAATACAGAATCAATATTCAAGATATCCTTGAGTACCTCAAGTCTAAGGATACTTGCACCATTGCTATGATGCGACTATCATTGACATTTGAATAGATTATCTATATGATTGTCTCATAGTTGGTCATCCAATGTACTTAGTTACACTTAGCAAGCATCCACATGTTAACTATAAACATCTCATGTTTATAGATTATGAGATCTACTACTCGATCCAATCAAGGAGTGTAACATGTGCTAGTCTATCTGGATTAATAATGTCCCGTCTCATTAATCCTATGACTAGGGATAATTTTGATACTAACATAATTTCACATGATAAGAATCTCAATATCATGATCTCATCATGATTTTCTTCATGCTATGTTATGTATCAAGGACTTCATTAATTGATTTAAGATGACTTATCAATTCATATATCAAATGAACATCAAATTAATGAAAAAGCCTTTTATTAATCAAATAAATTTTTACAATAAGTGCTAAAGGTGATTGCCTTTAGAGCACTACTCTAACAAGCTCCCACTTGCACTAAAGCCAATCGCCTTTGCATTTAATTCCATAGGTGAGTACATGAGAATCATATTTCTTTTGGGGAATTGGCTTAGTTAAAGGATCAGAAATCTTCTGATCAGTGGGCACTCTTTCTGTAACATCCTTGACCTTCCCCACATGCATTTCATTGAACATAAGCATCTTGCATACAATTCAATTGAACAAATGCATTTCATACGTATTTTCGTAGGAACAAGTTTATGACACGCACTAGCTACGTGTCCTAGCATTTGGCACTTGTATCGAGTAGCACGTGTGTACTTATAACCTATATGAGGATTATGAAGTATTAGAAATGAATTGAATAAGTGACCAAATTAAAGTAAGCAAAATGATTAGATTAAGATTAGTAAACATTTTGCATTGTTAATTTAGTTAAACCGGGCCAAATGATTAAGTGGTATTATTGTGTAGATTAGTCGAATTATATATATATGTAAATAATAATAATAATATAGATAAAATAAAATGAAAATGAAACAAAAGAGAAATAGAAGAGAAGAGAAGAGAAATGAGATGAGAAAAAGATAAATAGACAAAAACATAAATCTGCCTTTATCTTCATCTTCCCCATTTCTGCCTCCTCACTTCAGCCCTGACTTCTCCTTCATTTTCCTCCATTTCAGACTTCAAATCTTCCTTTTTTTACCTATTTTTTGCACCAAATTGATCCCTTGCAAGTTCGTCCTTGTTAAGTAATCAATTCTTATTGCTTTAGGGTTGATTTGAGTTGCTTAGGTTCATTAATAGGCACTGCTTTGCAACCCGATTTTGACGCACATATAAATTGATTATGGAAAAGTGTAAAACATAAAAGTTGTTACTTTATGTCTTATATTTATGAATATGTAAAATTGTTTGCATTATTTGGTGTATAGGAAGATAAATATGCTATCTACTGAAACTGGTCAGGGTGTGAACCCTAACCAAGTTAGCTACTGTGTTCTTTGATTTAGAATATGTTAAAGCCATTATTTTAAGTATCTCAAAATATATAAGTTGTAGATATATGTGTTTTGTATCTGTATAGCAAATTTCAGGTTCATATGTCTTGTAAATTTGGAGTTAGGGTGAATGGAACCATGACTATTCCATGGTTTGAACTGCCTACTGAGTGCCCTGGGCAGAGAAAGAAACTTGTTTGGATAAATGGAGCTATTTAGAGCTAGATTATGTAAATGTTTAAAACAGGAAAGTTATATTTATATGTCTTATCTAAATATTGGTACTAATTTCAGATTAATTGGGCATGTATATACTAAGTTATGGTCTTTAGAAGTCATACTGGTCCGGAAGCCAATTCTGTTCTGGACCAGTGAAATATTGCTTATGATTTGAAAACCATAGAGGCTTAATTGATAAAAGTTTAAAACATGAAAAATGTTCCATATGCACCCATATAAGTTTCTTTAAATTTTCATTAAAATATGACTAATATATTGTAAGTTATGATGAACCCAAATAAGTACCCTGAAACTGCCTAAAGGCAGAAAACAAGGCAGAAAACAGAACACTCTTAGAAATTCCACAAAATATTCTAAAATGATCAAATTGGTCTGAAATTTTAATATGTTCTATAATTATATGTTATTTGTAATTAGGAATAAGAATCAGATTAATTGGTCAAGTATAGAAAAATTTATAGGCTAAACATGAGTTAATTGATTATGTTTAAGCCACATTAAGTCTCCCTAATCATGAGTTAATTGATTATGTTTTCATATTAGGCTTGCAATATATTGGAGACCCACAAGGAATAGATAGACAATAAGTTAGGGGTCAGAATCAAAGGAGAGCGGTGAGTCTAATTATCGATTGAATTCTTTAGTACATATGAATGTTGCTTGCTATGTGATTTATATGAGTGTCATGATTTGCCCTGATAATATGATGATGCATAATTTGTGGCATTTACTTGTGATATATTTGAGGTATATGTTTGACATATGTGATATATATACATGGTATATGTATAGTATATGCAAGGTATATGTGTGGCATATGAGGTATATATGTGGTATATGTATATTATATGTGATAAGATACAATGGTTGATGAATGCTTAAATACAAGTGCATATGCATATGGACTAAAAGGGCGTTGTGAATAGTTAATCGATATTGTAAAGCAAATGAAGAGGCCTATGGCCCAACAAATGTGCAAATGAAACAAATGATCAAGCTAGCTAGCAAATGCAAATGCAAATGTTCACATGGCAAATGTTCACATGGAAACCCGGGGCAATGTCTATTTAATTTAGTCACAAAAAAATGAAATAAGCAAAGCATTTGCATACATAAAGAGTAATGATTATATGCTTCAACTTTATTGATACTTATATGATACTGATGAATGGAATACATGGTATATATTGGATTTATGATTTATTACTATGAGTTGTTTGGTACTTTAGAGCTCATTGGATGGTTATTCTCACTGAGCCACAACTCATCAATTTGCATCATTTTTCAGGTAAAAAAAAGTGATAGCTCATTTTGAGTAGCGTATAAAAGACATGGAGCACGGGTCACTGGCTGAGCCTCATCACTCTCTCTCCTTGCATTCCACACAAGCATAAAAACATGTCATCTGTATTTTGGACTTATATGCTTGAATATGTATTATCACTCTAGATTAGTTTTGAGATGTACAAATGGAAACAACCCGTAATCTTTCGGATGGGAAGTTTATGTTTTAATATATGTGATATATCGTGTTGTGGTTTTAATGTTGATTTGCAAAGTCAATGAATAATATTACAGGATATCAGATTTGCAAGTCATTCAACGAAATTATAGGATGTGAGACTTGCAAAATCATTAGTTGATTTTACAGGATATGATATGAAAAAAATTTACTACTATTGTTATCAGGGTATTTTCTCTTTTCAACATGCAGTATGAGATTATTTGATACAGGGATAGGTTATACTTAAATACATATGATGTGGTGTTACACTTTCTATCTTTACATCATTCCTACCAATGATTTCTCTAATCAAATGGTATCTTCTGAGTACATGTTTGGATCTCTGATGAGACTGTGGCTCCTTTGCTTGCGCAATGGCTCCATTATTATCACAATACAATTGTATTGGATCAATAATGCTGGGAACCACTCCAAGTTATGTGATGAATTTCTTTATCCAAACTGCTTCCTTTGCCGCTTCAGAAGCTGCAATGTACTCTGCTTCGGTTGTGGAATCAGCAGTCGTTTTCTGTTTGAAACTCTTCCAACTAACTACTCCACCATCTAGTGTGAATATATAACCTGACTGAAATTTTGAGTCATCCTTGTCAGATTGGAAGCTGGCATCGGTATATCTGCTCACAGTAATATCTCCATCTCCATATACCAAGAATACATCCTTAGTTCTTCTTAAATACTTGAGGATATTCTTGATAGGCACCCAATGACCCTCACCAGGGTCCGATTGGTATCTACTCATGACACTCGGAGCATATGATACATCGGGTCTTGTACATATCATAGCATACATGATTGATCCTATAGCTGAAGCATATGAAATCAAACTCATGTGTGTCCTCTCATCTTGTGTCTTTGGACACAAAGACTTTGAGAGAGTAATCCCATGGGTCATGGGAATATATCTCCTCTTGGACTGCTCCATGCTAAACCTCTTTAGCATTTTATCTATGTATGTAGACTGTGAAAGACCAAGCAATCTTTTAGATCTATCTCTATAGATCTTTATCCCTAAAATATAGACTACTTCTCCAAGGTCTTTCATAGAGAAATTCTTGGATAACCAAATTTGGACTGATTGTAAGGCTGAGACATCATTTCCCATTAACAATATGTCATCTACATATAACACAAGAAATACGATTGCATTCCCACTAACCTTCTTGTAAACACAAGGTTCATCCGAATTTTGTAAGAAACCAAACTGTTTGATTGTCTCATCAAACCGAATATTCCAACTCCTGGATGCTTGCTTTAATCCATAAATGGATCTTTGAAGCTTACATACCTTTTTACCATCTTTGGATATGAGACCTTCTGGTTGTGTCATGTACACATCCTCAGTCAAATTTCCATTAAGGAAAGTTGTTTTCACATCCATTTGCCATATCTCATAATCATAATGAGTAACAATGGCTAGGAGTATCCTTATGGATTTAAGCATAGCTACTGGGCTCAAAGTTTCATCATAGTCAATTCCTTGTCTTTGACGATAACCTTTAGCAACAAGTCTAGCTTTATAGGTAATCACATTACCATCCATGTCAGTTTTCTTTTTGAAAACCCATTTGCACCCTATAGGCTTTATTCCTTCGGGTGGGTCAACCAAAATCCATACTTGATTTTCATACATGGAATCCATTTCTGACTTCATGGCTTGAAGCCATTTGTCAAATTCTGAACTATTCAGAACCTCTTCATAGGTTGTAGGCTCATCATTTTCTATGAGCAATACGTCATTTTGTTCTCTAATGAGAAATCCATATCTCTCTGGAACAGTACGTATCCTACTTGACCTACGAAGCTCTTATGCTTCAGAAGGTTGAGTTTTTATATCATCTGTATGAGTAACAAGCTCGGGTTCAGGCAGTTGATCAGCATCTGTTTGAGCATCTTGAACTTCCTCAAGTTCAATTTTGCTCCCACTATCTCTTTTTAGAAGGAATTCTCTCTCTAAAAAGATAGCATGTCTTGAAACAAAGACCTTTTCTTCCAAGGGGTGGTAAAATTGATATCCATATGATGCTTTTGGATATCCCACAAATAGACATCAGTCAGATTTAGCTTCTAGCTTATCTGACATTGTTCGCTTCACATAAGCAGGACAACCCCAAATTCTCATGTAAGAAAATGTGGGCCTCTTGTTATACCATATCTCATATGGAGTAACATCAAATGACTTTGAAGGAACTCTATTTAATATATAAATGGCGGTCTCTAGTGCATAACCCCAAAAGGATTTAGGCAATTCTGCAAAACTCATCATAGACCTTACCATGTCTAACAAGGTTCGGTTTCTTTTTTTAGCCACACCATTGTGTTGCGGCGTGTAAGGTGGAGTCCATTGAGATAAAAACCCATTATCCCTAAGATAATCTAGAAACTATTGGCTCATATATTCACCTTTTCGATCTGATCGAAGTGTTTTAATACTTTTGCCAAGTTGTTTCTCTACTTCATTTCTGAATTCTTTGAACTTTTCAAAAGCTTCAGATTTGTATCTCATAAGATACACGTATCCATATCATGAGTAGTCATCGATAAAAGTAATGAAGTAGATGAAACCACCTCTAGCGTGTGTAGACATTGGACCACATACATCTGAATGTATTAAGTCTAAAAGTCCATTAGCACGTTCACCCTTTCCCTTAAAGGGTCATTTAGTCATCTTGCCTAGTAAACAAGATTCACATGTGTCATATGATTCATAATCAAATGATCCCAAACTACCACTTTTGTGTAGCTTAGCCATGCGTTTCTCACTTATATGACCAAGACGACAATGCCATAAATAAGATGATTTCAACATATCTTGTTTTTGCCTTTTAAAATTGGATTTGACATATCTAATATGTATATTCCATTGCATAATGTACCATTAGCATAAAGAATTCCATTCAACATAATAGAACAACAATTGTTACTAAAAGCTAAAAGGAAACCATCTTTATTTAGACTTGAAACAGAAATAATATTTTTAGTCAAAGCAGGTACATAATAGCAATTCTCCAAATTTAATATAATCCCACTAGGGAGGGTCAATACATATGTTCCTACAGCTAATGCAGCAACCCTTGCTCCATTTCCAACGCGTAGGTCTGACTCTCCCTTATTGAGTTGTCTACTATTCCTTAGGCCCTGCATATCAGTGCATATATGTGAGCCACAACTGGTATCTAATACCCATATATTATTATTGGAAACAGTATTAATTTCAATGACAACAATACCTGAAGTAAATGGGGCATCAGATGCCTTCTTCTTCAAGGACTCCAAGTAAGCCTTGCAGTTTCTCTTCCAATGGCCATCCTTGCCACAATGGAAGCATGTCCCTTTTGGAGCAATCTCCTTGGCCTTCTTCTTGGCCACGCCTCCCTTAGGCTTCATGGACTTCTTCTTCTTCTTAAGGTTCTTCTTTTTAGAACTTGAAGAGTCCACCAGCATCACAGCCTTACTGTCCTTCTTGACAGATGGCTCAGTTGTTTTAAGCAAGTTAATCAGCTCAGGAATAGTGGTAGAGATTTGGTTCATCCTATAGTTAAGCAGAAAATGTGAATAACTATCAGACAAACCCGTTATAATTAAGTCAATACTTAATTCATGGTCCATCACAAATCCTAAGGTGGTCAACCTCTCAATATAGCCATTCATCTTCAATGCATATTGCACTGGAGATGTCCCCTCAACCATCTTAGTGCGAAAGAGCAACCTTGAAGTTTCGAACCTTTCGGAATGTGCTTGCTCATCAAAAAGCTCTCTTAGATGGCATTCTATGGAATTAGCATCCATAGCCTCATGCTGCTTTTGCAACTCAGCTGACATAATAGCAAGCATAATGCAGCTTGCCATCTCACTATCATCGAGATGCTTTTGATATGGCTTTTGAACATCTTCAGAAGCATTAGTAGTAGGGGGATTAGGGAGTACCTCATCTAGAACATAGCCAATCTTTTAAGATTTGAGAACTATTCTCAGATTCCTTAGCGAATCCAAAAAATTGGGCCCAGTCAATTTATTTGATTCCATTAGCGATCACAAATTCACACTTGTCATGATGATGATTCTAGCAGCCTAGATGTAAAATAGAATATGTTAGAATGTACATAAAATGCATGTTTATTAGGTCTTTAATAAATTGCATTATGGCTCCCACTATTTTATTGCGAATCCATAGCCCTCACTATGAACCCGAGAGAACTTATATGGAAGTTCTCCTAGTGGGTCAATATCCAACTAGCTAAGAATAACCTTGAGGCAACTCAACAAGCTATCCTTAGTTTGGTTGGTAGGTATCTAATCCATACCAATTGCATTATTCATGCAACTATCGAATCTTGTGCTATCAACTTATTGATGTGTGCACATACATTAGGCTATCAACTTTTGATATGTGTGCATCTCATGTATACAAACCCAACTTCACCTCCAATACACATTAATCTTGGTGCAAATCCAACAAGTTAATAATATTGATTAAGTCTAACCCATTAATCATGAAATCTAATTTTAATGGATTAAACATATTCTTATAGAGTGATCTTGAGGCAACTCAACAACCCTAACTCTAGAAGAACTCTAGTTCTCCCCATATTAATGGAAGGCATAAGACTTAATTGTTTATTTAGTGAGGGATTTCTTTGTTAAGTCTATCAAGTTATTATTTCATGCTTTTATATATCATACATTCATCACATTGATATATAAAGATAGTTACATTAACTATATGGCATGATTATGGACATACTAAAGTCAATCTCTTGAGCCAAAGAGAAATTGACTAGGTCTTACCTAGATATATGCATGAATTTACAACCCAAAATAGAAATCAAATTCCTATTTCTAAGTCTTCTTGTTTATGGTACCATCTCCTTTGCTTCTCGCTCCTTTGTATCTTCATTCTATCATAATCTAATTACATATTTCAAATTATAGAAAACCTTAATTCACATTTGAGGGGAGTAAGATGAGAAGAGAAATACATAAGAAAGAAAAAGAGATAGGGACACGAATGCCCTATTTACCATAAAACAAAATAATTTCATGCATGCTCAATCACATTGGGCCTTAGTCCATAATCATCCATCATGCCTTTTCATACACCCTTAACATGCATTCTCTAATGCACAAAATAAAAATGACAATTTTGGATTTCAATTTGTAAATCGATTCAACACTTGAATCAAAATTGCCTACATGTGTTCTTTCGGTTAATTTAATTTTGTATGTCATTTTAAAGTGGAATTTAATATTTAATCAAATTAAATTAAATTCCATATTTTGAGAAATAATTCAAAATTAATTCTCCTTAAAATCAGAATATTATGATGTTAAAATTAAACAATTTAATTTTAATATACATACCAATTTCTAGTCATACTAGAATTACAATTGCACAACTAAAAATTAATTCAAAATTAATTTCTAAAACTTCTAAAATTTTCCAGAACATCAAATCACAATTCTAATTGTCTTTAGGTTAGCTCAAGTTCATCAAAATATTTTTGGCACAAACCAAAATTACTAAGACAAACGAACCAACACATTTAGACGCTCAAAATGACTAATTCGATATCTAGAATTTTTAAAATTTCAAATGCTTGCAAAATAATTTTGGCATGAATCTAACATCAAAATAACATATTTTTAATCACATAAAAATTATTTCAAGGTGCTGGAAATAAAATAAACACATACAAAAAAATCAAACAAAACAGCCCCACCGGATAAGCTAAAACAGTCCCCTTTTTGTGTTTGTTTGAGAAATTAATTAAAATAATTTTTAATTAAATATTGGAAACTTACAGAGGCATAAAAATATTCTCAATATGTCTAAATAATTTTTTCATAATTAAATAACAAGAAACATGCAACCAGCCCCATCAATTAAGCCAAACAACAGCACATGTTCATAAACAAGACAATTTTAGGCATTTTTGAAATAAATCCGAAATTAATTATTTGAATCACATTCAAATCATTTTTCAATCAAAATAATCATTCTAAATCATCCCACAATCAGATTAAAGAAAGAAAAATGTGTAAATTATATTTTACAAATTAATTTCAAATTTTCAAATCATATTGATCCAAAATCACCAAAAACATGCAATATGATTGCACTTTCAATTAAAATTAATTTTAATGGATACAAGGAGACCCTGATACCAATGTTAGGTTTTGAAGAATGAATCATATTCATAAATTCAGCGAAAAATAAAATTTTTCAAAACTCAAAACAAAAGATCATTCTTGTACCATTAAAACTAATTTATATAAATGTAAATGTTAAAAATTATACTTTGTAATTTTTATTTGTTCTTCAAATCTTCACTTGGTTGGGTTGTACCAAACTACAAAAATCCACACTCGGATGTCTCTAATGATAATCCACATGAAGAATGAAGAAGAAACTATCAAGAGAAAATGGTTTGAACAAATTCAAAGTGCTAGCTTTGAAAGTATTCTTAAGAGAATTTTTGTTGTCTTAAAAATATTTTTTTCACAAAAAATATTTTTATGTCTATTTTCTGCCATTTGATGTCTTTTCTATTTGAATCAAATTCAAAAATAAGATGAAAAGTCAAAATGGAGAAAATGGCAACTAATGAATAGTAATTGGCCTAATTATGGCCAATTACACCAATGAATGGAAGCTGCAGGCGCGCTAGGCCTGCTGCGGGCTGCGGCAGGCCAGCAGCCTACCTAGCCCGCATGGGCCCGTACGGGCCTGTGACACTCCTGAACGATTTTTTCGTGCGATCTCATCGCGATCCATCCTAAAATAATTCTCTCATATTTTAGATCCTTTCCAATACCATTTTACTCATTCTCCATATCTTCAATGCGTGTGACCCATTAGATTCTCAGTTATGTTGGCCACTTAAATTAACAATTAATTTAAGCATGTCATGAGCGGTATCTAGCAACACATCATGACCCCCAATTGACCGGAAAGTCAGTGGTTTGACTACGAACCTTTTCATAGACAATTTTTTTGCAATTATTCCTTTCACCATTCTATACCCCACTTGGTTCAGGGTATGGACATGTGTCCACTCCCACTAGACTGACTACGTCACGTCTAGTCCAAGTAATGTTAGTTCTTGTCCTTGAGGCTCATTACTCTACTAGATATGTCATTGAAGACTATCTTTATGACATTTCCACTTCGACCAGAGATTTCTGAGTAATGACCACGACAAAAGGCCATGGGTATACACTCCTTCTATCAAGAGTGGTGAATCCTTTATTGGTTACCCAATTACCTTTGAATACCTCAAGTTGTATCCAATCACTACCCTATGAGCTACCTCTCTGAGGAAACAAGGAATAGTGTCAAAATAATACTTTTGCCTATATGATCTAAATGCTTTAATACTTTTGCCAAGTTGTTTCTCTACTTCATTTTTGAATTCTTTGAACTT
Source organism: Triadica sebifera (assembly GCA_023653625.1). NCBI lineage: Eukaryota > Viridiplantae > Streptophyta > Magnoliopsida > Malpighiales > Euphorbiaceae > Triadica > Triadica sebifera. The sequence goes on from CM042894.1 coordinate 22,491,598, forward strand.
TCCAAAAACTTTATATTTGTATCTCATTAGATACAAATACCCATATCGTGAATAATCATCAATGAAAGTAATGATGTATATAAAATAGCCTCTGGTATGCACTGACATTGGTCCACATACATCTATATGTACAAGGTCTAATGGCCCAATATTTACCTTAATGTTATTAATAGAAACAATATTTACCTTAATAACATAAATACTTGAAGTGGAAGGTGCATCCAATGTCTTATCCTTCTTCTTCATTAAAGACTTTAGATAGGCCTTACAGTTGATCTCCTATTGGCAACTTTTGCCATAATGGAAGTAAGTCCATTTTGATGTCGTATCTATGTCTTTCTTCCTCATCATCAATGTATGTTGCATTTGAGATGTCCCATCTACCATCTTGGAGCTAAAGAGCAATTTAGATATCTCATATCGCTCAGTTCGAGGTTGCTCATCAAAAAGCTCCCTTAGATGATACAAAATGGTATTTTCATCCATAGTCTCATGTTGCTTTTGAAGCTCGAGAGACATAGAGACGAGCATAATGCAACCCGCCAACTCACTCTACTTACTTCTTGTAAGCCAACTGTTCATCAACAGATGCATCATTAGTAGGAAGGGAGGGAAATGACTCTTCCAAGGCATAGGATATTTTTTTTTATTTTAAGAACTATTCTCAAATTCCTTAGCCAATCATGAAAGTTCAGGCTAGTCAATTTATTAGATTCGAGAATTGAGCATAAGTTCACATTTCATGGCATGATTATTTCATGACATGATTCTATCAACCTAGATGAATTGGTCAAGTCTATAATCATACCATCATGCCATTCCATACACTCCTAGCATGCATTCTCCAATTCATAAATAAAGGTAATTTATTAAAGTAACAATTTGGGTTCCCTTTGTTTCAACTTTTAAAATATTATTTTGATTGTTTGGCCTTTAGTAAAATTCATCATATATCCATTATTTAATCTTGTTAAATAATCATATGAACATTTAGAAACACTTTCTAAAAGAAAATTATGCAAATTAGGCATACATTTGATCATATTAAAAAGTTTTCTAAAATTGCCCACTTTGCCAACTAGGTTACTTCCAATTTAATGCATGCAATATTAAATCCGAATTAATAATTAAATCACATAAAATATTAAATTAAACATGTTCAGAAATTAATTCATAATTAAATCACCTTAATTAGTTATTATTTTGATGCAAAATAGGATTAAACAATCCTAATTACAATTGCATACTAGAATCCTAGTCAAACTAGGACTTTGAAAATCCTTTTCAAATTCAAATCAAATTCCATTTAAAAGTTTCCAAAATTTCTAGAATTCATTATCATCATTATTAGAAACTTATAATCAGTTTAAACTAATTAAATTCGTTCATTAGGCAATCTAAGTCATTCATCATTCAATTAGCAAACTAATTACACAAAAATTGTTTAAATTAAATCATACATGAATTAGGATTCTTTAGGAATTTAACCATGAATTTAATTTGACTCTAGCATACAATTGACATCAAAATAACATCACAAATATTCATAAACATGAATTAAGGTTCTGATCATCTATTTACATGCCATTAAATTAAACAACATAAAACAGTTGCATCACATGGTAAGGTCTCAACCTAGTTACATGTTTTGTTTGTTCCTTGATCAAAAACGAATTTTGTATCATTATAGGCGTTTTCCAGAAGGTAAAAGACATTATAAATATATCATAAACATGTTGATTAATCAAATCAATAAACCAAATTTGAACAACACCTTAAACACCTCAATTGGCACTACTAGTTTTCATAAACCCTAAAAATTCAGCAACTATGCATAACTTCAAATTTCATGTTCAAATCAAATTCAAACCTTTTAATTATTTTTATTAATGGGGAATCCACGAAATTGACTCCTTAAAATGAGTATTTATACAAATTCTAATCCGTTTAAGGGTTGGAAAAGGAAAAAGCCTACTGGGCTTATTTCCTTAAGGTATAAGGCCCAATGTTGACCAAGTAAACAACACTAATCCAATTTGGATTTGTTCCATTTTTATAACTCTTATAAAAAGCCCAATTCTCTTTCTTTCTCATTTGTATCTTATCCAAAACCTATTTTATATTTTTTTCATTTCCTCTATGCGTGTGACCTAATAGGTTTTTTGGTCATGATAGCAGCTCAAGTCTCGAGAGGAATTCTAATCCAATTAGGATTCTACAAGTCAAACACTTTTGACCTATAATCAATTTCTAATCAATTTCTCTTAACTTAGCATATCATGAGTGGTATCTAGAAACACATCACGACCACCCAATTAACTAGAAAGTTAGTGGTTTGACTTTTAACCCTTCCATAGACAATTACCATGCAATTCGTCCTTTCACCAATCTATACCTCATTTGGTTCAGAGCATGGACTATGTGTCAACTACACTATATTGAATACATCACATGTAGTCCAAATGATATAAGTTCTCGTCAATGAGACTCATTACTCTGATCAAACATGTCCTTGAAGACCTTCTTCAAGACATGTCCACCTTGGCCAAGGATTTCCAAGTAATGAACTTTTCAAGAGGCCATAGGTATACTTTCCTTTTATCAAAAGTGATGAATCTTTTGTTGACTACTCAACTAACTTCGAATACCTCATGATATACTTAATCACCACACTATAAGTGACCTTTTCAAAGGCAACAAAGAATGGAGTCAAAGTATAGGATTCAGTATCCAAGATAACCTTGAGTATCTCAAATCTAAGGATACTTGCACCATTGCTATGATGAGACTATCACTGACATGGAATAGATACCCATGTGATTGTCCCATAGTAGGTCATCCAATGTACTTAGCTACTCTTAGCAAGCATTCACATGTTAACTCTAAACATCTCATGTTATCAGCTTATGAGATCAGCTGCTTGACCTAGTCAATGAGTATAACATGTGCTAGTCTATTCGGATTAACAATGTCCCATTTTATTAATCCTATGACTAGGGATTATTTAGGTATAAACACAATTACACATGATAGGAATCTCATAATCATGATCTCATCATGAGTTCTTTCATGTTGTGTTACATACCAAATACTTCATTTAATGGTTTAAGATCTATATCAATTCTTATGCAATGAATACCATATAATAAAAATTCCTTTTATTAATAATAAATGAGTATATCAAGTGCCTAAAGTGATTGCCTTTAAGGCACCTCTCTAACAGGGTAACCATTGGCAACCTATTCCTATCAACACATTAAACATTTCATGCCTTAAACATGCCTCAACATCAATATAACATTAATTACTAATAATGGAACACATAAGCATCAAAAATAACATTTCCATGTTCATTAATTATTCTAAAAGGCATTTTGGTACCCAACTAGCATTTATGTCATCCTAACACTTCTTACAATCAATATAAATGCCAAAGGTGCATTAACCATCCATTCATGCCTTTTTGTCACAATTTAACCATTTAACTCATGCTAGAATCACACTAGAGCATGCCATATTCACATATATATGAAAATCAAACAAAAATTTCATGCCAAACATAGTCTTTCAATCATCAAATTAACAACTAACATTTATATCACCTTAGCATTCATTTCATGACACTATAAAATGCCAACATTCTTCATTAAATCTCATTGTACCCATGACTAACATTTATGACATAAACAACACTTACGACCTTTAACCAAATCATTTCATAATTAACATATCTTCATGCCACCACTCACATATTAAATGCATTTTTTCAAACAAATAGTCCACCTTTGGAATTCAAATGCATTCATATATATACCTCTATGAGGCCTCAAAACTTCAAGCCTAAATCAAGCTTTTCTCCCCTTTTAGTGGTCTTGCCTAGCCTCCCTTGCAACACCTAAGACATAAAAACACTACCTTTTAACACATTTGTACCATAAACATAAAACCATTAAAGACCAAATGTAATGCCTATAAAATAGGGTCTATAAGTTATGGCTATTTAGAGAGGATTTGAGAATGGTAGATTATGGGAAAAAGGTTGAGTTTAGTGATGTATGTGTTTTCATGCCTGCGAATGGTAATTCATATCCAGAAAAGTGTGTTGTTTCAAAATGTTAGAGTTTTAAAGTGATCCGTGCCCATGAATGTCATGGGTTATGGTTCACACCTATGAATGGTTGTCAAGGCTGTGAAATGTGAGGTCTAGTCATTCACACTTGTGGGGAAGTCTTCACACCCATGAATGATGGTCAGAGAGGAGTAGGTGAGGTAGACATAATCTTCTCTCACCACCATTCCTCAAAAATCTACTTCTCTCTCTCTAAAATCTAACCTAACATGCCACCATTTATCTTTTTCATCATTTGCAACATCTCTTCACCATTTACACATAATTTCTAAGTTCAAACTAGGGGAAAAGCTTGAGAGATAAGAGAACAAAGGTGTTCTTAAGTGTTAGAGGGTGAAACACAGTTTAAGGGAGTTTGATGTTCATTTTCTAGTTTCTAAGAAGAGACTATTAGGATTGCTAGGTTCTAGAAAGGAGCTTGAAGGACCATCCTAAGGTGGGAGACAATCTTGAAAATCCTAAGGTGATAGTTAAGGCTTCATTTTTGGTGAAAGGTATGTACATAACCACATTCAAAGTCCTCAATTTGCATTTGCATCTTGGTATGCCTAAAATGCATGTTTGGTAGGTTGTTGGATGGTAAAAATGTATGATTTTTAGTTTTGAAATACATGTTTAGGCCTAAATGCCATGTTATGGTGTAAGTTGGATTTTGATTCAATAAATGAGATGTTTTGTGCATTAATGATGTTAAATGTGATAAATGGCATGTTGGTTGATGAAATACTTTGCCAGAATGTTGATAGGGTGATTAACATTAGCAAATCTTATAAACCAGTTGCATGTGAAAATGATATACTATATTTTCATATGTTATTTGGAAAAATTTCCAGATTCACGGCCATGAAATGGTAGTTTATAGATGTGAATGTCATGTTGTGGGGTTTTTAGGTGAAATAAACTTGTTCATAAGCAGTTTCAATGTTAGGCTCACAGCCAAGTTCACGTCCATGAAAAGTGAATCACGACCGTGAAACCTATAGCTAATTCAAAAATTGGATCACAACTTGGTTCACAAGTAAACTATTTGTGCAAGGTTGCTTCATGGTTGTGAAAGGTAGTTCACAAGTGTGAAGCTGTTAATTATGGTTTTCTTGAATTTCGACATATGAATTAAGGTTCATTCGATTTGAGGTGGTATACCTTTATTGTTTTTATTATAACATGATATGAAAATGAATATATGGTATGGTAATAGTTATGTTGTGGTATGAAATGGTATATGAAAATTATGGCTAAAGTATGGTATGATTATGGTAAGTGTTGTGAACATAGTTATGCCAAATACACTAACTAGAACTAGGGCCAGGATATATGGTATGCCATTGAGGGGATATCAGTGCCAAATGACCTAGGTTGGTCACTTTAGATATTTTTTAAAGAACAAGGGCTTTAAATTCATGTGAGTTTTCTTTGGTTTTGATATACGCGTATTTCTCTTAGCTCAGACAAATGTTCTGAATGGCTCAAGTAGGTGTCCTGAGGGGCTCAAGTGAGAGCCTTGGTTTTATTTATGTATCCAATTTAGTCTAATTAAGAGTAAATCAGACAACAAAATGATTCTATTACTTTTAAATGTGGTATACACTTGTAGGATTATTATTAATTTCTTAATATGACATATTCAATTGTGTGGCATCATATATGAATATTTTAGGACACGACATTATTTTGATATGGGTGGTATTGTATATGCGGACATTGAGGTAAGGCATAATGGTATGGTGGTCAGTATTTCATGCATGTTATATTTGTATGCTTGTACACTTTGTATGATTTTATATACCACTAAATATTAGGTTGCTTAGCAGATGGTTGTTTTCTATGCACATGTTTGGAGCCTAAAGGTTGATTGACAAATAAGGACACCCTAGTTTCATAGTCTAGAGACAATTTTGAGGCTTTGTGATACACTTTGTACTTTTTGGTTTTAGGTTCTTTTGGATTTTGGGTAGTTATAGTTGTTCATACTTTGTAATTAAAAGACATGTAGATTTGCAACTATCCACTTTGTAAAATTTTTGGGCTAGTGATTGCACATATATTATTGTATTGGATTTCTATGGCATTATAAACTGCATTAATTATTCTAATATTTTATTTTTATAAGTCGTCATGGCCATGGTGCATAAAAGTTTGTATTTAATGTATTTTTTAATCATATGCATTGTAATATTATTTTGCATAGATGGGTTAAATCCTAATTATATCTGAGGGTGTCATATTTTGTGGTATTAGTGCTTAAGTTTAGGTGATTTTGAACCTTGGTGGGAAAAGTTTGTGTAATCCCTACTAATTAGGGCTTAGTTAATAAGATGGATCAAGGGAATATAAGTAAGTGATTAAGGGTTATGGTATGTGGAAAAAGTTGAGAAAAGTGATGTTTTTGTGTTCATGCTTGTGAATGATGTTTTGAGATGCTTCATGTCTATGACAGATCAGGTCACGCCCATGAATACTATCAGGTATAAAAATGTGAACAATCACTCTTTTCTCTCATATGTCCAAAAAATAAAAATAAAAACCCAACCTTTATTTTTCCTTCATACTAGATATCAATGCCTTTGTTTACTTTTGATTTTAATACTTAAAACACCAAACCTAAAGCAAAGATCAAGTTTTTCCTAGTTCTTAAGAGAGAAAAATGAAAATAAACTTATGTTCTTGAGGAGATAAACCAAGAGGAAGGAAGAGGAGTTTGAAATCCACCATCCAAGTTATGTTTCCTTCATTTCTAGTAAGGAATCATGTTTTCCTTCATTTTTACAAGTTTTCATATATCTTTTCCATGTTGAATCCATTTTGGGCACAGACCCATTTTAATATCATTTAAGGTTTTGGTTCAAGTTTAAGTTTAATGGTTAAAACTTCCCTTGGAAGCTTAATAACAAGTAAAAAATGATTTTGAAAGGGGTTAGTTGATAATAAAGTTAGCTTGAAGGTTTAATGTTAGGGGTTTTGTATCTAATAGTTTTATGCTTATGTTTATGGCTCAAAAATGTTAAAAATGGTGTTTCTATGTGATAGGAGTTACAAGAGAGGGTGGGAAAGACCACTAAAGAGAGAGACGACAAGCTTGATTTAAGCTTGAGTTTTAAGGCCTCATAAAGGTATGTTTATGTGTTGTATCTAAACTCCAGATGGGGAGCTTTGTATGCTAAAATGCATTTAATGTATAGGTAGTGGCATGAAAATGTGTTAATTATAGGATGAAACTTCTAATTGTATGAAAGGATTGACTAAAGGCCTTAAGTCAAATGTATGTCATAAATGTTAGTTGTTGGTCATAATGAGTTAAGTTAATGAATGTTATGAGCAATTGCGTATATAATGAAAAGTATCATGATGGCTAAGGATGTTAGAATGAGTTACTATAAATGTTGTAAATGTTGATTATTGGTTATAATGAGCATAAAATAGTATTTATTGTCATGAGAACATAAGAAATGAATGTTATATGAACAATTGCTAAGTTAGGCATGATAGGTTGATAAAAAGGTTTTGAAGAAAACCTTGTAATAAGTATTGTAACACCCCTTTATATTGCCAGGGCAAACCTCACTGTACAAATGAATGCCACACAACTGTATCTATCTAAATTGTTTTGAATTAAAACTTTTCAACTTACTTCACATTTTCGTATATTATATGCAATTAAAACATCATTTACAATGTATTGGATAAAACTTTTTTCTGTATTTAGATAATCATCATAGGTTTGGACAATTAATGCCTTTATTACAAAAATCAACCTTATTAAACTATAAATAAAATCCATTACAACTCATTATTAAAATCATGTTCTACATATCTATCTCTATCCATGTCATGCAGAATAATCAATAATGAAATAAATGAACAGACCCACACAGGTCAATTCTGACTACTCTGACTAACTTGGTCTTCTCTTCTTACCCACGCAACTGTCTATTGGCTCCAACCTGTGTTTATAGAAATCCACATGTTAAGCTATTGAAAGCTTAATGGTACATATAAGCATTGAACTTCTAACATGCATTTAAACAATATCATAGCATTCATATTCATAAACATACTTGTGTGCTTAATAATATCATCATATTCATTTATATATATCCACATAATAATTGCATCCAATCTGAAATGATTTGATTTCAATACATCCATGGCATATAAAGCAAATATCATCATCTATTGCAATTATCTATTTACTAATTTCATAGATTTGATTTCTAGTTTCCACATTTCTTTTTTAGGTTGTGACTGTATTCTGATTCACTGATTTCTGTAACACGATGTTACAATGTTCTACCTTAAAATTTATATTTACTTTATTGCAAAATTTAGATTTATTAGCCCAATACTCTAGATCCCGATAACCTGGATGTGGATTGTGAAATAGGAGTGCTCTAACTTGAGCTTAAGCCACCCTGCTTACTATCTGTATCTGACTGCATTGCAAATTCTGCGTCTCAAATCAAGAGTGTTATAACTCAAGCTTAAGCCACTCTGATGAGTAATCATAATATTTGCATGCATATGGGTACAAGGGCACTCTAATCCGAGTTTAAGCCACCTTCGCCTTAAGTAATTGGAAGAGCACTAACCCGAGCTTAAGCCACCCTAATTAACCTAATAATTATATATTATGGTACTGTAACCCCTTCGATGACATGCTACCTATCCTAGCTAGTCCTCATATAGAGAATGGGCATATTTATTTACATACTAAATATCGTTACTAATTATGTTGCATTCATAGTTTCATATTAACATCACATGTCATTTTATAATTTAGAGCACCAAATGGATAATTATTTTCCATAGTCATCTTATCATATTGTTTATAATCTCATTTAAACATATCAAGTGTGTGTGTGTGTGTATACAGTACTCATGTAGATCAATAATATAACTCAATTAACCAAATTCTAGATACAAGGTATTCACGGGAGTGATGCCTTTTGTCATAGGTTGACTACATGTGACTCAACCGTGACTGGTTTTGTGATCATTTAAGGGCGTGAACATTTCTTCACAGGCATGACTATTCTATTTTCACACATTCATGAGCATGAACATTGGTTCATAGGCGTGACTATTCTGTTTCATACATTCACAAGCATGAATATTGGTTGACGAGCATAACTATTCTATTTTCATACATTCATGGGCATGATATATCACTCTATAACATAATTCCATCACTATTTTAAGCCAATTCCACACACAATCTTGCAATGGTTCTAAGGCTAACCAATGTTAGCCAATCCTATCAACACTTTCCATATTCCAATATTTAAAAATCAACCTTAAGCATACAATTCATCATTCCAAATCATCTAAGCTAGATTTCATCCATCATTATCAATGTCATACTTAACCAAGTTGCATATATCAATCTTTAATACAAAATTCTATATTTCACATGTCCATTATCTCAATTCCAACTTGTTACAATTAACCCAATATGTCAATTCATATAACATTTATAACATTAAGCATATAAGCATACCAAGTTGCAAATTAAAATGCATCTATGTACAAACCTCGTTAATTGGAGTCTAGCTTTTGATTTCTCTCATGTCTACTATCTTTGAAGGTTGTCTCCACCCTCTGTATCAGTTCCTAATGTGAAATCATAGACCAAATTAGCATCTAATACTGCCACTAAATCTATTTAAGCCATAAACTGTAAAAATCTTAACTTTTCATTGATTTAAGCCTATAAACCTTAATCCCCATTTAATACAAATTGAACCAAATCAAAGATTAATAGAATCATCATTCCTTACCTCTGTATTGACGATTTCAGAAAATTTTCTGTTCCAAAATCGTATTCTTATGCTATTTGGTTCTGACTTTGATATCTATATTGAAATCCTTATTTCTAATATATTTTTCAATATATTTTTATGGTGGGGATTAGTATTTGATCTACTAGAATCGATAGGGATTGACGAGGAACTATTTTTGAGGTTTCAGAGGATTAGTGCTAGGGTTTAAGAATTGATTGTCATGAGTTTCTACCAAAAATATGAAACTATTCTATTTAAACTGCAGGGCTTCATGGGCATGAACACTAGTGTCACGACCATGAAGATCCTTAACTTTAAAAACTAAAATTTGCATTATTCACGACCATGATTACCTTTATCATAGGCATGAAAGCTGGGAACATCACTTTTTCTTATCTTTTTTAATTATTTTCATATTACCAAAACTCTTAACCACTATATACTGTTTGATTTTGAAGGCGAATCTCATTCAAAAGCGCAGCAAAAAAATAAAATTTTTTAAAACCCAAAATAAAAGATCATGCTTGTGCCATTAAAACTAATTTATCAAACACAAAGGTTAGAAATTATACCTTGTAATTTCTTGATTTTTATTCAAATCCTCACCTTCTTGGGTTGTAGCAAACCACAACAATTCACACTATGATATCTCTAACGATAATCCATAAGAAGATATGAAAAATAAACTATCAAAAGAGATAGCTTGAAAAATATTCGAAGTGCTAGTTTTGAATTTATTCTTGAGAGAATTATTGTGGCTCAAAAATTATTTTTCACCAAAAAAGATAATTTTCATGTCTCATTTCTACCTTTTGATGTCTTTTTCATCTAAATCAAATTCAGAAAAAAGATCAAAAATCAAAAGAGAAGAAAAATGACTTGAATGAATAGTAATGGTCATAATTGGTCTAATTAAGGCCAATTATGGCCAAACAGCACTACGCGCATTATCACGCAATACAACCCACATGGCCTATTGCTGGGCAAGCTGCTGGCCAGCAGGCCCACCCCCTCTCCGAAGCTATTTTTTTCCTCGATCTCATTGCGATCCGATCTGAAATAATTTTGACATATTTTTGGATCCTATCCAAGACCATTTTACTCATTCTCCACAACTCCAATGCATGTGACACATTAGGTTCCAGGTTATGTTGGGCACTTAAATTAACAATTAATTTAAGCAAGTCATGAGCGGTGTCTAGTAACACATCATGACCCTCAATTGACTAGAAAGTCAGTTGTTTGACTACGAACCTTTCCATAGACAATTTTTATGCAATTATTCCTTTCACCATTCTATACCCCACGTGGTTCAGATGTGTCAACTCCCACTAGACTGAATACGTCACATCTAGCCTAAGTAATGTTAGTTTATATCCCTGAGGCTTATTACTATGTTAGATATGTCATTGAAGACTATTTACATGAAATTTCTACTCCTGCTTGAGATTATCGAATAATGACCTCGACAAGAGGCCATGGGTATACACTCCTTCTATTAGAAGCGGTGAATCCTTTGTTGGTTATCGAATTACCTTCGAATACCTCAAGTTGCACCCAATCACCACCCTATGAGTAACCTTTCTAATGCAATAAGAAATAGTATCAAAGTGCAGAATCAATATCCAAGATATCCTTGAGTACCTCAAATCTAAGGATACTTGCACCATTGCTATTGTTAAACCTTGAGGGGTATTTCTGTCATTTTGATGATAACAAATAAAATAGCAATATTGTATTTAACATACTTGTTTTCAAAGTCTATTAAACAGGACATGGATTAAAATAGCAAGAATGGAGATTGGAAGAATAATCCTTGAAAGACAAAATTCAGGAAGTAGCATGTTCACTACCGTGACTCCATGTGTCACACCCGTGAAAGAACTAACCGTTACCACAACCAACATTTGAAGTTCACGGCCATGAAGGAAGAACAAACCGTGAAGTGGACATTTTAGTCACGCCCGTGAATCAAACTGTCTCACTTGTGAATGTTCATATCATTTTCATCTAGAGAGCTTCACGACCAAAGTTGCCACTTGGATCAAGGTTGGGAAGTTTGTCACGCCCGTGAATGTGTATGTCACGCCCGTGACTCAATGTGTCAAAACATTCCAGCGAGCTTCACGACCAAGGTCACCACTTCAGTCACGGCTTGGGAAGAAATGTCACGCCCGTGACAAGTATAGTCACGCCCGTGAATGATGAAAGAGAAAAATGTCAGGCCCGATTATTTGGTTGGTACAATGGCTAGTTTCATATTAATGCATCCCAACAGCTATATTCAACCATGGGAGTATAAATGGAAGTCATTTATGCATTCAGAACAAGAGGATAACAAAAGGATATCAATTACTTTGAATCAAAATCTTATTACAAGCTATTTGTACATTCAATACTTTGATAACAAAATCTATTCTCTGTAAAAATATTTTTGCTCTTCATTTATTGAGCAATTAAGATTTGTGAGTGTTTCTCTTTGTAATCATTACTCAAGTGAGCTTTTGGTATTTCTGGGTTCAGAGTAAAACACTTGAAAGGGTTAGTTGTGTGAGCCTCAAAACACAAATTAAGAGGTTATTGTGTGAGCCTGTAAAAACACAAAGTGAAGGTTGTTTGTGTGAGCCTGTAAAACACAAGGAATTGGTTATTGTGTGAGCCACTAAAACACAAGGGATTTCTGGGTTAGGTGTGAGTCATTGTGAGAAACACCATAGTTGGGAGTGAGCTTGTAAAACTCCATTGTAACACTTAGTGTGTTAGTGAAACTCCCAATTGCGATTGGGGAGAGGAGTAGGGTTTGTTAACACCCGAACCTCTATAAAAATCTTTGTGTCAAATTTTCTCTATCCCTCCTAAAATTAATTATTTATTTCCGCACCTTAAAGTTTAATACTTTGAAACTCCATTTGAACCCCCCTTCTTGGCTTAATATCTGGGCAACAATTGGTTAGAGCTTAGTCTAGCATCGAAGCCTAAAAAGCGCTAGTAAAGATTAAGATATGGCCAGTGAAGGATTCCAAAGTCTCAAACCTTACTTTGATGGAGCAAATTATGCCCATTGGAAGTTTTAGATGGAGACATATCTGGATAATAAAGGAATTGAAGTCTGGGATAGTATTCGAAAAGAATGGACACCACCAATTAGAAGAGGAGTTAATGGTAAGGAAGAAATCATGTCAAGAGATGATTGAACAGAGCCTCAAAGAAGAGCAAATTTCAAAAATAAGAAGAAAATAACTATTCTCTCAAGTTCATTATCTATTGAAGAATGTGGCCGGATACAACACTGTTCAACTACATATAGCATGTGAAAAATATTAGAAAACTATCATGAAGGCCACAAAGTCACATGGGATAACGAAAGCTCTTCAAGTAAAAAAGATGACAATGAAAGCGAAGAGGTCAACCTATGCTTCATGGCTATAGAGGATCATGTGTCAGATAAGGTAGGATCACTACACTCATACTCTTTGAACAATGATAGTAGTGATAATAATGATGATAGTGATGATGATGATGATGATGAGCAAAGCCTAATAGAAAGAACTAAATCTAGAATTAGAGAAATATAGAACTAAATTTAGTACCTATAGAAATAATATCTCTAATTTAAAAAATAAGATAGATGGTTTAGAAAAGGAAAACATAAAGCTTAAATCATCTAATGAATCTCTTCAAAAGTCATTAGATGAATACTCATCAAGACCCTCAACAACTTCCTTGCTAAAAGAAAATAATACTTTGAAAAATGAAGTTGAGGAACTTAGAAATTCCATTTCTAAATTTCACAAAGGTAAAGAGAGCTTAGATACTCTCATTGTGTCTCAAAAATCACCCTTAATTAGACATGGTCTAGGATTTAAGGACACATCATCATCTTCTCACAAAACCATATTTGTTAAGTCTAAAGAACATCACATCTCCACACCTGTTAGAACAACACCAAGAAATAAGCATGTTAAACATTCTATACATAAAAAGAATAATCATGCCTTTATATATAGGAAGCATGCATCTAGAAAATCTAAAATTAATCATAACTGTGCATGTCATCATTCTCAAAATAAATTTGATGGAAAAATGGTATTTAAAAATGTTGTAGGACCAGAAAATAAATTTAGACCAAAACAATGTAATTATTGTATGAAAATGGGTCATATAAATAAATATTGCTGGATAAGGAAGGCTCATTGGGAACCTTCATGTGCTAACCCCTAAGGACCCAAACTCATTTGGGTACCTAAAAATCATACTTGAATTGTGATTCTATAGGTATGCCTCAAGTCCACAATAAACGAAAATGCTTGGCTAGTAGACAGTGGATGCTCAAGGCATATGATAGGAGACAAAGAACTTTTCAATGAAATCAAAAGTATTGATGGAGGTAAATTTACCTTTGGAAACAATGCCAAGGGAAAGGTAATTGGCATTGGTTCTATTGGTATTAATGGTACTACTTTTATTAAAGATGTCTTACTTGTTGATGGCTTGAAACATAACTTGTTAAGTGTAAGTCAATTATGTGATAAAGGAAACAAAGTAATCTTTACTTCAAATGAATGTCTTGTGATCTCTATCGATGGTCAAGAGATATTTAAAGGAAATAGAGATATCGATACATACATAATAAACTTACATGAACTATCTAACCATTCCTCTAAGTGTCTTGTGACTACTAGTGATGAATCTTGGCTGTGGCATAGAAGACTTGATCATGCTAACATGGACTTAATACAAAGTCTCAGCACAGAAGAGCTAGTAAAAGGACTGCCAAGAGTTAAATATGAAAAAGGCAAGACATGTGAACCTTGCCAAAGAGGAAAACAACACAAGTCATCCTTCAAAGCCAAAAACATAGTAAGTACTTCAAAATCTCTTCAACTCCTGCATTTAGATTTATTTGGACCTACTAGAATTGCTAGCTTAGGAGGAAAACATTATGCATTTGTCATCGTAGATGATTACTCTAGATTTACTTGGGTAATTTTCTTAGCTCAAAAGAGTGATGCTTTTGAAAACTTCAAAAACTTTGCTAAAAAAGTTCAAAATGAAAAAGGGTACTATATTTCAAAAGTATGAAATGATCATGGGAAAGAATTTGAAAATGAAAACTTTGAAAGCTTTTGTCTTGAACATGGCATTTCACATAATTTCTCATCTCCTAGGACTCCTCAACAAAATGGGGTAGTTGAAAGGAAAAATCGAACTTTAATTGAAATGGCTTAAACAATGCTTAATGAATATGAATTACCAACTTATTTTTGGGTAGAAGCCACAAACACTACATGTTATATTTCAAATCGAGTTTTCAAAAGACCTCTTTTAAACAAAACCTCATTCGAGCTATGGAATGGAAGAAAGCCCTTGATATCATACTTTAGAGTATTTGGATGCAAGTGTTTTATATTGAACACCAAGGACAATCTTGGAAAATTTGACTCCAAATCCGATGAATTTCAAATTTTTCCAAATGGATGTGAAAAGTGCATTTTTAAATCGTTATATAGATGAAGAAGTGTATGTAGATCAACCACCAGGTTTTGAAAGCTATGATTTGCCAAATCATGTTTTTAAACTTTCAAAAGCTTTGTATGGTTTAAAACAGGCCCCAAGAGCTTGGTATGAGAGGCTAAGTTCTTTTCTATTAAAAAATAGCTTTACAAAGGGAAATGTTGACACTACATTATTCATCAAAAAGCATAAGCATGATATACTAATTGTTCAAATTTATGTTGATGATATAGTATTTGGTTCTACTAATGAGTTGCTTTGTCAAGAATTTTCTAAGTGTATGACTAGGGAATTTGAAATGAGCATGATGGGAGAGCTTAAGTATTTCTTTGGTCCACAAATAAAGCAAAACAATGAGGGCATATTCATCAACCAATCCAAATATGCCAAAGATTTAATTAAGAAATTTGGTATGGAAGGATGAAAGAATGCCAAGACTCCTATGAGCACATCAACAAAATTGGACAAGGATGAAAAGGGTAAGAGCATTAATGAAAAGCTTTATAGAGGTATGATCGGATCACTTTTATATCTCACTGCTTCTAGACCCGATATAATGTATAGTGTTTGCTTGTGTGCACGATTTCAATCATGTCCTAAAGAATCTCATTTAAATGCAGTAAAAAGAATTTTAAGATATTTACATGGATCTTTGCATCTAGGTTTATGGTATCCTAGGAATTCATCCTTTTATATTATAGGATATTCAGATGCAGACTATGCTGGTAGTCTTTTAGATAGAAAAAGTACTTCAGGCACTTGTCACTTCATTGGAGAATGCTTAGTTTCTTGGTTTAGCAAGAAACAAGTTTCAGTTGCTCTCTCAACTGCTAAAGCAGAATATGTAGTAGCTGAATGTTGTTGTACTCAAATTCTTTGGATGAAACAACAACTTAAGGACTATGGTCATGAGATGAACCATATACCTATTAAATGTGACAATACAAGTGCTATAAATATTTCAAAGATTCCTATTCAACACTCAAGAAGTAAGCATATTGACATTAGACACCATTTTATTAGAGATCATGTTCAATATGGAGATGTTGCATTAGAATTTATAAGTACAGAAAAACAATTAGCAGACATTTTTACTAAGTCTCTAAATGAGGAAAGATTTAATTTCATTAGAAGATAACTTGGTATGATTGATGGATTAACCTTGTGATTGCTAATTTATGATTGATGATGTTATTTTTGTATCATATCACTAGATATAAGATAGAAATTTTGATGAAAATTTATGTTTTAAGGGATAAAATCTTTATTGAAATGATTTAGTCTTGTTATTAGGACTTAATTTTATTTGATAAAAATTTTAGGGGAGTCACGACCGTGACATATATTCATTCCCATGACTTAAATAGCCAAAAGAGGCAGTGTTGTTCACGACTTGATTCACGACATGGTTCACGGCTTCAAGTGGTGAAGCTTATTTTCACAGCTTCATTCACTCCCATGAAAAGAGACTTTCATGCCCGTGATGAATTTTCACTCCCATGAACCTTAACACCCCAAAACTCACAGAGGCTTTCACGCCTTGAGTCACGGCTTGCTTCACGAGTATAAGTAGTGAAATTCAACCTTTCACGCCCGTGACTATTTGTTCACCCTCGTGACAGTTCATCATTCATGCCCGTGAACTTATTCACGCCTTCATTCACAGGTGGAATACTCCTTCAGCAAACCGTGAACACGACCATTCACGCCCGTGAATGTATCGAGTATATAAAAGAGCATCCGGTTATATTTCTCATTTCAACTCTCCAACTCCCAAAACCGCTCTCATTTACACACATTCATTGAGACATTGAAGATTTTGGCCCCCAAGTCTTAAACTTTTCCTATAAATACCACCAAAAGTTCAAATCTTCATCAAAAATCATACATTCTTAGGGTTTCCATAAAAATTTTCTGTCAAAATTTTTTTTTCAATCCATCACAACCTATCAAATGGAGACTACTTCATCCAAGGGAAAGAGAAAGAAGTCCCATGCTCCAGGAGGTATGCAAATTACCTCATGAACTGCATTCCGGAGCAATGCCATCCTCGGTACTCCACTTTGAAGAAGATACCTCTATTGTCATCTAGGTCCTTCGAATGGCAGACAGTCTGAACCTTAGGGCTTGAAACGGCTATGACAGAGCAAATCCAAGCATGTCATCTGAAAGAATTTGTGGAGATTCACGAGCCAACCTTGAGGGAGCCAACACTGAAATTCCTTAGCACCTTGCAAGTTTCACCTACTGGAGTGGTGAAATTCCAACTTTGCAACAATCCCAATACCCTCAGTGCCATTGAATTTGGGGAATTGTTCAATCTACCATATGATGGCATCCTAAATGAAAGTGAGGTAGAATTCTCTGCCCCTCGAGCTTGGACACATTTTGGCTATGATTGTAGCTAGGATGTTAAGAAGACAAAGAACACTCATCTCGTGTCCCCAGTGCACAAGTATTTGCATAGGTTCCTAACCTATAGCATATTCACCAGAGGAGAAAGCAATGGGACTATCAGGAAGTCGGAGCTCTTCCTATTTGAGATGGCTCATAGAGGACTTACCGTGGCACTCTCTAGATGGTTTGCAAACCATTTTTTATCCATTGCCACCAAGCCCATGAGAGATATCTTGATTGTTGCATATGTCACCCACATAGCCGTGAAGCTTGAATATCTGAAGCTGGATGAGCATCATTTCAACCTCATCCCTGGACATCCTCGAGATCGCTTAAATGTCGAGTCCTTCATAAAGATAGGAGCGACTGTCAGAATCATCTTAGAGAACGACATTTTCTACCGCTTCACCGATACTATTGGGGAGATCATCTGGAAGACAATGACACGGAGGACTTTAAAGCAGGCCTCCAAGGAGTCTAGTAGAAGAAGAGGACTTAGGTTGAGGAAGCACCTCCAGTAGCTGAGCAGGACATCGGACAGTCCTCGGCTTCCACACCGACTTTAGCGCTACAGGTGGTTGACCTCTTGGCACCACGTTTTAAGCAGTTGCAGACTTTGATGGATGAGAGGTTGGAGAATCTCAAAGACTTCATGGAGTCTTGGATGGACAGCCTTGAGGCTAAAGTTGCTAGGCTTCGTGATAGGATGTCCGGCTAGGAGTTAGGCTAGATTGTAGCCTAAATTTGCTTGTTTGTGCTTGTTTATTTCTTTTATGTTTGTTGTTGTGTAGGAAATTTTCAATTTCCTTTCTGAACTTAATTTAACTTTGTTTGTATTTCTCTTTATATAATATATTTGCTTTGTTTATCATTTTAATATCCTTTTTGATTGATGACAAAAGAGGGAGAAAACTAGCAATATATTATAAGGAAAATGGTATCAAACTAGCAATATAAGAAGAAACTAGCAATATATATTAAGGTAAATGAATTTTGAATCAAAAATTAAAATTGAATTATGAATTGACATTGAAATAGATTAAAAGAGATTGGAAACATTGATTCAAGAATTCATATGCAAAGTATAAAATTGAGAAAATGAGCTTTATACACATTAGATATACCTTAAGTATACTTTGCATATACCTTCATGCAAGTTACAAAAATAAATATGTCATGATATACCTTAAGTATACCTTACATATACTTCATGCCTTAAAAAGGAATTATGGTATACATTGGATATACTTCTCATATAACTTGCATATACTTAAAATCTAGTTAAGTTTATTTCAATGCTATATCATTCTTTACAATTCTTGCACTTTATAAATTTTTTATCCTAAGTATATTTTGAGGGGGAGACTTCTCAAAAGCACATATTGCTAGATTATTTGTCACCATCAAAAAGGGGGAGATTGTTAAACCTTGAGGGGTATTTCCGTCATTTTGATGATAACAAATAAAATAGCAATATTGTATTTAACATACTTATTTTCTAAGTCTATTAAACAGGACATGGATTAAAATAGCAAGAATGGAGATTGGAAGAATAATCCTTGAAAGACAAAATTCAGGAAGTAGTATGTTCACTGTCGTGACTCTATGTGTCACGCCCGTGAAAGAACTAAATGTTACCACAACTAACATTTGAAGTTCACGGCCATGAAGGAAGAACAAACCATGAAGTAGACATTTTAGTCACGCCCGTGAATCAAACTGTCACACCCGTGAATGTTCATGTCATTTTCATCCAGAGAGCTTCACGACCAAAGTCGCCACTTGGATCACGGTTGGGAAGTTTGTCACGCCCGTGAATGTGTATGTCACGCCCGTGACTCAATGTGTCAAAAAATTCCAGAGAGCTTCACGACCAAGGTCACCACTTCAGTCACGACCTGGGAAGAAATGTCACGCCCGTGAATGATGAAAGAGAAAAATGTCAGGCCCGATTATTTGGTTGGTACAACGACTAGTTTCATATTTAATGCATTCCAACGGCTATATTCAGCCATGGGAGTATAAATGGAAGTCATTTATGCATTCAGAACAAGAGGATAACAAAAGGATATCAATTACTTTGAATCAAAATCTTCTTACAAGCTATTTGTACATTCAATACTTTGAGAACAAAATCTATTCTCTGTAAAAATCTTTTCGCTCTTCATTTATTGAGCAATTAAGATTTGTGATTGTTTCTCTCTGTAATCATTACTCAAGTGAGCTTTGGGTATTTCTGGGTTAAGAGTAGAACACTTGTAAGGGTTAGTTGTGTGAGCCTCAAAACTTATTGTGTGAGCCTGTAAAAACACAAAGTGAAGGTTATTGTGTGAGCCTGTAAAAACACAAAGTGAAGGTTGTTTGTGTGAGCCTGTAAAACACAAGGAATTGGCTATTGTGTGAGCCATTAAAACACAAGGGATTTCTGGGTTAGGTGTGAGCCATTGTGAGAAACACCATAGTTGGGAGTGAGCTTGTAAAACTCCATTGTAACACTTAGTGTGTTAGTGAAACTCCCAATTGCGATTGGGGAGAGGAGTAGGGTTTGTTAACACCCGAACCTCTATAAAAAGTTTTGTGTCAAATTTTCTCTATCGCTCCTAAAATTAATTAATTATTTCCGCACCTTAAAGTTTAATACTTTGAAATTCCAATTCAACCCTCCTTCTTGGCTTAATATCTGGGCAACAACTATGATAAGACTATCAATGACATTTGAATAGATTATCCATATGATTATCTCATAGCAGGTCATCTTGTGACATCCCCCTATATAATAGGAATAATCTCATTACATAACTGGAATGACACAGACAATATGAATGAAACTAGTCTGAATTTAAAATTTTTATTTAATAACTAAATTGATATTTTTTTAATATTCAAATATACATATGGATTCAATTATCAAATACATTATCATGTTACCTAAATATTATACTTCATTATAACTATCAAAATTAATGGTTTTTTTACCTTACATCTAACTATATAGATATAATACCAAAATACAAAATATGTTCTTAACTATATATAAGACATGTCTAACGAACCCATATGCATGATAATAAAGAAAATGCAAAAATAACATGCATCCGACCCTCAACTAGTTTTGACGCGTCTCCTCTAGTATGGGCTTGTACTTCCTCTATCAACTTCACAGTTTACTACTTACAAGCTTCAATTCCTGAGCGGGAAAAACCCACGCTAAGCCATTTCTAGCTTAGTGGTAAATATAATCATTTAAGTTTCCCATGCAGTTACACAAATGTGGGTCATAATAATCATTATATAATTTAAATAAATTATTGAATAAAATTTAGAAAAGATTATAATAAAATAAAATTTATGTTCTATTATATTATCATTATATTTGTATCAGGACATAAACTGTATATAATCAACTATATGTAATATATAAAATATTAAGCATTCTACATCCTCTCATGTTTCCATAACTCATTTTAATTTAATTCAATCCATATAAGCATAAATATTTTAACATACAATTACCAAAATGCAATGTAGATAATTTATAATACAGTACACAATATTCTAACGTACGTTATACAGGGACAACCACATGATTATACAATAGTACCAAATTCATTAATAGTATATATATATAACTCAATTATAAATTTCGCTTACCTTGAAAAATATTTATAATTCGTACTATTTCACACATTTTATCTTTCAATAAGTACATATATGTCTTTTAATTATTTTATATATAATATTTTAATATAAATAACCCAAATCTCATTCCCAGACTGTCCGGATATAGGGCGTGTAGTAAGGTCGCTCGCGGAGCTTAAGCACCCTACTCACTATAGTCTCCAGTCAAGAGCGCTCGCGGAGCTTAAGCCTCATGACCGAGTATAATCACATCATCTGTGTACAATTAGGACAGGGGTGCTCTCGGAGCTAATACCACCCTGTTCCTAAACCATATCAATATCGGTACCGTAATGCCCCCACAATGGTGCACCATCTATCCCTAATTAGTCCACAGGTTGAGAACTGGGCAATTAATGTTATTACTTATTTATTTTCTTTATATATTAATTTGCTGGAATCAATATTCTCATTACATTTATAATGAAAATAAGATTATAAAATTTTAAAATCATATAATCATATGATATTTCATTATATATAACTATTTAAGTAATATTGACATACTTTAATTATTTTTCTATACAATCAAAACCAACAAATTTTTTAATACAAAACCAAAATTTATAATAACTTTATGAGTCCAAGTATGCCATATAACCTCTCTTTTTATATCAAATACATATGTCATACATGACTTTCTAACTTCACTCTTTATTGTCCTAATTATTCAATAATTATCATTAATAATTATCCCATTTTTAATCAATCATATACTAATCTATATTGAAAAATATATTATGTTACATATTGTAAACCAAAATTTCCTACATTTTATCAATCAATTATTCATTCATATATCTATACATGCATTAACATGAAATTTCATTAGTTAAGCACTCAATTCATTTCATATTTACACATTTTAATACATTATTCAAATATGTCACTTATTCAATTAACACACAAGCATGTAATAAGGCAAACTAAAATGCATATATGTACAAACCTCAATGGAGTTTTTTCCAAAATCTAAAATTTGGAGTTTGTCTACTTTTATTGCTCTTATTCTTGTTGAGACCCTAATTCGAAAATATAAATAATTAATACATTGATAAAATATTTATTCTTAAAATAGTTTAAATAAATAACTACAATTTCTTATAAGCTAGAACAGGAGCTTTTAAGACTGTTGGATGAATAAATTTTTTTACACTTATCCAATTTATATGATTCTTAATCCTAATTAAATATAACATACAAAAATAAAACATACTAAAATTTCAGAATTTTTGAAATATTACAAAATTTTTGGTATATTTTTAAATATTACTCTGTTCTCTACCTTTAGACAGTTTCGAGGTACCACATTTAAAAATTCATATCTTTCAATGTGTAGTTTCAATTATTATGAAATTTTTTATACAGTTATATAAGTTAATTTGAAAAATTCTTCATGTTTACCTCATTTCCAGATTTGATCTCTATGGCTCTCAAATACTAGATGATATATAACTGGTTTAACATGAAGTATCAATCCGACCAGTTCAATTGTTCAGCTCATAACTCACAAAATACATGACATTTTAAGGTGATAATTTCACAGGAATTTAGATAAGACATAGGATTAAAACTTTCATGTTTTTAACTTTGGCTAAGTCAAACTAAAAATAGGTGAAATATAAGGACGAAGTTACTGGAATTGTACAGTTATATGAAACCAGCTCAATCAAGGAACAATCATAGTTCATTTCAGAATAACTCAACCTACACAAGGGAAATTTATACGAAATGTTTCAGAGAACTCAATAACATATATACCTACAACTTTTATATTTTACAAAACCTCAAATTAAGCCAATAAGATGATCAATTTTTACAAAAACCGTAGGTTATTTAGTTGATACATCTCCCTGAACCAGTTTCACCCCAATGACCATATCTCTTCAAATACTCAAAATCATTCAATAAAATGTTTTATAAAGATACACAAGACATATATGAACAAACTTTATGTTTAACACTTCCCCAAAGTCGATTCACAAGATAATCAAAAAAATAAACGAAGTACACTGCAGAACATAATCAAAAAAGTTCTAATAACACAATAATCATGGGAAAAATATTTCTTACTAAGATCAAATTTATTTGGACTGATTTTTGATGAAAATCTTGAAGAAAATGATGAATATTTTGGGCTGTGATATGGAGAAAGGAAAAGGAATGATGAAGAAGAAGAAGGAGAGAGTTAAATTTGGAAGCAAATGGCCAAAAGAAAGACTTCAGCCCCACTTTCTCCCTAATTCACGTTTTTTGTCTCTCTTTTTTTTTTCCTTCCTTTCTCTGCTGATCCCTTTTTTACTGTTTAATTTTCTTTTTTATTTTTTATTATTATTATTATTATTATTATTATTATTATTATTATTATTATTATTATTATTATTATTATTATTATTATTATTATTATTATTATTATTATTATTATCTTTACATATTTCCTTATATCTAATATCTTTAATTTTTTTATACCAAAAATACAATTTAATTATGTGGTTTAATTTAATCAAATTTATCATGTCAATAAATTTAATTTATTTTAATTTATAATTTAGTCATTTATTCAATTTATTTAAATTTTTATGTCTATCATGTATTTTCTATGTATACCACATACTTATTTTAATTTAGACTAATTGCGGGCGTTACACATCTAATGTACTTAGCTATACTTAGAAAGCATCCACATGTTACTAGATACCATGTTAGTATCTAAATTACACATGATAAGAATCTCAATATTATGATCTCATCATGATTTCCTTCATGTTATATTATGTATCAAAGACTTAATTAATTGATTTAAGATTACTATCAATTCACATATCAAATTAATGAAAATGACTTTTATTAATCAAATAAATTTGTACAATAAATACTAAAGGTGATTACTTTTAGAGCACATCAGCGCCCAGTGCAACCTGCATAGCAGGCCAGAGGGGCCCCACATGGGCCCGTGACCTCTTCCAAACGATTTTTTCCCACGATCTCACCTCGATTCGACCCCAAATAATTCTTTCATATTTTTGAATCCTATCCAAGAAAATTTTACTCATTCGTCACATCTCCAATGTGTGTGACCTATTAGGTTTCAAGTTATGTTAGTCACTTAAATTAACAATTAAATTAAGCAAGTCATGAGCAATATCTAGCAACACACCATGACTCCTAATTGACTAAAAAGTCAGTGGTCTGACCACAAATCTTTCCATAGACAATTTCCATGTAATTATTCCTTTCACCATTTTATATCCTACTTGGTTCAAAGTATGGACATGTGTCAACTCCCACTAGATTGACTACATCACATCTAGCCCAAGTAATGTTAGTTCTTGTCCTTAAGGCTCATTACTCTATTAGATATTTTATTGAAGACTATCTTCATGAAATTTCCACTTCGACCAAAGATTCCCGAATAATGACCCCAACAAAAGGTCATGGGTATACATTCCTTCTATTAGGAATGATGAATCCTTTGTTGGTTACCCAATTACCTTCGAATACCTCAAGCTTCACTCAAACACCACCCTATGAGCAACCTCCTTAAGGCAATAATTAATAGTGTCAAATTGCAGAATCAATATCCAAGATATCTTTAAGTACCTCAAGTCTAAGAATATTTGCACTATTGCTATGATGAGACTATTATTGATATTTGAATAGATTATCCATATGATTGTCTCATAATAGGTCATCCAACGTACTTAGCTATATTTAGCAAGCATCCACATATTAACTCTAAACATCTCATGTTTATAGATTATAAGATCTATTTTTTGATCCAATCAAGGGGTATAACATGTGCTAGTATATCCGAATTAACAATATCTCGTCTCATTAATCCTATGACTAGGGATCATTTAGATACTAACATAATTACACATGATAAGAATCTTAATATCATGATCTCATCATGATTTCTTTCATGCTAAGTTATGTATCAAGGGCTTCATTAATTGATTTTACATCACTATCAATTCATATATCAAATGAATATCAAATTAATGAAAATGCCTTTTATTAATCAAATAAATTTGTACAATAAATGCTAAAGGTGATTGCCTTTAGAGCACTTCTCTAATATATACCTCTCATATACTCTTAATATACCTTATTAACATCTTAATTTATGGCTCTAACTTTTAGGCGTTATAAGTATGACAAAGGTGCAATTTTGAGCATATTGAATGTGGATGCCTCTAATGGTCGAAAGAGGTAAGTAAGGATGCATAAATACATATGGAATCATAAATACTTGTAGAATGATTAATGAGCATGAAAAGGTAAATTGAAATGATTATATGTTGAACTCATGTTCAAGTATGTTTAAATGCATGAATTGATGATAGTATTGATAGGATGGGGTTGCTATAAGACAACAACCCTTGCATGTAACATATATTAAATGCCTTGTTTTATGGTTTCATTACTGGAAAATCCATATTCATGACCATCACATAAGGTTCATGGTTGTGAATCATCAATCAGGAGCTGCCAATTTCAGGAAAAATGTGTCATGGCTTGAGTCACCATTTGACTTATGTCCATGAATCACAAAAGTCACACCCATGAAGAAGTGTGTATTTATGGACATAAGCTTTCCAGACCTAATTCAAGGTTTGATTTATGGGTAGGGGTACCTGTGAATAGACCTCCACAGCTGTGAATATGTAGCTCATGCCCGTGAAGCCTATTTAAATGCCATATGTTTTTCTCGACCAATGAAATACGATGGTCATGTACATGTACTTTCTATGATGAATCATAATTATGAATAACACATTTAAATGAATTTTTACATGAAATTAATATGTGAAAATAGTTGTTGTGTATAAGGTTTATGACATGAATTATGTTATGATGGTATGATTGTATGACTCTTTATATTGTAAGCATGTAAAAGATCCTAATAAAGTGGTTGTGTATTCTTAAATCATCTGGTTGTATGAGGTTATTACCAATTAGAAATACTTTCTAAAAGGAAATCATGTAAATTAGGCATACATTTGATCATATCAAAAATTTTCCTAAATTACTTACTTTACCAACTAGATTATTACCAATTTAATGCATGTAACATTTAAATCTGAATTTAATAATTAAATCACATTAATATTAAATCCAAATATGGAAAGTATTTAATTCATAATTAAATTACCTTAATTAGTTATTAGTTTGATGACAAATAGGATTAAACAATCCTAGTTACATTTGCATACTAGAATCCTAGTTAAACTAGGACTTTGAAAACCCTTTTCAAATTCAAATCAAATTCCATTTAAAAATTCCTGTAAGTCATCATTCAAATCCAAAAATATTATAAGTACCTTTAAACCTCTACAAATTTTGCATATAGATCCTTTTGGACCTTCTAGAGTTGCTAGTTTAGGAAGTAAACAATATGCTTTTGTAATTGTTGATGATTACTCTAGATTCACTTGGATAATTTTCTTCGCTCAAAAGAGTGATGCTTTTGAATCTTTCAAAAATCTTGCTAAGAAATTTCAAAATTAAAAAGGCTATTTTATTTCCAAAATAAGAAGTGATCATGTCAAATAATTTGAAAATGAAAATTTTGAAAACTTCAGTTTAGAATATGGTATTTCACAAGATTTTTCAACTCCTATGACACCTCAACAAAATGGGGTAGTAGAAAGGAAAAATCAAACTTTAATTGAAATGGCTCGAATAATGCTCAATGAGTATGGTTTACCAACCTACTTTTGGGATGAAGCCACTAATACTGCGTGTTATATTTCAAATCGAGTTTTCAAAAGATCACTTTAAAAAAAAAACTTCTTTTGAGCTATGGAATGGAAGAAAACTCATGATATCTTACTTTAGAGTATTTGAATGCAAGTGTTTTATATTAAACACCAAGAACAACGTTAGAAAATTTGCCTTTAAATATGATGAATGTATCTTCTTAGGATGCTCTACAACTAGCAAAGCTTATAGAATCTTTAATAAAAGGTCTTTAGTTTTTGAAGAGTCTATGCATGTTGTTTTTGATGAATCTAATAAGCTTGATCTTGGGAAAGGTAGTGTTCTTAATGATATTGTAGGTACAATGGCGAAGCTTGATCTTGACCATGAGAAAGATGATGATGATCAAGAGAAACAACAACAAAATATCTCTCTATCTCAAGCTCAAGAGCAAGACAACCAAGAGCTTCCAAATGAATAGAAAATGATAAAGAATCACCCCAAGAAACAAATTATTTTTGATCCTACTAAGTGTGTAAGTACTAGATCTTATCTCAAACTCTTAAATTCTAACCTTGCTTTAGTTTGTCAAATTGAGCCTAAAAGTATTGATGAGGCTTTTAAGGATTAAAACAAGCTCCAAGAGCTTAGTATGAAAGACTAAGTTCTTTTCTTTTAGAAAATAATTTTTCAAAAGGACACATTGATACAACCATGTTTATTAAAAAGCATAAGCATGACATTTTAATTGTTCAAATTTATGTTGATGATATCATATTTGGGTCTACTAATGAATTGTTTTGCCAAGAATTTGCTAAGTGTATGACTAGAGAATTTGAAATGAGCATGATGGGTGAACTTAAGTTCTTCCTTGGTCTACAAATCAAGCAAAGCAATAAGGCATATTCATCAACCAATCCAAGTACACTAAAGAGTTAATCGAGAAATTTGGAATGGAAGGATGCAAAAATGATAAGAATCCTATGAGCACATTAACAAAATTGGACAGAGATGAGAAGGGGAAGAGCATAAGTGAAAAGCTATATAAAGGTATGATCGGATCACTTTTATATCTTACTGCCTCTACGCCCGATATAATGTATAGTGCATGCCTATGTGCTAGATTTCAATCTTGTCCTAAAGAATCTCATTTGAATGCTATAAAAAGGATTTTAAAATACTTAAATGGCACATTGCATCTAGGCTTATGATATCCTAGAAATTCATCTTTCCATATAATTGGATATTTAGATCTAAATTATGCTAGTAGTCTTTTGGATAGAAAGAGCACCTCAGGCACATGTCACCTTATTGGCAGCAGGGTGTTGTTGCACTCAAATCCTATGGATTAGACAACAACTTAAGGACTATGGTCATAGTTTGGACCATATACCCATCAAATGTGACAACACTAATGCCATCAACCTATCTAAGAATCCCATTCAACACTCTAGAAGTAATCATATTGACATTAGACATTATTTTCTTAGAGATCATGTTCATTATGGAGATGTTGTGTTAGAATTTATTGATACAAATAATCAATTGACAGACATTTTTACCAAACCTCTTAATGAAGAAAGTTTTTATTTTATAAGAAGAGAGCTTGGTATGATTAATGGATCAACATTGTCTTGATTAATTTTTTATGCCAATTGTATGTTGTGTGAACCTTGAATGTTAATTCCTTCATATGATGCATTTACATTATTGATTTTATGGTATGAAGTGGTTAACAAACTAGAAACATGTGTTTTAAGGCATATAAACTTTTTAGAAATATTATAGTCTTGTTTAGACTTAGTTTTATTTTTTGAAGATTTGTGGTGGTTCACGCCCGTGACATATAATCACGGTCGTGAGCATAAATAGCAAAAAGTTCCAGTAGCTTTCACGCTTTGTTTCATGATGCGCTTCACAGGTAGAAGTAGTGAAAACTAAGTTTCATGCCCATGAAAATATTTGTCACACCAGTGAAAAGCTTTCTTCATGCCCGTGGCATATATTCACAGTCGTGAACAAAGATAGCAAAAACTTCCAGAAACGTTCACGCTTTGTTTCACGACTTACTTCACAGGTAGAAGTAGTGAAAACTAAGCTTCATGCTTGTGACAATATTTTTGACACCCGTGAAAAGCCTTCTTCATGCCCATGACTGTTTACTGTCATGATCGTGACTCATTTTATCTTCCTTTTCACGACTAGAGTGCCCCTTCAACAAACCGTGACCCCGATGATTCACGTCTATGACTGGTTATTCACGACCGTGAATCTATCGACTATAAAATGAAATTTTATGTCTTTTCTCATTTCCATCTCTCCAAATTCTGGCATTTAACTCTTCTATTCAATATTTCTCACAAAATCCTGCCTACTTACTTACTTTTCCCTTTATAAAACTCTCTCAAAACCCTTTTTCTTTAAAGAATCACAAGTTTCTCAAGGGTTTCAACCATTTATTTTGAAAATTTCTTCTCTTCCTTTGTTCAAAGCTATCAACATGGAATCTGGTTCTTCCAAGGGTACTAGAAAGAAATCACTTGTTCAAGCTCCTTTCCGATGGCATCCTCAACAAAAGTGAGGTAGAATTATATGCTTTTCCAGCTTGGACACATTTTGGCTCAGAATGCAGCTGGAATGTGAAAAAGATGAAGAACACCCATCTTCGGTCTCCTGTGAACAAGTATATACATAGGTTTCTCACCTATAGTATATTTGCTCGAGGAGATAGCAATAGTGCTATCAGAAAGTCGGAGCTCTTTTTGTTGGAAATGGCACGAAGAGGACTATCCATAGCCTTGTCACGATGGTTCGCAAATCACCTTTTCTCCATCGCAATAAAGCCATCAAGAGATACTTTGATTGGCGGATATGTGACACACCTTGCCATTGATCTAGGTTACTTGAAACTAGATGAACACATCTACACTCTCATTCCAGCACATCCACGAGACCAACTCGATATCGAGTCCTTTATAAAACCGAGAGCAGTTATCCGTATTATTTATGAAAGGAATGTCTACTACCGTTTCACCACTCCAACAAGTGAAATTGATTGGGAGGATAATGACTTTGACGCTGCAAATATGGCCTCTAGACTGTCTAGCAACGAAAGCGAGCCCATGATGAGACATCAACACCAGCGGCAGCTGAGGATGTTGGTCAAACATCAGCATTTTCCACATCCACTTTGGCACAGTAGGTTGCTGATCTTCTAGCACCTCGCTTTGACATAAAGCAGGATTCCATCGATGAGAGGTTGGAGAACCTCAAAGACTTTATGGAGTCTCATATGGAAAGCCTCAAGGTGAAGGTTGCACGCCTTAAGGATGATTTGTCAGTCTTTAAGCCTACTTAGAGTCCTAGTTATCTTGTAGTAGCTTTACTTTTGCTGTTATAAGACTTTATCTTTGTGCATTCTAATTTCAATGTAATCCTTCTCCTTTAATTTTAATACAACCATCTTATTGATATTTCAATCTTTTTGTTGGTGACAAAGGGGGAGAAACAAGCATATATGTGTTGAATTTATGTCAATTGGAGAAACAAATATATATGTGTTCAAAATGTGTTCAATATGCAATGTGTGGTTATATATGTGTTCTATGCAAACTTTATTTTAATTGATGATATGCATAAGTTATACCTCATAGCAACCTCACATATACCTTGTAACTTTTGTACTCATTTTATTTAATACATAAGATATACTTAACATATATCTCACATATACTTTGAATACACTTGGTTATACATGGTTTATTTGATGAGATATACTTAAGATATGCCTTCCATATACCTTATTAGTTTGCAAATACATTTATTATATTTCTTTCAAATTTTGCACTTTTGAGAGGAAGACTTCTCAAAAATACATATTGTTAGATTATTTGTCACCATAAAAAAGAGAGAGATTGTTAAACCTTGAGGGGTATTTCTGTTATTTTGATGATAACAAATAAAATAACAATAATATATTTAACAATGATTGTGTTCTAAGTGTATTAAACAGGATATTCTTTGATTAGAACATGAAGCAAGATTAAAAGACAACCTTTTGAAGATAAAAATAAAAAAAATAGCAAAGTCATGCTCATGACTACTAATGTCACGCCTGTGAATATAGCTGAGTGCCAACTCTCCATCATTCAAAGTTCACGGACATGAAGGATCAAACCAATCGTGAATGATCAAACAAGTCATGCCCATGAAAGATAGTCACACCATGACAAAACATGTCAAATTCTTCCAGATATCTTCACTGCCGAAGTCACCATTTAGACCACGGCTTGGAAGAATATTCACGCTTGTGAAATTATTAGCCACACCTATGATCAAACACTTCTAATTCTTCCAGAGAGCTTCACGGCCAAAGTCACCACTTGGACGACGGCTTGGAAGAATATTCACACCCGTGACACATATAGTCATGCCCGTGAACTTGGATAGAGAAACATGTCTGACGCGAATTAAGAATTGGTTCAACGGCTATTTTCGCAATAAATACACCCAATACAGCTATAATTCACAGAAGGAGTATAAATGCAAGTCATTTATAAATCCCAACAAAAAGAAGAACAAGAAAAACAAGAAGAGTACAATTATTTTACATCTTTAATCTTGTTCTAGCCTTGTTCATTAATTATTTTTCAACAAACCTCTATTCTTTATGAAAACTTAATTGCTCATAAATTTTGAGCATTGTAGGTTGGTAAGTGTTTTCATTGTAATCAATTACTCAAAAGTGAGTTTGGGTATATTGGGTTAAAAGTGAAACACTTGTAAGAGTTTATTGTATGAACCATAAAACACAAGGATTTGGTTTTTGTGTGAATCATTGAAAAACACAAGGAAATTTCTGAGTTAGGTGTTAGCCATTGAGAGAAACACCATATTTGGGAGTGAGCTTGAAAATCTCCATTGTAACACTTAGTGTGTTAGTGAAACACCCAATCGAGATTGGAGAGAGGAGTAGGGTTTGTTAATACCCGAACCTCTATAAATCTTGTATGTGATATTTATCCTTTCTTCCTCTATTTTATTTATTTCGCACTTTCAATTAAGCAAATTTTTATTTGCTAACCAATTTAACCCCTTTTTTGGTTCATTGTCTGAGCAACAACATCCATTAACTTAACAAATCTTTCATTGTACCCATATATTAAGACACCATAGACCTTCCCCTAGGAAATCATGAGGGCATCAAATAATAAAGTTATCAATCACATGATCAAATACATTCACATGACCTAAGACCATCATAGGACCAAAGTCTATTTCAAATTACCCAAAACCATCACAGGACCAAATATAATTTCACATAGCCAAAGAAATATCACCCTATTGGTATGCTAACAAAACTCCAGTTCAAGTCTAGTCTAATATATGGACTAAAATTAGTGAATTCCATAAAAATATATCTAATATTATATTTAAAGCTAAAAAAATATGTCACTATTCATATGCAAAGAAAATTTCAAACTATAACAACATTAAATTTTCCAAAAAGGAAATATGGAAAATTCTATTTAAAAATCTTTTAATAGTTTATTTTCATATAACTTTATATAAAAATCAATTTAAATATCTCTATAGTCAGCATTGTAATTTATTAAAATTTGAAAAATAATTTTATTTTAATAAATATGTGATATCAAAAACACAATAGGTAATCTATATTTCAAACGAAAATCATTTAACATTGAATTTGAATATATATATATATATATATATATATATATATATATATATATATATATCATTTATTCACCACTAAAAATACATTTAATATTAATGTTTTAAATTTTATTTTCATGACCATTAGGATAAGGATTTTATACAAACTTTTGTACATTTTCTCTTTATCATTTCCCTTATCGAAACTAGCCTCCTTTGGCCTCAACATTCCTAAAATTCACTATTCAATAACATTATTCTTCACTTCAATAACCATGATTCATATTAATTATTTTATGAAAACTGATTAGATATTTCTAACTATTGTATTAATAATAATAATAATTATTATTATTATTATTATTATTATTATTATTATTATTATTATTATTATTATTATTATTATTATTATTATTATTATTAATCTCTCTATTAGGTCACGACCAATACTACACTTACCAAAATTTTTTAATATCTCGAGTTCAAGGTACATCATGGTAAAAAAAAATGTTTCACAGTTAGCCTATTTTGCTTCAATTTCTACTATTTGTTTTTAATCATTCTCATCGTTATTTTTAATTAACATCTTATTGTTGTCCTCCCTTTTCCTGGGCTCAACCCTAATGTCATCCATTATATTTTAACTTGTTTTCATGAATTTACGGTAAGCAAATAGGAGGTGGTCACGGGCAATATATGCCAAGGCTGCTCCACTTAACCCCTCATTTCCATTCTCATATTTTAATCGCTTTCCACACCTCATCTCAAATTTAATAAATTTTCCCTTTATTTTAGGTCTCAAAAAGATTAAATGCATCTTCACTACTGTTTGGTTTCACCTAAACAAACCTGCCCAGGATTAATGACCAATTAATTTTAATTTTAATCAACTTTTAATCATGTTTTTCTGCTCATTAATTTCCCTTCCTTCGCCATCCATTTCTCATGTCCCAAATTCACAAGTTCTTCACGATTTAATCAACCTATTTAATCAACTTCTAAGTTTTGGTTGCAAAACTCCTCTATCATTTCGATCAAGGAGATTTTATCTCTTTAACTTCAATTTTATATTCAATTAATCACTAAATTAATTTAATTCAAATTCAAATTAACCTAGTCCTTCGACCCTTTTCCTTTTTATTTCTCTTCTCCATGTCACGCCAAAGTTCAAATCACTCAATACCTAGTTTCAATCATTTTTAACTCAAATAGAGAAAAAGGAAAAAGAGAAAAAGAAAAGAAACAAAACCTAATTTACCTTTTTAATTCACTATGGCTGAAACATATAAGATGTAATATTTCATAGTTTCCTTTCTTCTTCCTTTCTCCTCTTTTAGCTTTGAAATTCTCTTTTTTTAGCTTGTCCCCAACATGCAAGCTTCCTTTACTTATTTTCATGTCATTGCCGACCAATGATTTCACTCCTTTTTAAGATATGTTTCGGATTGTACCAAAATGGGTGGAGAAATCCTAACTTTTCAAGCATCCTTGCAGTTAATTTTAGAAATTGAGAGTGTTTGATCAATGTGAAAGAGAAGGGATAATGTATTTCGGCTAATGGAGAGGAAATGAAGAACGGGTGAAGAAGAAATATTAGCAATTTGGTTTAAGGAATTATTTATCAGAATAATAATAAAAAGATAATGCTATTTATATTTATTAAAAAAAAATAAGGTGGCTTAATGCATGTCTCACACGTGTGAATCGTGCAAGGCATGATTAATTCTAATTAATCTAGGATTATGTTAATTAATATTAATTAATCTTAATCATAATCAAATTTCGATTTAATCCTCAATATTTTTCCTTTTTCGATTTAATCCATGACTAATTTTTAATTTCTTCAAGTACTAAACAACTTAATTTCTCACAATTAAATACATTAATATTCATAGTATATTTTATTCTATATACTAGCATTTTCAGTTTTGCAATTGCTCACCAGAGCAAAAATAGTGTTTTTGAGCATTATCGTAGAACCGCACATTAAATTTTATTTTTTTCAATTTCGTGCCCTAAACTTTGGAGTTTTGACACGAAATTATACCGACAAGTTCGTCTCAATATTCTCTATGTTCTGGTGTTCTCAGTTTGTGACTTGTTAATAGTGCAAAAATCTCATATTTTTAATCTAGCCCCTTTATCCCTTAGTTTTCGTGCAAAATTCAACATCACATATTCGAAGTAAATTTCTCACTTGTTCTCGATCCGAATTTAGACTCTGGTTGTATCGCTTCTATTTCGACTGAAAACATGATCAATTTTCAGTCTATCTAACGGATTTGGTTAAAAAACTTGAGTATCAGTTGGGCTTAAACTGATGAGCATGACAGTTATCATGCATGCATACATGTGTCTTGTCAAACTCTGACTTGGGCTACTTCTCTGTCAACTTTTAGTACTTAAATGAGATGCTGTCGAAATTGAATGACATGGCTGAGAGACATAGCTTTGCACATATTGGGGCACCAAACTAGCCTAGTGCAACTAATGTTCAAGGTCTAAATGCAGCACTAGTCCCTAACCGAAAGGCTCGAGAACAGGCCGATTAAGGCCAAACTCCTTTGATGCACCAGATGGAAAGTCTATTGTAGCAGATGCCTAGAGCTATACCATAGCTAGTACTAGTTCCTCTACCTTCACCATTGAACCCAAGGGTATAGCGAAACAAGCTTCGTAAGTTTGGAGCTGTTGATTTTTTGGGAACATAGGATGATGATCCTACTACTATAGAGTACTAAATAGAAAAGATAAAGAAGGTTTGTGATGAGTTTGAGATGAACACTGGTCAAAAGGCCAAATGTGCCATATCCCTGCTATAGGAAGACACTTATGACTGGTAGAAGACAATTTTATTGAAACTAGAGGTCCCTCAACTAATGACACGAAAATTTTTCATAACTGAGTTCAAAGAGCAATACATTCCTCCGATTTACATAGATAAAAAGAATAGGGAGTTTTTGAGCATCAAATAGGTCCACATGATAGTGATAAAATACCAAAAAGAGTTTACTCAACTGAGTAAATATGTTTCATAGATGATCACGGGTGAGAGAGACAAGTGTAAAAGGTTTGACTATAGTCTCAATGCAGAGATAGACGACTTTGTGGATGCTTGATATGATGCCCGAATTGATATATATATCATAAGTTGATAGCCCAATGATTCAGTAGTTGCATGATATGATGCTATTGGTATGATATACCTACCAATTGACCTACGGTGGCTTGTTGGGCACACCCAATGTCATTCTTAGTGATGTTGGATACTAACCCACTAGGAGAGCTTCCAACGGGTTCTCTCGGATTCATAGTGAGGGCTATGGATTCACAATAAAATAGTGGAAGTTATAATGCACGTTTATTAAAGACCTAATACTCATGCATTTAGTATATTCTCTAACATTTGATCTTTCTTTACGTCTAGGTTGTTAGAATCATGTCATCAAACGTGAACTTACACTTAATTCTCAAATCAAAGAAATTGACAAACCTGAACTTCCTAGATTGCTAAGGAATTTGAGAATAGTTCTCAAAGCTGAAAAGATAGCCTATGTCTTGGAAGAACCCCTTTCCTCATATCCTACTAATGATGCACTTATTGATCAATAATTGACATACAAGAAGCAAGTGGATGATAGTGAGTTGGCACATTGTATTATGCTCACCTCTGTCTCTCGAGCTTCAAAAGTAGCATGAGAACATGGATGCAAATACCATTGTGTATCATCTTAAGGAGTTTTTTAATGAGCAAGCTCAAATAGAGCGATATGAGATATCCAAGTTGTTCTTCTGCTCCAAGATGATAGAGGGGACTTCTCAAGTGCAACATGCATTGAAGTTGAATGGGTACATTAACCAATTGGCTACTTTGGGGTTTGAAATGGATCATGAGTTAAGTATAGACTTAATTCTCTAAAGTTTACCTAATAGTTATGTGCACTTCATGCTAAACTATCAAATGAACAATATATCCATTTTGATCCCCAAATTGATCAATATGCTCAAGACAGTTGAGCATTTTGTCAAGAAAAACCAAAAGGTTGTGATGCTGGTGGACACTTCTAGTTCATCTATGAAAAAGAAAGACAAAAAAAGAAGGATAAGTCCATAAAGACCCAAGGTGGCATGAAGAAGAATGTCAAAGAGACTGCTTCAAAAGGGACTTGCTTCCATTATGACAAGACTGGCCATTGGAAAAGGAACTGCAAGAACTATGTAGAGTCTTTGAAGAATGAGAAGGATAAGACATTGGATGCACCTTCTACTTCAGGTATTTATGTTATTAAGGTTAATACTATTTTTATTAATAATGCATAGGTAATGGATGTCGGATGTGGCTTACATATATACACTGATAAGCAAGGCCTAAGGAATAGTAAAAAGATTAAGAAATGAGTGTCAAACATGTGTGTTGGCAATGGATCAAGAGTTGATACATTAGCTATAGGAACTTATGTATTGATACTCCCTGGTGGGCTTGTTTTAGAATTACACAATTGTTTTTATGTTCTATTTTTTTTTTGTTTCTTGTTTAAATAGAAAATATTTTCATTTGACTATTAATGGCAATGATTTCCCTATATAGTTGAATGATATTCCTTATGGAACTTGCACATTATGCAATGGAATTTACATTCTTGACACGTCTAATTCAATCCTCAATATCAATAATATTAAAAGAAAAAAGTTGGATAACCTAAAACCATCATTTTTATGGCATTGTTGCCTTGATCATTTAAATGAGAGTCGCATGACTAAGTTAGACAAGAATTGTGACTTATGGTCATTTGATTATGAATCATATGGCATATGTGAATCTTATTTATTAAACAAGATGACAAAATCACCTTTTAGTGGAAAGGGTGAATGTGCTAATGGGCTATTGTACCTTGTACATAAAGATGTATATGGTCCAATGTCAGTTCATGTCAAATGTGGTTTTATCTACTTCATTACCTTTATCGATGATTATTCACGACTTGGATACTTATATCTTATGAGATATAAATCTAAAGCTTTTGAAAAGTTCAAAGAATTCATAAATTAAGTTGAAAAATAACTTGGCAAAAGTACTAAAACACTTAGATCAAATCTATATGGTGAATACTTAAGTCAAAAGTTTCAAGGTTATCTGAGAGATAATGAGATTTTATCTCAATAAACTCCACTTTACACGCCACAACACAATGGTGTGGTTTAAAAGAGAAACTAAACCTTGTCAGATATAGTGAGGTCAATGATGAGCTTTGTAGTAACACCTAAGTCCTTTTGGGGTCATACACTAGAGACTTTTGTTTATACTAAATAGAGTCCCTTCTAATTCAATTGATGTTACTCCATATGAGATATGGAATAACAAGAGACTTATTTTTTCACATATGAAAGTATGGGGTTGTCCTGCTTATCTGAAGAGGACAATGTCAGACAAGCTAGAAGCTAAGTTTGATTAATATCTATTTGTGGGATATCCAAAAGAATAATTTGGATATCAATTTCACCACCCTTTGGAAAAAGAAAGTGTTTGTTTCAAAGTATGTTGTCTTCTTAAAGAAAGAGTTTCTTTTAAAAGAAGATAGTGGGAGAAAAATTGAACTTGATGAAGTTCAAAATGCTTAAACAGATGTAAATCAACTGACTAAACCTGAATATGATACTCGTATAGATGAAGTAACAGCTACACATTCTGAAATATAAGAACTTCCTAGATCAAGTAGGATACACATTGTTCCTAAGAGATATGGATTTCTCATAAGACAACATAATGATGTATTGCTCATAAAAGATGATGAGCCTACTTCCTATAAAAAAGTTATGAATTATTCAGAATCTGACAAATGGCTAAAAGCTATGCAGTCAGAGATGAATTCTATGTTTAAAAACCAAGTGTTGACTTTGGTTCACCCACCTAAAGGGATTAAACCCATTAGGTGCAAATGGATCTTCAAGAAGAAGACTGATATGGAAGATAATACAGTTACCTATAAAACTAGGCTGGTAGCTAAAGGATATTGTTAAAGATAAGGTGTTGACTATGATAAAACTTTTTCTCCAATTGTTATGTTTAAATCCATCAAGATACTCCAAGCCATTATTGTCCATTATGATTCTGAGATTTGGAAAATGGATGTGAAAACAACTTTTCTTAATGGAAATTTGACTAAGGATATGTTCATGACACACTTAAGGGTTTCACAACAAGTGATGGCAAATAGGTATGCAAATTGCAAAGATCCATTTATGGATTGAAGCAAGCATCCAGGAGTTGGAACATCTGATTTGATTAGACAATCAAATAGTTTGGTTTCTCACAAAATGTGGATGAACCTTGTGTTTACAAGAAGGTTAGTGGGAGTGTAGTCGTATTTCTAGTATTGCATGTAGATGACATACTTCTTATATAAAATGACGTCTCAATTCTTCAATAAATCAAAATTTGGCTTTCTAAGAATTTATCTATGAAAGACCTTGGAGAAGCAACCTACATACTAGAGATAAAGATCTATAGAGATAGATCTAAAATGTTGTTTGGCCTTTTTAAGCCTACATACATAGATAATATGCTAAAGAGGTTTAACATGGAATAGTCTAAGAGAGGATTAATTCCAATGACTCATGGGATTACCCTTTCTAAGTCCATGTGTCCAAAGATACAGGATGAACAGACACACATGAGTAGGATTCCATATGCTTCGGCTATTGGATCCATCACGTATACTATGTTATGTACTAGACCTAATGTATCATATGCTCTAAATGTCATGAGAAGATATCAATCAGATCCTGGTGAGGGGAATTGGGTGATTGTCAAGAATATCCCTAAGTACTTGAGAAGAACTAAGGAAGCATTCTTGGTTTATAAAGATGGTGAGCTTAAAGTAAGCAAGTATACAGGTGCCAGATTCCAAACTGATAAGGATGACTCCAAGTCCCAATTAGGTTATATTCACATTCAATGGCAGTATAGTTAATTGGAAGAGTTCCAAACAGGAGATGACTGCATATTCCATAACCGAAGTAGAGTACATTACAACTTCTGAGGTAGCTAAGGAAGTGGTTTGGATAAAGAAATTCATCACTAAACTAGAAGTGGTTTCTAGCATTGTTGATCTAATATTGTATTGGATAACAATGAAGCTAGTGCTTAAGCAAAGGAACTACAGTCTCATCAAAGATCCAAACATGTACTCAGAAATTACCATCTAATTCGAAAAATCATAGGTAAACGTCATGTAAAGATAAAGAGAGTTCCCACTGATCATAATATAGTTGATCCTCTAATTAAGCCTCTTCCCTAAAATAAATATGAAAGTCAAGTACTTGCCTATGGTATAATATATAAAGGCAATTGGCTTTAGTGCTAGTGGGAGATTGTTAGAGATGTGTCCTAAAGGCAATCACCTTATGCATTTGATGTACTCATTTATTATTAATAAAAGGCATTTTCTTTATATGGTATTCATTGCATATGAATTGATATATATCTTAGATTATTTAATGAAGTCTTCAGTATGTAACACAATATGAAGGAAATCATGATGAGATTCCTATCATGTGCAATTGTATTTATACATAAATAATCCCTAGTCATAGGATTAACAAAATAGGACATTATTAATCCAGATAGACTAGCACATGTTATACTCCTTAACTAGGTCAAACAGCTAATCTCATAAGCTGATAACAAGAGATTTTTAGAGGCAACATGTGGATGCTTGGTAGAGTAGCCAACTACATTGGATGATCTGCTAATGATGCAATCACATGGGTATCTATTCAATGTCAGTGATATTCTCATCATAGTAATGGTGCAAGTATCCTTAGACTTAAGATACTCAAGGTTATCTTGGATACTGAATCCTATACTTTGACTTCATTCCTTGTTACTGTAACACCACATCTTATGCATTTAATTATAACCTATCTCTATATCAAATAATCACACATAGCATGCTGGAAAGACAAAATATCCTGTTAATAGTGATAGTAAATTTTTTTTTTTCATATCCTGTAATATCATTCAATGACTTTGCAAGTCAACACTGAGGTTTTCACCACAGTATAATATATCACATATATTAAAACATAAACTTTTCACATAAGTATTTACGAGTTGTTTTCATTTTATCATTTTTAAAACTCATTCCAAAATGACTATACATATTCAAACACGTAAATACAAAATAAAGATGACATGTTTTCATGCTCGTGTGGAATGCAAGGAGAGAGAGTGATGAGGCTCAGCCAGTAACCTGTGCTCCATGTCTTCTATACGCTACTCAAAATGAGCTATCACTTTTCTTTACCTGAAAAATGATGCAAATTGATGAGTTGCAGCTCAGTGAGAATAATCATCAAATGAGCTCTAAAGTACCAAACAATCATACTAATAAATCATAAATCCAATATATACCATGTATTCCATTCCATTCATCAGTATTATATAAGTATCAATAAAATTGAAACATATAATCATTACTCTTTATGTATGCAAATGCTTTGCTTATTTTATTTTGTTATGACCAAGTTAAACAGACAATGGCTCGGGTTTCCATGTGAATATTTGTATTTGCTAGCTAGCTTGATCGTTTGTTTCATTTACACATTTTTTGGGCCTTATGCCTCTTCTTTTGCTTTACAATATCGATTAACTAGTCACAACACCTTTCAACTCCATATGCATATGCATTTATACTTAAGCATTCATCAACTATTGCATCTTATCACATATAGCATTCATATACCACATATATGCCTCATATGTCACGCATATACCTCACATATACTATACATATACCATGTATATATATCACATATGTCAAACATATACCTCAAATATATCACAACTATACCACTTATGTGT
This sequence comes from Triadica sebifera, assembly GCA_023653625.1. Taxonomy (NCBI): domain Eukaryota; kingdom Viridiplantae; phylum Streptophyta; class Magnoliopsida; order Malpighiales; family Euphorbiaceae; genus Triadica; species Triadica sebifera. Next base: position 22,533,335 of record CM042894.1, read on the forward strand.
ACCACAAATGTCACAAATTATCCATCATCATATTATCAGAGGCAAATCATGACAATCATATGAATCACATAGCAAGCAACATTCATATGCACTAAAGAATTCAATCGATAATTAGACTCACCTTTCTCCTTTGATTCCGACCCCTAACTTATTGTTTCAGGGTACCAAATTTGGTTCATCATAAATTATAATATATAAGTCATATTTTGATGAAACTTTATAGAAACGTATATGGGTTCAAATGTAACATTTTTTATGTTTAAAAATTTTATCAATTATGCCTTTATGGTCTTCAAATTATAACAAACATTTCACTGGTCCAGAATAGAACTGGCTTCCGGACTAGTATGACTTCCAAATGTCATAACTTAGTCTATACATAACATATTAAGCTGAAATTAGTACCCAAATTTAGATAAAACATATAAATATATAAATTTAATTGATAATTTATAGAATCTATATTTAAGGAGCTCAAAATGTCTACACAAGTTGCTATAACTGCCCAGGGCACTAAGTAGTCAGCTCAAACTATGGAACAGTCATGGTTCAATTCACAATAACTCAAAATCCACAAGACATATGAATCTAAACTTTGGTATACAAATACATAACACATATATATATACAATTTATATGTTTTGAGATACTTCAAATAATGGATTTAACATATTCAAAACCAAAGAACACAGTAGCTATCCTGGCTAGGGTTCACACCTTGACTAGTTTCAGTAGAGAGAGGATTTCTCTTCCTATACACCAAATCTTGAAAAAATGTTTACATATCCATAAATCTAAGACATAAAGGAACAAATTTTGTGTTTTAAACTTTTTCAGAATAAATTTCTATATGTATCAAAATTGGGGTGCAAGTCAATGCCTATTAATGAACCTTAGCAACTCAAATCAACCCTGTAGCAATAAGAATTGATTACTTACCATGAACGAACTTGCAAGGGATCAATTTGATTCTCAAACTAAGTGAAACAAGGAAGAATTTAAGTATAGAATAGAGAAGATGAAGAAGAAAATGCGGCTGAAGTGAGGAGGCAGAAATGAGGGAGGACGATAAAGCTAACTTTTTGTTTTTGTCTTTTTATCTTTTTCTCTTCTTCTCTTCTCTTTTCTCTTCTCTTTTCTCTTATCTCTTCTCTTTTCTTTTCTTTTTCTTTTGTTTCATTTTCATTTTATTTTATCTATATTATTATTATTATTATTTACACATATATAATTCCATTAATCCACACAATAATACAACTTAATCATTTGGTTCAATTTAACTAAATTAACAATGTAAAATGTTTACTAATCTTAAGCTAGTCATTTTGCTTACTTTAATTTAGTCACCTTATTTCATTTATTTCTAATACTTTTTTATCCTCATTTAGGTTATCAGTACACACGTGTGACTTGATATAATTTCCAAATACTAGGACATGTAGCTAGTGCATGCCATAAACTTGTTTCTAAAAAAATATGTATGAAATGCATGTGTTCAATTGGATTATATGGAAGATGCATATGTTCAAATGAAATGCATGTTGATATGCATGTGGGAAGGTTGAGGATGTTACAGTTATCTCTCATAGTTTGCTCATAGGGTGGTGATTAGGTATAGCATGAGGCATTCAAAGGTAGTTGAATAGTCAATAAAGGATTCACCACTCTTAGTATAAGAAGAGTATACCTATGGCCTCTTGTATAGATGATTGCTCAGAAATTTTTGGCAGAGGTGGAAATGTCTTGAAGAAGGTCTTAAAGGACATATCTGATCAAGATAATAATTCTCATAGACAAGAACTAATATCATTTGGACTAGATGTGATGTAGTCAGTCTAATGGAAGTTGACACATAGACCTTGCTCTGAACCAAATGAGGTATAGTTTGGTGAAAGTAAGAATTGCATGGTAATTATCTATGGAAGGGTTTACAATTAGACCATTGACTTTCCGATCAATTGGGAGTCATGATGTGTTGCTAAATACCGTTCATGACCTACTCAAAATCATGTGATGATTTGAGCTGCCAACATAATCGAGAATCTAATAGGTCACACGCACAAAAGGAATGAAGGAAATATGAAATGGGCCTTGGATTGGATCCAAGACATGGGAAAGAAATGATTTAGCCATGCATCAGTGTCATGACTGTGACAAAGGGGAGTGACAACTGTGAAGGCCTCGATATTAGCTTTACGATTTTAGGTTTTTCTATTTTGAATGGAACTCCTATTCATGGGTTACATATGCCCAACCTGTCACACCTCCTCACACCAGCAACATGTGCCTGGATAAGGGACTGTTATGCTGACTTCATCGATTAAAATATCATTCTTAAATTATGTATAAATGAAAATCACTCGATTAAAATATCATTCTTAAATTATGTATAAATGAAAATCACTCGTATTTTTTTTCTTTATGTACTATTTATTTACTTTACAGTGTAAAAGAAATCATAACATGAAAGAAAAAAATACATTTTTATATAATAACATGTTCTTTACAAAAAGTGATGTTTATTTACAAATACTACAAAATAAAATTCAAAAGATAATATACAAAAGTTGTATGACCCACGGTGGTTGAAATATGCTACTCTACTGGATCAGGACACTGCTAGCTTTGTCTACTATTGTCTACTTATTCTTTGCTATACCTGCGTGAGAGGAACTCCCAGGCTAAGCTCTAGGATTAATGGTTCATATAAACAAGGCAATAAACTATTTAATGCAACATGCATTGCCATATATCAATATATGCTCGCATCATTATTCCATGCAAATATATATCTCCTAATATTCTAGCATGCATAAATATCAAATTATCCATATCATAATTAATGATTATTATTCATATCACAATTCATGGTTCCTTATTATTATTTTTTCTATTTTATTTTATTTTATTTTCAATCCTTCGTTATATCCCCCAACACTCAATCATCTTTTTATCCATGTCAAAACTCATAATTCCATTTTTATTTTCAATAATCCATTTATTTTCCATAATTTCTTTATTTATGCCCAAAACACCTATGAACCACTGACTAGGATAATAGAGTTGTCATCTAGGCACTTAGGAGTGCCACCTGGGAAATATGATGTGCGCATATAAGTGTCATTACAGGCTTCAATAATAGTGTCATTGCCGGCATCAATAATGTGTCATTACTGGCTTCAATAACAGCGTCATTGCTGGTTTCAATAATAGTGTTATTATCAGCTTCAATAATAGTACCAACTTCAATAATTGTGCCATTATTGGCTTCAGTAATCATATCATTAATGATTTTCATTTTCATCATACTCCCCCCTGCTTGGCATGCCAAACTATCTCAAGTGTAGTTCTAGTTAGGTGTTCTAGGGCTTACACAATATCATTAAAATTCATAGCAATTAAATTCACATTTTTCATGCATTTAAAAACTCAAAATAATCTGATAATCACTCGATTAAAATAATATTTATATAATATAACAAGGTTCTCATCATTTTACTCTTTAAATTCCATAACTCATATGTTGCCCTGTCACTGGTAGATTCCATGCTCTATTTTGGACCTTAATTTTGGTAGTGTTATGATCTGAATTTAGTTACAAGGTCTTCTTAATAAATTTAGGTCCAGATCTTAACTTTAATATGCAACTTGAATCACTTAATTCTGAGTTCTTTATCAAAAGAGATGATAAAATTAACATTGACTGATCACTTATAATTCTGCCCAGAATTTTCTAGACAGATTCTAAGTCTGAAATTTATAAATTTTTTTGGACAATTATAGATATATTCATGTTTTATGGCTTAATTGAAAGTTATAGTCCTATGTCTTATCTTTAAAATCCAATAAAGAACATACAAAACCGAATTCCAAAAATTAAGTTATAACAGTTTAAGTAATCACTGCTCATCCATTTCCAGCAAAGAACACATATATGAACTATCTTCAATTTTTACCAAAATTAATCCTTAGTCTAGAAAACATGCATCCCAAGATTTTTATCACAAAATACTATTAATTTAGAATCATCAACATGCCAAGTAATCAAATCATGCAACTAAAAAAAAATAAAATAAGCTATTTCCTTAGGTTATGCACAAACCTTTTTTTTCTTTCTATTTACTTTTCTTTCTCTTTTCCTTTGCTCTTTTGAGCTAGATCCTTGTCAATTTGAGTTCCTAAAATTCATAAAAAGATTATTAAAACCTCATAAACCCTAATCTCTTTTTCTCTCTCTTTTTGCTCTCTTAAGTTTTCTTAAGCATGAAAATGGAATTTTCCATGACTCTCTCTCTCTCTCTTTCACACTTTATTTCAATAGAACTAAGCTTTTGCTATGGAGGAACTTGAGGAAATGTGGGCTGGTTTAGTAAGGCAGAAATTCTCAATGAAAGGGATAAGGAAGGAAGAAGAACAATTAAGAGAATAAAGACAAGCTACATAATTATGGGACACCTTAGCCATAATCTATAAGTTCTCATTAATTGATCACTTAATGCACATCAGTTGGCTAATTGTTGCATGTTACTTGGTATTTCTAGCCTCCACGTGCACACAATGTCCCAATTCATGCATTTAATTGATGATTATCCCAATTAATCCTCCAATTTTTGGTAAATTACAAATTGACCCCTAAACTTTTCAAAATTTGCAATTTAGTTCTTCACCGTAAAATAATATCTTTAAATATTTAAAACACTTTATTAGATATTTTTCATAATTATTTCTATTATTTTAATTATTTTTCAGTCAAAATCCAAATTTAAACTCTGGTCAAACTGTCGAGTCAATTTAACAACTCGTGCGACTACGGGTCTAAATTAGTGGATATGACATCCTCTCTCCCTTAAAATAAATTTCGTCCTCAAAATTTTACCTATTCATTCTTTGAATAACTAGGGATATTGCCTCTTTATGACTTCTTCACTCTCCCATGTGGTTTTTTCTGTAGAATGATTCTGCCATAATCCTTTCACTAGAGGAATTCTTTTATTCTGAAGAATTTTCAATTCACGTACTAATATCACCACTGGTTCCTCTTCGTAATTCATATCTATTTGTACTTCTATCTCCTCACTTGGGATGATGTGAGTCGGATCAGACCTATATCTCCTTAGCATAGGTACATGGAATACATTATGAATTCGGTCTGACTCCGGTGGAAGGGCTAAATGGTACACCACAAGTCTGATTCTTTTTAGAATTTCATAAGGATCAATAAACCTTGGACTCAACTTTCCATTTCTACCAAACCTCAATACCTTTTTCCAAGGTGAAACTTTTAAGGAACATTTTGTCACCTACTTCATACTCAATATCTTGCCTCTTTAAATCAGCATATGATTTATGTCGATCTTGTGTTGCCTTTAGTATTTCCTTGATCACTTTAACTTTATCCTCAGTCTATTGAACTATCGTAGTCCCAATCAACTTTTTCTCATTCAACTTAGTCCAAAAAATTGGTGTCCTGTATTTTCTTCCATACAATGCCTCATATGGAGCCATGTTTATGTTCGTCTGATGACTATTGTTGTAGGTAAACTCCATAAGAGGTAGATGTCGATCCCAACTTTCCTCAAATTCAAGCACATAGCTTCTCATCATGTCCTCTAACAATTGAATAATTCGTTCCAATTTTCCATCCGTCTACAGATGAAAGGCCTTGCGGCAACTGAGTCGAGTTCCCAAAATTTGCTGTAGACTCTTCCAGAATTATGAAGTAAATCTGGGATCTCTATCAGATATGATGGACATTGGCACTCCATGCAACCTCACTATCTCACTTACATAAATATCAGCTAGCTTGTTCAATGAGTAATCCATTCTAACTGGTAAGAAGTGTGCCGACTTTGTTCATCGATCCACTTTCACCCATACTGCATCATGCTTTCTCTGAGTCACTGGTAAACCGGACACAAAATTCATTGTGATTATTTCCCATTTCCACTCTAGAAGCGGTATTGGTTGCAACAATCCTGTGGGTAACTGGTGTTCCGCTTTCACTTGTTGACAAGTTAGACACCTAGCAACATACTCGGTGATATCCTTCTTCATCCCTGGCCACCAGTATTGAGTTTTCAAATCTTGGTACATTTTGTTCCTGCCTGAATGCATTGTATACACTATTTCATGTGCTTCTTTTAAAATATTAGACTTTAGCTCTTCTATACTAGGCACACAAATCCTATTTTTGAAGTATACTGTGCCATCTTCCGTCAATGAAAACTCAGGCTTTTCTCCCTTTTCCATTGCCTCCATTATCTTTACTAACTTTTCATTTTGCTTCTGAGCATATTTGATATTCTGCATCAAAGTAGATTGTATTCACATCTCAGCTAAAATCTTCCTACTTAGTTCATCTGCAACCACATTAGCTTTTCTTGACTGGTAGTCAATCACACAGTCATAGTCTTTAATCAACTCCAACCATATTCGTTGTCTCAGATTTAGTTCTTTATGTGAGGGAAGGTATTTAAGAATTTTGCGATCGGTATAGATATAACATCTTTCCCCATACAAATGAAGTCGGATAGTTAAACACATGAGGCTTAAGCTGTATAGAGGCATATGCCACTACTTTTCCCTATTGCATAAGAACACAGCCCAAACCATTATGACTAGTATCACTGTACACAATAAAGTCTTTTCCTGAAGTAGGCTGAGTCAAAATTGGTGCTTCAGTCAACATTACTTTCAGCCGATCAAACTTACTTGACATCTATCTATCCACTCAAAACAAACCTCTTTTCGTAGTAGTCGTGTCAATGGAGTCGCTAAAGATGAAAATCTCTTCACAAACCTCCTATAATATCCGGCTAATCTAAGAAAAATCCTCACTTCTGTCACATTTTATGGTGGTTTCCAATTAAGAATAGCCTCAATTTTACAAGGGTCGACCCAAATACCTTTTGCTAAAACTATGTGACCCAAAATATTAACTAATTTAAGCCAAAACTCACACTTAGACAACTTTGCATACAACTGCTTCTCCCTTAGTGTTTGCAGCACTATTCTACTCGGTCTCTAAAGTAGAAAAGAATGTCATCAATAAACACCACTACAAATTGATCAAGATATGGCCTGAACACTCAGTTCATTAGGTCCCTAAAAGCTGCTGGTGCATTCAACAATCCAAAGGGCATAACTAGGAACTCATAATGACCCTAACAAGTCCTAAAAGTTGTCCTAGGTACATCAGACTCCTTGATCTTTAGCTGATGATACCTTGATTAAAGATCTATCTTTGAAAATATGGCTGCACCCTTCAACTAATCAAATAAGTCATCAATCCTAGGCAATGGGTACTTATTCTTGATAGTCACCTTACTAAGCTGCCTGTAATCGATGCAAAAATGGAGAGTGTCATCCTTCTTCTTCACAAATAATACTGGAGCACCCCACAGTGATACACTGGGTCGTATAAAACCCTTATCTAATAATTCCTGCAACTGTATCTTTAGCTCTTTCAACTCTACTAGTGCCATCCTATATGGTGTAATGGAAATAGGAGTAGTGTCGGATACCAAATCAATAGTAAACTCAATTTCTCTACCTAGTGGTAACACTAGCAACTCCTCTGGAAACACATCAGGAAACTCACTAACAGTAGGAATATCCACCAACTTCGGACTTGTTTTTTCTATATCCACCACATACGCTAAGTATGCTTTGCACCCCTTACTAATGAGTTTCTGAGCTTTCAACATTGATATCACATTGTCTGGATATCTTCTATTCTCACCCTTCACCACTATCTCATCTTGTTCTGGAATTCTGATGATCATCTGTCTTCTTCCACAATCCACTACCACTCCATAATGAGCCAATCAATCCATTCCCAAGATCACGTTGAACTCATGGAATGGTAACTCTATCAAGTCTGCTAGGAATTGCCTACCTTGAATTTCAATAGGGCAATCCCTAAACACTTTGCTAACCCTCACATTGTGCCCCAATGGGTTAGTCACTAGAATCTCAAAATCTAAAGCCTGTGGTTCTAAACCCTCTCGACCCGGTGGTGGTGTGCATATGTATGAATGCATTAACCCCGAATCTATCAATGCATGTATGTCAGACCCAAAGAGAAGGAATTTACCAATTATGACATCAGGTGCATCCTGCACCTCTCGACCTTGCATAATATACGCCCTGGATGGGGCAGCTCTAATACCTTTTGGCCTATCAACTGTCTCTGATCTAAACTGACTGGGCCCTAATCAGCTTCCTCTGCCTTGCCTTCGACCTCTGCCTTATCTAAAAGCTTGTGTTCGTATCAACTCAGTGCTTCCCAAACCTCACCATACTGTAATAAAAGACAATTTCTTTTCATGTGATCTTTGGAGCCACACCTCAAGCATGCTCCTCCCATCTACCAACACTATCCTGGATGAGAGCAACCACAATGCAGACATTCTAGTAGAGGTAGAGACCTACGTGGTGCCTGTGTCAGTGCACTAGCTACTGAAGAAACATATATCACTAGCTACTGGAACCCCCAGCTTAAAAATCAGCCAATGAAAGATCTGACCTTCTTTCCACTTGATGGTCCCCCACTCGGCTGTGATATGGGCCTCTTAAACCCTCTATCTTATCCTGGATATTGTGTTGCTAGAACTTTCTCAACTGTTCAAGAAGATGCTAGCAAACTAGGAAAACTCATTAGGCGTAGAGCCGAGACCTGTAGCTTGATTGGGTTTCTTAATCCATCTTCAAATCATCGACATTTATCAGCTTCCGTGGATACAATGGCCCCAGCATATTTGCAAAGATGTGTGAATTCTCTTTCATATTCTAACACCAGCATTTTCCCCTGTTTAAAGTCAAAAATTCCCTTTTCTTGTCATTTGTATAAATAGGGGGAATGTATTGCTCTTTGAATTTCTCCAAAAAAATTCCCAAGTCATGAGATATGTGCTCTGTGACTTAGATCGCCACCAGTTATATGCATGATCCTGTAACAAAAGACACTACATATTCATATTTATACTCGTCTGTGCAATGCAACTGATTAAAGACTCTTTCTGCCCGTTCTAACCAAAAATCTGCCACGGAGGGGTCATCTTCCCTTTTACCGTAGAAATCGAAGGCCCCTAACTTCCTCAGCCTCTCAAATTGTAACCCAAACAAGGCTGGTTGTGATGCTCTTTGTAGCAAATCTATCATATTCCTCATAAGCTCTATTTTTCCTGTTCCAGCAACAGATTACCCATGTGATAAGCTAGCACCGGATCTAGATGCAGTAGCTCGATGATGACTGGGTCATGATGAAGCCTTTGTTTTGGTAGGCTCGTTACTTTTGCCTCCTTCGGCCACAATATATCGTGACCCTGAAGCCATGCTCTACCTATATCATAAAGTAACAGCCTCAATCAGTAAGCATCAACTTTAATACTTAATTGTGGGTACACACATGTCATAATTATTTTTGAAAACCATTTTAAAATTCTAAAACCGCCCAAACCGGGCTCTGATACCAAAAACTGTCACACCCCCTCACCCCAGCAACACGTACATTTTCATATGATAACATGTTCTTTACAAAACATGTTGTTTATTTACAAATACTATAAAATAAAATTCAAAAGATAATATACAAAAGTTGTATAACCCACGGTGGTTGAAATACACTGCTTTACTGGATCAGGTCATCGCTAGTTTTTTCTACTATTGTCTACTTATTCTTTGCTATACCTATGCGAGAGGAACTGCCACGCTAAGCTTTAGGTTTAGCGGTGAATATAAACAAGGCAATAAACTATTTTATGCAACATGCATTGCCATATATCAATTTATGCTTGCATCATCTTTCCATGCAAATATAAATCTCCTAATATTCTAGCATGCATAAATATCAAATTATCCATACATAATTCATGATTATTATCCATATCACAATTCATTGTTCCTTATTATTATTATTTTCTATTTTATTTTCAATCCTTCTTTATAGCCGACAACACTTAATCATCTTTTTATCCATGTCATAATTCATAATTCCATTTTTATTTTCAATAATCCATTTATTTTCCATAACTTCTTTATTTATGCCCAAAACATCTATGAACCACTAACTAGGATAACAGAGTTGTGATCCAGGCACTTAGGAGTGTAACCCGGGCAATATGATGTGCGCATATAAGTGTTATTACCGGCTTCAATAATAGTGTCATTATCGGCTTCAATAATAGTGTCATTACCGGCTTCAATAATAGTGTCATTATCAGCTTTCATAATAGTGTCATTACCAGCTTCAATAATAGTGTCATTATCATCTTTCGTAATAGTGTCATTACCAGCTTCAATAATTATGCCATTACTAGCTTCAATAATTGTGCCATTACCGGCTTCAATAATCATACATTAATGTTTTTCATTTTCATCATACTCCCCTCCTGCTTGGCATGTCAAACTATCCCAAGTCTAGTTCTTGTTAGGTGTTCTAGGGCTTACACAATCTCATTAAAATTGATAGCAATTAAATTCACATTTTTCATGCATTTAAAGACTCAAAATAATCACATAATCACTCAATTAAAATAATATTTACATAATATAACAAGGTTCATATCATTTTACTCTTTAAATTCCATAACTCATATATTGCCCTGTCACTGGCAGATTCCATACTCTGTTTTGGACCTTACACAATCTGAATTTAATTACAAAGTCTAATTAACAATTTTATATCCAGATCTTAACTTTAATATACAACTTGAATCACTTAATTCCGAGTTCTTTCTAAAAAGATATGATAAAATGAACACTGACTGGTCACTAACAATTCTGCCTAAAATTTTCTGGACAGATTTTAAGTTCAAAATTTATGAATTTTTTTGGACAATTACAGACATATTCAGGTTTTATGGTCTTAGTAAAAGTTATATCCCTATGTCTTATCTTTCAAACCCAATAAATAACATACAAAACTGAATTCCATAAATTAAGTTATAATAGTTTAACTACTCACTGCTCATCCATTTCCAGCAAAGAACACATATATCAACTATCTTCAATTTTTACCAAAATTAATCCTAAGTCTAGCAAACATGCATCCCAAATTTTTATCACAGAATAATATTAATTCAAAATCATCAACATGCCAAATAATCAAATCATGCAACTAAAAAAAATAAAATAGGCTATTGTCTTGGGTTATGCACAAACCTATCCTTTCTTTCTCTTTACTTTTCTTTCTCTTTTTGTTTGCTCCTTTGAGCTAGATCCATGTCAATTTGAGTTTTTAAAATTCATAAAAAGATCATTAAAACTTCATAAATCCTAATCTCTCTCTCTCTCTCTTTTCTCTCTCAAGCTTTCTTAAGAATGAAAATGGAATTTCTCATGCCTCTCTCTCTCTCTCTCTCTTTCATACTTTCTTTCACTAGAACTAAGCTTTGGCTATGGAGGAACTTGAGGAAATATGGGCTGGTTTAGGAAGGCAGAAATTCGCAATGAAAGGAATAAGGAAGGAAGAAGAACAATTAAGAGAATAAACACAAGCTACATAATTATAGGACACCTTAGCCATAATCTAGAAGTTCTCATTAATTGATCAATTAATGCACATCACTTGGCTAATTGTTGCATGTCACTTGGTGTGGCTAGCTTCCACATGCACAAAATGTCCCAATTCATGCATTTAATTGATGATTATCCCAATTAATCCTCCAATTTTTGGTAAATTACAAATTAATCTTAAACTTTTCAAAATTTGCAATTTATTCCTTCATAGTAAAATAATATCTCTATATATTTAAAACACTTTATTAGATATTTTCCATAATTATTGCTATTATTTTAATTATTTTTCAGTCAAAATCCAAATTTAAACTCCGGTCGAACCGTCGAGTCGATTTAACAACTCGCATGACTACGGGTCTAAATTAGCGGATATGACACAACCCTAATATGATTGGAGGGCATATAGATAACCCTTTTAAGGGCCAAATTCACAACTGCCACCTTGAGAAATAATAGCTACTCTTATCCTCTTCTTTTTCAAGTTGAATCACCATTAGTAGCACTTTGGTGCTTTGACACCCCATCTCTCTTCGAGGTTATTTCTTCCATTCCTTCGCATGGATTACCATTAAAGACAATCAATCCTTGGATTGTGATGGTTTTCAATAGCCCAACTTGAAGCAAAGGCTCACAAACTTAGAGAATCAAAAGAAACAAATAAGATAATCAACTTCTTCCATATGAATAGTTCAATCCAATTTTAATATTTATAGGGTGTTCCATGGTTTATTGCGTTTAATTAATTTTAAATTTCAATTGTTCCATATATGAGATGCATGTTAAGATCTAACAGTTTCCAGTGTTCGCATGTGATAGAATTAATCATGGTCATGATTGTCGCAAATTTAAGTTTCTAAAGTTGAACATCTTCATGGTTGTGAACTACGGTTCATACCCGTGAAAACCTATAGGTTTAAATATAACAGTTTCATTTTTTTATAGAAAACTCACATTATTTCAATAAAAACCTGTCATATCCGCTAATTTAGGTCTAAATCACACGAGTTGTTAAATCGACTCGTCGGTTTGACCAAAGTCTAAATTTAAATTTTTATTAAAAAATAATTAAAATAATGGCAATTAAGTATGGAAAATATCTAATAAAGTGTTCAAAATATTTAAAGATGTTAAATTTTTGTAAAGGACTAAATTGTAAATTTTGAAAAGTTTAGGGGTCAATTTACAATTTATCGAAAATTGGAGGATTTAAATGGGATAATCATAAATTAAATACATGATTGGGACATTAAACACATGGGAAGGAGATGGCCACACCAAGTGGCATACATTAAGTGGACAATTAACATACACCAAGGGAGATGAATGCATTAATTAAAGTTTCTAGAATTAAGCTTAGGTGTCCCATAATTGATTAAGTTTGTCATTTTCTCTTAATTGCCTCTCTTCTTCTTTATCACTTGAACATCTAGAAGACTTTTATGTTTTCCTCAAATCAGCCCACGTTTCTTGAAGCATAACACACCAAATGGAAAAGTTTAATAAGCTCATTAAGATACATGCATATAAAATTAATGAAAGCTTCTAGATGAAGCTTAGGTGTTCCCCCATTTTAATGACTTTTGTCACTTTGTTCTTGATTGCTTCTTTTTCTTCCTTATCCATTTTCATTGAGAAAAATTCTGTTCTCTCAAACCAGCCACGTTTTCCCTTGTTCCTCCATAGCTAAAGCTTGATTTTAGAAAGAGAAAGTGAGAAAAGAGAGAAAAAGTAAGGTAAAATCTCATTCTCATGCTTAAGGAAGCTTAAGAGAGTAAGGAGAAAGGGAGAAATTAGGTTTATGAATTTTTAAAAATCTGTTTATGAACTTTAGGAACTCAAAGTGACAAGGATTTGGCTTAAAGGAGCAAAGGAAAGGAGAAAGAGAAGTAAAGAGAAAGAAAAGAGAAAAAAAGAGGTTTGTGCATAATCTAAGGCAATGACCTATTTTAATTTTATTTTTATTTTCATGATTTAATTATTTGGCATATTGACGATTTTGAATTGATATTATTTTGTGATGAAAATCTTGGGGATGCATGTTTGCTAGACTTAGGATTTAATTTGGTAAAAATTGATTGTGATTATCTTGTATGTTCCTTGCTGGCAATTGATGAGCAGTGTTCACTTCAACTGTTATAACTTAATTTCTGGAACTCGGTTTTGCATGTTGTTTGTTGGGTTTGAAAGACAAGATATAGGTCTATAACTTTCATTTAAACCACAAAAACTGAATATGTCTGTAATTATCTAGAACAATTCATAAACTTCGGACATAGAATCTATCCAGAAATTCTGGACAGAATTATTAGTAATGAGCAGTAAGTACTTACACTGTTATAAATTGAGTTATGGAGCTTGGATTTGTGTGTTATTTATTCGGTTTGAAAGATAAGAAATAGGGCTACAATTTTTATTTAGACCATAATATCTGAATATGTCTGTAATTGTCCAGAAAAATTCATAAAGTTTAGACTTAGAATCTGTCCAGAAAATTCTGGGCAGAATTATCAGTGACCAGTTAGTGTTAATATTATCATATATTTTGATACAAAAGTAAGAATTAATTGATTAAAGTTTCATATTAAATCTAAGATCCATATATAAAATTTGTATGAAGATCATGTTACTAAATTCAGAACGGAACAGGGCCAAAATTAAGGTCCAAAACAGAAAACAGAAACTGTCAGTGACAGGGCAGCATATGAGATGATGAATGAAATGAGTAAAATGATGTGAACTTTGTTATATTATGTAAATATTATTTTAATTGAGTGATTATGTGATTATTTTGAGATATTACATGCATGAAAAGTATGAAATTAATTGTTATGAATTTTAATGAAATTGTATAAGCCCTAGAACGCCTAACTAGAACCAACTTAGGATAGTTTGGCATGCCAAATAGGGGGGAGTATGATGAAAATGATTAAATCCATTAATTGTATGATTATCTATGCCGAGTTTGGCAATGTTATCTATGCCGGGTTTGGCACTGTTATTTATGCATGGTATGTCATTATTATCTACGCCGAGTTTGGCACAGTTATCTACGCTGAGTTTGGCACGGTTATCTACGCCGGATTTGGCACTTATATGCGCACATCATATTGCCCGGGTGGCACTCCTAAGTGCCTTGATGGAAACTCCGTTATCCTATTCAATGGTTCATAGGTGTCCTGGGCATAAATGAAAACATAAATAAAGAAGTTATGGGATATAAAAGAATTATTGAAAGTAAAACGGGAATTATGATTTGTGACATGGATAATAAAAATGGAATTATGAATTGTGGCATGGACAAAAAGAAGGTTTAGTGTTATGCAATAAGGTGGTAATAAAATAAATAAGTATGAGATAATATAATATAATTTGATGTCTATACATGCTAGAATATCATGATTTGCATGAGAATTATGATTTGATTATGTTAAATAAAATGAGATACAATAAATTGATGTTATGCATACTAGAATATTATAAAATGTATGTTTACATGATTTGATCATAAATTGTTATATGACAATGCATGTGACATTAAAAATAGTTTATTGCCTTATTTATATGCACCACTAAGCCAAGAGCTTAGTGTGGGAGTTTCTCTCGCGCAGGTATAGCAAAGAATAAGTAGACAGTAGTAGATAAAGTTAACGGTGACCTGACCCAGTAAAGCAGTATATATCAACTACCGTGGGTCACACATCTGTTGTATTTATGTTTTAAATTTTATTTTATAGTACTTGTAAAATAAACGGTACACTTTGTAAAGAAGATGTTATTAAATAAAATGTATTTTTATCTTTGATGTTATGACTTTTCTTTTATGCTGCAAAGTAAATAAATGGTAAATAAAAAAAATGAATGATTTTCAGGTCTTCAAAATTTAAAAAATATATTATAAATGATGAAGTCGGAGGTAGTACTCCCTCATCCGGGCACGAGCTGCTGGGTTGAGGGGGTGTTACAAAACCCATACCACCAACACTATGAAACCCCAAAAACCATTCTCCATCAATCTCTTTCATTCTTAGTTGATTAAATACAAATCCTCACCATTAAAGATAGTATAAACAAATTGAAAACAAGGAATTTGGTATAAAAATCATGGTGTGTGACAAGGAATATTAGAACACGATTTGAAACATAGAAACCAATCCATTTGCATGAAACAGAGGTTAGCTATCATGTCTCATTTGATCTTTGATAAGGTTTAATTCAGTTTAATGGGAGAATAACATGTTAGGCTTTAAATTAAGGCATATTTAAGGTTTTTATTAGTTTTGGAATAAATAGTTTAATTTTAGTATTAGAATGATAATATAGTCTCTAATTTTGTATTAGGGACTGATCTTGATGGTGGAGACACCCACTAGAGGCAGTAAATGTGAGAGGATCGAGTTTTAAGGCTCCATTATTAACATTTATACCTATATGCATTTTTATTCAATTTGATTTGTGTGTAATGTGAATTATGGTTCTAATATGTTAAATGGCATGGAAAGTTGATATGTTAGTTGTTAGTATTGAGGTAAATGACTTGTAATATTCTAAGATGCATAATAAGGTTGATATATTGATAATTGAGTATGCATTGATGTCAGGATATTGACAAATAAGGCATGGAGCCTAGTTTGAATGATTGAACATGATCATATGCATGTTTATGGTTGATTTTATATTCTAGAATATGAGAAGTGTTGATAGGTATGACTAACATTGGTTAGCTTTAGTATTTTGCATGATTGTGTGTGGAATTGGTTAAAAAAAATTTTGAAATTATGTTTCTTTATGATCTATCATGCCCATGAAGGTATTTCATGCATATAAAGCCAAGTTTCACTCCCATAAAAGCATAAATTTCACGTTCATGAACAAATGTTCATGCCTATGAATGATTATGAGCTAGTCACGAGTACACAACCCAAGATAGAAGGCTTCACACCCATGAATGCCCTATATTTAGTAACATGCAAATCGATTGATGTGATGAAACAACATGAGTATGATATATACACACTCTTAGTATGATCAAATGAGGATAATCATAATATGATGTCATTATTATGGAACATGTGAATGCACTAGGTGCTATGAATATCATAATGATATGTGATGATATTATGAAACTATAGAATGTAACATAAATAATGTTAATATCCATAAAGTGAATTTATATACCCATTATTTGTTCAAGGACTAGATAAGATAGGTGGCATGTCATTGAAGGAGTTCTGCATACAATTATTATATTTCTCATCAAGGTGGCTTAAGCTTATGTCAGAGCGTTCCTAATTTGAGAATCTCAGTGGTAGCATATTTGGATTAGGGATAAGGTGTTTAAGCTTGGGTTAGAGCACCTTTGTACCCATATGCATGCAGTCATTGCTTATTAGGGTGGCTTAAGCTCGTGTTGGAGCTCTCCTAATTTGAAAAGCTTAGTGGTAGCAATACAGATAGATACAATAGTGAGCAGGATGGCTTAAGCTTGTGTTAGAGTGCTCCTATTTAACAACCCGCATCTAGTAGTCCAGTTTTAGAGAATTAAGCTGAGGAACCAAAAATGTGATATAGGAATTTGAATATAGTTACATCCTAGAAAAGAGATGTGAAAACCTAAAAATGGAATATGTATATATGGAATTAGTAATGGTATGTTGCAATACATTAAGAAAGATATTATGATTATGATAACATAGAAATGCTATGAGAAAATGGATTATAACTATGATTGTATGAATCATTTATGTAATGCATGCTATTGATGTTTTAAAACCAATTCAATATGAATGAACTTTTATGTGAATATATATGTATATGGAGATATGGTCAAGCTCACAGTTATGTTTATGAATGTGAGATGTATATTGATGTGCGAATACATGCCAGAATTTAAATATTTATATGTACCACTAAACTTTCAGTAGTTTAGCATATAGGTTTTCCTACATACAGGTTTGGAGCCACTAGACTGTTAAGTTGATAAGAAGAGAAGATCAAGTCAGTCAAAGGAGTCGGAGTTGACCCGTGTTGGGTCTATTATTTTATCTCATTCATTTCATTATTGATTATTCTGTATGACATGGCATAGAGACATATTTTTTGGAACATGATTTTAATAAGGATGTGTCATTGATTTAATTATGGTTTATTAAGTTTGATCATGTAATAAGGGCGGTTGTTTCCCAAGCCAGATTATAGTTGATTTTGGTTAATATCTAGTTACAGAAATGGTTTTAATACAGATTATGTTAGATGTATGTTTAAAATCGCATATTATATAATATGATGATCTTGATATAGAGTTAAGTTAGAAATTTTTTAAATTTAGACAGGTAGATATAGATCTAGTCGTGTGGCATCCACCTGTATAGATAGATTCGCCCTAGTTGTATGAAAGGTGTTACAAAAAGGGTAAATTAAGCCCAAGGTACATAATGCCTTCTGAAATTCTTAAGAGGGTTGGTCCATTGGCTTATAGGTTTGCTTTACTACTAGAGATAGCTCAATTCATAATGTGTTTCATATGAGTATGCTTAAAAGATACAAATAGGATCATACATATGTACTTAAAGATCAAGCTATTGAAATTGCAAATAACATGAGTTATTTAGAGAAACCAACGGAAATTATTAGATATAAGATCAAACAGTTGAGAAACTGAGAAATACCTTTAATTAAGGTGTTATGGAGAAATCATTCTCATGAAGTGGCAACATGGAAAACAGAAGAAAATATGAAAAGAGAGTATCCACATTTGTTACCCAAGTATTAAATTTTGAAAACAAAATTTTTAAAAAGAGGGGAGAATTGTAACATCCCCAACCTTCCCCACATACATTTCTACATGCATCTTATTCGAACATATTTATTTTTTATATAAGTCACTTAAACACATGCATTCCATATGTAACTTTTGTTTGAACAAATTCCTGAGGTACACTTATTACATGTTCAATATTTTACAATTGTATTGAGTTGCATTATCTATTTTATAATTTAGTTCAGGATGATATAAAATTTAAATTTAAATGAATAAAATGACTAGATTGAATTAATAAAAATTTTACATGATTAATTTAATAAAATTGAAGTAAATGATTAAATTCTATATTTGCATTGGTTAGTAATGAGATAAATGTATGTATGTATGTATGTATGATGGTGGTAATGATGAATAATAATAATAATAATAATAATAATAATAATAATAATAATAATAATAATAATAATAATAATAATAAATGAAAATAAAAAAAAAAGAAAAAAAAGAAAGGAATGGCCAAATGAAAGAGGAGAGTAGGTAGTACGCTCAGTCAAAGTCTATGTTTCCCATTTTTCTACCACTGACACCTCTTTCTTCTACTACTTCTTTCCTTTACTTCTTCAATTTTCTTTCAAAGTTTCAGCCACAAAGTAAGGAAAAAAATCGATATTGAGTTTATTATTCTTTCTTCTATTGCTAAAATTGAATTAAAAATTGATAAATTATGGTTTATTGGGTGTAAACAACTAAATCAAATATTTTAATTATATTTTCATGGTAGAATATTAAGACTTAATTTTTGTGATCTTAGACGAGAAATTTGGAAAAGTTATAAATATAAAAATTGTAGATATATATATATATGTGTGTGTGTGTGTGTGTGTGTGTGTGTGTTTAAAACAGTTTTACAAGATTTGATGTAATTGAAAAGAAATCATTATTTTACTAAAACTAGTTCTGGTTCGATTTTCAGCAAACTATCCTACAATTTTTATCTATTTTGACCATCTTAGAGGTTTAATTTGATAAAACATAAAACATGAAAATTGTAAATTTATAGTCCTATACATGTCTATAAAATTTCGTAATACAGTTTATTAAATATAAAGGGATATTTGATTTGAGTTGTTTCCTTTGTATCTTTACAGCTTCAGAAAGTTTATCCTAATTTTTGAGCTCTTTAAAGACTAAATTTATACAAGTGAAAACTGTTAACTAAACTCTTATGAAAGTATTACCTTAATATGTTATGTATTTTATAAGTTATGTTATTAACAAGAAAACTGGTCTAGATGTTATCCCTGTATAGGATCAATTACATATTTTCTATTGTTCAAAGGCTCATAATTAGAAAATATTATAAACATGAAAAATATTTATTTGTGTCTTGTATAAGTGTCTGAAAAGTTTTATAATGATGAAGCATAGATGTTGTAAGATATAAATTAGTAAATTTACTAACTTAAAACTGTCTAAGGATAAGAAATATAATATATTTGAAATTCCACTAAAAATAGTGTAATGATTCAAAAATCTTGAAATTTGAATATGTTACAAAATTATATGTCATATTTAATTAGGATATAGAATCACATAAATTGGATAAGTGTAGAAAAATTTTATAGGGTAACAAGTCTAGAAAGGTCACACTCCCATATAGAAAAAATATTAATTATTTGTTTATATCATATTAAGATTAAAATTTCCTAGTCATGTATTGATTAATTACAATTCCAAATATGCCCAAAACAAGTTGGTGACACATAAGGAGGAAGTGAAAAATAGGTTAAAATTTGGATATTGAAGAAAAATGAGAGTATAGTTATCAAATGACTTTTTTAGTCCGAATAAATATTGCTTGATATATGAATTATTTGATTTTCATGATTTGATTTTAATATGAATGGTGATGAATAAATTATAGACATGATTGTGATACATGTACTTGATTTTCTTCCAGAAAATGATGGATGAATGATTGTGCAAATGTTGATATAATGTTAATGCATGATTACAAATGCATATGCATATGGACTTAAACAACGTTGTTACGAGTTAAACAACATTGTAAAGAAAAACAAAAGGCCTAAGGCCCAAATAAATGCTCAAATGCAAATGAATAGAAAATGCAAAGGCCTATGTCATAACAAATGTGCAAATGAAACAAATGATTAAACTAGCTATCAAATGTAAATGTTCTCATGGAAACCTTGGATAATGTCTATTTAGCTTGGTCACAACAAAAAAAAAACAATGCATGAGCACAAGTAAACAACAATTATTGTATACTTGATTTTATTTACATTTATATGATATTGATGAATGAAATAGAATATAAAGCGTGTATTGTGTGTACTTGTTATTAGTTATTATGGAATGTTTGGTACTTTAAAGTTCATTTGATAATTATTCTCACTGAGTCGCAACTCACTAAATTGCATCATTTTTAAGGCAGGGAGCAATTCATTTTGAAGTTCATATAGAAGTCATAGAACAAAGGCCATCAGCTTCACCTCACCTCTCTCTCTCTCTCTCCTTGCATTCCATATGAATATGGAATCATTCATTTATAAATTGGGCTTATAATTTGTATATTCAAAATTTGGTACTATCATGTGTAAATGGACATAACTCATAAATCTTTAGACATGAAATTTAAGTATTGATATATGTGATATATTATGTTGTGGTGGAAGCCTCAATGTTGAGTTGCATATTTATTGAATGATGTTATTGGAAAAAAATAATACTCTCACTAATATTAATAGGACATTTTTACTTAATCATATGTCATGTAGGATTACTTAATATAAGTATATATGGTATATGTAATATCAAAATGTATGTGGTATAATGTATTACACTGTATGACTCTAATTGAGGCTCTCCTTTGTTAAGCATAAGATTCACACGATATGGAACTAGAAAATTTATGAGTTGTAGGTTGAGAGTGACAGCCTAGTTTGTAACGCCTGTATTTAGGGCTTAATAATTAATATGAATTAGGAGATATAATTATGTGAGTAAGGGTTATGAGAAAATTGTTGAAAAGAGACAAGGAAGTGAAATGTCATAGCGTTCATGCTCGTGATAATACTTTTCATGATTGTGAACCATCGTGAGATGGAATTCTAGGTTTAAACAAATTCACGGCCATGACAATAGTTGTTATGTCCATGAACATTGTTAGATATAAATTTTATCAGTTGCTCTTTTTCTCATGACCTAAAATCAAAAGGAACCCTAGAATTCAAAGTGTTTTCACACCAAAGGCTAATGCCTTATGTTTTCCTTTGATTCCAAGCCCTAAACACCTAATCGAAAGCAAAATATCAAGTTTAAGCAAGTTTTTATATAAAAGGAACATAGAGAAGGGGTGCTCTTGAAAAGGTCGAACCATAGGAGGAAGAGAGGAGATAAATTTTCCATCCCAACTGTGTTTCCTTCAATTGAGGTAAGGAATCATGTTGTTCTTTTGTTTTTACAAGATTCCATAGCTTTAATCATATTTAGTTCATTTATGGTAAAGACCCATTTCCAAATGGGTTAGGTTATGGCTTGATTTTGAGAGTCTATGGTTAAAGACCTCTCTTTAAATTGTTTAAAGGTTATAACAAGTGTTAGTAAGAAGTTATGAGAGATTAAGGTTGTAAGAAGGGTTAAAGTTAAGGTTTTCATCTTTATGGCTTTAAAAACTAAGTTTAAAGGTTATAGATTTTGATATAGACATGCTAAATGTGATAGAAATTGAAAAATGAGGCATTAAATGTTGGGTTTTGAATATGCATCTCATACATAGCATAGCTGAAATATAAAATTTAATCAATATCAAAACCTATGGAATGACCTATGTATATTAAAATCAGATCATACCATCTAATGGGAGAAGATTATCCTTTCTTTGATCTTTTGTTCTTCCAAGCTTGTGAGTTTTTCCTTCAAGTTGGTTTGTTTTAGACCACAACAATCCAAGGTTGGATTGTCTCTAATCTATGCGAAGGAACAAAAGAAATATCCACAAGGGTGATGGGGCGATCAACCAGTAAAGTGCTAGCAATGAAGGTTAATCTCTTAAGAGAGACGAAAGAAGAAGAGAGAATAACTTTTATTTTCTCAATGTGACAGCCATATTTTGAATGATTGTCAATATAAGATTTGCATCACTGAATTAAAATTCAGTGTAAGAGTTTGTTATCTCTCACTCATAATTAGAGTCGCCCAGAAAAAGTGAAGTATGAATAGGCAAGGGTTTGTAGATTCAGTGCTTTCATTAGAGGAGCGCAACAGTAACAAAAATAGTGATAGTCATGTCATGCTCATAAATGAATTTTTCTTTTTATGCGTGATGTACATTCTAAAATAAATATATGTCTAAAATAAAAATCAAATACCAATTTATAATTTGTAAAAGTACAATTCATATATGTTTATAAGGATTATTTATTCTCATTATGAGTTATAAGTGCATCTACATGTGTTGTATGTTTGTAAGTCATGCGTAGGCACATTAGTTGGTTAGTTGAAAATACCAGTTTACCTGATTGAGGTACATAAAAGTAAGAAGAGTTACATTAGTTCTGATACTAGTTGTTGAGCCAAAAATTCATCAAAAAGGGGGGTTGAATTGGTGGCAAGATAAATTTTTGGTATAGAACAATGAGCTATTATTAAGGCTATGGATAGATAGAAAAGAAAATAAATAAAGCAAAGATAAAATGTAAAAATAAAAGATACAAGTGATTTATAGTGGTTCGAGTGTTAACTAACTCTATATCCATTTTCCAATCTCCAATTGAGATTTTCACTAATTCTCAAATAGCTTACAATAAAAATTTTCTAACTTACAACCAACTTAATATTTCCCTAGGCTCACACCACACCCACACAAAAAGTTTTACAAGGCTCACTTTTACCTAATAAGTATTTTTACTAGGCTCATACCAAACCTTTACAAGAGTTTTCCAAATGCTCATTCTTAAATCTACACAAGAGATTTCACTAGGCTCACTCTTAAACCCATATAAGAGCTTTTCTCTAAGTCTCGCTCTTAAGCTCTTTATAAGTATTTTACACTAGGCTCACTCTTAAACCTTTATTCCCAAGTGTTTAAAGCTAACACTCAAAGTATACTAACACTTTTCAATAATACAAATGATTACAAAAATCTTAGAGAAATAAACTAGCAAAATTTTGGCATATGAGAGGTAGTTGTTTTTTTGAATTAAATGGGTTTTAGAGAAGTTTTTATAGTGTCAATACTTTAAATAACCGTTACAAAAAAACAATCCATTAACTCCTTTTAACAGCTAGTTTTCTTCAGCATTTACTACATTGCCAAACCCAAAGTCATGTTTGTAATTTCTTCTTGCTCTAATGGTCACTGACAAGTGGCTTATTCTAGTTAGTTTGTTCTACAACAGTCAAATCAAAACAAATTTTGTAGTTGCTAAAACTGTTGTAGGTTGATGTCATAGTCGAGGTCCCCACTGTGAACCAAACTGCCTAATTGGGGTTTTTTTTGCTGCTGTGGCGGTCGCGATTCTTTTGGGTGTGATCGTGAAGTTTATATTGCTCAAAAACCCTTGGACACGTGGACAACTTATATTGGGCTTCTTTCAACGATCTTGAGACTTCAAAAATCATGGTCTCTCTTTGTTTGTCACGATTGCGAACTATCTTTTGTGTGGAGATTTACAGTTGTGTGTTTATTCACGAACTAATATGTTTCTCATGCATTTTTGCTTCAAACAAATTGCTATTGCTAAATCTTGAGCACGATCGTGAATTTCTCTTTGCAGGCAAACATTTCTATCTTGGTCACAATTTTTAAGTTATTCAAAGCCCTTTGAGTTTTGCTAAATCTTTCGCTTCCAAATGCAATGAAACTTTATGTTCTACAAAAACACTTAACAAATACATTAAATGATATTCAATTTGATTGCCAAGATCAAAATAAAAATTTACTAAGGTCAACATAGTGTATTAGAAATAGGGATAATGATATATAGAGAAATAGTTTCCTCAAGTTATGGATTTATATGCCTCTTCTTCTGCTTCCCTTAATTACTGCAAATTGAATATTCAGAAGAGGTGAGAGAGGCATAAAACAGAAGAGGAGATATAATAAAAAAAAATAATGAAGAGAAAACACAGTGGCTAGGCCAATTAGAAAGAAATGAGAGAGAAATTAGGAGGAGAGAATTTAGGGTTTAGAAGGGAAAGATATGAGTTGGTCACGTGTATTGTCAGATTGGATCATGTGGGTTTTATTTTGCACACCACATCAGCATTATGTTACTAAATGATGGAAAATCTGACGGAGGTGCTTAATTGGAAAAATATGGAAATGTTTTGTGTCTAATTGAAAAAAAGCCTTGGTGGGCATTTTATATGTCCAAATCATTGCTCCGTTGGCAAACGGAAGGTATGAAATAAAAAATTAATTTATTGTTAGAATTGTTACGCAAAAAATTATGTAGGGTTTTATTAAGGGAAATAGATTATGGTTTTCTATATATATAATATCCCTTCATTTTTATATATACAAGACGATTGATAGTTTGAAATTACCTTAATATTCAGATAATTTAAATTGAAATCTCATTAAGAATATTTTTAATCATATTAAAATTTTCCAAAAAATACATCCTGAACGAAGAAGATAAGTAACAAACCTAGTTTCTTTTACTTTTACATTATCTTTTATTTTTTATACATTTTTTCATTAAATATATATATATATATATATATATATATATATATATATATATTATGCAGTTTTCATAGTATTAAAAAAAAGGAGTATGTATTACAACTGTATGACAACTTGCTGACTCAACAAATTCTGTTTTAGATAACTAAACTAATAGCAAAAATAACAGAAATTAAACTAACTTAAGTTGGACTTTAACGGAAAAGCTAATTACATATAAATTATGATATATTTGCTCTCAAAAACTAGCTTATGCTTAGCTTCATACCAACTCAATTCAGCTTAATTATATATTTTGAGTAGTTAAAAAGCTAGAGCATGTTGATGTTGACAGTTTTGTGAAGAGATCTGCTAATTGATATTTTGTTTGTTTTTTTCCCTCTACTTGTGAATTTGAATTAAATAATAATGTGCATCCTGACATAAGAGATAAATTAGAATTCAATCCTCTATATAGACCTATTAAATACTAATCAAAGCAAATAATCTGTTACGAATTTTTATCAAATCCTTCACAGAAACCGAAGCGCTACTTTGCCACCTATACATGACATTGTCCATTTGGACTCAAACTAGCTCATGGCAAAGAAAAGCCTCTTTGAGATTATGAGATTTTGGGTGCAATTGGATTCTAGAATTTAGAGCAATATTATTTTGTTTTATATCTGTTTCAGTTTATTAGTGGATTTGTTATTGCCTTTTTTAGTTATAAAATTTTCAATTAAGAAATGCTAACAACTCTCTTTTTCAACATTTTATTTTAACATTTTTTTTAAACTCACTTTTTTATTTGCTTACAATTTTCAATAAAACATATAACATTTTTTCTAATTAAATATAGTAATTTTTTATTTTTCTCATAATAATTACTAAAATATTAAAATTTATTATTTTATTTATCATTATCTCTTCTCTCTTTTCTCATATCTTAAACCACTCTTTTTTCTATTTCTTTACACTTTTTAATTAAAATTTAAAAAACTAATAAAAATAAAATATATTTTTTAACTGGTTTTTGAGAATACAAATAATACTCTATGCAGTAGTCTCAAACTCACTCTCTATTTGATATTATAAATAATAATTTTAATTTTAAAAAATTAAGTCGAAATTAATTCAAATGCTATATTTCCAAATACAAAATACTTTTTTATGGCTTTTATACTGAAAATTATATATCACAATTTTCTAAAAAAATATTGTGCATGAAAAACAATTTAAAAACCAACAAAAGAGAAAATTAAAGAAAACTAAAATCATAAAAAGAAAAAAAATAAAATATATAGAAAAAATAAAATAATTGAAACAATGAAGAATCTTAAACGAGAAAAAAAAATCATGAAGAGAAATGAAAAAAATATATAGAAAAATAAAATAATTTAAGCAATGAAAAATCTAAAACAAAGAGAAAATTAATTATATTTTATATTAAATTTCTTTGTGGTTTTTTATTTCCTTAAAAATAAAATTAATTTTCTCTTAATTATTAAATTTTTTTAGCTTTATCATTTATTTAATTAATGATTTTAAAATAATTTTTATTCTTAGTATAAAAATCAATCCAAAATTTCTCATAATTTTTCCTATATATTTTTTAAATTTTAATAAAAAAGTTTTAAAAAATAATAAATAGTGGTATGAGATATGAGAAAAATGAGAGAGGAGAGAAAATGGTAAATAAAAATTAGATTTTAATATTTTTAGCAATGTTATCAGACCGAGCTTGGCTAACACTGAAAAAAAAAAAAAAGCAAAAGATCAAATGTTTAAGATTCAACCCAGATTGAATTAGGATTGAACTGCATTATATGAAATTTTCTAAAAATATAACATTTAATATGCTTATATATAGTAAAATATGAAAAATACTTATACCTAAATAAATTTTATGCACAATAATAATGCTCAAAGACTTTCTCAAATATTATAATATGTATATATTTTATTTATTATTTTAATAAATAATGGAATATAAATAATTTTTAAAATCAAAATAGAAAATAATTTTTTTAAGAAATTATATTACAATGATAATTTTTTTTATATGTATAATTTTGTAAATAATTAATTTATATATATATATATATATATATATATATATATATATATATATATATATATATAATCAAAGAATTATTTAGTAAGAAATACCATTACGTTCATATTTTTGTTTCTTAATTAAAAATTATTTTTATATAAATAAAAATAATTGTGTAAAATTTTTTAATAATATATATTAATAATAAAAATATAAAAATTCAATTAAATTTTATAAATTATACATATCTTTAAAATAATATATTTTTTGAATAAAATAAATAATAGTTAGTAATTTTATTATATATAAAACCGTGAGAGATAAAACAAATGGAAATAGTTAGTGCAGTGGTATGTTGTCTTTCTCTTAACATGCAGAACCTGAGTTCATCTCTCCATGTAGTAATATTTTCACACATTAAGTAACATTTTTTTTGACCGCTTTAAATGTTTGGGTGGTCGGTTCAATACACTCATGGATGAAGTAT
This sequence comes from Triadica sebifera, assembly GCA_023653625.1. Taxonomy (NCBI): domain Eukaryota; kingdom Viridiplantae; phylum Streptophyta; class Magnoliopsida; order Malpighiales; family Euphorbiaceae; genus Triadica; species Triadica sebifera. The sequence goes on from CM042894.1 coordinate 22,560,852, forward strand.
GAGAATCTGTCCGGCTCTAGCACCAGTTCCTGGTTAAATATATTGAACCTGCCGAGTTAGTCCGAATTTAATAAGCATAGTTTTCAGTCATTATTATGGAAGAAAAAAATTATTATATTTAATTTTTTTTAGTAATGAAAGAAAAAAAATTATTATATTTAATTTTACCTAAAAAAGATGTTTTAAGTTTTTTTTAATGAAAATAGTTGACTAATAGAAAAGAGTTGATAATATTTATCTTTTTCAAATTTTTTATTTTCTAATATTTTGCTAATTGCATTAAAAATTTTGAATAAATACCTTTGTTGCGCTGCTATTTATCCCATCACTTACAAGCTTTAGTCTCACAACACTATGAACTTTTTCATAATCTATATATATATCACAATAAATTTCGAAGTGCTTTATTCTTCGAAATTTATTGTGATATATATATATATATATTGGAGCTATAAAACTGTAGATTGATCGTAAAAAAATAAATAAATGAAAAACTAAGCTGCTTGAGGATGAGGAATCAAAAGATGATCAAGTAAATAAAGTAAACCACTGAAATTTTCATGCTGTCGTTGCTAAACTTTTGGCTAATTTTCAATACGTATACTTAGTACTGTTGCGTTACCGTAACTTGTTTCCTGTGACTTTGTTTGATTCAATCTATGGAACAGCACCAAGGCAGTCGAGTTTAAATAGAGAATTCTGGGATTCAAATGAAAGACTTATTATTATTATTATTATTATTATTATTTTGGGTGCATTAATGGAAGAATTATTTATTATATGTAATCGTTGGGGGACGATCTTACGCTTCTTGACTTAGTGAAGTGGACAGCTAAGATCTTGATCTTGCACATGACTTAATTAAAAAGGAAATTAACACTAAATTAATTGATTAGGGTTGTTAAGGTGGTTGATAAATAAATTAAAAAAAAAAAAGGAAATTAGAGGTAGAGAATTGACCTGCAATAACCAATTGCAGTAACCAGTGGCTTATATGATTATTTAGTCTGCAGTGGCCTTTATCTCCTATAATCTCCGCTGCAATGGGAAGCAAAACTACAAATCCTCAAGCCCCACAAAAACCAGTTATTCCATTGAGGACCCGTCTTGCTCTCGCTCTCTTATCAACCTTGACGGATTCTGTCCGTCGTCCTGACGGCACAATCAACCGCCGCCTCCTCAACTTACTCATTCTCAAGTCATCTCCTTCCCCTTCCAAACCTATCGCCTCTGTCATCTCCTTCGATACCACAGTTAACAGCTCCCGCAATTTATGGTTCCGCGTCTACGTTCCGACTGCTGACGCTGCAACAACGCCGATGTTTCCTTGTTGCGCTAGTGGCCAGATCTCCTCACCTAACGATAAAAGCAGCACTACTATTCTTCCGGTAATGATCTTCTTCCATGGAGGAGGATTTTCCTTTCTCAGCACTGCAACCAAATATTACGACATCGCCTGCCGCCGATTCGCCCGTAGACTTCCTGCAGTGGTAGTATCGGTCGAGTATCGTCTTACGCCTGAACATCGCTTCCCTGCTCAATATGACGACGGATTTGACGTTCTCAGATACCTGGACAAGCATCACAATAGCATACTTCCGGCCAATGCCGATTTATCCAGATGTTACCTCGCTGGAGACAGCGCCGGTGCAAACTTGGCTCATCACGTAACGGTCAGAGCCTGCAGGAGCCAGTTTAGGGTGGTGAAGGTGGTTGGTTTAATATCGATACAACCCTTTTTCGGAGGCGAGGAGAGAACGGAATCGGAGATCCGACTCACTGATTCGATCTTGATCTCCTTAAGTCGGACCGATTGGGCTTGGAAAGTGTTCTTACCGGAAGGATCGAACCGGGACCATTATGCGGTGAATGTGAGCGGGCCAAATGCGGATGATATTTCGGGTCTGAATTATCCGAGAACTCTAGTGTTTGTAGCGGGGTTTGATCCTTTACAGGATTGGCAGAGAAGGTACTACAAATGGCTGAAGAAATCAGGGAAAGAGGCTACTCTGATCGAGTATCCGACAATGTCTCACGCCTTTTACCTCTTCCCCGAATTGCCAGAATCTTCCCAATTAATTTCTCAGATCAGGTATTTTGTTGTCAATGGACGTTTGTCTCAACACCAGGTTTAAGAAAGTATCTTTCTGTCTATTTACCATTATCATAATTAATTAATTTAGATCTTGAAAATGAAAATCTTTCTGCAATAAATTATATAAGCTTTGGCTGTTCTGGATTTCATGTTATTGTTAACCTGAATATATCATTTTGCAGAATTATATATTTGTATCCTGAATATATATGTAGTTGCTTCATGTTATCTGATATTCCATAGTTTGTTGAAAAATAAGTTGAGGTATATAGAAAAAGATTGAAGGAGAAAGATTAAAATTGTGTCTTAGTTCGAAATGAATCAAACCAATAACAAAATATTATATCATTTTGTTATTGGTTTGTTCGTCATAAGTCGGTATAAATAAAAGAAACTTCTATCTTAAATTAGTTTTAGAATATTTTTATAGAAAATTAAGGATATAACAACAAATATTAATTTGGATTGGTGCATTAAGAATCATAAATGGAAACTGCTCTCTTTCAAACTATAAAAATTAAGAATATAATAATAAATACTGATTTGGATTGGTGCTATACAGACTCATAAATAGGAATCATTTCTTTTAAGTTGTAACAGTGTTCTATATTCAGGATTCAATTCAAAATCTTTAGTTTATCCTTCTATTATGAATTGAATTTGTCTATTTTAGTTCTCTTCCTATTTTAATTGGTTCAATAACTAAAAATAAAATCTTTGCATTTTCAATAGTAAATAAAAATATGTCCATTTCGTTATAATTAATATTGAAAGTAAAATCCAATGAACGATATTGAAATTAAGATAAAAATTCAAATAAGTTCAATTTATTTTTAATGACGCCATTCAATCAAAACACATAGAATGATAATATAGCCTTTTAGTTTTTATTTTACGTCAAGGTGAAATAACGTGATATATAATATATATATAGTTCGGTTTGTTTTGTTTCTAAGATAGATAATTAAATCAAACCAAGACAAAAATCAAACAAACCAAATTGATTAGTCTGAATTTAATTTTATTCAATTTAAATTTTTATTTCAGTTCGGCTGTGCATACTCTTAAGGACAATGACGGATGACAATGTGACAATATCTGCCTAACACCAAAATTATTATTTAGATTTCCATTACAAATATATATGATAAAATAATAAATTATTACATGAGTTATGTCAAAGGAGATTGTGTTCCTATTTCATAATTTATATCCCAGTAATTAATTCCATGGCTTTCTGGATAGCATGAGTTGTTTCATCTTCTGATGATGGATGCCATGCTTTGCCTATTTCAGTTGCGCTTTGCTGCTAGCACCAGTTAATAAGTCATCTTAAATTTGTTAGTTTGGACATTGGCATATGACACTTCTTAATTTATAAAGAAAATACGTGGAGTGAGATTTAAAAAAAAAAACACCACTACAAGAAAATGGGTTTATAATGAGAGAAAAAATCTTAGTTAAAAAGTTCATTTTCTGTCATAAAAGACTTTTAATGACGGAATTTACCATCATGACCCGCATTTACTGCTTCTGCGGGTAAAAGTCAATAATGATGGAAATAAGTCCTGTTATTAATAAATATATAGTAAAAGTACATTTACTGTCGTTAAAAAGTATTTTTAATGATGCCAAAATTCAATCATTAAAACTACATTTTCCCTCATTATTTAATAAATTATTAACTATATTTCTTCTCATTATATATAGAACAAATTACATTTTAACCCCTGAATTTTTAATAAATTATAATTAGAAATAAATTTTTAAAAAACTAATATTTTACCCGATGTTATTTGATAGAATACTAATTCATTTGACACTGTATGAATTTTCAATATTATAATGTAATATGTCATATAATTTTTTAAAAGTTTGAGATATTTTTGTGTGAATTTTTTAGAATTTCATATGCAGTTTAACGACATTTTATAAGGAATTAGATTTTCTACTCATTATCAATAACTATAACTGCACAGCAACCAATCATGCAAGTCACAGCCTTCTTAATTATTATCTTATACAATATTTCTATCAAATGATAAGGGATAAACTATTAATTTTTTAAAAATTTGTTTATAATTGTAATTTGTTAATGTAATATCCCTTTACCCCTAGCAACACATGCCCGAATGAGTGGAGTATTACACTTTCTTCAATCAAATTCATAATTTAATAATCAATGAAAAATATTGTATATTATTATTAATTTTATATTTTTTACTTAAAAATATATTTGCATGTCAAGCTATTAGAAATATTTAAAATAATTCTTATATCTTTTTTATAATAAAATTTAAGTGCATTAAAACCTGATCCAAATTTTCATGTTGACATTACGAATATATATATACAATCACACAAACCAGATAACCCAGATTTGGAGATTCATGATTGCTTCACTGAATAGACAATAAGCAATAAAATATGTTATTACATGCATTTGTATTTAGATATAGCATTTTATAAAATATACAACAACTCTAGTTATTTATACATTTGCTAATTTTTATAATGTGTGTATTTGTGATTATTGTAATTAACGTTATTATATCGTTCACAGTATTAATCTACGTTTAATATTTTTACTTAAAAATATTAAAATCATAATGTATTATTATGCCAAGGTATATTTATGCATTTCTTATTTTATTTGGATAATATATACAATTTCATACTAGTCTTATTCTTTATATTTATTCTATACTTGCGAGATATTTGCTATTCACATCCTTATTGTATTACCTATGAGGTCATCATTACTAGTAGTATTTTGCTTCATATGTGTCCCTCATATCTTTGTATCGCACTTATTTACAGGCAATATATATATATATATATATATATATACATCAACTAAAATTCATGCTAAACTGTTAATTATTATATATGTGCATATTTATTTTCAACTTATTTTTTATTTCAACCATGCACTTCATTTTTGGTAGGCTACATTATTTTTATCATATTATAAACCAACGACATAAATTTAGTTAAACATGTTAAATCATAAATATTCTTATACTTAAAAATAATACATGACATGCATTATCTTTCATTATAAACTTTACTAGTTCGCCCATATCACTTTAAATTAGACTAAATTGGATACGGGTTATGGATCAAAGACGCTCCCAGAGCTAAAGTCACCCTGTCAACTATCTGGCTCATCCGAGTTTCTTAGGTCAAGGCCTTCCTAGAGCTAAAGCCACATTAACTGAGTAATATATCATCATGTAAGAATTACTGGATTAAAGACGCTCCTAGATCTAAAGCCACCTTGTCCTCTATCTATATATGCTCAACCAAGCTTCTCAAGTCAATGACATTCCCAGTACTAAAGTCACATTGACTGAAGAATATATTTCTTATTCAATGGTACCGTTTGCCCCCTTAATAACATGTTATTGTAGGCAAACTCCATAAGAGGTAGATATCAATCTCAACTACCTTCAAACTTGAGCACACAACTTCTCATCATATCCTTTAACAACTGAATAGCTCGTTCTGATTGTTCGTTTGTCTATGGATGAAAGGCTATGCTAAAATTAAGTGAAGTTTGCAAAGCCTGCTATAAGCTCTGCTAGAATTGTAAAGTAAATATGGGATCTCTATCAGAAATGGTGGACATTGGCACTTTGTTTAGCCTCACAATTTCATTCACATAAATCCTAATTAGTTTATTCAATGGGTAGTACATTCTAACTAGTAGGAAATGTGTTGACTTTGTTAGTCAACCCATTAGCATCCACATTGCATCATACTTTCTCTGAGTTACTGATAACCCTGACACAAAATCAATAGTGACCTTCTCCCACTTCCATTATAGTGTTGGTATTGGTTGCAATAATCTTATGGGAAATTGATGTTCAGCTTTCACTTACTAGCATATCAAACATCTTGCTACATATTCGATAATATCCTTCTTCATTATTGGCCACCAGTATTAAGCTTTCAAATCTTTGTACATTTTGTTCCCACCTTAATGCATTGTATATACCGTCTTATGTGCTTTTTTTAAGATATCTAACTTCAATTTTTCTATACTTGGCACACAAATCCTATTCTTGAAGTACATTATGCCATATTCTTTCAATAAAAATTAAGAATTTTCTCCCTTTTTCACTGCCTCAACTATCTTATCCCATTCTAGAATCCTGCTTGTCATCCATTAATTTTGACCATTTACCTCAGTTCTTTATTGAGTTATTCTGTTCATTTTCAACATGAAGTTAGATTCATGAAATAAAGGCTCTAGTAGGCCTGTTGAAACTGCATACTTTATACTTCCTTTGAATAACTCCTATATACTTTATTAATTCTCAGATTATGCCCTAATCAATTAATCACAAAAATCTCATACTCATATTCTGCATCTTCTGCTGTGCATAAAGTTTTTTCTCTCCAACTGTCAAAATAGATATGGAAAGGTTGAAAATGGTCTATAAACTGTAGGATTGAGACTTACACCCCGATGAAATCTCTTAGCCTTTTCACCAACCAATTATATTGGCCAATATTATTATCAATAAAACCTTTTGCATATTTTCTTAAATAATTTAGCTTGCACTCTTATTCCATTACTGACTTACTTTCCTACTTCATATTCAATAACTCCTTATATGTGTATATATATATATATATATATATATATATATATATATATATATATATATATATATATATATATATATATATATATAATCTGAACCAATTATAGTGTTCTCTATATGAGTTCAACTACATCATTTGACAACTTTATCTATTTAAAGCTAGAATGTGCACACAATAATATGACATTGGATCTAACAACAACTCATTTATGTTTAAAGCAAAATGATATATCAGTATCTAATAACCTATTACTTTTGGTTCACTCAACGATAATCCCCAACAATTCAAAAACTGTACTATATTCATAATGTCAAAAATAGTGGTCATAGTCAGGTAGTAGTAGCCTTTATACACAAATGAACTCACATTCATACTATGCAATACCCATACACTTTCAAAACATTTTTTTTAAACCCAAAACTGCTCAAACTAGGTCCTTATACCAAAACACTGTAACACCCCATCACCCCTAGTAACACATGCCCGGATGAGAGAGTGCTACAATTTTTTCAGTCAAATTCACAATTTAATAATCAATGGAAAATATCATATATTATTATTAATTTTATGTTTTTAACTTAAAAATACATTTACATGTTAAGCTACTAGATCTTTTTAAAATAACTCTTATATCTTTCTTATAATAAAATTAAAGTAAAAATACAATCACGCAAACTAGATGTGTGCGTATAATAATTACCCACATTTGGAGATTTATGACTGCTTCACTGACCTGGATTTCCACTAGTTCTTGTTTTTATTCACTATTTAATTTTTAGCTTCTACTATCACCTCTAACTTGTGCGAATGAAATTAACAACTCTCATGCTAAGTATAATTGCTTAGTGGTATCTACAAATAGGCAATAAGCTATAGACTATGTTATGATATGCATTTGTATTTAGATCTAGCATTTATAAAATATGCAACAACTCTAGCCATTTATACCTTTGTTAATTTTTATTTTGTATGTGTTAGAGGAGTGCTCTAAAGGCAATCACCTTTAGCACTTATTGTACAAATTTATTTGATTAATAAAAGGTTTTTTCATTAATTTGATGTTCATTTGATATATGAATTGATAGTGATCTAAAATCAATTAATGAAATCCTTGATACATAACATAGCATGAAGGAAATCATGGTGAGATCATGATATTGAAATTCTTATCATGTGTAATTATGTTAGTATCAAAATTATCCCTAGTCATAGGATTAATGAGATGAGACATTATTAATCTGGACAGACTAGCACATATTACACTCCTTGATTGGATCAAGCAGTAGATATCATAATCTGTAAATATGAGATGTTTAGAGTTAACATGTGGATACTTGCTAAGTGTAGCTAAGTACATTGGATGACCAGCTATAAGACAATCATATGGATAATCTATTCAAATGTCAATGGTAATCTAATCATAGTAATGGTGTAAGTATCCTTAGACTTGAGATACTCAAGGATATCTTGGATACTGATTCTGTATTTTGACATTATTCCTTGTTGCCTCAGGGAAGTTGCTTATAGGGTGGTGATTGGATACAACTTAAGGTATTCGAAGATAATTGGATAACCAACAAAGGATTCACCACTCCTTATAGAAGGAGTGTATACTCATGACCTTTTGTCGTGGTTATTACTCAGGAATCTCTGGCTGGAGTGAAAATGTCATAAATATAGTTTTCAATGACATATCTAATAGAGTAATGAGCCTCAGAGACAAGAACTAATATTACTTGGACTGGACGTGACGTAGTCAATCTAGTGGGAGTTGACACATGTTCATACTCTGAACCAAGTGGGGTATAGAATGGTGAAATGAATAATTGTACATAAATTGTTTATGGAAAAGTTCGTAGTCAAACCACTGACTTTCCGATCAATTCGGGGTCATGATGTGTTGCTAGATACCATTCAAGACTTGCTTAAATTAATTGTTAATTTAAATGACCAACATAATTGGGAATCTAATGGGTCACACATTAAAGATATGGAGAATGAGTAAAATGGTCTTGGATGAGATTAAAAATATGAGAGAATTTTTTGGGATGGATCGCGATGAGATCGCACGAAAAAAATCATTCGGGAGTGCCTCTCAACTGGGCTGCCCAGTGGCAGCTCGCAGTAGGCCCAGCGTGCACGCTAGTGCCTCTCATTGGCCAACAAGTGAATTTGGTATTAATTAGGCCAATTATGGCCATTAAGTACATTCATTATTCATTCAATTCTCTTTTGATCTTAAAAATATTTTTAAGACAATAAAATTCTTTCAATAATACTTTCAAAACTAACAGTTTGAATTTATTCAAACCATTTCTTTTGATAATTTTTTCTTCATTATTCAAAACCCAACAGTGGTATCAAATCCCCCTAGTGTCCATTAAAATTAATTTTAATTGAAAGTGCAATGATATTGCCTATTTTTGATGATTTTGGATCAATAGGTTTTGAAAAATTGAAATTAATTTGTAAAATATGTTTTACACATTTTTATTTCTCTAATCTAATTATGAGATGATTAAGGATGATTATTTTGAATGAAATTTGATTTGACTATGATTCATATAATTAATTTCGGATTTATTTCAAAAATTTCTAAAATTGCCTTGTTTATGAATATATTTTGTTGTTTAGCTTAATTGATGGGGCAAGTTATATTTTTTTATAATTTGATTATGAAAAATTATTTAGACATATTAAGAATGTGTTTATGCCTCTGGAAGTGTCCAATAATTAATTAAAAATTATTTTAATTAATTTTTCAAAGAAACAAAAAAAAGGGGACTGTTTTAGCATACCTGATAGGTTGTTTTGTTTGATTTTTTTGTATGTGTTTATTTTATTTTCAGTATCTTGAAATATTTTTTATGTGATTAAAAATATGTTATTTTGATATCAGATGCATGAAAAAGTATTTTTCATGCATTTGAAATTTTAAAAAAAATTCTAGATGTCGAATGAGTCATTTTGAGCGTCTAAGTGTGTTGGTTTGTTTGTTTTAGTAATTTTGATTTTTTTCCAAAAATATTTTGATGGAATTGAGCTAACCTAAATATGATTATAATGATGATTTGAAGTTTTAGAAATTTTTAGAATTTTTGGAAATTAATTTTGAATTAATTTAAGTTGAGCAATAGTAATTCTAGTATGACTATAAATTAGTATGTATATTAAAATTGTTTAATTTTAACATCATAATATTTTGATTTTAAGGAGAATTAATTTTAAATTAATTCTGGAAATATGGAATTTAATTTAATTTTATTAAATATTAAATTTCACTTTAAAATGACATACAAAATTAAATTAACCGAAAGAACACAAGTAGGGAATTTCGGTTCAAGCGTTGAATCGATTTACAAATTGAAATCCAAAATTGTCATTTTTTATTTTATGCATTAGAGAATGCATGTTAAGGGTTTATGAAAAGGCATGATGGAGGATTATGGATTTATGTCCAATGTGATTGAGTATGCATGGAATTGTTTTGTTTATGGTAAATAAGGCATGTGTGTCCCTACCTCTCTTTCTTTCTTATGTATTTCTCTTCTCATCTTACTCCCCTCAAATGTAAATTGAAGTTTTATATACTTTGAAATATGTAATTAGATTATATAGGATTAGGATAGAATGAAGATACAAAGGAGCAAGAAGAAAAGAATGTGATACCATAAACAAGAAGACTTAGAAATAGGAATTTGATTTCTATTTTGGGTTGTAAATTCATGCATATACCTAGGTAAGACCTAGTCAATCTTTCTTTGGCTCAAGAGATTGACTTTAGTATGTCCATAACCATGCCATATAGTTAATATAACTATCTTTATATATCCATGTGATGAATGTATGACATATAAAAGTATAAAATAATAACTTGATGAGACTTAACAAAGAAATCCCTCACTAAATAAACAATTAAATCTTACACTTTCCATTAATATGGGGAGAACTAGAGTTCTTCTAGAGTTAGGGTTGTTGAGTTGCCTCAAGCTCATTCTATAAGAATATGTTCAAACCATTGAAATTAGATTTCACAATTAATGGATTAGACTTAACTGATATTATTAACTTGTTAGATTTGTGCCAAGGTTAATAAGTATTGGAGGTGAAGCTGGGTTTGTATACATGAGATATACACATATCAAGAGTTGATAGCCCAATGTATGTGCACACATCATTAAGTAGATAGCACAAGATTCGAAAGTTGCATGAATAATGCAATTGGTATAGATTAGATACCTACCAACCAAACTAAGGATAGCTTGTTGAGTTACCTCAAGGTTATTATTAGCTAGTTGGATATCAACCCACTAGGAGAACTTCCATATATGTTCTCTCGGGTTCATAGTGAGAGCTATGGATTCGCAATAAAATAATGAAAGTTATAATGCGATTTATTAAAGACCTAATAAACATGCATTTTATTTACATTTTAACATATTCTATTTTACTTCTTGGTTGCTAGAATCATCATCATGACAAGTGTAAATTTGCGATCACTAATGGAATCAAATAAGTTGACTGGGCCTAATTTTTTGGATTGGCTATGGAATTTGAGAATAGTTCTCAAATCCGAAAAAAATTGGCTATGTCCTAGATGAGGAACTCCCTAATCCTCCTACTGCTACTAATGCTTCTGAAGATGTTCAGATGGCATATCAAAAGCATCTCAATGATAGTGAGATGGCAAGCTGCATTATACTTGCTACTATGTCAGCTGAATTGCAAAAGCAGCATGAGGCTATGGATGTTAATTCCATAGTATACCATATAAGAGAGCTTTTTGATGAGCAAGGTCACACTAGTTATAGGATGAGCAAGCATTTTGACAGGATCATGATATTGAGATTCTTATCATGTGTGAATATGTTAGTATCAAAATTATCTCTAGTTATAAGATTAATGAGACAGGACATTGTTAATCCGGATAAACTAGCACATGTTACACTCCTTGATTGGATCAAGTAGTAGATCTCATAATCTATAAATATGAGATGTTTAGAGTTAACATGTGGATGCTTGCTAAGTGTAGCTAAGTATATTAGATGACCAGCTATGAGACAATCATATGGATAATCTATTCAAATGTCAATTATAATCTCATCATAGCAATGGTGCAAGTATCCTTAGACTTGATGTACTCAAGGATATCTTGGATACTGATTTTGTATTTTGAAACTATTCTTTGTTGCCTCAGGGAGTTACTCATAGGGTGGTGATTGGATACAACTTGAGATATTCGAAGGTCATTGGGTAACCAACAAAGGATTCACCATTCCTAATAGAATGAGTGTATACCTATGGCCTCTTGTCTTGGTCATTACTCGGGAATCTCTAGCCGGAGTGGAAATATCATAAGGATAGTCTTCAATGACATATCTAATAGAGTAATGAGCCTTAAGGACAAGAACTAACATTACTTGGACTAGACGTGATGTAATCAGTCTAGTGGGAGTTGACACATGTCCATACTCTAAACCAAGTGGGGTTAGAATGGTGAATAATTGCACAAAAATTGTCTATGGAAAATTTCATAGTCAAACCACTGACTTTTTAGTCAATTTGGGGTCATGATGTTTTCCTAGATACCGCTCATGACTTGCTTAAATTAATTGTTAATTTAAGTGGCCAACATAACCGGAAATCTAATGGGTCACATGCATTGAAGATATGGAGAATGAGTAAAATGGTCTTTGATGAGATCTAAAATATGAGAGAATTATTTCGGGATGGATTGCGATGAGATCACACGGAAAAAATCATTCGGGAGGGTCATGTGTCCTTGTGGGCTAGGTAGGCTACTAGCCTGCTTATTGGGCCAGTTGGGCTGCCCAGCAGCAGCCCACAGTAGGCCCAAAGCATGCACTGGTGCTTCCTATTGGCCAACGAGTGAATTTGGCCTTAGGCCAATTATGGCCATTAAGCACATTCACTATTCATTCAATTCCCTTTTCTCCTTTTTTGACTTTTGATCTTTTCTTTGAATTTGATTCAAATAGAAAAGACATCAAATGACAAAAAATAGACATGAAAATATTTTTTTGTAAAAAAAATATTTTTATAACACAATAAAATTTTCTCAAGAATACTTTCAAAGCTAGCACTTTGAATTTGTTCAAACCATTTCTTTTGATAGTTTCTTCTTCATTCTTCAAAATCCAACAGTGCATACTTATGATTGTTGAAATTATTGTTATTATATCCTTCACTATATTAATCTATGTTTAAAATTCTTACTCAACAACATTAAAATCATAATGTATTATTATACCAGAGTGTAGTTATGCATTTCTTATTTCATATGGATAACATATACAATTTCATACTAGCCTTATTCTTCATATTTATTCTATACTTGTGATACATTTACTGTTCACATCCTTATTGCATTATCTTTGAGGTCATCATAATATCACATTACTTTTAGCATCTTGCTTCATTTGTTTCCCTCATATATTTGTATCATCCTTATTTATAGGCAATATGTTTATATGTATATATGTATGTGTGTGTGTGTATATATATATATATATATATATATATATATATATGTATTCAACTTATTCTTTATTTCAACCATGCATTTTGTTTTTGGTAAGCTACATTATTTTTATCATATCATAAACCAATAGCTTAAATTTAGTTAAACATGTTAAATCATAAATATTCTTGTACTTAATAATAATACATGAAATGCATTATCTTTCAACATAAACTTTACTGGTTTGCCCATATCACTCTAAAGTGGAATAAATTGGATATAGGTTATGGATCAGGGGCACTCCCAGAGCTAAATTCACCTTGTCCACTATTAACTCATCCAAGCTTCTCAAGTGAGGGGGCGTTCCTAGAGGTAAAGCTAACATGACTGAGTAATATATCATCATATAAGAATTACCGGACCAAAGGCGCTTCCAGAGCTAAAGCCACCTTGTCCTCTATCTGTATATTCTCAATTGGGCTTTTCAAGTCAATAGTGTAACATCACACCTCTTATGCATTTAAGTATAACCTATCCCTGTATCAAATAGTCACATACTGCATACTGAAAAGGCAAAATACCCTGTTAACAATAGTAGTAAAATTTTTTTTTCATATCATATCCTGTAAAATCAACTAACGACTTTACAAGTCTTATATCCTGTAAAATTACTAAATGACTTTTCAAGTCAACATTAAAACCACAATACGATATATCACATATATCAAAATATAAACTTTACACATAAGTATTTCCGAGTTGATTTCATTTATACATATTTAGACTCATTCCAAAATGACTATACATATTCAAGCATATAAGTCCAAAATACAGATGACATGTTTTTATGCTTGTGTGGAATGCAAGGAGAGAGAGTGATGAGGCTCGGCCAATGACCTGTGCTCCATGTCTTCTATACACTACTCAAAATGAGCTATCACTTTTCTTTACCTGAAAAATGACGCAAATTGATGAGTTGCGGCTCAGTGAGAATAATCATCCAATGAGCTCTAAAGTACCAAACAACTCATAGTCATAAATCACAATTCCAATATATACCATGTATTCCATTCCATTCATCAGTCAATAACATATAAATATAGATAAAATCAAGTACTCAATAATTGTTATTTACTTATGCTTTGCTTGTACATTTTATTTTGTTGTGACCAGATTAAACGAACATTGCCCCGGGTTTCCATGTGAACATTTGCATTTGCATTTGCTAGCTAGCTTGATCATTTGTTTCATTTGCACATTTGTTGGGCCATAGGCCTCTTCTTTTGCTTTGCACATTTGTTGGGCCATAGGCCTCTTCTTTTGCTTTGCACATTTGTTGGGCCATAGGCCTCTTCTTTTGCTTTGCAATGTCGATTAACTAGTCACAACGCCTTTTTAGCCCATATGCATATGCACTTGTATTTAAGCATTCATCAACCATTGCATCTTTATCATATACAACATACATATATTCCCTATATACCTCATATGTCAAGCATACACCTTGTATATACTATACATGTACCATGTATATATATCACATTTGTCAAACATATACCTCAAATATACCACAAGTATACCATTTATATGTACCAAAATGTCACAAATTATCCATCATTACATTATCAAGGACCAATCATGACAATCACATGAATCACATAGCAAACAACATTCATTTGCACTAAAGAATTCAATCGATAATTAGACTCACCGTTCTCCTTTGATTCCGACCCCTAACTTATTGTCTATCTGCTCCTTGTGGGTCTCCAATATGTTGCAAGCCTAATATGAAAACATAATCGATTAACTCATAATTAGAGATACTTAATGTGGCTTAAACAAATTAATATGCATTGTTCATGTCAATAGTTAAGATTTTTCCTATGAGGCAGTGTGACCTTATGGGACTGTTTAGCCTATAACTTTTTCTATAATTGACCAATTAATCTGATTCTTGTTCCTAATTACAAATAACATATAATTAGAGAACATATTAAAATTTCAGACCAATTGGATAATTTTACAATATTTGGTGGAATTTATAAGAGTGTTCTGTTTTCTGCCTTGTTTTCTGCCTTTAGGCAGTTTCAGGGTACTCATTTGGGTTCATCATAACTTACACTCTATAAGTCCTATTTTAATGAAACTTTACAGAAACTTATATGGGTTCATATGGAACATGTTTCATGTTTACAACTTGTACCAATTATGTCTCTAAGGTCTTCTAATTATACCAGACATATTACTGTTCCAGAATAGAATTGGCTTCCGGACCAGTATGACTTCAAAAGGCCATAACTTAGTATATAGATAACAAATTAAGCTCAAATTAGTACCATAATTTAGCTAAGACATATAAATATAACTTTTATGTTTTGAGAAATTACATAATCGAGCTCTAACAAGCTCAAATGATCCAACCAATGTACTGGAGCTGCCCAGGGCACTCAGTAGGCAGTTCAAACCATGGAACAGTCATGGTTCCATTCACTATAACTCACCATTTACAAGCCCTATGAACCTGAAATTTGGTATAAAGATACAAAACACATATATCTACAACTTTTATGTTTTGAGAGACTTCAAATAAGGGCTTTAACATATTCTAAATCAGACCACACAGTAGCTAACTTGGTTAGGGTTTACACCCTGACCAGTTTCAGTACGAAGAGCATATCTAATTCTATAAACCAAATCACGAAACACCGTTTACATATTCATAAATATAAGACATAAAGGAACAACTTTTGTGTTTTATACTTGTCCAGAATCAATTTATATGTGCATCAAAATCGGGTTGCAAAACAGTGCCTATTAATGAACCTAAGCAACTCAAATCAACCCTAAAGCAATAAGAATTGATTACTTACCAAGGACGAACTTGCAAGGGATCAATTTGGTACAAAAACTAGGTAAAACAAGGAAGATTTGAAGTCTGAAATGGAGGAAAATGAAGGAGAAGTCGGGGCTGAAGTGAGGAGGCAGAAATGGGAAAGATGAAGATAAAGGCAGATTTATGTTTTTGTCTTTTTATCTTTTTCTCATCTCATTTCTCATCTCATTTCTCATTTCTCTTCTCTTTTCTCTTCTCTTCTCTTCTATTTCTCTTTTGTTTCATTTTCATTTTATTTTATCTATATTATTATTATTATTTACATATATATATAATTCGACTAATCTACACAATAATACCGCTTAATCTTTTGGCCCGGTTTAACTAAATTAACAATGCAAAATGTTTACTAATCTTAATCTAATCATTTTGCTTACATTAATTTGGTCACTTATTCAATTCATTTCTAATACTTCATAATCCTCATATAGGTTATAAGTACACATGTGCTACTCGATACAAGTGCCAAATGCTAGGACACATAGCTAGTGCGTGTGATAAACTTGTTCCTACGAAAATACGTATGGAATGCATTTGTTCAATTGAATTGTATGCAAGATGCTTATGTTCAATGAAATGCATGTGGGGGAAGGTCAAGGATGTTACAAATAGTGCTCCTAGTGCTAAAGCCACATTGACTGAAGAATACATTTCTTATTCAATGGTACTGTTCACCCCCTTAATGACATGTCATCTATCCTAATTCTAGACTTAGGTTAGAGTAATGGGTAGATCTATTTTAAAATTATTGCCCATATAATGAACCGAGAAGGGGGTTGAATTGGATATTAAAAATTCTTAACTTTTAAGTGCATAATAAAAAGTTAATTACAGTAGCGATAGGAAGATATCACATAAGAAATTTATAGAGGTTCGGGTATTAACAAACCCTACTTCTCTCCCTAATCTCAATTGTGAGTTTCACAAACACACTAAATGTTACAATAGAATTTTACAACCTCACTCCCAACTATGGTTTTTTTATCAATGGCTCACACCTAACTAAGAAATCCCTTGTGTTTTAATGTCTCACACAATAAACCAATTCCTTGTGTTTTTTGGCTCACACAAATAACCCTTACAAGTGTTCTACTCTTAACTCAATATATCCAAACTCACTTGAGTAGTAGATTACAAAGAGAAACACTCACAAATCTATAATGCTCAGAAATTATGAGCAAATAGATGTTTACAGAGAATTAAAGTTTTGTTGAAAGTAATTAATGCACAAATGGCTACAACAAGATTTTGATTCGAAGTAATTGTTATTCTCTTGTTTTAGATTCATAAATGACTTCCATGTGTACTTCCTTATCAAATTATAGACGTTTGGATGCATTTAATGCAAAAATAGCCGTTGCACCAACTCTTAATTTCACGTCTGACATGTTTCTCTTTCCTCATTAACGGTCGTGAATATTTGTGTCACGGTCGTGAATGTTCTTCCAAGCTGTGGTCCAAGTGGTGACTCTGACCATGAAGCATTCTTGAAGGAATTAAAGTGTTTGATCATAGGCATGACTTTATTCTTTTATGGGCGTGAATATCCTTCCATGCCATGGTCCAAGTGGTGACTCTGGTCGTGAAGCTCTCTGGAGGAATTTGACATGTTATCTCATGGGCATGACTGATATGATCATTCATAGTTGCTATGATTCTTCATGGTCGTGAACTTTAAATGTTGGAGAGTTGGCGTTTAGCTACATCACGGGCTTGACATAAATAGTCACGGGAGTGAACATGCTATTTCTTCATTTTTTGACTTTCAAAGTTAGTCTTCCATTCTTACATCATATTCCATACCCTGTTCAATAAACTTAGAACACAAGTATGTTAAATATATTATTGTTATTTTATTTGTTAGCATCAAAATGACGGAAATACACCTCAAGGTTCAAAAAAATTAATATCATAATTCATATCATTACCATCATCACATTTCATTATATTTTTTCTTTCTTTCTTTCTTTTCTTTTTGTCATATCATAACATGCATTCTTTCTAACAATTATCTTACAACTATAAAACATAATTCCTAACATCCATATGTTTAACATTTTGTGGCATCATCATGCTTAACATTTTGTATTATGAGTAGTACGATCATATACCTTATTCTACCTTATTTTGTTTTATATTATCTTTTATGTATATTTAATTTCTTAGGCTAGCATTATACAAACTTGACATTTATCTCTTCAAAGCATAATCACATTGTTGTCATTCATATCATATAATCAAACATCTAGTATATTGTATCATTCATGTAAATTATAATACAAAATCCAATTCATGATATATAATTATAATTATTTTATTTTATTTTCAAAATTTATTGCACATCTATAAGAAAAAAAAACATGTATTCCTCTATCTTTCGTTATCTCAATCATATAATATTCAATCATGATTTTATTTCCACGTCATTTTTTATGGACCTAATAACTCACTAGATTTTCTCATATATTTCATTTGATTAAAATTCAATTTATAAGATTTAACCCAATATAACTTAAATATTTTAATTTCTTTTTTTTTTCTTTTTTTTTTTAGTTCACCTTATTCCAAGTAGAATTCATGCCCTATTTTCCACTTCAATTTTAGCTCTATTCCCATCCAAATTTGATCAAATCATCTTTAGATAATTATAGCCCACGATATTATCTTTAATATGCAACTTGAATAACTTAATTTTAACCTCTGTAGAAAAAGTTACATCCATTTGATCACAATGACTATCTTCACATATTAATCTCATGTAAGACTTCATGTAAATATGTTGTTCATAATTGTGATTCATCATAAAGAGTACATGTACATGACCATCATATTGCATTGTTGGATAAAAATATGTAGCATTTTAAACATACTTCATGGGTTTCTCTACTCATGAACCAAACCGTGAATTAAGTCCTTAATGCTTCTTTCCATAAATTGCACATGTCTTTATGGGTGTAAATAATTAGTCACAGGCATAACTTTCATGATTCATGATTGAGTCAAGTGGGGACACAAGACATGACACATTCTTCCTGAAATGGGTAGTTTTGGATTGATGATTCGTGATTGTGAACCCTATGTCATAGGCATGAGTTTGGGTTTTCCAACAATGAAACCATAAAACAAGGCATTTAGTACATGTTACATGTAAAGGCTCTAATGGTTGTGAAGGGTTTTGAAGGCAAATCTCAATCATAAATACAGCGAAAAATTAAAATATTCAAAACCCAAAATAAGAATTTTGCTTGTCCTATTAAAACTAATTCAACAAATCATAAATATTAGAAATTATACCTTGTAATTTTTTTATTTTTTTCTTCAAATTTTCACCTTGTTGGGTTGTAGAAAACCACAACAATCCATACTAGGATGTGTGTAATGTTAATCCAAGTGAAAATGTGAGAAGCAACTACAAGAGAAATGGTTGAACACATCTCAAAGTGCTAGCAATGATCTATGCTCAATTTGAGAGAATATGAAAAATAATTATTATTGTGTTTTTGAATTTCTTAACTTCCAAAAAGAATTTTCAGACTTTTGAACACTTTAAAAATATTTTTATCCTAAAATTAGTCTAACTACAAATTGAACAAGACAATGGGAGAGATTTAGGGGGTTTTGCCTTAATTGGCTAATTACGACCAATTAAACCAGCTGGCTTGTTAGGCAAGACAACAGCCTGCGTGGGCGCATGACCTCCCCAAGTGATTTTTTTGAATGACATCATCACGATCCAATCCGAAATAATTATTTCATATTTTTGGATCTCATCCAAGACCATTTTACTCATTTATCACATCTCTAATGCATGTGATCCATTAGGTTTCCAATTATATTGGCCACTTAAATTAACAATTAATTTAAGCAAGTTATGAGTAGTATCTAGTAACACATAATAAGCCCCAATTGACCAAATAGTTAGTGGTTTGACTACAAAACTTTTCATAGATAATTTCCATGCAATTAAGCCTTTCACCATTCTATACCCCACTTGGTTTAGAGTATGAATATGTGTCAACTCCTACTAGACTAATTATGTCACATCTAGACTAAGTAAAGTTAGTTATTGTCTATGAGGCTCATTACTCTATTACATATGTCATTGAAAACTACCTTCATGATATTTCTATTTCGGCCAGAGATTCCCGAGTAATGACCCTAATAAGAGGATATAGGTATACACTCATTCTATCAGAAATGGTGAATCCTTTGTTGGTTACCCAATTACTTTCAAATACCTCAACATATATCCAATCACCACCTATGAACAACCTCCCTAAGGCAATAAGGAATAGTGTCAAAGTACAGAATCAGTATTTGAGATATCGTTGAGTATCTCAAGTCTAAGGATTCTTGCACCATTACTTTAACATTTGAATAGATCATCCATATGATTGTCTCATAGCAGGTCATCCTGTGTACTTAGCTACACCTAGCAAGCATCCACATGTTAACTATAAACATCTCATATTTACATATTATGAGATCTATTGCTTGGTCCAATTAAAAAGTACAACATGTGCTAGTTTATCCAGATTAACAATGTCCCATCTCATTAATCCTATGACTAGGGATAATTTTGATACTAACATAATTATCGATGATAAGAATCTCAATATCATAATCTCATCATTATTTCCTTCATGCTATGTTATGTATCAAGGACTTCATTAATTGATTTAAGATCACTATCAATTCATATATCAAATAAATTTGTATAATAAGTGCTAAAGGTGATTGCCTTTAGAACACTTATCTGACAACCTCCCACTTGCACTAAAACTAATCACCTTTATATTTAATTCCATAGGCAAGTACATGACAATCATATTTCCTTTAAGGAAGTGGCTTAGTCAAGGGATTAGCATTCTGATCGGTGGGCACTCTTTTCATCTTTACAACATTCCTACCAATGTTTTCTCTAATCAAATAGTATATTCTGAGTACCTATTTGGATCTATGATGAGACTATGACTCATTTGCTTATCAATGGCTCCATTATGGTCACAATACAGCTGTATTAAATCAATAATGCTAGGAACCACTCCAAGTTCCATGATCAATTTCTTTATCCAAACTGCTTCCTTTGTTGCTTCCAAAGCTATAATGTACTCCGCTTCGATTGTGAAATCAACAGTCATTTCTTGTTTGAAACTCTTCCAATAGACTGCTACCATTTAGTGTGAATATATAACTTGACTGAGATTTTTAGTCATCATTGTCAAATTAGAAGCTGGCATCGGTATATACGCTTATAAAAAGGTCTTCATCTCCATATATCAAGAATACATCCTTAGTCCTTCTCAAGTACTTAAGGATATTCTTGTCAGCCACCCAATGACCCTCACTATGGTCCAATTGGTATTTTCTCGTGATACTCAGAGCATATGATACATTGGGTCATGTACATAACATAACATACATGATTGATCCTATAGCTAAAGCATATGGAATCAAACTCATGCGTTTCCTCTCATCTTGTGTCTTGGGACACACAGACTTTGAGAGATTAATCCTATGGGTTATGGAAATATATCCTCTTTTGGATTGCTCCATGCTAAATCTCTTTAGCATATTGTATATATATGTACACTATGAAATACCAAGCAATTTTTTAGATATATCTCTATAAATCCTTATCCCCAAAAAATAGACTACTTCTCTAAGGTCTTTCATAAAGAAATTCTTACATAACCAAAATTTAATTGATTGTAAGGTTGAGACATCATTTTCTATTAGCGGCATGTCATCTACATACAACACAACAAATACGATTGCACTCCCACTAACCTTTTATATGCACAAGATACATCTGGATTTTTTAAGAAATGAAACTGTTTGATTGTCTCATCAAACCAAATATTCCAACTCCTAGATGTTTGCTTTAATCCATAAATGGATCTTTGAAGCTTGTATACTATTTTTCTATCTTTGGTTATGAAGCCTTCTAGTTGTGTCATATACACATCTTCGGTTAGATGTCTTTTATGAAAAGCTATCTTCACATTCATTTTTCATATCTCATAATCATAATGAGAAGTAATGACTAGGATTATTCTTATAGATTTAAGCATAGCTAGTGGGTAAAAGTTTCATTATTGTCAATTTCTTATTTTTGACGATAACCTTTTGCTATAAGTCTAGCTTTATAGAAAACCACATTACCATCCATGTCAGTTTTCTTCTAGAAAACCCATTTACACCCTGTAGGCTTTATCCCTTCGGGTGGATCAACCAAAGTCCATACTTGGTTTTCATACATGGAATCTATTTATGACTTCATGGCTTGAAGCCATTTTATTAGATTCTGAACTATTAAGAACTTCTTCATAGGCTGTAGGCTCATTATTTTCTATGAGAAATACATATTTCTATTCATTAATGAGAAATCCATGTATATCTGGAACAATACGTATCCTACTTGATTTATGAAGCTCTTGTGCTTCAGATGCTTAAGATGCTAAATCATCTGTATGAATTACAGGCTCAAGTTCAGGCAGTTGATTAGCATCTGCTTGAGCATCTTGAATTCAGGCAATTGATCAGTGTCTGCTTGAGCATCTTGAACTTTCTCAAGTTCAATTTTGCTCCCACTATCTCCTTTTATAAGAAATTCTCTATCCAAAAAGATAACATGCCTTGAAACTAACATCTTTTGTTCCAATGGGTGGTAGAATTGATATCCATATGATGGTTTTGGATATCCCATAACCATACATCAGTCAAACTTAGCTTTCAGCTTATCTGACATTGTTTGCTTCACATAAGTAGGATAGTCCCAAACTCTCATGTAAGAAAGTGTGGGCTTCTTATTATTCCACATCTCATATGGAGTAACATCAACTGATTGTTAAGGGACTTCATTTAATGTATAAACAGAAGTCTCTAGTGCATAACCCCAAAAAGATTTAGGGAGTTCCGTAAAGCTCATCATAGACTTTACCATGTCCAACAAGATTCAGTTTCTCCTTTCATCCACACCATTGTGTTATGGCGTGTAAGGTGGTGTCCATTGAGATAATTTTCCATTATCCTTAAGATAATCTAAAAACTCTTGGCTCAAGTATTCACCTCCTCGTTCTGATCAAAGTGTTTTAAAACTTTTGCCAAGTTGTTTCTCTACTTCATTTCTAAATTCTTTGAACTTTTCAAAGGCTTCAGATTTGAGATGCATGTACCTATATTGTGAGTAGTCATTGATAAAAGTAATGAAGTAGATGAAACCACTTATGGCCTGTGTGGACATTGGATCACATGCATCCGAATGTATTAAGTCTAAATGCCCATTAGCACGTTCACCCTTTCCCTTAAAGGGTACTTTAGTCATCTTGCTTAATAAGTAAGATTCACATGTGTCATATGATTCATAATAATATGATCCCAAACTACCACTATTGTGTAGCTTAGCTATACATTTCTCACTTATATGACCAAGGCGACAATGCCATAAGTAAGATGATTTCAATATATCTTATTTTTTCCTTTTATTATCACTGATGTTTAAAATTGGATTTGACATATCTAATATGTATATTCCATTGCATAATGTACTGCTAGCATAAAGAATACCATTCAACAAAATCGAACAATAATTGTTACTAAATGCTAAATGGAAATCATATTTATTTAAACTAGAAACAAAAACAATATTTTTAGTTAAAGCAAGTACACAATAACAATTATCCAAATTTAACATATGCCCACTAGGGAGGGTCAATACATAAGTTCCTACAGCTAATGCAGTAACTCCTACTCCATTTCTAATGCACAGGTCTGACTTTCTCTTATTGAGTTGCTTGTTGTTCCTTAGGCCCTGCATATTAGTGCATATATGTGAGTCACAACCGGTATCTAATAC
Source organism: Triadica sebifera (assembly GCA_023653625.1). Classification (NCBI taxonomy): domain Eukaryota; kingdom Viridiplantae; phylum Streptophyta; class Magnoliopsida; order Malpighiales; family Euphorbiaceae; genus Triadica; species Triadica sebifera. Next base: position 22,584,793 of record CM042894.1, read on the forward strand.
CCATATATTATTATTGGAAATAATATTAATCTCAATGATAAAAATACTTGAAGTAGATGGGGCAGATACCTTCTTCTTCAAGGACTCCAAGTAGGCCTTGTAGTTTCTCTTCCAATGGTCATCCTTGCCACAATGGAAGCATGTCCCCTTTGGGATAGTCTCCTTGGCCATGCCTCCTTTAGGCATAATGGACTTCTTTTTCTTCTTAAGGTTTTCTTCTTAGAACCAGAAAATTTCACCAACATCACAACCTTACTGTCTTTCTTAACAGATGGTTCAATTGTCTTAAACATGTTGATCAGTTCAGAAATAGTGGTGGGGATTTGGTTCATCCTATAGTCAAGCACAAAATGTGAATAACAGAAAAATCGATTAGAATTAAGTCAACACTTAATTCATGGTCCATAATAAATCCCAAAGTGCAAACCTCTCAATATAACCATTCATCTTCAGTGCATATTGCACTGGAGATGTCCTCTCAGCCATCTTAGTGCAGAAGAGTAGCCTCAAAGTTTTGAACCTTTTGAACGTGTTTGCTCATCAAAAAGCTCCCTTATATGGTATACTATGGAATTAGCATCCATAGCCTCATGTTGTTTTTGCAACTCAACTGACATAGTAGCAAGCATAATGCAATTTGCCATCTCATTATTATCGAGATGTTTTTTATATGCCTTTTGAACATCTTCAGAAGCATCAGTAGTAAGGGGATTGGGGAGTGCCTCTTATAAGACATAGCCAATCTTTTCGAATTTGAGAATTATTCTTAAATTCCTTAGCCAATCCAAAATTTTGGGCCCAATCAACTTATTTGATACTATTAGTGATTGCAAATTCATACTTGTCATCATGATGATGATTCTAGCAACCTAGATGTAAATAGAGTACATTATAATGTACATAAAAGTGCATGTTTATTAGGTCTTTAATAAATTGCATTATAGCTTCCACAATTTTATTGCAAATCCATAGCCCTTACTATGAATTCGAGAGAACCTATATGGAAGTTCTCCTAATGGGTCGATATCCAACTAGCTAAGAATAACCTTGAGACAACTCAACAAACGATCTTTAGTTTGATTGGTAGGTATCTAATCTATACCAATTGCATTATTCATGCAACTATCGAATTTTGTGCTATTAACTAATTGATGTGTGCACATACATTGGGCTATTAACACTTGATATCTATACATCTCATATACACAAACCCAACTTCACCTCTAATACATATTAACCTTAGCTCAAATCCAACAAGCTAATGATTTTGGTTAAGTCTAACCATTAATCGTAAAATCTAATTTCAATGGTTCGAACATTTTCTTATAGAGCAAGCTTGAGGTAACTCAATAACCCTAACTCTAGAAGAACTCTGGTTTTTCCCACATTAATGGAAGGCATAAGACATTATTGTTTATTTAGCGAGAGATTTCTTTGTTATATGTCATCATGTTATTATTGCATACCATTTATATATTATACATTCATCACATGGATATATAAAGATGGTTACATTATGGACATACTAACGTCAATTTCTTGAGCAAAAAAGATATTTAGGTCTTACCCAAGTATATGCATGAATTTTCAATCAAAAATAGAAATCAAATTCCTAATTCTAAGTCTTCTTGTTTATGGCACCACCTTATTTGCTTCTTGCTCCTTTGTATCTCCATTCTATCATAATCCCATGTAATCTAATTACATATTTTAAAGTATAAAAAATCTCAATTTATATTTGAGGGGAGTAAGATGAGAGGAGAAATACGCAAGAAAGATAAAGAGGCAAGGACACACAAATCCTATTTACTATAAAATAAAATAATGTCATGCATGCTCAATCACATTGGGTCTAAGTCCATAATTATCCATCATATCATTCTATACGCCCCTAACATGCATTCTCAAATGCATAAAATAAAATTAAATAATGAAAATTTTGGATTTCAATTTGAAAATTGATTCAACGTTTGAATTGAAATTGCTTACTTGTGTTGTTGTGGTTAATTTAATTTTGTATGTCATTTCAATGTGGAATTTAATATTTAATAAAATTAAATTTCATATTTTCAAAATTTATTCATCTTTAAAATCAAATTATTATGATATCAAAATTAAACAATTTAATTTAAATATACATACCAATTTCTAGTCATACTAGAATTACCATCACTTAACTTAACTTAACTTAATTCAAAATTAATTTTTAAAAATTCCAAAATTTTTTAAAACCAAAAATCATGATTCTAAGCATATTTGGGTTAGCTCATATTCATCAAAATATTTTTTTTCACAAACCAAAATTACTAACATAATCGAACCAACACACCTAAACACGTAAAACGACTCATTTGATATCTAGAATTTGTTTGGAATTTTAAATTCGAGAAAAATAATTTTGACATGAATCTAACATCAAAAATAACATATTTTAAATCATATAAAAATAATTTCAAGGTGCTAGAAAAAAAATCACATACAAAAAAATTAAACAAAACAGTCCCACTGGGTGTGCCAAAATAGTTCTGTTTTGTGTTTGTTTGAAAAATTAATTAAAATTTTTTTAATTAATTATTGGACACTTCAAGAGGCTTAAAAACATTCTAAATATGTATAAAAATATTTTCCATAATCAAAGTATAAGAAAAAATATGAACAACCTTATCAATTAAGCCAAACAGCAATACATATTCATAAATAATGCAATTTTCAGTATTTTTAAAATTAATTCAAAATTAATTATTTGAATCACATGCAAACAATTTTTCAATCAAAATTATCATCCATAATCATCCCATGATCATATTAGAGAAATAAAAATGTGTAAAACAAAATTTACAAATTAATTTCAATTTTTTAATCTTATTGATCCAAAATTATCAAAGTTGTGCAATCTCATTGTACTTTCAATTGAAATTAATTTTAATGGACATAAGGGGCACTAGTAGCACTTAAGAATTTTAAATATGAATCTCATTCATAAACATAGTAGAAAATTAAAATTTTTAAAACCTGAAACAAGGATCTTAGTTGTACCATTAAAATTAATTCATCAAATCATAAAGATTAGAAATTATACCTTATAATTTTTTTTTTAATTTTTTTTATCTTTTTGGGTTGTAACAAACCACAACGATTCATACTAGGATATCTCTAATGTTAATCCACACAAAAATATGAGAAGAAACTACGAAAGAAATAATTAAACACACCTCAAAGTGCTAGAAATGGTGTATGTTTAAGTTGAGAGAATATAAAAAATAACTATTATTTTTATTTTTAAATTGATTAACTTCCAAAAACAGTTTTCAGACTTTTGAACTTTGAAAAAAATATTTTAACCCCAAAATTAGTCTAAATACAAAGTGCATAAGACAAAGGGAGGGATTTGGGTGTTTTGCCTTAATTGGCTAATTAAGGCCAATTAGGCCAGTTGCGGGTTGCTGGTTACTAGGCAGGCCAACAATTTGTGCAGACCCATGACCTCCCTAAGTGATGTTTTTTGTATGATATCATCTTGATCCGACTTGAAATAATTCTTTCATATTTTTGGATCATATCCAATAGCATTTTACTCATTCTTCACATCTCCAATGCGTGTGACCCATTAGGTTTCCGATTATGTTGGCTATTTAAATTAATAATTAATTTAAGCAAGACCTCGAATTGACTGAAAAGTTAGTGGTTTGACTACGAATCTTTGCATAGACAATTCAATGCAATTAAGGCTTTCACCATTCTAGACCCCACTTATTTTAGAGTATGGATATGTGTTAACTCTCACTAGACTGACTTCGTCACATCTTGCCCAAATAATGTTAGTTCTTGTCTCTAAGCCTTATTACTCTCTTAGATATGTCATTGAAGACTATCTTTATGACATTTCCACTCTGGGTAAAGATTCCCAAGTAATGACTCTGATAAGAGGTCGTTGGTATACACTCTTTCTATTAGGAGTGATGAATCTTTTATTGGTTAGCCAATTACCTTCGAATATCTCAAGTTGTACCCAATCACCACCCTATGAGCAACCTCACTGAGGCAACAAGGAATAGTGTCAGAACAAAATCAATATCCAAGATATCCTTGAGTACATCTAGCCTAAGGATACTTTCACCATTTCAATGTGAGACTATCATTGACATTTGAATAGACTATCCATATGATTGTCTCATAGTAGGTCATCCAATGTACTTAGCTACACTTAGTAAACGTCCATATGTTAACTCTAATCATCTCATATTTACAAATTATGAAATCTACTGCTTGATCTAGTCAAGGAGTATAACATGTGCTAGTCTGTCTGAATTAATAATGTCTCATCTCATTAATCCTATGATCAGGGATAATTTAGATACTAACATAATTACATATGATAAGAATCTTAATATCATTATCTCATCATGATTTCCTACATACTATGTTGTGTATCAAGGACTTCATTAATTGATTGAAGATCACTATTAGCTAATATATCAAATGAATATCAAATTATGAAAATGTCTTTTTATTAATCAAATAAATTTGTACAATAAGTGCTAAAACTGATTGCCTTTAGAGCACTTCTTTAATAATATAAAACCAAAATTTTTTGTGAGAATAACAACCTAGTTAATCTTGAGACCTCGAACCAGTAAGGTTAAGATAGTGTAAAGAGGCATATTTGTATACCTATATGACCACAATGTGCGGTAAGGTAGACAAGATGACTCTGATCACAACTCTTGTGAGGGTTAACAAACCTTTTCAGGAACATGGTTATAACGTGCAAAGGTTTATTTTTTTTAATCTGGAGTGAACACTCCACTTTTGTGAAGGATTTTTAATTGAGTTACACAATGGATTGGTGCAAAAAGATGAACTTTTGCAATGATAGGTACAAAACCTAGTATGTATAACGGTGCTAAGTTAGAGCTAGAGTTGTTGGATTCAATAAATATGATATAAAAAATGTAAGCAATGAAGCATATAAATGTTGGAGACATGAGGAGAAATGAAATGAAATGATTATCTCTAAGTATTGATTTTGAATTCACAAGTTGAAAGGTTGGGATAGAATATCAAAATGGTTTAGAGTAATACAATCTCTATTGCAAGAAAGGGGAAATTGGTTAGACAACAAACGAGTTTAGGGATAAAGAAATAAAGAGACAATGGCATGTGTGAGGATTTGCATTGTGGTAACCTAAGTTCGAAGATGGATCCTGATTCCATCCAAAGGCATATAAAGGTATTTGTGATGATACAATTACCCCAAAATAGTTCAACTAAAGGAAAGATGGGTAAGACATCATGAATCTCATACAAGGAAACATAAGTCAGGACTAAACAAACACACATATACATAAGTACATATATCTAATACCAAGAATAGGTATAGAAGAAAAAGGCAATAAACTAGAATTTGCTAAAGGGGAGGTTGGTTATAAAATTTTCAAAAGTTAATGAATAATACAAATAAGGACAGAAGAAATTACCTAATTTTTGTCATTATCTTTGTTACAGAAATAGAGAAATTAAGTTGAGAAAGATAACCAGACATGGAAAGAAATACTAATAGATGACACGATGGACAAAGTACTTTAGATGTCTTACCAAGGTACACCAAACAGAGATATAAAGTTTGGAATAGGTTTACTTTCGGGATGAGCCAATTCCAATTTAGTGATACGAGTGTCTATGATTAATGGAAAGAATTGATAATATAGCTTAAAGAACCATGAAATAAAGTACTAACAAAATTTCATATTACACATTCACATTAGATTGATGAATACGACCATAGACGATAAACAATCTTAACTCAAAGAAGCAAGAATAATCGTAAAAAGGCACAAAGTGAAAGTTAATTTGAGAATCTCTTTAGAACGTGATGCAATGGATGAATAAAAGTGCACAGATATTTATAAACAAGATGAAATAGAGGCTTCAGTTAACACATTTTGATATAGTTCCAACATAAGTCACATGATTGATAATGGACTTGTTTTCATAGTAGGGGCAATAACCGGTATAAATAAAGAGGGAAGTTAATCACATAATTTATATAATTGGGAGATGGTATAGGTAATGATGAAAGATCCTGGCAACAATTTTAGCAATATTTCTACATGGAAACATAGAAATATAGTTTCAAAAGCTAAGTCATTCAATCTAAAATTGGAGATTAACTACTAATGAAGATAAATTGCGAACATTGATATGCGAGAAGGACTGTTATAACTATACTGATTTAGATAATCGACGTTTCACTCCACCAGAAGGGTCAAACATAGACCAAAGAAATCAATGATGATCAATCTAAGACAACAATTATATTGTAAACTACAAGTGTAATAAGACAAGAGGGATGTATATACACAATAAGCAATTGGAGAAACTAATAGGGTTATGCATTAAATTGGAATAAGCTTAAAAAGGATTAAAATAGTACAAAAATTTTAGATGGAAAAAGAAAGTTGCAGAATAAATCCCTTAAAATGAGAAATTTGAGTATGTCATGAAGGAAAAAAAAGAAGAGAGAAGTCAAGAGTTATATTCTAACAACACATCCATAAATTCGAGAAATAAGATACGACATAGGCATTAAAGAGTAGACTTTCTAAGTCTATAGACACTTTACCAGCCATAAATATTGATATTAAAAAATGGTTGACAGGGAGTATGTGAATCAAGGTAGTTTGATCACTCAAGAATTGGATATCTTAAAACCAAGCCAAGTTTGACAAGCATGTCAAAGTCTTCTAAAAGACAACAAAGAACCTAAAATGTCTGAATTCATTATGATTTCAATGTTTAACCATGTAAAGGGGCATAAGTAAAAATTTATGTGGATTATTGATGTTACAACTCATAGTCACGTAAAAAAGTTTATAAGGGTAATAAGAGTTGGGTACTTGGATGGTACATATTTATCAACAAGGTAAATTTTGAGGACAAAATTTCTTAAAGGGAAGAGAAATGTAATGCTTGCAAATTAGGGCCCAGAAAATAAGACAAATTAAGGAAACATAAATATGAAATTAAATGTTATGGTATGTGGAAAGAGTTAAAGAGAAACAAGAAAATGAAGTGTCACATGATTCACGCTGCGATAATGCCTTCACAACCGTTAACAATTGTGAGATGGAATTTTGGATTCAAGCAGATTCATAGTCATGTAAAATTTGTATATGATTTCTGTCTATTAACAGTGACTTTTAGTCTATCTCTTATCACTCTTACTTTTTTCTATCTACTGCACTAACTCTGGACCCACTACTTTTTTTACACTAAGCTCGATCCAATATAGAGGCATTCTAGATTTTCTTCTATACAAGGCTTCATATGGTGTCATACTGATACTGGCTTGGTGACTATTCTTGTAGGCAAATTTTATCAATGGAAGATGTTTTTCCCAACTACCTTCAAATTCCATCACACAATCTTCAACATCTCTACCAATATATGTATGACCCTCTCCGATTGTCCATCCGTTTGCGGGTGGAAAGCTATGTTGAAATTGAGTCGAATACCCATGGCTTGATGCAAGCTTTTCCAAAATTATGAAGTGAACCTTGTGTCTCGATCTAAAATGATTGAAACTAGCACACTATGTAAATGGATTATCTCATTAATATAGATCTCTACCAAAAAGTTAAGTGGATAATCCATCTTGATTGGTAGAAAATGAGTCAATTTGGCGAGCCAGTCCACCACTACCGTTGTTGCTTCATGCCTCTTTTGTTTCAAAGGAAAACCAAATACAAAATTCATTATAACTCTTTCCCATTTCCACTCCGGAATTGAAATTGACTGTCATAATCTACTTGGTACTTGATGCTCCACCTTTACTTGCTGACAAGTTAAACATCTGGTGGTATACTATGTGATATCTCTCTTCATTCCTAGCCACCAGTAATATTTCTTCAAGTCATGATACATTTTATTAGTCCTTGGTGCATTGTATGAATAATATTGTGAGTCTCTTTCAAAATATTTTGTTTCAATTTTGGTATGTTTAGCACACATAACCTGCCCCTATGCCTTAAACTCCCATTTAGTTCAATAGTAAATTAGGGTTTTCACCTTTTTTCACCATTTCAAAGATTTTCTTTAATTTTGTGTCTTGCCTTTGATTGTCCTTTACTTGTTGGATCAATGTGGGTTTAATCCATAATTCTGCCAAAATAATATATAAATTACTTATTATCTCATTATTAGTTATTTAATCTTGTTCACTTAATAAATTTAAGTTTTAACATTTACCTGCCAAAGTTTTTCTACTCAGAGCATCAGCTACCACATTGGTCTTACCCAGTTTATAATCAATGATACAATTGTAGTCTTCGATTAATTCTAGTCATCGCCTCTGTGTTAAATTGAGTTCCTTTTGTAAAGAAAAATATTTTAGACTTTTACGGTCTGTATAAATATAACATTTCTCGCCATATAGGTAGTGTCGCTATATTTTTAATGTAACCACAATGGCTGCTAGTTCCAGATCATGTGTAGGATAATTTCTCTCATGAGGCTTCAGTTGTCGGGAAGCACACGTGATCACTTTGCCTTCTTGCATTAACACGTAGCCCAAACCATTAAGGGAAACATCATTGTACACCACATAATCTTTTTCTACAGTAGGTTGTGTCAACACTAGTGCCTCTTTCAACATTTTCTTCAACGTATCAAAACTAGTCTAGCACTAGTTTATCCACTCAAATATGATTTCCCTTCTAAGCAATTTTGTTAGTGGTGAGGCTATCATTGAAAGTCCTTTCATGAACCTGTAATAATAACTAGCCAAACCAAGAAAACTTCTCACCTCTATCACATTCTGAGGCAATTTCCAATTGAGAATCATCTCTACTTTGCTGGAGTCAACTCTAATCCCTTTGGCTGAGACAATATGCCTTAGAAATGCCACTTCATCCAATTATAATTCATATTTCGACAACTTCGCATATAATTGATTCTCTCTTAAGGTTTGGAAGACCATACAAAGATGTTGATCATGCTCTTCTTTGCTTTTAGAGTATACCAAGATATCGTCTATGAACACCACTATAAACTGGCTCAAATAAGGCCTAAAGATTTTATTCATTAGATCCGTAAATGTTGCTGGGGCATTCATCAGGCCAAAGGCATTACTAAGAATTCGTAATGATCATATCGATTCCTAAATGTTGTTTTCAAAATGTCCGACTCTCTAATCCTTAATTAGTGATAACCTGATCTGAGGTCAATTTTAGAAAATACCCCTACTCCTTTCAACTGATCAAACAAGTCATCAATTCTCGACAATGAATATTTGTTCTTAATTGTCATCTTGTTCAACTAACGATAATCAATGCACAATCGTAAGGTGTCGTCCTTCTTTTTCAGGAATAGAATCGGAGCACCCTAAGGTGAGACACTGGGTCTGATAAAGCCTTTTTCTAACAACTTTTGCAATAGTACTTTTAATTCCTTTAATTCAGTAGGTGCCTTTCTATAGAGAGTAATCGATATTGGAGTTGTACCTGGAAAAACATCTATGAAAAACTTTATCTTCCTGACAGGTGGTAACCCTGGCAAGTCCTCAGGAAAGATATCTTGATATTCACATACTGTAGGAATCTCTCTAAGATCTAGACTCCCTATCTTGGTATCTACAATATATGCCAAAAACATTTCACATCCCTTTTTGATAAGCATGCATGCCTTTGTAATAGAAATAACATTAGTCAAATATGGTCAATTCTTGCCTAAGAAAATCACATCATCTTGCCCTTAATTCTTGAAAGTCACTCTCTTATACTGATAATCTACCACTGCCCTATGCTGAGTTAACCAATCCATCCCCAGGATTGCATCAAACTCATGAAATGGAAACTCTATTAGGTCAGCTGAAAATTCTACATTCTGAGCTTTGACTGGATTGTTGTTATAAGCTTGACTAACATTCACTCCATAACCCAAAGGATTTGTCACTAATATATCATAATCTAATTCTTCTGCTACCATGTTACCCTGACTAGGTGGTGACATACAAAATATGAATGTGTAGAACCTGAATCTATCAATGCAAATAAATCAGTATCATAAAGAAAAAATTTACCGATAATGACATTCGGGACATCCTGCTCCTCACAAGTTCCCATGGCATATGCTCGGGCTGAAGCTCGACTACCCTCTATTCTATTCACTGATTTTGATACACTCTGACCAATCTTGCCGCTTCTAGACTATCTATGTCCTATGCTTCTGCCTCGAGGGAAATTTTGAACCTAAACTGATACTACACCACTTGTACCTCTTCCTCTATGGCAATATTTTTGTTTGTACTTGGTACATCCACATCGTAAGCATGCTCAAGTAATCCACCAGCAATCACCTGCATGTCATCTTCCACAATGCTGACATGTGACAGATATAAATCTCTTTTTACCCGAAACTGGTGTACTAACTGTAGACCCTTCTGGCCTCGACTGTTTTGCCTAGCTAAAAAGGTTGGTCCAGAACTCTGTGACTAGAAAAACCTAGGTGTAGTCCACCCTATTTTACCGAATGTTTGGGCTATGCTAGTCATCGATCTTTAGGGTGGCTCTTATATCCTCTTTCTCTTTGACCTTTTTTCCACACTGATGGCCGAGGACACTGGAGTAGCAAAATCCTCAAGCTAAAAAGCAGCAACCATATTTTCAATGTCATCATTAAGCCCATCCTCAAATCTGCGACACCTATCTGCCTCATCAGCAATAATTCCAGTTGCATATTTACTCAGTCTGGTGAATTACATCTCGTATTCTGCCACTGACATGCTTCCTTACTTTAGATTTTGAAATTCCCTCTTCTTTTCATTAATATAGACTCTAGGCACATATTCCTTGCTAAATTTTTCCTTGAAGAAATTCCAGGAGGGTGGTTTTGGTTTTTGGAGCTTTGATAAATTGATTTCCACCAATCATAGGCATGATCCTTTAGAAGGGACACTGCATACCTAACTTTGTATTCCTTTGGACACTCGAGCTCCTCAACCCAGGAAGCAACAGTCTCAAGCTTATCAAACCTTCTGCATTTTTCCCAATTTTTTACACTTTAATATGGTGTTTCAACTAATTCACTCTTCATTAAAAGAGGTGATGTCACTAGGTTCTTGATTTCCTCCTTTATTTTGTCTTTTCCATGAAATTTTTCTTGGCAACCTCTGTTGTGTTCGTTTTTGTTGATTTGGGTTTTGAGGCTTTTGATCATCTGTAACCAACGACAGGAATTGTTGGGTTGCATGTTGGTTTAGCAATGCGGCCGCTGGTGGCACAATTGGATTGACCAGTGATAAGGTACGATTCTAGAGAAAGAATGAGAGAGACGGACAAAGAAGAAGGATTAGGAGAGAGAAGAGAGAGACAGACAAAGGAGGAGTAGGATTTGTGTAGCGGAGTTTTTCATTCCATGCCCTCATCCAAAACCGGCCCTTCGCACTACCCAACGACTGGAATTCCCGCTATGTTTTCTAATTTTTATTAAATTTTTTTATTCGAATTAATTAGTTATTTATATAATTATTTAAATAAAAAATGTTTTTAAATGGAAATTATGTTTTTATTTTATTATTTATTTAAAATATTAATTATATTAAAATATAAATAATTATTATATATAAAAAAATAAATACAATATTCAGATACGGAGAATATATATATTGTCCCCGTCCTGCTACAAAAATTTTAGAATCAGAATGGAAAATAAAAATTATAAAAAAATTCACCTTATTCGGGACAGAGTCGGGTGTTGCCCAGATATTAAGCCAAGAAGAGGCATTGAATTGTGTCATATCCGCTAATTTAGACCTAAGTCACGCGAGTTGTTAAATCGACTCGTCGGTTTGACTAAAGTCTAAATTTGGATTTTTATCGAAAAATAATGAAAATAATGACAATTAAGTATGAAAAATATCTAATAAAGTGTTTAAATTATTTTAAGATGTTAAATTTCGGTAAAGGACTAAATTGCAAATTTTGAAAAGTTTAGGGGTCAATTTGTAATTTACCAAAAATTGGAGAATTTAAATGGGATAAGTATAAATTAAATAAATGATTGGGACATTAAAAACATGGGAAGGGGCTGGCCACACCAAGTGACACATTTTAAGAAGATAATTGACATACATGAATTTAACATTAATTAAAGTTTCTAGAATTAAGTTTAGGTGTCCCATAATTGATTTTGTCATTTTCTCTTAATTGCCTCTCTTCTTCTTTATCACTTAAACATTTAGAAGACTTTTATCTTTTCCTCAAATCAGCCCATGTTTCTTGAAGCATAACACACCAAATGGCAAAGTTTAATAAGCTAATTAAGATATATGCATTTAACATTAATGAATGTTTCTAGATGGATGCTTAGGTGTCCCTCCCATCTTCATAACCTTTGTCATTTTCTTCTTGATTATTTCTTCTTCTTTCTTAATCCTTTGTATCTAGAATTGGTCATCATTGTCTTCCACGTTCCTCTTATCATACATCAAAGGAAGATGAACATATTAATTACCTAAGGGAAATATCTAGATTTTTATAGCCTATGTGTCAAAGTATTGATTAATTTTGTCTTCTTCCTCTTAATTACTCATCCTTCTTCCTTATCCTAACATCTAGAACACTCTATTCTCTAAACCAGCCACGTTTTTCCCTTGGACAACCATAACCAAACCTTGTTCTAAGAAGAGAAAGTAAGAAAAGGAGAGAGAAAGGCATGAGAAATTCCATTTTCATGCTTAAGAAAGCTTAAAAGAGTAAGAAGAAAGAGAGATATTAGGTTTATAAAGTTTTAATAATCTGTTTATGAACTTTAGGAACTCAAAGTGGCAAGGATTTAGCTCAAAGGAGCAAAGGAAAGGAGAAAGAGAAGTAAACAGAAAGAAAATAGAAAAAAAGAGGTTTGTGCATAATTTAAGGCAATAGCCTATTTTAATTTTGTTTTAATTGCATAATTTAATTATTTGGCATGTTGATGATTTTGAATTAATATTATTTGTGATGAAAAATCTTGGGGATGCATGTTTGCTAGACTTAGGATTTAAATTGGTAAAAATTGAATGTGATTATCTTGTATGTTCCTTGCTGGAAATTGATGCGCAGTGTTCACTTAAACTGATATAACTTACTTTCTGGAACTTGGTTTTTCATGTTGTTTATTGGGTTTGAACGATAAGAAATAGGGCTATAACTTTTATTTAGAACATAAAACCTGAATATGTCTGTAATTTTTCAGAAAAATTCATAAAATTCGAACGTAGAATCTGTCCAGAAATTCTGGGCAGAATTGTTAGTAATGAGCAGTAAGTATTTAAACTGTTATAACTTGAGTTATGGAGCTTGGATTTGTGTGTTCTTTGTTTTGTTTCAACCTAAGACATAAGGCTATAATTTTTATTTAGACTATAATATCTGAATATGTTTGTAATTGTCCAGAAAAATTCATAAAGTCCAGACTTAGAATCTGTCCAGGAAATTCCGGACATAATTGTTTAGTGACCCGTCAGTGGTAATTTTATCATATATTTTGATACATAATTCAGAATTAAGTGATTCTAGTTTCATATTAAAGCTAAGATCCAGAGATAAAATTGTTAAGAATATCATGTAACTAAATTCAGAACATAACAGGACCAAAATTAAGGTCCAAGGAAAAGAACAGAATCTGCCAGTGACAGGGCAGCATATGAGATGAGGAATGAAATGAGTAAAATGATGTGAACCTTGTTATATTCTGTAAATATTATTTTAATTGAGTGATTATGTGATTATTTTGAGATATTATATACATGAATAGTATGAAATTAATTGTTATGAATTTTAATGAAATTGTATAAGCCCTAGAACACCGAACCAACTTAGGATAGTTTGGCATGCCAAATAGGGGGGAGTATGATGAAAATGATTAAATCCATTAATGGTATGATTATCTACGCCGGTAATGGCACGGTTATCTACGCTGGTAATGGCACGGTTATCTACGCTGGTAATGGCATGGTTATCTACGCCGGTAATGGCATGGTTATCTACGCCGGTAATGACACTTATATGTGCACATCATATTGCCCGGGTGGCACTCCTAAGTGCCTGGATGGCAACTCTGTTATCCGAGTTAGTGGTTCATAGGTGTCCTGGGCATAAATAAAGACATAAATAAAGAATTTGTGGGAAATAAATGAATTATTGAAATTTAAAATGGAATTATGAATTATGACATGGAAAATAAAAGAAATAATGACTTGTAATATGGTTGATTATGACATGTTATATAATGATGTTTTAGTAAAGTAAACAAGTATAAGATAAAAGAATGTAATTTGATGTCTATACATGCTAGAATACCATGATATGTATTTTTGCATGAGAATATGATTAAGCATTAATTGTTATATAACAATGCATGTGGCATTTAAATAATTTATTGTCTTATTTTTATACACCACTAAGCCTTGAGTTTAGCGTGGGAGTTTCCTTCCGCGCAGATTTAAAGAAGTAGCTGAGCTTTTTGGATAAAGACACAGTGATCCAAGTCTAATAGAGCAGCTTCTCATCAAATATTGTGGGTCACACAAATTATGTAATTATGTTTTTAAATTTTATTTTATAGTACTTGTAAAATAAACGGCACGCTTTTTAAAGAAGATGTTATTAAATAAAATGTATTTTTATCTTTGATGTTATGACTTTTCTTTTATGCTGCAAAGTAAATAAATAGTAAATAAAGAAAAAAATGAATGATTTTCATGTGTACAAAATTTAATAATGATCTTTTAACCGATGAAGTAAGAGGTAGCACTCCCTTATCCGGGCATGAGCTACTGGGGTGAGGGGGTGTTACAAATTGGAGTTTCTAAAAAAATTTAAACTTTAAAGTGCAGAAATAAAAAATTAATTTTAAGAGGGATAGAGAGAATTTGACACAAGGATTTTATAGAGGTTCGGGTGTTAACAAACACTACTTCTCTCCTCAATTGCAATTGAGAGTTTTACTAACACACTAAGTGTTACAATAGAGTTTTACAAGCTCACTCCCAACTATGGTGTTTCTCACAATGGCTCACACCTAATCCAGAAATCTCTTGTATTTTAATGACTCACACAATAACCAATTCCTTGTGTTTTTACAGGCCCATACAAACAACTTTCACTTTGTGTTTTTACAGGCTCACACAATAACCTTTTTATTTGTGTTTTGAGGCTCACACAACTAACCCTTACAAGTGTTCTACTCTTAACCCTGAAATACCCAAAGCTCACTTAAGTAAAGATTACAGAGAGAACCACTTACAAATCTTAATAGTTCAATAAATGAAGAGCAAAAAGATTTTTACAGAGAATAGATTTTGTTCTCAAAGTATGAATCTACAAATAGCTTGTAATAAGATTTTGATTCAAAGTAATTGTTATTCTATTGTTATTCTCTTCATTCTCTTGTTCTGAATGCATAAATGACTTCCATTTATACTCTCATGGCTGAATATAGCCGTTGGGTGCATTAAATGCGAAACTAGCCGTTGTACCAACCAAATAATCGCGTCTAACATTTTTCTCTTTCATTGTTCACGGGCGTGACTGTATCGGTCATGGGAGTAACATTTCTTCCCAAGTCGTGACTAAAGTGGTGACCTTAGTTGTGAAGCTCTCTGAAATATTTTGACACATTGAGTCACGGGCATGACATACATATTCACGGGCATGACAAACTTCTCAGCCGTGATTCAAGTGGTGACTTTGGTTGTGAAGCTCTCTGGATGAAAATGCATGAACATTCACGAGGGTGATATATTTATTCACGGGGGTGACTGAAATGTCCACTTCACGGTTTGTTCTTTCTTCATGGCTGTGAACTTCAAATGTTAGTTTCGGTAATGGTTAGCTCCTTTTACGGGCGTGACACATAGAGTCACGACAGTGAACATGCTACTTTTTGAATTTTTTTCTTTCAAAGATTATTCTTCCAATCTTCATTCTTGCTATTTTAATTCATGTCCTGTTAAATAGACTTAGAAAACAAGTATGTTAAATACAATATTACTATTTTATTTGTTATCATCAAAATGACGAAAATACCTCTCAAGGTTTAACATCGGGGAAAATCACTATGAAAACAGATTCAGTTGTCATTTCTAATGAAAAAGTATTTTTGAATGTACAAAAAAAAAGTTTTGAAATGAATTTTTGTTAGCCTTAAAATGTCAAATTAAATTGCAAGAGTATTTTTAATAGATTTTTTATTTAAATTATACTCTATATCTTAAATAATCGTTCCATAAAAGAAATATTCAATAGACTTTTTATTTTTAAAATTAAGGTAAATAGTGAGTTTAACTTTTTAAATGGTCAAATTTTTTTATTTTAATTGTCATTTTATTTTTTTATTAGTTTATTTCTCTAAAAAATATTTTTATTTTATCTTATAATAAAGTTATTTATTATTTTTTTGATATATATTAATTTATATGAGATCAAGTAAAATAAGGAATAAAAATATAAAAAAATTTATTAGATTTGGAAACCAAATATGTTTGGATAAAAAAATTAAAGTAATTGTGTTTAGCCGAAAAAATGAATTTCTTTATTAGGCACAATCCAGCCCATTCATACTGTTGTAACCACTATCTTACTGTCTCTTAAATTATTTTTGGTATGCATAAGTAAGATTTCCAATTTAATTAAATGTTTTAAATTTGAGTTTTAAATATATAATTACCTTAAAATTCATGAGAGATTATTTTATTATCCTTAAAATTCTATTATGATTAATCTTAATATGTGTTACTAATTAACTGATTAAAAATATATGTGGTCTAATAAAAAAAATTATTTTTAGTAAAAATCAATTTGTTCCAAATTCAAAAATCAAATTTTGAGCTAAGTTAACATGCAAGATGCAGCTTTCAATTTACAATCATGTTATCTCATTAATCTCTAAAAAAAAAATTTATCCCTTTTTCTTATATAGTTAATAATTTTTTTTAAAGAAGTATGTACTTAATAATTATTATATACATGAAATTTTTTTTGTAATATTACAATAAATTATGCAAACACAAAATATTAAAAAATATTTTTTTAAAATAAAATGGAGCAAGATCATAAATTAAAAGTTATATATTAATTTAGTTTAAAATTTAATTTTAACTTCAAAAGTAAAAGTGTAAAATTTATGATAGTAACCACTCTGTTTTTCAAAATATTACCCGTGCCCTCTGTTTTTGCATCCTGCAGTTGTTATATGTTGATAGAAGAAAGGGGTTTTTCCTTCTCTAACGGCAATCCAAAACCCTAGAATACGAATTGTTGTTCTTGATTCATCAAAGACCAGCTAACGCAACCCCCAAGAATCCGAAAAATGTGAGTTTTTTCCTCTTCGCGCATTTTATTATTATTATTATTATTTATCTATTTTCTTTGATTAAATTCTGGATTATTTCTATGATTTTCTTTTTTCCTTTTAACTTCCTTTAAATCCGTTGTTTACTTGCTAAGCATCTCAGTTGGGGAAAAAATAGAGAAAGAGGGATAGAGGTGATGATCCATTCGGATTCCGTCTCTTCGTATTATTTTGATTCTGCATTTTTGTTATTTGGAAACGAAAAAATCTCGCCTTTTGATAATAGTGGTTAGGGCTAACTTTTTGAATTTGAGAGTAAAATTTTGATTTAACACTCCAAATATAAAAACTTTGAAGAACTTGAGTTAAATTTAATTACTTATAAATAGTGACTATTAAAGAAAATGGTGTAATTTTTATGGGCACTTTGAGGATTTTTCTCAGTAGTCTTACTCATCTTAAAGTTGATTTTACAGAGAATTGGAGGGATTATGGGCTTTGTTGTCATTTTGTAGTGAAGACAGTTGAAGACAACAAGTTGCTATTAAGAATTAGAAAGCCTTCATCATGTCTGTTGATCCTACTGCAGCAATGACTTACATGGATGAGGATGCTTCTTCTGGCTCAGGTGATGATGGAAATATGTTGGATGGACACAACAAGCATCAGTCTGCGACACCCTCTGGTCCTGGTCGTCGTAAGAGAAGTCGTAAGGCTACTGGTGATGCTATTGTGGATGCTATGCATGAAATTGCAGCTGCTTCTAAAATGAGGGCTGCTGCTATCATGAAGAATGAGGACCGCTTTTCTATAAGCAAATGCATCAAGGTCTTGGATGAGATGCAAGGTGTTGATCAACGGATTTATTTTTTTGCTTTGGATTTATTTGAGAATCCTAATGCCAGGGAAACATTTATATCTCTCAAGAATGAGAAACGATTACCATGGTTGCAGGGAAAGAGCAGTGCTTCCGCTAGTTGAATCAATTAAGATCTAAGAACTCTTATTAGTTGTGTACATCCATAGTTCCTATTAGGAGTATCATTTGTGTATGATCATTCTACTTTTGAAGAACTCATACACCTTGTATTTAGTTTTACTTTATGATCAACAGCTGTTTCATCTGTTTAATGATCTCAAGTGATAGAGACTAATGTTCCATTCCATTTTTTGGTGTCTCTTTCCCCACTGCCTTGGTACATAGAGAAGGATGTTAGCCTTCTTTATTTGTTGATAGAAATGCATTTGAATGATATTGCCTATATCTGCAAATTTAACTACCTGCTTTCTGTTATGTATTCTGCATTTTAATTCAATTTCTACAGATACTTCAGCTAGCATGGATGACTGTGACTTAGAATTGGACGAGATGGAATTAGTTGCCGCAGCTGCAGGCTACTCTTACTATAACAGTATAAACAGGCAGCCTCATGGCAGTTCCTCACCTAGTGGAAGTGGCTTCATGACTGAAGTGCTGGATGGGCATGGTGATTTATGTCGGGATATGTTTCGGATGGATAAACATGTTTTCCAAAAGTTATCCAACACTCTTCGTCAGGGAGGCATGGTACGTGATACTGCTGGAGTTATGATAGAAGAACAACTGGCAATTTTCTTAAATGTCATTGGTCACAATGAGCGTAACAGAGTAATCCAAAAACGGTTTCAACATTCAGGTGAAACAATAAGCCGACATTTCAATAATGTATTGAAGGCAATTAAGTCACTTTCACGTGAATTCCTGCAGCAACCACCTCCTACCACTCCTCCAGAAATTGTTAGTAGTAGTAGGTTTTACCCATATTTCAAGGTTGTTTGCAATTCAATTCCTGCATATATGTTCTTTTTATATATTATTTTATATTCCTTACTTTGTTTCTCATTGAGCAGGATTGTATTGGGGTCATAGATGGTATGCATATCCCTGCACATGTACCAGCCAAAGACCAATCCCGATTTCGTAATAAGAAAGGTATTCTATCACAAAACGTTTTGGCAGCATGCACATTTGACTTGCAGTTTATATTTATATATCCGGGCTGGGAAGGCTCTGCTGCAGATTCACGTGTATTAAGAGCAGTCCTTGATGATCCAGATCAGAATTTCCCTCAAATACCTGAAGGTTCACTATCTCAATTTGTTCATTTGTGTTGAATTAATGCAACTGTGTGTGTATGTGTATATATATGAATCTGTGCGTGTCCAGTATGTAAGCATGTGCATATGCCTATTGTTTGTGTGATGACTGAATTTCGAGGGTATGGAAGGCCGCTTCCATGCTGTTGATGGATGTCTCAATCTATACATGTTCACTGAAATATGCTACTTCAATATCATTTTTAGGTATTAGAACAAATTTAGTTCCCATCTTATTATTATTAATGTTGTTATTATTATTATTATTATTATTATTATTATTATTATTTGTGACAGGAAAATATTATCTGGTTGACACTGGGTACTCAAATATGGAAGGCTTTATTGCTCCATATCTAGGAATTCGATATCACCTTCATGAATTTAGAGGTGCTAATCAATTACCTAGAAATGCAAGAGAACTATTCAATCACCGACATTCATATCTAAGAAATGTTATACAGAAGTCTTTCAATGTGCTAAAAGCTCGATTTCCCATCATCAAACTTGCTCCTCAATATGGATTTCATATCCAAAGGGATATAGTAATTGCTGCTTGTGTTTTACATAATTACATCAGACGCGAGGAAAGAAATGATTGGTTATTTGCTAGTACTGAAGGAATGGCACCGGAAGATTTGCCTGTCTTTGATGATCAACCTGAAATGCAGCTGGCTTCCTCCATTCAGGAGAATGTTGCTTTCCAATTGCGTGAATCAATTGCGGCAGCAATGTGGAATGACTTCATAAACAAATGGGACCAGTGGTGATTGGTAGCTAAATCTTCATCATATTTTTGTAAATACTATCATGGTGATTAGCATACTTGTCATAGCTTTTACAGATGAATTGATTAATTGAGGCTTCTATGAAGTAGAGTTTTGAAGTAATGAAGTTTGCTTTTGTTCAACTTCCATTTATGATATGCATATTTATGCATTGTTCAAATAATTTTCAGTTCTTGTTTCAAGCTTTTACTTCTTGGCTTCGCTCTAGATTGAAATCGAATTTTCTACTCTGATCTATATATGCTACGAGTGAGTTAAGCCCTTCTGTCATTATTATTCTTACCCCAAAACCCTTATACTGAATTAATGACGCGGAAACTCCTAAGAAACAAGGTATTGGAAACTCTCAAATAATATTCGACACTAAGAACCCTAATCTTCAAATTAGAATTTAGATTGATGAAATTAATATTAACTTGAGATACCAAGTGAAAGGAATGAACACCACAATAGAAAATCAATTGATACATTCAAAGAACACCACAAAGGAATTACCCAATGATAAGTTTGAATAAGAATTCAATGAAGATCACTAAGAAAAAAAGTTCATTTCTCATTATGACAATCAAAAATAATATTATCTCCTTTACAAAGAGAAAATAATACTATTTATACTAAAAATCTATTTCTTTAAAGGAAATATTAAAACAACAAAACCTAATCCCAAAACATTAAGAGATTCTGCTTATATAAGGTTAAACAAATCAAAACCTAATTCGAATATAAAATCTAATCCACAATAGGAAAACTAATAAAACTAAGTATGCAAATAAAATCTTAAAAAAGTGGCCATGGGCCATATTAAAGACCCAACAAGCCCTACACCTGATCACTTGAATTGCACATGTTTTTGAAGGTTGTCCCATAAGTTGTACATATGACTTGCAATATTCTTAAAATTTATCTGCTTGATTTAATAGATTTCAACCACTTCGAATTAGGTCTAATGAACCTGAATCTTTATAGATAGCTTCTTCAATTTTTACTTCAGGCTTCCCTTACTGTAACATTAAACCACAAGTATAATTTTGAACTTTACCTCTACTATAGCTTTCAAAGCTCCAATGTCACCTCCTATAATTCGGAATATGCCCCAAAGATATTTGAATCATATAAATGAGCTCTTGAATTCCTTTTAGCTCATTTGTCTTTCATGTTGGGTACACATGCTCACATGATTCTCTCTTTCCTCAAAAAGATTTATATTTGAATATTTGTCTACCAAAAGCAAAACGAACAAAACTAGGCGAAGAAAAATAAAAAATGCAAGTATAAAACTTACTCTTCACCCTTTTTTTTTCTTTTTCACTCAAACTCATATAAAACTTACTCATCTTTTTCATTTTTCTTTGTATGTTTATTGCGAACAACCCCTTCTTTTATATCAATCTCGCTCTCATCCCTTTCTTTCATCTCAATCTCACTCTCATATTGCTTTTATTTTCATGTGCTCTCTTTTCTTTTGTACTTTCAACTTCAGCTACCTTATTAGCTTCCTTCAATAGCGATATAAAATCTTCACTCTCATATTCAATTTCAACTTCACTATTATGAACTTCATTATTCTCCTCAGAAAGTTTATTCTTACCATCATCATCTGCTTTAAACTTAGAAACAACATCAAATGTACAATAAAATTTAGAATTTTGTCATCATGCCTTCTTGCATAAGGTTGCCCCTTTCCTAGCTCTCTCTTTTCGTTGTCATGTCTATCCCATCTATCAAGCATGGCATTCATTTTATCAATTTCTCTTAGACTAACTCCCATTCAAAATGTTTTGTCTTATTTTGACATTCTGATTTAAATCAAAACTCTAATACCAAATGATACGGAAATTCCAAAAAATAAAGTCTGGAAAACTGTCAAATCATATTTGAATCTGAAAATCCTAATCCCCAAATTAGAATTCAAATTGATGAAATTAAGTATCCGGAGACTCAACTAGGAATATGAACATAAGATATCCTTGGGAAAGGAATGAATGCCACAATTGAAAATCAATGGATAAGTTCAAAGAACGCCACAAAGGAATTACCCAATAATAAGTTTGGATAAGAGTTCAATGAAGAACACAGAAAATTTTGTTTCTCTTGATGACATTAATCAAAAATAATATCTTTTGCCATACAACAAAGAAAATACTATACTCAAAACATAATCCTATTTCTTAAAGGAAATATCAAAAAAATAAAACTTAATCTCAAAACATAAGGGACTTTGCTTATATAAGGTAAAACAAATCAAAACCTAATTAGGAAATAAAATTCAATTCAAAATAGGAAATCTTTGTAGATAATTTTCTTGATTTTCATTTTAAGTTTTTCTTTGTGTATCATTGGCCTATAAATTTAATTTTAAACTTTAGGCTTACTATAGCTTCCAAAGCTCCAATGTTGACTCTTATGATTTGGAACACACCCCAAGATATTTAGATCATATAAATAGATTTTAAAATTTATTTTAGACTCATTTCAATGATATAATATTGCCCTTCATATTTAATGCTCACGCTCACATCAAATAATAGTCTCTTGACTCTCATCCATGTTATATGAGTATTACTCATAACCAAAGTATCAATTATAATTTGAAGCTAGATGGCATTGTTGGCGCTTGAAACCTATTAATTATTTTCAATTTCGTTACTCTAGGAACTGAGAGTTTCATTTAGGTGATAAAATCATATGATAATAAAGTTCAGCAAAAATAAATGTGAAGTGAAAAATAATGACATCGTAAGTCATGTATACGATTATGCAAGATTCAAAATACGAGTTATATGGAAGAAAAAAGTTAAAATTTGATTGCCTTTAAATCTTCCCTTAATAATAATAATAATAATAATATTTTAAAACAATAATGTTGCCTTCCATATACATCTTCCTGCTTCTAAAAAACTCACATATATAAATTACTCCAGCAGGGATCGCTCTTGTTAGTTAATTATTTTTAAAGCCAACTGAAACAAGTGATATACATCAAGAAAAAAACACAAGAAATGAACAGTAAACTTGCATTTCTATAAGTAAATCTTTCAAGTGCAACATTCACCACAATGCAAGGATAAATTGTTGTACATACATAGAAAAACATAAATACAACTAATTTGGAGAAAGGAAATGCACTCTTGCAAGTGGATATTCTTTTCCGGCTATCCAAACACCAGATTGCGACCATTGCACATCCTCCCAGTCAAGATTTTCCTCCAATACCTGCTCAAGTATGAAGATGTACCAGTGAACAGAATGGCAGAAAAAACATTTGACAGTAAAAACTGCTCTATTCAATCATTTCAATCTCACACACGTAGCCCTCAAATAAGCATTACATATAAGATAGTCGAATCCCTGTAGTACGAGTACAAGTTGACACACAAAATTTAAAGATCATATTTATATCCAAGACCAACATATCAGATGACTTCTGGACACTGATCATGTTTACATGCACACAAGCAGCCCAGAGAGGTCAAATACAGACACCACATACAACAAAGCCTCAAAAAAATACAGGTTCTTTTCCTTTTTTTCAGTGCAATAAGTTGAACCAGAACTTCAAGAAACATGTTATGTTGCTGTAAAGCATGTCAAACTAATGTCTGTTGCTCCAGTTGACCACCAATTAGTTGAAATAACATTACATGCAGTGCTGTAAGAAAACACTTTTCTTTATACCAGAGGGTAATTCACTGAACTATGCCTTGGAAGTACTGAAACTGCATACTGGATATAGAACCAGGAATTGAAAAGTCCTCTATGTGAACGAACAAGAAGTGTGTATCCTATATATATAGTGGACACCAATACAAACATTATAATGAAAGCAAATACAAACATTTAAAGAAAATCAAGTATTTGCTGGCAACCCCTACACATGCAAGGTAGTCAATAGGATGGAAAGTTCTTTGTGCAAATACCTCAACATATTCAAGTGGCAGAGGGATCCCAACTGAACGCATCATCTTCTGCGGGAGGGGTTTCTTACACCGAGACCATCGGAAAACATCAATCAGAATGTTATCAGTGTCATGTTTTTCACCATTTGAAGACTGTTGATGGTGATTATGAGACTTCTCTGTCTCTTCATGTCCATGAATCACATGTGTAGCTTTCATTATTTTCTCACCAGTAAAACAAAGTTCATACCTACATAATTGTTCAAGATTTTGAAATAGAAAATCACCAATACAAGGACCTTTGTGCTATAAATAACTCAAAATTCAAGTATCTAAAAGTTAAGAACAAATAGAAATCTTCTTTGTATGTGTGGTGTGTGCACACACAACAGCAATAACTTCTGAAATTTTCATACCACGTGATGATATCTGGGCAGAGAAAGAAAGAACTGCATGCAATAACTTCCTAATTCCTTGGGCTTTACACTCCCCAAGAGGAAGACGAAAAGGAAGGGTGTATGCCCATACATAATAAAATTTAAAAATATTCCTTATAAGATCAATGCCAACATGGGTTATGCTAAAGCAAAATAGTTTGTTTATTTTCATAGTAGGCGACAAAATTTTAAAACCAAATGAGAATTAATTTATGTAAAAGAACCCAGTCACACAAACTACAGAAAAGGAAAGAAGATTTTCTCTAGCTTTTACTTTCTGGCACTTGAAATGGCTAAGAGCAATACATATATGAAAAAGACAATACAAAAGCTTAAAGCAATTCAATTGAAAAAAGAACAATACACACTCCCAATTCCCAAATACATCCATAACCATGGTATATGTAAGCAATAAGTGAACAGCATACCTGCATGAATGTGTTTCTAAATACAAAACTTCTCCCTTTTTCAAACGTGCAGAAGTATAAAGGGGCTTTTTCAGACCCTTATCAGCAACAATACTAATGCTGTACTTTATCCTGGAAACATTTTTCAAGCATGAAAAATTGATGAGCAAAAGAGGCAAATAGGCAACTAGTTCTAAATTGATAGAACACAAGGCTAACACAAACACCTATTACAAATAAATAAATAAAATAATTAATAAGCATCCATTCTAATGCAGACTATTAACATAGATAAAACTTGCTGAACTGCCTCATGACAAAAAATCCAAAGTCATTGGCATTTTGGCTTGTCTACTGGTAGGATAAGGCACAATCTGGATATGATAATAAACACTAACATAAAGAA
This sequence comes from Triadica sebifera, assembly GCA_023653625.1. Lineage (NCBI taxonomy): Eukaryota > Viridiplantae > Streptophyta > Magnoliopsida > Malpighiales > Euphorbiaceae > Triadica > Triadica sebifera. The sequence goes on from CM042894.1 coordinate 22,610,191, forward strand.
ATTAATATTAACCCCAGAAAAGCAGAATACTAAAACTGCATATGGTAGAAATATATGCACTCACCGTCAACTATATCATCTCAAACAAGAATACTGGAACAAGAAGGCTACTCTCCTTTGAAATTATTTGCAAAATAACATTAATTTGCCCTTCCAAAAAAATAAAAATATGTCCAAATCCCAAACAGATCTTTGAGAAATATATTGCAGTCATGAAAATGTAATAATGTGTACCATGGCTCATTGCAAAGATTGTACTGTATAGTAACTTCACGCACAAATCTTTGTTGCCTCAGTGCATTCTGAAAAAGAAATCCATAATATAAGCTTTCACATTTTATGAAGAAAGAGACTTGGCTATGAACAAGCAACCATAATATGTCAATCACCAAAAAATCAAATACTGACCACCAAACTATCAGGCATTGAAACATAAATTACAAGATGCAACAAGCATGCCTATTTCTAGCTGTAATCATTCAAGAGAGCACATGCAGCAAAAAGTAGCTGTATAGGTTGTCCAAAAGAAACAAAACAATCAGCATGATTTTAATAAAAAATGCAAGGGGGGAAATAAAAGGAGTAATTTACTGAATGATCTCATTCAGTTATCAGAAGCAAAGATTCAGTGAATACAGTAGATCATCCTCTGATTGGTTATGCTCGTTCCATAGTTCTGTCCAGTTTTTTCAAGAAGCTTAATATGATTTCTCACTTTCATATGTTGGCAAAGGATTGACAGCAGAAAAAAAGACCAAGAGAAAACAAGTGTTCTTCAAATAAAGATAGCACTGTTTGATACAGTTTTCAGGTTGCTATAGTCTAGAAATAGTCATTCTTGCCATACTATTGAATTCCTGATAAGGATGACCTGCATTATCTAATACCTGTACCTGTATAAGCATTGCATAGCATCATACAGTTACAAACTTGATTACAAATAGTGAAATGACTAGGGTTGTAAACGAACCAAACCGAACCGAATATTGGTGAGCTCGAACTCGGCTTGTTTAAGTTTATTACAAGTTCGAACTCGATTCGAGCTTTTATACTTGAGCTTAAACTCGGCTCATTTAAAAATTACCAAGTTCGCGAGCAACTCGAGTTCGGCTCAAAAAAAATCCGTTTATTATGCTTAACGAATTCAGCTCGTTAACTAATAATGATAAAAGCTCGAGTTCGGCTCGTTAACTAATAATGACAAAAACTCAAATTCGGCTTGTTAACTAATAATGACAAAAGCTCAAATTTAGCCCGTTAACTAATAATGACAAAACTCAAATTTAGCTCGTTAACTAATAATGGCAAAAGTTCGAGTTCGATAACAAAATATAATATAAATGAGCCTTAAATGAGCATATTCGCGAGCTTTTAAACAAATACGTTTCCGAGCTTTTAAATGAACACGTTCGCGAGCTTTTAAACGAACACATTCATGAGCTTTTAAATGAACACGTTCGCGAACATGTTCGCGAGCTCGTAAATGAACACGTTCATCAGCGTTTTAAACAAATATATTCGTGAACGTGTTCGCGAGCTCGTAAATAAACATGTTTGCAAGCTGACAAACCAAACAATATTAAGCTCGAGTTCCATAAGATTTTCGAACTCGGATTTGAGATCGAGCCTGACTCGTTAACCGTAATAAACGATTTCGAACAAGTTTTTTTCCAAACCGAGATCCGAATAGCTCGCGAATTGCTTGATTCATTTACCGCTCTAGAAATGACCAAAAACCATCTCAGAAATTTGAGGATAGAATATATGCATCTTTTCTACTTTTTTTTCAGTTCTTAGATTAATTAAGTTAAATCCCATTAATCCCTCTAATGTACTTATATCCTGTAAATATTTTAGTTGTTATCCACATCCCTGCTCAAAAAAGATGTTTTAGGAGTCTTTTTCAGTAGACAAAATAGTTATATGATGACAAGTTACCCGCTTTTTGTAGTAGTACTAATTTAAAGATTATACTCTTCCACTCCTGTTCATTAAGGAAAGACGTGGAAACTAAAATAAAACTCCAACAGCATAGATCTACCTCAAATTTGTTTATGCAAGGAAGAACTATGAAAGACAGTAGGAGATTGCAGACCCACCTAACTCAAGTAATGAACAGTAACACTTCTTCTAATGAATAGAAATATAGGAAAAATGAAGCATTGTTTTTGCAATTTTTTAAGTGTACTTATTTTTCCAATAGAGAAAGGGATATATGGGATTTTAAGAATATTTGCAGTTCAGAATAAATAATCAAGATTTGAATTAAAAAAATGCCATGAAAAGTACCGAAGCTGCAGCCCTTGTAGTCATTGTCCGCTCAACAGCCACAGGAGCAAGTGTAGGCTCTACTGCTGACGTATGTGTAAGACAAGGTTCAAGATCAATTGTTCCACCTCCTTTCTGAAATAAAAATAGAACACCAAAAAAAAAGAGTAGAATGAAGGCACAGGTACATGTGCAAAGCATAAATGTTATCATTATTCCCAAATTGTCAATAGTGGCTGGTATGGGCTGCAGATTTTTCAGAAAATATATGACAACATTGAGAATATCAATAACGGCCTTAATGTAGAAGTTTTTTATCACCTTCACAATGCAGCAGCGCTCAACATGGTAACTGCAGCCAATTCCAGCTCCCCAGGCACGGGAGCGAACATTATTTCTCAGCATAGACGTGTAGCCTATACATATGCCCAAAGTTACAGTGCTAAAATTATAAAACGAAGCATAATTGATAAATTCTAGATTAGCAGAACTGTAACAAAAAGAAGTCAAATAATTTACTTCATTCAAGTTTATTAGAGTCTTGATATACTGAAGGAAAGCATTGTAATTTTACCATCTCAAAAAATAATATAAATAAATGAGATAGTGACAATTGTAGACACTGACACTGTCTCCCATTTAGCTCTTTAATTCTGAACTTGCAATCAGAGCTTACCATTGTTCCTTTATGTTTCATTACTGTTGACACACCTGCTAGGCCAAGGTTTTAGTCATGACTGTACTAGTTAAGCAACTGAGAAGATGTTGAACAATCTCATCTCACCAAGAACAAAGCCTTATACTGTACAAACTTAATAAATACTGGCTTAAAAGTATGTGTTAGATGCCCCAATGGAGTTCAAAATTTCAGAAATACTGCATTAGATACTATAGGCTAAAAAGAATGATAAAAAATGGTATGGTAGGTAGACTGTAAGTTCTACTCAAAACTTGATTGGACGTATGAGTGAAAAATGCAACTGAGAACCAAGGTCAATTGTCAGTCAAAACAGGGCCTCGCATGCTTAGAAATTGGACAAAGGAAAGATTACAAACCTCCCTACCACAACCAGGTGCTTTAGAAAATTTACTTTCCTTCCCTTCAGTTCTTTGAAAAGCTTTATTTAATTTAATTAGCATATCCAGCTAAAGACAAAAAATGGGACCCAAGATTGAGAACCTTTTTGCTGACATCAACCACAAGGAGAATAGATACTTTGGATTGTCAAATCAGAGCCTTATAAAGTTCCCTTCCCTTTCAAGTGAAGAAAACCCCAGAATATTCCGCAGATTAAGACACTTTGAATATTTTTTCTATTTACTTTCTCTGTCAGAAAAGAAGAAAATGTATTGATTTTTGAGCTTCTATTGCCATTTCTTTCATTGTCATTTACCAGCAATTCTGTGGTGGCTTATGCTTGGACACAAACGCTGATGGAATCCATTCATCTGTCAAATCTACCAAAGAATTACATGCACACTTTTTTCCCTTCTTATGTGTGTGTGTGTGTGTGAGAAAGAGAGAGAGAGAGAGAGAGCTCATGGTTGTAAAGAGAGAATTTGCATGTGCTGCTTTCAAGAATAGCAAGTAATTTCATGCCCATTGGCAATGAGACCTTATCGATATTAAGAATAAACTAGCCCAAAATACAGAGCATTATAAAAGGAAAAGAAGGAAAGCATTAAGAGACAAAAGACAATCAAAATCACTAGGGGAACTACAAGTGCATACTTTCCTATTAGACAAAAATATTGAGGAATTGTCATGAGATGGAAATTCTTCCTATGTTGATACGAAGCCAAAATGAACAACAAAAGAAGTAACTGATTGATGTCAGAAAGATCCATGATACTCCATTTGTGAGACAATTAATCAATAAACCATGATTCCAAACGTAAAAACCTTCCACAATCCATTCCTTGTTACAAAGTCAAGAAATTTAAAAATCATATGTGCCATCTTCAAAAGCATTTTTTGGAAGTTAAACTTAATATTCTAAAAGTTAGAATAAACAGCTTCCGAGAATGCGACAACTTTATCTAATAACAAACCATTGCTCCCCTATTCAATCATGTCCATATTACCATATTATAAATGTGAGTTCTATTCCAAATGATACCAAACTAGATCATAATAAAGTAACTTGAGTGTATAAGGAAGCAATACATAAGATTTATGCATACAGCTCAACATTAAATATACAATAAAATAGTGATCCAACCATTACCAAACATAGAAAAGCTCAATTAAAATGTCTTACTATCTTGTGGAGGCAATACTCGGATAGTAGCACACAACTCCTGGATGGCAAGTGGAGGAGGAGAAGCAGTGGGCCGGCAGTAGCCTGTGTGCATGAGAACTGCAACATGTTGCAACATGATTAGTTGTTTCTGTATCAGAACATCATCAAACTGTACTATTTATAGACTAGACAAAAATTATTTATACACTCTCCAGCTTATCACTACATACCAGCAACAAGATCAGAGTCATCGGTGTATATATCTGTCCCCCATAGCTGGCCACCTCTTACCTGCACATGATGAAAATAGGTGAATATTAAGCTCATCTAAGAGATGAGGCAAGCAACATCAAGTGATGAATAACCAGTACAGCAGAAAAAATTATAATGCAAATATTAGAGATTAGAAGAACCCGTAATTATAGAACAGCAATGCTACAATGCAACTGATGATTGTTATCAGTCTTTCTCTTAGTAAATAACAGTATGCATGAATTAGACAAGTGTCATCACAAAACTTATATTAAACCCCACTAGAAAATAGTTTCATGAATATAAACACTAAACAAACATAATGCCTATTGAATAGAAACAATGATCACCAATGTTATATTCAGACAGCGACCCAGACATTTTTCCTCTCATTTTTCCAATATATGCACAAATTCTTTGAATTGACACATTTCTAACAGCATATATGTAATAAATGAATTAGAAAAGAGAATTGAAGTTTAGACTAAGCTTTTAAGTACCTTTACAGATACCTTTCAGAAAAACTATAGAGTTAACAAGTTTCATACCTCTGTGTCTGTGTGTGTTTGCAAATCATTATTCAATACTTCTTGTTCAAGAATAGTTGTTTTCTGAGGGTAGTAAAATTAAATAAATAAAATAAGCAAGTTCATGATATAAGAGTAGCAAATGCATAAACATCATGTTCGCAGAACAATCAAGATTTTATCCAAACACTCACACAGAACATAGTAGAAAAGAGCAAGAACACAATATTTTACATGGCTAGCGCTGTGCCTACTTCCACAAACAGCCTCCTGCCTATTCATTATCTTAAAAAAGTAGAGAATCACAACCCTATATACAAAAAACTTTAGGTTACTCTTTATACAGTTACGAATAGGAAAACCCTATTACAAACTGCCCCTCCAATAATACTAACCATGCTAAAGGCCTAAACTATCAAAACTATACCATACCCTCCTTACTAGGAGCTTTTAGGAAAGAGTATACTCTAATAGTATGAGTGACAACTCAACACACCATTGCATACAAATAAAGTAGCAGGTTCTTACTTGCCGGTTTGTTGCAGTAACATGTTCAGCTGGTATCCTAATTTCAAGAGTTGGACCATTATGATTACTTTCACCATTTTTTTCAATCTGAGACGATTCATACTCCTTCCACAACTTTATTAAATCTTGCATGCATTCTCCAACTTTATAAACAACAGAGGATACCTCGGATTTGCCTGAAGCACCAACAGTGATTGAATTAAAGGCAATACCTAATGGCACAAATACGCAGAAGCAAAAAAGGATTGACAGTTGATAAATGGTTGACATAAGTCTGAAGGCCTAAAAGAATTAAAGGGTGCATTTGTTATTTAGATAATGCTGAAATTTCTGGAAAGATTACCAGCAACATAAGTTGGCTTATAATGATATTCTAAGTATTGCTTATTACCTTCATATCTACAATCACTACAAATATTTGAAACAGTATACTTACTTCCAAAAGAAACAAGAGTATGAGTCAAACAACTGTAAATCATTTATAGCCCATGGCCACTAAATGCAATATGCCTGAAATCTTCACTGGAGAATGTGACTTTCAGTTTAGCATCATATCCAAACAAATTCCATTAATAGAAGTATACTGTTGGAAATACAAATCAGAAAATAGGTACTAGAGTCCTACACATCAAATAGTTTATTTTGAAACCAGTATCAGGATACCAAGTCAAAAGCTCCAGTTGAACACAGCACACAATCCGATATAATGGAATACAACATCTCACCTTGAGATCTGCAAAATAAAATGGAGAAATTTTCGGACACCTTTAGCCAAGCATTTTAAACCAGAAAAAAAAGGTGTTCAATATGATAAAAAGAATTTAACCAAAATATTAATGTCTACATCAACTTCAACAATCAAATAATGCACTTCAAAGATTCAATGAGCATAAAAGCCACATCTGAAAATAACATTCATTTTCTTAAAGTTTATTCGCAGTTATTAATGCAATTCTGCTCATAAGACATAGTGAAGCAAGTGTTATAACAAAAAGTATGGTTACAGACTTAGAAAGACATTGTCACTCACATTTCTTTCAACATATTAAACCTTATTTTAGAAGGAAAAAAAAGGGAAGAAAGAGAGATTCTTATCAGTTCACTAAACGCGGAACATTAACTTGTTAATGAATATTTAATTGATCTCTTGTATGTCATGCACTAAGCAATGAATTCAAGAAGTAGCAAAGTGGAAAATTGGAAGCTCACTAATAGTTTATCATATGCTAATCCAAATCTATTGAAAATTCATAAGCACTGGATGTCTAACAAAATCAACATTTGTAAAGATGTCATCCTTAATTTTTTTGTAAGGATCATGTGAATACATGCAAATGTTTACCAATCTGACCAACAGTACTCACCAAAACCATGGCTCCACCAGTAAACCATGGCATATTCTTCTTTTTCCACCAAATTACCAAGCCTTGGTCTCAAACTAGCAAGGTTCTGGTGAATCAGAAACAAGACAAATTTTAATTGAAAGCTCTAATGCTCCTTCTCTGAAATATTTACCTTCCACCATGACTATAACTATTCTCGTCTTCTTTTGATTTGCTTTTTTTTATTATAATTATACTGACCCCAAATGAGTACGGTCTTTGTTTCTATTCCAAATGAGGAAAATTATTAGTCTTGCTGTTACAACCATGGATTTACCCTACCATCTACCATTTCTCAAAAGGCAATGAAAAACTAGGATATCGTGATAACTTATGCAACAGCTAAGCTGCCTCAATTCAGTATCATATTGCTACATTCATCCATCAAATGCAAATCCAAAGTTTTTCTTGAGTTCAAAAATTTTGAGTGCACAAAGGATTTTCAATTTGTTTAAAAAAAACACCGCATAAACTATATTTTTGGGTGTTTTCCTTCTTTTCTCCTTGCTTTTGGTAAGATTCAGACTACGACTTGTCAAAGTCATTTCTTTACCACTTAAGCAAAAATCTCAATGCATCTGCTCTATAATTGTGACATTTACTGGATACCATTACACCAAAACCAACTGAAAATCATGAGTCAGATTACTCTTATTGAACTTAAGAGTGATAAAAGTAAGGTTTTTTTTTTTAATAGTAAGTATGATATTATTATTTATGGTAAAAGTCTCTACAGGTTATTCAGAACATATTTTGAAACCTAATAGTGACGAAGTCCATATCCTGTCACAGCAACAGCAGGAAAAAGGAGTTAAGTCTTACAAAATATGAATCTAAAAATGAAAATTCAGCCATCCAAACATATTTCCTTTTCCAGAATAAGAAGTAGCACATCTCTCAAAGTAAAAAAGAAAATTTAGATAATAGCTGAGTTTGGTATATTGCACATGATTCCATACTTGTCAAACAAAATGAGCACGTAGACCAATAGTTCTATGAGCAATTTGAATAGCAACTTGCCATTACATCACTTCAGAAATCCTTTTCTATCTAAACATTTCTCTTAACATAAATTTTTCAGAATGTTCATATCTCTCTCATAGATAACCTGAGGCATACTCCATTTCGGCCTTCCTAACAGCCTGTGAACCATTTATGACCCAATCACTAAATCATAAATCCAAATAGGCCAAGGCATTAGAATAGATTTACATGGGGAATGGACTTTTTAAAAACGAAAGGGTTCAACACAAAATTCGAATTTGGGGGACCTAACTTTCATTTGCTCATACATGGCTACTCAAGAGTCTGGAGAAACCCACACCAAGACAGCAACAGGGAAAACTAATATGAGGTCTTGATCCTAATGCACACTTGAGAACTAAAAAAGACAGAATTTATTTTCATTTTTCCAAAAGAATTATAAATATACTAAGCAATTGAAACCCTAAGCATAATCTCATCATCACTTCATTATCATGCACAATTAAGGTTTGCCAGAAAAGGAGTCATAAAATTAGTTCGATTATAGCAGTTAATTTATGCATGCACATTAAGCATTTAAAAGCATATTTCATACAGCATGCAATAAATAATACATAATCAATCATCTGGCCAAATACTCTTTATAATAAATCAACAATAAAAAAGGAGAGTAAGACAAACCCTTCATTGTCTTGTGTACGAGATCTAAACCTGGGCTCACGATTCGTCACTTGAGGGCTGCCCCTAGGCCGTAGCATCCGCTTACGCTGCTGAAATCCATAGTTAAAAATTTCCCTTTCCCTTTCTGTTCCTTCACTATCTGCGCATCCATCTTCTGATTCTTTTTCGTACAACCTGCTGCGCTTCTCAGGTCTATCTCCTTCTGCATCTGTGTCTCTTTCTTTCCTCCTATCCCTAGCTTCTCTATCAACATTTTTCCAGCCACCAAAATCTTTCAGTTTTTTCTGCTCTAAAGCCATGTTTTCCTGTTCTGTCACTCTGACAGAACCATCCCCTGATTCTTTCTCATCGTGCAAACCCTCTTTCTCTACCCCATTCCATGATTCTCTCTTAGTATGATCCTTTTCTCTCTCTCTTAGTCTCTCTCTTTCCTTTGAAAGATCCTTCCTCTCCCTCTCCCACCTCTCTGCTTCCCTCTCTTCTCTTGCTGATTCTTTTACCTCTACACTGCTATTACCTACCTGAATATTGCTCCTCCTATCGCTTCTTTCCTTGTCTCTATCTCCCCACTCCCGGTGTTTCAAATCTTTCCTTTTCCTATCCTTATCTTTAAACCGATCCTCACCTTTTAAATCTACTTTGTTCTCACCAACTGTCTCATGTGGTTCTGCATGATCCCTCTCTTCGATCACTGAGCCTTCCTTTCCTATCTCAACTGGGACCTGGGAATTACCACGAGAAATATACCAAGGATCCACAAGACCACCAGAGGATTCAGAATATCTTTTACCTCTATGGTATTCTTTTGAATCTTTCCAGTTCAGCGGACTAGTTGCCACAGCAAAACCATCCTTTTCCATCTTAATTTCATTCTTGGGATCATTGTATGAGTCCTTGTCATATTTTATTTCCTTATTATCATCTGCTCTACTCTCAGACCTTGAATCTTTCTCACTTTTGGTACTTTGGGAATCCCTCTCACTTTTGGTACTTTGGGAATCCCTCTTCGCATCACTGTAGGGTTCTCTTGCTTCAGTTCTCTGATCTCGGCTTTCAACCCTGTGGTCTCTGATTTCCTTGGAATCCCTTGATTCCGGCCTACTTTCTGAAGCAATATGAGTATCCATATGCAAATCATTTGAGGATGACGGCACCCAGTAAATAGAATGTAAAGGCGATCTCCTATCTGCGTCACGAGATTCAGCACGAGGAAATTTCGTAATTCGGGCATCTGGAGCTATCTCGAAGGAAGGATAGTAGTCGTTCGAAACCCCTGATGCCAGCTTAGGGTATGGGCTTGTTTCTTCATGCATATATTTAGAAGAAGAGGAGTGGCCACCCTCTTCATGAGATCTTTTAGAAGCACTACTCATTGCTTCAAGTAAATAAAACTAAATAACCAAATCAATATGCAATGACGAACTGCGATAACTGAAGCATCAGCCTATTATAACAACAAAACAAGAATTAAAACCTTATTAGACGAGACAATCCTATACATATGAATAAAAGCAGATCCCCTCTGAACAGACAGAAGTATAAATTATTGTTGTGTTGCCAAGAGAAAATTTTAAGAACTTCCTCACTCTTCCTCAATAGAACAAACAGATTAGCACAAGGAGAAAAAATGTGAATAAAAAGGTAGCCATTGGAGCGAAATTCCCATATCCTTCCTCAACAAACAGGAAGAAGGACAGTAAATTTTGAAAAAAAAAAAAAAAAGAGAGAAATGGGAGAAACAAAAACAATTGGCGTAAAGGGAAAACAAAGAAGGAAAAACCTGTAGAAAATGATTACCTTGTGCGTCACTCTCTCCCACAGTCTCCACGAAATAGTACGCCTGGTCTCTCTCAAACTTGGCGGTGTGTGTCTATGAGTTACTCTCTCTTATCCCATTTTTAACTACATCGCAGATTGGATTCGAAAACCAGCCTGCCATTTTTCCGAATGAAACGGGGCAGTTGAGTCACAATGGACCTTAATTACTTAATTTGAGCCAGAAGTTTATTATAATAAGAGGAAAGGCCTAAAATTCAACTATTCCATTTATTAATATAATACTACTTAATTGTGGGCTGTGCCTCCATTATTTTATTTTTTTTAAAAGAAAGAGAACACATCAAATATACCTGATTATGGGCCGACTACGAACCCAGTTCATTCACATTTTTTTGAAACTTCTATACAAACAAACAAAAAAAACATTTATACATATTTTTTTTAATTCCTATATAATAAATTTCAACCTTCTTTCCTTTCTCTCTCTTCACATGATTCATCCTTTCAGGTTTTTATGCTTTTATTGGTGTGCATCCATGTTAAAATTTTATGTTATGAATTTACAGGAACATATTAAGGTTGTCATTAATCATTAATCTTCACAATTCCGAGGTTGTTTCTTTTTCTTGAAACTGTGATTTTAATACTGTAATATTTTTTTTTTAATTTTTCCTTTTCCATCTTAGATTTTTTTTTCATTCTTTCCTTTTCCTATTTCCTTTACTAATAATATCAAATCCAACAATTTTTAACTTATTATATCTTTTTCAAATTTCCCCTTTTGTGTTTGATCTCCAAGTGTTGATAAAAGCAAGAAGTAATTTTAGCTTTTTCTAATGAGTTAAATTTCTATTTTTTTCTTTTATAAATATATCTGAATTTTTTTCTGTTTTCTGTTCATTTTATCAAAATTGTGGATTTCACTTATATAAATATGAATTATTGACAGATTCATAATTCCTCTGAGTTTAATGGGCAAAATTACTTCTAAAATATTATCTTTTCAAAAACTGAGTTTTAACAATATATTATGGATTCATTTGTTATTGCGTTTGAAAAAAAAAATTTTGGAAAAAAAATTATTTTTTATTTTTTAAAATTTTGAGAACTGTTTTTAGAAATATTTTTTTCAGAAACATATTTAATAAATATAGTTTATAAAAAATTAAATAATTCAGTCAATTAAATAAAAAAATTCAAAATATATTTTTGTAATATCTAATAGCAATCCAAACACCCCCTATATATATTTATTCATTCTATTGTAAATTAAGTTATTATAAATTATTAATATCTGTAATTTTAATCTTTTGAAACTCAATAAAAGAATGATATCTTATTTTATTGAAAGTCAAATTTTAATAAGATTCTAAAATATCAAACTGTAATAAGATTGTTCAGATCTATACTTCGAGAGGCGAATAGAGCTGCTGACGCCCCTTGCTAATTTGGGCTTTGGTTTACCGGCTCGGTTAATATCGTCGGCACTCGGCAGGACCCTCCTCCTAAGATTTGCCACTTGCTTATGGATGATAGGATAGATGCTTCTTGCCCTTGTGGTGTTGTTTTGTAATCTGACTTTTTAATTCCTCTTCTTACCAAAAAATTTTATATATATATCAAATAAGTTTTTTCATCATAAATACAATAATCTTATCGTCAAAAAAACTGTATATGAAAATCAATAAAATCAAAAGTTAAAAATTTATTTGGACTCTTAATTTTGACATTTGATAATAAAATTTAAAATTTCTTTTTTAATTTTAATATTTAATTATAAAATTATAAAATTTTGAAAATATTCAAGTCTCTACTTTATATTATCGATCTATTATTAGATTCTATTTTTGAATTGAAAAGGTAATTTATTTGTTGAAATTCTTTTTCCTCACTCTAATTAATAGATTGTAAAATTATGAAATAATTGAAAAAAACATTTATCTTACACCGCAAAAAGTCCTTGAAAATTCTTCATTTCAACTTTATTATATATAATAATCGATAGATAATAGATTGGGCAGTTAATTTAATTAATTTGAAAGAAATTGCAAAATCATTCTAAAATTATGTAAAGAATGATAAATTAAAAAAGATATTATTTCCTCTTCATAAAGAGCATCATATCAGCATAACATTTTATTTTTTTACTCAACTTTATATAATACTCACATTGTGAACAAACGTTGCACGGGTTTGACTTGAAATTTTTTTTATTTAATGTTTTTTTTTTCAAAGATGCATAAATTTGTTAAATATTCATTATTTTAGTATTTTATGCACTTTCTTTTTCTTTGCTTCAAAATATGGTCCTATTTACTATTTTTATATATAATTAATTTGTGAATTATCTTTTATATTCCTATTTAATTGCATTATAAATCAACCATCTCTTATTTAAATTTTTTTTACTTTTTTAAATGAATATTATTTTAACCAATATGAAATTTAATATTGTTAGTTCATCGTTATTTGTCAAAAAAATTTTATATCACTTTAAATATTCCATCTTTCATCTAATATAAATAAAAAGTGTACCAAGAAATTTTTTGACATTTAATTACAATATCTAACTTTTATTAATATGTGTAAAAAGAGAAGTGGTTTTTTCTGTACGGAGGGATTATCTTTATGCCATATTAAATGAATAAAATTTTACCAATTTTATTCATGTATAATCTAAAAAAATTATAAAAAAATATTGCTAAAATTTAACAAATTACAATCAGAAATAAATTTTAAAATAATAACAATTTATTTCCCTATTTTTTAATAAAAATATTGTTTAAAATAATAATTAAGAAAATTGTGATTTGAATGTACTAATTATTATACAGTTACAGTTTTTGTAATAATCAGAAACTTTAAACTCTTGTAAAATGTCATCAAACTATATATAAAATACTAAATAATTCACACAAAAATTTCTCAAATGTAGAAAAATTATATAATATATTGCACTACAATATTTAAAATTAATATAATACCAAATAAATGAATATTATTTCAAATAATATAAGATAAACTGTTAGTTTTTAAAATATTTATTTCTGATTATAATTTGTTAAAATTTCAGAAATTTTTTATGTAATTTGTTCTATAATCAATCATCACTTTTTGTTGGTTGAGTTATTGCAAAAAAAAAAAAGTACACATGTAACTAATAATTATTTATTGCTAGAAAATTCACTTTTTGATAAAAAAAAATTCTTATATTTTTCTTCAAATGATTTCTTTTAAGTCCTTACTGATAATTACGGTTGCACGGGTTTGATTTAATTTTTTTGATATTGTGTTTAATTTTTTTAAAGATACATAAATTTGTTAAATATTCAATATTTGTATATATTATGTAATAAATAATGTCTAAAAATTTATTGCCTTTGTCCTAAAAAAATATTCTCATTTTTTTCATATATTTCAAAATATATTCATACTTACTATTTTTATACTATAATTAGTGAATTATCTTTCAATATTCTCATTTAATTGTCTTATATATCAAACATATTTTATTTAATTTTCTTCACTTTTTCAAATGAAAATTATTTTAACCCACATGATATTTAATATTGTTGGTTTATTGTCATTTGTCAAATTTATTGATTTTCAATAAAAATATCTCATCTTTCATCTAATGTAAATGAAGGACATAATAGAAAAACAATAGGAAAAATTCTCTTATATAATTACAATAAATAATTTTTTATTATATGTAAGAAAAAAAGTAGGTTATTTTCTTTGGATTGGAGTATCTTTAATTTTCTATTAAATTTCAAAAATTTTTCCCTTTTATTTCTATTAGGGGTGGCAAAGTGAATTGTGTTATATATCCATAACACGATAAAGGTTATTTTTAACATGACACAATAAGTTAATCGTATATAAAATTCAAATATGATCATAATTCACTTAATAAATGAGTTAACACGACACGATACATTTAACATAATTAATTTATAATTGAATTGAATTAATATATTATGATCTAATTGATCTTATATGATCTTCTCACATATTATAACCCAATATAATAAATAGTAATGCAACTCATACTTAAATAGAGCTAACTAATATTATCATAATAAAATATTAAACTATATAAAACATATATCGTTTATATAGTAAATAAACTTCTTTTTAAATTATCTTAATCAAAAGTATAAACTGAAATTAATTAACATAAAATATAACTAGTAACCGAAAGTAATTTACTAAAATAGGAAGAAGAAAAATTTGACATTCTAAATGCAAGTCTTTCACATTTTTTAGGGTTACAAATTCCAATATTCATTAATTTATATAATTAAAATTTATAATATTAACCTTCATTAATTTTTTTCAGAATTAATTCATATTTACTAGATATTTTATATTATGTATATTAATTAAACCATTAGTAATTTAGTTAATATATATATGAGTTCTAAACGTATCAGATTAAATGTGTTAATCCAACACGATACAAATTATTAACAGGATAAATATATTTTTTTCGTATTGGCATGTCAACCCATAACTCAACACGATAATTTTTATATTTTTATTGGATCGACTCAATTGTGATACTGTAACATCCTTGACTTTTTCCATATGTATTTCTGCAGCATCTCATTTGCGCATATGCATTTTGCATATATAACACTTGAACACATGCATAACATACAATTAGTTTATTTTCAAGTATTTTACAATTGTATAGAAATGCACATGTCTTTTTTTATAATATAGATGAAAATTATATGAAATTAATATTTAAGTGAATAAAGAGACTAGATTGAATTAATAAAATTTGACATGATTAATTTAATTAAATTAAGTGATTAAATTATATTTTTTTATTATTGGTTAGTAAAATTGTGTAAATGTTTATATGTATACATGAATGTATGTATATGTATGTATGTATGATGATAATAAAAATTATAATAATAATAAAATTAAAAAAAAAAGCATACAGCGAAAGAAGAGAAAAAGAAAAGTAAAAAAAAAGGAATCAAAAAAAGAAGAAGAATAAGGGACGGGTGAAGATAAAGAAAGGGAGACAAATTTTTTTTAACTTATTAGGCTAAGTCTTCTTCTTCTTCCTCCTCCTCTTCTTCTTCTTCTCTATTTCATTCGTTCAGCCTATTTCTTTGAAATTCCAGCAATATTTTCTTCTCTTTTCACTCCAGAAATTACAACAACAAGGTTAGCCAAAGGTGATTATAGATGAGTAAACAATTATTTTGTGTTAATCTTGATTATGGTGTTTAGGATTTATAAATAGGCAGTATTTTATACTATAGTTTTGATGATCTTATAGGTCGAATCTGGAGAAGTGTAAAACACAAAAAGTTGTTCCTTTATATCTTAGATTTATGGATATATAAACATTTTTGCAAGATGTGGTGTATAGAATGAGATATCCTCTTTGTACTAAAACTTGTCCGGATGTGAATTATAAGTAAGTTAGCTACTGTGTTTGTTAGTTTTGAATATGATAAAGTCATTATTTGAAGTATCTCAAAATATAAAAGTTGTAAATCTATGTATTATGTATCTGTATGCCAAATTTCATGTTTATATGTCCTGTAAATTTTGAGTTATGGTGAATGGAACCATGACTGTTCCATGGTTTGAACTGCCTACTGAGTGCCCTGAACAGGTCCAAAAACTTGTTTAATTATTTTGAGATTATTACAGATAGATGCTGTAAATTATCAAAATATAAAAGTTATAGGTATATATCTTATCTAAATTTGAGTACTAATTTCATCTTAATATGCTATTTATAGAGTAAGTTATGACCGTTACAAGTCATATTGTCCTGAAAACTAACTCTATTATATAGCAGTAAAATATTGCCTATAATTTAAGGATCTTAGATATATAATTGATGAAAGTTGTAAACATGAAAAATGTTCCATTTGAACCCATATAAGTTTCTATAAAGTTTCATTAAAATATGATTTATATATTATAAGTTATGATGAATCAAAATTGGTACCCTGAAACTGCCTAAGGGCAGAAAACATAATACGTTTAGAAATTTCACCAAAAATTGTACAGCAATCCAATTAGTCTGAAATTTTAATATGTTATATAATTATATATTAATTTTAATTTGGAATAAGAATTATATTAATTGGTCAAGTATATAAAAATTTATAGGCAAAACAGTCTCATAAGGTCATACTGCCTCATAGGAAAATTTTTAATTATTGATATGAATAATGTATATTAATTTGTTTAGGCCACATTAAGTTTCTCTAGTCATAAATTAACCAATTATATTTCAATAATAGTCTCAAGACAAATTAGAGATACACAAGAAGGGAGGTAGATAATAAGTTAAGAGTTGGAATCATAGGAAAAAAGTGAGTTTAATTATCAATTGAATTCTTTAGTGCATATGAATGTTGTTTGCTATGTGATTCATATGATTGTGATGATTTTTCCTTAATAATATGATGATGAATAATTTGTGACATTTGTGGTACATATAAGTTTGTATATTTGTGGTATATTTGAGGTATATGTTTGACATATGATATATATATACATGGTATATTTATAGTATATGCAAGGTATATGTGTTGGCATATGAGACATATATGTGGTATATGTATGGTATATGTAATAAGATACAATGGTTGATGAATATGTAAGTATAAGTGCATATGCATAATTACTTAAAAGACGTTGTGACTAGTTAATCGACATTGCAAAGCAAAAGAAGAGGCCTATGACCCAACAAATGTGCAAATGAAACAAATGATCATGCAAATGCAAATGCAAATATTCACATGACAAATGTTCACATGGAAACCCGAGACAATGTTTGTTTAACCTGGTCACAACAAAATAAAATGAATAAGCATAAGCATAAGTAAAGAGCAATTATTGAATACTTGATTTTATCTATATTTATATGTTATTGACTGATGAAATGAAGTATAAAGTATGTATTAAGTATACTTGTTATTTGCTATTATGAAATGTTTGGTGCTTTAGAACTCATTTGATGGTTATTCTCACTGAGTCGCAACTCACCAAATTGCATCATTTTTCAAGTAGAAAATATTAGTATTTCATATTGAGGTGTATATAAAAGTCATGAATCAAAGGTTATCGGCCGAGCCTTCTCACTTTATCTCATTGCATTCCATACAAGCATAAGAACATATTATTTATATTTGGGGGTTGAATACTTGCATATGTATAATTACAATGAATATGTACTAAGATATATATATATAAATGGATTCAACTTAATGTTTAAGTTATTAATATATGTGATGTTATAGGTTATGATTAAAGCATCCGTATTGATTGTGAAATTATTGTTAATAATATGGGATGAGTTAAAAAAAATTACTCTCGCTGTAAACATAAATTTTATTTTATTCTTATTTCATACGTGATAATTTAATATAAAAACAATATATGCGGTATATAGATGTATAAGATGTTAGGTGTTACGGATACAATTACTATAAATCTCAAACCTAATCCACTAATTTTATGTTGGATTTGTATCTGTTTATTATTGTGATATCTAATTCCTACATAATCTATGACCGCCTCTATTGGTTGTGCTAAAAAATAAAAATGTACCCATTTAATCAATAATTATTTATTGCTAGAAAAATCGCTTTTCATCAAAATTTTCTTCTATATTCTTTCAAATTATTTCTTTAAATTTATTCTCTCGCAATAAATAAATAAAAGTTAAAAACAAAAAAATAGAATCGATAACAAACTTTCTATTAAAGCTATAAGGGAATTAAACTCGAACAATTATAAACATGATTTAATTTAATAAAGTTTTAGTTAGCTAATTAGGTATTGTCATTTTGCAATCTTCAAATGGTTCAAACTAGTTACAACAGAACTATAAAAAAAATATGTCTACAAAAGAAAAACACTAGTAATACTTTCTTTTCAACATTTTTTGGACACTCTAAAAAAGTATAAAAAATAAAGTGTTGCTCGCATTTCTCATTTTAAATACCCTAGTAATACTCCTTCATATAATTAGAATAAATTCAATTATATAAACGAGTATTACGAAAGCATATTTTAAAATCTTAGTAAAATAAAACTTCTATTTAATTCACATTAGTTGCATCATAAAATAGTCTTGTGAGAAATATCAAAAGATAATGCATTTATAATAGACATCATCACATTTAAATACAACTTATTGTGTTTTAATTAGCCTCAATGTTTACAAATACATATTCATACAGATTACATATTTAAAAAGTTTCATAGCTTTAAACCAAAAGATATTTGGGTGTATCACCCACCCAATGATGTTTGTCCTATGACTCTTCAAACCTAACTTTTATCTCTGTTTAGGTTGAATTGATTGACAAATAAAAATTATCTGAAAAAAGAAAAAACTAAATAATCAATGGTGAAAGGAAGAGAAATATAGTGCACACAAGATTTATAAAGGTTTGGGTATTAACAAACTTTATCTCTCTCCTCAATTTCAATTGGATGTTTAACTAACACTTGAAGTGTTATAATGAAGATTTATCTTTAGCTCACTACCAACTATGGTATTTCTCTCTTGGCTAACACCTAACCCAAAAATAACTTTTGTGTTTAATGGCTAACACAACAACCAAATTCTTGTATTTTTTGATAGCTCACACAAAAATCCTTAAAAGTATTTTACTCATAACCTAGCTCACTCAAACTCATTTTTGAGTAATTGATTACAAATGAAAACACTCACCAACCAAAATGCTCAGTAATTATGGTTTTACAATCTCAAATAATGAAAGTTGTTAAATCAAAAATAAATGCACAGGCTATATAAGATTAAAAGGTTGAATCATTATTTTTCTTAACTTGTAAAAGTCATAAATATGTTGTATTTATACTTTCATATCAAATATAGCCGTTTTGGAGTGCATTTAATATGAAAATAGTCATTCAACTGTTTTTCCATTCGTAACTGATAAGTTTTTCTCTCCAGAATCACGGGCATGACTAATTCTTCACAGGCGTAACTATTCTTCATAGCCTGAATGATAGTCGTGACTCCGGCCATGACTCATTGTCTAAAAATGAATGATCATTTATAGGTATAACAAAATCTTCACGGGCGTAACTTTATCAATCTTCATAGTTTGGTCAATGTTTCATTATTGTGAACGTTTGAATGAACAGTCTTTGTGCTTATTTGTTTCACAAGTGTGATTAAGCATTCATGGGTGTGATTAAGTATTCACGGGTGTGAAGAGCTATTTTCACGAGGGTGGTGATTTTTTACCACGAGCGTGACATTAGTCACATGCTTGAATTTTCGATTCATGGGCATGACTCTTTGCTTATTTTCAATCTTTTGAACTTCAATTATTCTCTTTCAACTTGTTTCAAGATTTTATGAATGCATAACCTGTTTAACACACTTAGAGCACAAAATATGGTTAAATTTCTTATTGCCTAATTATTTATTATTATAAATAACAGAAATATCTCTTAAGGTTTAACGCATAAATTATGGCCTATAAGTTACATTAAAAGTTAGTAAAAGTTGAGAATTAGTAGAATTTTAAATAGATGAAAGTGTAAGAGAATCAAGAGTTTCACGCCCTTGAGAAGGGGTGTTACAACTGTGAATATCGAGTTTTCATGATTTCTCTTACATGGAATTGAACTAGATCAAAGAACAAATAAGAACATGATTTCTTACCTCTGTTTCATAAAAATTGAGTGATACTAGAGTTTAAAAATCATGTTTTAGCCCTATTTTCTTTGGATTCCAAAATAAATGATGAAATTTAAATCTCAAATATGTTATTAATCTCGTAAATGATTGGAATTTCGTATTAAGTCAATTAAAATTGAAAAAAAAAGGATGGAAAGATTTCATTTCTAGGGTTTCAGGGGATCTAGTGGCTAGGATTTTAGATTATGTTTCATGAATTTTTTGTAAAAAATATGAAATTGCCCAATTTAAACTACAGGTCTTCACAAGTGTAAAAATATGTATCACGATCGTGAAGATCCTCAGCTTCAAAATCTGAATTTCACAATATTCACGGTAGTGATTACATATGTCACGGGTGTGAACAATAGAAATTTCATTTTTTTCAATTCTTCTTCGTTATATTTCATTTTTGCAAAACCAATGATCACTATATACCTTTCATATACTCTTCATATATCTTCCATTACATATAAATCCTAAACCCTAACTTGCAGACGTTACATCTTCTTAATTTAATAGATAATATCCCATAAAGTCGATTATTAAATTAATATTTATCTTCAAAGTTTGGACCCCACTTGATCATAATATGTGTTGAATTACGATTGGACTCTGCTAAAAAAAGGGGTGTCATGCTTGTGATGATGTTTCACGTGCACGACATACTTCTTCTTTAGTACAACAATCCTAATGCACACTTTGATTTTTCACGTTCGTGATAAGAGTATAGATATATAAGCGATGTGCTACTTCGAATCCGAATGCCCGCGACAGAAAGTTGGGCTTTAAGATCTTTGTACCCCAATCAAAGCCTTAAATTAGTGAGAAGTGGAAGAACTCATTACAGTTTTAGTAACCCTTCATGTCTTTAACAGTTTTCACATGCATAAGGGGCTTGACTTTAACTCTCTCCTAAAGCATGTGGCACCTCCCTCAAGTGTGTGAGTCTTCTTCCTCCACCTGCACTTATTCTTGCTTCCCTTAGAAACACAAAAATAAAACTACTAAGTACCTGAACATGAAAAAAAAAATAACTAAGCTTCTAAGAACATAACTAAAAACTATATTAAACAAGAACACATCAAATTCTCACACTTAAACATTATTCGCCCTTAAATATTCAAAATATATTTAACTGACCAACATAACTAATACAAATGATTCCAATCTTAACATTTCTAAGTTTCACTAATGCACCAACTTGACTCACATCAAATTCATATAGTCAATTTTAGCTCAAGACCATACTAATATTGCTTCCATATTCAAAATTAAAAACAATCCAATTCAATTACATATTGTCTCAATTTATACAATGAAAAATAATCTAGTCAAGCTACTTACTATGAATAGAAAAACTTATATATCAAATTCTCACACTTATTTGTTTGAAAAGCCCTTAACATTTTTACTTTATAATTTGATTTTTATTTATTTAGAATTAACAATTATTTCCTAAGTCATAGTATGTTTCCCTATTTTTAACTTTAAGATTTCTTTCATTTTTTTTTTGGAAAAACACGCTACGCTTATTTAGGGTACTTTACATACTCATATCCTTGGTAAGATATCGGAGTAGATAAGACAAATATATCTTATGCTCCTTTTTGCTATTTTTGTTAACTTTGCAATACTTGAGCTTTTATTTTATTTCATAATAATTAAGGACTTAACATGTAAGTTAATAGCTTTTAATAATTCATAGCTTAAGCAGATTATTAATACTATATAAATGAGGCAAATAAATAATTAAACTGAAATTCCTTTAATTCTCAAGCATGAAAATAACATTAGAATTATCCTAAACTTAATTAAACTATGCTAATTCAATATAAAGTCAAAATCTAGCATTCCTTCATTAACTTGCTTATGAAAAATAAAAGAAAGAGAAATCATGCATATTAGTTAAAACAAAACATAGTTTTTTTTAATTTTTCATATTTTTTTTTGTTTTTTAACGATATATTAACATAAGTATCACACAAATATATTTCATCCCATAAGATATAATTCCTCCTCTTACACTTATTTGAGATATTGCCCTCAATAACTCTCAAAATAGCATAAAAGAAATAAGCTAAAGGAAAGGGTTACTTCCTTTGGTATGAAAAATGCATCACTGAGATGGAGGAGGAAAAAGCTCCAGAATATGGAGCCGAAGAAGAGTATGCTGGGCACTAATATGCTCCAAATGATCCATCTTATGGTCCATATGATCTAAATGTTATATAACACGTTGCACAACAAGTAGAGAGGATTGATCAAACTCATTTGACTGTGGTAGAGGTTGTTTCTCATTGGGCTCTGCATCACCTTCTTGTTGTGAAGGTTCACCCATGTCACTTGGTAATACTAACCATCAGATAATATCTCATTCCTTAATAACAAGGTTAGATCACTGTAAAAAATATACTATCGAATTTTTTTGGCTAGGAACAAACATTAGATTTTTAGCTGAAACATTAAAAACACATAAATGTCTAGCAAAGACTATAATAATATGGCCTAAACCAAGTATTGACCTAGGATGTCTGATGGTGTAAAGTATATGTTTAAAAATAAATGCAAAAATGCATACATCATAATATGAATAGTTCAATCTTAAAAACTTTATTGCTCTGCATGATACATGAATTTATAAAAGAGAGTAATACATGAATCTTTAAAGCTCAGTGTTGAAACATTCTTAGGATTATAATAAGATTCTCTAGTCAACACTTGCAAGATTTTATCAACATTAATATTATCAGGCATATCATTAAATCCTTCACTAAAGAACTTAAAAAAATTTCGCATGGTCTTATGAGTCACTAAACACCATTTTGCCTAATAATCTAAATTTAGTTTGAGTACATTCCTTATTTATAAGCAAAACGATGTATAACTCTAAAACTAGCTCTATAAAACTAGGATTTGTCATAGTAACGAACTCAGTCCAACCTAAGTGCCTAAGATAGGTCTTTATAGTGTCTAAACTCAAAATCAAATAATATGCATATACTCATAGTCCTAGACATATAATGTTCATATTTTTTTTTTCCTTCTTCAACAAAATAAATTGAAAAAGGAGTACCATACCTGAAGGAAATGTTTATTTCTACACGTTCTAAAGCTTCATTGGTATTGTCACGTGAAGCTTCTTCATCATCACGCTCGTGATGTAGTGGTGATGGGTCATGCCCACATGATGACTCTCCACGCCTCTATGATGAGCTTATTGTCCTGAGCCTTTTTTATTTTGCTTGTACTATCACATGCGTGTGGCAATCCTCACATGCATGACACCTTTCTTCCTTTTAAACTTATTGTGGTTCCTCTTTTATCATATTTTTCTCTTTTGTAAATGTATTCCCAAACATAATTTAGAGTTAGAATTCAAATAGAAACTTAAAAGCTTAAACAAAAATATAAAAAAAAATCCCATGACACACTTAATAGTCTACATAACACACGATCATTTTTTCTTATAGTTTACAATCTGCCTCATTGGTTAACTATGAAACAAAATATATTATATTGTCATTGCTAATATCAGGACCCAAACAACTAGAAAATGATATTGATATTTACCTTGCACCATTTATTGATAATTTGAAACTGTTGTGGAATGAATGTGTGTCTGTTTATGATGCATATAGTAAAAGTATGTTTACCTTACATGTCATAATATTTTACAGTATAAGTGATTTCCAGCTTAAGGTAACATATTTTGATATACCATGAAAAAAGCAAAAACGTGTTTGATTTGTGAAGACAATACAATGAACCAAAATTTAAATCATAGCTAGAAAAAAAGTGTATATAAGTCATGAGATATATCTCCTTATTAATCATCCTTTTCATATAATATATTAATTCATCTAAAAATAATTTGGTGAATATATTATTATAATATTAATATAATTTAAGTTACTAAATTATATATACCCAACTAATTTATTAATATTTATTCGCATATACTAATATAATTAATTTTAACATAATGTATTATAAATTTATTTATATATAAATTTTAAAATATTATAATATATATTTGAATATTTTATATTATTTAAATAATACTGAAATTGTTAAATATTTAATATATTTTTAATTGTATCTAGACAAAAATGTTATATATATCTATTTTACTCAAATATATATGTTTAAGTCCGGTACGGTGCCATATTCTTTAAACATGCAAGTAATTCATGTCAATGTTCAAAATTGACGGTGCCCATCAATGTCAAAACGCAAAACTGAAAGGCCGCGGCAAATAGACGAGATCTCCCGCCGAATTTCCCTAAGTACACGAGTCATGACCTCCACTTATTGTCGATTTTCCATCTCTTCCGTTAATTTCCCGGAATCCAAACACACTAAGTCACTAAGAGTGTATACTGTCCAGGCGATTGAGGGCATTCAAACGATGGATGAACTCCGAAGGCATCCAATGGATCAGCGATGCTCTAGAGTTTGTTGAGACTCCTGAAGAAGGCATCTCCGTGAAAGCATTAGGGCATTTGAAGGAAGGCGAGGTGGTTGCTACCATTCCGAAAGCTGCCTGCCTCACCGTCACCACCGGAGCTTGTCGCATATTGAAGCCGCCGGCTTGAGCGGTTGTTTAGGGCTGTTGGCAATTATGTTCGAGATGAGCTTAGGCAAGGAATCTCCCTGGATACCTTAAGCTTTTGCCCGAGATTGAGTGTTTGCCCTTGGTTTGGACTCTTGATGAAATAGATAATTTTCTTGGTGGAACGGAGCTCCACAAGTTAACACCTTCTAAAGATAAAATTTTCTTCTATAGTGCATATGATTTGGTTAATTGGTACGTAATTATAGCATAATGCAAGTTGCATTATTTTATGCTTCACTTCCATAGACAATGTGAGAGTGTTTAGGAAGATATTGCTTGAATTTTGGAAAATTTCTGCCGTTGTGATTTCTTGTATGCTTTTGTAGGCAGATAATAAGGTAAGGCAAATCTCTCATGTATGAGGATTGGAAAGAGAGCATACTGCCTCTACTGGATCCAGAGCGTCTTAATCCAATTTTTTTTGGTGTTGAGCAATATTTTTCCTCAAGGAGTCTTATTGCTTCTCGATCTGTTCAAATTGATGATTATCATGGGATTGGGATGGTTCCTTTGGCAGACCTGTAAGTATGCATACTTGAAATAGTTGATTCTTGAGGATCTGAGATGCTATGTTACCATTACTTGTTGATTTATGTATACTAGGGTGTCAAAAGAAACAATATTCGTGGTATCACAAGTTGTTCTCTCATTAATCATGGTTTTATATGAAATTTAATACATCCTTAATCACAAGACTGGAGCTGAAGATGTGCATTTCTTGTGGATTTTCTGATTTTGATGATGATGATGATGACAAGAGCAACCCAGATAACAGTTATGCTGAAAATACTGTTGATGAGGAACTGGCAGTTGCACTGGGATCCACTTCAGATGACCTCAAGGTGTTGGAAATGATTATGGTGAAAGATGTCCAGGCTGGAGCTGAGGTCTGTATTCTATATCTATCTAAATTCTGATGTCTTAGTGATGTTACCTTTTTCTTTCAGTTAATTCTTCCAAATAAATATATATGCTGTATTTTGCTTATAAATAATGACTACTATTTAGTTCCCTTTTCTACATTTGACAAAATGGAATTGTAACTTTAGTTCCTCGACCAACCTGATGATTACTACATAAACATTGATAGGTGTGGTTGGTGATAAATTGGTTTATTGTGAAGTGTACTGTAAGTATTATATATATAGGATAGTTCTACCTTTGGACCAAACTTAATTAGTCACATCATTTTTTTCCTTCAATTGAAATCCTTACCTTGTGTGAGTTTTGCTATGTTGTAAACTGCATGAACAGTGTTCCTTCCATGAAGGGTTCTGTATTTATTACGTCAACTGCTTTATCATGGAATAATGCAGTATTTTTGTTCACTATAGGCGTGTCTTTATATGGGAAAAAGCTGTTCATATCATTCCTCTCTTCATATATGTTTGTTCCTTTTTATCTTCTCTCAGGTCTTTAATACATATGGCTCAGCAGGTAATGCTGTATTGCTTCACAGGTATGGATTCACAGAGCTAGATAATCCATATGACATTGTTAATATTGACTTGGAGTTGGTACTTAAATGGAGTTCATCCCTGTTTCCTGGCCGGTACAGCAGAGCAAGGTTGCCCCTATGGAGAAAATTAGGTTATTCTGGATGTGGTACTGAGAATATTGAATACTTTGGTATCTCATTTAATGGGGATCCACAAGTTAGTTGTTGATTCTGTTATAGGTAATGTTGTTGCCAGAAGATGATTATTGTGAACTGGATCTAGTTGTTTCAACTGCAAATAACCATAAAGAATCCTTGGCATGATCTTACCAGAAAAATTCAATATCACATGGGATAAGGGATCAGAAATTAATAAAGATTTGTTGCTGACAGAAAGTGTTTGTAATGCTCTCTTGTGGCTTGCTGAGAAGAGGGAGAGTTTTATGGTTTAAGTTCCATGAAGAGCGATATTGAAGCCCTGGAGAAGTGCAGTGAGAAGGAAAGAAAGTTGTACCATTCTCTTATGTTGTGTGTGAGTGAGAGGAGGATTCTTGAGAAACTTAGAATTTATGCTACTATTGGTGTCAAATTGATAAAAACTAATAGGACAGCATCTACGAGGAAGATATTCAAGAAGACTTGAGGTAAAATATTCTCATCATTTTGATAGCGTATGTGTTGTCTCATGTTTAGTTCTTATATATGCATTTTTGGAATGCGAGCCTTAGCACAAAGTTCGGTTGCTCTTTGTTGTGAGAATCTTGGTTTTTCGTAATTAAAAAAAAAGAAAGCAGGAATGCTTGCGAAGTAGGAAGCTTTATGCATTGAGGGCTCTCTTTGAGAACAAATCTTGGCGCTAAAGTAAGGCTGTCCCTTTATAGAGAGATTCATATTTGCATGTGAAATGAGTAGAGATTGCGTAGATTGATTTCTAGCATTTCAATAGGTGCAAGGTGGTAGTGGCACGTGAGAGCACTTTAAGTTTCTATGTTAGTACATGGTAGTTTCCATTCTAGTACATTCAACCACTCCCGCTTGTTTTTATTTAATCTGGGACACAGTTTTAGACAACAATTTTTCTATTGAGTTTTATTTAGGTGAGAACCATCACACCACAAAGTTTTATCACTTGCATAACTAGCGAGTCAAAAAAATTTCTAGAAATTTCAGAATTTTTTTGTTATGGCATGTCCGCCTAATTTACATTTTGATGGTTATCCCAGGGCCCTGTTTTGGTAATTGCCATTGGTATCCTCAGCATGATGCTATGAGTTCACTCCTATTATATTGGAGAATCACAAAATCCAATTGAAAGTCTGTTTCTGCTATGCCTGTGCTTTTGCAAATCGAAGATCTTTCTGGAAAGGGCCCATTTTTAAGGAAACTAAAACTTTCAAAGGTTGAGAGAGTCTTTCAACGAAAGGTATTTACTGGAGATGACTTTTCTATTTGCAAAGTTATAATTGTTTGGCTTCCTTTTGATTACACATTGTTTTATGATTTTGAAATCCATGAATTGCTAAAAGACTCAAAAGGGTAGATGTTTGTATCTTTTCTTGCAACTTTTTGCGCCTTCAGCTAGTAAAACTACCAGACTCCCTGCTTCTTGCATCATGTTGTAGCAACTCCCCCTAATTTAAGCTCTCGTTATGTTGAGTGTGCATAAATAGGCACTAGTATTTATGAGGCAATGTGCTTATTATTGCATGCAAGCAAGTCTCGACTCTCTCGAGTCTTCAGATATTAGAAATTCAATTTAATGGAGTAAATTACACATATTGCCCTTAATCTTATCACTTGTGTAAAATATTATTTTTAAATTTCAATTTATAACCAAAAAAATTTTTAAAAACTATTATTCATTGAACTTACCTTTAGTGTGCTTACGCAATATGACATAATGACTTATTTTCATGATGTGTCGACATATTAATGGTGGATTAAATGATAAATGGATGTTACTAAGTATGAACGATAAATATTGCTATGTAGATGTGACAAATTCAAATGCAGTCCATATAATTTATCCAATTTAAATAATGCTTCCTTACACACACACACACACACAGAGTACCATTATCTGATCAAGGAATGTGGTATTATATTGGGGGCTGGATGTCTGTTAGAATTTAGATTAGTCTTTCATTTTTGTTTGGTCTGCTTTTATTCTGCCTTAAGCTTCTTGGAAGGATTTATTTAATATATATTGGTCCATTTATTTAGGTCTTTTTACTTTTTTTTTTTGCAACTCAAAAGCATAGAATTTGCAGCCTCCAGATGAGGAATTCATTGAAGGAAAGTGGCAATGACTTTGAGCTAAATGACTTAAGAATTCAGGAAGTACAATAGCACAATGTAAAAATTATAAGCTTTCTAAGAAAAACAGTGCGTCTAGGTTCAATGGATCTCGTAAATCATAAAATCTTAGGCTTCCAAAATAGTAAAACTATCAGAGGATGAAGGGGAGAAAATTGTGAAAGATGCATCTTTTCCACATCATTGACCTCATTACGATTTGAAGAGTTGGTCTAAGTTCAACGTCATGCATGTCGTTATAGTTCGATTTTGGTGTGCCATTCCATCAATTGAAGGTAGCTGTATATAGAAAGACCAACATAAAGAAAACCGAAAGAAAAACCAACCTTAAAACTTCTGTCAATTTGTTTATTTACTTTGCTAATGCTACTGTGATGGTAGTAGCAGAAATTGAAACATTTAAATATCGAATCTAAAATTGTCTTAGATATTGAAAATTGTAATACTTCATTTATTCCATATAAAGCAAAATTCATGACACAATTTTAATATTTGTCGAGATTGAGCTATGAATTTATTTATCAATCAAACTAGTGATAGAAGTTAGAATATCGTAGAAAAAAACAATTTTCACAGAAAACGCAGCTTATGCTCAGCTCTTTTTTTTTTTCCTTACCACAACACGAGGGATTTAGGTGAAAATATTTAAATAATAAGAAAATCGAATGTTCTCACCTTTTTAGAAAAAAAAAAAACCAAAGGAAAAGTGATTGTTAACAGTCAATATCTATCACAACTTATCCTGACAGATAAAATTTTTAAAAATAAAATGCTTTAAAAACAGGCATTTTGTTGGAACTGAAGCCAATTACAGTGAATTTTGGAGGCAAAAACCTTCCTTATATATATATATATATATATATATATATATATATATATACATATACATATATATATGAGAAACGGTAAAAGCAATTTTTATTTTTTTTGTTCGGCAGTCATTTTTTGATTGGCCAATAAAATATAAATTTTTATTTTTTTCAATCACCAATCAATTAATATATATATATATATATATATATATATATATATGAGAAACAATAAAAGCAATTTACATTTTTTTAAATTCGGCACTCATTTTTTAATTAACTAATAAAATATAAATTTTTAATTTTTTTCAATCACTAATCAATTAATAAATGGATATTGAAAAATGTCCAAAAATCTAGTCACCGGAAAACGAATGCTAGAGACTATTAAAAAAAATGAGTGCGATTAACGTTTCCCGTAATAGACAGACAGTGATAAACATAGATTGACCTACCTGCTGTATTCCAAGTTTCCATTATAAAATCACGATCCCAATTCGCTATTGCTCAAAATTTCTTCTGCTTGTGATTTGGTATTGGAAAATGGCTGTGATGGAGACATATTACTTATCTCATGGGTCGCCCATGATGTCAATCGACGAGAGCATACCGGCTCGGCATTTCTTTCAATCGTGGCGAAACGACGTACGCAAGGAGAGGCCTAAGGCTATTCTGATGATTTCCGGCCACTGGGACACCCCTGAGCCCGCTGTCAACATTGTCTCCCGCAACGACACCATCTATGACTTCTATAATTTCCCCGATCCCATGTATAAGGTATTCCACGTAACTTTCCCCATACACGTTAATGGGTTTCATCGATTTAATCTTCTGATGATAAGCTTCTCTCAAATTTGGGGATTTTAATTTTCTTTCTTCTTGAAGTTGCAAAGATGGAACCTTTATAACCTTATGTACTTGCTTATTAATGGGTTTGATCGATTAATTCTGATGCTAAGCTTCTCTCATGTTTATAAAGATGGAACCATTATTTCTTCTAATAGTTTGCCTTTTGGGCAGCTCAAGTATACACCTCCAGGAGCTCCGGAATTGGCCAAGAGGGTGAAGGAATTGCTAATGGCATCTGGGTTTAAGCATGTTCATGAAGATAAAAAACGTGGGATTGATCATGGTGCTTGGGTTCCAATGATGTTCATGTACCCAGATGCTGATATTCCTGTGTGTCAGCTCTCTATTCAGTCAAAAAAAGATGGTACCTATCATTATAACTTGGGCAGGGCATTGGCCCCTCTCAAGGAAGAAGGGATCCTCATTATTGGTTCTGGAGCTACTACTCACAACTTGAGAGCCCTTCAGTTCCATCACAATACCCCTCCTTCTTGGGCTGTAGAGTTTGATACATGGCTTAAAGATGCTCTTCTTCAAGGAAGGTGATTGTCTTCCAAAATGCTTCAATTACCTTAATGCTTTGAAGACACTAGCATTAGCATAGCATGGAGCTCTTGCTAATTTATCATCTTGGCTAATAGATTTACCTTCAAGTTTTGTTCTTATGGCAATTTAAACTTGATTATGGTTTCATTAAGTAGCCATCATTTCAACCCCTGCCTTTTTAGAAAGATGTTTGTATACCATAAGTTAGCAAGGCAACGTAGCTTATTTATGAGCTCAATTTGATGAATTTATGGGCATCTGTTTGAACTTTCTGAACAATGAGACTTTCCTGTTTCCATACTTCTATTTCTTTATTTGTTCTGTTTCTTAGGGCATGAAAGTGCTTTCTGCTCTGCTATTTTAAACAATGGGACTTCAGTGTTTTTCATTTCTCCTATGTAGGTTTGATGATGTTAATCACTTCTATGAGAAGACACCACATGGGAAAATGGCTCATCCTTGGCCGGACCACTTTTACCCTTTGCATGTGGCCATGGGTGCTGCAGGTGAAAATGCCAAGGCCAAACAAATTCATCACAGCTGGAGTAATGGTTGTCTTTCTTATTCCTCTTACCAGTTCACAGCTAGCAAATGAATTAATTTCATTTATCATTGTGTTATAGCATTACATACAGTGTGTAATTCCGGATATATAGAGGATACAAAATAAAATTGAACAAACACTTAAATTTATTGTACCCTTTCGTCCATGTATAATGATGTTATTGTTTTCATTAATAAAATAATTCACGTTTCTGTTCTGTACTTGTCAATCCATTGAAATAGTATATGAGTTTACATTGATAATGAGATGAGGTTACGATTGGGCTCTTCTAAATTGGAAAGAGATTCTTGGCAACCAAAGTCCCTGGATTGTTAGTTGTTACTGTATGTCATGCAGAAGATGTGATCTATCAATTTACTATGCATATGAATATAAAAGAAAGGCAGTCCCATATTAAAGTGGGAATTATTGAAATTCAAATTATATTGTAACAGAGGCCTAAAAGCTTCTCCAAACTCACTTGTCTCCTTTTCTACAACCTCCTCCTTAGTTGGTCCTTGAGCATTTCTTTACTGTACTTGTTCTTTTGCCCCTCCATCATTCTAGATTTTCCGAGTTCTTTACTGTGGATTTCTCCACGGTTTCTATCTTTATTGTGTACGATACCACATTGATGGCTCTATTTGATGTTCTCCAAAACCGATTGAAGCTGTCGCCATCACGAAACACAATGTCAAGTTATAGCAGTCCATCCCCAGGCTTCTATATATAGAGCAAGCAGTTACTTAAAGAACAGGCTTACTCTCATTTGCTAAATGAGTGGCTACATTTCTGAAGAATCAGAAACTTAAAGATATATTTATAGGAAATCTAGGCAAGCTATTGCTCCCTTGCACTACTGGAAAGGGAAAGCAAATTCCAGCTTTCCTACCTTAAAGGACGGCTTTTGACCCAAGGACACCGTCAGCAACCCAATGGAAAAGGACAATGGGAGGCTACTTCCAAGGCTTACATAACTTTTATCTATTTCCTGCCTTCCAAGCAAACATTTAAGAACGTTTGTGTGTGCTCATCTCTGATGGAATGAGAGAGAGAGAGAGAGAGACTTGGAGTGGGTTTTAATAAAAATTATATATGAATTAGCATTAGGTCAACCACTCAAATCATTAGTAAGTTACTGAATGGAAGGAACATAAAGCACCAACTACTAATATATCTCGGATAAACGAAGCAGAGGCACACAATTACAACGTTGCTGCTTTAATTATTGATAATAAAACAAAGAGCCTCTTAGGTTCGGTAGTTTATAATAATTGACGGATGTCAAAAACAGCTTAGATTTTTCAAAATTAAACTGAAAAATTGAATAAAAAGATCTAGAATCAACTGTATTATTGACTAGAACCGAACCGAACTGAATTATATTGTTAACTTTCAATTTTACGGATATCGATTTTATAGTTATATATAAATCAATACTGTACTGAATTGTACCAAATTGTTATGAAATTAAATTGTACTGAAAGAGTCGATATCTAAATATTTATAATTAAGAATGAAATAATTTATATATAATTAATATAATATTATTTATAATTAATTTTATACTTTTATTATACAAATATAGTAGAATTTAAACTTATAATTATACACAATTTAATTCATAAAATTAAAATTACAAATTTATCAATTACTTAATGAAATTAATATGACATTTAAATAATAAAAAAATTTAAATAATAATTTTTTTTAGATGATAGAAATAATTTTATATATTAAACAATTTGTGATGATGGTTTAAAGAATTGAACTCATGACCATCATATAAATTTAAGATACGTTAATCATATAAAAAATTAACTATATTTGATATTAATATAACACCTCTTACCTACCTGTATATATTACCATACACAGTTTGATAAGAAATACTACGAGATATTTATTTAAAATAATACAATATTCAAACTTATATATATATTGGCAGGAAAACAATTTAATAAAATAAAATATTACATTACCAAAATAGTATAAATTTGCACCCTCTCGCAATTCTCATATCATGATCTAAATTTACAATCTATACTCATGCAAAATAACTTAGATATATTAAAATGCATCAAACGAAATATATATAAAATTACACATAATAAAACATATCTTTGCGGAGTGACTGTCATTGCTTAGCTCCATCAGTAGGGTCCACTGGTTCTATCAATGACTTCTATGTAAATATTCGTTACTACTTTACACTGCAAAAATCTGTTCAAAAGAAAACAAACTCTTGCGCTGAGTATAAAATTTAGTGGTGTAAAAATTTATCATAAGTATCACTTTAAATGAAAATATACAATTAAAATCAATAAAATTCTATTAAAAAAATTTCATGTATCAAAACCATTAATAAATTATTTACTTATATATAAAAGTAAACGTAAATCCTTAAACAAAATCTTCTGAAACCAAATCCACTATCATTCATACTACAAGTATCTAATAAATACAATAAAAATTTTAATAATTTATTAAAATAAAAATTTCATCTAACCCATATATTAAGAGACCATGACCTACTCCTAGGGAAATAAGGGATATCGTCAAAAGACAAAAATTTTAGGATCTAAAATAACCACAAGACCAGGGTTAAAGATAATCAAATAACTCCAAATAATATCATTTGATCTAAGATAACTATAAGACCAGTTTTAATCCAAGATAACAACATGATCGAAATAAATAATATGTATAGTTCAAGATAATCACATGAGTTGTACAATACCTATAATTACCAAAATAACCACAGGTTATGGAGTTTCTACTTTATTGGCATGTGAACAATTTCCTAACTTACTGTCTAAGCTAATATATAAGTTTATTGATATATATAAAATGTTAAAGAATTTACCTCACCAAAATTTTTATAGATATAATCGTTATCAATTTCTCATACAATTATTTAATAGTATAAAAAATAACCATATGAGAAAAATAAATTTATTTCATTAAAATCTCATATCAACATATTTATTTCATACCAATACAATTTATTTACCAAAATATTTTATTTTTATCATAAAATATATTTTCAATAACTTTCCAAACATTTAATATTTTCATAAATGTTATATATAATTATTTTCTAAAATGTAAATCCATTTTATGCCAAAAAACATATAAAAATCAAATTACATTGCAATTAGCTTATATTATAATTTAATGCACAAACCTTTAATGTAGTATGCCAGAGGTTTCCAACTTCTTTTTTTTTTATTTAGTATCGGTGCTTGTCCTAACGGTGCACCTGAATAATTATTAAATTCTTAGTTGGTTACTGAGCTACTAAAAATAATCAAATTTTAACCGAAATTAAACTACCTATTTAATTTTTTCTGCTCTCACGTTATTTGACATTTTTCTATCGGTGTTTATATATATATACTACGCACTACTAACGAAAAATTTATAAATACCTCAAATATTCCAAATGAGTTAAAATTTCTATTCCCTTCAATTTTTCTCCTCAACTCAAAAATCATTAAAATCAAGTTAATATTTCATAATCCATTTTCTATCATCTTTGTCCATAATTCAATTAATTTCTTAATTTTCATCACTATAACTCTTCCAATCCTCCAATTAACTCATTTCTTAATTTTATTCCATCAAAATTTTCATTTTATATCAAACCCTAACTTAAACGTTCATCCAAAATCCTACCATTTTTTCCAATTTCTAGCAAAATCATCAAGGAAGTAAGCTCAACATCATGCCATGAAGAAAAACAAGAAAATAGAAGAATTTCTCACCTGCACATATGCTAGAGAATTTGATCAAGCTTTTCAAAATTTTTACAAAAAATTATTTACCTGAATCTAATTTCTCTTGCTCCTTAATCTTGGATGATGGTAATTATTGGAGGAAAATAGAAGAAATCAAGGGAAAAATGAGCTACGGGGTTCAACCATGGAGAGGAAAGAAAAAGAAGAAAAATATATATTTTTTCTTTTTTTTTTGTAATTGAAAATGAGTGATAAATCAAAATTTGGATTTATATACCTCAATTAGTGACTAATTAATCTTGACTAAGATTAATCCACGCTACTATTAGCCAATTAAAATTTAATTAATTTCTTAAATTGACAAATGACCCAAGCAAATCTTAATTAACCTTGACTAACGGTATTTGCAATCTTAATTAATCTTGACTAATGGTCTTCCACTGTTCGATATTTAATTTATCATTTTTAAAAATTTTAAAATTCTATTGCAATCACATTGACACCACTGCAATCATTAACTTAAATCTCTAACTCCCGATCAGAAAAATCAAGTTGTAAACCCACACTGATGACCGTATTTCTACAATTCGGATCCTTAACCTTAAAATTTTACTTTATAATTCCACCTATGACCTTAAAATAATATTTTATATATTGATACACTTAAATCACATTTTCACCGCTGAAAAAAATTTCATATTTCAAGTCTGATCTGTTGCCTCGATTTATGTGTCAAACATGAAATCACAACGATTCATCAATTCAATTAAATTTTCTTATTAGACATTTTTTATTATCATATGAAAATACTTTTTTTACACTTATTTGTTTGTATTTAGACTGTAATCGATATACCTCTGTACTGGGATACAAATGACCGCAATACGAGTTTACGATTGCGGTCTAGATCGCAGACGTGGTAATTTTCTCTCTCTTAAAAGATTTCATCATCAAAATTATACTTGATTGTTTGTTATGAAAAATATGTGGATATTGGTTCTGCATTACCTTTTCACTCTCCCATGTTGCCTCTTCGACTGAATGTCTTCGTCGCAAGACTTTTACTAGAGATATTTGTTTATTCTGGAGTTGATTCATTTCCCTTGCCATAATAGCTACTAGTTTTTCTTCATGAGTCAGGTCTGTCTGTACCTTTATGTCTTCCACTTGGATCACATGGGATGAATCCGATCGGTACCTTCTGAGCATAGACACATGAAATACATTATGAATATTCTTTAGCTTAAGAGGCAAAGCCAATCTATAAGCTACTAGTCTCACTCGCTCTGTCATCTCATAAGGCCCCAATAAATTTGGGACTCAGTTTGCATTTTCTTCCAAACCGCATAACATTTTTCCAAGGAGATAGTCTTAGGAATATCTTATCATAAACTTTGTACTCGATGTCCTTACATCTCAAATCCGTAAAAGACTTATGTCCGTCGGTGGTTGCCTTGGGTTTGTCCTTAATCACTTTAATCTTCTGCTCTGTCTGCTGAACCAAATTAGGTCCAAATATTTTTCGTTCACTGAGATCGATCTAACAAACTGGAGATCTGTATTTACTATCATGTAATGCTTTATATGAAGTCATGCCGATACTTGTATGATAAATATTATTATACGCGAACTCCATCAGAGACAAATACCTATCCCAATTTTTTGCAAACTGGATCACATAGCTCCGAAGCATATCCTCTAGCAACTGGATTACTCACTTAGATTATCCATTTGTATGAAGATGGAAAGCCATACTGAAGTGGAGTTGGGTATCCAAGGATCCTTGTAGACTTTTCCAAAATTGTTAGGTAAACCAGAGATCTCTATCTGAAATAATAGACAATGACACTCCATATGACACATTTATAACAATTATTCTATATGTAAGTTACGTGGATTAATATGATTATAATTGATGTGTGCTAAAATTTTTTTTTTATTCTTAATTTAATTTAATGACCATACTATTATTAGCACTTAATTAAACCTTTTCATTTTTCTAAAAATTTCAGCAGCATAACGCTATAAACTAACTACCCTACCTGCAATGCAAATAATTTTTAGTCCATTTTTGGGCACAACAATACACATATAATGCAATATATTCTTTATTTAACCACAATTTAACATTTCATTTTTTACCAATATAATAATTCATAAATATTTTTTTATCAGAATATATATATATATATATATATATATATATATAATTTTATTCATATAACTCCATATCTAAACACACACACACACACACACACACACACACATATATATATATATATATATATATATATATGTCATTTCAGATACTAACCTACTATTATATATTTTTCCATCTGCTTTCAAAATTTACATGCTTGCTCTTGCCTTTCCTGCTACTACTTGCATGCATTCAAATAACTACGTGTTGAATATTAATATGTACAGTGGTGATTACTATGCAAAACATTTTTAATATACTATTCAAAATTTCTATTTAATATATATTTATTATTCTTTTATCAATATTTTAATCTTAATTCACTATTTAATATCTTTATTCAATTAACAATATTTCTCATTTTCTCTTATAGTTTTTTTTTCAATTCCTCTCAATTTAATCATTTTTCACTTTACTTTTTTTAATTAATCATTCTTTTCAATATTTCATTTAATTAGCTACAAATTTCACTTTAATTCTTAAAAATTCATTTATTTACAATTATACCACTATTTTATATTTATTTACACTTTTGCCACTAATAAATTTTGTTTTTCATTTATTTACTTTTTTAACTACATAATTTAACATTTTATTTCATTTTCTTTCACTTATTTCTCATTTTTCAATTTTTATATTTTTTTTCTCTTGACACAATTATCACTTTTATCATCATTATTATTATTATTATTATTATTATTATTATTATTATTATTATTATTATTATTATTATTATTATTATTATACCATTTTATTATCTTTATCACTTTTATCATATTTATCAAATTTATCACTTATGTCACTTTTATCATTTTTTTATTTTTGTTATTTTTTGCATATTTTTCACTTTATTCATTCTTTCACATTTATCATTTTTTCTCATATTTTCACATTTATCATTTTATTCACATTTGTTACTTTTATCATTTTTACAATTATACCGTTTTATCATTCTTATCATGTTTTTCACTTCATCATTATTATTACTTTTATTCACATTTGCCCATAGTTTCCATCCGATATAAAATATTTGGACCAAATACATGGGACGTGGAGCCGAAAGTTCACTACACTAAAAAGTAATCCCGAAAGTCCACCCGAATATTTCACTGTACATTGAATTGCTGAATTAATATCACTGAAGTAGACCATACTGGCTTACATAAGCGAGTCGTCATGACCTGTATCGCGGTAATGATGTCCCTATGGCTAGCAAATTATATCCTAAGTTAGATTTAACCACCAGAAAAATAACTAAAGACATTATTTTATTCCTCTAATTCAATTTACATTATATTCATAAATTCCATTATTTTTACATTATTAATCACTTAACATTTTATTCATCCATACAATTTTATCTCTACCATAATCTTTTCACATTTTTCATTATATTATATCAATATTTTATCATTAATAATCAATTAAGTCACTAAGCTCACTAAATACACTTTATTCCTTATTTTTCATTTCATGCATAATAAAATCAATAATTGGAAAAATATTCAATAAATTTCTACACATCTAAAATCATATTTTCTTGCATTTTATGACTAAATTTTCATTTAATTAGTAAGAAAAATATTAATTTTTTCTTCATATTTCGGCCTATAATTAATTTTCATCATTAGAATTTTTCTTTCATCTTCTAATTATTCATTTCACTAATTTATACATTCATTATTCTATATGTATCATAATATTACAATAAAATATATTTATTCATTAATATTCATTTTTCACATAATAAGGTCATATTTTATAATTTCCACAAGTAAATTTTTTTAATTGAAAATAACTATTCTAATTCACTTTTCATAATCTCTTAATCATGTTTTAAGTATTAATTAGTAATTACATACAAAACACACAAATTTCTAAATTTCCATAACCCTAAATCATGCTTAATTAATGGAAATAAGTAGATTTTGGAATTATCAACCTTAATTTCCTGTTTTGGCCTTCTTAGACTTCCTTTTTCTTAGCCTTTCCCTTGAAAGCACCTTCACCTTTTCTTGAACCAACCATGGTCGAAATTTACCTTTCATTAATCCACCATTATTTTGCTTCCTTAACTCAAATAAAATTCATATTTATCATCTACATACCTTAAACTACTTATTTGAACCATTATACTAATTTAAAACTACAGATTTCACTTACCTCAAATTGGTATCCTAATTTTTCTCTTTTAATTTTCTTCCATTATAGCTCTCTAGTTGAAGATTAAAAACTTCTATTAGCTACTAAAGATGCTGAAATTATTTTTGGGTGGTTGATTTTGGTGTAAAAATTGAAGAAAATAGAAGAATTTTGGAAGAGAAAAATAGGAAACATGATTCAGCCAAGCAATGGAGGAGAGGAAGGAGATGAAGCAGAATTCTCTCTAGAGAATTTTGATAATTTAGGTCTATTTATAGTGGTCTAAGTTGGATGGGCTTGGGCCAAATAAAGCCCAACCCATTTAGGCTCATTTATGCACTATACATTAATTTTCTCACTTCCCAAGCTCAATTTCACCCAAATATGATTTCATAATTCATAAAATATTTTTATATGTCTAATTTTTTTTAACTCAATCGGAGTCCATTTTCTGTCCAGCTCACTCAAACCAGACTGATAATTCAATTTTCGGTATTATCGTAATTTTTTTTACTGTCAAATAATACTAAATATTATTTAGAGTTTATCAATGTCTTAAAATACATTTTTAGATGTCATTTTCTATTTTTTATATCCCGATCAAAGTACGATCAACCAACTATTTAATTAAACCAGATCCCATTTTTTCTTAGTTTTGACTTTTGAAAGCTTATTTGACTTTATTTTCACTCCAAATTTTACCCTTGGACTAGTTATAACCTATATTTTCTGATAATCAAATAAAATATTTTTCACCAACGAGTATATTTTTAACCCTTAGTTTATAACTAAGTTGGTAATTGGACCATTACACTCCATACAGCCGAATTATCTCCTTTGCTAACCGATCTAAGGAATAGTTCATCCTAACTGGCAAAAAGTGTGCAGACTTGGTTAACCTATCTACAATAACCCATGTCACATCATCCCTATTTTGAGTCAACGGTAACCCCGACACAAAGTCTATAGTGACTCTTTTCCATTTCCATTC
The DNA here is from genome assembly GCA_023653625.1 of Triadica sebifera. Lineage (NCBI taxonomy): Eukaryota > Viridiplantae > Streptophyta > Magnoliopsida > Malpighiales > Euphorbiaceae > Triadica > Triadica sebifera. Next base: position 22,650,734 of record CM042894.1, read on the forward strand.
TGGTATGGATATAGGTTGCAACAATCCTGATAGAAACTGGTGTTCTACTTTCACTTATTGACATGTCAGATATCTGATAGTAAATTCTATGATGTCTTTCTTCATACCCGACCACCAATAATATGATTTTAAATCCTGATACTTCTTGTTGCTTCCGGGATGCATAATATAAGTTGTCTTGTGTGCTTTCTTAAGAATTTCTTTCTTCACATATTCCTTAAGAATTTCTTTCTTCACTTATGGCATATCAGGCTCATATAATCTGCATTTGAAGTGAATACTACTATCTGCCTCCACTAAGTACTCAAATTTCTCTCCATTGGATACAACTTCACTAATTGTCACAAGCCTATGATCCTGTTTTTGAGCTTCATTAATCCTCTGTAGCAATGTAGGTTGGATCTGAAGCTCTTCAATTCAAGGGTAAGTCATCTTATAATACATTATTATAAGGAATTCAAGTAACTAATCTTACTTAGTATTCAAATTTACCTGCTAGAGTCTTTGGACTCAAACCATCGACCATTGCATTCGCTTTGCTATGGTGGTAGTCAATAATACAATCAAAATCATTAATTAGCTCTAACCACCGCCTCTATCTAACATTTAGTTCCTTCTACAAGGGTAGGTACTTCAAACTCTTATGATCTATATAGATCTAACACCTCTCTCCATATAGATAATGTCGCTAGATCTTTAGAGCGAATACAATTACTGCTAATTCCTAATCATGCATCAGATAATTCTGTTCATGTGGCTTTAGCTTTTTGGAGGCATAAGCAACTACCTTGCATTCTTAATCAATACACAACCTAAACCATTCAAAGAAGCATTGGTATATACCATGAATTCCTTTCCAGAAATGGCTTGCATCAAAACTGGGGCCTCCATCAACATTGCCTTTAATCGATCAAAACTAGCCTGACACCTGTCTATCCACTTGAACTTCACATCTTTACGAAGTAACCGAGTCATGGGAGCAATTATCAATGAAAATTCCTTTAAAAAACGTTGATAATAACCTACTAATCCAAAGAAACATCTTACCTCGGTCATATTTCGAGGTGGCTTCCAGCTAAGAATAACTTTTATCTTATTAGGGTCAACTCTGATCCTTTCAACTGACACAATATGATCGAGAAAACCAACTTCTTTAATCCAAAATGCACACTTTGAGAGATTAGCATACAATTGCTTCTCCTTTAAAGTCTGAAGCACAATTCTCAAATGTCGATCATGCTCATCGTCACCATAAATCAAACCAAAAACAAACAATCTATTGGCTCTGATACCACTAGGGGGATCAAAACTATCCTTATAAATAGTTCATGGCATACTAAGTAAGGTCTGAAGATCCAATTTATCAGATCCATGAATGTTATAGGTGCATTCATGAGTCTGAAAGACATGAATATGAACTCGTAGTGGTCATACCGAGTTCTAAAAGTTATCTTAGGCACATCACTCTCCTTAATCTTTAATTGATGATACCCAAATCTCAAATCTATCTTGAATATTCTTACACCTTTTAACTTCTGGAATAGGTCATTGATTCGTGGTGATGATATCTATTCTTCATCGTCACTTTATTCAATTGTCTATAGTCTTTACACAGTCGTAGCATACCATTTTTCTTCTTTACAAATAACACTGGTGCGCTCTAAGATGATACACTGGGTCTGATAAACCCCTTATCAAATAATTCTTGTAGTTGCACTTTCAATTCCTTTAGTTCTGCTGGTGCCATTCTGATGGTGTGATGGATATGGGTGCAGTACTAGGCAACAACTCAGTAGCAATTTCCACCTCCCTATCTAGTGGTAATTCGGGTGTAAATCTTTAAAAAAAAAATGAAAACTCACACACAATAGAGATATCTTGAAGGCTCAGACTTTCCATCCTAGTATCCACTACATATGCTAAGTAAGGTTCATTACGCTTCCAAATCAACCGTTGAGCTTTCATAGTAGAGATTTCATTAGCTGGTAACCTCATGCTAATATCCCATACCACCCTATCCTCACCTCCAAACTTTCTGAGGATAACTTTTCTAGCTACATAATCAACTACCTTATCATGATGAGCTAACCAATCCATACCCAAAATAATATTGAACTCATGAAATGGAAGCTCTATCAGATCAAAAGGATATAGTCCACCTTGATTCAATAGAGGTAGTTTTCGATGCATTATGTTCACCGTAACACTATAGCCTAAAAGGTTCTTCATCATTATATCATAATCTAAATTCTCAATCTCTAAGTTCTCCCCAACCAGTGACATAATGCACATGTATGAATGTGTTGATCCTATTTCTATTAACGCATTACTATTTGAGCCAAGTAAAGATAATATACCAATAATGACATCCAAAGTGTCCTACTCCTCTCTGGCTCTCAAGGCATATGTATTGGTGCTTCCCTTTGGCCTATTCACAGTATCTGACCTAACTTACACAAATCCTATCTTGCCTCCTCTCATATGGCCTCTACCTCTTCCTCTAGTAGGTATGGATCCCTGAGTCGATGCCGATCTCACTTTAATAGACTCTGTGCTCTGACTCTGATACAAGTAATTCTTCCTCAAATGACCTATTGCTCCACACTGGTAACAAGCTCTAACTGACATCCAACACTCTCCTATATGGTGCTTGCTAGGTAATTCCCCTTACTGGAGTTAGAGCACTGACAAATAAAGGTATTGTACTTATGGGTTGGCCCCACCTACCAAATTTACTCTAACTCTGGGTCCCTATCTGGAATCTACCTCCAAAGGATCTAGTCCTCTTACTAGCAGAGAATCCTACACTTGGTGGATGGAAATGCCTTTTTTCATGACTTTTAGTTGTTATCTTCATCTCCTCGGCCTCCACTTCTTCTACACTATTTATAGCTATCACCAGCCTAGTGAAATCCTCAATCTGGGATGCAACTACTTTGCCTCTAATAGATATCCTTAGGCCCCTCTTGAACCATCGACATCTTTCAATCTCATCCTTAATAATCCCTTTGGTGTACTTAATCAGCTAATTGTACTCCTTCTCATACTCATTCATTGTTAGATTATTCTGCTTCAAATCTAGAAATTCCTATTTTTTTCTTATCCTCATACTCTCTAGGAATATACTTTTCTCTAAAATGCTCCAAGAAAAAGTCCCAGGTGAGAGGAACTAGAGTTTGGGGCTTATTTTTCAATGTTTTCCACCAATCTTGTGCTCTTTCTTGTAATAAAGACCATATATCTGTACTTCTACTCTAGTGTGCAGTCCATATCCTCAAAGACTCGTTTGGTCATCTCGAGCCAATACTCTGCTGCCATGACATCATCCTCTTTGCAATCGTAAAAGTCAATGGCTCCCAGCTTACAGAGCTTTCTGTAACAGTAGGCCCGGTAGATCTCCGCAGAATCTCAGCCATGTCTTTAAACAACTCTTCTCTAGTTGCACCTGGAACGAGAGCATGTCTGTCTCTCATATAAGATGTATTAGATTTACTAATAGATATACTGCCCTTAGTTGTCCTTTGCTGCACAGAAGAATCGATGACGTCCGTGCTCAACGGTACATATGATTCGAAGGTCTTTTCCCTATTCTACTGTAATGGTTCATACATCTCGGGAATCTCTTCTCTAACTATTTGTACATGTAATTTACAATCTTATAAAATAAAACAACGACCCACATTAGGAAGCAACATCAGTTTTTTTTTTGTATTTGAAACACTTTTTTAAAATCAATGCATGAATGGACAATCCTAATTCTATCCCCTATTGTCTTAGAATCGCCTAAACCTCGCCCTGATACCAATAAAAATTGTAACATCCCTTACCTATCCATATACACTACCGTACATGGTCAGATAAGGAATATTACGAGATATTTATTTAAAATAATAAATTATTAAAAATTATATATATATATATAGGCAAAAAAAGAATTTAATAAAATAAAATATTACATTACCAAAATAGCATAAATTTGCATCCTTTCACTATTCTCATCTCATGATCTAAAATTACAATCCATGCTCATACAAAATAACTTATATATATATAAAATTACATGTAATAAAACCCACCATTGCAGGGTGATTGCCATTGTTTGGCTCCATCAGTAGGGCCTATTGATTCCAGCGACAACTTGTATGTACATACTTGTCACTACTTCACACTACTAAAATCTATGTGAGATAAAACAAACTCTCGCGCTGAGTATAAAATTCAGTATTGAAAAAATTTATAATAAAGTTCACTTTGAATGAAAATATACAATTAAAATTAATAAAATTCTAGAAAATTTTTTCATATATCAAAACTATTAATAAATTATTTACTTATATATAAAAGTAAACGTAAATCATTAAACATAATCTTCCAAAACTAAATCCATTGTTATTCATACCATAAGTATATAATAAATGCAATAAAAATTTTAATAATTCACTAAAATAAAAACTTCATCCAACCCATATATTAAGAGACCATACACCTACCCCTAGGGAAACAAGGGGTACCGTTAAACGACAGAAATCTCAAAATCCAAGATAACTACAAAACTAAGGTTAAAGATTATCATATAACCCCAAATAATATCATCTAATCTAAGATAACCACAGAACCAGCTTGATCCAAGATAACAGTATGATGGTTAAATAAATAATATGTATGGTCTAAGATAACTATATGAGTCATACAATACCTCTCATGACCAATATAACTACAAGTCATGAAGTTTATACCTTATTGAAATGCTAACAATTTTCTAGTTTACTGTCTAAGCTAATATATGAGTTTATTGACATACAAAAAATGTTAAAGCATTTATCTCACCAAAATTTTTATAAATATAATTGTTATCAATTTCTCATTTAATTATTTAATAGCATAAAAATTCACCATATGGAAAAAACAAATTTATTTCATTAAAATCCCATATAAACGTATTTATATGATACCAATACAATTTTTTACCAAAATATTTTATTTTTATCATAAAATATATTTCTAATAACTTTCCAAATATTTAATATTTTTATAAATATTATATATAATTATTTTCTAAAATGTAAATCCATTTCATGTAAAAAAGTATATAAAAATTAATTTAAATTGCAATCAGCCTATATTGTAAGTTAATACACAAACCTCTAATGTAGTCTGCCGGCTTCTTACTTTTATCTAGTCTTGGTGTCTATACTGACGGTACACCTGAATAATTATTAAATTCCTAATTGGTAACTGGGCTATTAAAAATTACCAAATTCTAACGGAAATTAAACTATCCATTTAATTTTCCGGCCTCTCACGTTATTTGACATTTTCCTATCGGTGTTTTATATATATATATATATATATATATATATATATATATATTACTACGTACTACTAACGGAAAATTTCTAAATACCTCAAATATTCTAAATTAATTAAATTTTCTAGTGATAAATTTCTACATTGCTGATGTGACAATTAATTAAACAAAAAGAATATTTATAACTAAGATATTGATAGTTTTTATTTTTTGACTCTATTTTTTATCACTAATTTTATTTCTTTAGCATTTATAATTTATTCTAATTATATTATATAATATATCTAAATTATATATATATATATATATATATATATATATATATATATATATATATATATATATATATATATATATATATATATATATATATTGGTAAATCAATTTATTTGTGATATATTACAAGTAATCTAATTTATAATAAGTGTATTATAATAATGTAATAAATCAATGTAATTTATTATTTTTTAATTATATTATATGAATATTTATCAAAAAATTATAATATATTAAACTTAAATAATTTCAATCGAGTCCTTTATTCTAATTTTTTTCAATATATATTTACTTACTTTTCATTCGTTCTCTTAATTGTCTTGAGTTTTATATTAATTAGAAAATAACAATATCTTACATTCAAGTTAACAACTAAATTAATTTATAAGAAAAGTTACATAAAAAAATCATAATATTTGAGTGTCTTTTCATTTTAATCTCATATTAACAGAAAAAAAAATGATACTGAATTTTCTAGACTAAATTCTCCATAATTACTCGAAAAACAATTTTTAATCATAAATATGCTAATATTGAACCAAATCTCTAAATATTAATTATAAGTCTGCTATAAAATAAACAATTGTTCACTAAGAAAATACTAATGGTTATCTTGCCTTTTTCATATCAGCTGCATAAAGTGTCAAAAAAAAATGATTCAATGAATAATAGTCATAAAGATATTGAACATACTTTGATAAATCATATATGTTAATGGGATAATTTTAATATACAAAGTTGTAAAAACTTCAAGTATTAAAATGCAAGCATAAACCTTAAACAAAGTTTTTTGTTTTTAATATAAAGCATGATCATCACCGTATACTAAGATTTTGAGATCAAAATTAAGAGAAATACGGAAAAATAAATTAGAGACAACATATATAAATTCGTATAAGTTGATATATATATAATTCACTTGTTCTATATGTGTCTAATCCAACTATATAAATTTATTTTCAATTTCTTATTAATTACTAAATATATATTTTTCAATCACATTAATTATTGATATTATTTTAATTAAATTAATTTAACTAGAACCAATTTATGGTCTGAATTCTTTGCAACAATTAATATTATTTTAATTATATTATTAGAGAATTAACATATTATTATGAGGTATCCTAGATTAAACACATTAAAAGTGTAAAGAAGTTGAATTACGGTAAAGAGCTAAATTGTAAAATCTGAAAAAGTTTGGGCTCAATTTGCAATTTATCAAAAGTTGGAGGATCAAATAAGATATTTACTATTTAAATATAAAAATTAAACATAATTTTGGACATTTAAAGATGAGAGGGCTAGCCACCCAATATACAAGGGAGATTAAGATGTTAATTAAACTAAATATTAAAGTATGATAAAAAAGGTGGGTCCCATATGTGAAATTTTGCTTCTTCCTTATTTCTTCTTCTTCACTTCATTTTCACTTTCTTTTTCTGCACACAAAACCAGTCCATGCCGTCACCATTGTTTCTCCATCACTAAGCTTGGTTCTAGAGAGAGAAAGGAATAGAGAAGAAGGGAAAAGACAAGTAACTCATTTTCATGCATAACAAGTGTTGAAAAAGCTAAAGGGAGATAAGCAAGAGAAGAAGAGGGATAAAACTCCAAAGTGTGGATTAATAAGAGAAATGAGCAAAGCTAAGATGTTTTTTTCTGCTCTATAATCTTTTCTAAAGTAAGATATGGATTTGAGCTCATTTAGAGTTTATATGTGAAGAGAGAGAGTTTCAGGTTTACGAGTGAGAAGATATGGTTTAGAAATAGGTTATGAAACAAAGGTTTGATAATGGTTTTATAGTGTTATAGGAGCTCAAGTGACAAAGAACCAATTCAATGGAGCAATGCCAAAGAAAAAGAAACATAGAGAAGTGAAGGAGAACAAGAAAGAGATTAGTGCATAATTTAAGACAGTAACCTATTTTCTTTATATAAATTGTACAATATGCATCTTTGACATGATGATTAGTGATCGAAATGCATTTATCAATGAATAATTGCATAATAACTATAGAATTTACATAAGAGGGTGACTTGGTTATTTTAATGGTTACATGGTATGCACTTATGAAACTTTAGAGCATATGCTGTTGTTATTTTATATATATATATATATATATATATACTACTACTACTACTACTAAGTACAAGTTATTTAGTATGTGTATATTCCTCATACATAGGTTGGAGCCGGATAGATAGTTGCTGATAGAGAATAAAAGTTTCAAAAGAAGAGTCACATGACAAAATTTAGTTGGGGTTGGGTGATATACCAATATATCATTTGTTTTAATTTGATATTTAAAAAAGACATGTATTTCCTTTTTGGGATGTAGTTTGTAAAACATTGGGGCTAGTTGAAATCCAAAATATTATTTTAATGATATGACAACTTTTGTTATTGCATTCCCTTTTCATATTTTTCATATGAATTTAAAAATAGTTATTATTACAATAATACAACCAAAGTGATTTTAAAAGGAGTTTAAATTTCATTGGATTTTATCACATAGTTTCGTACTACTCGTTTATATGATTGAAATTATTTTGATTATATAAGATGGTATTTCAGTAAACTTCTCTAATAAGGAAAAAATTAGAAGAAATCTCTCTTTTTCAGAAGTGTGTGGGATCTATAATAGTAATATTGAAGATATTTTATGTGTTTTAGGACTATCCTTTTACTAGAATTATTTGGGAACTTTTGTTGGCTCCTTCTGGTAGATAAAATTTTTTTAGCTGCCCTTTGCAAGTGGGGTTTGAGAAGAATTTACATAATGGTTTTTGCTGATAGTTTTCCTTCCCCTAGGATAGGTTGTTTGACTTTGCTTGTTGGATGTTATGGAAATGACGGAACCTGCTATTTTTCAAAATCAAAGAATTAATGTGCAGTCGAAATTGGTGATTATTTTTAATTTGGTCAAGGCGAGTTTGCAGGAGTATGAAGCTTTTCAACAGTTGGTGAAGTTGAGCGAATCAGAAAACAAGTTTTAGTTGGCATCCTCCTCCTATGGATATCGTTTGTTTAGCCTCCAATGGAGCCTATTGAAGAAGTTGCAACTTTGCAATAGCCGTTGGAGTTTTTAGAGATAGCAAAGGTTAGGAGGCTGTTCCATTAAGCTGGGCCCTTGTTCAACGTTTCGAGCAGAGCTTTGGGGGTTATTTTTTGGATTGCAATGTGTGTGGGATAGAGGTTAGCGGAGAGTTTTGGTGCAGACGGATAATGCAAAAGTTGTTAATTTGGTGAACTCTAATGTTGTGGGTGCAATGCAAAATGTAGATTTATTGATTCGCATCAGTCTTTTTCTTTCTAGAAATTGGGATGTTAGTGTTCATCATGTTTATAGGAAAGCAAATAGCGTAGCCGACAAACTTGCAAATTTGGCATTTAAGCAGAATTAACAAAGGTTTGGCTTGATCATATTTCCATTGGAGTTGGACTTCCGCTTCTTGCAGATGTAGCTGGTGCAGCTTTGCCCAGATTAGTTTTGATGCAATTTTATAGTATTTTTTCCTTCTTTTTAGAAAAAAGGAATAAATTGTTATTACATACTTTGACACAATACAATTGTTGCTAATCAATGTGATTTGCACAGAGATTACATTCGATTCAGCTGCAAAAGTATAAGATTATAAGAAGTATGCTAATAAACATTAAATTTAGTGATATTGATTCACAATGAGGTGTCAAGTCGGATCAAGTTTGAAAACGAAAATACATTCCTCCATTCTTAATTCTAACCTTTTTGTTATAGGAACAGCATTGAAATCGTCCCAATAAGTTCGATTAATTTTCTGAGTCATTATATTCAAACATTCAATAAAGTTTTGGAAGTGAAAAATGACACTTTATATTAATATAACCATGCCTTTCTCTGTTTCTTATATGGTTTCTCAAGGAAATTACTTAATTCTCTCATTTGGTTGACAACAAACTGCAAGATACAATTTGTCGTGTTCCCTAATAAGATATTATAATAATTCCTAACCTCAGACATATAAGTTGATTTCAGAACAAATGCGTGGCAGCTGATTGTTGCAAGCAAAGCAAGAAAACCCATTTTTTATTTTTTTTTCTATTGCACACTTTGAAATCTGGTCTAAGCTCTGTCAGTCTCTTAATAAATTAGAACCCTAGGCCTATGTTAGTTGCTTTACTAGTTAAATCCACCATTAAAAATTTTAATCCCTTCAACCCTCCGCCACCCTTTCACTAATTAATATTATAAAAGCTCTAGTTTGTTGCTTCACTTGCAAAATTAACTACTTTATCTATTCATTTATCTCTCTCTCTCTCCTCAACACCTCCCCCCCCACATAAAAGCACTAGTCACCCTATCCTTACCATCAGAAACATTATGCTCAACGTCTTCCATAAAATATCCGATGTTTCCCTAATTAGTATAGGCTCATTTTCATAGTTGGCCATCCTCATCTTAGCCTAGTTCTACCATTTCCATTATAGACATTCAACCAAATTCTTCTGTCTTCCTTTCACTATCCGATATTTGCCGATTGAAGTCCATTTTTTGTGACGATATGAAGGCAAAAGTTTGCATCTTTTGAAGATTTCAAGCCTTTGAAAGTCCACAGAGAAAACTACCTATACATAAATATATATCAAGGGTATGGAGGGAGAAAAGGAGATAAAAGAGTTAAGCCCAAAAAAAGGGCATCACAATCTCAAGAAATGGGAGTCATGAAGAAGGAAATGGCCGCATTATCACTTCATCAGCAACCCAAACCAACAGTGGACCTGCCCCTTCAAGCTTGCTTGTGAGATACAAGGAATGCCACAAGAACCATGCAGCAGCTACAGGTGGGAATGCAACAGATGGGTGTGGTGAGTTCATGCCAAGTGGTGAACAAGGCACCCTTGAAGCCCTTAAATGCTCAGCCTGCAATTGCCACAGAAATTTCCACAGGAAAGAGATAGATGGTGGTCAATCTTCATACTCTCCTGTGAATAATATACTAAATTTGGGCAATCACAATGCCGTAGTTGGACCATCACAATGTTATCCTATAAATCACTTGCTTTCTTTAAGAGCAATGCCAAATCAACAGATGATAGTCTCCTATAAAAGTGGTTCAGTCCCTTCAGAATCTGATGAGAAGGATGATGGAGATGTAGCCATGGCCATTAGGGCAATTGAGAAACCCAAAAAGAGGTTTAGGACCAAGTTCACTGAAGACCAAAAGCAAAAGATGCTAAGCTTTGCGAAGAAGGCTGCATGGAAAATGCAAAAGCTAGATGAATATGTTGTGCAGCAATTTTGCCAAGAGATTGGGATTAAGAGGAGAGTTCTCAAAGTTTGGATGCACAACAGCAAACACCGCTTTGCCAAGATAATCTCATAAACTAGTTAGAAGCAGATCATAGTCTTAAAATTCATCAGTAGAATCACCCTCATTAGCTGATGCTCTTTTATTTGTATTCTACTTTGATTTGTAAAACCTTTTTAATAACATGATTTTGATCTGCAATTGAGACTTTTATGCAAACTAAAGATTTACTTTAGCTATAGCCTATATATAAGACACAGGAGCAATTTCCTTTACTTGATACATAAACATACCTACGATTTTTTTTTCTAGACCAGTACTAATCTAATCATACTCTATCATATATGTAGAGTAATAAATATTTTACGTTAGATTGGTCCTTATGAACCGCATTTTGCTAAATATTGTTTGTTACACTAGAGTCTTTATACATATAAAGGAAAAAAAAAAGCTTATTTTCTACTAGACTTACATGGAGGAAATGTCCTGAAACAGTAGAAGCAAGTTACTAGTGCATGCAAAGGAAAGCAAAAGCCTGAATTAGATAAGATGTAAAGAATGTTTAAATTTGCATATAGATGTGAATGAATAATCAAGTTGTTAATCTTAAGTAAGGTGCATGTCCAGAAAGAAACTCTCTTTTTTAACCCTAATAACTTTTGGACTTAAGCTAATATCTAACATTAACTTAAACTTAGGATACCCGATTTAAGAAAAAAAAATTGTTAAGTAGAATTAGGTTGCATAATTATGACATATAGGCACTAATTGATGCTTCCATGATCCTAATGTTAATACAATTATATGTACTCAAATCCTATATTTTCTTTACTTTATAATATTGGATGGTGGATTTGCTTGATGGCTAATCTTGATTTCTTTTCTTTGTTCTATGCCTTAATGATATGATTAATGCTAAGAACAAACCTAATGTACTCATAATATATGCTTTAATTTTAAATAATTATTTAAGCCCGTTAGCAATTGCGATCTTCTCATTAATAGAAAAGCGAGAATGAATATAAAAAATAAATGAATCAAGAGGACAAAAGTGCTAATCACATAGCTTCATTGCCATGCTCCATCTAATAATATAACAAAAGAAACATGACGAAATGGATAATGGCCAACTTCTTATCCCTTGAAGTCGCTTACAGTTATTTTATTTATTTATTTATTTATTTTGCTGCAAATGCTATATTGTACATGTACAAGTTTCTTCATTCACTAGCCAATTCTCATGTGCATCTTAGTGTCTATATATCATGGAAATCAGTTTTACAAAAGTGATCTCTTAAACTTTTCTTCCCCCTAAAAGCAGATAATCATTCATGCTTGATCTGTCTGTCAAAAACAGGGCATAGGCTCTTCTTACAAATCTTATTACACAAAAATTACGCCCGTCAAGATTTTTCTGTCAATCCTACTCGGCTTCAAAATATTCATGCAGGCAACCAAATACCGTATAATAGGAATTCTAGAAGCATCCAGCAAAAAAGTTTGCAATAAGTTGGTGAACATATCCATAGATCCACTTCCACAGCATGTCAGTCTGCTTGCATATTCATCCATATAGTTCAATTTTTAAGTTTTTCATATGCTTCTGAAGCAGGTCAATATCTATGAACACATTAAATTCTGATAATCTAAGAAGCAAGAAAGACAAATGTTTGAAGAGAAGAAAATTCAGGGTTATTTGTACATCAACCAATCACATCTCAGTTTTGTACATTGATACAAGGGGTGGACTAACTTCCCTAGAATACATCTGTATAAAATTTCCATGCACATATGCATTGAATTAGTTCTCCAATCAATCCACCGTGTGTTCTATATTGAGTGTATATATAGACCTAGAATTCAGTGTCAAAGCAAGCCAACATGATCTTTGAAACCATAGACCTCGCGAAGGGGATGTAACTCAAGCTATACCTGTATATTATGAAAGCCATAACTTATATCAAGCAAAAGCATATGAAGATGCATTACCAAAATTTATTATTCAAAATCAACTAGTTGTTTCATTTCCATATGAGTGAGATACACAAGTACAGGTAAAATTTATTGATGGCTAATCGCCAACTCATGCAAGCGGAAACTGCCAACATTGAACTGATTGAAGTTACAATTTAAAACAAATGGAAATGTAATCAAGTATAAGTCTCTCTTTCCTTGGGTTAGTAAACCAATAAAATTGATTTCTGCAATCCTCAGAACTATGTACTCACTGGAACACATGATGACTCAATGGACCCAGCTCCATGAGTCTGATTCAACAAACGGTGAATTTAACAAACAGAATCTGCAAATAGACCCACATGCAGTTACTTTGGCTTGTCAGACCACCACCAATTAGAATGTAATTATTAGCTTCAAAACTTTTATAATAGATGTTTATTTACCCATGAAATATCAGAATCCAAATACTAGCAATTCAATTAGCTGGTGGAGAAACTTTGAAGTACATGCTCTAACAAGTATATTAGCCATGGCCATCTTTGCTAGATTTACAACAGATTTTGGCAGCACAGAGACAACCCCAAATTCAAACCAATTAGTAAATAAGAAGATATGAAGTTTAAGTCCTGAACGTGATTATTCCAAGAGTGAAGAAAAAAGACAGAGTACGTACTATATATAAATCAACGTTGTTGAAATCAGCCAAATATAACCAAATAGATAATCGAATCACAAATCGATTTAACTGAACTTATTAACACAATCAGGGAAGGCAATCAAAATTTCAACAATTCAGTATTCAACTTTCTTTCTGAACTTCCACCATATCCTGGTTATGGTAGACATGGGCAATTTTTGGTTAAACTAAGTTGGACAGAAAATAGAACATTATCATAAGCATGATGGGAAAAGAAAAATAAAACATATGCATAGAAATGAATTGGAAAATGAAACATAATGAGAAGCTGTAGAATTTGCTTTTCTCTTTGATACCTCCCTCACATCTTGGTTTTTGTAATTTTAAGCTAAACTTACAATGAGCACAATAGGAATGAAATTTAAAAATAAAAAAATAAAAAGGAAATATCATCACTTTGATTCTGTGGAAATGAGAAAACATAGATAACAATTTTCAACTAAAAAGGTTCCAAAAAATAAAAACAGAAAATCCCCACGTATGTGTTACTTACCAAACTAGTGCACCAAACTCCAGAACAATTGCCAGAAGTGTCAAAAGCTTGTTATGAACCTGTTAATGAAATGCAATGGGTGTCAGTTGATGTTCTATGATGCAAATTACTCATCCAATTCTATGAGGAAACAAAAAATACGACTTACATATAGTGCACAGAACAAAGCAATAATTATACTCGCAAGATATAGAGCTGTTGCATATATACGAACTGGATCAAGCATCATAGTAACTTGACGTTTTGGGCCTATGAGAAATGCTGTGCTGCCATAAAAAAAGACTCCAACTTAGCTTCTGAAATAAAAGTATTCTTAAGAAACAAAAAACTATATGTACTTATTGATGAGAGCTTCAAATCAAAATGGAGGTTAAAAGGAAAGGCCATCCAAATGAGCAAAAGAGAAAACTGACCAGGTTGGTGCAATTTGCACAAAGAAATAATTGACCAGTTTATAAACATACAGCAGATCTAACTTGCAGAACACAAACCTTCCAAGTGAAAGCAAATTGCCAAATGTGAACGTAATTCCAAACTTAATTGGATTGAAAAAGACCAGCATCGACTGTAAAATGAGACATAGAAGAGCAAGCAGATTAGCCCCTTCGGAATCCACCAAATGTTAACGAAAAGAAAGCTGCATTTTGAAAGGGTCGAGCTTACCAAAAGAGTACAAACCAAACCAGAAACGAAGCAAATGGCAAAACCGTATAGCCTCTGTTGATAAGTGAAAAAAGAAGAAAGAAAGAGAGAAATGAGTTAAAATGCGTTGAAAATGAAACAGCATACCTAATTCAGTAATAAAAATCCAGCGAAATTAAGCTTCTTAGCTCAATTCAGAAAATCAAAAGAAAATCAGCGCTAGTAAATGGACAGATCACAGCTTTACCAAAATTGCAGAAGAGAAAAAAATAAATAAATAAAGGAAACCTGTTTGGTGGAGAGGGTGCAGCTGCGATTGAAATCGTCCATGAAAGAGAAAGAGGAAGTGTCCTCAGCAGTAGCTTGCTCTTCGTCATCCACTTCCATTCCCACAAGCATCTTCATCTTCTCGAATGCTAGGTTCATCTTCTCCATTGTTATACAGAAATTGTGGAAATGGTGATCTCGCAATACAAATCTCTTGTCGCTAGATCTGCAAACTAATCAATTTGCTTCAGTTGTAAGAGAACATGATTTCCATTTCTAACCAGCAAATCAGCAGTAGCCTCCAGCTGCCGCCTGGGCTCAGCCCAGCCCTCATTTCGTTTGGGGTCCAAAGTTGACCTATTGTAGACTCATATATGACCACAAGCCGAAAACAATTTATTGTTGGTAAATATATATATGAAAAAAAAACACTCTTTAGTTTAATCTCCTTACATTTCTTTTGTTTTTTTTTTCACTCAATTATAATGTCAACAATAAATTTGGAAAAATAATAAAAAATTAATATTGTTATTTCAAAAAATTAATTTGATGAGAAAAAAATTATGTAGATTATATAAAAAAAAATGAGTTTTCTGGTTATGGTTAATTAAAAATCCACCAATCTATCCAAAAAATGACTAAATAAGAATACATATTTTTAGTTTGTGATAAAGTTTGAATGCATAAAATAAGTACATAACGAAAAAAATTTGAACACTAAGGTCATCTCCGACCCATTATACCAAAATAGTGTAACTACAGTAAACTTATCTCCAACTCATTATACTATTTTTTATACCAAAAAGAATATTCTATATATATTTTTATTTATAATTTATTTTATATTTTTTATTACTTTCATATTATTTAATTATTTTTCCAAAATAAATATTTTTTTACATATTCATCCAATATTATAAATTTTTTATTTAATAATATTATAAAAAATCATTTTAATATCAAATATTATAAAAACTTGTTAATTAAAAATATTAAGCAAAACATAGATTTATTAAAAACACAATAAAAAAAATTGACATTGAATAATTAATAATATAAGATTACAATAACAAAACAATATTACTATTAATTCAATAATCTGAATTAGTATATTACTTCCACAAATACTCTATTAATACATTACAGATCGCAATGTGAGCATTTTTATCTTTGATTTGTCTATACCGAGCAAAAAATTGTTGAAATCTAAAATTTTCATTTACTGTCATTTCAACTGTAGGATATGGTGCATTCATTGTTTCATTAATTGGTGTATTTAGATCACGTTCATCCTCAATTATCATATTGTGCATGATAATGATACAGTTATTATATCATGTAACACTTTTTTTTCTCCAAAATCGTGTTGGGCCTACAATAATTGCAAAACGTGATTGTATAACTCCAAAAGCACGCTCAACATCTTTTCCACAAGTCTCCTGTCTTATTACAAAATATCTTTTCTTCGGACCGTGCATCTCATAAATTATTTGCACAATGGTGGACCATTTTGGATATATATTATCGGCTAAATAATAACACATATTATATTTTTTTCCTTGAATAACATAATGAGCTGAATGAGCAATACCTTGAGTAAAATTAGAAAATAAATGTGATGACTCTAAGATATTAATGTCATTATTTGTGTCCAACATACCAAAATATATATGTTATATCCATAGATCATAATATGCTACAACTTCAAGAATAATTGTTGGTGATTTATTTCGACCTGTATATTATCCAACCCATGTTGTTGGACAATTGTTTCACTTCCAATGCATACAATCAAGGCTATCTAACATTCCTAGAAAACCACATTGATAACCAACATATAGTAGCCTAGTGATATCATTAGCGTTAAGTGATCTAAGATATCTCTCTGCAAAAATTTGATAGAACAACAAAATCTCTTTAAACTTTCAATTGCAGTGAACTCACCAATTTTAACATATTAATCAGTAGCATCTGCTGGTAAACCATACGCTAACATTCGAAATACCATTGTTACTTTTTGTAAAGTTGATAATCCAACTCTACCCAAACTATCTCTCCGTTAGTGGAAGTAGTTATCATGATTTTTAATTGCATCAATGATACGTAAGAATAAACTCTAAGACATACGATATCAGTGATGAAACATATCTTCATTGTATCATGGCCGATAAAAAAAATAATTACTAAATAAATTACGATCTGCAACATCACGATCGCGATTGATCATAATATGACCTGGAATGGAGCCACTATGAGTACTCTGATTGCTTTGTTGACTGAGGTAATACTCTATGATTGTGTTGTTATTGTGAATTGCAATACATATTGCTTCTTCTTCAACAATAAAATTACTCATTACTGATATATCTTCATTGTTATCTGAAGATGAAGATTAATTTTCGAATTGCATATTTGATAGACCTCCAATATTGAAATTCATCTTTAAAGATTATCGTTTAAGTAATTTGGAGAATGTGAATACAAATATGTTATACCTAAATGATAATCAGTATGAATAAATTTCATGAATAATGGTTTTATTTACAGAAAAAATTTGATAATATGATAAAGTCAAAAAATATAATCCAACGACTAAGATGAAGATGAAATTCATCTGATGGTTGGATTTATGACAACAATCATGATAAGATTTAGATAAAGAATAAATTAATCCAATGACTAAGATTATGATAAAATTCATTTGACGGCTAAGATGATGATAAAATCCATCTGACGGTTGGATTTATGACAACAATCATAATAAGATTTAGATAAGAAATAAATTAATCAAATGGCTAAGATTATGATGAAATTCATCTTAAGGCTAAGATGATGATAAAATCCATCCGACGGTTGGATTTATGACAGCAATCATAATAAGATTTAGATAAGAAATAAATTAATCCAACGGCTAAGGTTATGATGAAATCCATCTGATGGTTGGATTTATGACAACAATCATGATAAGGTTTAGATAATAAATAAATTAATCCAACGACTAAGATTATGATGAAATTTATCTGATAGTTAAGATTATTATGAAATTCATCCGACGATTGGATTTATGACAACAATTATGATAAAGTTTAAATAATTAATAAATTAATTCAACAACTAAGATTATGATGAAATCCATCTGACGGCTAAGATTATAATGAAATTCATCTAACGGTTGGATTTATGACACCAATCATGATAAAATTTAGACAAGGAATAAATTAATCCAACAATTAAGATTATGATGAAATTTATCCTGCGGCTAAAATTATGATGAAATCCATCGAACGATTGACATGAGGAAGAAATTCATCCGACGATTGAAATAATGACAGAAATAATGATAAGATGTAGATAAGGACGAAATTCATCTGACGGCTAAGATTATGATAAAATCAATTCGATGGATAATAATTATTGACTAGATATTCATTATATATATATATATATCTGTGTGTGTGTACATTTTATATTATTTACCCAACTTATATTTTGTATTCTATTACTCTATTTAAAACACTAAACTTCAAAAACACTAAAAATGTCTATTAGGTCTTCTTCTTGCAATGTTGATGAAAATGTGCTACTGTGTCAAATTTATATGGATATTTCTCAAGATCCTATTATGAGTGTGAACTAGTCTTCAAATCAATTTTGGTATCATGTGGAAGATGCATATAACAGTGCAATAACTGAATGTTGGGATTATTATAATAAGAGATCTGTGCAATTTCGAATTCAAATTATAAATAAAGTTATTCAAAAATTGAATTCTTGCATCCGAAAAATTGAAAATATGCATCCTAGTGATGCATCAGATAAAGATATTGTGAGTATTTTTTTCTGTAAAATTTTTGTTTTTATTTTTATATATATGGAAAACTAAAACTTTATAATTAAAATTTTTTGCAGATAAATCGAGATAAAATGTTATTGATGTAAGATGACAGTTATAAAAAGGGATTCAAATTTGACCATGTGTAGAATATAGTGAAAATTTTTGAAAAATTTAAAAATAATGTCAACACATCAAGAAAAATAAATCAAAAGCAAAATCTAAATAATGTTTCATCAGAGTCAGATAATCTAACTCTTGAGTCTCCAATATCGGCATCTCCCGTGCTATTATCATTTTGTCTTAATTTAGATGTTGATATTGGTGGGTTGTCATCAGAACGACTAATTGAGATGAAAAATACCAAATTGAAGAGAAAAAAAGATAAATAAATGTCATCTGTCATTAAGAGCTCAAAAAGAAAAATCAACAGCTTTTAGAGATGTTGAAGAAGACTAGTTTAGATCGACAACAACAACTAGAAATTCAAAGAAGAAATTTGGCACTCAAAGAGTTGAAAGAAGAAAATAAAATTTTGATGCGAGACTTAAATATTATTAAAAATCCAAAAATTTGTGTATATATCGAACCTGAATAAATATTAATTTTAGAAAAATAATATTAACAGCATCAAGCACAACCACCTTCTGCATCTAATGTGTTTGATGATTATTTTAATCATATTAGCGAATCTGGAACTGATCTTCTATATTATTAAATAATTAATTATTGCACTTTGTTTATTTTATGTTAGACCTTTTAAATTTCCTTTACTAGTCTAATTTTAATGTTTTATAATCTTATTATGTGTTAGTAATAAATGTATTATTGTTTTAAATTATAATATATGCATTTTATAGTTATATATTTTTTACATTTTATTTAATTTTTTTGTTCAATTATATTCAATTAAGAATATTAATTAAAGTTAGGATGTATTTAATTGTTGGAAATTAAATTTTTACGGACTTAAAATTATAAAATATTAAAAATATTAGAATACAATTTAATTGGATGATATAATTTAATTAGACTGCAATTTAATTATGAAAAAGAGGAAAAAAGATCAATTTAAACATTACTATTAATTAAACATCAATTTACTATTAATTAATTTTCAATTTACTAATATTATTTTTATTCAATTATTTAATTATTATTAATTTTATTCAATTAAACATGCTTTAATATTAATTAAATATCAATGTACTAATTAAAAAAATTATTTATTCAAATATAATAAAAATATTTATAAAAAGACAAAAACACGGAAAATTTTACTAATTAAAAATTAAAAATTTTTATTTTCAAATATAAATAAAATTATTTAACTAAAAAAAATAGAGCACCACGTGCTATTTTCCTCTCCCTTTCCATTTCCCTTTCCTTCTCTTTTTCTCTTTTTCTTCCTTCTTCTTTCTCTTGCAACTTCTCCTCAACTTTTTTTTCTCTAAAATGGCATAGCTACAATTCCGCACCAAATATGGCGCGGTACTATAGCTAGCGTTAATTTTAATATAAAAATGGTGTCCGGTTGAAGTTGAGGGAGATCACATCATTTTTGTCTTTTTTCCATTTTCACGCCAAAATATCGTCGGTTGGAGATGACCTAAAGACTCGTTTAGCTAAAAAATGGGGATGAGAATGAGAATGGAAATGGAAATAGAAACAAAGCGGAATGGGAATGGAAATGAATTTTAGCATATTATTTGGTTTATTTTTATTTATTAAGAAATGAAAATACAGTTTTACTTGTACGTATTTGGTTAAATATTAGAATGAAAATAATAATCAACTTATTTTTTTTAAATTTATTTTTATTGTATATATAATTTTAAAAAATTATTGTAATAAAAAAATAATGCTAATTTATAAATTTATAAATTATTAAAAATAACAACAATAAATTTTTAATGATACCTGACAAAAAAATGAAATTACAAATTTAATAAAAAGAATTAGAAAATTATCAAACGCAATATTATTCAATGCATTTTAGGATCTGTTTGTTTCTTGGATTAGCCCATCCTCTTATGTAATTTAAATTTATCAAATAATAAAAATAAAATGCAAAATTGAATCATATTTGAGCTAAATAATCTAAGATTTTGAAAGAAAATCAAAGATTTTTTTAATGAAAAACTTATAGTATAACTCGACTTTGTCACAAATATGTTAACTTTTTATGTATGAGAATCAGCTCATAAAATAATTTTATTCAATTTTTTTTATTTGGACAAAAATTTCAATATAATAATAATAATAATAATAATAATAATAATAATAATAATAATAATAATAATAATAATAATAATAATAATAATAATTGTTGTTGTTGTTAATTATAGGAGACATCAGTTTCTTAATTTGATTCATAAAATTTTAATTTTATACATTTATAGAGGTATTTGGTTCATGAAAAAAAAGTAGGAATGAGAATTGGAATGAGTGATTCTCATTATTAATATTTTGTTAATTCAGTAAAAAAAACAAAAATGAGATTTATCTATTAATGAGAATCACCCATTTTCGTCTCTTCCTAAGAAATTAATATTTCATTATCATGGAAATCAAGTAAAACTCGTTAAAAAATTGTGAAACTTTCTATTTTTTTTCTATAAGTCGTGAGCTATATACAAAAACAAACAAACACACACATACACGCATAATCATGAGTTATTTTATATGATTTTAAATTTCAAATTTAGTGATGCCAATTTTTTTTATTTTTTTTGTAATGATTTAGTTTAATTATGATCTTAAATCAGTAAACTCGTGTAATTACTAGCAATCATTTTAAGATAAAAATATATTTAATAGATCACTCAATTATTCATAATATAAATTGGTTTGAGCATAACAACCCTTTTATTATAAAATCATTTTTATTTTAAATAAACCAAATCCAAATACATGTGTCTTTTTATTGAAAAACAAGAATAAAATAATTGTTTTTATCCCAAGCCATGATGATAAAATAAATGAAAACAAACCGACCTAAATATAGATCTACTCTGATTCTTCTGACGGGCTCAGACTCTTTTTCTATTCAACTTCGCTATCTATCGGCTCCAAACCTACAATATTTCTCTTTATAATTTGTTAATATCTCTAATTTTAACATATAATTTTGAATTTACTGAAATCATATTTAGTTTGTGGAATATAATATACAAGGGATGAAAAATCTATTCCTAAGAAATAAAATAGGCAAAAAATGAAATAGTTATTCTTATTCCATAATTTGGTTCATAATCTAGAATTACTATTCTATTTTTATTACGTTATTTGGTTCATAAGCATTACTATGTGGAATAAGTACATTTGAGCATAAATGGCCATGATACCTTATAATGAATTTTATTATTAGCATTGAAATTAAATTGTCATACAATTTTAGCATATTTTACTTACACTATAAAAAAAGTAAAAAATTTACAGCCACATAAGACTAAATAATGATTATTTAAAATAATAATCGATAATATAACAACCAATTTATAACTACTTTACAACCACAAGTTAGAGACCACATGGTTTGGTCACAAATTTTGGCTCCATTATTTGGGGTGAGATTTTGCTATGGATTTGCAACCACCGCTAATGTGGTTGTAATTTGATGACCACATAACTTGTGATCACTACTTAGCGACCACCGCATATATGGTCACTATTTTATGATCACACTGTATTCATAAACTAAAAGGTAGAAGATTTATCGTTTCTGTTTATAAATATTGTCGTTGTTTTAATAATAATGATCATTATAATTAATGAATATAATAATTATTAATTATTATATTCATTAATACTGATATGTAAATATAATAATGAATATTAATATAATAATAAATATAATTTTTATTAATATATATAATATAATAGTAATTAAGACTGTCTTTCTCATTGGATTAAATCAACTAATTAAATTATCCAATTTGATCTATTAAAGTTCAATTGAAATTTTAGATTAATATTGAACTCCAATTTTATTAAATTTGATCAATTGAATTCATGATTTAATATGAATGAGTTCAATTTAATCAATTGAGGTTCATTATATGAATAATATAATCAATTTAAATTCAATTAATATATTGAACACCAATTTAAGCAATTTAAGTTCAATTTAAGGTAAAGTTAATTAATTGAACCCTAATTTATTGAGTTAAATTTTAATTTAATCAATTCACAGCTAATTTATATCAGTTGAACCAAATTAATAAATAAACTTGAATTTAATTCACTGAGGCTGAATTTGAGTTCAAGTAATTATAAATTGATTTAGTTAATTATATATAAGTTAATCTTTATAATCAATTGAATTTCATCTAATCATCAATTAAACCAATTTAATCAATTAAATTAATCAATAAATTAATTAACTAAAGCTCAATGTTCAATAAAAAATAATGATAATTAATTTATTTGGATTATTATAATATTATAAATTAAATTAAATTATAATTAAAATAATAAATATATTTAGCCACCACACACATTTGTGGTAACTATTTAAGTGTCATTTAAAATACTGCATTTAAAATGGTACGGAAATAGCAACTACAATGGTCACTATTTTTGTAAAGTGAAACAATAGATTTTGGTGTCGTTTCATGCCTAGCGACCACATTGGCTACCAAGGACTTGTCATTAAGTTCTTTAGATTTAAATCCCTAATCTCTTATTTGCCAATCTCATTTACACTCCCATTCAACTATCACTCTCTTCCTCTCTCGATCTTACCTCTGTTGTCGGTTGTCTTTGTCTCATTTCGATAACCGACTGATGGAAGGCAGCCATTCTGACACAGTTAATGTCATTCATGTCGTCTCTACAGTGAACAGTCGTTCCAGATTAGTCACACAATGCTTATATCTTAATGAATATATTTTCCATAGATTTCAGCTTGATCCAAACTTATAGTCACACAATTAGACGACAGCAAAACATTGAACAAAAGTTATTGGTTGGTATTGGATGGTAAACAGTACTATAAATATTAGTAATTTGTTTTACTATATCAAAAATGAACTAGCACATTCATTGGTCAAAATCAGAAAGTGCTCAACCAATGAAACTTTGATAAGGTAAAAAATAAATTCTAATCTGCAATGCTTAGTTGTACGCAAGGATCTTTTAAAATTTTGAGTTTTTTAATTCGTTATTCTACTTTGAAATTTATGTATATAATGTCCAAAATGAAATGGTAGAATTGAAACTGGAAAAAAAGTGTTGAATTTTGGCAATCTCCCAATCCCACATCGAAAGTAGAAGAGAGAGAAATAAAAATATTAACTTATAAAAAAGGTTCATCTCTTCTTAACAATTTATTCCAAAAACATCAATCCCTTACTTAAAAGATTGGTTGTATTTTCTCTCTCTTGTAATATTTCATTTTGTAATATTTTTTTGAAATAGTGGAATATTATTTTAGTAGTTTTCGAGGACGTAGGCATAATTGGTTAAACCTTATTAAATTTTGGTGTTTCCTTTATTATCTATGTAATAGCTATTGTCGGGTAATTTATTTTAGTAATATATTGTGTTTTAAATTATCTGAAAAAAATTCTGTCACTAAGACTCTAAGAGTCTAAAAAAGTTAGTTTTTAAGAGAGACCATTTGTGACTCCACCAATTACCTGAGAATTTTTTTATCTTAATTTTTAGCACAATTATTCATTTTGGTGGAAACTAACCCGATTTCCACAACAATTGATATTAGAGCTAATGTTACTGAGTTATATGCTTTGTGGTTGCGGTGTAAACTGATCTTCCACATTAGAAAGATTTCCTTGGATTCTTGGGTATTCCGCATTTGAAAACTATTAAATATTCTTGAAGAAGAAATGGCAAAAGACAGACAAAAATCCACGATAGACACAACAGCTTCGACTTCATGAATTTTGACAAGAATTATTGCGAAAAATACGAGAATTGCAGTGGAGATTTTGGATGGTACAAGCCATTTTGGTATGTGACAAGATGAAGTTCTAGACGTCTTATTTCAGCAATGTTTAGACATTGTCATTGAGGGATAAAAGCTAGAAGGTTCAGATGAGAAGGAATATAGGACAATCAATCGTTTGACATATGATATAATTCGATCGTGCCTATCCAGAGAGCAGAAATATGTCTTTTGTAAAGAAACTTCTGCAAGTAAATTGTGGAAGACACTGAAGGAAAAATTCTTGAAAAAAAGCAGTCAAAATAAGCTTCATATGAAGAAAAGACTATTTAGATTCACATATGTTCCTGGTACCCACGATGAATGATCACATCACCAATTTCAATCAACTTGTAGCAGATCTGATGAATTTGGATGTGACTTTTAAAGATGAAGATTTGACCCTAATATTGTTGGGATCCCTTCTTGAGGAGTTTGATTTTCTAGAAACTATTATACTCCATGGAAAAGCTGGGGTGTCTCTTAGTGAAGTATGTGCTGCACTAGTGGAGCAACAGAGACTTTGATAGGAAGAGGTCATTCGAA
Source organism: Triadica sebifera (assembly GCA_023653625.1). Classification (NCBI taxonomy): domain Eukaryota; kingdom Viridiplantae; phylum Streptophyta; class Magnoliopsida; order Malpighiales; family Euphorbiaceae; genus Triadica; species Triadica sebifera. The sequence goes on from CM042894.1 coordinate 22,675,993, forward strand.
AAATAAGAATAAGGGAAAGAAAGAGAGATTAAAGTCCAGAGTGAGTAAATATGAATGTGCCTTTTGTTGAGAAAAGGAGCACTGGAAGAAAGATTGTCCTATGTTAAAAAGTAAATCTGGTAAAGACAGGACTGTTGCAGATTCAAATGTAGCTGAATGTGATGATTCAGACTTTTCATTAGCATTAATGCTATCAATAAGCAGTTCAACTGCTTGGATCTTGGATTCAGGCTGTAGCCACCATATGTGTCCCAATTGGGAATGATTTTCCGATTTTAAAGAAATTGAAGGTGGAGTTGTCTATACATGAAATGATAGCCCTTGAAAAACAATTGGAATTGGTTCAGTCCAGTTGAGGAATCATGATGGATCAATCAGAACTCTGACAGATGTAAAATATGTGCCTAGTCTGACAAAAAATCTTATTTCTATTGGAGTCTTTGGGAGAAAGAGTTTCACTATAATTATTAAAAATTAAGTAATAAATGTTATATTTGGAACACTTGTAGTGATGAAAGGAGTTCAAATGAGCAATAACTTGTATTCCTATGAAGGTAATATAGTCGTGGAACAACAACAGCAGTTTCTAGTGATGACCAGGAGCTAGAAACAACCAGATTGTGGCATATATGCTTGGGGCATGCAGGTGAAAAATCTTTCAAACTTCTGGCGAATCAAGGATTATTGCAAGGAGTACAAACCTGCAAATTAGACTTCTGTGAGCATTGCATCAAAGGGAAGTAGACGAGAGTGAAATTTGACACTGCAATCCATGATACCAAGGGTATTCTGGATTATGTTCACTAAGATGTATGGGGTCCTTCCAAAACTACTTCAATGGGAGTTAAATACTACTATATTATCTTTGTTGATGATTGTTCAAGAAGAGTATGAGTGTATACAATGAAGATAAAGGATGAAGTGTTGGGAATTTTTCTCATCTGGAAAAAGATGGTGGAATCTCATATGGGCAGAAAGATCAAATGTCTTCGAACAAACAATGGTAGAGAATATACAAGTGATCCCTTCATGAAAGTTTGCAGAAATGAAGGAATTGTTCTATATTTCACTGTCAGAAATACACCACAATAGAATGGGGTGGTTGAACGCATGAATTGAACTCTACTGTAGAAAGTTTGGTATATGTTGTCTAATGTTGGGTTGGGCAGACAGTTTTGGGCTGAGGCTGTAACATACGCATGTCATCTCATTAATCATTTGCCATCAACTGCTATCAATGGCAAAGTACCTTTGGAGGTGTGGTATGGAAAACCTGATATAGATTATGATTCTTTACATGTGTTTGGTTCCAATGCATACTATCATGTTAAGGAATCGAAGTTAGATCCAAGGGCATATAAAGCTATCTTTATGGGGATATCCTCTAGTATCAAAGTATATAGTTTATAGTTCCCAGAGATGAAGAAAATAATATTTAGTAGAGATGTTACCTTTGATGAGTCTACCGTATTAAAAAAGGTAACAGAGGAGCAGACAGATGGTTCTCCACAGCATATGGAGGGAACTCCCAAACAGGTGGAGTTTGATAGAAGAATAATTGTTGATCTAGAAATTGTAAAGTTTGATACAATTATTCATACGACAGAAGAAGAGTTAATGGTAGAAAATGGATCAAATGAGGAAGTAGAGGTTTCAACACAAGAACCTCCTTAGCAACTTGAGCCAATTGCACTACCAAAGCCGAAAGGAATATTAAGAAACTTGTTCAACTTGAAGATCTGACTAATTATACATCTTCAGTAGATGATGAGATTCTTTCCACTTATTGTGAAGCTATTCAAAGGTTAGAAGAAGAAAAGTGGAAAAAGGCTATGCAAGAAAAAATGTAGTCCCTTGAAAATAATCAGACATGGAAGCTAGTAAGTCTGCCAATGGGAAAGAAAGTGATTGGCTGTAAAAGGATTTATGCAAAGAAAGAATGATTTCCTAATAAGAATAATACATGCTACAAGGCAAGATTGGTAGCTAAAGGTTATGCTCAGAAGGAGGGAATTGATTATAATGAAGTGTTTTCTCCAGTTGTAAAACATTCATTCATTAGAATACTGTTGGCCTTGGTAGCATAATTGGATCTGAAACTAGTTCAGTTGGATGTAAAAACTACATTTTTACATGGAAACCTAGAAGAAGAAATTTATATGACTCAGATAGAAGGATTTAAAGTTACTAGAAAAGAAAATTTAGTGTGCAAGTTGAGCAAATCATTGTATGTATTGAAGTAATCTCCAAGACAGTGGTACAAACGATTTGATAAGTTTATGATAAGGCAGAAATACACAAGAAGTAAATATGATCATTGTGTATATTTACGCAAGCTACGGGATGAATCATTTATCTATCTTCTCTTTTATGTTGATGATATATTGATAGCTTCAAAGGATGAAGGAGAGATTCAGAAGTTAAAAGCTCAACTAAATCAGAAATTTGAAATGAAGGATTTAGGAAAAGCTAAGAAGATTATCATATGAAGATATACAAAGATAGAAAATTGGAGAGACTTTGTTTGACTCATAAACAATATATGAGAAAGGTACTAAAATATTTTGGGATCAATGAGAAGACAAAACCAAGTAGTACTCCATTTGCTCTTCATTTTAAGCTCAGTGCATCTTTATCTTCGAAAAGTAATGAAGAATGAAAATATATGTCAAATGTTCCATATGCAAATGTTGTTGGTAGCTTGATGTATGCAATGGTGTGTACGAAGCCTGACATTTCACAAGCAGTTGGAGTTGTGAGCAGATACATGCATGATTCTGGTAAAGGATATTGGCAAGGTTTGAAATGGATTTTGTGGTATATTCAAAATACTGCAAATGTTGGTATAATGTTTGAGCGAAATGAGAAAATTGGTCAATAAATAGTTGTATATTCTGATTCCGACTATGCAGGTGATTTACACAAACGTCGATCTACTACCGATTATGTGTTCACACTTGCAAAAGCACTGGTTAGTTGGAAGTCTACCTTATAGTCAACAGTTGCTTTGTCTACAATAGAGGCAAAGTACATGGTAGTTTCAGAAGCTATTAAGGAGACAATTTGGCTTCAGGGGTTGCTGAATGACTTGGAAATTGGTCAGAAGCATGTCAAAGTGCATTGTGACAGTTAAAGTGCTATTTGTTTAGCAAACAATAAAGTTTATCATACAAAGACAAAACACATTGATGTTCGATATCATTTTGTATGGAAAATTCTTGAATATGGTGAGATACTACTTCAGAAGATTATGACTATTAAAAATCCCGCAGATATGATAACAAAAGTTGTACAGGTGTCAGGTTCCAATATTGTTTTGACTTGATAGATGTTCTTAGAATTTAAAATTGGGCGCTTTAAAACGTATTTGAAGACATTACTGAAATTTATAAAATAAGAGTTTAGAGAATATTTGTTTGGAATTATGAGATCACCAAGGTAGAGATTTATTGAATTTTAGCAATCTCCCAATCCCATATCGGAAGTGGGAAAGGGAGAAAGAAAAATATTAGCTTATAAAAAAACTTCATCCCCTATTATCAATTCATCCCAAAAACACAAATCCTTTACTTCTAAGATTTGTTGTATTTTATCTCTCTCTCTTGTAATATTTCACTTTGTGATATTTCTTTGAAATAGTGGAATATTATTTTAGTAATGTCCGAGAACGTAGGCATAATTGGCCGAATCTCGTTAAATTTAGTGTTCCATTTATTGTCTATTTGATAGCTATTATTGAGTAATTTATTTTAGTGATATATTGTGTTTTAAACTATCTGAGAAAAATTTTGTCACCAAGACTCTAAGAGTCTAAGAAAGTTGGTTTTTAAGGAAAACCATTTGTGACTCCACCAACTACCTGAAAATTTTTCTTTGTCTTAATTTTTGACACAATTATTTATTTTGGTGGAAACTAACCCAATTTCCACAACAAAAGTTGGTGATCCCACTTCGATTAAGGAAGCCAAAATATTCCTACATAGTTGAAATAAAAGGGGATTCAAAACAAACTTCTTATTTGTGTTTGCGCTTAGGGCAATGACGCAACTATTGAGGGACTAACTAAGACACGTCTATTGCTAGATGAAAACTATTTCCAAACCCCCTCCCCTGCTTGTTTCTCCCTTGGTCGTGAATTTCTTGAAGGGCTCCCCTTTGTTGAAGCCCTACGATTATGAGTTCAACAATTAAATGATAACATTGAGAAAGTAAATAAAACCTAATGTAATTGTAATTAATGTTTTAACAATAATTGGGCTAATCTCTCAACAATATATTGTTATTTTATTACATTAAACATGAAAAGGAAAAAAAGAAAAATTGAGCTAATTTAATAATTTTGGAGTTTCAAAGCCAAAATGAGCTGGGTTTTTCACTTTAGGAATGTCATTCTAGCTCCTCAATATATGAGCAACTTAAGTTATTTAACTCTTAAAATATGGGTCATTTGATATGGCAAACAGTTTGTTCAATTCTATAACTTGACTTATAAGAGATAATAGTAATAGCTAATTGAATTATTGCATCTCCTTCCCATTTTTATTAAAAAAATTTAGCTATCCAAATACATTAATTTAAACAAATATTTTCAAGAATGATGTGAATGAGAAAAAAGGAAGAGTAGATTTTATAATTGAGAGGATAATGATTGTAATAAAATATTAATTAAAACTACTCATATTTTAATAGTGTAAATTTTTATAAAATTTTAAATGTAAAAATTGAAATAATTAACCATAACTCAAATGGATAACTAGACATTAGTTATGGAGCTAAGTCTAGTTGGAGATATGGATTTCAATAAAGCTTATTTGTCAATACCAATTAATGAAGTGAGAAAAACATTCTTATGTATTTTGATATGAAGGGAAATATGTATAACTTCATTTCTTCAAATTATTTTTATTTAAATTTAAGCTCTTAAGATATTTATCATTGACTATAAAGCCTAACTTAATAGACAAGACTAATAAATTTTCTTATTGCCTAGTCAATCAATCCATACCTGCCCCTACTAAGCACTAGCCATAAGAATGTAAGATTACAAATCAATGATATGTAGAATTAATATCATATATGCTCTAAAACTTAATGTACTAAATAGTTCAAATTACCTAGTGATATTGCTAATCACGACAGCTAAAACTTTTTATGGACAAACTGATGCCAATCTCATTGAACATCTCTAAGATTCAGACAGTCTCACTATAGCAAGAAATCACTACTTTCTCATTCTCTCACTATGCAAAGTGTTCAAATTGCACAAGACTTGTACTATTAAAGTTGGCAAATACCTTCATATATTCTACATTAAAATTTATTTTCTTCAAATTCTCCATATGCTAAAAGGAAGAAGGCATATCTAACTAGACCAACTAAAGCCCCATTTGTTGAACACAAGGCATATTACTTCTTTGACAATTTTTATCCAGCTAAAGTGCTAAACTAGCTAAAAAAAGTTGGACATAACTTCCAATTAAAAATGTCATGTTACTGAAGTACACATATATAGTAGCTTTAGCTAACAATTTAGAACAATTTGTGTGATTAGGTTTAGAAATATTTTAATTTGATAGGTATTTGAATTAAAATAGGTTAGATGACATGTATGAATATGTATTTTGTTGGGTTATTATGTGAGAAATGAAAATTTAGTGCTCTTTAATGTCGATTTAAATATATGTTAGGCATAAAATTGATAAATTGATTTGATTCAATTGGACACTGCATTTTAAATATTGATGAGAAAGTTGTATAAGAATCGGTAGTGCATAAGAGTTTTTGCAAGCATATGAAAATGTATTTGATAGAAAATAGGTCTTGTATAAGTGACGATTAATAAAGGGAAAAACTATAATAATGAAATTAGAAATTAAAACTAATTATAACATGGTGAATATGGGACTTATTTATAACTAATACTTTATTGAATTGCTGGACAATAACAAGGCTAAGGGAAAAGGCATATCAACAGCAAGCTAGGAGAGGAAAAAAAGGAAGAAAAAACTAGGCAAGGTAAGTATTATATGACTGTTTAGTTTGATTAAGAAATATGGGGTTGCCTAATATGCATTTGTAGTGAATTGAAGTATGTTATTATCAAATCATATCAAATGTATTATTAAGTTGTACTTAAAAATGAAAATTGTGATGGATGATTTGAATTCACAATTATACATATTTATAATGTTAAAGGAGATTGTGAAATAGGAGATGGATAAGCATGGGTTAAAGATATGATGATCTTGATTGTAAAAATTTCGAGTAAACTTAATTGATTTATTATAGTAAGCTTAACTATTTGCATATGGATTATAGTAATGATTATAGTCATAAAGTTGTGTCAGTTACTTAATTATTTGATGAGTATTGATTGTTTGTAAGAGTTGAATAGTATTGATGAATGTGTATGAGATTGTGATTGTATTAACTCATAGGGGAATCAATTAAAATTGAGAATTGACAATTTTTAGGAGAGACTCTGTCAGAATTTTGGTAGATATTTAGAAATAAAATAACTAAAATAATAAAAATAAATATATATTTTTATACATTTTAGCCATAAAAACTCGTTCAATGACATTTTCATTGTATTATAAAAATTCATTGAATTGTCCAATGTGGACTGTTTAGGAATGTGTATCTATATAGTTGTACATGGCTTATTTTAATATTGTTGAGATAAACCATAAAAGAATATATGACAAGTACGAATCCTTTGTCCTAGCAATGCAAACAACTCACCAAGCTTGCAAAGGGACAAAACAATTAGTGGGTCATATCAAAAATCAAACCAAGAGAAGTTGTTGAGATGCCAGAAAGGAAGCTCTTCCTAGAGTATAGTGTGCATGAAAATCTTTCATTTCAAAGGGAGTCAATCAACATCTACAATGTTGAAATTACTGAAGAGGATCAACAAAAGACATTGAATGAACCAATAGGTGATTTAGAAAGATACTGTGAATGATGATGATTTTGAAGAAGAAGAAGAAGAAGAAGAAGAAGAATAAGAAGAATAAGAAGAAGAAGAAAAAGAAGAACCAGAAGAAGAAGAAGAACTAGAATTACAAACATAAAGTTCATTTGATTTAGAGTGTTGAACCTTGAGGGGTATTTCCATCATTTTGATGATAACAAATAAAATAGCAACATTGTATTTAACATACTTGTTTTTCTAAGTCTATTGAATAGGATATAAAATATGTTAGCAAAAATGAAGAATGAAAGATTAATCTTCAAAAGATAAAATTGAAGAAGTGGCATGTTCACGCCCGTACTCTATGTGTCACACTCGTGAGGAAGCTAACCGCCAACAAACCAACATTTGAAGTTCACGGCCATGAAGGAAGACAACAAACCATGAGTGCACATTTAAGTCACGCCCATAAATTAAATGTCACGCCTGTGAACCTTCATGACAAATTCCTCCAGAGAGCTTCACGACCAAAGTCATCACTTGGATCACAGCTTGGAAGTTTGTCACGCCCGTGACCCAATATTTCAAAACCTTCCAGAATGCTTCACGACCAAGGTCACCACTTCAGTCACGGCTTGGAAGAACAGTCACGACCGTGACCAATATAGTCACGCCCGTGAAATATGAAAGAGAAAAATGTCAGGCGCGATTATTTGGGTTGGTGCAACGACTAGTTTCGTATTAAATGCATTCTAACGGCTATAATTCACCATGAGAGCATAAATGCAAGTCATTTATGCATTCAGTATAAGAGGATAACTAATAATTTGAATCAAAATTTTGTTGTAAGCTATTTGTACATTTAATACTTTCAAAACAAATATCTATTCTCTGTGAAAATATTTTTTCTCACCATTTATTGAGCAATAAAGATTTGTAAGTGTTTCTCTCTGTAATCATTTATTACTTAAGTGAGTTTTGGGTATTTCTGGGTTAAGAGTAGAATACTTGTAAGGATTAGTTGTGTGAGCCTTTAAAACACAAAGAAAGGTTGGTTGTGTGAGCCTGTAAAACATAAGGTAAAGGTTGTTTGTGTGAGCCAGTAAAACACAAGGTAAAGGTTGTTTGTGTGAGTCTGTAAAACAAGGAATTGGTTATTGTGTGAGCCATTAAAACACAAGGAATTTCTGGGTTAGGTGTGACCCTTTGTGAGAAACACCATAGTTGGGAGTGAGCTTGTAAAACTCCATTGTAACACTTAGTGTGTTAGTGAAACTTCCAATTGCGATTGGAGAGAGGAGTAGGGTTTGTTAACACCCGAACTTGTATAAAAATCCTTGTGTCAAATTTCTCTATCCCTCCTAAACTTAACTTTTTATTTCAGCACTTTAAAGTTAAATTTTTAAAAATCCAATTCAACCCACCTTCTTGGCTTAATATCTAGGCAACAATTGGTATCAGAGCTTTGTCTAGCATCTAAGCCTAAAAAGCGCTATTAAAAATTAAGATATGGCCAGTGAAGGATTCCAAAGTCTCAAACCTTATTTTGATGGAGCAAATTATGCCCATTGGAAGTTTCGGATGGAGACATACCTGGATAGTGAAGGAATTGAAGTCTGGGATAGTGTACGAATAGAAGGGACACAACCAACCAGAAGATGAGCTGATGGTGAAGATGAAATATTATCAATAGATGATTGGACAGAGGCTCAAAGAAGAGCAAATTTCAAAAACAAGAAGGCAATGACAATCCTCTCAAGCTCATTATCTATTGAAGAATGCGGAAGAATACAACACTGCCCAACAGCCTACAACATTTGGAATACATTGGAAAATTATCATAAAGGAACTAAGCAAGTCAAATCTAAGAAGATTCAACTTCTTACCTCAGAATATGAGCTCTTCAAGATAAAATCCAATGAGTCAATCACTGACATGACCAACCATCTTCTAGCCATTATAAATGGAATGAGGAAACTTGGGAAGCATTTGAGCTTGGAAGATGTAAACAACAAAATCCTGAGAAGCCTTCCTCTTAAAGACTATGGCTCAAGAGTTGCTGGCGTAGAAGAAGCAAATGAAGACTTGAGCATCATGAATACTGATGTGTTTATTGGCAAACTTCTCACACATGAAATGATAGTGAAAAAAGATAGAGAGCTTGAAGCAGAGCCAGAGAAAAGAAAGCCTTTAGCACTAAAAGCCTCTACATTAAAATCTTAAGAAGAAAGTGAAGATGATGAAGAAATGAGTGATGATGAAAATGAGGACGTTGCTATGCTTTCAAGAAGACTGAAAAGAATCATTGAGAAGAAAATGAGCAATTCCAGAAAATTCAGGCAAAGAAACCTCAAACAAACTTCTAATGATGCACAAAGAAGTAAGAAAAAGGTAAAGTGTTATGAGTGTGGAAAGAAATGGCACATTAAACCAGAATGTCCAAGGCTCAAGAAGCATAAGAGAAAATACCAAAGAGACAATGGGGAGAAAGGTCACAAAGCCACATGGGATGACGAAAGCTCTTCAAGTGAAAGAGATGATAATGAAAGCGAAGAGGTCAACCTATGCTTCATGGCTATTGAGGATCACGTCTCAGATAAGGTAAGATCACTACACTCATACTCTTTCAATAATGATAGTAGTGATAATGATAATGATAGTGATAGTGATAGTGATGATGATGATGATCAAAGCCTTATAAAAGAATTGAATATAAAATTAGAGAAATATAGAAATAAATTCAGTACTTATAGGAATAACATCTCTAATTTAAAAAACAAAATAGATATTTTAGAAAAGGAGAACATAAAGCTTAGATCATCTAATGAATCTCTCCAAAAATCATTAGATGAACACTCATTAAAACCCTCAACTAATTCGTTGCTTAAAGAAAATAATACTTTAAAAAATAAAGTTGAGGAACTTAGAAATTCAATTTCAAAATTACACAAAGGAAAATAGAGTTTAGATACTCTCATTATGTCTCAAAGACCATCTTTAAATAGACATGGTCTAGGATTTAAGGACACATCATCATCTTCCCACAAATTAAATCTAGTAAACCTCACACTCCACAATTATTGGAACAACACCAAGGAATAAGTATATTAAACCTTCTATACATAAAAAGAATAATCATGCCTTTATGTATAAGAAACATGCATCTAAAAAAGCATCAATTAATCATGACTGTGAATGCCATTGTTCTCAAAATGAGTTAAATAGAAGTATGACATTCAAATATATTGTAAGACCAAAAAACAATGTTAGACCTAAACAGTGTAATTATTGTATGAAGATTGGTCATATAAATAAACATTGTTGGATAAGGAAGGCTCATTGGGAACCTTCTTGTGCTAACCTCTAAGGACCTAAGCTCATTTAGGTACTTAAAAATCATACTTGAACTATGATTCTATAGGTATGCCTCAAGTCTACAATAAACAAAAATGTTTGGCTAGTAGACAATGGATGCTCAAGGCATATGACAGGAGACAAAGAACTCTTCAATGAAATCAAAAGTATTGATGGAGGTAAAGTTACCTTTGGAAACAATGCTAAGGGTAAGGTAATTGGCATTGGTTCTATTAGTATTTATGGTACTACTTTTATTAAAGATGTCTTACTTGTTGATGGCTTGAAACATAACTTGTTAAGTGTTAGTCAGTTATGTGATAAAGGACACAAAGTAATTTTTACTTCCAATGAATGTCTAGTAATCTCTATTGATGGTCAAGAGATATTTAAAGGAAATAGAGATGTCAACACATACATAATAGATTTACATGAATTACCTAACCATTCCTCTAAGTGTCTTGTGACTACTAGTGATGAATCTTGGCTGTGGCATAAAAGGCTTGGTCATGCTAACATGGACTTAATCCAAAGCCTCAGCACAGGAGAACTAGTAAAGGGACTGCCAAGAGTCAAATTTGAAAAAGACAAGACCTGCGAACCTTGCCAAAGAGGGAAGCAACACAAGTCATCCTTCAAAGCCAAAAACATAGTAAGTACCTCAAAACCTCTTCAACTCCTGCATTTAGACTTATTTGGACCTACAAGAATTGCTAGCTTAGGAGGTAAACATTATGCCTTTGTCATCGTAGATGATTACTCTAGATTTACTTGGGTAATTTTTTTAGCTCAAAAGAGTGATGCTTTTGAAAATTTCAAAAACTTTGCTAAAAGAATTCAAAATGAAAAAGGATATTGTATTTCAAAGATAAGAAGTGACCATGACAAAGAATTTGAAAATGAAAACTTTGAAATTTTTTGTCTTGAACATGGTATTTCACAGAATTTTTCAACTCCTAGGACACTTCAACAAAATGGGGTAGTTGAAAGGAAAAATCGAACTTTAATTGAAATGACTAGAACAATGCTTAATGAGTATGGTCTACCAACTTACTTTTGGGAAGAAGCCACAAACACTGCTTGTTATATTTCAAATCGAGTTTTCAAAAGACTTATTTTAAACAAAACCTCATTTGAGCTATGGAATGGAAGAAAGCCCTTGATATCATACTTTGGAGTATTTGGATGCAAGTGCTTCATATTGAATACCCAAGGACAACCTTGGAAAATTTGCCTCTAAATCTGATGAAGGTATCCTTTTAGGATACTCTACAACTAGCAAAGCATATAGAGTATTTAATAAAAGATCATTAACTGTTGAAGAATCTATGCATGTTGTTTTTAATGAATCCAGCAGACTTGATCTTGTGAAAGGTAGTGTTCTTGATGATGTTGTAGGAGCTATGGAAAGACTTGATCCTGGAAATGGAAAAGAAGAAAATAATCAAAGAGATTCACATCAAGATGATTCGCTACCTCAAGCTCAAGAAGAAAATGGGCAAGAACTCCCAAAAGAATGGAGAATGACAAAAGATCATCCAAAAGAGCAAATTATTGGTGATCCTTCAAGGGGAGTAAGTACTAGATCCCATTTCAAACATTTAGCCACTGACCTTGCTTTTATTTCTCAAATTGAGCCTAAAAATATTGATGAGGCTCTTAATGATGAAAGTTGGGTGATCGCAATGCAAGAAGAACTTAACCAATTTGAGAGAAGTAAGGTATGAACCTTAGTACCTAGACCCAAAGATCATCAAATTATAGGTAGCAAATGGGTATTTAGAAATAAACTAGATGAACAAGGTTCAATAACTTGGAATAAGGCTAGATTAGTTGCAAAAGGATATAATCAGGAAGAAGGAATAGATTATGATGAGACCTATGCACCTGTAGCTAGATTAGAAGCCATAAGAATACTTTTAGCATATGCATGTCACATGAATTTAAAACTCTTTCAAATGGATATGAAAAGTGCCTTTCTAAATGGTAATATAAAAGAAGTTTATGCAGAACAACCACTAGGCTTTAAAAGCTATGATTTGCCAAATCATGTTTTTAAACTTTCAAAAGCTTTATATGGTTTGAAACAAGCCCCAAGAGCTTGGTATGAAAGACTAAGTTCTTTTCTCTTAGAAAATAACTTTACAAAGGGGAATATTGACACCATATTATTAATTAAAAAGCATAAGCATGATATACTAATTGTTCAAATTTATATTGATGATATCATATTTGGTTCTACTAATGAATTGCTTTGTCAAGAATTTGCTAAGTGTATGACTAGGGAATTTGAAATGAACATGATGGGAGAACTTAAATATTTCATTGGTCTACAAATAAAACAAGACAATGAGGGTATATTCATCAACCAATCCAAATATGCCAAAGATTTAATTAAGAAATTTGGAATGGAAGGATGCAAGAATTCCAAGACTCCAATGAGTACATCAACAAAATTGGACAAGGATGAAAAGGGTAAGAGCATTAATGAAAAACTCTATAGAGGTATGATCGGATCACTTTTATATCTTACTGCTTCTAGACCCGACATAATGTATAGTGTTTGCTTGTGTGCACGATTTCAATCATGTCCAAAAGAGTCTCATTTACATGCAGTAAAAAGAATTCTAAGATATTTACATGGATCATTGCATCTAGGCTTGTGGTGTCCTAGAAATTCATCCTTTTATATTGTAGGATATTCAGATGCAGATTATGCTGGTAGTATTTTAGATAGAAAAAGTACTTCAGGTACTTGTCACTTTATTGGAGAGTGCTTAGTTTCTTGGTTTATCAAGAAACAAGTTTCAGTTGCTCTTTCAACTGTTGAAGCTGAGTATGTAGCAGCAGGATGTTGTTGTACTCAAATCCTTTGGATGAAACAACAACTTAAGGACTATGGTCATGATATGAACCATATACCTATTAAATGTGACAATACAAGTGCTATAAATCTTTCAAAGAATCCCATTCAACATTCTAGAAGTAAGCATATTGACATTAGACACCACTTTATTAGAGATCATGTTCAATATGAAGATGTTACATTGGAATTTATAAGCACAGAAAATTAATTGACAGATATATTCACTAAGTCTCTAAATGAGGAAATATTTAATTTCATTAGAAGAGAACTTGGTATGATTGATGGATTAACCTTGTGATTACCAAATTGTCAAATCTTAAAGTGATAATCTTGTTGTTGTATTATCTTACAATATATAAGGTAGCAAATTTGATGGAAATTTATGTTATAAGGGATAGAATCTTCATTGAAATGATTTAGTCTTGTTTTAGGACTTAATTTTATTTGATGAAAATTTTAGGCAATTCACACCCGTGACATATGTTCACGCCCGTAAATTAAATAGCCAAAAGAACCAGTAGCTTTCACGACTTGATTCACGACATGGTTCACGGCTTTAAGTAGTGAAGCCTATGTTCACGACTTCATTCACTCCCGTGAAAAGCCTTGTTCACGCCCGTGATGAATTTTCACACCCGTAAACATTTTCACCTAAAACTCACAGAGACATTCACGTTTTGAGTCATGTTTTGTTTCACGGGCATAAGTAGTGAAATTCAACACTTCACGCCCGTGACTCCTTTTTCACCACTATGATAGTTCATCATTCACGCCCGTGACATTCAAATGTCACGATTGTGAACCATTTCACATCTTTATTCATGGGTAGAGCACCCCTTCAGCAAACCGTGAACACGACACTTCACGCCCGTGAAGGTATCGGCTATATAACATTTTTGCCGGTTATTTTTCACATTTCAACCTTCTAACTTCTTGAAACTACTCTCATTTACACACATTGAATGGTACATTGAAGATTCTGGCCCCCTAGTCACAAATTTCTTCTATAAATACCATCAAAACCCCTTCCATCATCAAAAATCATCTTTCCTTAGGGTTTTCTCACAATTTCTGTCAAACTTCTTCAAACTCTTCAAAGTTCATCTCTTCAAATCAACATGGAAATCAGCTCATCAAAGGGTACTAGGAAGAAATCTCATGCTCCCAGGAGGTACTCAGACTACCTAATGAACAAAATCCCAGAGCATTGCCATCCTAGGTATTCAACCCTTAAGAAAAGGCCTCTCATTTCATCAAGGTCTTTTGAGTGGAAAATGATACGCACTCTCGGGCTTGAGACAACGATGACAAAGCAACTCTAGGCATGTCATTTGAAGAAATTTATGGACATTCATTAGCCCACATTGAGGGAGCCAACTTTAGAATTCTTGAGCACTTTACAAGTGTCTCCCACTGGTGTGGTGAAATTTCAACTGTGCAGCAATCCGAACACTCTCTCTGCCACAGAATTTGGGGATTTATTCAATCTACCCTCAGAAGGCATGCTCAACAACAATGAAGTGGAGTTCTATGCAACTCAAGAATGGATTCACTTTGGTATCGATTGCAGCTGGGATGTAAAAAAGACTAAGAGCACTCATCTCTGGTCCCCAGTGCACAAATATCTGCATAGATTTCTAACCTATAGCATATTTTCCTGAGGAGACAGTAATGGCACCATTTAGAAGTCTGAGATTTTTCTCTTGGAGATGGCCCGAAGATGCCTCACAGTGGCACTTTCTCGATGGTTTATGAACCATCTCCTGTCTATTGCCACCAAGCCCTCCGGAGACATACTTATTGGTAGGTATGTAACCCACATAGCCTTGAAGCTTGGATATTTGAAGTTGGATGACCATCACTTTAATCTCATCCCAGGGCATCTTCGAGATCGATTGGATGTAGAGTCCTTCATCAAGATGGGAGTGGCTGTTCGAATTGTCCATGAGAACAATATTTACTACTGCTTCACAGATACTGCTGGCGAAATCATATTGGAAGACAATGACTCAGAAGACTTCAAAGACGGCCTCCAAGGAATCTAGCAGAGAAAAAGGGCTTGAGTTGAGGAGGCACCTCCAATGGTTGAGCAGGACATCGGACAATCCTTGACTTTCACACCGATTTTGGCGTAGCAGGTGGTTGATCTCCTGGCACCAAGATTTGAGCAGCTGTAAGCTTCCATGGATGAGAGGTTGGAGAACCTCAAGGACTTCATAGAGTCTAGGATGGATAGCTTCGAGGCTGAAGTTGCTCGTCATAGGGACAGGATGTCCGGATAGATGTTAGGCTAGATGGTAGCCTTGATATGCTTGTTTATTTATTTTGTTGTTTGTTTGTTTGTGTGTAGGAAATTTTAAATTTCCTTTCTGAATTTTAATTACCTTTGATTGTATTTCATCTTTTATAAGTTAATATATTTTCTTTGTTTTTCCATTATGGTTTATCGTTATTGATATTCTTTTTGTTAATGACAAAAGGGGGAGAAACTAGTAATATATTAAGATAAATGCAAGCAATACTTAACTATCGAATCAAAATGAAGAACCTACAAATATATTGAGATAGGTAGGGAGAAACTAGCAATATATTAAGACAATACTTAATTCAAAATGAATATGCAAGTATGCAATTGAGCTTTATACACCTTAAATATATCTTAAGTATACTTTGATATACCTTGATGCAAGATTACATAAATGAATATGCACTTGATATACTCTAAATATACCTTACATATACTTTATGATTAAAAGAGAATTTTGGTATATATTGGATATACTTTGCATATAACTTGGATATACTTAAAACTAAAAAGTTAATGCTACACTTCATCATTCTTTACAATTCTTGCATTTCATCAATTTTTATCCTAAGCATCTTTTGAGGGGGAGACTTCTTAAAAGCACATATTGCTAGATTATTTGTCACCATCAAAAGGGGGAGATTGTTGAATATTGAGGGGTATTTCCATCATTTTGAGGATAACAAATAAAATAACAACATTGTTTTTAACGTACTCGTTTTTCTAAGTCTATTGAACAGGATATAAAATATGTTAGCAAGAATGAAGAATGGAAGATTAATCTTCAAAAGATAAAATTGAGGAAGTGGCATGTTCACGCCTGTGACCCTATGTGTCACGCCCGTGAGGAAGCTAACCGCCAACAAACCAACGTTCGAAGTTCACGGCCATGAAGAAAGACAACAAACCATGAATGCACATTTAAGTCACTCCCGTGAATTAAATGTCATGCCCGTGAACCTTCATGACAAATTCCTCCAGAGAGCTTCCCGACTAAAGTCACCACTTGGATCACGGCTTGGAAGTTTGTCACGCCCGTGAATATATATGTCACGCCCATGACCCAATATTTCAAAACCTTCTAGAATGCTTCATGGCTAAGGTCACCACTTCAGTCACAGCTTGGAAGAATAGTCACGACCGTGACCAACATAGTCACGCCCGTGAAAGATGAACGAGAAAAATGTCAGGCACGATTATTTGGGTTGGTGCAACAGCTAGTTTCGTATTAAATGCATTTTAACAGTTATAATTCGCCATGAGAGTATAAATGCAAGTCATTTATGCATTCAGTACAAGAAGATAGCTAATACTTTGAATCAAAATCTTGTTATAAGCTATTTGTACATTTAATACTTTCAAAACAAATATATATTCTCTGTGAAAATCTTTTTGCTCATCATTTATTGAGCAATAAAGATTTGTAAGTGTTTCTCTCTGTAATCATTTATTACTCAAATGAGTTTAGGGTATTTCTGGGTTAAGAGTAGAACACTTGTAAGGGTTAGTTGTGTGAGCCTTTAAAATACAAAGAAAGCTTAGTTGTGTGAGCCTGTAAAACACAAGGTAAAGGTTGTTTGTGTGAGCCTATAAAACACAGGGTAAAGGTTGTTTGTGTGAGCCTGTAAAACACAAGAAATTGGTTATTGTGTGAGCCATTAAAACACAAGGGATTTATGGGTTAGGTGTGAGCCTTTATGAGAAACACCATAGTTGGGAGTGAGCTTGTAAAACTCCATTGTAACACTTAGTGTGTTAGTGAAACTCCCAATTGCGATTGGGGAGAGGATTAGGGTTTGTTAATACCCGAACTTCTATAAAAATCTTTGTGTCAAATTTCTCTATCCCTCCTAAATTTAACTTTTTATTTCCGCACTTTAAAGTTAAATTTTTAAAACTCCAATTCAACCCCCCTTCTTAGCTCAATATCTAGGCAACATAGAGGATGAACTTGATTTAAATGATATGAATAAAGCTGATAGTGAATAGATGTAGTTGTAGTTGGATAATATTGTAGTGCCTTATCCCACACAACCAATGGTGAATCTCATTGTACAGGCAGACATCTTATGACTAGATCAAATTACTGAAAACATGTCTATCTGAATTAAATTTTTTCTAACTTTTCTCTATACTAAGATCATCATAATATACTATGCGATTTTAAACATTACATCTGACATAATCTGTAATAACAAATACCAAATATGATTTAATCTCAAAGCTATCTTGGGATTTAACATCCTTTATTACATATTCCATAATACTTGTGCTTATGAAAATCTCTTACATGTCTTTATTTAAACATTAAAATAACTATGTCTCTATCCCATGTCATGTGAAATAATCAATAATGAAATGAATGAGATAAAGTAATAGACCCAACACGGGTTACCTCTGACTTCTCTGACTGGTATGATATTTTCTTCTTATCAATTCAATAGTTTACTGGCTCCAAACCTGCATGTAGAAAAATTACACGCTAAGTTACTAAAAGTTTAGTATTATATATAATTATTTAAATTCTAACATGCATTTACATTGTAACGGCTGAGCTCCGCCTTTCTAGAGGATGAGAGCCCACCCGCCGTCTCACTGAGACCAACGGGCTGCCGGGGTCCATGGCCCAATACCCCCAACCCATCACTGTGCACCAGCCCGAGTCTCAGGCCCATGGTACAATTGGTAGTCTCTTACTGAGGCTAAAGGGAGGTTGAGGGTTCGATCCCTGACTTCAACAACCTACTGTGCAACAGTCGTTGCGGGCCTGAGACTCGGGCTGGTGCACAGTGATGGGTTGGGGGTATTGGGCCATGGACCCCGGCAGCCCGTTGGTCTCAGTGAGACGGCGGGTGGGCTCTCATCCTCTAGAAAGGCGGAGCTCAGCCGTTACATACATATTAACATAACATTCATAATCAGAACATACCTATATGTTTGTCCATACCATCATATACATAACACATCTTGACTTACTTTATTCATGTTGACTTGTCCATATTATACAATACTATCATAATATTCAACTTGTGATAATAGCATACTCGGTCATGCCATATATACATAGAAGTAAAATATCATATTTAAATATCATGGTCTAATTACATGCATGACATAGTTATCATAGGTGAATCCATTTCATATTATCATACTGAATATCGATCATAGTCATACTGAATTTTCATCATATTATGAAATAACAAGCTTTTAGTATCATTCATATAATTACTGGTTTTTACAATCATTTTTCAGGATGTGACTGTATTATGATTTACTGAATTCCTATTTATTTTTATGGAAATGTTTTGTCTCACAACTTCAGTATAATGTATTACCAAATTCCGATTTCTTAGCCTAAAACTTTAGACTCGGATCACTTAGATGCAGGTTGTGAAACAGGAGCGCTCTAATACGAGCTTAAACCATTATGCTCACTACTGTATATGTCTGTAATGCTACCACTGAGCTTTTTAAATCAAGAACGCTCTAACACGAGCTTAAGTCACTCTGATGAGTAATGACTGCATGCATAAGTCACATTGTCCCTAATCCAGATATGCTACCATTGAGCTTCTTAAATCAGGAGTGCTCTAACACAAGCTTAAGTCACCCTGATAAGCAATGTAATAATTACTCGTATATATATACTACAGTACCGTAACCCCCTCAATGGCAAGCCACATATCCTAACTAGTCCTCGAATAGAGAATGTACATATTTGTTCACTTTCTGGATATTAACATCATTTCTATTACATTCCATAGTTTCACAATATTCTTATGTATCATTTGATATTCATAGCACCTAGTGCATTCACATGTTTCATAAACATGACATCATATTGTAATTAATCTCATTCGATCATACTAAGTGTGTGTACATCATACTTATGTTGTTTCATCACCTCAATCAATTTACATGTTTATGGATATAGGGCATTCACGGGCATAAAATCTTCTGTCACAGGTTGTGTACTAGTGACTCAGCCATGACTAGCTTATGATCATTCACGGGCATGAAATTCATACTTTCACGGGAGTGAAACTTGGCTTCACGGGCGTAAAATACCTTTGTGGGCATGAAGCTTAGCTTCACAAGCGTGATACATCACACATAAACATAATTTTCAGCACCGTTTTCAACCATTTTCACACACAATCATGCATAATGCTAAAGCTAACCAATGTTAGTCACACCTATCAACACTTTTCGTATTCCAAAATCTAAAATCAACCATAAACATGAATAATATCATATTTAAGCATTCAGATTAGGTTCCATGCCTTATTTATCAAACATCCCAACATCAATCATTAGCACATCAACATTATTGTGCATCATAACGTATTACAAACCCTTTAACTCAATTATAACATATACCATATTAATATTTCTTGTCACTAACCACATTAGAATTCATAATTCATATCACAAGCACATTAAAATCGAATAAAAATGAGTAATATACAAACTTTAATATTAGAGCCCTAAAACTCATTTTTCTCACGTTTACTGCCTTTGGTGGCTGTCTTCACCTTCAACCTCTGTCCTTAATACAAAATCAGAAACTGTATTACCATTCAAATACTGGAGTTAACCTATATATGTCATAAACTAATAAAACATTCAACATTTTATTGATTTTAGCCTATAAATCCCTCAATCCATACAAATCTGAATTAAACTGGATCAAAAGACTCAA
Organism: Triadica sebifera; assembly: GCA_023653625.1. Classification (NCBI taxonomy): domain Eukaryota; kingdom Viridiplantae; phylum Streptophyta; class Magnoliopsida; order Malpighiales; family Euphorbiaceae; genus Triadica; species Triadica sebifera. Next base: position 22,696,136 of record CM042894.1, read on the forward strand.
GAGAACACGATTTCTTACCTATATTTCATGTAACTAGATTGATACACGAGTTAAAAATTGTATTTTTACACTCATTGTTCCCGACTTCAATACTTTGGCAAATCCTTTAGTTTTAATCACTTTTAATCTCATTTTAAGGGTTGCTTACATATAAACAAAGCCAAAACTCAATTGGGATTTGGAGAAGATTTGGTTTTGGGGTTTTTTTGTGAGTTTTCTACTAAAACACGAAATTACCATATATAAACTACAGGTCTTCATGAGTGTGAACCATAGTGTCACGGACGTGAACCATAGTGTCACCGACGTGAAGCTCATTAGCTTCAGAATCTAAATTCCACGACATTCACGACCATGATTAATTCTACCACGGGCGTGAATGCTGAAAACTTCATTTTTTCCTATATTTTTTTTATTATTTTAAGGTTTCTAACACTCATAGCCACACATATATTTTCCATATACCTTTGATATACCTTTATTTAAAAGATTAATTCTAGGCCCTAACTTGCAGCGTTACAAATATTTTGGTAAATGATAATTAACTGTTAATTGTCTTTAGCTTTGTATTTTTTTCATTCAGTATGAGGGGTCGAAGTCATACTGAAGATGTTTCCATAGGGGCGATTGAGGATGAGGCACCGGGAAAGTTCATTCTTCATCCACAATAGTGACTTCTACATCAATAGTATCTGGAGCTACCTTTACAACACTTGGCACAGACATAGTTGGCGTATTTGCATTAGTAGATCCATTCACATTAGCCAGTCCAAATCCATCCACATCAGCTAACCCACAATCTAGTTCATCCAGTTCTCAAAGACCATATATAGGGATACTAAATAGAGCAAGTATATAGTCATAACCATGTACCCCTATCACACCCGGTTCAAACACCATCACAGGGAGCAATTATTCGGGTAGTCGTAAGAGACTACGACTATTTGATGGGAGGTGTGACATTTCATACTTATTTATTTTACATGTTAATTGTACTTTATATTAAATATAATACTTGTGCATTTTTATAACTGTAGGTTTGTTATGCCACATGAGATGATAACTTGGATATCCCATATTTTTTAGGAAAGACTACATCTAGATGTATACAGGTGGAAGGTGGTTCCACTTCAAGACTTGCATTGGAGTGAATTTCAGGTGAAGAAATATAAAGTTTGATGAAACTTGTATATTTAAATTGTTGTAAACAATATTAAAAATGAAATTTCTTCATAATTGTGTTAGAAATGCTTGAATATGATTGAAAATGCTTGATAATTTCAAATGGTAATTGGAAAATGCTTTGTAAGTTGTATGGATTGACAAATGTAAAATAGTGTGACTATGAATTGATATGAATTGGTAGAATTTATTGAGAATTATGAATGCAAGGTAATTTTTGGATTATGCACTTTCTAAGATAGACTATCGAATTTTTTAAAAATTTTATGTATGTTGACTAACTTTATTTGTCTATATATATATATATATATACTATGAGTGGGAAGCTAATTGGCATGCGGTGGTTAAGACATTATATGAGCAGCTCATGGGTAAAAGATACTCAGATATGCTCTATCATTGGAGAGTTAGAGGATATCCCATATTTGTGTTAAATAAGGTGTGGCGGTGTTAACAGTGTAAATGGAGTGATGCCTTATTTCAATCAATAAGCATTATATAAAAAACTGTCAGAATGAGACTGAAGGTCCAAGGTCAGGGCCATGATGATACACCCTACGGGTCTATCTCCATAGCTAAGCACGTGTAGATGGATTGTAAAGATCATTCTTTTTACAATTTCATAAAATGTAACAACTTCTACAAATCTAATATCTAATTCATTAATTTCAGGAGATGAAGGGGGTGCTCCACTTAGCAAGGCACAATTCTTTAATGAGACCCATATAAAAAGAGCTCTAGAAGGGTTGAGGGAGTACATGGACCAGTGTACGAGACAAGTGGGGGTAAGTGCTCGATTAACCTACCTTACATCCTAATTAAGACATAACTACTTATATTGATATGACATTTTGGTCGCATGAGTGGATTCAGAAACTCATTGCTGAGGCATCTCAGGATGAATCTGGGAACCAGGTTGATCTGACCTAAGACAATGATGACTAAAACTTTCTACAAGCTATTGAGACTTAATCTCATACCAAATATATGTACTGGATAGGCCGAAATAAGTCATCCAACTCTATATCTGAAGCTTCTACATCCTCAACACCCCTCATTAAAGTAGCTCATCAGCGAATTAGAGAGCTTGAGGTGTCACACTCTTAGTTGGAAGCAACACATTTTCAGTTGCAAGAGGAGGTACAAGAGTTTCCGTGTACCGTTTAGACATCTAAGGAGTGGAGAGGTTAGACAAAGTACATCATGCACTAGATGATGCAATAGAGAGATAAGATGCACAATAGTCAACCACCAAGAAATGCTCTAGGCGCCGATCACACTCAAGTGCCACCAAATGCTCAATCTTGAGTATCTCATATTTTATTTTATTTCATATTTTATTATTTTTATGACAGAGAAACAAATGATATATTTTTATATTTCATTATATTTACACTTTTAATACTTAATACATTGTTTTTTTCAAATTTAAATAATAATAACAACTTAATTAATAATTAATAATATAATAATTTAAATTAATAATAATTAATAAATTATTTTTAATTATAAATTAAGAAACATTAGCGACCACAACTATGGTCACTAAAAGAATATAAAAATCAAGACAATTAGTGACCACTTTGCAACCATCAATGTTAAATTGCGACCACAAAACGTGGCCACTGACTTGTGACCACATATTTAGTCACTAATTTGCAATCATATAAAGTGGTCTCTATTATCAAACCAAATATAATGACTACATTAGCGACCATATGTTGGCAACCATAAGTGGTCAGTATTTAGTCCATTTTGGTCCTCCAATTTTTACAATTATCGACTACAGGAAGATGTTTTTGCGACCACTTTTATGGTCGTTAAATAGATACTACATGTGCGGTCGCTAAATTTTACAACCACATTATAGAAGTCATCACTAGATTCGTTTGGCGACAAGACTTTTTGCGACCGCTTGGAGACACTCTTATTGGTCGCTATTTGCTTATTTTTTTATAGTGTTAAAAAAATAAATATATAATATACAAAAAAATTAGCATGTATATTTTACTCCTCTAACATAATTTAAAAGCATAATAAATAATTTTTAATTTTTTTAAAATGTGTCATTTAATCATAAAAATTAAAATATAAACATGTAAAATAAATAAATTCCATATAATTATATATAATTTTAATATGATATTTTTTGATATATTCCTATTTTTTTAAATTATATATTTTAGTTTATTTCTAATCGAAATTACTACTATTGCAAATAAAATTGCTACAAATGGACGATGCTAATATAATTCCGTGGCACTTCAAAAAAAAATAAAATAAAAGACCTTTTCTGCACTACACTATAAAAAGGCACACATTAGCTATTAGTTAGTTTTTTTATAAGGGATAAAAGTGAAAATATTCAATTTCACATACCAAAAAATATCAATTCTTTAGTTTTTGAAAGAATTTGTATTGTATAAAAATTATAGAATTATTATTCTATAGAATTAGAATTCCATACCTTTAAATTGAACCAAATTAAGAAATATCAAATCCTATGAAATAACTACTATTTTATTTTTCATCTATTCCTCACCTATTCTACGAACCAATTATAAGACCTAATATATAGTTGTATTTAAATATGCAACATTGTATGATAAAATAAGATCAAATTTAAGTTCCTTATGCTTGTATACAAAAAGAAAATTAGGGATTTGTAACTGCAGCTGCTTACATAATAAAATAAGTATATTACATTGATACATCAATTATTAGCAAGCAAAAAAGGAAAATTATGAGGTTTATTTTGATTATACATCATAAACAATTAATACATACTAATTAAATTCTTAAAATTAATGATACATAAATGATGAAGATTAACTAAAATGAGACAGTTTCAGTTAATTTTGCGGCAACTTTCTCGTACTTCTCCTTTGGACCCTTCCTTAACATCAAGCATGCTCATTTTGACCATAGCCTGCTGAAAATCTAAGAAGAACATGGCCTGATTGAAGGCATATCCATTGACTATATTTCTAGTCCGAGGGCTTGTGAAAAGAGTTTGGTCCGAGAAAAGAACACCTGTTTTCCTTTGTAATGCATTGAAATACCAATTGTCGAAGGAGTTTCTTGTGAGATCAAAGGGTTGTTCTGCGTTGTCTCCATTACTACAAGTTTTTGTTAGTGTCTTTGCAAAATCCGAGTCCATTGTTGTATCTGCCCCATTTAGTCTACTTTTGAATGATGCACAACGTGCCACTCCTAGAGTATGAGCCCCTATCAAAGGGAAGAAAGAGAAAGTGAGGAGAAAGAAAGGGAGCCAAAAGAAATGGTGGGTCGCACTTTTTTTTAACCAAGTAGCTTATATATATATATATCATTCAATATCCTACTTTGAAGTCTAGGAATTAAAATATTCTCATGTTTAGGATAAGTTTAATTTTTCATTCATTTATAAATGAATTATTAAGATTAAATTTTATAAAAGTTTGAAAAAAGATATGTTATTTAATAATATTTAATCTCAATCATTCACTTTTAAAATGAATATATAAGATTAACCTAATATATATAAGCTATTATGTTTAGATAAACTTGAGGGAATTCTAATTCACATTCTATTATAGATTTTTTCCTAATATGTTTATTAATAAATTTTTAAATGTGATTCATAACTAAAGCCTAAAACTCTTAACTAGCGTATTGACTAACGATTTTGCGGTGTCGAATTCAAACTTTATTGGAATTCTTAATGATAAAAATAAAATAAAATAAAACATCGAAAGAAAAAATTTGCTAGATCGGATCCATATAGACCAAGCTAATTAAAAAAATATCATATATATATATATATATATATATATATATATATATATATATATATATATATATATATATATATATATATATTAGTTTAATCGATTGTGGCAAGAAATATTCGAAAATAAAATTATGATGGTTCAAGGGTTTGCCTATTATTATTCTATTGTCATTACCATCGATAATTATTCGTAATAATATTTATATATGATCATCCATGAATATATATAATTTTATCAGAAATTTTGTCTATATTAAGTTTACATTTATTCAGTAATTGATTTAATAATATAAAAAAGAGTAAAAAATTACTTCCTGATTATATGTAGGTAGGTAGGCTGAGTGAAGTGCAAGCAAAAAGCCAGTTGTGAATGCAAAAAGAAAAACTTAGGGATTACTTACCAGACAAAGCAACAACATCTTGGACAGTGAAACCACGCTGCCCAAACTGCCTAATGAGCTCAGTGGCATTGAAGGTGGGAAAGGGCAAATTGATTGTATCTTCTATTTTAGACCTCCTTCCATCCTTTCTTCCTTTTGGTATCTCATATCTTGGCCCCCCTGCCTGCTCATCACCATATATCATTAAATCCTAATCACACAATATTAATTTATTTAATTACAAGATAATCTAATTAACAATATTTTATCATATTTATATATGTAAAAAAAAACTATTACGATATATATGTCAGAGTATTATGGAATGAATTCGTCCATAATAATCAGGCTATCATTAATGTACTCATTGTATTTAATTAGTGAAAGTGTAGTACCCAGAAAACTGCATCTCTAGCAGCCATTGCAAGAATGTCAGCACAAGAAATAACGCCTGGGCATTGATCTTCAAGCTGTTCCTTTGCGTCATCAATGACTTCATAGCCTCGCAAGCTCAGATTTGCTGGGGAATCCTTTTCTGCTGTGTTGTCTTTGGTTGAATCTATGAGAACAGATCCATCACATCCCTTTTCCACATCCACAAAATATTTTTAACAAATTAAGAAAAATCAAATCTTTAACTTAACCAACTATTTAGAGAGAGAGAGTGTTATATATACACTTACTTCTATAAAGCAGTCATGAAAATGCATTCTTAGAAGGGCAGCTGCTAGAGTAGGATCAGCTTGCAGAGCACTTGTAACTGTGTTCTGCACAATTTGCTCAGCAAATGGGCAACTCATGAGGTAGTAGTCCATCCTCAGTCCATCTGCTTCTCCAAATCTAAAACCACATACTAACATCTCCATGAACAACACCACAACAAGTATACTAGCCATGGCCATCTTTGCTAGATTTACAACAGATTTCAGCAGCATAAAAGATAACCCAAAATTCAAACCAATTAGGTAAATAAGAAGATATGAAGTTCAAGTGCTGAGTTAGACAAGCGTACGTACTATATATAAAAATCAACGTTGTTGAAATCGACCGAATATCAAACCAAATCGGTAATCGAATCGCAAATTGATTTAACTGACCAGGACTTAATTAAATTACTAATTTTTTAGAAATAATTATATATTCACAAAAATGAAAAAGTTATAAGAAATTTTATTTAAAAAGTAAAAATATAAAAGACAACAGTCGAATTTGAGGTTTTTTTTTGTGTGTCTAAAATCAAATATAAAATTATTGAATTTAATATTTTTTCTAAAATATTAAATCCATAAATTTTTTTGGCCAAAGGTGTATATTATTTTCTTTAGTATGGCTAAAGTGTAACCTGCTCCTCTGTGTAATTGGACTTTAAGTTACCATTTTAATTGCCTAAGGTACAAATTAATTTGTCCCAATTAAATATCCAATGACAGATTGCAATTTGCCCTGTTGTTGAAGTGGCCATAATTTGGTATGACGAATATTTTCTACATTACTCAAACCAATTATCTTTTCCATCGTAGTTTAAAATAAAAATCTTTTGTAGTCATGTTAAACACACAGAATGTTACAAACTAAAAAAAATTGTATTTGAAGAAGCATATATAATGGGTCCAAAAAAATATGAGAAGCTGAGTCTGCTTTACTAATAGAGGAGAAATAAAAATATGTTATTGGGGATTTAACTGGGCCAAGTCTGTGGCTTAAAAGAGTTTTAATATATAAAATTAGAGTTTAGGGATCTAATTGAACTGACTCAAAACTTAGAGATTTAGTTGCACTTTTGTTTCATATCCTGGGATTAAATTGTACCTTTAGCCCAATATTTTAACAAAAATCGATTTTTTTAATTAAATCGAACTAACTAATAGTGTATTTCAGATTCTTCTAATCCAATCAATCAATCCTATCCAATTTCAATATTAATAAAAATACAAATGTTAATATAATGGAAAAGAAAGGTTGCCCCAAAAGTTAAATTAATCAAATATTAATAAATTGAAAAGTAGAAGGCAGTGGTCCATAATTTCCTCCACCTAATCTGATGAAACAATATAACATAATCTCTCTACTTAGATATAGAATGCATGTACATGGTCACTGCATGTAACTCTGGTGACACGTAATAAAACAATCAATTCTCACTATAAGTGATTACCAAATAGATGTTAGCCAAATCATTTAGCCAAAAGTCAAAGCAACTACAAGAAAATCATAGTAATAAGAATTGTGTTTGCCGCACCACTTTAATTATATTATAGCAATGAGTGGACAATATTGACAAGAAACCTAATTATATTATAATTGTGTTTGATTATTTGCAGAGAAATTCTTTCAAATACAAAATAAAACAATGAAATCACATACTAATTACGTGTAATTATGTATTGATCTTAGTTTGTATGTTGTAGAAAAGAAAGAATCAGTTAATCAAAGACAATCTTAAAACCTCAACTATTAAGTTAGAGGAGAAAGTCTTTAACCCTATTATATATAATTAAGCATATAAGGTTGGATTTTGGTAGGTTCGTCTAAGGTGAATCATATAAACGCTCCGCAAAAGATAATCAAATAAGGTAATTTCATCATAGGGAGTGGGCTATAGTTGTCCCACTATGTGTCACGTGCTCTATTATTCACTCTTAACCTTTCATTGTTATATGACTAATTCGCTTTTAAATATTTATTTATTGATGGATTTAGGAGGTGATATATGAGATTACTACCACCCCTAAATTTAAAAAAAATTAAAATTATATTTTGAAATTTTTATTCCTTTAAATCAACTCCATCTTTTTCAATTTTTTATTCTATTAATTGAATTTCACATCTCTTAATATTTAAATTTAAAATAAAAATATATAAATTTGTCTTTCCTAAATTGAATTTTTTTTGATATGCCGCTGTATATAACTTAACTAGATTATAGGTGCGGACGTAATTAAGCTATGATTTTTTTTATGTCATCTACAAGTAAATTCAAAGTCGGTCTCAAAACTACTAAAAACTATTAAAGTTAGAAAAAATCTAATAAATTATAACAAAAATTTAAAAGCAGGCAATATCGGGATTTATAATCAAGAATTAAGCAAGAGAATATATAATATGGTGCACTGGTGGGTGGCGGTAGTGGGGTGAGTGTGCATACAGCTGGTTTCCATTCAACTCCATATACGCTTCAAGTGGAAGAAGTAAGTGGTGGAGGAAATTTGACTGGCAAATAAAATAATTGATTTTGCGCGTGAAATCCTACATATGCTAGCTTTTGTGAGTGCTGTGAAGGTTTGTATTCTATTTCTGTGCATTTAGTCTGATGTTTTTTTCTTTTTTGTTTTCTTTTTTTTTTTATTTATTATTTTGGTATTTCTGGAAGGTACTACAGAATTGGCCATTAAAGTTTCTTGAAGAAACTCCTCTGTTAATTACTGGCTATTGTGGGTTAGGGGGTCAACGAATTTGACTTTCTTTGGTTTCAAGTATCTAGATTACTAGATTCGATAGACACATAAAAAAATATTTCATATTTAAAATTTAAATTCAGGACATCTCATGAAGAGATATCTTTACTATCTCATATCACATAGTAAATTTGACTATGTGATATATATATTCTTTTCTTTCCTTCTTTTCAGATCAATTGATATAATTATCTAGGTAGTTGAAATTTTTGCTCAAACATAGCAAAACTACAAGCTTCCAATTTCTCTTATCTAATAATATAGATGATATTTCGATACTGCTGAAAAATCTGGTGCATCAATGACCAAAAATAATAGAAATTCAATAAAGTAAAATTCTATTAATCATTGATCATTGATTATCTCGTAATTAATGAAATTTTAACAAAAATCACATCAGATTGGAAATCAGGGAATGGGAGAATTTTGCACTTTGAAAGAGCAAATTAAGTGGCAACATAAGTGTCAAATGAAAGGGTGAATTCTGTCACATTATAGTGTGTAAATATTTTGCAGAAAACATTACTTTGAAAATTATTTTTTATTTTAACATTAATATGCAGTTAACCCAGAATATTTACCCAAAACTAATACGTCACCGAAGAATTAGAATGCACAAGTATACAATCTAAATTAATTATGTTCCACAACAAAATCTGTTCCATAATCCAAAATTATAATTTTATATACAAAATAAATCTTCTATAAACAATTTCGAACCGTTTGTTGGATAAATAAAATTTAATTTAATAAATAGCATTGACCATAACAACAATTCTGCAACCAAGTCCTAATTTACCCACAAAATGACGTTTTGTTCATCCCCTATTCATCCACAACAGTTCCATCCTACACTTTATAGGTTCCTTAAAAGAGATTAGACGTAAACTTCCGTGAAAATTGTAACAGAATTAACTAAATAATCAACTGTAAGAAATCGTCAACCGATAAAACAATGGATTTATGTAAAATTGTTAATTAAAAGTTATGGGTAGAAAAGAGAAATCGTGATTGAACAAAGCTACTCTCAAGCAACATACAATCATTACAAGATAGAATTGCACTGAGGGCACATTTGGTACACCTTGTTTTGGAATATGAATGAAATTCTCATTTGAAAATGAAATTTTGATTATTATATAAGAATTTCTAATAATATCTCAAATTTATTGACATTTAGAATTTTTTTAGTATTTTTTAAAATAAAATATTTTTATATTTCTAAAAATATCCTCAATAAAATTACACCGAATATAAAAATAGAATTTAATCCTTATTACATCAAAGATAAATATTTGAATCTCAAAACACCAATCTAAAAATAAGATTCCATTTTCCATAGGATTAATCATATTCTTTTAGTGTACCAAACATGTCATAAATTGCTCCATACTCTGATTTCATAACAGATCTGATTATGATTTTCTATTTTTCAGTGTGGTTTACATATAGTCTATGTCCTAAGGAACCTATAAAGTATATGATGAAACTCTGAAACTCCTGTAATGTGAGTAGGGGCTGAACATGGTAAAGGTTTTTCTTTCATAATATATGAAGCAGTTTGAATATGATTGAACATCCCTTTTCTTTTATTTTCTTTGTCAGCATTTACTACAAATTGAAGTCTGTTATGATTGTATCAAAAGACAGAAGTTAAAAGCATGGGGCAACAAGATGATTGGAAAATAATAATAATAAATAAATAAATTATGGAAATTGGAAAATAGTAAACCGTAATGGTAAAAAAAAAAAAGAAAAAAAAGAGGAGGCTTGATATAAAGAAGTTCAACCGTAATCGCAAACAGTATTAATGTAAAAAGTATTACAAACAAAATTGACCTGAAGTGCAAATATTGTAACTAAATGATGGACAATAGTTGGGTACCATATTTCTAAAATTCAAACGGGCTCTTAACTCTTATATCTGTGAGTCTTGATTGAAATTCTCAATGCAAGATGAAAGCAAATAATTCAGTGGGAATTCTCTCATCCATTTAACTGAAAATATATAGTCGTTTGTTTTTGTTAGGAATATGTATTACGTTGTAAAATCAAAATTCAAAATTTGTAAATCTGTAGCTTATCTCCTCTGTACAACTTCATATATCAAGTTGCACTCATTATTTGATATAATAGAAAAATCATTCCAAACACTAAAGTTAACATAGTATCAGAGCCTAACATGACAGAAAATACCTAAATAATTGCAGCCTCCTCCTCTTCTTCTTCTTCTTCTCAAACTATTCCCACCTCTGCCCATATCTCTTTCTCACTCAAACTAAACTCCCATAATTATCTAGCATGGAAAACCCAAATGATTCCTGTCTTAAACTCTCATAACTGACTTGGTTTTATCAATGCCTCCATTCCAGCTCCTCCCAAACAATTATGAATATTGCAACTCCATCAGTCCCTTTTCCTAATCCTGACTTTCAAATATGGTTTCGAAAATATCAACTTATACTTCTAGCATAACCGAAGAGATTTTTCCGTATGTCACTAGCCTTTCATCCTCTCAATCAGTTTGGTCAGCTCTCGAAAATACATTTGGTGCATTCTCTCAAAATAAACAATTGCAGCTAAATATTCAACTCCAATAACTGAAACAAAATGATATGCCCAAAGCCCAATACATTCAGAAAGCAAAATCCTTAGTCGATAAACTCTCCACTGCCTGCCGCACCCTTTCTCCTTCAGAATTCAATGCCATTATTTTCCGAAACACGAATAAAAGAATTTTGTAGCTTAATTTCCAGCCTTACCATGAGTCCCACTCCTATTAGCTCTAATGATTTGTTTGCTCACTTTGTATCTCATGAGATTCTCATCAAAAGTCAGGAAGAACCACCACTTGCCAATCTCTCGTACAAGCCACCATTCCTCTCTACCCCTCCTCATGCTTCTCAACCTCGCCCTTCATTCTCCCATCACTCCAAAACACGTCTTTGGCACAACAATAGATGTCGTAGCCCTTGCCAAATTTGCGGTTATCACAATCATACTGCTGATATTTGTAGACGGTGCTCTTAACCTTCACCAAAAATTTCCACGCCTACACCCCAAGCCCATCTTTCCTTTTCTTCCTCAATACCACGGCCTCCCACACACCAACACTCTACTTTCTCCCATCTTGGACAGCCTTCCATTCAACCTTGGACGGCTGATATTGGCGCCAATGCCCACATTACTCCAGATATTTCTGTCCTCCATTTACCTCAGCCTTACACTAGTCATGATTCTCTACTAGTTGGTAACGGCCAAGGTTTGCCAATTTCTAATTCTGGTAACTCTTTTCTTTCTTCTCCCTCACATAGTTTCATTCTACGTGATATTTTACATGTTCCTTCTATCACTAAGCCTTTAATTTCTGTTCAAAATTTTTTGTACTGACAACAATTGTTTCTTTGAATTTTGGCCTTCTTATTTTCTAATCAAGGATCAAAAAATGCATATGGAGCTTGTGCGGGGCGTGGCTGACCATGGGTTGTACAAGTTTCCAAATCATAAACCTCTACATGCTTTAGTCACTAATGCTGTTCCATTTTCTCTTTGACATTCACGATTGGGTCATTCTCAAATTCGTACAGTACAAAAAATAATCTATAACAGTGATCTACCCATATAATCTAATGATAAAAAAATCATCATATTCAGCTTGTTATCAGGGAAAATTAGCCAAATTTCCTTTAGCTTCGGTAGAACACACAAGTAGCAAACCATTTGATATTGTTCATTCAGATGTATGGGGATCATCTCTTGTATTGTCTAATTTGGGATTTCGGTATTTTGTTTTGTTCATCGATGATTTCACGTGGATATTTTATGAAAAATAAAAGTGAAGTTTATGATCTTTTTGTCAATTTTCATGCTCTCATTCATAATCAATTTTCTTGTTCTATCAAAGCTTTCCATTCAGACTGGAGTGGTGAATTTCAGAAATTAAATAAATTTTTCAAAACTCATGGAATTGTTCATCATATTGCTTGTCCTTACACATGAAAAAAATGGCGCTATAGACATCAAGCCTTCACCACAAGAAACCTTCTAAGCATCTCAGAGCTTACATCATTGTGCTTAAATTGCATCTACATTTTCTCACCAATGTTTTATTTAATCACACAACAATAGAATCTAAAATGTATTTTCAGCAATATCTGATGAATTTTCTAAATAAAAGCAGACAATATCAATAAGCTTTTTATTTTAATTTCAAATCATAGGCAGCATAAAGAAATAGACTTTGCAATCGTTTATACAATAATATTCTGATAAAGTCACATCAATGTGCAAGGGATATTATCTATTTTAGGCAAATCCTTTTCACACTATTGTTCAAGAGCAGGAAGTTTAGGGGGCAACCCTACTATTGGCAATGCCTGGAGCTTATGGCATTCTGTAATCTTCAAATCTTCAAGAGAAGTAAGATTTGGCAGCAAATTAGATAGGGAATCAAGATTTATAAGCCTTCCAATATGTAGTGAGGTCAGAGTAGAAGGAAGCAGCCAATCTGGAATAGAGGAAAGCTCTGAACAACCACTAGTGATTGAGTGCTTCTCTAGTGAGTTGAGTCTATACAAACCCCATTCCGATAAAGGGCTTATATTCTCACTATTCTTGATATCTAGTGAGTTTAGGTTTATAGGGAATCCTCATTCTAGAAAGGACTTAATTGAAGGACAGTCATAAAAGTGCAGTTCTTGGAGACATGTCAGGTTCTGCATACAATCTGGACAGGACTTGAGGCTATCACAGTTGCTTATGTAAACTTTTTTAGGCTACTTGTTGGGAACCCTCTTGGAAAAGACTCCAGACCAGGACACGAATCAATTTCCAGATAATCAAGATATATAAGCTTCTATAAGCCGTCAATTAAATATTTTAGACTGGAGCAGTAACCAATCCGTAAAGATTCAAGGGACATATTGTCTTTTTCCATCACCTCTGCTAGTGACTCCAAATTTGTACAATTCCAGATTGTAAGTGTTTTCAGTGTACAGGGTAGATGGCCTCTTGAAAAGGATCAAAGTGAAAGGCAATCAAATATCTCCAGAACTTTGAGTGACAAATTGTTAGCGTGCATCAGCCCCTGGGGAAGGGACTCAATACTTGCACAATTGTTGATTGTTAATTATTGGAAAGTGGTGGGCAAGTCATCACCTTTCCCGGAGAAAGAATTGAAATTATAGCACCCACTAATATACATATACTCAAGCGATGTGCTTAGGTTATGAATTAACCACTCGGGTAAGGACTCAAAACCACATTCTTGAATCGCCAATTATTTAGCATGGATGTAAAATTTGTATCTGGGAATAAGATGAGCCTTCGGCATTCCTTTATTATCAACCAGTTGGTGTCCAATTGGCAGCCTCTCTATATTATGACAACACTCCACTTCTAGATATTCAAGTTCTATATGAAGCTGCTCTTCTTCCTCCAACAAGGAAACTAGCGAAGGACAGTTCCAAATTGCAAGGTCTCGAAGAGAAGTTAAACAATCTAGTCTGCCCTCATTTTTCCATAAGAAATTGAGGTCATGACAGTCAACAATCTCAAAATGTTTGAGCTAATGCATAGTAATTTTAATTCTTTCAACATATTCCAATATTAATTAATCCTCAAACTTTTCTCTTTTCAATTTTAACCGCACCCTAATTTTAATTTCTCCAATTTTAAACCATAGACTAACTAATTTTCAACAAATATACACTATATTATCCACGTTATAATATATTCTACATAACAGCAATTTCAAAATTCGTGAACCAAAGCAAAAATTATGTTTTTCCTATTTTACCCTATTAATTAGCGGTAAATATTTGTATTTCCATTTTTCACTTTTATTAAGTCCAAATTTAGATTTCAGTTGTATTAGCGCAATCTCGATCAGGACTAAATTTAGTTTTCAATTGGTCTATTGCATCTGATCATTAAATGAGCACGTTAGTCGGGGTTTAAAGTGACTTATGGGTTTAAGTCTAACATAAATATTATTTTCTAAAGATAAAAGCTATTATTGTTGCAACAGTAATTTCATGAAGAATTTTAGTTATATATTAGTATGTAGGTCTCACGTTACGTTAAGAGTAGAAAATTTAGATAATAAATAAAGTAAATAATATGTAAATGTATAAAAAATATTATATATAAATTAAAATCTTAAGCCAACATTACAACTAGTTATTGAATTTTTGGATAAATGCAATAATAGTTAATACAAATACACATTATAAGATAATTTTACACAATATCATAAATAAGTTTTACATAATTTGTAAATGTTGATAATGTTTCGCAAAGAATTTCAATTGGAAACTGGAATAGAGAAGATTATGAAGAGACGCTTGGTATTAACAAACTTGAAACATTATACTTAAATAATAAATATCAGTATATGAGTTATTTAAATATACAAAAATAATTTATATTATTTAAACGTTTGAGATTGTATATATATAAAGAAAAAATAGAAATAAAACACGCACATTTTAAAAAAAATATATTCAGATAAAATGGATAAGTCAATTTAAATCAATGGAGAAAAGATAAAGTAGAAAAAAAATTTCTTACAATACAAAATAATTAAAATTAAGATAGAATAATAAAATGACGTAAAAATAATTTAAATATTATTAATAAATAATGACTAAACATTAAGTTTATTAAAATTGTAAATTTAAATCATTTTAGATAATATATATATATATATATATATATATAATTTTGAGAAAATAAAAATAGAATAAAAGGCTATAATGGTAATTAAAGGTCAAAAGAGATAAATCACTTATGCACTTCAGATTTCCAAGGAAATTCATTAGTTTGATCATGGCATGCATTCGAACTGCTAAGTTTTCTGTTATGATAAATGGTGCGTTGGAAGGTTTTTTCAGTAGTAAAAGAGGGCTAAGACAAGGGGATCCAATGTCCCCCTTATTATTTGTTCTTGCAATGGAATACCTATCTAGAAGTTTTGATGCTATGAGTGATAATCGGTTCAAGTATCATCCAGGCTGCAAAAAGATGAAGCTCAGCCATTTATGCTTTGCTGATGACCTTTTTGTCTTTTGTCACGGTGATATAAGTTCTGCTCTGCAAATCAATTCTGCTCTTCAGGATTTTGCTAAGACTTCAGGTCTTCAAGCTAACCCGGATAAAAGTTGTATTTACTTTTGTGGGGTTTCTCCTTCTGTGAAAGCACAAATTTTGCATGTTTTACCTTTTCAGGAAGGTGTTTTGCCTGTGAAATATTTGGGAGTTCCGTTAGTTTCCACTAGACTCGGAAAGAGCCACTGTCAAGTGCTAGTTGATAAGATTACCAAAAGAATTACTCATTGGACTTCAAAAAATCTCTCTTATGCGGGTAGGCTTCAGTTGATACAATCAGTCCTCATGAGTATGCACATTTATTGGGCTTCTGTCTTTATGTTGCCTATTGCTACTATTAAGGCTGTGGAGAAAATCTGTAGAAGTTTCTTATGGAAAGGCAATGATCAGTGGTATGGTGGTGGTAAGGTTAGTTGGGTTGATGTCACCTCTCCAAGATCTGAAGGGGGACTCGGGCTCAAGAAAATTCATGACTGGAACCAAGCTGCGCTTATAAAACTTGTGTGGGATATCATTGCGACTAAGAAATCCTTGTGGGCAACTTGGGTGGTGACTAATAAGTTGAAGAATCTTAGTTACTGGGGAATCACTAAGCCTCATGAGGCATCATGGGTTTGGAGGAATGTTGTAAACTTGCGAGATAAACTTGGGCACTGGCTTGAGTATCAGTTGGGGAATGGTCATACTTTTAACTTCTGGTATGACCCTTGGGCTAATGGTGAGGCGTTAGCTACCAAGTTTCCAGATGTGGTAATTGAGGACTCAAATGTGACCAAGAAGAGTAGAGTTTGTGATGTTTGGAGTAATGGCAACTGGCATTTACCTGATCCAGTATCTGAAGACATGGCTGCTGCTTGGGATTATGTGAGGATGCATTGCAGTATTAATGAGGATGTTGAGGATGTTATAAGATGGAAGCTTACTCAATCTGGTAAGTTTACTATCTCTAGTGCATGACAAGCTCTAAGACTGAAGAAAAGGAAAGTCAAATGGTGTAACTTCATTTGGGGTTCCGGTCATATACCGAGGCACAGCTTCATCTGTTGGCTGGCCTTGAGGAATCGTCTTATGACTAAAGAGAGGATGCGCAAGTGGGGTATTAGCATTTCTACTTCTTGTAGTCTTTGTAACAGGGAGAATGAGAGCATTGAACATCTGTTTTTCCAATGTTCCTTTTCTGCTCAAGTTTGGGGCTTAGTCCTTCACAGGTGTGGCTGGCTAAGAAGTGGTGTTTGCTGGAGAAGAGAGGTCTCTTGGTTCCTCAGGAAAGCAGGGGGTAGAACTCTTCTAGCTAAATCAAGGAGGATAGCTTTCATGGCTTCAGTTTACTATATTTGGAGAGCTAGAAATATGGTGGTGTTCCAGAATGTGAGGAGTTCTGAGATGGATACTTTCCAATTGATAAGGAATAGTGTCATCCTTAAATTCATCAAAGATAATAATAATTGTGTTCTTCATAGATGGTTGTAACTTTGATTAGTTGTTGGTTTGTTCTTGTGTTCCTGCTGTGGGGGTTAGCTCCATTTGGGGATTGATTGTTTTGTACAGCTGTGTTTGCTTAATAATAATTCTTTTGGTGATTTACCAAAAAAAAAAAAAATTAAATGTATAAGGGCGACGGTGTCCAAAGAGGTTTCTGGAATTGTTGTGATATGGGAGGACGAACGCCAACGATTTGGTAGGGGGTCATTGCAGCAATTAATTTTTTATTATTCACAGCATCATTTTTTATGGGAAAGACAAACTATCTACATACGACATCGTACCGCTTGCGTGTTCTGTAGAAAGGGTAAGATTGGCGTAGCATTGTACTTACTACAGTGTCAGCCAATCCCGCTCTCTATAGATAAATAAGTAATATGAAATATAATCTATACATAGAGAATTTATATGTGGAAATAGATGGTGATAACTATTCTCTCCTTCTTATTATTTATTTGGTTTAATATTTCCTTTATGAACACCATAAAAAAAAAAAAAAGAAAAAGGAAAAGAAACCAAGTTTTTTATTTGTAGGTTTTCTCATTTATTAATATTCTACGAGAGTTCTAAAAAAAATCAACAAGAGTGTTTGTTTTTTTATTTTAAGTATCTATTTTTTGAGCTGTATATTATATTTGTATTGTTTGAAATTTATTTTGGGTATGTTAGTTTTCTAATGTATTATTATTTGTGTTCTATTTCTATTTTAATTAGTGTCTTAATCCAAGTATGTGTCATAATCTTGTTCTGTATTTTAAACAAGTAATCAAATAATTTTTTTAATTTTATTTAATGGTATCGGAGAATCTCTAAACCCAATAAATACGTCCTAGCTTCAAAAATAACATGTTTGATCATGTCTAACCAAGCTTTAACTTTTGGATTGTTGTGTTAATTCTATTCTGCATCATCAAGAACTATAGTGTTGCTGAAATATGCAATCTTTAGCTTATATGTAATACCTGTAAGGGAGTATTGAGATTGCTATTAGATATCCAAAGAGCAGATTTATAATTTTTTGATTTAATTGACTGATTTTTTTTAAAAAAAATTTATAAACTACTTTTTTGAAACCTACTTTCGGGGAAAACATCTATTTACTTGCTTTTCGCAGTTTTCAAAACTCAAAAAAATTAAAAAAATTTTCTTCAATAGCGCTTTTCCAAAACGCAATGTCAAACGGACCCTAAATCGGGTATATAAGTTATAGTAATGGTTAGTAAAAGTTAGAAGTTAAGTAGAGTTTTAAAGGTTTTAAAGTTTTTGATTTTTGCTGTTTCACATCAGTGACAAGTGGTGTCATGACTGGAAATGTCAGGTTTTGAGCAAACAAACTATGAAAGTTATCACGACTATGAATGGATAGTTCACGCTCGTACAAAATGGGTTTTGTACGTGAATTATGGATAGATAGGACATGTGAGACAACCACAATTTTTTCTACTATAATCCCTTAAAATCTACTTTCCATTCCCTAAAATCCAATCTAACACGCCATCTCCATCTTTTTCTACCATTAGAACATCTCATTCTCCATTTTTAGAGATCCAAAGAACAAGTTTTACCTAAAAAAAGAGAGAGAGAAGAGTGAGAGAGAAATGATTGAGAGTTGCAAGGAAATAGTTGGTTTTAGTGTTTTTGTTTCTTGTTCATGTTCCAGAGGCTAAGAGAATATTGTTGCTTATGTTTAGGCAAGGGAAATGACAAGTTTTAAGAGGAATGTAACACCATATTACTCTTCTATATAATAATCAAGCAAGGTGATATCACTGTCTACGTGTTTGGTCAAATCTATAAGATATTATTAAATATACCTGTAAATATATATCCTCATATATATCTATATATTTATCTCTAATCACAATTCCTTTCATAATACAATATATGCAGCCCATATATGCATGAGTTAAAATTTTAATTTACATATTTATATTTTTATCTTACAAAACTTAACACAACTAAAATGATTCATAAATATTTACACGAATCTATATAAAAAAAATACATTTTACAGATAATTTATATACATATATAAGTAGTACAAAAAGAAATCAATGATATTTGGGTGGCTACTGTTGCTGCCATGATTCATATATGGGATCCATTGGTCTGACAGGTCTCTCAGATAACTCCCCACTCATGACTCTTGTCTTGATACTTGTGCAAAAGAAAAACAAACTATTGCGTTAAGTTTTAGTTTAGCGGTGCAAGCTTTATAAAAATAATCACTTTTCACATAAATAGAAATTATACATATTATATTTGCATGCTTTTAAAAAAAAGAATATAATCCATATATCATACTATTTTATTCCATCACATAAAATAATACATTGAGATTGAGATTTATAACTGCAAGATATTACCTCTTATGCTCATAAATTAAGTTGTCTAAACAAAACCCTAGAGAAACACAAATGGGTATCCCGACCAAGTGGTTGTATAAAGAAGCCGCCTATATATATTTCCTAGCTAAAAGCTAAATGTCTCAGACGAAGTTGAATGTCCTGGCCGAAGCCATATCTCACGGCCGAAGTCGTATATCCCAACCAAAGTCGTATGACCCTAATTGCATACTGACAAATTACCCTATATTAGTTCAGACTTATTCATGGTCTTAAATCATGACATATGTATAATTTATTTCAAATATATCCATATAGTAAGTTTTCTAAGTTACTTCATATCTCAAATTTTATGTATCACATAACAGTTAAACATATATTTTTATAATGTCAAAATAATACACAACTCCACATGACATTTTAATTCATAGCATAAAATATTAATTATAATATTTTTATAGTTAATATATATATTTATTTTCATAGTTATTGCCATAAAGTTTGTACAAATCTAATTTGCCCATTTGTCACATATGTCGACTCTTTTCCTTCATCCTACATAGGTGCTTCTATTGAAGGTGTGCCTAATAGAATATATATAATTAAATAACAGACATTTAGAGAAATAATAATTGAAAATATTGTCCCATTTTAAATAAAATTTGGTGTCTCTCACATCAATTTATGTTTATGTATCTGCATTTATGTCTAATTAAAGATTCATATATCTTCTTTTGTTATTGTTTAAAATATTATTTTAATTCACGTTTCACGAGATCAACTTAATATTCTCCTATTTACATCTCAAACTAATGTATTATAAGACATACATAAGGGTTTAATTCTTTACGAATATTTTTATTTGAAGTATAATATTACTACTACATATTTCACAATTTCAAACTTTGTTGAACATAAATTATCTTATTACCATATTAAATTTTCCAAGTTAAATCAAGCTTCACAATTGAGCCCAACAAAAATGTCACATTCCATTTGATCCTGCCTTTTTCGGCCCTACCTGAAATTTATTAGAGATTTATTTATTTTAGTCCTTCCACCAAAAATTAGCTTATTTATGCCTTTAGTTTGGTTTTAAGATCATGGTTCACTACATTCTCATTCATACCATTAATTTTTTTCCATTTATAATTTTGGTTACATATCAAATAGGTTCTTTTCCAATTCCTAAGTCCACATTACAATCCTTCACACTCATATTTCATTTCTAGTTTTCGGTTTCTATGGGTCATCACAACCACCATACAATTAAAAAGGAGAAACTGAGATATGAGTTTTAATGAAGGGAGAGTAAGAAATCCACCAAGATAAAAATAAATAAATAAATTTGCAAATCTTAGGTACAGGATTTGTGCATACATAAAAAATTATTCTTTTAATCTTTAATATTTCAACTTAAAAGGGAGGAGAAAAGAACAAAGCTAGAATCAAGGAAATAGGAAGCTCAAAGCTCTCGGGTACATAATGGAAGATGAAGCCAAAATTTACCTTACTCAAATCCTCTCTAATCTATGACCTCACAAGACTCCACTTGGCTTGCTCTTCACTCAAAACTCACTTATAACACTAACAAGACATAAAGCTAGACTTGATTGAGACCCAACACCTTCTTCTTCTTCAAAGTTTACTTCAGCCAGCTTTGATTTATGGCACCAAAAAGCTTGCTTTCTCAAAATTTATTATATCAAAGCTTGGGTTAGCGTTTGAATGGCAATGATATAAAGAAAATTTGAGGGGAGGAGATGAAATTGATTCAGTTTGAGAAAGAAGAGAGGACGACCATGGTGATTGGAGAAGAAGAAAATAATATTTTGGCTTTTTCTCTTCTCACTATTTCTGTCATATATATATATATATATATATATATATATATATATATATATATATATATATATATATATATATATATATATATATATATATATATATATATATATATATATATCACTTAAAAATAGAATTAGAACATGTGATCAACAAGTGGACGACATGCAAGCCTTCATTAAGAGAAAGAAACCTTTTTTTAATTCTTAATTAATCTCATTTTATGCTAATCATACTAAATTTTTCTTTTTATATTTAACCGCATTGTGTTTCTTATTTCTTCAATTTCAAGCTCCAAACAATTTAATCTCTTATAATTAAATATAGCAAAATTTATGAAATAATTTTTTCTACGTACCAATATTCTCAATTTCACAACTGGGAAACCAAATCAATAATCGTGTATTTCGATATTTTCGTGGAACCATATCTTAAATTTTATTTCTTCAAATTGGTGTCTTAAACACTGGAGTTTTAACAACAATTCATAGTGGCAAGTTTGCCTCAATATTCTCTATATCATAGTATCATCCGTTCATGATTCGCTTACAATGTAAAAATCATATATTTTATAGTCGGACCCTATTTTCTGCAATTTTTGTGACAAATTAAATATCATGTGTTGTTAATCAAAAAAACTTCACTTATTCTAGGTTTGAATTTAAACTCCAGTCATATTATTTCTATTTTCGAATGGTCTGGCGCATCCAATCATGAAAACGTACATATCAATCGGGGCCTAAACTTATAGTTATGACAACTTTCTCCCCCTTAAAAGATTTCGTCCACGAAATCATATCTAGTTGGGTGTTATTGAATAGTTGTGGATATTGGCTCCGCATGACCTCTTCATTTCCTATGCCGCTTTTTCGACTACTTGGCTTCGCCAAAGAACTTTCACTAGAGGTACATGTTTATTTCAAAGTTGCTTCACCTTTTTTGCCAAAATGACTACTGGTTCTTCTTCATATGTCAGATCTGATTGTATCTCTATACTTTCTATTGGAATGACATTAGACGGATTAGATCTATACCTCCTCAACATAGACATGTAAAACACATTATGGATCTTATCCAACTTTAGAGGTAAGGCTAATCTATATGCTACTAGTCTCACTCACTCTAATACTTCATAAGGGCGTATGATTTTAGGACTCAACTTGACTTTCTTGCCAAAATGAAGCACTCTCTTCCAATAGGACATCTTTAAGAATACTTTGTCACCTATTGCAAACTCTATATCCTTTCACTTCAAGTCTACATAGAACTTATGCCTATCACCAGCTGCCTTAAGTTTGTCTCGGATAATCTTAACTTTCTCCTCAATTTATGGGACCAAGTTTGGTCCTACCAATTTTCGATCATTGAGTTATGTCCAACAGATTAGAGATCTACATTTCCTTCCATACAGAGTTTCATATGGAGTCATGCTAATACTAGCCTAATAAATGTTATTATAAGCGAACTCCATTAATGGAAAGTATCTATTCCAGGTACCTTCAAATTATATCACACAACTCCATAACATATCTTCTAGCAATTGAATCACTCACTCCAATTGGGCATCTGTTTGTGGATGGAAGGTCGTATAAAAATTAAGGCGGGTGCCTAATGATTTCTGAAAGCTTTTCCAAAACTGAGAGGTGAATATGGGGTCTTTATCAAAAATAATAAACACTAACATGCCATATAGTCATACTATCTCATGTCCATATAATTATACTAATCTGTTTAGAGAATAGTCCATCTAAATTAGTAAAAAGTGTATCAACTTGGTCAACCTATCAATAATTACCCACACTACATCATGTTTGCTCTGGATTAGTGGTAAGTTGGACAAAAAGTCCATTATGACTCTTTTCCACTTCTATTTTGGTATGGAGATAGGTTGTAACAATCCTGAAAGTAATTTGTGCTCTACTTTTACTTATTGGTAGGTCAAACATCTGATAGTAAATTTTGTGATGTCCTTTTTCGTACCAAACTACCAATAACATGCTTTTAGATCTTGATTCATTTTATTAATATCTGGGTGCTTAGAATAAATTGATTCTTGTGCCTCCCTTAGTACCTCTTGTTTCAACTCTGCCTTATAAGGTACGCATAATCTATCTTTAAAATACACACTGCCATTAGATTCTACTGAGTACTCAAGCTTTTCCCCTTTATGCACAACTTCAATTATTTCACATAACTTGGGGTCTTACCTCTAAGCTTTCTTAATTTTCTGAATTAAAGTAGGTTAGAACCGTAATTCTATAATTAAGGGAGTTAATTAAAAATAAAACTTGTCATTATTAAAGGTTAAAGTTTTTAGCTTCCTTAGGATTAAAATTTTCCTACTAAAGTCTTTTGATTCAAAGCATCGGCCACTGCATTTTCTTTTCCTAACTGGTAGTCTATCATGCAATTATAGTCTTTTATCAATTCCAACCACTATCTCAACAGAGGTTAGGCTTCTTTTATGAAGGTAAATACTTTAAACTCTTATGATTGGTATAGATGTAGCTCCTCTCTCCGTACAAATGATGTCACCAAATCTGTAAGTCAAATACAATAGCTGCCAACTCCAAATCATAAGATAGATAATTCAACTCATGTGGCTTTAAGCTATTACTTTGCCCTTTTGCATTAATACACAATCTAAACCATTTTCGTGAGATATCGCCGTATACCACAAATTTCTTCCTTGGAATGGGTTGAATCAGAACTGGTGCCTCTGTCAACTGGTCAAAACTATCCTAACATTTGTCTGTCCATTCGAACTTAACATCCTTTTCAGAGCAATTGTGTTATGGGTGCAACTATATATGAAAACCCCTTCATGAATTATCTGTAATAGCCTATTAATCCCAAAAAATTCCTAACCTCTATCACATTCTGGGGTGACTTCCAATCAAGAATAGCTTTTATTTTGCTAAGGTTGACTCTGATGCTCTTAGCTGATACAATATGACATAAAAATCCCACTTATTACAGCTAGAATTTCCATTTTGACAACTTGACATACAATTGTTTCTCCTTCAGAGTCTGAAGCACAACCCTCAGATGTTAATCATGCTCCCATCGACCTCTGGAGTATACCAATATGTGATCAATAAAGACTACTATAAACTGATCTAAATATGGTTTGAATATTTTGTTCATTGTATCCATGAAAAAGCTAGTGCATTTGTCAAATCGAACAGTATAACTAGTAACTCGTAGTGGTCATAACAAGTCTTAAAGTCTTTCTTGAACACATCACTCTCCTTGATCTTTAACTGGTGGTATCCTAATCTGAGATCTATTTTAGAAAATACCCCTACACCCCTCAAATGATTAAACAAATCGTCAATTCTAGGTAAAGGATATTTATTCTTTATTGTCACTTTATTCAGCTGCCTATAATCTATGCACAATCGTAAAAGTATCATCCTTCTTTTTTCGAACAATACTGGTGCACCTTAAGGTAACACACTGGGTCTAATGAACCCTTTGTCTAATAATTCTTGCAACTAAACCTTCAACTTTTTTAGCTCAGCTGGAGCCATTGTATAAGGAGTGATGGATATAGGAGTTGTGCCAAGTAACAAATCTATTGCAAACTCTACCTCCCAATTTGGTGGTAAACCCGGTAACTCTCCAAGAAAAATGGCTGGGAATTCACA
This sequence comes from Triadica sebifera, assembly GCA_023653625.1. Lineage (NCBI taxonomy): Eukaryota > Viridiplantae > Streptophyta > Magnoliopsida > Malpighiales > Euphorbiaceae > Triadica > Triadica sebifera. The sequence goes on from CM042894.1 coordinate 22,721,354, forward strand.
TAACATAGGGATATCCTAAAGTTTTCAACTTTCACTTATGGTATCCACTACATGTGCTAGATATGCCTTACACCCCTTTCAGATTAATTGTCGTGCCTTCATGGTAGAAATCACATTGGCTGATAATCTCTTCCTATCATCTTGTTTAAGCCTTCTAAACACTACATTTCTTCCATGATAATTAACTATTGCACCATATCGGGCCAACGAGTCCATACCCAAGATAGCATCATATTCATGAAAGGGAAGTTTTATAAGATTTATTGGGAACTATTCACTCAGAATTACTAGAGGCAATTGTCTATACACTCGATTCACTTTTGCACTATGGCTTAGAGAATTTGTTACCACTATGTCATACCCTAAAGTCTTTATCTGTATATTTCCCTCGCTAAGTGGTGTTGTGCAAATATATGAATGTGTAGACCCGGGATCAATTAAAACATATATATCCAAGCCAAAGAAAGAAAATTTACCCACTATGACATCTGAAGCATCCAACTCTTCTCTAGACCTCATAGCATATGCCCTAGCTGGCGGATTGACTGTTTTTGAAGCAACCTAATGGCCTTGTACGACCTCCTCTGAACTATCCTAGACCTCTATCTCTAGCTAGCACTGACCTTTGTACCTGCACTGGCAGCATCTACACATTGACCCTAAAAGGGACAATCTCTCTTCAAATGACCAATAGCTCTGTATCCATAACAGACTCTTGATAGACACTAACACTTGCCCAAATGGTGTCTACCACAATGATGACACATTAGGTACTTGGTTGATCTCACAATAGATGGAGCTGGGGCACTAGAAAATGATGGCATTGGTCTCACGGGCTAGCCCTACTTGATAAATGAGGTCTGACCTATAACCCTAATTGAAAGCGGTCCCCTACTGGTCTAGCTTTCTTATTGGCTGATAAGTTTGCATTGGACTGAGAAAAAGGCCTCTTTACACCACTCTCAACTACTATCTAGCACTAGTCTGCAAATGCATCCTCTACACTTTTAACTATAGATACCATTTTGGAAAACTCCTTTATGAGAAGCGATCACTCTATCTCTAATAGGTGTTCATCCTCTACATTTTTAACTATAGATACCAATTTGGAAAACTCCTTTATGAGAAGTGACCACTCTATCTCTAATAGGTGCTCTGAGCCCCCACTCAAACTTTTTACACTGGTTAATTTCATCAGTAAGGACACCATCTGCATATTTACTGAAACGAGTGAACTATTTCTCATACTCATTTACTTTCAAGGTATTTTTTTGTAGGTCCAAGAACTCTTATTTATTCTTATCTCTAGAGGCTTTTGGAACATACTTTGATATAAACTGTTTTAAAAAATAGTCCTAGGTAGGAGGATTTCGACTCTGGGGTCTCTGTAATAATTTCTTCCACCAATCGTATACACCTTCTTGCAATAGAGATACTGTATACCAATATTTCTACTCAGAGGTACACTCCATCTGCTCAAAAACAATTTCATTTTATTGTAACCAATATTTAGCTGTTGCAGCATCATCTTCATTACGACTATAAAATTATATAGCCCTAAACTTATATAGTTTATCAAATTTCAAATTTGGTTGCACTAGCCTAGTTGCCCACTTTATCAATTCAACCACATTCTGCAATAAGTCTCCTTCATTTTCTTTTGCTATCACGAATCATCTATAGGAATATGCACTGCTTTTGACCATTCGTTGTCATTGTGGATGGGGGTATTTCAGTATTAAATGATTGATTAATCTCAGCAGCTTATATCGATGTAACGCCGGTAATTAGGGCCTAGTAATTAATACAAATTTAAAAAATATAAGTATGTTTAAAAGTCATAAGACAAGAGTTGAAAAGAAATAAGAAAATGAAATGTCACAGGGTTCATGCTCGTGACCGCTCTTTCACGACCGTGAACCATCGTGAGATGGAATTTAGGATTTAACATATTCCCAGCCATGACAAGGGTTGTCACACATGTGAACATTGTCAAATATAAAATTGTATAAGTTGTTCTTTTTTCCATATATGACTTAAAACTAAAAAGGGTACCCTAGAATTTAAGGTTTTCTCATACCAAAGGCCAATGCTTATATTTTTCTTTTTATTCCCAGCCCTAAACACCTAAACCAAAGTAAAAGATCAAAGATAGAGTAGAAGAAATGTTGTGTTTTTAAGGAGGACGAACCCCAGGAGGAAGATAGAAGTTGAATCTTCCATCCCATCTGTGTTTCCTTCGAGTAAGGTAAGGAATCACATTTCTCCCTTTTTTAAAAATCATTCATAGCTTTAATCATGTATGATTCGTTTATGGTGGAGACCCATTTCCAAATGGGTTAGGCTAAGGCTTAATCTTGAGAGATTAAGATTAAAGACCTCTTCTTAAGTTGTTCTAAGGCCATAACACGTGTTAGTAATAAGTTATAAGAGTTTAAGGTTGTTAAGGGTTAATGTTAAGGTTTTATGCTTTATGGCTTTAAAGGCAAGGTTCATGGGATATAGATTTTGATATACCTATGTTATATGTGATAGAAGTTGAAAAATAAGGAGGTGGAATCCACCATAAGGATAAGCAAACTTGAGAGGCTCAATTAGAGGTATGTACATATATGTATCTAAATTCCAAAATATGGCATGTTGTGTTAAATATGTGATAAATGAATTGTAAGCTTTAAATGCTAGTTGATTACTATAATAAAATGAAAAGTAGTTATGAATGTCATGATAAACATAATTAATTGAATGATATTAGCATGAATGCTAAGTTACGCAAGAATTGCCTTGATAAAGATGTTTGAAAGGAATTTTATTACTAAATGATATGAACGTATCTTAAGAGGTATTAATGAGCACAAGTTATGATGATGGAAAGGTAAAAGGAGGTTGTTGAACCATAAATGCATGAAAAGGTATTAAATGAATTGATAGGATAAGTTAAGTTGAAATATACTTTTATGTGTTTATATGATACTCTAACATGTTTTAAATGCATGTTGTGATTAGAATGTTGATAAGAAAAGGTTGTCATGGAACAATCCTTAGAGTTTTGCATGTGACTTGTAGTGAATGCATGTTTTGGATGCTGTCAACTACTGAAAAATCCAGATTCATGCCTATGACTAGGTGTGCATGACTGTGAATCTCATCTTATAAACAATGTCACGCCCATGGCTATATAATGTCACATCCATGAAGAAAGTGCACAAAATGGACAAAAGCGTTCACGACATAGTTCACAGTTTGGTTCATGGGTAAGGGTGCCCTTGAATAAACCTTCACGACCGTGAACATATAGTTCACGCCCATGAAGCTTGTTTAAATGAGATTTACAAATTGTTTCAATGCAATGGCTATGCACATGTTTCATAATGAAATGATTAAAGTATGCTCATATTTTTTCCAATAGGAGAATGTTACATGATGCATTTCCACATGAACCAAGTATATATGATATATGATATATGATATGAACGTTATATTTAAGTGCAATAAAGGAAATGTGAACAAGTTAAGCCCAAATTCGATACTAAGACTAGAAGTAGGATAAATGGTGTACCATTAAGGGGGTGTATGGTACCATAGTTATATATTTATCCAATCAATGTGGCTTAAGCTCAGAGAGTGTCATTGACTTGATAAGCCTGGACTGACATATGTTATTACAGATGATATTACATGCAAAAGCTATATGTTTACTCAGTTAATATGGTTGGCTTGGACTGGTGCTATTGACTTGAGGAGTGTGGACTGACACATATTTATAGATAGTGGCAGGATGGCTTAAGCTTAAAGAGCGACTTTGTCCACAACCTGTATCCAAACAGTCGATGTTAAGAGTTGTTGGGTAATGTCTATGATAATAATAATGATAATGATAACAATAATGATAATGATAATGATTTTGATTTTGATAAAGTGATTAAAGAATATATTATTATGAAAGGAATACTAATGTATATATGCAAGTATGTAAACACATACTATGGTTATTACTTATGTGCTCAACAAGTTATTAAATCCATAAGGTAAGATCTTTATATATGATATAATGATTTCATTGAAATGCCTTGGGGTTTTAGATAATGCAAAGAATATGTATGAATTGATGTATAGTGCTTGATTGCGATGAATTTCTATGCCTATATGTACCACCAAGCTTTCAGTAGCTTAGTGTGCATGTATTTTCCCCATGCAGGTCGGAGCTTTGCAGATAAGTAGAAGTTGATAATGAGAAGCAGCCCAGACATCAGAGACATCATATTAGACCCTACTCGGGTTGGTGATAACATATGCTACACTTCTGGATTTTTGTACATGTCATAGTAAAAGGGGTTGTTTACTTGTAAACATGTCTATGTTGAAGAATTATGTAATTCCTTGTTAAGAACATGTATTTTTATAAACCCCTATTCAAGGGTTAAACATGTTTTACTTGTGAAATGGAATTTAAATGTCAAGTCAATCTCTTTTTTTACTTTATGTTTTATGCAAGTCATCATGGCTATGATGCAAAAAAAAGTTTTAACTTTTCACAGGTTTTTCTACACATAAGTCATGTAGCATTTACTTGTTTAATCGGGTTAATCCTATTTAGGCAAAAGGGTGCTACATTTAATGATATCAGAGCTTAGGTTTAGGCATTTCTGAACCTAAATGGGTTAAGGGTTTTCATGCATGTATAGTACATCACATATGTATCTGATATGGGATCTCTCTAACAACTTGTAGGAGTGAAGAGAGTATAGATGGAGCTAGAAGGTCATGATGTTGTCGAGAGCAATAATTCTCCTGATTTAGCCTAGTGCTTTGAGTGTACGAGCTCCAAGTGCTGCTACAATCCCTCAATAGCCACATGTAGGACAAACGAATCTAGGTGCCATATCAATCATGCAACAAATGGCTGGTATCGTGCAATAATTGGCACAAGACATACCACAGATTATACCATAAGCACAACCATAACCAACTCCACTGCCGCCACCACTAGAGGCACCTAAGATGAAGATAGATAGGCTTCGGAAGTATGGGGCCACTAATTTTCATGAAAAAGGTGAGGATGATCCTGTCACCGCTAAGTTATGGTTAGAGAAGACCAAAATTGTCTTAAAGCTTGAGTGTGCCGAGGAGTACAAGGAAAAGTATGCAATATCATTGTTTTAAGAACATGCATATGAATGGTGGAAAACAGTTCTAAAGAAACCACAAACTCCACAGCTGCTGACTTAGGAATATTTTGCTGCAGAGTTCAAGAAAAAATATATGCCCCGAGTATACATAGATGAGAGAAGAGAATTCATGAATCTACGACAGAGGGGCATGACGGTTTTGGAGTATGAGAAAGAGTTCACACAATTAACTAGATATGTCACATGACTCATGGGGGATGAGAGTGACAAGTGTCGCCGTTTTGAGGACATTTTGAATGATGACATAAGATATCATGTCATTTCCCTACAGCTTGGGGAATTCTCTATCCTTATTTCCGCCGCCATCAGTATAGAAAATAAAAGAAAGAGAATGCCAGAAGACCCACAACTAGTGTGGCATAGACTACTTGCAAGAGAGACCGATTCTTTTTAGGACAGTCCCAAGGTAGGCGATAGAATAGAGGACAGAGACACTCATAATCCAGTTCTTTTAGGAGGGGCCCACCCTCTAAGACTACCTCAGCCACCGTTAGCACATAGAAAATTAGAGACCCAACTCCTTTATATGGGATATATCAGAGAAACCACCGAGAAGAGTGTCAGTTGTTTGCAGGGGCTTGCTTCAGGTGTGGAGCCTTAGACCATATGAAGAGGGATTGCCCTTTGTTGGAAAATGCTACACCTGCACAGACATTAGTATCAGCACCTATTCAAAATAGGAACCAGTCACATGGAGGTCGTGCAGGACCTAGCCACGCTGTTTCAAAGACAGTGAATAGGTCAGGACCCAATAGAGCTCCAGTTATGTCATATGCTATAAAGGCCTATGAAGAACACAGAGCCACATAGATCATTATAGGTATGTTTTATTTACATGGCTATGATTTATGTACTTTGATAGATTCAGGTTCTACACATTCGTATGTATGCACGAACACGCTTGAATGACAATAGAGAAGTTAGAGTTCGAGATTGAGGTCACAAACCCTTTAGGCCATAGTGTGACTGTGAACCTGGTATATAAAAGTTGCCCTTTGGTTGTTCATGGGAAAGAGTTTCCTGTAGATCTCATAGAACTATCATTTCATGAGTACGATGCCATATTAGGTATGGATTGACTCTCATGGCATGAAGCAGTTGTTGACTACTAGTCTAAGATAGTTGTTCTTAAGACTTTAGAATAAAAAGAAGTAGTAGTTGAAGGTGAAAGGTTTTCATAGCCTCTATAGATGGTTTTTATGATTAAGGCACAAAGGATGATGCGAAAAGGATGTGAGGCTTATTTAGCTCATGTGATTGACACCAGAAAAGGTATTCCAAATCTTTAGGATATCTCTACAGTGAGAGAGTTTCTAGATGTCTTTCTAGATGATTTGCCAAGATTACCACCGAAAAGAGATGTCAAGTTCTCTATAGAGCTCACGTCTGGCACGACACCGATATCGATAGCACCTTACAAAATGACACCTTCAAAGATGAAGAAGCTAAAAGCTCAGTTGCAAGAGCTATTGGACAAAAGTTTTATCAGGCTGAGTGAATCTCCATGGGGTGCACCAGTTTTGTTTGTAAAGAATAAAGATGGGTCTATGAGGTTGTGCATAGATTACAGACAATTAAACAATGTGACTATAAAGAACCGATATTCATTGCCCTGGATTGATGATATTTTTTATCAATTAAAGAGTGCAAAAGTGTTCTCCAAAATTGATTTGAGGTCGAGTTATCACCAGTTGAAGATAAAAGAAGAGGATATAACCAAGATAGCTTTCAGGACCATATATGGTCATTATGAGTTTTTGGTTATGCCATTCGGTTTGACCAATGCTTCTATAGCTTTTATGGACTTGATGAATAGGATCTTCAGAACATATTTGGACCAGTTTGTAGTTATTTTCATTGATGAGATCTTGGTGTATTCTAAGAACTAAGCACAACATGATGAACATTTGCGAACAATATTTCAGATCCTTAGGGATCATAAGCTTTATGTCAAGCTCTCCAAATGTGAGTTTTGGCTTGATGAAGTAACTTTTCTTAGACATATTATGTCGGCTAATGGTATCAAAGTTGATTTTAGCAAGGTCAAAGCAATTTTGAATTGGAAGTCTCCTCGGAATGCGACTAAAATCAGAAGTTTTCTTAGTTTGGCAGGTTACTACATAAGGTTTTTCTTTGATTGGTACTCCATTGACAAGATTTTTGAGAAAGGATGTGAAGTTGAAATGGAATGATACATGTCAAGCTAGTCTCAACAAGCTTAAGTGTTGTTAATAGAAGCCCCAGTTTTTACACAACTAGTTCCTGATAAAGAGTACATTATATATAGTGACACTTCTCACAACAGATTGGGGTGTGTCTTGATGCAAAAAGGAAAGGTCGTTGCTTATGCTTCTTGACAATTGAAGCTACATGAAATAAATTATCCTACATATGACCTTGAGTTGGCAGCCATTGTATTTGTTTTAAATATATGGCGTCATTACTTATATAGGAAAAAGTGTTATATCTACATTAACTATAAAAGCTTAAAGTATATTTCAAAATAGAATGAACTCAACTTTAGGTAGAGATGATGGTTAGAACTTATTAAGGACTATAATTGTGTCATTGATTATCATCTAGGCAAGGCCAATGTTGTGGCTGGCATTTTGAGTAGGAAGACTATAGCTAAGTTACATATTAGACCTACTCTCAACTAAGAAATCAGAGACGCACAGATGCAAAATCATAAGCTAGTTGAGATCACCGAGTTGGTCTTTACGGGGGAGAGACCAGAGTACATAGTTGAGTTAGATGAATGTTTGTTTTACGAAGGCTACTTATGCATGCCTAATGTTATAGAGTTGAAGCAAAGGATTTTAAAAGAAGCACATGAAACTAAGTTTTCCATGCATCCAGGAAGTAATAAAATATACCATGATCTAAAAAGAAGGTATTGGTGGGAAGATATGAAAAAGGACATCACAGAGTTTACAACAAGATGTTTGATATGTCAGCAGGTCAAGGTAGAACATCAAGTACCTTCAGGTTTGATGCAACTGATTACAATACCAAAATGGAAATGGGAAGATATTATGATGGATTTCATGATTGGGTTACCTATGACTCTAAGGAAATTCGATATCATGTGGGTGGTCGTAGATAGGTTAACAAAGTCGACACACTTCATACCTATTAGAAGAGATTATTCCTTGAACAAGCTAGCAGAATTGTATGTGAACGAGATAGTACGATTACATAGAATTCCAGTCTCTATCATATCAGACAGAAATTTAAGGTTTACATCTCATTTTTAGGGAAGTCTGCAGTGAGCTTTAGGTACTAAGCTAAGTTTCAGCATAATTTTTCACTCACAGACCGATGGTCAGTCAAAGATGATACAGAGAGTAGAGGACATGATGAGAAGTTGTGTTATCGAGTTTAAAGGTAACTGGGAGAAATACCTACCATTAATCTAGTTTACCTACAACAACAGCTATCAGTCTAGCATACAAATGACTCCTTATGAGGTACTATACGATAGGAAGTGTTGAACATCATTATGTTCGACAGAGTTCAGTGAGAAAAAATTTGTAGGGCCAAAGTTGGTTTAAGAGACAGAGGAAAAGGTGAAGATCATACAAGAAAGGCTAAAGGTAGCTTCAGATAGACATAAATTGTATGTAGATCTCAAGAGAATAGATATAGAATATGAAGTCAAAGACAAGGTGTTTCTCAAAGTGTCTCCATGGAAGAAGATCTTAAGGTTCAGAAAGAAGGGTAAGTTAAACCCTAAATTCATTGGGCCATATGAGATTTTAGAAATGTTTGGGTCAGTCGCTTATAAAATTGCTTTACCTCCAGAGTTAAGCAAGGTTCACAATGTTTTTCATGTCTTCATATTGATGAGATACAGGTAAGATCTGTCACATGTCATCATAGCAGAAAATATAGAGGTCAGACTAGACCATACTTATAAGGAAGAACCGATCGAGATTTTGGTTCGGGTGATTAAAAAGCTTAGAAACAAGCGAGTACCATTAGTCAAAGTTCTAAGGAGGAATCATGCAAAGGAAGAGGCTATGTGGTAAAGCGAAGAAGAGATGAAAGCACAATACCCCCAGCTCTTTCAAAACAACACTATATGTAATTTCGAGGACAACATTCTTTTAAGGGAGAGAGAAATGTAACGCCCGTAATTAGGGCCTAGTAATTAATATGGATTTAGAAAATATAAGTATGTTAAAAAGTTGTGGGACAAAAGTTGAAAAGAAACAAGAAAATGAAATGGCATAGGGTTCACGCCCGTGACTGCTCTTTCATGACCGTGAACCATCGCGAGATGAAATTATGGGATTTAACATATTCATAGCTCTGAAAAAGGTTGTCACGCCTGTGAACATTGTCATATATAAAATTGTATTAGTTGTTCTTTCTCTTATCCACGACCTAAAACTAAAAAGAGAACCTTAGAATTCGAGGTTTTCTCACATCAGAGGCCAATGTTTATGTTTTTCCTTTAATTCCCAACCTTAAACACCTAAACCAAAGTAAAAGATCAAAGATTAAGCAGGATTTTGGGGAAATCGAGCACCAGAAAAATGGTGTTCTTGAGGAGGATAAACCCTAGGAAAAAGATAGAAGTCGAATCTTCCATCCCATCTATGTTTCCTTCAAGTAAGGTAAGGAATCACGTTTCTCCCTCTTCTATACAAGATTTCATAGCTTTAATCATGTATGATTCATTTATGGTGGAAACCCATTTCCAAATGAGTTAGGTTAAGGCTTAATCTTGAGAGATTAAGATTAAAGACCTCTTTTTAAGTTGTTCTAAGGCCATAACATGTGTTAGTAACAAGTTATAAGAGTTTAACGTTGTTAAGAGTTAATGTTAGGGTTTTATGCTTTATTGCCTTAAAGGCAAGGTTCATGGATTATAGATTTTGATATAGCTATGTTATATGTGATAGGAGTTAAAAGAGGAGGTGGTGGAATCTATCATAAGGATAAGCAAACTTGAGAAAAGCTTAATTTTTGAGGCTCCATTAGAGATATGTATATATATACATCTAAATTCCAAAGTATGTAAACACATATAGTTAAATGTGATATGTTATGGTTATTGCTTATGTGTTCAACAAGTTGTTAAATCCATAAGGTGAGATCTTTATATATGATATAATGATTTCATTGAAATGTCTTGGGGTTTTATATAATGCAAAGAATATGTATGAATTGATGTATAATGCTTGATTGCATGATGAATTTATATGCCTATATGTACCACTAAGCTTTCAGTAGCTTAGTGTATGAGTATTTTCCCCACCCAGGTCAGAGCCTTGTACAAAAGTAGAAGTTGATCAAGAGAAGTAGCTTAGACATCATATCAGACCCTACACAGGTCGATGATAGCATATATTGCACTTCTGCATTTTTGTACATGTCATAGTAAGAAGGGGTTGTTTACTTGTATACATGTCTATGTAGAAGAATTATGTAATTTCTTGTTAAGGATATGTATTTTTGTAATTCCTGATCAAGGGTTAAAGATGTTTTACTTGTGAAATGAAATTTAAATGTCAAGTCAATCTCTTCTTTTACTACTGCTGCTCTAATATATATTTGGGATCCACTGGTCTAGCAGGTCTCTCAGATAACTTGCCACTCATGGCCCCTTGTTTTGATACCTGTATGAGAGAAAAATAAACTATTGCATTGATTCATAGCTCAATGGTGCAATTTTATAGAAACAGTTAACTTTTCACATAAAGAGAAATTATACATGTTATATTAGCGTACTTTTCAACAAAAAAAGAACATAATTCATATATCATATCATTTTATACCATCACATAAAATAATACATTAACATTGAGATTTATAATTGTAAGATGTTACTTCTTATGTTCATAAAATAAGTTGCCTAGACTAGGCCCCAAGCATATACAAAGGATATCTCAACATAATGGTCATATAAAGAATGCGCCTATGTATATATATATATATCCCAGCTAAAGGCATAATGTTCAAGCCGAAGCCATATTTCCTAACCATAGCTGTATGTCTCGACCAAAGCATACGACCCTATTGGCATGTCAACAAATTACCATATAGTAGTTCAGACTTATTCATGAGCTTAAATCATGACATTTGTATAATTCATTTCAAGTATATCCATATGCTGAGTTTTCTAAATTACTATATATCTCATATTTCACGTATCACATAACAGTTAAATACATATTTTCATAATGTCAAAATAATACATAACTCCACATGAGATTTTAATTTATAGTATAAAATATTAATTATAATATATATATATATATATATATATATATATATATATATATATATATATATATATATATATATATATATATATATTCATAGCTATTGCTACAAAAGCTTGTACAAACCTGATTTATCCCTTTGTCACGTCTATCAGCTTTTTTCCTTTACCCAACACTGGCGTTTTTGTTGAAAGTGCGCTTAATAGAATATATGTAATTAAATATCAGACATTCAAAAAAATAATAATTATTTTAATAATTGAAAATATTGTCCCTTTTTAAATAAAATCTTGTGTCTCTCACATTAGTATCTACATTTATGTCTAATTAAAGATTTGTATATCTTCTTTTGTTACCATTCAAAATATTATTTTAATTTACGTTTCACGAGATTAGCCTCATATTCTCCAATTTATATCTCAAACTAACGTATCATAAGACATGCATAAGGATTTAATTCTTTACGAATATTTTTATTTGATGTATAATATTGTTGCTTCGTATTTTACAATTTCATACTTTGTTGAAGTTAAATTATCTCATTACCATATTATAATTTCCAACTTAAACCAAGCTTCACAATTGGTCCCAATAAAAATGTCACATTCCATTTGGTCCTCCCTTATTTCTGTCCTACCTAAAATTTATTAGTGTTTTATTTATTTTATCCCTTCTACAAAAAATTATCTTATTTATGACTTTGTTTGGTTTTAAGCTCATGGTTCACTACACTTTCATTCATACTATTAATTTTCTTCCATTTATAATTTCGGTTGCATATCAAATGGGCCCTTTTACAATTCCTTAGTCCATATTACAATCCTCCACACTTATATTTCTTTTATAGTTTTCAGATTCTATGGGTCCTATACCCAAAAGTTCCCTTTTTTGGTACCCTGACATCTCAGCTTAACTAAGGGAACAACCTAACTTCTTTGCATGTCATGGAAAAGGAATTCACAACACCACAACCACCACACAACTAAAAAGGAGAAATTGAGATATGAGTTTTGATGAAGGGAGAGTATGAAAACCACCAAAATAAATAAAAAAATTGCAACTCTTTAGTACAAGATTTGTGCATACATAAAAAGAAAAATTCTTTTTTTACCCTTTAATATTTTAAATTAAAAGGGAGGGGAAAAGAATAAAGCTAGAATCGATGAAATAGAGAGCTCAAAGCTATCGAGTACAAAATGGAAGATAATGCCAAAATTTACTGTAACACCCTTCTATATATTCAAGGCAAATCTCATTGTACAGACGGTTATCACATGACCGAATTTGTCTGAACCTGTTCTAAATTTAAAATTTTTCTAATTTATATATATATCAATATCAATATATCTTACAAAAAGCAACTTAAAATCACATCTAAATCTAAATTGATATCATAATAAAATCATGTTCTGACTACAATCTGATTTGGGCGACATAAGCCCTTATTAGAAATCATCCTCATAAAAACAATTAAAATCAATTATACATCCTTATTGAAAACATGTTTTATTAATCATTATTTATCCCATAACCTGATGAATAATAACTAAATGAAATAATAAAATAATGAAACAAATCCAACACATGTCAACTCTAACTAGCTTGGTCTTCCCTTCTTGTCAACTCAGCAATCTAATGGCTCAAAATCAATGTATAGAGAAATCCACACGCTAAGTTATTGAAAGCTTAGTGGTACATATAAATATTAAAATTCTAGCATATACAATCCTCCACACTTATATTTTATATATAGCTTTCGGATTTTATGGGTATTATACCCAAAAGTTCCCCTTTTTAGTACCTTGACAACTTAACTTAATTAAGGGAATAACCCAACTTCTTTGCATGTCGTGGCAAAGGAATTCACAACACCACAAGCACCACACAACTAGAAAGGAGAAACTGAGATATGAGTTTTGATGGAGGGAGAGTAAGAAAGCCACCAAGATAAAAAAAAAATTACAACTCTTTAGTACAAGATTTATGCATTCATAAAAAGAAAAATTATTCTTGTACTCTTTAATATTTCAACTTAAAAGAGAGGGGAAAAGAATAGGCCAAAATCAAGGAAATAGGGAGCTCAAAGCTCTCGAGTACAAAATGGAAGATGAAGCTAAAATTTACTGTAACACCTTTCTATACAGCAAGGACAAACCTCGTTGTGCAGACGGTTGTCACATGACTGAATCTCTCTGAACATGTTTTGAATTAAAACTTTTTCTAACTTATTTCTATATCAATATTTATATATCTTATAACAAACAACTTAAAATCACATCTAAATCTGAATTGGTATCATAATAAAATATTGTTCTAACTGCAATATGGTTTGGGCAACATTAGCCCTTATTACAAAATCATCCTTATAAAAACGATTCAACTCAATTATACGTCCTTATTTAAAACATACTTTATTAATCAGTCTCTATCCTATGACCCAATGAATAATAACTAAATGAAATAATGAAACAAACCCAATACATGTCAACTCTGACTAACTTGGTCTTCCCTTCTTGTCAACTCAGAAATATAATGGCTCAAAACTAGCGTGCAGAGAAACCTACAAGCTAAGCTTCTGAAAGCTTAGTGATACATATAAGTATTGAAATTCTAGCATATATTTACACATTAACATAGCATTCATAATATGAAACACATACCTTTATGCTTGACCACATCGTCATACACAATAATATACATATAATAGCTCAATCATTTTGAATTGAATTGATTTCAATACATTAATTGCATATATTGCACAAGTGAATCTATATCATCATAATCATAATACATTTAATTTACAACATTTCTACATCATTATATACATAGTAAATTTTATCATCAATTTCAATTATCTCCTCTTGGTTTCATATATCTGATTATTGATTTTCACATTCCTTTTCTTGGATACAACTTTATTTTGATTCACTGATTTCTGCATAACAATGTTACAATGCTCTCCTTACAATTTATGTATATTGTGTTACCAATTTCTAGTTTCTTAGCCCAATACTCTAGACTCGGACTAAGCATATGCGAGTTGTGAAATAAGAGCACTTTTACCCAAGCTTAAATCACCCTGCTCACTATCTATGTTTGCCTATACTGCAAATTATGTGTCTCAAATTAGGAGCGTTCTTATCCGAGCTTAAGCTACCTTGTCCTTAAATAATTAGGAGCACTCTTATCCAAGCTTAAGCCACCCTAATTAACACAATAATAATATACTACAGTACCGTAACCTCCTCAATAGCATGCCACCTATCCTAGCTAGTCCTCAAATAAAGAATGAACATATTTAAATATACTGAATGTCGTTACCAATTATGTTGCATTTATAGTTTCACATAAACATCACATGTCATTCTGTAATTTAGAGCACCGAGTGCATAATTATTTTACATAGTCATGTTATCATACTATTTATAATATCATTTGAACATATTAAATGTGTGTATATAGTACTCATGTAGATCAATCATAAAACTCAATTAACCAAATTCTAGATACAAGGGATTCACAGGCGCGAAGCCTTTTGTCACGGGTTGTCTACCTGTGACTCAATCATGGCCGGCTCTATGATTATTCATGGGCATGAACATTGGTTCACGAGTGTGGCCATAGTGTTCATGCATTCACAAGCATGAAGTTTGGATTCATGGGCATGGTACATCAGTCTATAACATAATTCTAACAATGTTTTAAGCAATTTCACACACAACATGCATTGGGTTCTAAGGCTAACCAATGTTAGCCACTCTTATCAACACTTTTCAATATATTCAATAATAAAACAATTATAAACATGCATATATTCATACTTCATCAATTAACTAGGCTCTATTCCTTATTCACCAATACCATAACATCAAAGCATGCTCATTTATCATTATATCAACTTCATTATCTATTTTTAAAAGTTAACAAGTCATTTACTTTAATTCCAATGATACTAAATTAATAACTACATGTCACATGACATTTTAGAATTCATATCACATATCAAAAGCACAAAATAATCGAATTAAAATGTGTATATGTACAAACCTCATTATTTGGAGCCTAAAACTTAACACTTTAGCGTCTACTGCCTCTGGTGGAATTCTCCTCCCCATGTTTTGGTCCCTAACATGAAATCAAAGATGATATCAATATTATATACTAACATTCCATCTATATATGCCATAATCGATAAGTAAATTTATTTTAAACCCTTAAACATCATTCCCCTATTAACAATGAATTGAACCGGATCAAAGAACACAAGGGAATATGATTCTTACCTCTGTCCTGAGGGTTACAAATTTCTTTTCTAGTCTCAGAACGTGTTTTAGTGCTATATGATTCTAATTTTGATTATATACCAAAATTTGTTTCTAATATGTTTTAGCTTTGTTTGTGGTGGGGATTTCATATTTAATCAACTAAAATTGAAAGGGAATGAGGGGAATTGGTTATGGGATACTCAGAGTTTGGTGGCTAGGGTTCCTAATTGAAAATACATTAGTTTTTTTTGTTTATCAAAATATGAAACTGCTATATTTAAACTTGTAGGTCTTCACGGGCGTGAACCATAGTGTCATGGTTATGAAGCTCCTTAGCTTCATAATTTAAATTTCGTGGCATTCATGGCCGTGATTATCTAGGTTACATGCGTGAACGCTGGGAACTTCACTTTTTCCTATCTTTTTAATTAATTTTATATTACTTAAACCCTTAACCACTATATAGCTCCTATATACTCTTAATGTACATTTATTAATATATTAATTCCAAGTTCTAACTTATGGGCATTACATTTTTCTCTCCCTTCAAGAATTTCATCCTCGAAATTACTTGTTGTATTATCTTTGAATAGTTGTGGATAATGGGCTTTCATCGCTTTTTCACTTTCCCAAGTAGCCTCTCTTGTCAAATGATTTCTCCATAGGATCTTGACTAATGGTACTCATTTGTTTTTGAGTTCCTTGATTTCTCTTGTTATTACCTGAACTGGTTCTTCCTCATATGTCAAATCCAGTCTCAACTCAATGTCATCAATTGGAACAATATGAAAAGGATCTGATTTGTATCTCCTCAACATGGAGACATGAAATGCATCATGAATCTTTCTCAACTATGGTTGTAGGGTAAGTCTATAAGCAATCGGTCCACTCTCGCTACAATCTCATAAGGTCCAATAAATCTCGAGCTCAACTTGCCCTTCTTACCAAATCTCAAGACCTTTTTTCATGGGAAAATTTTAAGAAAACCATATCTCCCACTACGTACTCTATTTCTTTTCTCTTGAGGTCTATATATGACTTTTGTCTATCATAAGCTACCTTCAATCTACCTTGGATAACTCTACCTTTTTATCAGTCTTTTGTACTAAGTCTGACCCCACTAACTTTCTCTCACTAAGCTCTGTCCAACATAGGGGTGTTCAACACTTCGTACCATATATTGCCTCATAAGGAGCCATCTCAATCCTAGATGTTGTTATTGTAAACAAACTCCATCAGTGGTAGGTACTTGTCCCAACTTCCCTCGAACTCTATTATACAACTCCTCATCATTTCTTCCAATATCTGAATCACCCTTTTTTATTCTTCATTAGTCTCTGGATCAAAAAGTTATGTTGAAATTGAGTCTGGTACCCAAAGCCCTCTACAGACTATCCCAAAACTAAGAAATAAACTTAGGGTCTCTATCTTAAATATTGGAGACTAGCACTCCATGTAGTCGTACTATCTCATTAACATAAAGCTCTACTAGCATGTTTAAAGGAAAATCCCTCTTAATATGTAAGAATTAAGCTGACTTCGTAAGCTTATCCACTATAACCCATACAACATCATATTTTCAATGAGTCACTGGCAACCCAATCACAAAGTCTATAGTATCTGCTCCCATTTCCATTTTGGTATAGTGATAGGCTGCAGTAATCTTAATGGTACCTGATGTTCTGCCTTGACTTGCTAACGAATCAGGTATCTAGTCATATACTCTACGGTATCTCTTTTCATGCCTATCCACCAGTACTTACTCTTTAGATCATGATACATCTTTGTGCTTCCTAGATGCATCGTATACTTGGTTTCATATGCTTCTTATAATATCTTCTGTCTCAGTTCATCAATGTTGGGCACACATAAATAGCCCTAGTAGTATAAACCACCATATGTCTCAACATCTAAAAATTCATTCATTATAGGGATATTCTGAAGTTCTAGACCGCCCTTTCTATTATCAACTACATGAGTCAAATAGGCTTCACATCCTTTTCTCATCATTTGTTTAGCTTTCATCATTGAAATGACTCATGGAAGCTATGGAAACAACTCACTTTCCATTTTTACATTTACTTGTTCAGGTGTTTTCAGCATCACAAAATTTTTCTTGCAGTCTACTACTACCCCATGCTGTGATAGTCAATCCATGCCCAAAATGACATCAAACTAATGAAATGACAACTCTATCAAGTCTGCCATAAATTTTCTCCCATGTACAATCAAAGGACATCTTTTATATACTATGTTCATTATCACAATATGTCCTAAGGGATTCGTAACCTCAATTTCATATTCAAGGGTTTCACTAACCATATTGTGTTGTCTGGGAGTGCTTGTTCGTATATAAAAGTGTGTTGAAATTGGAACAATTAATGCACATATATCAGAGTCATGTAAAAAAAACATACCCACTATCACATTAGCAGCTTCCTGGTCCTCTCTGGCCCTCATAGCATAAGCTCTAACTGATGCTTAGCCTAGTCCTATCCTATTGACAATTTCAAAGAATGCTTAGGTAGGTCATGCACAACCACCTCTAGTCTGCTGCTTGGTCTGAACTGGAGCTAACTGTGTAGTATAGGCAAGTGCACCGCCTGTCATTAGAGGACAATCTGTGATCCTTAGATCTACATCTGTAGCAAACACCTATATTTCTCCAGCACCATCCATTATGACTCTTATGGCAAGTGCCACAAACTAGAATACTTTCTTAGGTAGTATGTGTTTGAGTGCTACCAATTGCAGATGTAGCTCATGAGGGTTATCCCCTCCTATATGGTCCACCATTTGTGTAACCCTTATTCTATCCCAACTCATGCCATCAGACTATCCTAGGTAAAACCAACTCTTATTGCCTGAAAACTGAATCACTGAAATCACTGTTTGTCTAAATGCTTCCTCTTCTCTCTTCCTCTTTCTCTGCTCCAAAATAACCATGGATGCAATCAGCTGAGTAAAGCTAACATGCTAGAATGCAGTCACAAAGTCACCTATCTTTGCATTGAGACCATACACAAGTCTTCTGCACTTCTCTCTCTCACTGGTGATCATCTCTGAAGCATATTTACTCAATCGAGTAAACTCTCTCTAGTACTCAGTCACTATCATCTTGCCTTGCTTGAGGTTCAGAAACTCCCTCTTTTTCTCATTGATGTAAATCAGGCGAATGTATTGCTCCTTGAACTTTAAATTCCATGTCATTGGCTAAGGGACATCTGGTTTTAGTAACATTGTCTTCCACTAGTTATAAACATCATCCTACAATAGGAAAATGGCATATTTGGCCTTTTGATCAGTGGCCACCTCAAACTCAACACAAACTCTCTCTACCTTTTTCTATCCAATGTTTCACAGCAGTAGGAACATCATCCTTTATTCCTAAAAAATCAGTAGCTCTAAACTTATGAAGCTTGTCTAACTCTACCCTTCACCTCAGTTGTGGAGGTGGAGGAGTTGGTGCTAGTGCTTTAGCTATCTCCTGCAGTAAACCTGCCATCTACTGCATCAACGAAGTCTGGTCCTAATTAGCTTGTTTAATAGCCTATTGATTAGGGACTGGTACTGCATCTGGACCCTGAATGCTAGCTACACTGGGATGGTTTGGTTATTATGTCGAGAGCTTTGGCTCTCATCCATGTCATCTGATTCAAACACCATCTCACTTTAGTCCTACAAGTTGACAGATAAGACACATGTATGTATGCATGATAACCCCATAAGTCTACTTAGGTCTATAATCGCCTAAACCTAAGCTCTGATACCACTAAATGTAACACCCTTCTATACAGCCAAGATAAACATCGTTGTACAAATGGTTGTCATATGACCGAATCTGTCTAAACTTATGAATTCAAACTTTTTCTAACTTATTTTTGTATCAATATTAATATATCTTATAACAAGCAATTTAAAATTATATCTAAATATGAATTGATCTCATAATAAAATTATGTTATGACTACAATATGGTTTGGGAAACATCAACCCTTGTTACAAAATCATCCTCATAAAAACGATTAAACTCAATTACATGTCTTTATTTAAAACATGTTTTATTAATCAGTCTCTATCCCATGACTTGATCAATAATAACTAAATGAAATAATGAAACAAACCCAACATAGGTCAACTCTGACTGTTCTAATTGGTTTGGTCTTCCTTTCTTATCAACTCAGCAATCTAACAGCCTTATATCTGTGTGAAGGGAAACCCACATGTTAAGCTATTGAAAGCTTAGTGGTACATATAAGCATTGAAATTCTAGCATGCATTCACATATTAATGTAGAATTCATAATCTGAAACTTACCTTTATGCTTGACCACATCATCATACACAATAATATCCACATAAAAGCTCAATCATTTTGAATTATGCAGTGAATCCATATCATCATAATCATAATACATTTCATTCATTGAATTTCTATATCATCGTATACATAATAAATTTTATCATAAATTTAAATTATCTAGCTCTTGGTTTTGTATATCTAATTACTAATTTACACTTTCCTTTTCTAGGATACAATTGTATTCTGATTCACTGATTTTTGTATAACCATATTACAAAGATCCCCTTACAATTTTTGAATATTGTGTTACCAATTTCTGGTTTCTTAGCCTAATACTCTAGACTCAAACTACCTAGATGCAGGTTGTGTAATAGGAGCGCTCTTACTCAAGATTAAACCACCCTGCTCACTATCTGTGGCTGTTTATATTGCAAATTATGTATCTTAAATCAGGAATGCTCTTACCCAAGCTTGAGCCACCCTGATGAGTAATAATATATGAATACATATGGGTACAAAAGCATTCTCACCCAAGCTTAAGTCACACTGTCCCTAAATAATCAAGAGCGCTCTTATCTGAGTTTAAGCCAACATGATTAACATAATAAAAATATACTATGGTACTGCAACCCCTTCAATGTCATGCCACCTATCCTAGCTAGTCCTCAAATAGAGAATGGACATTTTTAAGTATACTGAATATCGTTACCAATTATGTCGCATTCATAATTTCACATAAACATCACATGTCATTTTGTAATTTAGAGCACCAAGTGCATAATTATTTTATATAGTTATGATATCATACTGTTTATAATCTCATTTGAATATATCAAATGTGTGTGTATATAGTACTTATGTAGATCAATCATATAACTCAATTAACTAAATTCTGGATATAGGGCATTCACGGAAGCAAATGGTATATTCATGGGTGTGAAGCCTTTTATCATAGGTTGTCTACATGTGACTAGCTATTACTGGCTCTATGATTATTTACGGGCATGAACATTGGTTCACGGGCATGACCATACTGTGTTCATGCATTCACGAGTGTGACACATGTAACATCCTTGACCTTCCCTACATGCATTTCATTTGAACATATGCATCTTCCATATAATCCAATTGAACACGTGCATTTCATATATATTTTCTTAGAAACAAGTTCATGGCACGCACTAGCTACGTGTCCTAGTATTTGACAATTGTATTGAGTCACACGTGTATCCTTATAACCTAAATGATGATAACAAAGCATTAGAAATAAATTGAATAAGGTGACTAAATTAAAGTAAGAAAATTGATTAGATTAAGATTAGTAAACATTTACATTGTTAATTTAGTTAAATCGGGCCAAATGATTAAGTTGTATTATTGTGTGAATTAATAGAATTATAAATATATGTAAATAATAATAAGAATAATAATAATAATATAGACAAAGTAAAATAAAAATGACACAAAAGATAAATATAAGAGAAGAGAAAAAGAGAAAAAGAGAAAAGGACAAAAAACAAGTTGGCTTTATTTTCATCTTCCTTCCCCATTTCTGCCTTTTTCTCCAGCCTGACTTCTTCTTCATTTTCCTCCATTTCAGAATTCAATTCTTCCTTGTTTCACTTAGTTTTTGAAGCTAATTGATCCCTTGCAAGGTCGTTCTTGATAAGTAATCAATTCTTATTGCTATAGGGTTGATTTGAGTTGCTTAGGTTCATTAATAGGCACTAATTTGCAACCCGATTTTGATGCACATAGAAATTGATTCTGGACAAGTTTAAAACATAAAATTTGTTCTTTTATGTCTCATATTTATGGATATGTAAACATTTTTGCATGATTTGGTGTATAGGAAGATAAATCCTCTCTCTACTGAAACTGGTCAGGGTGTGAAGACATGAAAAATTTTCCATATGAACCCGTATAAGCATATGTAAATTTTCATTAAAATAGGACTTATAGATTGTAAGTTATGATGAACCAAAGTGGGTACCCTGAAACTGCCTAAAGGCAGAAAATAGAACACACTTAGAAATTCCACCAAATATTGTACAATGATCCAATTAGTCTGAAATTTTAATATGTTATATAATTATATGTTAATTTTAATTAGGAACAAGAATAAGATTAATTGGTCAAGTATAGAAAAATTTATAGGCTAAACAGTCCCATAAGATCACACTGCCTCATAGGAAAAATCTTAACTATTGATATGAACAATGCATATTAATTTGTTTAAGCCACATTAAGTCTCCCTAATCATGAGTTAATCAATTATGTTTTCATATTAGGCTCGTAACATATTGGAGACCCACAAGGAGCGGATAGACAATAAGTTAGGGGTCGGAATCAAAGGAGAACGGTGAGTCTAATTATTAATTGAATTCCTTAGTGCAAATGAATGTTTCTTGCTATGTGATTCATATGATTGTCATGATTGGTCCTTGATAATGTAATGATAGATAATTTGTGACATTGTGGTACATATAAATGGTATACTTGTGGTATATTTGAGGTATATGTTTTACATATGTGATATATATACATGGTATATGTATAGTATATGCAAGGTATATGCGTGACATATGAGGTATATATGGAATATATGTATGTTGTATATGATAAAGATGCAATGGTTGATGAATGCTTAAATACAAGTGCATATGCATATGGACTAAAAGGGTGTTGTGACTAGTTAATCGATATTGTAAAGCAAAAGAAGAGGCCTATGGCCCAACAAATGTGCAAATGAGACAAATGATCAAGCTAGCTAGCAAATGCGAATGTTCACATGGCAAATGTTCACATGGAAATCCGGGGCAATGTCTGTTTAACTTAGTCACAGCAAAATGAAATAAGCAACGCATTTGCATCTGTAAAGAGTAATGATTATATGTTTCAACTTTATTGATATTTATATGCTTCGGATGAATGGAATGGAATACATGGTATGTGTTGGATTTGTGATTTATTACTATGAGTTGTTCGGTACTTTAGAGCTCATTTGATGGTTATTCTCACTGAGCCGCAACTCATCAATTTGCATCATTTTTCAGGTAAATAAAAGTGATAGCTCATTTTGAGTAGTGTATAGAAGACATAGAGCACAGGTCACTGGCCAAGCCTCATCACTCTCTCTTCTTGGATTCCACACAAGCATAAAATATGTCATCTACATTTTGTATTTATATAATTGAATATGTACAGTTAGTTTGGAATGGGTTTTAAAAATGTATAAACGAAATCAACTCGTAAATACTTATGTGTAAAGTTTATGTTTTAATATATGTGATATATCGTATTGTGGCGAAAGCCTCAGTGTTGACTTGCAGAGTCATTGAATGAGATTATAGGATATGAAAAAAAAAAATTTACTACCATTGTTAACAAGATATTCTGTCTTTCCAACATGCTATATGTGATTAATTGATACAGGGATATGTTGAACTCAAATGTATAAGATGTGGTGTTACAACACATATGTTTTAAACCAATTTCACACACAACATGCATTGGGTTCTAAGGCTAACCAATGTTAGCCACTCCTATTAACACTTTTCAATATATTCAATAATAAAACAATTACGAACATGCATATATTCATACTTCATCAATTAATTAGGCTCCATGCCATATTCACCAATACCATAACATCAAAGCATGCTCATTTATCATTATATCAACTTCATTATACATTTTTAGAAGTTAACAAGCCATTTACTTTAGTTCCAGCACTACTAAATAAACAACTGCATGTCACATGACATTTTAGAATTCATATCACATATCACAATCACAAAATAATAGAATTAAAATACGTATATATATGAACCTCATTACTTGGAGCCTAAAACTCAACTCTTTGGCATCTATTACCTCTGGTGGAATTCTCCACCTGTTGTTTCGGTCCCTAACACAAAATCAAAAACCATATCAATATTATATACTGACATTCCATCTATATATACCATAAACGATATGTAAACCTATCTTAAACCCTTAAACATCATTCCCCTATTAACAACAAATTGAACCAGAACAAAGAACACAAGGAAACATGATTCTTACCTCTGTCCCTAAGGTTACAAATTGGTTTTCTAGTCTCAGAATGTGTTTTTAATGCTCTTTGATTTTGATTTTGATTGTATACTAAAATTTTTGTTTCTCATCTATTTTAGCTTTGTTTATGGTAGGTATTTCGCATTTAATCAACTAAACTTGAAAGGAAATAAGGGCAATTGGTTATGGGATATTCAGAGTCTAGTGGCTAGGGTTCCTAATTGACAATACTTGAATTTGTTTTATCAAAATATGAAACTGCTATATTTAAACCTACAGGTCTTCACAAGCATGAACCATAATGTCACGACCATGAAACTCCTCAGCTTCAAAATCTAAATTTAACAACATTCACGGCCATGATTACTTGTGTCATGGGTGTGAACGCTGGGAACTTCACTTTTTCTTTTTTTTTTCATTAATTTCATATTACCAAAACTCTTAACCACTATATAGTTCCCATATACTCTTAATATACCTTTATTAATATATTAATTCCAAGCTCTAACTTA
Source organism: Triadica sebifera (assembly GCA_023653625.1). Lineage (NCBI taxonomy): Eukaryota > Viridiplantae > Streptophyta > Magnoliopsida > Malpighiales > Euphorbiaceae > Triadica > Triadica sebifera. Next base: position 22,745,914 of record CM042894.1, read on the forward strand.
TGGGCATTACATTTACCTTACTCAAATCCTCTCTAATCTGTGACCTCACAAGAATCCACTTGGCTTGCTCTTCACTCAAAAATCATTTACAACACCAACAAAAGATAGATCTAGTCTTGATCGAGACCCAAGATCTTCTTCTTCTCCAAAAATTTACTTTGGCCACCTATGATTTATGGCACCAAAAAGCTTGCTTCCTCAAAATTTATTATATCAGAGTTTGGGTTAGGGTTTGAATGGAAATGATATAAAGAAAAATTGAGGGAAGGAGATGAAATTGATTCAATTTGAGAAAAAAGAGAGGAATAACCATGGTTATTGGAGAAGAAGAAGAAAAGAAAAGATATTTTGGCTTTATTTTGCCTTTTTTCTCTTCTCACTACTTTCGATCAAAAGTGTAACTTAAAGGAAGAAATGATTTCTCTTATATATGTATATATATATATATATAAGAATAGAATTAGAACAAGTGATGGATAAATGGACAACATGCAAGCCTTCATTAAGAGAAAGAAACCTTCTTTTTGTTCTTAATCAATATCATTTTATGCTAATCATACTAAAATTTCCTTTATATATATATATATATATTTAACCGCATTGTGTATTCTTATTTTTTTAATTTCAAGCCCTAAACAACTTAGTCTCTTGTGATTAAATATACGAAAAATAGACAAAATTTTGTTTCTACATACCAATATTCTTGGTTTCACTATTGGGACAACAAAGCAAAAATCGTGTTTTTCGATATTTTCATAGAACAAATCTTAAATTTTATTTCTTCAAATTGGTGTCCTAAACATTGTAGTTTTAACAACAAATCATAACAGAAAGTTTGCCTCAATATTCTCTACATCATGGTATCCTTCATTCACGATTCGTTGACAGTGCAAAAATTAATTACTTTACAACCGTACCTCATTTTCTTCTATTTTTGGGACAAATTAAATATCATGTGTTCGTAATCATTTTTTCACTTATTCTCAGTCCGAATTTAAACTCCAACCATATCGTCTATGTTCCAATCGTGAATACGCTATATTTTTGGCTAGTCTTGCGCATCCATCACAAAACATGCACATCAACCAGGGCCTAAACTAACAGATGTGACAAGGAGAGTTGTGTTTAGGATCCATCCTAGGTGTAAAGTTTGTATATAACCATATTCAAAGACTTGAGTTGTAAGAATATGTGTTATTTAACTTAAGTGCATATTGTTAGTGGTCAAGGGGGTGTTAAGTAACATGTTTTTGGGTTGATATGCATAATAGATGTTATTATGTCATATTATATTTGATATGATAATTTGTTGTCTATTGATGTAAATAAATGTTATTGGCATGATATATAACTTATATGCATGCTGGAGTATTGATAAAGTGATTGACATTGGTCAACCATTAAGATTTATTGCATGTGAAATTGGTATGAAATGACATACTCTATTTTTAGAAAAATTTTCCATATTAACATCCGTGAATTAGTAGTTCACGAGCGTGAATGTCATGTTTCTGGGTTTTACATGGAACAAGCCCTTTCATGAGATATTTCACGATTTGGTTCAAGATTTGGTTCACTTCCGTGAAGCGGTGATCACAGCTATGAATATGTTGCTAATTTACAATTGAATTACGGTCTAGGTTCATGGGTAAACTACCATTGAAGAGGTTATTCATGGTTGTGAAAGGTTGTTCACAGGCGTGAAGCTGCTTAATTTGGAAAATTTGTATGTTTTCATGTGAATCAAGATTGATTCGTTTTGAGGTGGCATACCTCTATTTATGGTTATAACATAATATGAGAATGCATGTTATGGTTATGATTTATGAGAATTATAGAATATGGATTAAATTGTAATATGGGAATGGTAAGTGTGTGATAAACGGTTGAGTCTAATACTTTGACTAAGACTAGAGCTAGGATAGATGACATGCCATTGAGGGGAGACTGATACCGGGAGACCTAGGTTGGTCATGTTCAAGATTATTTGAAGGCCTAGGGTTTAAGCCAAGTGTGCTTCCCTCGATTATTAACATGTGGACACTTTTTTTCCTCAGATAGGTGTTATGTAAAGCTCAGATAGGTGTCCTGAGGACTCGGGTGAGAGTTATAGATTTTTCGTATCCAATTTAGTCTAGTTATAAGTAAAGTAGGCAATAAAATGATTTAAATAACTTTCTAAGTATGGTATATACTTGTGTGATTATTGGCTGGTTATTTTGATATGTCATGTTCGACGTGTGTTTTAATATATGAGATCATTTTGGTATGTCACGTAGAATATGAGTTAATGCATATACAAATTTCGTGGTAAGTCATTACAGTAAGTTGGTAAGAATATCATGCATATTTATATATCATGTGTTGTATTTTTCATGTTGTTATGTACCACTAAGCATTAGTTTGCTTGGTGTATGAGATTCCCATGTACATGTTTGGAGCTTAGGAGATGAGCAATAAAGAAGGACACCTAAAGATCAAAATGAAGGATACACATTGGGGGTAGGTGATAAAACTGTTATACTTTTCAATTTTTGCTAGTTTTGTCGAGTTGGATAGTTATAGATTTACATGTTATTCTCATTGACATGTAGTTTTATAACTACTCATTTTTTATAGCCTTTTGGGCTTGTATATGTCCATTAATATTGTATTTAAGTTCTTATTGTATTAAATCTTTTAATGGTATTTTATGATTTTTAAAAAGTCATCATAGCATGGTGCATCAAAGTTTTAAATTCATGACGTTTTAAATCATATGCATCGTAATATTATTTTGTATAATTGGATTTGTTCATAATCATATCGAAAGGTGTTACATTCTCAATTAGCTCATTGTTGATGATCCGCCTACAGAGGAACTCCAAGATGTTCCCAGATGCTAATTTGTTCAGCAAATCCAAAAGAACCGGCCATATAAATGCCTCCCACCAAACCATTTACCCTTTTTTCTCTTTTTTTTTTGTATTGCACAAAAGAAGTCAAGAAACTATAAGAAAAAGTGGATGAATAATGAAGGATATAATGAATTGTGTTTTGATTGTGCAATCACTCTTCTTAAGAAAATTTGCCCCCACTATGTTGCTAGTTAGATTTATAACAGTTTTCTCTAGAATAATCAAAACAAACTTGAGTTTAAAGGCAACAAAACCAATTAAACTCACCCAAAAAAAAGTTGGAGAATGTTATTTGGTTGTTTTTTGTGGAAAAAAATAGAGGTTATAATATGAGAGAGAACATTAAGAATGAAATCTAACATTTGGGCACTTATTTATAGTATATTGGCACCCTTTTGATTAGTCACAACCCTTAAGAATTGAGAAAAAATGGTTAAAGAACATTTTTAACTGTTACAACACTTTTCGACATTCATAAACTAGCCATTAGAGACGATTAATAACATCTTTTCGTGAACATAATTTTTTGTAACTAGAGACATAAAGTTTTAGCAATAGCAAATTATGATGCATAAGAAACAAGACACAATAGTGACTGCAAATTTCATCACTAAAACTTTTTCATGATAACAAATTCAAAAATTAATTAATATTCAATAATATTAATTAATTTTTAGATTAACATTCAAGTGTCCTTTTTCCTCAAAACCTTTTCACCATCAATTTATATTAGAATAATGTATTATAATCTCATATAAAGCTCTCTTTTCATTTTCCATGTGTAACTTATCATTAACTATTTCAACAATCTCCCACTTAATTAGTGATAAGTACAACTAAACTTGAAAGACATGCATTTAGAAAGTGTATTTTGATTTAAATTTTCTATTAGTATAAATTATTCAAAGCCTTATAAAATTCAATGTTATGATAAAACATTAAAATATGATTCCTATGTGATAAGACCAGAATAGTCATATAGACAAACCTTACTTACTTCTCTAATATATTCATTGTTAGCTTTAGCACCATATTATGATTTTGTACTACCTTTTGGATTCATTAACACTTACAAGAATTTTAATCTTCAAATTCTTGATAGAAGCGACACCACTTCTAGAGTTCATATAAGTGAAAACCCTTTGAAGTTTATTTAAAACTTCTTTATTCAAAACTAAACAAATATCTTCATTGAGAATTTATTACATATTCAACCTTTTTTTCATAAGTACTACATACTAGTATACGCTACATGTCACTAATAACTTGTTGTTACCTTTTGAACCTTTCAAATTTCTTAGCAATAAGAGAGGTAAAATTCCCATTATTAGCAACAAAGCAAAATAGTTTCACACTAATTGTATCCGTAGTACTTTTTATCATGTCTCTCGAGAGTGCTTTAGTTAATGAATCAGCCAAGTTATTTCTTTACCTCATATAGACCACTATGATTATTCTATACGATATAAGTTGTCTTATATACTCATGTCTCAAAGCTATATGCCTAGATTCTCCATTGTATATCTTGCTAAAAGCCCTAGACATAGTCGATTAGCTATTACAATGTAAAGAGACTGCTAAAATCAGCTGTGGTCACAACTTTACATTTAGCAATAAGTTTTTCAATCATTCTGTCTTTTTGCCTACCGTTGCCAAAGCTATAAATTCTGATTCTATAGTGGAATAAGTTATACATGTTTTCTTCTTAAAAGCCCAAGAAATTGTGCCTCCTCCTAATGTGAATGTCCAACCAAATATTGACTTCTTATTACTAACACTAATCATCCAAGTAAGTATCGATATAACCTTCCAAAATCGAAGGAAACTTATTATAAAACAATGCCAAATACCTAGTCCTTTTAAGATATCCAAGAACTCTAGCTATCATTTTCCAATGATCAGTACTTGGATTATGTGTACACCTTGAAAGCTTGCAAATCGCAAATGTTATATCGGGCCTTGTATAATGCATCGTATACATTAGACTACCAATTGCACTTGTATAGTCTAATTGACTTACAAACCTACCAATATTTTATGTTAATTTAATTGAAACATCCACTGAGGTGTTACCTTTTTTTATTACCAAGTGATTAAGCTTGGATATAATCTTATCAATATAATGAGCTTAACACAAAGAAAAACCCCTCACTATGTTTATTAATCTTTATCCCTAAGATACTATCAACTTCTCCCAAATCTTTTATTTTGAATTGGGAAGGTAGATACTTTTTAGTATCATTTACTCCTTTCATATTGGTTCCTATGAACCAATATTAATTTAAACATATTGCCAAGTAAGCATATATCTCTATTTTTCGTACATTAGCAATACGACTCCTACTATGCAGACAAGTCATAATATTATATCCAGGATTACCGCATAATTTACATGTGTGTCCATACTTATTAGTGACTTTTCAGTCCATTTCATTTCTAATTTGTGATGTCCTTGGATGACCCTTTTTTTTTTTGAATCGTGGTAGCATATAGAATTAAATGCAACTCATAACATAATGGCCAATTGTCAAGGTGCCTTAAAGGCTAGAAGCACTTGATAATATTTCAATGTGTATTCCAAAGTATAGTATGAAGTAATAAATTCAAAATAGTTGATGTCATTGCTCAAGTAACCAGTAATTCTATGGGAGCAAGGTAGTTATGCTAATTGAAATTTGTCATATGTGCATGTACGATTAAACAAATTAATGACATGTTTGTTTGTCTCTTTTCATTTGCTATTGTTATAAGTTGTAATTATAGAGAATTTTTTTCTCTCTATCATAAGCTATCACAGAATGCCATTTTTCCTTGGCCACAATCTTATTCAATAACTTCTACCAATCTTCACAATACATAGCCCAATTTGCAATCTCCCTCAAATATTTTGATCGTCTCTCATAAAAAAATAATCAACCATTTTTTTTTAATAACCCATTTGTTAAAGAAGTGATGGGCATGCATCTCATTTTCTTGATCATGCCATTGACTAACTCAAAAATATTGGTTGCCATGCTTCCATAATGCTTCCCCTTGTCATGTGCATGAGTCCATATATGTAAGATAATCCATTCAATCCAATTTTTATTTTCATACTCTACTTTTTATATGTTTTCTATCACCCTTTTAAACTTTCTTTTTTGATGTCCATACCCTATACATATAACACAAAAATAAAATAATTAGTTACTTAAATATCGATACAGTAATGTACAACTTAGGATGTATTAGATGACCTTTTTTTAGCGACTCAATCAGTTTATTGTTCTTGAAATTTTTATTGAAATTACTTACCACATGATAAATGCAATAACGATGAGCATATATTTTTCACCAATCATGTCACATTGCAAGAATTATTCCGGTGTGATAGTCACTTATTGTATACAAATCTTCATTCTTTGTCACATGCAACCTGATGTTATTCATAAATCAACTCCAATTTTTTTTATTCTCTTTTTCAACTATGGCAAATGCAATAGGAAAAATCTTATTATTCTCATCCAACCTAGAGGTATTCATTAAACACACTATATATTTTCCATATAAAAATGTTTTATCTGCATATAATATTGGTCTATAATAATTAAAGTCTTCATGCAAGGTCTCATACCATTGTTTAGAAGCTTACTTTGAACCATACAATGACTTAATCAATTTGTAAACTTTATTTTTATTACCGAAAAGTATAAACCATTTGGTTGTTCTATGTATACTTTATCATCCAAGTTACCATTTAAAATGTTGTTTTTACATCCATTTGATGAAAATATAAGTTATAAATGGATACTAAAGAAAATAATACTCTTATAGAAGTAATTCTTGTCATTGGTGCATATATATCAAAGTAATCAATGTCTTCTTTTTGTTTGAATCCTTTTGCAACTAACCTTGCTTTAAAAGTTTGTAGCAAACCATCTGTATTATACTTTCTTCTAAACACTCACTTGCACCCAATGGGTTTAGAACGAGGTAGAAGATCTACTAGTACCTATGTATCATTTGCTAAAAGAGAATTCATTTTCTCATTTATAGCTTCCTTCCAAAAACTGGAATCTCTTCAAGTCATAGCTTTTCTATAAGTTTTTGGATCTTCATCGAAACTTAAAACTATGGGTATCTTATTTGTTACTTCATCTCTATTTCCTTAAACTAGAAAGAATCTCATTGATTATGAAGAAACATATCTTGATCCTAAACTTTTTTTTCTTTTGAGCCCTTTGACTTTTCCTAGGTTCACTAGGAGGCTTTGAAATTTTTCTTTTACCATTCAAAGAAGAGTTAGAATTAAGACTAGTGTCATGAGTTAAATTTTCAGCATTATCACTTTCTCTTTGTGAATTACAAGAATTAAGACTAGTGTCATGAGTTGAATTTTCAGCATTATCACTTTTTCTTTGTGGATTACAACTTGAATGCTTTAGAAATCTAGTTACAAAGAATTCAACATCCCTAGACTCAATAATAACATTAGATCATATGACTAATATTCTATATGTTTTAGAATTTTTGGAATATCCTACAAAGATACCTTTAAGATCTTTTAGTCGTAATTTAGTTCTTTTAGGATCAAGAACTCTATAATATGCTAAACAACCTCACACCTTAAGATAATCCAAGTTTGGCTTTCTACCTTTCCATTATTCATATAGAGAAGTCTTTATTTTCTTTAAAGTTATGCGAATATGCATATGACCAGCTGTTAATAATGCTTCTCCCTAGAGATTCATTGGTAGCTTTGCATGCATTAGCATAGTATTTACCATATCTACCAATGTTATATTCTTTTTTTTTTTCAGCCAATCAATTTTGTTGTGGAGTATAAGGTGCACTTGTTTGATGTATTAAACCATTTTCTTTACAATAATTTGAAATTTTAATTGAGAAATATTCATCACCTATATCACTTCATAGGATTTTAATTTTCTTTCCCAACTGATTTTCAACCAACATTTTATAACCTTTAAATTTTTCAAATGTTTAATCATTTGATTTCAATAAGTACACACACACACACACACACACACACATATATATATATATATATATATATATATATATATATATATATATATATATATATATATATATATATATATATATATATATATATATATATCTTGAATGGTCATCTATAAAGTTATAAAATATCTATTTCATTCTCTTGTTAAATGTCCATTCAATTCATCAAAATCAACTCTTGCCTAAAGTGAATTGCAACTCTATAGTTCATTTTCTAAGCCCTTTAGTAGTGTCATGATTCACAGTTAAGACCTTGTCATCTTTTCTCGTCTCTTCATATGTTTTGAACATATCTTTATTGTAATTGACATGGACAGTTGCACTAGAACCAAACTGCCAATCATTAGATTTCTCCATTGTTATCATGTTGCATTCGACAATCATACTAACTTTAAGTTTTTGAACCATGGCAACAATATCATTTGGACTTAGTGGATGTTCAACAACATTGGTCTTCTTTTGGAAAACATTTCAATCAGTCTTTAACCTTTTATAAAATTGGCATTTTTTTTGAAATGTCCCTTCTTGCCACAAAAGTAACAATTTTGTTCTTTTTGTTATTTTCTGAGAAATCATTTGAAGTTTCTGAATATTTCCTCTTGTTTCTTGAGTTCTTTCCTCCTTTCTTTGTACTAGATTCAATATTATTCACTTTTGAACTAGATTCTAAAGCAAACCTTTTCTTGTAGTTGTGAGTCTCTTCTTCAATTTGAATATGCTTTATAATCTTATCAATAGTGAAATCTTCGGAAATATACAAAAATTTATTTCTATAATCATTACAAGTGGATGATAATTTTACTATAATAGCAGCCACTTAAAGTTGATTCGATACTTTCACTTTTAAATTTTTGAGTCTAGAAACTAGAACAAGTAATGCATCAACTTGATCCATGATAGACTTATTGTCTACCATTTAAAACTCAAAAATTTCATATAAATAAATTTATATGTACTTTACTTTTTTGAAGTGTACTTATTCTCCAATGCAATCAATATTTTGTGTGGGGACTTAATAGATCAAAAGAGATTATATAATCGATCGGAAAAGTGCATTTAGAATATAACTCCTACACCAGACTTCATTTTCTTCACATTTTCTTCTTAGTGTTTTCACATCATCACTTTCATCTTCAATAGGTTTAGAAATAGTTGGAACATCTCCATAAATAAGATAAGCAATTTCCAATTCAGTAAGAAGGAAAAGTAAAAAAGGCATCAAAATTGGAACATCTTGTTAAACATAGATTTTAGAATTAGTAGCTTTCATTGATATTCAAATTCCCTTAAGATTATAAGAAAAAGTGGATGAATAATGAAAGTTATAATGATTTGTGTTTTGATCGTGAAATCACTTTCTTTAAGAGAATTTGCCCACATATATTTCTGGCAGGATTTATAGCAATTTATTCTAGGATAATCAAAAGAAACAATTTCTTTTAGGATAATCAAAAGAAACTTGAGTTTAAAGGCAACAAAATCAATTAAACCCACATAAGAATAAGTTGGAGAATATTATTTAGTTTTATTTTTAAGAAATGAGAGGTTAAATTATGAGAGAGAACATTAAGAACAAAATCTAATATTTGGACACTTATTTATAGTATTTTGACACTCTTTTAATCAGTCACAAAGCTTAAAAATTGAGAAAAAACTGTAAAAAAATATCTTTAGTCATTACAGTACTTTTTGCAATCGTATAAAATTTTTTACCACCACGGCATTCATAAATTAGTCATTAGCTACAATTAATAACACATTTTCATAACCACGATAATTTGTGACTAGAGACAAAAAGTTTTAGCAAGCACGAAATTATCTTTAGTAACCGTGAATTATGATACATTAAAAAAAATACAATAATGACTACAAATTTCATCGCTAAAACTTTTCTGCAATAACATAATATTAATTAATTTTTAGATTATCATTCAAGTACTCTTTTCCTCAAAACTTTTTCACTAACAATTCATATTAAAATTATATATTATAATCTCATACAAAACTATCTTTTATTTTTCATGCGCAATTTATTGCTAACTATTTCAACAACAAAATCAAAATCAAGAGAAATGCGTAGCTTGCAAATCTGATATCCGCTCAGACGAAAATGGCAAATTGATTCACAGTTGTTGGGTTGAGTTATGGATGTGGCGCTCGGCTGGACGAAGCCTCGATTTGATCAAAGCCTTTTTTTTTTTTAATGATTAATTTTTTAAATTAATTGTTGAATAATATTAGTAAACAATTTTTAATTTATGTTCACTTTCACCTGTATTATCTAAAAATAGTTTTTTTTTTAATGAACTTTTATTACAAATTTGTAATGAATAATAACAAATAAAGATAAAAAAAAAGTTATAAACTGAATTGTGAATAAATTGATTGTAAAAAAAAAATTGAAAATCAAATGACTCTATCAAAAAGTTGGATAGCCAAATTTCACTCTGAAGGGTATAACTTCATCTTAATAAATAATGAAAGGTGAAAATTTTATTACATCACATTGATAATTGTCTGCAAACTCTTTTACAATGTGAACAGTCTCAAAATCAACTATCAAATCAAATTAATATTTGATTTTTAATTTGTAATTATTTTATCTCATTTTTCTGAACAAATTTGATCATAAATTTTTATTGCAATCGCAAGTGAAAAAGTGTTAAAAAAAAGTAAATAAGAGTTTTTTAAATTGAAATAAAGAAAAATAACCATAAATTGAAAAGAACATACAATTTGGATTCAAAATAAATTTTAAAATAAATTAATGATCGATAAAAAAAAAAAAAAGAAAAAGAAAAAAAGAATCATGGGCTGATCGTGATGGCGGAATGGATGCATAATGAATTTGCTTTTGGAGATGCTATTGTTCTATCTAAGCCCATTATTCTGAAGTTGGAGCTCTAATTTTTAAAAAAGATATATAATAAAAAAAATGATGTAATTTTCTCTAAAAAAAATATATAAAAATAAAAAATACAATTGAAAAAAGGTAAAAATGGTTGGTATTAAGCGTTGTCATTTGTTAAAGAGACATCAAATTTTGAAAAAGAAATGAAGTTGTTCCCTGGAATAATCATGATACTTGTGCTTATCACTTAAAGATGACACAAAAATTGCCGCCGACTCGTTTTTGACTTCCAAACTTTGGTTATACTATGTTTTGTCCTTTTCCTAAGTAATTAGTATTAACTCAATCAACACAACTTCTTACTAGCTACAGCTCTTCAATAACATATCATTCCACAAGCTTCTAATTATAAATTTCTAACTGTTTCAATTATAGATAATTTTTTGATTTAAATTTTATTACTATATATTGAAGCAAGAATTTTTTTTATTATCTTATCTATTATTTTAAAAACATATAGATGTTTTTCATGTATTGTGGAACCTGCATAAAAAATAAGAATACGTGTTATTAAAAAAATGAAGATAAAAGAAGAAAAAGAAGAGAGTTAGCCATAGTAATCCATACATTACTTGGCTATTTTACACATATTATACCGTAATAGTTCAGTAGGTGATTTCAGTTAAAAAAAAAAAGTGATTTAGCCTAATATGTATTCACTACTGGTATCCATAGGAGTGTCTAAAAGACAAATAATTACGTTATTTATTAGCTAATTATACTTATATAATAATATTTCAATAATTAATTTATCAAATATTTTCCTACAATGAAATATCAAATCTTTTATAACATATACTTTCCTATATTAATCATATAATTTTTGAATAGGAATATAATCCCTCTAATTATGTTAATATAGCTATATTTTAGAACATCGAAAGTTATTTCTATATTTGAAGGATTTATTATTTTACTAATTGCTCATGAAAGTTAAATTTCTCAACTACACAATATTGTAGAGTCCGGAGGAATATATATAAAATTCAGTTAAAATTTGGTAAACATGTCTATTAATATGAATTTGATGGAAAGATATTGTACACGCATAACTCAATTATAATGTAGAGAAAAATATTTAAAAATTGAGTATACTCTAATTACTGGCCTAAGATACCGATATTCTGCCATGTGCATGAAGTAATCATTAGTTTACTTAAATGACAAAATATAACTAGATTGGTTCATAAATATACAATTTTATTAGATAATATATATAGAATAAATCAAATGAAAAAATATTATAAAAATTATTTTATCTATATAACATTTTTTATTAATTTAATTTATATAGATTCGATTTATACAAAAATTACACTTCGGTTATTGGCTAATTAATTGGTTAATGAAATATGATGGGCATGGGAGATGAAAGGGGGCAGTAATAATGAAGGGGTGGGGACTAACTAGTATATAATAGACTTGCCTATAATGTGATATAAACCTCTTCTCTTTTATGAATAAACTTTTCTTTACTTTTCTTCTTGCTCTCTTTCTCTCTCTCCCTCCCCCACCCCCCACCCCTTAACCTTGCTACTTTCATCACCTTCTGCCTCTTTGCTTCCTTTGAATTCTGAAAATTATCAGATCACCAAGAGAGAACACACCAACACCATATAAAAATATATTTTGAAAAAGGGTTGATAAAACAAAAAGATCTAAGATGAGTTTAAGTAATAATATGGGAGGTCAATTTGGAGATACCACTTACACAAAAGTGTTTGTTGGGGGCTTAGCTTGGGAGACCCAGAAGGATACTATGAAGAAATATTTTCAACAGTTTGGAGAGATCTTAGAAGCTGTTGTTATCATGGACAAGAATACTGGAAGATCCAAAGGTTATGGATTTGTAAGTTCTTTTATCACTATATATAATCAATGAATACCCGGTTTAGGCGAGAAAATTCCATTTTTGATATAATACAAATATAATTTTGAGAAGTAGAGGTTTAATTAATTAATGTGTTGATATATAAATTTTAGGTAACTTTTAAAGAAGCAGAAGCAGCAAAGAGAGCTTGTGAGGATCCTGCACCAGTGATAGATGGCAGGAGGGCTAACTGTAATCTTGCTTCTTTGGGTGTTCAAAGATCTAGACCTTCCACCCCACAACATGGTACTCTCTATTCCCTTTATTCTCTTTTCTTTCTTTTTACATCTTTTTAGGACTTCCGATTTCCCGTTCTTCATTTGATTATTTTCACCTTTTTATTTCTTGGGTTTAATTCGTTGTTTCTCCAAGTGAATGAAATATGTTAGTTTCTCAACATTAATTTCAAATAAAGTGAAAAATTCCAGGAATTAAAAAACTATATTTACCCTTTCATACAAGTGAACATATCAATTGAACATATCAATTGATTAAATTATCATTCGATAAAAGATAAATTTTTAGATAGATTCAATATATTATATTACACTTATTTAAATCAAGTTCGGTATAATTTTATTGGTTAAAATGTTGTAAGTAATTATATATATATATATATATATGAAGAACCTTCTTTTTAATTTGGGCTGCATATATCTCGATAACTGATTGAGATATCGTTTCTTATATGTTATATTTCATGGAGTTTGACTGGGAAACTAATAAGAAATTGTATAAATCTGCCATTGATATAAATCAATAGGAGCAGGCAGGAACTTTAAGGTTATGAAATCTTTTCACACAGGCTTTCAAGGTGGGGTTGGAGGTTCACCTTTTCACTCTACCCCAGCTCTTCAACATTATTATGCCATCCAACAAGGAATTCCTCTATATGGGTAAGTTCTTTCTTTTATTATTATTATTATTATTATTATTATTATTATTATTATTATTATTATTATTATTTTCGTATTTAAACTAGATTTTTATAAAATAAATATTCAATCATATATACGTTGCGAATTATGTAACTATACAAACATAACATAACAGAATATGATTTTGGATCGTTGCGTGATAAATTAGACTTAAGGAAGTACTCTCTTTATCAACCTCCCAAGTTCCATGTGCATTGCCTGTTCATTCAAACATTTGCCAAAAGAAAAAGCTTCTTTCTCTGCAACTATATATATGTATATATATATATATGCATGATGATCATTATTCATGTGATACCTGCCATGATTAATGGCTAGAAGTTTGTCCATGGTCAAGTGTAAAGCAGCATGGTCACGTGAAGGACCATGAGTTACAATACAAGCTATCTAGCGAGTAATTCACAACACATGCATTACTACAATAACTGCTTCCATTGACTGGAAAATAATGTTTTTTTTTTCCGTAACTGCTTCATGTTTTTTCTTAATTTTGTTTGCATGTCTATGTTAATCTTTCTATTCAATTTCTAATCCTTTTTCTCTGTACTTTAATCCATATTTTCAGGTACTCTCCATACTCTCCAAACTACACATGTCCCCCGGTTTGATCATAATCCTCTTTTCTTTTCTTTTTTTTTCCTTCAATAACGACAAGTTTCTGCTATAAAAATATTAGCTTAACCAATAACTATATTCATATCTGTAAGAGATAAAAAAAACTACTTTTCCTTCGTATTTGCAAAATAAAAATGAAAAATATTTGCCTAATCCAGCGCATGATAGATAGGAACGAAATTAGAATTTCATAATTTTACAGAATCAATTAAATTTTATAGATATAAATAATTTTTTTTTTATAGAATTAAAGGAGTAATAACAAAATGTATAACAGTTTAAGGATTAAAATAGAAAGTGCATAAGATATGAAAGAAATTCAAAAAAAAGAAAAGAAATGATAATAAAAATATAAAATGAAGATTTTGGGCCCCATAAGCTAATGTTAGATAAAAATCTTGAAGTTTTGAGTAACATGGCTTTTGTAAAAGATTATATAGCTTTACTGATGAAATTTAAACAAGAAAAATTGCAATCAAAATAATTTTTTTTTTACAAGGTAATTTCTGAACCAATTGATCCATAAATGAATTTATGCATTTAGATACGAAATTTTGTATTTATATTGTTTTAAGCATATTATTTATCTCTAAATATATCAATGGAATCAATTTTCTTTTTGCATGTGTAGACCTACTACGATGCATGTGGAGGAACAAGTGGCCATTACCTTGTATATGGTGCGGTAACAAACGGCAGCTCAAATTCTAATTTCTACCCATACTTACAATATGGGGTGGGTTTGGATTTTCAATATCCTCAACACCATTTTCAGTATCCAGTTATTGCTTCAAATGGTGTTCCCCAGCACTATACTCCACCTATGTCCTTGAATCCCATCCCACACTCTCAAGCTGCAGGTCCGTGCATGTAATTATGTTTTTAATTAGTAATCAGTATTCCTCTTTATTTGGCATGATTTGTCATTTTACCCCGTAGCACTTGAGAATGAGCAAAAATTTTACTCCACGTGTGGAAGTGATTAAAAATATTAAAAAATGTTTACAGAAAGTAAACTAACAAACCTTATTAAATACAAGAAGTTGGATAAGTTTTAATTAAGCCTTATAATTATAATTTCAATTAAAAGGATAATAGTAGAAAACCTATCTCTTGATTATTTTAAACTGAAATGTTTTGATAAAAAAAATTTAAAAAAAAAACAAAGATTTTGACAAAACTCGTATTGCAGAAGCTACTTATTTCTCATCCAAAACCTAAATATCATGTACATCGTGCTTTTATAGCCAATTAGTTGCTAAGAGACCTATAGAATACAAATGTCTATTTCTGGAAGCAAGTTATCTGATACAACAAGAAAATGTTTTAACAATGAATATTTACAGATAAAATTTAATTGCTAACAATCTTATCTCTCATACTTCCCTCAAGTTGGAGCATGGTCTTGACTTGCCTAGTAAAAATTTAATTACTCTAGGCTATTGCCTTAAAGCATGCACTAACCAAGCATCTCTTCCTCACTTGGCCTATCAATTTCTGGCCTATCTGCATTATTATTTTCATCACCACTACTAACTGTCTCTTCATCATTCTCACTTTTTTCTTTCATCAAATAGACCCATATTGATCTACTATGATCATCCCAATTGTGACAAAATAGTATGTGCACCAGAAAATGTCAATGTCTTGTAGGAGCCTCATATGTCAACATGCATGTATGGGATCAAATATGCCTTTAGCCCTTTGTTGCAAGATTCAAAGACATTACGAACTTGTTTTCCATGACAACATATGAATACAAATGTAATTTTTATTTTATACTAATATATTAATATTTAAATCATAAGATAAAGAAAAAATAACAATTTGAAGAGTGTCCTAACCGCTGGTGCCAGATCTCGTAGCCTCCTTTCACCACAACTTTGTTCAACTTCTCTTCCTGAATTGGTTTGTAGAAGTACACCCCTTCTTGCAGCTCACCCACTCCAATCAGTTTCCTTATAATGCAGTCCTGTATCAGACACATCAAATTAGTGAATGTAATAGTGTAATTTTTCTCTTTTAATAACTGACCAATAGAAATTAAATTGCATTTCAAACTGAGAACAAAAAGAACATTTTCCAATCACAAATTCTTTGAAAGCTTCGTAATTCCAATCTTGTTTCCCACTCTGTTGGTACCGTTTGGCAATCCCACGGATGAAGGCTTGTCCAGTCATATATGCAGAGATGGGTTAATAGATCATGCTGTCCAGTCATATGTGCGAAGGCTTTGTTGTCCAATATCCACATCTATTTTTTTTTCTCACCTACAAGCTTCTCTGCCCTAAGATTGGCCTTCCCAAGTAGTGCCATCAGTTGCTGATAATTGTCGTCAGTGAATCCCGGAATAGGACTTCGCCCAGTTTCATATTCAGTTGAACCTTGAGTTTCTATTGTTCCTGTACCACCTGCAATTACGTGAGTTGTATGACAACGTCCTGTTCCTCTAGATTATCCTCGACCTGCACTAGTTCCTCCTCCTCGGTCACATCCTATTCCTTTTCCCCACCATTTTGCATATCCCTTTAATTGAAAATAATCATCCACATCATGTCCTGCTTTCCCACAAATAGAACAACCAGTACCGCGACTTGCTTGATTTTCGGTCTTCTCCCACCTTTGTTGCGAACGCAATCATCTCTGCTCGATCAGTACCCCTTGCTACGTTGCGATATCGCTCCTCTTGCAAAACCATAGCGTAAATCTTTCCCAAGGTTGGCAACGGGTCATAAGCAAGGATTGATGACGTCACAATTTCAAAGATTATGTCATCTAATCCCGTAAGGAATTGTAAAAATTGACGAGATGAGAAATATGTGTACTTGAAAAACATTTTGTTTTGGTCCTCTTTATACCTATATTTTTATTCTGTGGGATTACATTGATTCCAACACTGTAATTTGTCATCTTTCTTACGTCTTGGGTTTGTATTTAAGTCTTCAAAACTCATTTTATTTTGTCTAAGTTTGTACTTTTAAATCCATCAGATTTTTATAGGAAACCATGAGTCTATTTTGAATCTCAAAAATCACGTCTCCATTTTATCTAGACTTATACTTTTAAATTCATTGGATTTTCATGCGCTGCTAGTCAACCAAACAATTAGCATATGGTTCATTGCAAATGAAAAAAATGTGAATTTTGTGGACTTGAAAACTATTAAAAAGATATTTTCATTAAAATATCCTAAAATACTTCAATTTGTTCCCCTTTACTATCATAAATTGCCTATATTTTTCTTTTTTATCAGACGTGGGATTACATTGCCCATTCTTCTTCTTGGAATTTCTGATCACATGAACCACTCCATAAGTACATTTTGGTAGCTCAGTGTATGTATTGGTCTAACTCATCTCACATGCCTTATATCTTGGTATAATATGCTGCCTCTTCCATCCCACCTTGTTTCAGTATTACTATCTCACTTCTTAACTGATGAAGAACTCTAGGAGCATTTCTAACAACATATCTCTCCTTTGAGTCCTCCCACATACTTTTCAGTCTCCACATAATCTGTGCTGGTGCAGATTTTTGTTAATCACGTTCAATAGCCATGATATGATCATTGAGTTGCATGGTTCCCATGCTTCCAATTCAATAACATCTTCAGCCTTGGGTTTATTAAGGACCCCATCAATAAATCCAAGCTTATTCATTGTTCTTAATGCGTTCCGAACTGTCTTATACTACAAATTTTAATTTTTTCCATTGAATAAGGAGGTAGTGATCACTGCTCGGGGGTTATCGGATGGATGAAGATACAGGGTGAAGATGGTTCAATTATTTTTATTTGGGTTATTGGTTTTCCTGCCATGGTCATTATTATGGGACACAACTGATAGTTGAATGAGTCTATGGTTTTCTTTAAGTATTCTGATTCCATGACAAAACTCATATTGCAGAAGCTACTTATTTCTCGTCCGAGACATAAATATGTACATCATGCTTTTATAGGCAATTAGTTGCTAAGAGACCTATAAAATACAGATGTCGATTCCTAGAAGAAAGTTATCTGATACAACAAGAAAATGTGATAACGATCAATGAATATTTACAGATAAAATTTAATTGCTAACAACTTCATCTCTAATAGCATGACAAAACTCATATTGCATAAACTACTTATTTCTCACCCAAAACGTAAATATATACATCATGCTTTTATAGACAAATAGTTGCTAAGAGACCTATAGAATACAAATGTCTATTCCTAGAAGAAAGTTGTCTAATACAACAAGAAATATGATAACAACGAATATTTACAGATAAAATTTAATTGCTAACAAACTTATCTCTGATATATTTTAATTGAACTGTGTTTGTTACTGTACAAATATTTTATTAATCAGTTTACTCAAATACTTATTGCAGGTGCAAATTTAAGCACAGGTCTTGCTGCTCCAGTTGTTGCTGCGATGGCACCACACTACCCTTCTCAGGCCAACTCCCTCCTATCTATCAGCAGTATTTTCGCTATCTAATATGCTTGATCATGGTTGATCATGCATGCTTCCTTTCTTGCTCTCTCTCTTTCAACACCGTGTGGAAACTCCATAAGCTCCTCCACTCATAGACCATTTCCAAACCTTATAGCTTTTGACCATTGGCACTATGTCTTGACCTTAGAGGGAACATTAATTTTAGATCTTTAGGTATTGCATTTTTTCTCCATATATTTTTTTTTCCTAGTCAATCATTAAAATTGACCATTTTTTGGCTAAATATTTCAAGCAAGAAAACTTAGGATGAGATTAGATAGTAAATTAATATAGGAACAAGTTAAAGGATTTTTTTTCTTGCTTACACCAAGTCTTCGTGAATGTCTAATATATATGTAAGGTAATAACTACTTTGCATATATGACAGAATTGGATTGGTTCGTGATAGACCCGATCTTGGTAATATTAGATATCTTGTTTCATCTTCCCCATTGGAAAGGGGACAGGTATTCTTTGCTAATTAACTTGCATTTGATTCTTCAGTTTTTATTCTAAAGCATTCATTGTGGCCAGACCATTTTGAGGATTAGCCCAACTTTGATTGATCATGCAAGAACTATTGTTTAGGTTAATTTATTTAGGTTAATTTATTTAGGTTAATTTGCTCAAATTAGAAATCAGTCATGATTTCAAGTAATAAAGAAAGAAGAGAAAATTTCAGAAAATAATTCCAATTATCAAATTATTCTATTTACAAAAGCTTATATTTAATTATCAATTTTTTTGTATCCACATAAGCATACATTTAGCTAAGTTTAGTTTACTTGGTCTTCACTCAACAAGCTGATATACTATAACACTGTAACATAGTTATTTATGTTAATCATGATCTCTTAAACCAAGCATTCTGAGGACTCACGTTTATACTCGGTTCACCTTGTCAGAATGAATGGTTTGTGCAACAAAATATTTTGTTTCAAGACAAATCTTGCCACATTAAGACAATGTAACAAGTGCAGTTCAATAAACCCAAACAAGTCCCAGTTAAAATGAATAAGCCAACAACTAACCTGCCTCTTGGATGCTCCCAAGTGCTCCCAGGTAGCACTCTCTAAGTGAGGATTTCTAATAAATATTGATCACCTCTCCGTGACCCTTGGTACGAAATGCATCAACCAAAAAGCATTTGAAAAGGCCGAGTTTCATAAAAAGCAAGAGAATATATCCATTTCAAAGTAAAAGGGATTACTGAAGTTCATAATCTCATCAATTTCATATTTAAATGAATCCAAGAAAAGACCAAGAGAAAGACCAGCTTTCCAATAATTAAACATAGTGATAAGGCTCTTAATATTGTTGAACAACGGAAAAGAAGCCCTATACATGAGCGCTCCAATCCCCTCCACCACTGCCACAGCCAAGGCAGCAGATAGGATATCCCAATCACCTGTCTGACCAATAACAGTGGAAAAGGCAGTTGCACAATAAAACCCCACCAAGAAAAATAGCAACTTCAATGGAAGATTTTTCTTTATTTCCTTAATTCTTGCAACTATCTTGGTCTGCAAATCTTGGATGGCCCTAACCAATCGTGTTCTGCCACTACTACTACTTGATGAAGAAGGATCCAATCCACTACTATCTATGCTACTCCTAATTTGCCATGCAAGCCTCCTGCATGATTCCAAAAAAAATTGGTTTCTTTGGTTCATCCAATTCAAAAAAGCCCATGTGGAGACCTCCAAATATTATTTATATTCTGAAAATAATTTTTTGAGGGAAAAAAAAAGTTTCACATATCATCAAGCATTTCCTGAAACTTGCATGAAAGAATTAGTTCATAACATGCAAATTTGAGTTTGGGATACCCCAATAACAGTCGTCTGTCCATCTCAAGTCTGCATGGACTCAAATATAGCAGGCAATTAAGGATATAATAGGCAGCTGAGCATCAGTCCGCAGGTTACCAAAAGAAAAAATAACAAATTTCCCGCAAAGAAAAAAACAATGAAGTCCAAAATTGACAATCAATAATTACTAATTTATCTCCTTTCACAGTATGCCCCATCCCATTCATTATAACCCTGCCTCTTAATAAACACATTAAACCACATAAGGGTCTCAAAACATGGTGCATATCCTATCAGCATAAACAACCATAAGCATCAAAATTGCAGAGAATAGATAAGGCTGCTTACCTGAAATTGTTGTCTCGATATGGTTCAGCCACATAGAAATAAGAACAACGTGAATGGCGCTTCAGGCCAAAGGCATGAGCAGCCTTATGAAAGCATGTTATAAAGCTTACGACCACATGTCCAGATCTAAGACACCCTGTAGATGGAAGCTTCACTTTTCTTGGATGGTTTGGGAATGTTGTTATAGCTGCCATCAGCTGTAAACAACAAGGATTATAAATAAAACAATATGCTCCATGTCATAGACAAAAACACCATAATTTGCCTCTATCTCCCTTATCTCACTTCTTTGCTAGAATAAGAGCAATAACAAATATAGGATTGAAGATTTTTTTTCATGCCAGAATAGGGTGTGGCTTGCTGCCTCAAAAGTGGCTTGAAATTTGTAAATAATCATGATGGTGCAATGTCAATAGGAAAATGCATAAGGAAATGATTATCCTCTTTGCTCTCCAAGTGGAGGTAAAAAAATGAGAAAGATTTAAACTAATAACATAATTACCATCTGTTCTACACTAAATTTGATAATTTAATTTAAGTGCCAAGCACACCAGATTTTGGTGTTCGTTTCAGAGAAATTTAAGCATGCCCTATTGAAATATTAGCTTTGGTTGTGTTTGGGGCGGAAATAACAAAAAAGAATGAGTTGGGAAAGGCTGACAAGAATAAATGTACATTCCTTTCATGGAATGCTGTCTTCATTTCTTCCTTATTCTCGTTTTGTTCATTCGTTAAACAAGGTAATACTCTGATTAACACACAATATTATCTGAAAAGACTAGCACTGCTCCTAAAGCTTTAAATTTTTTTTATCATTGTTCAACTTCTTAACTCATAAACTTTGTATCACATCATCAGAAACAGCAAATGCTAAACTTTAACTTCCTTACCATAAATATAGAACTTTCAGCCTTTCCTACGAACTGAGAAGTAAAATTCCAAACTCCACCACACGACATATATTATGCTTTTATTTTATAAATCCAACCTATATATCCATCCTAACACTATGATTCTGCAAAATCAAGAGCCCATACACAAATAAGTATCTTCCATTCTATTGCAATTGCTTATCCAAGGATGTCTATGTGATATACCAACTACCAAGTTAGCCCAACTAACTTGCATCAAAAGCACAATATTAGAGCACATTCAATAAAATACACCATGACTATACATGCAAAGAAAGCAATTAATCATTATAAATTCATAATTACAGTTCTAGCAGCATAATTTCAGAAACATAGTTACTATATTTTTAAGTAGTTCTCTGCAAACATGAAACGGAAATTTCAATATAAAATGGAGCTCCTTGTTAACACCTCTAAAGGCAAAAAATTTCCAATCATGTACAATCCAACAGCATATCATGATCAAGCAAAATTCTTTAAATTACCCATATCGATTCATATTTACTTGCATTAAATTCAATGCCTCAGATTGCATCGAAGAGATTTATTGATTCCTAGTTAGCAATTTACCTCTGACTGCGTCCGACAAACATAATACCCTTCAGCCTGAAAAACAATAAAAGGAAAAGATAGTATAACACAGAGCAGTAATATGAGAAAACTAGTGCCCAGCTGCCACCCCAAAGGTGATTTTGGAATCAATTCAGCTCAATAAGAAAGAAAAGGAGAGATTTTGATTAAAATCTACTTCCTTAAAATTGATCGAGCGAAGAAGCAGAATCATAATTTTATAAATGATAACCCGAAGAAGAGAGAGGAAAGGAAAAAAATGTATTTGCTTCACCTTAGCAGATTCTTCTTACGGCGAAGCGCGGCTCGGTCCGTCAAGAGAACCCCGCCATTGAATTGAAGCTAGAAAGTAATTTTTCTGTCCTCTGTTTTTCTTTTCAAAATTTCTGGATAATTACATTTCTTTTTCGGGTTAAGTGTTATTTTTGCCCCTCAACTATCTCTAAAAAGTCAATGTTGGACCCAATCTAAATTGTTATGTCAATTAAGCCCCTATATTTACTAAATTATAGGGCTATAAATAGACCGAATCGAACCGAACATTAGTGAGTTCGAGTTTGACTTGTTTAAGTTTATTGCAGTACTTGAGCTCAATTCAAATTTTTATACTTTAGGTCGAGCTCGATTCGAGTTTTTATACTTGAACTCGAATTCGATTCGTTTGAAAATTATCAAGTTCACGAGCAACTCGAGTTTGGCTCGTAAAATACTTGTTTATTATGCTTAGTTAGAGTATGACTCGTTAGCTAATAATGATAAAAGTTCGAGTTCGACTCGTTAACTAATAATGACAAAAACTCGAGTTCGACTCATTAACTAATAATTATAAAAACTCGAATTCAGCTTATTAACTAAAAATGACAAAAGCTAAAGTTTGATAACAAAATATAATATAAACGAATCTTAAACGAACATGTTATCGAGCTTTTAAACTAACATGTTGTCGAGCTTTTAAACGAACATATTTTCGAGATTTTAAACGAACACGTTCATGAGATTTTAAACAAACACGTTCATGAGCTTTTAAATGAACACGTTTGTGAGCTTTTAAACAAACAAATTTGTGAACATATTTATGAGTTCTTAAACGAATACGTTCGCAGATTTTTAAACGAACATATTTGCGAATGTATTTCGAGCTCATAAACGAATATGTTCGTGAGCTAACGAACCAAACAGTATTAAGATAGAGCTCAAACTGGATAAGGTTTTCGATATCAGATTTGAGCTCGAACTCGACTCGTTGATAGTAATAAACGATTTCGAATGAATTTTTTTGAATCGAGATCCGAATTACTCACGAGCGGCTTTGTTCATTTACAACCCTACTAAATTGAGTCAATTTGGTCATTTTTAACGAAGTTGCTAACAGTGTTAAATTTTAAATTTCTTTATTAATATAAGCGGATCCCATTTTTAACATCATCCATAGCCTCATTCCTCTTCCCAATTTCTTCAACCATAGTTTGGAATTTCTTGAGAATAAAAAAGAAAACTTAGGATCTATTTTGGAAAATATTTTTTTTATTTTCTAATATTTGATTTACTTCCAAAAAATAAATTAAAAGAAAATATTTTCCAATTCAACAGACAATATCTTAAAAATAAACAACTTCTCATTTTAAAAGTAGAAAATCATTTTCCAAGACTTATCAGATATAATGAAAGAAAACATCATTTCATTCTTTTTAATTTTTTATTTTTCTTATATTGATGTCAAACATAGGAAATATTATATTTTTCAAAAACAAATCGAGCCTTATAGAAGAGAAAAACAACCTTTCACTTTTCAAGTTCACTTGTCTCTAATGTCAGATTTATGCTTTAAAATAATTTATTATTTGTAGGAAAAAAAATTGAATCTTTAAAATAACATGGCAAATTTTTACAAGAAAAAAGAACAAAAAAAAAACCTCTTCATTTGAATCATCAAAGAAAAGGAAAATTTACCACTAAATTTATTTTACATAATCAAGTCAATGTTTTTAGGAAATTTCATTTACACTAACCACAAGGGATAAATGGAAAAATGGGAATAAAAAAAATATAAAATTTTATATGTCATATCCTTTAATTTAGACTTCGAGTGATGAGCGTCGCTAAATTTACACGTCATTCAAACGGAGTTTAAATTCAGATTTTGATAAAAGAATAATTAAAATAAAGGAAGAAAATTATAGAAAATACCAAATAAATTGCTTAAAGTATTTAAAAATGTTAAATATGGTAAGGAATCAAAATGTAAATTTTTTAGGATTAATTGAGATAATTACTAATTAAATATAATTTTGGACATTATTTATTAGTGTTGGCTGTTCACTCTAAATAAAAGGAAATTAAGATATAAAATTAACCTAAATATGTATTAAGGTCAAATGGTAGGACCCCTTTTGAAGACTTTTCCTTCTTTTTCTTTTCTTCTTCCTTATCACCTTCTTTGACCCCATTTTTTTGCATCTAAATCAATCTCAATGTCTCCCTCATCTTTCATAAACAATACCTTATTTTTAGAGAGAAAATGAGAGAAAGAAGAGAGAGAAAAGCAAGTTAAGGCTACCTTCATGCATGAAAAAGCTTGAGAAAGCTTAAGGGAGCTAAAAAAAAAAAAGAGCAAGGGAATGGGAGAATAATGTACTCTTGGTTTTGGTCATAAAAGGAAACAAAATGGAGTAAGTATATTTTCCTTATCTCCTTACTTTTCTCTTCATAAAAAGTATGTTTTGAAGCCATTAGGGGTTGGATTTTTAAAGTTATAAACAAAGTTGGAAGTTAATGTTTTATAAGGTTTTGATTATGCAAATGATGATAAAAGGTGATTAAAGATCTTAAGGTAAAAATAAGTGAAGTTAGAAAAGGTTACGAAGGCCTAAAACCATAAGTAAAGAAGAGAGATATTTTAGGGGTTGATGAGGAAAAAAATAGAAGTTAGAGATATATAGTGGAAGAAGAGATTTTGATGGAATTTTATATATTTTAGGTGTTGAAGAATAAGAAAACCAAGAACAAGAGAGGGAGAAGAGTTCGGAAAGGGAAAAGAAGTTTCAAAAATGAAAAAGAAAATGAAGATAAAAATATAATAAGGTATGTGCATATTCTAAGGCAATAGTATATAAAATTATTATATGTTTACAAGATTTAAATATTTGACATATTAGTTTGTTATTATAATGGTTTTGGTTTGGTAACTTGGTATGAACTTAGAATTTGAACATGGTAATATGAGTTATATTATTTGTGTTGTCATGCTGAAAATTAATAAGGAGCAGTCTGCATAAATTATGCTATAACTAAAATTCTGAAAATCGGATTAATGTCTTATTTATTGGGTTTAAAACTTAAGACATAGGACTAAACCACCTTCCATGAAAGATATAAAATCTAATTTTGACCACTACTATACTTAATTTGGGCACACATATTATATCAGAAAACTGTCTAACAAATTTTTAGCAAAGTGTTTACTGAGTAATCAATTATCAAATTATCATAACTTTTAGTATAAAGTTTAGAATTAAGTGATTCAAATTGCATATTAAATATAAGATTCAGAAATATAATTCTTTAGAAGACAATAGATTATTAAAACTGTCAAAAATAAGGCAGGCTAAAAATTGGAAAATTTAATACGTAAATTAAGTTGGATCTTATTATATAATGTGAGTGATATTTATGTGGAGTAATTATGTATTCAATTGAGCCAATAGGCCTTAAAATTAGTGAAAAAAATAATTATGAATTAATAATAGCAACGGAAAAATCCTAAAATACCTAGCCTAAAACTAGAATAAAAAAAAATTGATATGTCAATTAAGAGAATAAGACACTCGGTGCCAAATTATGAAAGTTGGTAATGACAATCTCATTATTTTTATTAGTAAGTTCACATAAGTCTTATGGGCACAAAGAAATAATAATAATAATATTTTAAAAAATTAGTATATGTTGATTATGCATATTTATCATTTTTACGTGTAGACAGATATAAGTAATGATGTGTTTGACATAAAATAATTAAATAATAAATGCAAATAAATTAAAATGAATTATGGCATGAAAAAAAAGTTAAATTGTATATCGTTGTTTGATGCATATTTTATAATATATTATCTTTCTATATGCACTGTTAAGTTAGTGCTTAGCGTGAGAATTTTTCTCGTGCAAATTTAGCGAAGAGAAGCTTGTAGATAAAAGTAGCAGATAAAGTATGTAAAACAGTAACAATATTAACAGTGGATTTAACACTTTCGTTTCTTTTGCTATTTACATTTTCATATTGTAGATAGAATTAACCTGGTTTTTGAACAAGTATGAAAGACTTTTATAAAATAACACTTTATATATAAAATGTATATAGTTTCTTTTATTATGATATTATGATGATTTAGAGTTATTATGTTTGGAATTATGATTTAAAAATAAATAAATTAAAATATGATCTAAACTTTAATGTTAATTAATCATTTTTCTTTAAAATGAGGTAACATATGTAACACCATTTATCAATCCGTATATATTACTGTACACGGTCAAATAAGAAATGCTACAGGATATTTATTTAAAAAAACAAATACATTATTAAAACTTAGGAGATACAATGTTTTTTAAAGTTTTGCCTTAGAAGAAAGTGTTAAGATTTGGCAAGAAAGGGAAGCTGAGTTTGAGATTCATTGGTCCTTATGAAATTCTAGAAAGAATTGAACCAACGGCATATTAATTAGCACTTCCACCTGAGTTGGATAGAATTCACAATATATTCCGCATATCTATGATGAAAATGTATCGTTTAGATCTAACTTATGTTATTCTAGCCGAAAAGATAGAAGTACAGACATATGTGACATATGAAGAGGAACCAGTGGCTATCTTGGCATATGAAGAAAAGTTTTTACGGAACAAGAGAGTTCATCGAATTAAAGTATTATGGCGGAACCATTCTATTGAAAAAGCCACATAGGAAAGCGAAGAGAAAATAAAGAGACAATATCCCCAATTGTTCGACATATAATAAATGAGTAAAATTTTGAGGAAAAAATTTATTTTAAGGGGAGAGGATGTTATATCCATTAATTTAAGTATCGAGTCGCACATATCGCTAAGTTGACGCATCGGACTGACTAGAGTCTAAATTCGAATTTTGATTAGAAAATAATTAGAATAACGGTGAATAATTATAAAAAATGCTAAATAAGGCATATTAAAAAGCAAAGATGTTCAATTATAGTAAGAGACTAAATTGTAAATTTTGAAAAGTTTTGGGGTTAACTTATAATTTACTAAAAATTGAAAGACCAAATAAGATATTTACCATTTAAACATAAAAATTGGACCTAAAAATATGAGATGTTCCTCCACCTTAAGAAGAGGAAGGAATTAACATGTTAAATAAGATATATCAAGGTTAGGGTCAAATGGTGGGACCCATAGTTAGAAATTTGGGTTTTTTTCTTCTTTCTTATTACCTTTTTCTAACTTTATTTTATGTATCTAAACCAGTCCCATTCGTTCCCATATCCCCTCCATAGCCAAGCTTAGTTCAAGTGAGAAAGAGAGAGAGAGTAGAGAGAGAAAGACAAGAAAATGGCATCTTCATGCACAATAAGGTCTAAGAAAGCTTAAGGGAACAAACAAAATGAAGATATGCAACAAGGTAAGAGAGAGAAATCTCCAAGTGGTGGTTATAAAAGGGAAAAGTATTGAGGTAAGGTGTTCCTCATATTTTTTTTAAGTTTTTCTAAAAGAATATATGGTTTAGAGCTCACTTAGAGCCTATGTTTAGAGAGAGTTCAGAGTTTATGAGAGAAAAGATAGGGTTTAGAGAGAGATTATGAAAGAAAAGTTTTGGATGATTGTTTTATGTATTATAGGAGAAGAACAAGTTCAAAGGAAAGGAAAAAGAGACATAGAGAAGTGAAGGAAAGCAAAAGAGAGGTTTGTGTATAACTTAAAGCAATAGCCTATATTTGAGCATAACAATTGTATGGTATGAAACTTTGCATATTGAGTATTGCATAAAATGCATTTGATAATGAATTATTACATGAAATATTAAGTTGACATGAAAAAGATGATAATGTGTAAGTTGTTGATGTGATTAATACATATATTAGGAATTTAAGTATGTAAATGGTTGTAAAAACATAGTATGTTGTATTAGGAACTTTAAGAATGTATGTGGTGATATTTCTATGGCTATAGGAAGTTTGAAATGAGTATAGCAAATGAAAGTGTAATTTTCTAACAGCTAGTCATGGGTATAAAGATTTAGTCACAGACGTGAATTGCTAAATTCACGGGCATGACTAAGTGACATCACAAGCATGACTTTTGCATGAAAATGATACTATTCATTCCGGATTCATTCCTGGCTTGAGACAGTTTGGGGCATGGGCATGAGATTATTCACGGGCATGAACGTTTCAACTATGGTCGTGAGATAATGTGTCTTAAATTGTTCATGAGATTGAATATTGAGTCACGACCATGAATGGTTTGCTTTTCAATAACTTGTTTGTTTATTAATTAATAAGGAATATCAAATGAAAAATCAAAAAGTAAAATTGTATTCAATAAAGTTGTAAATGTTTACATTTGATAAAATCAAATATGTGAGATTATGTGAATACTGCCATATTATATGAAGGTGTGATATAAGGAAAAAAAAATAAAGAAAATTCAGATTGACAAAGAAAAAAAAACGAGAGTTTGATGATAATACGGAATAAGCCCTACAACACCTAGTTTAGAACTAAAGTTTTGGATGGTTTAGCATGCCAATCAGGGGTCTATTAAATGTCAGTGATAACACTCATATTAATATCGGTGATGACACTCATATTAATACCGATGATGATACCCATATTATACAGATGATGATACTTATACATTATGTTAGTAATGGAACTTATATGCATATACCATGTCCATATGATAATTTTATTATATCTGGATGGTCAATCTCATTATCATGATTATTGGTTTCTAAGTGTTATGGGCATCAATAAGATGAAAACAGTATAAAAAGTATTATATGTGCATATGTGTAAATTGCTCGTTTCTTTATAAGAATATAAAATGATCATGTGAGGCATGCAATTGTACAAAAGAAAAATGTATATAAAGAAAAAGGAAATAATAATAATAATAATAATAATAATAATAATAATAATAATAATAATAATAATAATAATAATAATAATAATAATAATAATTGGCATATATGTAAATGGCATATGGCTATATATTGCATGAAATTAGTTTATTGTCTTATTTATATATACCACTAAGCAAAAAGTTTATGGTGGAAATGTCTCTCATGTAGATATAATAAGGATATAGCAAGGGTCTATAGATAAAATTAGCGGTGATCTAGTATAGTAAAACAGTCGGTTTCAAACGGTGGGTCACATATCTTTTGCATTTTGATTTTGAATTTTTTGTTGTAGTATTTGTAAAGTATCCTTATGTTTTTTATAAGCACCAAACATTCTATAAGAAATAATTTTTAGTATATAAAATATATATTATTTTCCTTTATAATGTGTAAAGATAAAGAAAAAAAATATGTACTGCATTTTAATATTTATTGAATGAAGATTTGAAGAAGACAACACAACATCCTCTTATTCAAAAATGTGCTACTGGGGTGAGAGGGTGTTTCAAATTGTCACAACTATAAATAAATTGTTGAATGTTTGTTATATGTCTAGAATCCTTCACAGGCAGAGCCATGGCTTGGTTCATGGATACCAACCTGTGAAGGTGAAGTTCACGGATGTGAAACACCTTTCATGGCCGTGAACTAGAGTGAAAGAAAAATATGAATAATGTGTAAGTTTTATGTTGGAAATGATTTCTTATATGACATGTTATTATGTTTGATATGTCTAAAGGCATGCTATGAGTAAATATGCATATGAATGGTGTATATCAATGATTATATGCTTGGAAAATCATACTTTATGTCATGATGCATTGGTACATGTATATTGATATAATGATGTGACATTGTTTGGTATATGAAGTTGATTATAGACCACATCATGAGAATGTAAGCCCATTACTCTAACCTAGGACTAGAGATATAATAGATGATATCCCATTGAAGGGTAATTTAGTATTATAGGTTAAGCAAAGTTAATGAGAGGTCCATGACCTTTAAGACAAGGGGTTTTAAACTTGTGTGAGTGCTCCTGATTTGAGAAACACTTTTGAGTTCAAACGGAGTTGGATAAGAGATCTTAAGCTTGTGTGAGTGCTCTTAATCTTTATCCCATATCCAGATAGTCTAGTCTAAAGTATTTTAGACAAAGTAAATAAGTTAACGATTATGGAACCAATGTTTATAAGATATGGCTATAAAATGATGTATGTATATGAATGTTCTTGATATGAAATGTAATATGTTTATCTCAGTGAAAGGCAATTCCATGAGATTGAATATTTATGTGTTCACATAATTATGATACGATTTATACATGTCATAGAATGGTAATGGAAAGTTATACCATGTTGCATGATCATTGTGATAGTTTGCATGCATATATGTACCATTAAGCATTAGGTTGCTTAGTATGTGAGTATTTTTCACACGCAAATTTGAAGCCCAGTAGATAAAGTAGACAAAAGAAAAAGCCCATTGAAGATTCAAAGGTCAAACCTGACACTTAAAGAGTTGGTGATACACATGATATTTTTAATTTATTTGTTATATGTTATGGGATAGGGTGTCAAGATTTGTTTTGTAAATATCTATTGAGAAAATGTAATTTTAATTAACAACATATTTTGCAAAACCTTGGGTAGTGAAAAGCCTAAACTTTTATTTGGTTATATTCATAAGGTCTTTTAATTATGATTTGTCCTTATATTTTGCAAAAGCTCTCAATTAGATATCATGTCCATGATGCAAAAATATTATTGTTGAAAAGTTTTAATTTTTACTGGATTTTGGCATGTGGCATTGTAGCATTCACTTGTATAATTCAAATAATCTTACTATATAAGAGGGTGTTATATTTAGTAATATCAATGCTTAAGTTTAGGCATTTCAAGACCTGAGTGGGTTATGGTGTATCCCTGCATACCTTGTTTTCCTACTTGACTCTGACAAGGGATATAATTTGTCAACTTTTAGATTAAAGGTTTGTATAGTGTTGAGATTATTCAAACTCCAAATGTTACTCTAAACTCACAGTCGCCTAACGTCGGTCAGGCCAATCAAACTCAAGCTTTGTTTATACAATAGATGGTTGGCTTATTACAACAAATTGCATAGGTAACATTATCGCCACAACCACCTTAGTCTAAGCTTCAATTTGACAAACTGAGGAAGTATGAAGCCATGGACTTCATGGGCAAGAAGGATGATGACCCAGCTACTATAGAGTTCTAGTTAAAGAAAAGACTAAGTGGGTTTACAACAAATTATAGTGTTTATATGAGCACAAGGTCTTGTATGATGTCTCCCTTCTTCAGAAGCATGCCTATGACTAATCGAACATAGATTTGATGAAGTCCCAAACACCTAAGCCACCATCCTAGGAGTTCTTCATAGCTGAGTTTGACAGGAAATATATCCCATAGGTATACATTATATGAAGAAAATAGAGTTTCTTAACTTGACACATAGGGGCATGATAGTGTTGGAGTATGAGAAAGAGCTTATGAGACTGAGCCGTTATACAACTAGCATCATAGGGGATGAAGCAAACAAATGAAGAAGGTTCGAGAATGGTCTCAATGAAGATATTAGAATTCAAATAGCGTCCCATTAGCATAAGGACTTTGTAAAATCATTCTTTTTTGCCATAAGTATGAAGAGGATGAAGAGAGTGAGGAAGACATATGAGCCATTCGGGTGAGATTTTAGGAGACCATCTTTTAGTGCTACTTAGACATATAATAACAAAGCTCAGTTAGCTCGATTTAGTACAAGATAGTCTCACAGCAAAGGCCAAGGACAAAATTGCACACAATCGACATTCAATAGGTGAGGACTGCCTTCCATAGCCATTTATGCCTTTGTCAACACCCATACTCATACCTTAAGAGTGATAGTACCGATTTTGTATAAGTTGTGGAAGGAACTGTTACGGAAAATGTTGGGGAGCCATGAGAGCTTTCTTCCGATATGGAGCATATGACCATATGAGGAGAGATTGTCATCTGTTGACACGTGCAGCTCCCACACAAACCATGGGATCAGCTCAAATGTAAAGTCACTGCCAGACTAAATGTGGCATAGCGAGATCTAGTCAGGTTATTTCAAAGACAGTGAATCGATCAGGATCGAGTAGATCTCCAGCTAGTACTTATGCCATAAGGACTAAAGAGGATTAAGGGGTTATAAATGTGATTATCAGTATGTTTTTATTCGTAGCTCTAATTTATGTTCTTTGATAAATCTCGGGTCCACACACATGTATATATGCACAAAAACACCTAATCTGAATGAGATGAGATGAAAGTTGAGAATTTAGAGTATGAGGTCATAATCACAAATACTTTGGGAATAGTGCCACCGTGAATAGAATGTATACAGATTGTCTTATAGATGATTACCTTTTCACGATTTTGATGTCATCCTAGGTATGATTTGGCTATCATGGCATAAGGCAATAGTGGACTATCGGTTCAAAACAATAATGCTCAAAATTATGGAACCGAAATAAGTAATAATTCAGAGTGTGAGTTTTTCTTAACCTGCTCAAGTGATATCGATGATGAAATCCCAAAGAATGATCAAAAAGAGGTATGAGACCTATTTGGCTCATGTAATCATATAAGGAAAGAAAATTTTGGAGTTGAAAGATGTTACAATTGTTAAAGAATTTGCAAATGAATTTCCAGATGATCTGCCAGAGCTGCCTTCAAATAGGGATATAGAGTTCACCATAGAGCATATCTTGGGAACTATTCCAATTTTCATTGCATTTTACATGATGGTGCCCATAAAATTGAATGAACTAAAAGTGCAATTTCAAGAGTTATTGGACAAGGGTTTCATAAGACCGAGTGTAGTATTATTTTTCAAGAAAAATGATAGGTCAATGAGATTATGCATCAACTACCATCAGTTGAACAAAATGACCATCAAGAACAAGTATCCCTTGTCATGGATAGACGATTTATTTGACCAATTGAAAAGTGTTGGAGTTTTCTTCAAGATTGATTTGAGGTCAGGATTTCATCAGTTCAAAATAAAGGAAATAGACATTTCCAAGACAACTTTTAGGACTAGATATGGGCATTATGAGTTCTTAGTGATGTGTTTTGGGCTAACCAATTCACCAGTAACTTCCATGGATTTGATGAATAAGATCTTTAGACCATACTTGAACCAGTTTGTGGTCATCTTCATTGATGACATCTTGATTTATTCTAAGAACGGAGAGGACATGATCAGTATTTGAGGATTTTCTTACAGACCCTCAAAGAAATGAAGTTGTATGCCAAGCTATCAAAATATGAGTCTTGGCTTGATGAAGTAGCTTTCCTTGGGCATATAGTGTCAGTAGAGGGAATTAAAATTAATCTTAGTAATGTTGAGGAGATTCTGAATTGGAAACCTCATATAAATGTGATTAAGATAAAGAGTTTCCTTGGATTAGCAAAGTATTACCACATATTTGTAAAAGGATTCTCCATTATTGCTTCTCCACTGACAAAGTTATTGAGGAAAGATGTCAAGTTTGAGTGAAATGATAAGTGTCAAGCTAGTTTTGACCAATTAAAAGTGTTATTAATAGAGGTTTCAGTCCTGACACAACTGGTGCCAAATAAGGATTATCTCATATACAATGATGCCTCCCACCATGGTTTAGGATGTGTTCTTATGCCAAAGGGAAAGATTGTTAGTTATGCTTCCTGACGGCTAAACCCCAATGAGATGAATTACCTAACACATAATCTAGAATTAGCAGCCATTGTATTTACCTTAAAGATATGATATCATTACTTATATGGGGAAAAGTATTTCATCTACATTGACCACAAGAGTTTGAAGTATCTTCCTATACAAATAAAGTTAAATCTTGAAACAAAAAAAAATGTGGATAAAGTTTATCAAGGATTATAATTATGCAATATATTATTATCTAAACAAGACCAATGTAGTGTTCATTGCTTTGAGCATGAAGACTTTGGTAGAATTGCACATCCAACCTACTTTGAATCAAAAGATCAAAGATGCATAGAAGCAAAATGAAAAGTTGGTAGAGATTACCGAATTGGTATTTAAAGGGGATAGATAGGGTATACAATTGGATTTGATAATGGTTTGTATTACCAGAAAGAGTTATGTGTGCCCAATATGGGAGATTTGAGATAGAAAATTTTGACAAAAGCATACGACTACATATGTTATGCACCCAAGGAGTAATAAGATGTACCAAAATCTAAAAATAAAGTATTTGTGGTCAATAATTAAGAAAGACAACACAAAGTATACTACCGATATGTGACATGTTAGTAAGTTAAGGAAAAACATCAAGTGCCATCAAACTTTATGCAACCAATCACAATTTTGAAATAAAAATGGGATAGGATCACCATGGATTTCATAATTGGGTTGCTAGTGACACCAAAGAAATATGATGTCGTTTGAGTGATAGTGGATAGGTAGACAAAGTCATCACACTAATTGTCGATTAAAAAGGACTATTCAATGAATATATTAGTTAAATCATACTTGAATGAGATCATCTGAATCCATGGAGTGCTAGTCTCCATAATATCAAATCGGGATCTGCATTTCACCTCACAGTTTTGGAGTAGCTTGCAGTGAGATTTGGGAACCAAGCCCAATTTTAATAAGACTTTTCATTCTTAAATGGATGGGTAATCAAAAAGAGTGACTCAAATTCTAGAAGATATAATGAGGAGTTGTGTGATGGAATTTGTGGGAAATTGGAATAAATATTTATCATTGATGGAATTTGTTTACAACAACAACTATCAATCCAACACCAAGATGACACCTTATGAGGCACTTTATGGGAGAAAGTGTCGAACACTATTATATTGGATGGAGCTCAATGAAAGGAAACTAGTGGGGGCATAAATGGTTTAAGAGATTGAAGAAAAAATGAAGATCATCCAAAGAAGGTTAAAGACAGCATCTAACAGGCAAAAGTCTTATGTAGATTTGAAAAGAATAGATATCGAGTATGCAATGGGAGACAAAGTGTTTCTCAAATTTTTCCCATAGAAAAAATTCCTTCGATTTAAAATGAATGGCAAGTTAAACTATAGATTTAACATACCTTATGAGATTCTAGAAAAAGTTGGGTCAGCTGCCTACATGCTTGCTTTGCTGCCAGAGTCAAGTAGGATACACAATGTCTTCTATGTATCTATGTTGAAAAGATATAAACTAGATTCTTCTTACATCATTACAACTAAGAGTGTGGAAGTGAGGCTTGACTTGACATATGAAGAGGAGTTTATTGAGATTTTGGCTAAAGAAGTTAAGGAACTTAGAAATAGGCAAGTTCCACTTGTCAAGGTATTATGGAGGAATCATGAAGCTGAGGAAGCGACATAGAAAAGTGAAGAGATGATGCAAACTCAGTATTCCTAACTGTTTCAGCAAGTCCAAATAAATAGAAGAGAAATGTAATGCCTGCTAATTTGGGTTTAAATGTTATGTGGTAATTAAAGAATAAAAGGGGTAGTTATCTAATAAAGTGGAAAAAGTTGATGGAAATACCTTAAATGGAGTGAGATATGATCATGATTATGAAGGTGTACTAGGTCTAAAAAGGGCAGTTCCGTGGTTAATTTTGACTTTTTATTAATGAGTACATTCACTCCCGTGAAATTGCATTCATGGTCGTGAAGGTGTGCAAGGACAAAGTTTCAAAAAAGGGATAACTTTCTCTCTCCTCTCTCACTTTTCTACACAACCCATCCCTTGTTCATCATTTTTACACTCTGCTTATCTTATTCCTCATCCCTCCTCTATGTTTTTCATCTCACCATTGCAAAACTCACTCAAAAGTTAAGTGAGAATCTTACATTCAAGCTAGAAATCAAGAGAAAGGAAGAACATCTTAAAGGAGGGACATAGGAAAAGAGAGATGATCAAGCTTAATATGGAGCCAATTTCTGGTTCTTCATGGGTTTTGAGGTAAGTGAATGATCCATTCACCTTCTTCTCCTCCTTATACTCTTCCTTGCTCCTTTTTCATGGGATAAAGTCACTCAATGGACAAGTTGGAGTTTTTGAGCTTTAAGTGAGAATTTTAGTGAGAAATCTAGCTTTTAATGTTTTCAAAGCTTAAATGAAGTTTTTTTATGTGTAAAAGGAGGCAGAGACTAAAGAAACAACCCCATGAGGGAGATTAAGCTTAAGGAAAGCTTGAAGAGGTTATAAGCTCCATTTTGAAAGGTTCATACATATATGCATTCAAATCATTCATATGTGCTCATTGTATGTTATGAGTTGTTTTATAATCTTTAACATGCAATATTGGCAAATGAAATGATGAGAAATTGGATGGATTAAATATGGTATGTTATAAATGCTCTTAAATGTGTTTAATGAATTTAATGATGGGAAATAACATGATGTAAATATGGTACCAACCCGTGAAGGTGGTGTTCACGTGTGTGGAACACCTTTCACGACCGTGAACCAGAGTGAAAGAAAAATACGAATAATGCTTAAGTTTCATGTTGGATATGATTTCTAATATGACACGTTATAATATTTGATATATCTGAAAAACATGTTATGAGTAAAAATGCATATGAATGATGTATATCAATGATTATATGTTTGGACAACCGTGTTTTTACATCTTAATGCATTGGTACAATATTTTAGGATACAATGATGTGATATCATTTGGTATATGATGTTGATTATGGACTATGTGATGAGAATATAAGCCCATTACTTTAACATAGTACTAGAGATAGGATAGATGACATGTCATTAAGGAGTAATTTGATATTGTAGGTTAAGTAAAGTTAATGAGAAGTCTATGACCTTTAGAATAAGTCATCTTAAGCTTGTGTTAGTACTCTTGATCCATTTATGCATATAATATGACCATATGAATACATTCAATCGTAGGATATTAAGCTTGTGTAAGTGCTTTTGACTTGAGAAATATTTTGAGTTCAAATGGAGTTAGGCAAAAGGTCTCAAGTTTGAGTGAGCACTCCTGATCTTTAACCCATATCCGGATAGTCCAATTTAGAGTATTTTGGACTAAGTAAACAAGTTAACGATTATAGAACCAATGTTTATAAGATATAGCTATAAAATGTAACATCATACCTTATGCATTTCAGTAAAATCTATCATTGTGTCTAGTAATCACATATGGCATACAAATAACCTAAACAAACTTGTTGACATTGATAGTAAATTTGTGTTTTTTTTCATCAGATCCATATCATCATTCAATAAATTTGCAAATCAACATATTTCGCATATATTAAAACTTAAACTTTACATTTAAGGTTTATTAGTTGCATCCATTTACATATCATTGTACAACTCTGAGTAAATATACATGTATATTGACACAAATCCAAAATGTAAATGACATGATTCCATGTTCGTGTAGAATGCAAGGAGAGAGAGTGGTGAGGCTCGGCCATTAACCTATGTTCCATGTCTTCTATATGCCACTCAAAATAAGCTATCACTTTCCTTTACCTGAAAAATGATGCAAATTGATAGGTTGCAGCTCAGTGAGAGTAATCATCAAACAAGCTCTAAAATATCAAGCAACTTATAGTAACAAATCATAAATCGAACATATACCACGTATTTCATTCCATTCATCAATATCATATAGTTATCAGTAAAATTAAAGTATATAATTGTTATTCCTTGCATATGATTATGCTTATGTTTTGCTCATTTGATTATGTTTAGACCAAGTTAAATAGACATTGCCCTAAGTTTCCATGTGAACATTTGCATTTGCTAGCTATCTTGATCATTTGTTTCATTTGCACATTTGTTGGCCTATATGCCTCTTCTTTTGTCGTGCAATATCAATTAACTAGTCACAATCTCTTTTAAGTCCTTATTCATATCCATTTGTAACTAAGCATTCATCGACCATTATATTCTTATCACATATATCATTCATATACCACATATATATCTCATCTGCCACACATATACCTTGCATATACTATACATATATCATGCATACATCACACATGCCACACATATACCTCAAATATACCATATATATACCACTTATATATATACCACATACGTCACAATTATCTATCATCTCATTATGAAGGTCAATCACGGTAATCATATAAATCGCAGAATCACAAGTCAATTCACATTTCACATAGCAAGTTATATCAATGTGCACTAAAAGAAATCATTTGATAATTAAACTCACTTTTCACCTTTGATTCCGACCTTTAACTTATTATTTATCCCCTCCTTGTGGGTCTTCAATTTATTGTGAGCCTAATATGGAAATATAATCTATTAATTTATGACTAAAAAAACTTAATGTGGCTTAAACAAATTAATGTGCATAGTTCATATACATAGGGTTTTTCTTATGGGGCAATGTGACCATATAGGACTGATTAGCCCATAACGTTTTCTAAAATTATCCAATTTATGTGATTCTTATTTCTAATTAAATATAATATATAATTCTATCACATACTAAAATTTCAAAGAAATTGGAGAATTGTACAATATTTGGTGGAATTTCCAATTGTGTTATATTTTCTGTCATTTAGCAATTTTAGGGTACCAATTTTGGTCCTTCATATATTACAATATGTAAGTTAGATTATAATGAAACTTGATATAAACAAAGATAGGTTAAAATGGAAGATTTTTTTATGTTTGTAACTTTTATCAATTATGTATCTAAGGTCCTAAAATTAAAAGAAATATTTCACTGGTCTATAACAGAGTTGGCTTCAGGACCAGTATGAATTTTGAAAGTCATATCTTACTCTATACATAGAATATTAAAGTGAAAGTTTTGCCAAAATTTATTTAAGACATAACCTTATAACTTTGATGTTTTAATGAATTAGATATTCCATTTAAAAAGAGTTCAAAATAACCAAACAATCTTCAAGACCTGCACAAGGCACTAAGCCATTATGGAACAGTCATGGTTCCCTTCATTATAACTCTTAACATTCACAACTCAAATGAATTTGAAATTTGATATATATATATATATATATATATATATATATATATATATATATATATATATATATATATCACATATATATAAAACTTTCATGTTTTTATATACTTAAAATACGAGCTCTATCATATTAAAAAAAAAAACACTATAGCTAACTCAGTTAGGGTTTACATCCAAACCAGTTATGATTAGATGCCAATATCTTTTCATATACACCAAATCTTGCAAAACTATTTATATATCCATAAATATAAGACATAAATGAACAACTGTTATGTTTTAAAATTCTCCAAATTCGATTCATAACGTCATCTAAATCGGAGGGCAAGTCATTGATGCAACATAACCCTAATAGTTCAAACAACACTAGAACAATGAAGAAAATATTACTTACCATGAACGAACTTGAAATGGATGAATTTGCTGCAAAACTTAAGTGAAATAAGGAAGAAAATAAGGCTAAAATGGTGGAAGAAGAATAAGAAATGAAATTGGAGTGAGGGAGGCAGAATGGTGAGAAGGAAGATAAAGTCCACCTCCCACCTCCTCCCTCCTCACTTTTGTCATCTTCTCCCTTTTGTTTTTTTTCCTTTCTTTTGTTTTTTTCCCTTTTTTTTTCTGTTTTCCTTTTGTTTATTTTCATTTTTATTTATTAATTTGATCTAATAATTTTATTCACATAAATCTCAATTTCATATCATTTTCAACTAAATTATAAAATGGACATGTTCAATTCAGCACAATTGTAAAGTGCTCTTACACGTAACTAGTGCATGTCGGGAACTTGTCCTATAAAAATACATATAAAATACACATGTTAAAGTAAAATATATGCAAATGCATATGTCCAAATAAAATGCATGTAAAAATGGATATGTGGGAAGTTGAGGATATTACAATTATCCCCTCCTTTTAAAAATTTTGTCGTCAAAATTTAATACATGGAAATAGGTGTAGATATTGCTTTTCATATTTTATTTTTGTTTCCCATATTGTATCTTGTTGCACAGACAATGAACCAAGAAGAGGGGTTGAATTGGTTAGCAAATAAAAAATTTATTAATTTGAAAGTGCGAAATAAATTAAGTAGAGTAAGGAATGAGAGATATCACACACAAGATTTATAGAGGTTCGGGTGTTAACAAATCCTACTTCTCTCCTCAATCTCGATTAAGTGTTTACTAACACACTAAGTGTTACAATGGAGTTTTTCAAGCTCACTCCCAACTATGATGTTTCTCTCAATAGCTAACACCTAACCCAGAAATTTCCTTGTGTTTTTCAATGGCTCACACAATAACCAATTCCTTGTGTTTTATGGCTCACACAATAAACTCTTACAAGTGTTTCACTCTTAACCCAATATACCCAAACTCATTTTTGAGTAATTGATTACAATGAAACCACTCAACAACCTACAATGCTCAGAAATTTTGAGCAATTAGGTTTTCACAAAGAATAAAGGTTTGTTGAGAAAATTATTAATGTACAAGGCTACTACAAGATTAAAGATGTAAAGTAATTGTTGTTCTTCTTGTTCTTCTTTTTGGGATTCATAAATGACTTGCATTTATACTCTCTCTCTGAATTATAGCCGTGTGGGTGCATTTAATGTGAAAATAGTCGTTGAACCAACTTTTAATTTCGCATCTGACATGTTTCTATCTTCGTTCATGGGCGTGAGTATATGTTTCACGGTCGTGAATATTCTTCCAAGACATGGTCCAAGTGGTGACTCTGGCTATAAAGCTCTCTGGAAGAATTAAAAGTGTTTGATCACCGACATGACTAATATTTCCACGGGCGTGAATATTCTTCCAAGCCGTGGTTCAAGTGGTGACATTGGCTGTGAAACTCTCTAGAAGAATTTGGCATGTTTGGTCACAGGCGTGACTATCTTTCACGGGCGTGACTGCTTAACCATTCACGGTTGGTTTGATCCTTCATGGCCGTGAACTTTAAATGTTGGAGAGTTAGCGCTAAGCTATATTCACGGGCATGACTTTGCTAGTTCCTTGATTTTTTATCTTCAAAACATGTCTTTCAATCTTGCTTTGCGTTCTAATCAAATTATATCATGTTTAACACACTTAGAACACAAACATTGTTAAATACATTATTGTTATTTTATTTGTTATCATCAAAATGACGAAAATACCTCTCAAGATTCAACAATCTCCCCCTTTTTGATGGTGACAAATAATCTAGTCATATATGCTTTTGAGAAGTCTCCCCCTCAAAAGGTGCTTAAGATAAAATAATAAAGTGCAAGATTTGAAAGAGATATAACAAAGGTATTTGCAAACTAATAAGGTATATGAAAGGTATATCTTGAGTATATCTCATCAATTAACACATGTATAACCAAGTGTATTCAAAGTATATGTGAGATATATGTTAAGTATATCTTATGCATTAAAATGAGTTTAGAATAAGTTCAAGTTTGTAAAGTATATGTGAGGTTGATGTGAGGTATATCTTATGCATATTATCAATTAAAATAAAGTTCACATATTACAAACCACACGTTTATATTTGTATAATCATGAAGC
This sequence comes from Triadica sebifera, assembly GCA_023653625.1. Classification (NCBI taxonomy): domain Eukaryota; kingdom Viridiplantae; phylum Streptophyta; class Magnoliopsida; order Malpighiales; family Euphorbiaceae; genus Triadica; species Triadica sebifera. Next base: position 22,788,005 of record CM042894.1, read on the forward strand.
ATATGTGAGGTTGATGTGAGGTATATCTTATATATATTATCAATTAAAATAAAGTTTACATATTTCATATCACACATTACATATTTGCATAATCATATTCATGTATAGATCACATATATTGCTAGGTTCTCCCCCTTTTGTCATCAGTAAAAAGTCGAAAAATCAATAAGATGATTATATTAAAATTAAAAGAGAAGGATTACATTAGAATGCAAACAAAAATAAGATAAATAACAGTAAAAGTAAAGCTACTACAAGAAAACTAGCACTCTAGGTAGGCTTCAAGCCTGACAAATCATCCCTAAGGTGTGTTACCTCTGTCTTGAGGCTGTCCATATGAGACTCCATAAAGTCTTTGAGGTTTTCCAACCTCTCATCGATGGAAGTCTGCATCATGTCTAGGCGTGGTGCTATAAGATCAGTAGCCTACTATGCCAGAGTGGATGTGGTAGAGGCTGATGATTGACCAACATCCTCATCTACCGTCGGTGTCAATATCTCGTCACGGGCTCACTTCCATTGCTAGGCAGACTGGAGGCCAGCTTTGAAAGTGTCAGAGTCATGGTCTTCCTAATCAATTTCACCTGTTGGAGTGGTGAAATTGTAGTAGACATTATCTTCATAAATAAAACGAATAGTTGCTCCCATCTTGATAAAAGACTCGACATCGAGTCGGTCTCGTGGATGAGCTAGAATGAGAGTATAATTGTGTTCGTCGAGGTTCAAATACCCTATCTTAAGGGCAAGGTGAATCACATACCCGCCAATCAAAATATCTCTCGATGGCTTCGTTGCAATGGAAATGAGGTGATTTGCAAACCATCGTGACAATGCTATGGATAGTCCTCTTCATGGCATCTTTAACAAAAAGAGATCTGATTTTCTGATTGCCCCTTTGCTATCTCCTCAAGCAAATATATTATAGGTGAGAAACATATGTATATACTTATGCACAGGAGACCGAATGTGGGTGCTCTTTGTCTTTTTCACATCCCAGCTACATTCGGAGCCAAAATTTGTCAAGCTGGAGGAGCATAGAATTCGACTTAACTCTCGTTGAGGATGCCATATGAAGGAAGCTTGAAAATAGTGTCAAATTTCATTGTAGTGAGAGTGTTAGGATGTCTGCATAGCTGGAATTTGACTATTCCAGTGGGTGAGACTTGCAACGTGCTAAGGAACTCGAGAGTTAGTTCCCGTAGCATTAGACAATGTATGTCCACGAACTTTCTGAAGTGACAAGCTTGTAATTTTTCAATCATGCTTGTCTCAAAACCAAGAGTCTTGACACAACTCCACTCAAAGGATCGTGATGAGAGTAGATGTCGTTTCTTGAGAATGGCATAACGTGGATGGCAGTGATCCAGAATGACGTTGAGTAGATAAGCGGTGTGGCATCTTAGAGCATGTGATTTATTCCTAATGATTTTGGAAGAACCATATTCCATTTTGAATAGCTTTGAACAATGGAAGAAGAAGAAATTTTCAAAATAGGATTGAAAACCCTTGAGAAAAGTTGTGATTCTTTGAAGAATGAGAGTTTTGAGAGGGTTTTATTGATGGAAATGTAAGTGATGAGGCCATAATTTGTGAAAAAAAAATTGAATAGGAGTGTTAAATGAGAGAATTTATAAAGATGGAAATGAGAAAATGTAGAAAATTTCATTTTATAGTTGATCCATTCACGACTGTGAATACCCAGTCACAGGCATGAATAATCAGGGTCATGGTTTGTTGGAGAGGCATTTTACCGTGAAGAAGAAGATGAATCGAGTCACGGTCGTGACATTAAACAATCATGGGCATGAATCAGGCTTTTTACGGGAGTAACATATACTGTCATGGGCGTGCAACTTAGTCTTCACTACTTCTACCTGTGAGGCAAAACGTGAAACAAAGCATCAACGGTTCTGGAATTATTTTCTGTTTAGGTTAACGGTCGTGACGATATGTCACAGGCGTGAATCAAGTTTTTCACAGGTGTGACAAATTGAGTAACAGGCGTGAAATTTAGTTTTCACTACTTCTACTCGTGAAGCACATCGCGAAGCAAAGCGTGAAAACTACTAGAACTTTTTGTTATTAAGTTCACGATCGTGAATATATGTCACAGACGTGAACCACCTCAAATCTTAAAAAATAAAATTAAGTCTAAAACAAGACTAGAAAATTTCTAAAAAAGTTTATATGTCTTAAAACATATATTACTATCATGTTAACCACTTCATACCATAAAATCATTCAAGTAAAATGCATCATATGAAGGAATTAACATTCAAGGTTCACACAACATACAATTGGCAAAAAATAATTAAGACAAAGTTGATCTATCAAGCATACCAAGCTCTCTTCTTATGAAACAAAAACTTTCTTCATTAAGAGGTTTGGTAAAAATGTATGCCAATTGATTGTTTGTATCGATAAATTCTAACACAACATCTCCATATTGAACATGATCCCTAAGAAAATGATGTCTAATGTCAATATGTTTACTTCTATAGTGTTGAATGAGATTCTTAGATATGTTGATGGCACTAGTATTGTCACATTTGATGGGTATACGGTCCAAACTATGATCATAATCCTTAAGTTGTTGTCTCATCCATGGGATTTAAGTGCAACAACACCTTGTTGCCACATATTCTGCTTCAACGGTAGATAAGGAAACCAAAATTTGTTTCTTGCTAAACCATGAAACTAGGCATTCACCAATAAAGTGACAAGTTCCTGAAGTACTCTTTTTATCCAAAAGACTACCAGAATAATCCGCATTCGAATATCCTATGATATGGAAAGATGAATTCCTAGGATACCATAAGCCTAAATCTAATGTGTCATCTAAGTATTTAAAAATCCTTTTTTCAACATTCAAATGTGATTCTTTAGGGCAATATTGAAATCTAGCACATAAGCATATATTATACATTATATCGGGCCTAGAGGCAATAAGGTATAAAAGTGATCAGATCATGTCTATATAGAGCTTTTCATTTATGCTATTTCCCTTCTCATCTTTGTCCAATTTTATTGATGTGCTCATATGAGTCTTAGCATTTTTGCATCCTTCAATTTCAAATTTCTTGATTAACTCTTTGGTGTACTTGGATTGGTTGATGAATATGTCCTCATTGCTTTGCTTGATTTGTAGACCAAGGAAGAACTTAAGTTCACCCATCATGCTCATCTCAAATTTCCTAGTCATACACTGAGCAAATTTTTGGCAAACCAATTCATTAGTAGACCCAAATATGATATCGTCAATATAAATTTGAACAATTAAAATGTCATGCTTATGCTTTTTAAACAAATTTGTATCAATATGTCTTTTTGAACAATTATTTTCTAAAAGAAAAGGACTTAGTCTTTTATACCAAGCTCTTAAAGCTTGTTTTAAACCATACAAGACATTTGAAAGTTTAAAAATATGATTAGGGAAATTATGCCTTTCAAAACCCAGAGGTTGTTCTACATATACTTCCTCTTCTATAAAACCATTTACGAAAGCACTTTTGACATCCATGTGAAAAAGTTTAAAATTCATATGGCATGCAAATGCTAAAGTATTCTTATGGCTTCTAATCTAGCTACTGGAGAATAGGTTTCATCATAATTTATACCTTATTCTTAATTATAACCCTTTGCAACCAACCTAGTTTTATTCCTAGTTATTGAACCTTGTTCATCTAACTTATTTCTAAATGCCCATTTACTACCAATGATTTGATGGTCATTAGGTCTAAGAACCAAGGTCCATACCTTACTTCTCTCAAATTGGTTGAGTTCCTCTTGCATAGCAATCACCCAACTTTCATCATTAAGAGCCTCATCAACATTTTTAGGCTCAATTTGAGAGACAAAAGAAAGGTTAGAATCTAAGAGTTTAAGATGAGATATAGTACTTACACCTTTAGTAGGATTACCAATGATTTGTTCCTTAGAGTGATTCTTTATCATTTTTTATTCCTTTAGAAGCTCTTGGTTGTCTTGCTCTTGAGCTTGAGGTAGAGATACATTTTGTTGTGGTTTCTCTTGATCATTATCATCTTTCTCATGATCAAAATCAAGCTTCTCCATTGTACCTACAATGTCATCAAGAACACTACCTTTCACAATATCAAGCTTACTAGATTTATCAAAAACAACATGCATAGACTCTTCAACAACTAAAGACCTTTTATTAAAGACTCTATAAGCTTTGCTAGTTGTAAAGTATCCTAAGAAGATACCCTCATTGGATTTAGAGACAAATTTTCCAAGATTGTCTTTGGTGTTTAATATAAAACACTTGCATCCAAATACTCTAAAGTATGATATCATGAGTTTTCTTCCATTTCATAGCTCAAAAGAAGTTTTGTTTAAGCCAAGTGACCCTTGATCATTCTTCTTTTGAATAATGGGTTTTGTTATACTTTTAGCCCTTGGGCCTATTACCTCAATTGAGGAGGTTTGTGGTGCACTAGACTTAACAAATGTAGTCTTGTGAGATGAAGATGATGCCTAGACCATGTCTTATTAAATGTGGTCTTTGAGAAACTATGAGAATATCCAAATTCTATTTTTCTTTATGAAACCTTGAAATTGAGTTTCTAAGTTCTTCAACTTCATTTTTTAAAATATTGTTTTCTTTAAGCAAAGATTTAGTTGAAGGTCTAGAGGAATACTCATCTAATGATTTATAGAGGTTTGGGTGTTAACAAATCATACTCCTCTCCCCAATCTCAATTAGGTGTTTACTAACACACTAAGTGTTACAATGGAGTTTTTCAATCTCACTTCCAATTATAGTGTTTCTCTCGATGGCTAACACCTAACCCAGAATTTTCCTTGTGTTTTTTAGTGACTCACATAATAATCAATTCCTTGTATTTTATGGCTCACATAATAAACTCTTACAAGTGTTTCACTCTTAATCTAATATATCCAAACTCACTTTTGAGTAATTGATTAAAATGAAACCACTCAACAACCTATAATGCTCAACAATTTTTGAGCAATTAGGTTTTCATAAAGAATATAGGTTTGTTGAGAAAATTATTAATGCACAAGGCTACAACAAGATTAAAGATGTAAAGTAATTGTTGTTCTTCTTGTTCTTCTTTTTAGAATTTATAAATGACTTGCATTTATACTCTCTCTATGAATTATAGCCGTTTTGGTGCATTTAATGCGAAAATAGTCGTTGAACCAACTCTTAATTTTGCACCTGACTTATTTCTCTGTTTTCGTTCACAGGTGTGAGTATATGTGTCACGACCGTGAATGTTCTTCCAAGCTATGGTCCAAGTGGTGACTATGTTTGTGAAGCTCTCTGGAAGAATTAGAAGTGTTTGATCACGGACGTGACTAATATTTCCACAGGCATGAATATTCTTCCAAGTCGTGGTCCAAGTGGTAACACTAGTCGTGAAACTCTCTGAAAAAATTTGGCATGTTCGGTCACGAGCGTGACTGTCTTTAACGGGCGTGACTTCTTGACCATTCATGGTTGATTAGATCCTTCATGGTCGTGAACTTTGAATATTGAAGAATTAGCGCTAAACTATATTCATAGGCGTGACATTAGCAGTCACGGACGTGACTTTGCTATTTCTTTGATTTTTATCTTCAAAAGATGTCTTTCAGTTTTGCTTTAGGTTCTAATCAAAGTATATATTGTTTAACACACTTAGAACACAAACATTGTTAAATACATTATTGCTATTTTATTTGTTATCATCAAAATGACGGAAATACCCCTCAAGGTTCAACACCTCTTCTAGTGAATGGTTATGCCATAATACCTTAACTAATGGTATTTCTCGGTTTCTCAAGTGTTTAGTCTTATATCCGATGACTTCCACTAGTTCTTCGACATAACTCATGTCATATGCAATTTCAATGGCATGATCCTTAAGCATATGTGTGGGGTCTGATATGTATCTTCTAAGTATGCTCACATAAAACACGTTATGAATATGAGTCATCTCTAGTGGTAAAGCCAATTTGTATGCCAATGGACCAATCTTTTCAAGAATTTTATAAGGCCCTATGTATCTTGGGCTCAATTTACCCTTTTTGTTGAATCGAATTACCCTCTTTCTATGGATATACTCGTAGAAATATTTTTTTTACCAAACTCGTAAAAATACTTTTTTACCTAACTCGTATTCCATCTCCCTTCTATGCTGATTAGCCTAACTTTTCTATCTATTTTGTGTTGCTTTTAGCTTATTCTTGAAAAATCTTGATTTTATCCACTGTCTTATATTACCTCCACCCCTTCTAATGCACATGCTCCTTCTTCATCCCAAATGATGGGGCTTCTACACTTTCTTCCATACAATGTCTCATATGATACCATCTGGATACTGCTATGATATTGATTATTGTATGCAAATTATATCAATGTTATATATTCATCCCAAGCTCCTATGAATTCCATAGAACATACTCTAAGCATTTCTTCTAATGTTTGTATAGTCCTTTCTGATTGTCCATCAGTTTATGAATTGAATGTAGTGTTAAAATTCAATTTTGTTCCCAATGCATTTTGTAAACTCACCCAAAAATGTAAAGTAAACTGTGGATCTCTATCAAACACAATAGACACTGGAATGCTATATAATTTGACTATCTCATTCACATATAATTTTGTCAAACTATCGAGTTTACACCCCTATCTAATAGGTAGAAAATATGCTGACTTAGTTAATATGTTAACAATTATCCATATTGCATCATTTTTTCATGGAGTTCTTGGCAATCTATAAACAAAATCCATCATTATCTTCTCCCATTTCCGTTCTGACACAGGTAATGGATGTAACTTACCAACTGGTATTTGGTGTTCAATTTTAATCTACTGAAATGTTAAGCATTTAGAAACATATTCTGCTATGTTTTTCTTCATTCTTGGCCACCAGTAATGAGGTCTCAAATTGTGATACATCTTAGTCATCCCTGGGCGAATTGCATAGGGAGCATTGTGCGTCTCTTCCATTATTTTCTAACACAAGTTGTCTGTGCATCATCCTATAAATAGAACTCTGTACTTTTTCCTTGCTTTACCATTTCAATTTTCTCACATAATTGAAAATCTTTTCCCTGTGCTTCTCTGATTCTTTTCTTTAGTATAGGTCCAACATGAAGAGTAGTAATCAATGATCCACCATCATGCATATTCAATTTAACATTCATTGATTGTAACTGAATCAAATATGGAAAATAGGATGCTTGCAAGTGAGTTACATTGCTACTGGACTTCCTACTTAATGCATCTACTACTATATTGGCTTTCCCTATATGGTATTCAATTGTGCAATCATAATCTTTTAAAAGCTCTAACCATCGTCTTTGCCTCATGTTTAACCTTTTTTGTGTCAGCAAATAGCTCAAGCTCTTATGATCAGTGAAGATCAAGAATGTCTCACCATACATATAATGCCTCCAAATCTTCAATGCAAATACAACTGCAGTCAATTCTAAATCATACATTGGATATGACATCTCATTTGGTCTCAACTGTCTAGATGCATAAACTATCACTTTACATGCTCCATTAATACACATCCTAAACCTAGGTAAAAAGCATTACCATATACTGTAAATCCACTTATACCTGTAGGAATAGCTAACACAAGTGCAGTGGTTAACTTATGTTTTAACTCATAAAAACTCCTTTGGCATTCTAGAGCCCATTTGAAAGGCACATTCTTTCTTAGCAATTTAGTCAAAGAGATAACAATTAAAAAGAAGCCATCAACAAATCTATGATAGTATTAGGCTAAATCCACAAAACTACGCATTTCTGAAATATTTTTAGGAGCTTCCCAATTTACCATGACCTCTATTTTCTTCAAATCTACCTTTATACCCTTGAAAATATTTTATAAAAATTACACTTGTTCTATCAGAAAAATTCCAAATTGATACCGTTGCATTATTTGATACCGGTGCTGATTTAAATTACATTCAAACTGGTTTAATACCATCTGATATCACATGTCCAAGAAATACCAAATGATCCAATCAAAATTCGCATTTACTTAATTTAGTATACAGTTGTTTCTCCCTCAAAGTTTGTAACGCAATTTTTAAATATTGTTCATGTTCTTCCGTATTCTTTAAGTACACCGATATGTCATCAACAAATACTATCACAAATTTATCTAGATATAGTTGAAACACTTTATTCATTAATGTCATAAATGCAACTGGAGCATTAGTCAACCCAAATGACATTATTAAGAATTTATAATGTTCATACCTAGTTCGAAAGGCAGTTTTTGGGATGAATATAATAATGCTTATTAAACTTTGCCATTATTTCAATCAGAACAAATCCAACAATGTCTCTAATATAAAAAAGGATCCAACATTCAAGCAGTAGCGACTAGTCAATTTCATTATGATAATGCATAAATCAGTTTAATTAAGAAAGAATCCTAGAAAGCATATAACTCCCATCGTAAAAGTTTAAAGAAAAAGACCATGGAAAAGGAGATGATCTTGACTCATCAAAGGATAATCAATTTGTTTAAGAGTCATCACGGATTTATGAAAATGAAAAATCAAGGAATCTAAGTCAATTAATCAGAAACTATATGGTACATAGGAAAGAAGTTATTTTGAATTTTGACTTTTTCCTATCATTGTCTCTAATTTTAACACATTTTAAAGTGAAAATATAAACAATATCTTAAAATAGCAGAGGCATTTTGAACATTGACTACTTCATATCACTGTCTCTAATTGACACACTTCAAAGTGAAAATAGAAGTAAAAAAAATGTAATTTATGAAAACTACTAGTGAATGAGAAACAGAATGGAACATTACAAGTAGATCTGAAGTCCCCAGTCATACTAACTTCATATTATGACAAAAAAAAAAAAAAGATCAACTTTGTTTTACTACAAACCTTCAGTTCATCAGCCTCGCCTTCAAGCATGCTCCCGCAATTACGATGAATCTGAAATGACTGATCAATCTATAGGAATAGCTGCCATTTTGTCATGCTTATAGGGCCTACCTCCAGAATAATTGGCAATTCCGTCACTGTCTCATTGATCGGAATCAGCTTATCTCTAAGCAACCAAAACTCATTGAAGAATATGGTAGGATAGTAGTTTCCTGTACTAGGCTCAACATTCAAGTCTGCAAATTTGAAGTCAAGAAATTCAACACATAATTTTATAATCCATAGTATTCATTTTTACCTCCAAAGCAGACTCAACGCATTCAAAGAGGATGTTATTTAAAAGGTTATCACTGTGTAACTCCTTGTTACTTTCATTTGTCAACTCCTATGTGAGTGTAGAAGGAAAAATATCAGCATTGGACATATTCAAAATTCAGAGAAGTTATTTGTTTCTTCTTCTCTAGAAGATAACAACATTCTAATTTCCAGTATTGTCTACAATAAGTGTCTAGTTCTCATTAAGAGATTTATAATGGTATTACCTGGGAAAGAAAAAGATCTTCCAAAGAGTGAAGAAATAAAATACAGGAAAACACAAATTCAAGTTTGCAAAACATGGTGTTCAAGGATACATGGAGCAATATTTGGTGGTACAACATTATGTGGGTATCTGCATCAAGACAGAGATGGAGAGGAGAAAAACAATCCCAGAGATAGAATAATTACCAAAATGGAAGTGCAAAATAATTGTTGAGAGAAAACAATAATGGATAAATACAGTCATTAAACAGCAGTAATACCAATAATAATAATGTGAACTATTATAATCACCATATGAAAAATGAGTTCAAATGTACTTTAATCTTTTCATAGCTTTCAAGAAAGTTTTAGCACAAATCATATTTGAATTTATTATCTTGTCTTCTCTCTGAAGCATCAAGATCAGCTAAGAAGTTAAAATCCCAACCCTCACACATCAAAAAAATATATCCTTTTGTTTTTCTTGATTGGGTTCAAAATGCATATGCAAAAATCCCTAAACAAACATAAAGAGTTCCAAATTAAAGATGTGTCCAAAGAAGCTTTGACATTCTTTCATAAAAAGCAGTTTTCTGGCTATTGTATGTTAACTCACAATGCACATAAACTAGTAATTGGTGCAAGGAACTTGCCAAAGCATTAGAGGAAAAAATTGAAGCATGCAAACAATTCTCGTTTCAGAAACCGAAACATTCCAAAATTGGCATGCAATGGAGGTTTGGTGCATGCCTATTAACTCATGAGACCATCTTCAAGAGGTTGTTCATGTTCACCGCCAGAGAACTTAGCCATTTCAAATGTATTAGAAATTTTATCCAGTAAAAATTTTGGCTTTAAATAAATGATATTAGAGAAGAAGAGTGATTAAAGCTCTGGGGAACTGGAATTTTTGCCACAAAATAAGTATGTTTCGCATAAACATATAGGTCATTTTTTTTATTTTTTTAAAATTATAAGTTCACCATTTGCGACTTATAGAAAGATATTTTGCTAATCAAATGAGCACGGGCTTCTTACTTTCAACTTGATGTTCATCAAATTTTACCAAAACTTGATGTTAGAGCATATATACCTTGTAAAATCATCAACCAGATTAATAGTAACATTTGGTTTCCAATATGAAACCCATTCCACAGGGCCATCATCTTTAGAATCAACTTCACTATCATCAACGAACTGAAGCAACAAATATAATTATTGGAAAAGAAATAAAAGAATAAGGAGCATTGAACATTAAAGTGACTGACTGACATCTGCTCACTAAGTTTCCATCAATCCCATATAAGTCACACGTTTCCAGTGGAAGAAAGAAAGAGCATATTAGTGTTCTTATATGCCAGAAGATACTCTGGCCCCCTTTTTCACTTTTGAATAAGTGAATTTCTGAGGAAGCAATAACCCGGTTTTAAATTATTTAAAAAGTTATTATCAATAGCCATTAAAAAGAGATTAAAAATAACCATCCTGATCTTTTCCCAAGAAGGTCTTCTAGGAAGCAACTAATTAAAGTTGTGAATAAGTGATTTTGTGATGACGCAAGAACTCAATTTCAAATTATTTAAAGAGTTATTAAAGAAAGTCATCAAAAAGAGATTAAAATAATCATCCTAATCTTGTCCTAAGGTCTTCTTGGAAGTGACCAATTAAAGTTGGAGCAAATTTTAGTTTCACACAGGCTTCATATATATGGATCATTACCAAACAAACTAACCTAGTGAAGTGTAATATTCATGTAAGTGTTTGAAGGATAAAGTAAAGCATAATCAGGACACATGCAATAATATAAAACAAAAAGGTAACAATGGGAAGTACATGATATCACTAACAATATTGAATTTGAAAAAATATATTAAAGTAATTTGTGTTCAATATTAAAGCCAATGAGAAACCTAAGAGTTCATTTCCCTCTCCTCAGAGCCTTGTGAGTTCCCTAACAGACTCCTCCTTTTGTTTGCTTTTGATTTGGGCAAGTATGTCACAACAGCTGAAATCAATGAAAGGGGAGGGCTAGCATGAAATTCAGATTCTCAGAATACATACATATAAATGTATAAACACACATACCTCAAGACAAATATATGCTGAGCAGAAAAAATAATAATATAATAAGGTGCAGAAGGATGTTATGATCCCACATCGCCCAACTCTATAGGGAGTTGGTGGTTTATAAGTGCGGAAGGTACCTCCACCATCGGGAATTCTTTTTGGTGGAACATGAGGTATTCTCACTTATAGGTCTGATGTACCCTCTGAGCTTGTAAGAGCAAGTCTGCTAAGTGTGTGGGTGCGACTTTGAAAATATAGAAGTTCAGGGTCGTAACAATTGGTATCAGAGCTGGTCTGACTCCGCGGCGGATGACCTAGGAGAGGAACCTAAGAGGTGGGAGAAGCTGTGAGTGAGTGATAAGCCGTCGTGGACATCGGTGGTTTATAAGTGTGGGAGATATCCGCCAATATTGGACATTCCTTTTGGTGGAACATGAGATATTCTCACTTATAGAGCTAGTGTACTCTCTAGGCTTATATGGACAAGTCCGCTAAGTGTGTGGGTGCGACTTTGAATTTATGGGGGGTTCAGGATCATAACAAAGGGATGCCACTTGTGTACTGTTACTGCAATTCAAGGTCCTTAGCAAAAACTAACCACAAATTTAAGATGACTACAACTAGAAGCCATGTCTTAAAAAAATAAAAGTATGCATTAGCTTCTCCTTACGCTTCTCCCAACAATCATTCCAAATTTTTGAACATATAGAAATTCGATCCTCTCCAAGAAAAATAGCTAATGGAATGGCATCCTACACTTTTGTCATCTAGTTCTACATCATAATGCTTCAATATTCATCTCATGCTCCACATTCAACTACCCAATTGATACTAACTACTAAGAATGACAAAACCCAAATATCAAAGTATTTTCAACATTTCACCATTTGGTAGAAAAACAATCAACTAGATTCCCTCATTTTGGAAAAATCAATTGCACTCTTTTTTCAATAGATTGCAATCACTAGGATTCTTTTCCAAGAGGCTCTTCAAAAAAGTGATAATTTTGATGGCACTGCCACCCTCTAACCTTTCCAATGGATAATTTGCTCCTCCTTGAACAACTATTGAGCAACAAAATTTCACATCAAATTCCATTTTCTGTTAACTTCTATAATCTTATCATCATCTCCATTTTCACCATGATTAGAAAGAGTTTTCATCAGGTTCAAGAAAACATCCATCTCTCAAATGCCTAGTAGAAACCAACTTATGAACCATTGGATTGTCACTCAAACCCTAATTGCTAATCAACTGATCTCGACTAAAACTAATAATAAAACCAAGAACAAAATTTTGATGAGGAAATACTCAAGCCTCACTCCACAAGGAAATATAACACATAAAAAACATAAAGCATCTCCCCCTAACTTTTCAATATGTTCCCATAACCAACTTCGCTAGAGAGTCTACTAATTTTACATCATCAGCCATTATATCGTGTTCTATTTACCCTCAGAAAATTCCCCAAATAGTTTCTATAGATTCCATAAAACCCATCAAGCAGAACTCTAACAAAAATGTTTTAACTTTTGACAAGGAGAACTCCAACAAAAAGGTTTAAACTTTTGACATAAAGGAGAACTCGAGCAAAAAGATTTAAACTTTTGACCCAAAGGAGAACTCTAATAACTAACAAAAAGATTTAAACTTCTGACCAAAAGGAAAACTCTAACAAAAAGGTTTAAACTTTTGACCTAAACCTTCCTCACACTATGAATAACTATCATTCCCCACATCACCAAAGGAATTTACATTCCTCCCCTCTACTTCCCCAAAGGAAACTCTCCTGAAATGCCCTTTACAATCTTTGACGCTAAGCTGAAGAGGTAAAATAAAATGGAATTGGCAAAAAAAAAAATAGAGTGCTTTTGATGAAAGCACATTTACCTTTCAATAAATAGCTATTTTCTAGCAACAGACCTTTATCCACGCTTCCCAATGACACATCCCCAAAATTTCCTATTTTGTATTTCACTTCCAAAAGGAGAATAAAACAAGAAATAGGAAGTAAACACAATTGTAAACCAAAATCATGGCAAGAGCCAGACAATTTCTCTCTACAACAAACACATTAATGCTACTCTTTCCTAAATTTTGCTTCAAGTTCTTAACTGTCTCTAACATAAAACAGGAAATTGGAAGCATAGACTATTTTAGACTTACAATCCTAACAACAGCCACAACCCACTCCCTACATCAATAATCAACATTACTACTCTTTTCCATAATTTTCTTTAAGGCATATCTCTTGCTAAAGGCTCTTAAAAATTGAAAAATTTATGCATAATCAAAGAACTGCATCAATATGCCTTACAAATAATAAAATTATAGATCATTTCATAAAGCCAATGACAAAATCTTATAGTGTCTTTCCAAAGGCAAAAAGGGGTTGGTACTCTGGATCATTTGGGTCAGGAGGTACCCAGATCGAGTAAAGAAAACATGAGCATAAAAGGAGTCATTGTGCTTCACAGTCTGCAAGAAGAAATATTGCATTTATGCTCAATGAAAGCATTAAAATGAAACAAAAATAATAAGAAGAAGAAAAGAGGAGAATTGTAGAAGAAACAATCAAATAATTCAAAAACATTCAAAGATTTTAATATATGAAGTATTAAAACCGTAAGGAAGTATGTAATAAAATGAGAAAATATGAAGTTAAATCAAACACTGGCATAAAGAGGTACCTCAGATGGATAGTACTTTGAAAAAGAGACCTTGTGCTCTCTGCTCCCCAAGCAACATAAGGAATATTAGTTTCACGCCAAACAAGTGCACCTTCATTACTGAAGTCATTGAACTTTTCCTGCTCAGAAAGATAAAACCACATATCCTGCAAGCACATGCAGCTTTAATTTATTATCTTTTGCTATATAAACACATGATTGAAGATAAAACTGTATGACCTGCAAGTAAACACAGCACCAACTAAATACATTTACCATACAATCATTAAGATGAAAAGAAAGAGGCGGGATATATTGTATTACAATCGGGGAAAAGATGTTGAATGACTTTACTTAGCTCCAAACACACAGACAAATGAATTTCTAATAAAATATAATTCCACAATGTGGTATTTCACCATAGGCTCATTCATTATATATGTTTAGATGTGCTTGCTGATAAATGTTGGAAATGAAAATTCAGCAATCTACTTGCAAATAATTTATGAAAGCTTTAAGTTGTTAAATTGAAAATAATTTCTTGCATGCTTATATTTTTTAACATCCATAATGCAGTATCCTGCAACACCCTATCTAGGCAACTAGACTTCATTTATCCTGGAATTGTTGCACCACCAAGTCTCCATTCTCATTCCTTTTCTGAATGTCACTAGAAAGGAACTGTGTTAACTGTCAACTAACAACTGAGTGATCATGAGTTAATGGGAATCTAATTTTTGTTAATATGATGTACGGCATACCCAATCCACCCATTTCAAAATTCCGAACTTTCTAGAGCAACAGTGTTGCATGAACAAGGTAACAGAAGAAACTGACTCCACTGCCACACAATGAAAGTTCCAGCATTCTACCAACTCCCTCACAAAATGTTTGTTCTCGAATTCAAAAGTGCAACGCATTGGGCAGACAAAAGTATACTACACAGAATCATATCCTAGTTTAGGATAAAATTAAAATATCCACTATCAGCAAAAAAGTAAACCCTAAATTAATAACACCGATTGAGCATCAAGCTCTTTTCTTTTTTCTCCTTCAAATAAAAGTTCATATAGAGAACGGTGATCAGAAAGAGAGTATCCGGATCCATCAAGACTCAAAGCTGGATAAAACCTATATACGAATCTACAATGTCCAGAATAGAATACCAGAGAATCTCCCTTTTGGAATAGATTGGAGATGAGAACAGAAGGATCCGAAGGTCTCTTAGGAGCGAAGAATTTGGAAGCGAAATACCAGAACACAGCAATCCTAATGATTCCTGTAATTGTCTGCCCTATTCCCCCTTGCTGCTGTCTTTGCTGCTGCTGCTCCTCCTCCTCCTCCTCCGCCTCCAGCGAGTGCTGCCGGCGGCGCCATATCCTATTCTCCCTCAGACGGTCTACAGACCGTGGTGACTTCGAGAGAGAAGGAACAAGAGCGTGTATTGCTTTTTTGCAATTGAGGTTTGGAAGGAGGTGTAAATGTGTGTAGCTGCTCTTGTTGTAATCGAAGTGGGAAATGAAAGATATCCATCTATTATATCTATATAGAAGCCGGAGCAGAAAGAAAGTGTTCTAACCAATAAAATCACAAGATTTCCAAATGCCAATTTTCTATAATTTTTGAATTAAAAAACTAAATTCCAACCCATCACAAATTTTAATTTTCTAAACAATAAAATTTGGGGGTGCGTTCTAATAAAAGAGAGTGATATTATAAATATCTTCTTCTAATATATTAGAATTTTAGTTCAATTAAAACTCTAATATATATCTAATCTAAATTAATTTAATATAAATACATATAGAAGTAATGTTGTTTTATCAAATAGAAAATTAATAGCACTATAGAAGAAATTAGTAAAAGAACAAAGGAAGAATTTGGAAAGATGGTTGCTCCCGTCTAAATTCTTATTGCTTCAATTCTTGAAGACATGATGCTTATAGTTTGTCAGTTTCTAAGAATTGACCATTCTAATTTACATGGTCCTACTTGAAACAAGATGATGATGTTTTGGTCACTGGTACTTTTGTATAGGTTATGGACGATTTGGTCTCTCAATCAGTACTTTACCAAACTCACCATCCTTTTATCTTTTCAATTTTCTTCAGCAACCACTTTCTCTGCTTCATCTTGCTCTTTTCGTCTCTTATCTTCTTCGTCTTCCTTCTTCACTTCTAAAGGTATTAATTTTCTGTTTATGAATTTTAATTTGGGCAAAAGGAATGATTTTAGTGTGTTTATGGCATTTTTAAAATTATGAGTTTTATTTTGTTTGTAATTTTTAAATTGAAAAGGAAATGAAATGGATTGAAGCTACTCTGAAAACCAATTTTAGAAAGGAGATGACTATCAAATTTAGCCCACTAGTATTTGTTGATGATTTGTGTTTGCAAAACATCATATTCATTTGATGATTTTTTTATTGTGGATGAACTTTTAAACTTCCTTAATAAAAATTGGGATGGTTAGCGAAAAGGAAGAAGAGGAAGAAATTATTTTCCACGAAAAAAATAAATTTTGCGACTATAACTCTAATTTCTTCGTTGGAGAGTTCATTGTGTTGGTACATTTTTTTGTATTTGAAATTTTACTTTTTTGGGTTTTTCTTGTTTGGATAATTATTTGACTAAAAAATGTTATTTTTATTATTATATATATGCACAATGCATAAATTTCGCCTAATTTTTTTAATAATAAAAATATAAAAAAAATTAAATACAAATTTATACGGTAATATAATCTCTCACATGTAATATGTCATCTTCTTATCAAAGCACGAGCCTTTTCAGTTTCCACACTATTCATGTTTTATCTCTCAATCCCATTCCCACTCCCACATATGATTTAAAATAGTAAAATGGGCAGATTATGCCTCAATTATATACAAAGTACAAGTTACATTTTAAAAATTGATTCAGTAAAATTAAATTTTTTCAATTTTAAACCGATACAATAAAGTTTTTGAACTATACTGACATTTGTTTTTTTAAAAAAAATTGTTAACTGGGTTTTTTTTTTAAACATATGAAGTTAACATGTATCATCATTTTTTTGTCAAATAATTAAATTAGCCCTTAAATTATATCTAAAGTACAAGTCGAAATCTCAACTTTAAGTCAATACAATTAAATATTTTATATTTTAATATAGTACAAATAAGTCCCTAAATTATTATGATTTTTATCTCATTTAATAAATTAGTTGAGTTAACTCAACTATCAATCATAAATTGACACGTAATACTTTTTTTGCTTAATTTAAAAATTATTTTTCTTTTTATTTTTATAAAAAAATATATTTATATTAAAAATAATTTTTTATAATAATAAAATAATTAATTTTAATAAAAATCAGTTTTTAATAATAAAATCTTAAATATAATTAGCACTAATAATGAGTTTTAGCTAAAAAAATTTTAATTTTAATTTATTTCATTCAATCTTCATTTCCTTTCTAGTCATCCAAAACTCCTAATCCCAACCCATCGACTATATGGTGGCCCTCCTGCTCTCCTCATACATGTGGTTATGTTTAGAAATGTTAATTTATCTTAAATTATTATAGTCGTACAATCACTAATCTTTTTTGCCCCAATGTCATATGGAGCGACTCTAATTTTGCATTATTTTTTAATCTCAGCAACAATTTCTTATATCTTTAATCGCATTATATTTATTAAATATACCTGAATGATTGCCCAATTCATCTACATAGTTTCAAAACCTATTTTTTGTCAACTAGTATTTAATATTTAGAGAGTCTTTGCATTCATCTATTTGTAAAGTTGTAATAACTGATTTCAGAGTTCAGTTTGGTGAATATCGGTATGCAATCATAAACTTTCCTATTTCAATATGACTCAAACTCGCTTTGGTTTGGAAATTTTATTTTACTTGAGGAAACAATTTGTGATTCTTAACACCCACATAAGTTGTTCATTAATGTCTTGAATATTAAGAAATTGCATAAGAATAAATGAATATGAATATCTATTTGATTCAGTCTAAGTATCTTCAAGTATATATAATATTTTACTATTCATTGTAAAAACCATGATTCTCCCATATAAACCGTAAAAGTTCAAAATTATATTCATAAATATTAAAATTCCTGATAAGCTCACACCTATTAATGATTTATCCATCATAAATTGATCAAAATCTTCAACTATAATTATTGACTTATTTTATAATATATAATATGAGTAATTTGATATTGAAATCGTTTGAAACTCTCAAAAGATCGATGTTATTGGGGTTAAAATATTTAGCTAATTAAAATATTTTTTTAATTTTATTATTATGAAAATTTAATTATTTTTTATTATAAAAACTAATTTTAATATAATTTTATTTTTAAAAAAATGAAAATAAAATTTTAATTGAACTAAAAAAAATATCACATGTCAATATGTGATTAATAGCCGAGCTAATTTAACGAGTTTTATCAAATGAGACAAAAATTAGGGTAATTTATGGATTATTTGTATCATGTTAAAATATAAAAAGTTTAATTGTACTAAGTCAAAGTTCCGAATCCGATTCGTATTTTTGGATATAGTTTTAAAACTAATTTGATCATTTAGCCAAAAAAAAAGCACATGTCTTGATTAAAAGGATAATTGAGTTAATTCAACGATTTCCATTAAAAAAGACATATGATATTATAGTTCAAAAACTTAATTATATCGGTTTAAAATTTGATGAATTTAATTGTACTTAGTCAAAATTTAGGGTGTAATTCATTCTTTTGGATATAAATCAATGACTAATTTGCTAATTTATCCATTTAAATAACGGTACAACCTGGATATTGGTATCAGAATCAGTGTAACAGTGTCAATTGAAATTGGATTATATTATCCGCGGTACCGTAAATTTTAAAAAATAACTAACCAAATCACTCTAATCATCAAAAAAAAATAAACAACAAAGTTTAATATATAATATATTAAGTTAATAAATATTTCAATAAGTATGATTTTTATTTAAAAAATATAAATTACATAATATTTTTATAATAATACCAAAATAAACACTAGTAAGCTAAACAGTTTTATTGTAAAATAATTTTTTTTTATTTTTTTGATAAATAAATAGATATTTTATCATAAAAGTAAGAAAGTTTTAATTTTTGTATATAACGTATTTGTGATTAAAAAAATATTTATCATACAATACATATTGTTAATGTTAAAAAAATTATCAAAATTACATGCATAAAAAAAATCTACCCCATATGATAAACAATATAAAAAATTTAATCACCAATATATTTTATTTACTATTTATGTTATAGAAATTATTATATAATATTAAAAAAATTATTACATCAATAATTTACAAATTTTTTTGAATCATCATCATCCATATTATATTGCTATTTTTTATCAGTCCCATATCTGAACCCTACAAAACTGTTTCCTAATGGCTTAAAGCCCTGCTCCCACCTTAAAAAATCGATTCTTTCTCCATTGTTATCTGCATATCTTAACACTTTCCCACCCGGTTGCTCTCTCCTCCATGAATTCTGTATGCTACCACTTCCCTTCTCTCCTATTAAAGGTTTTCGCTTTTATCTATTGCTATTAAACCCAGTCAACTTCTTTTTTTTTTTTTTGTCTCTTTCGATCTTTTCCATTAACTACCCTAACCAGTACCTCGTTCCTCCATTCAACTAGCAGCTCAGGGAGATTAAGAAAGACCCACTCGCTTACTCATAACCTCCATCGTTTCTTCGCTTCCTTGGAGGAGTGCCTGCACATTGGTTTTCAGTATTGCACTTTATATTGATTTTGCCATAGACGGATTACCCCGTTAAAAATTTGAGAACTCACTCGAAGAATTTGCTTCATATGGTGTCTGCAATGCTCTTTGATTCAAAATGAAGCTGAAGTGGGGATCTTTGGAAGTGGTTAGTTTACATGTATCAATACTATGCATATGTTACTGTTTTGGTAGTGCTTTTACTGAGCTGTGAATTGTCTGAGAGTTTGTTGGTTGAAGGGTTTACTTTATTCTCTGTTTCTTACGGAAATGTTTATGTTGCTGATATCTAGCTGTGATTGCATGTTGATGATTAAAATGGTATAAAGTTTATATTAATTTCAATTATTTTTTCTTCTCTTTATTATTTTGATTCCCTGAATTTGTTTTTGATTTGGTCGCATTTTGGGAAATCTAATTAGTTGAATAGCTGAATTATTATTAGTTATTTTAGTAATGGGTGTGAACTAGTGACTTTTAGCACTGATTGCAGTAGTTTCTGATATGGTGTATACCTTTTTGCCTTGTAGGTCTAGTGCTTTGTTTTGTCTGTTTCTTCATTTATTTTCCTCAAGGATGCTTGTGTTGTGTCAATTTGCTTTGCAAATTGCAGAAATTTCTCTAAATAGAATTGGATTGACATTGGAAGTTTATGAGGGAATATATATTGGCTTCCTTTTGCCAAGGGTTGAGAAGTGGCAAACTTACTTGTATCGATATTGTGTATAAGAATGTCTCTTAACTCAATGCTTTATTTGTCATGCTTGGTAGGAATTATCGCAAACCAATTCAAGGACAATTGATGAACAGTCAGGCAGTTTATTATAAATGATATTTTGATTGCTGGGAAGAACATATCTTTTTTTGTGAGTGCTGTATTTTCAAAACAATACTTTATCACTTGGACAACATGTCATTTCTTTTCTCTTACAAAAGGAGTTTCATTTTCATGTTTCAGCATTTGATCAACCAGTTGTTGTAGGTAAGTAAATGTAGCAGTTGTTAGTCATTATGAGGTCATCTTCTACCTTATAATGTAAACAGATAAGTGAGAAGCAGTAGACATCACCAGAATCCCCAAAATTTATGCAAATGTGAATCTAGATGATATGAAGTTACATAAACCATAAAAATTTAAGATATTTGTTTTGCTCCAAATTTTCTGCTTTAGTATCAACAGTTGAAAGTAGAGAGGCAGCTATGGACAGTTTGCGGTGGTGCAATTGGAAGCATTTTGTAGTTTTTCACATTTACTTTCTGTTAAATGAGAATTACAAAAATGGCAGCATAACAATTAACATAGTGTAAGGCAGGCAAGCAGCTCACAGACATGCTTGAACCAGGTTCTAGTGCATGGAATGCCATAACTAGTCCTTCTTGCTATGGAGATCCTAGGAATATTCATGATTATCATGTTCTTGCATCTATTCTCAAATCCTGTGCTAGCCTCTCAGCCTTAAAATGGGGCAAGGCCTTTCACAGCAGTGTAGTGAAAATAGGCCATCTTTCCTGCCATTATGTGTCCAAATCACTGCTTAACATGTATGCCAAATGCAGAGCTCTTAGTGATTGCAAGAAACTGTTTGGCGAAGTTGGTAACTGTGATCATGATCCTGTCTTCTGGAATATTCTATTATCTGGGTTTGCAGGGTCTCGAAATCACAATGCTGATACGTTAAGGTTGTTCAATATAATGCGTGTTGCTGACGAAGTCAAACCTACTTCTGTTACTGCTGCTATCATTCTCCCTGTGTGTGCTCGAATGGGAGATATATATGCAGGAAAGAGCGTGCACAGTTTTCTGATCAAGACTGGAATGGAGACACATACACTTGTTGGAAATGCTCTGGTGTCAATGTATGCTAAATGTGGGCTAGTTCACAAGTATTCATATGTTGCTTTTAATAGCATTAATGACAAAGATGTTGTTTCATGGAATGCAATTATTGCTGGGTTTTCTGAGAACAAGATGATGGAAAATGCGTTCAGATTGTTTACTTTAATGTTGAGAAGTCAAATAAAACCAAATCATGCAACCATTGCTAATATTCTGCCTGTTTGTGCATCATTGGATAGGGATACTGCCTGCTGCTTTGGGAAAGAGATCCACGGTCTTGCCTTGCGGCACCATTATTTGTTTGCAGATGTATCTGTCTGCAATGCCTTGTTGAGTTTCTATTTGATGGTTGAACGAGTAAAAGAAGCAGAACTGCTGTTTCAGACAATGGAATTGAGAGATCTGGTGTCCTGGAATGCTATTATTTCAGGATATGCATCAAATGGGGAGTGGTTAATAGCTTTGGAATTATTTCGGGAATTACTTTCTCTGGAGATATATGAGCCAGATTCTGTCACAATTGTCAGTATTCTTCCATCCTGCGCTCAAATTAGAAACTTGAAGGTTGGTAGAGAGATTCATAGTTATGTTCTTCGGCATCCTTACTTATATCAGGATACATCTGTTGGCAATGCTCTAGTTAGTTTTTATGCGAAATGTGGGAACATAGAAGCAGCTTATCGTACTTTTTTTCTGATATATAGTAGAGATTTGATATCATGGAATTCTATGCTTGAAGCCTTTACAAAGGGTGGGCATGATGCTCAGTTTTTGGAACTGTTACATTGGATTCATAGGGAAGGAATTAGACCCGACTCTATTACCATCTTAGCCATACTTCATTTTTGTTCCAATGTTTTAGAAGTACAAAAGGTTAAAGAGGTACATTGCTATTCACTCAGGTGTGGCCTTTTATCATCCGATGTTGAGCCTACTACCAGAAATGCAATACTTGACACATATGCCAAATGTGGGAACATTGAATATGCATTTAAGGTTTTCCAGAGTACATCAGAGAAAAGGAATTTGGTTACTTTCAATTCAATGATTTCGGGTTGTGTAAATTCTGGATTATATGATGATGCATGTATGATTTTCAAAGAGATGCCTGCTTCAGATTTAACCACGTGGAATCTAATGGTTCGAGCATGTGCTGAAAACAATTCTCCTGATCAGGCTCTTTGTCTTTTTCGCCAGCTTCAAGATAAAGGAATGAAGCCTGACACAATTACCATTATGAGTCTTCTTCCAGTTTGTTCTCAAGTGGCTTCAGTTCATTTAATGAAGCAGTGTCATGCATACGTGATTAGGGCTTGTTTTGATGATGCCCACTTGGAGGGAGCTCTTTTAGATGTATATGCAAAATGTGGCTGTATAGGTTATGCTTCTAAGCTGTTCCAATCAAACCCAGGAAAAGATCTAGTTAAATTCACTGGCACTGCTATGGTTGGTGGGTATGCCATGCATGGTATGGGAGAGGAGGCACTCAGGATTTTCACTCAAATGCTTGAGCTGGGAGTAAAGCCAGATCACATTATCGTCACTGCCGTTTTATCTGCTTGCCGTCATGCTGGTCTTGTTGAACAAGGTTTGGAGGTATTCTATGCAATAGAAAAGGTTCATGGAATGAAACCAACCATGGAACAATACTCTTGTGTCGTGGATCTCCTTGCTCGGGGAGGTCGGATTGATGATGCATATTCTTTATTGACTGGAATGCCCTTTGAAGCGAATGCAAATGTATGGGGGACGCTGTTGGGTGCCTGCAGGATATATCACGAGGTGGAACTAGGGCGTGCTGTGGCAGAACATTTATTTAAAATTGAAGCAAACAATATTGGGAACTATGTAGTTCTTTCAAATCTATTTGCAGCAGATGCTAGATGGGATGTGGTCATGGAAATAAGAAAAAAAATGAAAATGAGAGACCTAAAAAAGCCAGCAGGATGCAGTTGGATTGAAGTGGAGAGGAGGAAAAATGTGTTTGTAGCTGGAGACTCTGTTCACCCTCAGAGAAGCAGCATTTACAGCTTACTAAGCACCTTGGATTTACAAATTAAAGAACCCATTCAGTTAAAGCAGCAGCCAGATGCACATTTTTTGGAGTGTTGCAAGTGAAGGCAAGCAGAGTTGCATTTAAAATTTGAAAGTAAGAATTCAAATGCTTTGGCATGCACAGGGATTCCATTCGGGCCATAGTAATTTAGGTTCAATAATCAAACCTTATTTTTACAGGTAAAAAGAACCCCCTCCCAATAAAACTGCTTTTGTGAATTAACAAGATAATCTCAAATCCAAGATAAGTTGTCAAAATGTAATGATGCACTCCTAAAACTGTTTGCATTACAAATCTGACATTAAATATTTTTCAATTAGAGCACTTCATCTCTGCATTTGTATTTTGGTTATAATTGATAGATGTGTGCCTTCGGATTCCTACACTCAATCTTGTTGGATGTTAAGACCAAATTCTGGTGTTCTAAATTTCTTCTCTGCTTACGTTATAATTTATGTCAACTCACTGAATAATGATCAACTAAGAGGTTTTTCTTGATCCATTAGGAACATGTAAAGACATGCTGATATTCTATGGGAAAGTTAGCTGTGTCTCATGTGATATTGATGAGAGTCCCAAAATTTGCATTTGATCCCCTCATGCTGATACAGCTAAGGAACTTCAATCTGGGAGCAATTAATTATATATTTTTCTTCGTATTTATAACTTATGTTTTCTTATGAATTCTATATTTAATGTACAATGAGGAGACTTTCATGTCGCTTGGTTTGTCATCTCTAATCTCTGTATAACCTTGTTATGTTAGGCTGATGACTAGAGAGAGAAAAAAAGATATTATTTTCTTTTAACACATTCTATTGTTCTTCCTCTTTTTTCTTAATGCATTTCCTTCTCTTCTTTTCTCTTCTTCCCTCTTCTCTCTGCAGTATATTCTCTTTCTTCTGTTTCTGATTCTCTGCTGTGCTTTTAGACTTCTTAACTCAATGTTTTTCATTCTCTTTCTTACATTTTTTCCTGCATCGCTGCTATTCTGGCTGTAATTTTAACTAGTACCTTGATTAATCCTCTCTTCATTTTTGCAAGTCACTAGGTTTACTTAGCCTTTATTTGGTTCCTTAGGATGGAAGGAAAAAGAAAAGAAGTGGAAAAAAAACATTTTCTTAGTTTGGATGCATATCTAGAAGGAAGATTTATATGTTTTGGCATTCTATCCATTTGTGTGATGAGGTGTGAAGGGTATATTAGTAAATTTATTTTTATAGATATTGTTTTTGTGCATTTCCCTTCATTTCCCACCAATTTGGTTTGAAATTAAAATGGAGCATGAAGGGAAATTAGGAAAGAATAATTTCCCTTACATTCCCCTTTTTCTCTTTTCTTCTTAGCATCTAACCGATAGAAAATAAATTGAAATTCATTTCCTTTATTTTATTTTATGCTCATTTCTACCGAACGAACTGACATTAGTGTTTTCTTTTTTCTTCTTTTTTTATGAGAAATATTTTGAAGCATAAGAAAAATAAACTATTAACAGTAGAAGAATTGATTATTAGTTCTAGAAAATTAGAAGAAATTTATTAGCATTTCCTATGTACAAAGAACTCTATAAATGGTGACATCATATGACAGGACAGAAATAAATTTCAATCAGGCAGAGATGCATTATCAAAATCATGTTTTTTCACTTGTTTTATTGGATGTCAAAGGAAACAAAGTAAGTAGTTCTGGTTCTGTGTATCCTTGTCTGGAACGAGGCGATAGATGCAAGTAAAACCCCTCTCTTTGACAGCTTTCTCTTCTTCCTTGCTATTTATTTCATAAACTGCTGATTCCACTTTGTTTTCTTGTTCCTGCAGTGTCAGTTTTGAGAAAACTGATGGAGTGCTCACAGGACTTGGGTGAAGAGAAGAATTCTGTGATGTGGTAAGGGATGTTAGAGGTTTGAAGTTGAATGGGGGGTTTAACTATCTCAAGCTTAGGCCTTGTGTAGTGCCTTCTTTCATGGAGTTCAGATGTTGATCTCTTTATGCCTGCAATCTTTGCAGCAGCAGCAGCTGTGCTCCGTCATTTTCTGATGGACCAGTTAACCGCTGGACTACCTCCCGGAAAGCATTTGTATCTGTCTCCACAAAAGTGGTTAAAGGTTTGCCATTCGCTGTACTTCGGCTTGTTGGCTTATCCATGGATGCTTTTTTCCATGTACTACCCCCTATTTGTGCCAATGATCTGCAGTCATTTATAGTACACATATATATATTGTCAGGCGGAAGTTGAGAAACAAAGTAGTAAATAGAGTGGCAAAATGATGGATTTGTATTTGATACAATTATTACCAATCAGCCAATAAAAATGCAAAATCAGGAACGTGTGATTTGATATGCTTATCTCTTATAATTTTTAATGGGAAGATGGATTATAAATTCATGATGTTAGGCTTCTTTTGAACCTGGCAATCAACCCCCCATGCATGACCCTATAAAGGATAAATAATTAACTTTTGGATGATCTGTGATTTGTGCTTAAGGTGTAATTTGGTATTTGACATTTTTTTGGATGATCAACTTGTTTCAAAATTAACTTTAGGCTAAATTAATGACCTAATTTTTCAATTTACGATTGCTTTGTTTCTTGTTATTTTAAAAAATTCTCTTATATTTATTTATTTTCTTTATTTTTGTACATTCACTGTTGGATTGCAATAAAAATAAATGGTACCATAAATATTAAAAAAAAAAGGAAAATGGTGTTTTTTAGGTTTAAATGGGACAAAGTGGTCGTGAGCTATTTTGGTTTAAAAATTGATTTTGATTTTAGGTTAAAAAAAGGGCTTTAAAGAACTGGTCTTTTCCTTTTACACTTGAAAAACCTCTAGGGCAATAGCAACCTCTTCTCCTATTTTTCATTTTGAAAGAATGGACACAATTAAATCATGACAATGTCTTCTCAGTCGTTGATATTGGTAGGCATTAGAATCAAGGGTTGAAATGTTGCCAATGCAACTTCAAATGGAATTTTAAGAAATTGGCAACTAAGCATAAATTTTAAAACAAAGAAAAGTACATACCAGTTGACCCTTGAGTCTCCACCAGTCCAGGAATTGAAGATTTCTGTCATTTTAGAATACAAAAGATTAAGGAAGAAAAAGAAAAAAGGAAAAAAAAACAGCTAAATACAAAAGAGAATCTGTAATATGTGAAACCTTAGAGTGAGAAAGGCAGCCTATAAAATTTCATTAGCATTTAGCAGTCTGGTGTCATTTTGGTTTGTTATATAATATATCCAAAAGCATATGTATTTTCCTCAAAAATATCTTTGTTTAAAAGTTTTTTTAATTATAAATGGTTTTTGCTCTAAATTTATCAGTGATTATTAAGAAAAATAAGTATCAGTTTCTGCTTTTAGATGAATGATAATTCCAGTCACTGACAACTTAATTTTGTTGAGTACTATTTATTTTTCTTTTGGGGATATTATTAATTTATCAATTTTATCAGCTGTTAATTTTTAGCTGTTTTGTGGTGGATGATCTATATAAACTAATAGACATAGGTTTCTTTTCATTTGTTTAAAATTATATATATATATATATATATATATTTTCAATGGGCAGTTTTATCGATAACCATAATATTTTTTTAGTATTAAATAGTATTAAATGTTCATAATTATTGTATAACTAATTATAACAATTAGATTTTTAATCTAATGGTTGAAAAATAATATCTGTAATTATTAAAATATCATATATATATATATATATAAAGCAACAATTAATAACATTTTAATTTTAATTTAGCTTAAATTAACCATTATTCAAAATGTGTGATTAAACTATCATATATAAGTCTATAAATATAACCATTTTTTTAAAAATATTGCTGAATACAATATAGAATTATAATCATTGAGTTATATTATATATATTTGATATTTGTATACGGTAGTGATGGGCTGCAAATTAAACAAATGGTGAGATAATTCTCAGCATCGTTGGTTTGAAGGGTATATATCATAAATGTCTAACAAAAAAAGGCACAGGACCACCAATTTGTGTAAACTGGCCAACAAAAAAAAAAGAACTCCACTATTTCCCACTAATACTTCGTTTCTTGTTAGCAACTAATTAATCATAATTATTATAAATTAGTTTATTATTTATATATACGGACAAGGACATCAAAATAACGGATTTTATATTTATAAAATAAGAATAACACTCTATCATTAACTGTTTTTGTAAATCACTATATAAACCTTATTTAGAAAGAAAATTATTTTCAACTTTTATTAGTAGATTTAAGGAACTGTTGTCAATTGCTATATGCATGTTATGTAAACATAGCATTAAGACAGAATTACTAATAAGCAATTAGACTACAATCGGTTATATGAGGTAGGGGTGAGCATTGGTTCGGTTTAAAACAGAATCGGATTTATAAAAACCGAATTGAACCGAATAACATTTAAACTAAACCTAACTGAACCAAAATATTTCAGTTCAGTTCGGTTTAATTAGTTTTGTAAATTAATTTATTAATTACTATAAATTATAATTATTACCATATTTATCAATTCTAAAAATTAAAATCAATCATAATAATTTTATCAATTAACATAAATTAAAATCAATTATTATAATCTTATAAATTAAAAATTAGTATAAAAATTATCATAAATTTATTAATTACCATGAATTAAATTTAGTTAATAAAAATTAAAATAAATTATCATAATTCATGATTTTATCAACTATCATGTATCAAAATTAATTATTATAAAATATATTTTTTATCTAAAAATTATAATTAGTTACTATCAAATTAATAGAAATATATATTTAATAAGAAATTCAGTCATTTCGGTCTAATCGGTTTTTCAACATTTTTAACTGAATTGAATTGAATAAACCGAAATTTTTATAAATAACCAAACCGAATAAATTGAATCGAATAGATCGAAATCAATTTGGTTTGTTCAGTTTTGGTTCAGTTTTATACACCCCTAATATGAGGTATTCGATTCCATTTGTTTTTTTTGATATATCTTGTAAATTCTGGGTATTAACCCCGTAACTATCTTTGTCATAACTATTCTATAGCAAGCTATACCGAGTCATTCTACAGCATACCAAATTTATAGATAAACCATAATATTTATAACCATTAGATCATTTATTTATAATTCTAACCATTATATCAAGTGACAGATAACCTATTAGACAAATTAAATTAATCTACTTGTTTTACCTATCAGTGAATTTGCTAGATTTTTATTTTGTCTTCTAATTTTTAGAAATTAAACGAGTTTTGATTCATTTTGATCAAACCCAAGCTAAAAAAATTCCAGAAAGAGAGGATAACTATTTAAGTATTATATTCCTATTTGATTTGGCCAAATATATTTCTCAGTGATAACCATAAACTTCCCTAAATATTATTAAAACTGCTTCCTAGACAAGTTTTTTTTTTTTTCCTTCCTAGACAAAGTTGACTTTCAACTTTCAAATCTAATTATAAGAAAAAAAAAATTCTTATAATTTACTCACTCGTTATGAAAAAAATAGTACCAATTTTATTTTTTTTAAATATCGTTCACTAATTTTTTTTTCACATTACAATTAATAATTCAATAATTTTCTTTCATATCCTTATTTAATTGTTCTATAATCATCAATATTTTATTTAATTTTTATATTTTTAAAATAAAAATTACTTTAACTTTTAACCCAAATCCAAATCCAAATCCGCTCAACCCAAGTTGCCTCTACATCTAGCATAAATAAAAGATATAATAAGAATATAATATAAAATTATCATGTAATTATAATACTTAATTTTTTTTAATATGTGTGAAGAAATTAGATTTTTTTTTTTTGGTGATGGAGTATTATTTTGATAATGGTTTCCAAATTTTCGCCTAGATGACAAGGTATAATTAAATTGTTGATAATATATTACGATTCAAGTTTTTTTTAAGAAAAAGAATAATTGTATAATAATAATAATAATAAATATATTGTGTTCAAGTTTATCTAAATAAGCCCATCCAATTAGTTTCAAGCTCAGATTTAATGGGTTAGATGACTCTTACTATATTGTTATTACCTAATATTAATCTAGGTAACAGGTTAACAAATTACCTACTATCATAGATAAAAACTCAAGTTCATTTATACACTAAGTGCATTGTAATAAAAGTCGTACCAATTAAGTTAGTTCCAACTTCCTTTTTAAGTAAATAAAAATTACAAAAGTTCTTGACCAAAACTATGTCTATAATGTTCAAAATAGTTATTATTATGCATACATGACAAAATATGATTGTACGAAAAATATTTATATGTTAGAGCAAAATCCTCGAGTAGCAGTAGGTATCAATTGGAGATGTTCACCCTATAATGATTAAGTGTTTGAAGGTAAACTACCTCATTCTCTTGTTCATTTTTATTTTTTCTAATGCTGACTTAGAGCTTTGTATAAATCAAAGCCAGGGCCAGGGGGGTTATCTGTACCTTTCAACCATAAAAAACCATACTCCTATACATCTCTTTTTCCCCGAAAAATCCGGCAAATTTTCCTCATCAACATTCTTAGACTTTTCTTTTCCCTTCCCACACAATCACACAAAAGAATTTGTTGAAAAATTTTATGGTGCATTAATTAATTAGCTAGACTAGTAGTCTTTCTTTGTTTGTTATATTCTGTACTAGTGTTGTTTCTGTGTAATGAGCAGCCAAGATTAATGTTTGGCTGTAGCAATGGTGTCATCAGAAGATTTCAGTTTTCCAAAGATAACAACAAACCCACTTCCTCAGTTTGCAGTTTCACCTTCCTTGTGGAGAGTATCTTCCTTCAGTGTGATTTATCCTGATGATGATGAGAGAGAGGATGTAAAAGAGGAGAAGATGGATATCCTATGGGAGGATTTCAATGAGGAGATTCAAAGGGTTTCTTCTTGTTCTTCTGCCTCCTCTTCCTCTTCCTTTGCCATCAAGAAAGATGGACATGAGCTGCATCTTTGCTGTGTGCAGGCCTTGAATATCACAAGATCCAATATTTATCAGCCTACTAAGAAACAAAGCTTGGTTTTTGTAGTCAAGTTTCTTAAGAAGATTTTCTTGCTTCACAAATCAACTCAAATGAAGAACAAATGAGCAAATTCAACTGTATGTTGTGTAAGAAACGTAGTATTTATTACAAGTCGCCTTGTACACAGTTAAAATTTGTGCCGAGTGTATTTGGATTTATCAATCTATCTAATACAATTTCATCACAGATTCACAGCAGCCAGCTTGTGTTGTGAGATTCACTTGTACACAACCCAGATTTATTATTTGCAATTTGAGTTTGTTCTCAGCATACAATTAAATGCATTCATGTTTTACTGGGTATTTCTTGGCTTTTCTTAATAAACAAATTATAAAAAATCTCATAAAATTTTAATAAATTACTGATAGAAACAAAATTTTAAAAAATTAATAGTTTGCCTTCTTATTTTTTTTATAAAAATATTGTTTGAGAAAACACTTAGTAAGTTTGGAGTTAAATGTACTAATTGTTTTACAGTTACAGTTATTGGTAATAAGCCGAATCCTTAAACCCTTATAAAATACCATTAGACTGTACATGAAATCTTAAAAAAACATACAAAAATATCTTAGATATTAAAAAAATTATGTAATGTATTGCATTACAATATTTGAAATTTATACAATATCAAATAATGAGTATTATCTCAAATGATGAAAAGATAAATTGTTAGTTTTTTAAAAATTTATTTTTAATTATAATTTAAAAAAATTCAGGTGAATTTTCTGTAATTTATTCTTTCTTAATAGTTATATTTATATAAGGTGAAAAACAAATTCTATTTTTTAGCTTATTCTATTTTACATTAATTATTAATTACCGCATATAAAAATTAAAACTTAATTCTTATTAATTTGTTAATAATATGAACATATTATAATTTATGAAAAAGAAATTAATTATATATTTTTAAAAAAAATTATAATTTGAAACAAATTAAAAAAAATAAATATTTTGTGAAATGAAAATAGACTTATTCTTGTGCAAGTTGCCAACGAGATATTTCTTCATTCATATATCCTTTTTTTTTCGCTAACAATCTGCCCTTTGACCTTCATTAATAAAATAAATAGTATTAAATTATTTATTTTTTTTGAATTATTCCAGTTTTCTATTTTTTTTCAAAAATTGTCTAACAGACTAACACGTAATTAATTAGCAATAATACTCTTCATTAAAATTAACTTTCGATTGCAAATTTGGAAAAGTTTTTTCCTTTTCTGGAAAATCAAGGAAATTTGCAAGAGAAAAATGGATTTGGAGAGGGTGAAGAGATATTTGGACAAAGGAGAAAAGGAAGGTAACAAGAATCAATCCACCATTGAAGGAAAGCCTCTTATATTCGAACGCTTTATTTTGCGAGGCCTTCACGTTGATCTAATTGAACCTGGCCGTCTTATTTGCTCCATGAAAGTCCCTCCTGGCTTACTGGTACTCACTGCACGCATTGCCCATTTCATCAAACAGCTTTATAATTCTCTCTTTTTATTTTTTTTAATTTTGAATTTATTTTTGTTAAGAATTCTGGGAATTTCTTGCATGGTGGAGCTACAGCTATGCTCGTTGATTTGTTGGGCTCTGCTGTAATATACACTGTTGGAACTCCAGTAAGCGGTGTTTCAGTGGAAATCAATGTGTCATACTTGGATGCTGCCAATGTTGATGTGAGGTTTTTTTTTTCCCTTACTTTTTCTGCTTTATTCAGCCCTTTTATGTGAATTTTATCATATTAATTCCTAAATTTAAGTTGGGTATCGTAAATGTTTGATAGAGTTGGGGGAGCAAAGAAAAAATGATTCTTTATGCTTAGTTCACCTCCATGCATTTGATGTTTAATGTTTTCCTGAATTCTTGCCTGTTGGTTTTGATAATAGTATCAATGGTGCAGTTTGATCTGCATAATCCTGAAAAATTTAAGCCATCACAATCACAAATCAGCCAATTACTTCGTAACCACTCTAAATATTGTCTACGTTGTAAAGATGGAGCAGTCATTTTATAGGGAATTCATTGTTTACTGAATTATTGGATACTATGCACTTAAAAACATATGTAATTTACGATCAAGAAAGAATAAACCGTATTCTTTGTGGATTTATTTACTGTTGTGGACCTTTTTGGTTTTTGTTATAAAAATTGAACGCTTTTATATGGGTTTTGTTTCCTTTGCTGTCCTTTAATGCTATTATTCTCACTTTATCAAAAAGAGAAGGTCAGCCTACAATCGTCATTGTTTTATTTTGTGGGTTTAATTGTATGACTATTTGACTTGGTAATTTACTTTCCTCTGTTTACAATTTTCATCCTCATAAATTGTGGTCCTGTTCTCTCACAATAATGTTTGATACATAAAAAAGTTGGATTAAGACTACCATATTTGTGTGATGCATAATTGTTAAATAGAATGGGTTGCTAGTTCCATAGTGCAGCTTGATGAGCAGAAAGCTTATGCAACTTGTTATATTCCTTTGCTGTAGTTGATGTACATAAGATGAACATTCATAACATGCGAAGTAAAATTGTTTGTTAAGGACACCTCTGCAATAAAAATATGGGATCTCTGCCCGGAGATTTCATTTGGTTGGTTTTTTGGAAGGGGAAAATCACCGTGTATTTTTAGCTCATTTAACATTACCATATACTGAAAAATTTGCATAAAAAATTTATAGTGCATAAATAATATACTTGCTATTATGATGTGCAAGTTATGGTTTTCGCTTTTTGTTCAGGAAGAAATTGAGATTGAGGCAAGAGTTCTACGTGTCGGTAAAGCTGTCGGAGTTGCTAGTGTTGAATTCAAGAAGAAAAAAACTGGGAAAATTGTTGCTCAAGGGCGTCACTCCAAATACCTTGCTGTTTCTAGCAAAATGTAAATGGCCCCCTACTTTGCAGCTTCCTCAGAACAACATTGTCGCAATCATGTTTTTGGTAAATGATTGCAAAATGAAAATAGTATATCGTTCTCAAAAAACTTTTCAATTGAATATTGGAAAAAATTTTAACAGCTATAATGAGTAATTATTTTTTGTTTGGCTCTCGAATTTTCCATGAAATTTTTTGTTTGCTAAACTATATGTGCTTTTATTCTGGGTGGATTTTCACTTGATCTGTGTTAACTGTGTGCTTACTCTTCAATTTGTTTTTTTGTTAGAAATGTTAGTACCACACAGGTTTTGTACTTGTAGTTTTTTTTTTTAATATTCTCTACAGCCATCAAGGCTCCAATTTTTGCAGGCACATGGTTGGTCTTGGTTGATAGTAATAATGTCTAAGCTTAGCTGATGCATTTTTCTCACGTCAGAGAATAGTTGCTAAAATTGTTCAAATTTGTTAGCATATGCACTAATAAAATGAAGGCACAAACAAATAACAATAACCTTACCATTCTTTGAAACTTGTAGATTCCGAAGATGTATGCCTCTTGCAATTTCTGCTAATTACGGAGTCTCCATTAACAGTATAATCTGTTGTAACGAATGATACAAGAGACAATATTGAGATTAAGTAGATAACTTGCGCATTGGTTAGCATTTTTTGGACAACCAAATTGGATGAAGTATTAACCTGATCCCGAAATTAGATCAAATTCGTACCCTATCAAAGTAATAGAGTTCAAATTTGCACCTCTTAAGATTGCAAGGGATTGGCTTATTCTCTGGGAGTCTCAACAATTTCCAGCACAATTTGTATCACCAGAACAAGAGAACCTACTAGCAATTATATCAATCCGTTTTCAGTAAATTTCCCCCTTATCCCCTATCAAAGCGCCATGAAATGGATTATATCTTATCTTATATGGGGAAAAAAAAGGAAGAACAAGAAAAATAAAAGCAAAATTTGGCTTGGCCATTCATAGAGACTAAAATTAGCCGTCAGTTTGTAAATGTTCATACAAATTTGTTCAGTTTTTCTTTAGAGCAACTGGTTGTCACTCCTAATGCATCTCCCAAGTTAATTGTGCTTCTCATGGTTCTCCTACCAATTCCTCCATTTCCCTTCCTCATCATTGCAGCAAATTCTCCATAATCTATTTGTCCATCCTGCAACACATATCATGAGCATTTGATCATTCAGCGCCATAAAAACAATAACAAATAACTAAGCTTTTTGATCATAGCATCAAGAAAAGGAGAGGAGAGTCCAATCAGTAAGCAGCCCCACAATGGGGTCGCATGTGAGTGTGAAAGAAGAAATAGTGCACTGAGAGTACTGAAGAAACAGTGAATGAATGGATTGGGCTTTGTATGCAAAAACTGAAGACTTATTTTGCAAAATGAGGTTCAATCCCTTCCGGATGCTTTATTCAATCTTATGCAAAAAGGTTCTTCAAAGTTTTCTTAACGAAAATGAACTGAGGAGAGTGGACTTGCATTATCTTGATCAATTTCTTTTATCATTTCATCAAGGTGGAGCTCACTTAAGCCGAACTCTTTGCAGGCTTGTTGAAGCTCATCAATGGTTATGTAACCACTACCGTCTTTGTCAAAGAAAGAGAAAGCTGAAACCAAATTATCCTCTCTTTCCAACTTATTCAAGTGTACAGTAGCAGCAAGGAATTCACCATAGTCAATTGTTCCACTGTTGTCAATATCAGCCTGCAACCACTCAAAAGATATGTATCTCTCGTTAAGCCAGGAAATCAAAAAGAACCTAATCTTGATTACTATGGGATAGAATGATTTTTCTTACTGCATCCATCAGATCCCTTATCTCAGACTCCATAAGTTCAGAGCCTACAAGCTTTAAGCCTTCTTTTAATTCATCAAAAGTTATCGCCCCACTGTTGTCAGTATCTATCATTTTGAACAACTCTTTCAAACCACCAATCTCTTCTTCAGAGAGTCTCTCTGCTATGACCTAAAAATTAGTACAAAAATCGGTATTCCCATTTGATCATCTTCACAATATAACATGTACTTCTGCAACTATATATATATATATATATATATATATATATATATATATATGAACATACAAAAAAAAACATGTAATCTTCCTTAGTATTAGTGAAATCAGAGATAAACCAATATAATACAAATGTGAACATAGTTGTATCCATGTCAATGTGTTATAAATGAAAGGTGAAAAGAAGACCTAGTACAAAACTACTGCAATTTAAATTGAAGACCTAGTCCACTTAGCCCTAGAAGTTAAACAACCACGAGCTCAGGGCTAGCATTATATTTAAGCATCTGAATATATTATTTGGAATGTTATGGTAAACTACCCCTCACCACTCCAAACAGAAAATGCAGAAATACATTTATATGTGGGAGGATTGCATACAAGATTTCTATTTAGATACAGCTGTAGATAGTGATCTGCAGATATTATTGTTTTCTTGAGAGGTGATAACTCTCTGGTAGTGGAAGAATTTAAGGATGCGTTTTCAAATGTAACGCACAAGCAAAGTTTAGCACTCAATTTTCATGTAAGCTAAATTGAACAGACCTTAATGCCTTCGATAATTTTGCAACTTTATGAGCAAAGGCACCTTCTTAGAAGAATGTTCAAAGCATATTGTTCAAAACTAATGCATGTTTCCATTAACTAGTAGTCAGCATGTTCTTTCACATGCATGATCAATTAACATAGATAAGATTCTTAACAAAATGAAAGACTAAAAATGGATTAGCTCACACGAAGTTTCCAATGATGGGAGTCTTGTGGGTAAGTTTAGGACATTATGAGGCCTAGACAAGATGCATGCCTCATAACTACCAGACCCACAACAATAACTACATTACAATGCAATTTAAGGGATAAAACTAAGTATATCTTCAGGGACTTACTCGCAAAGCCATCTTCTTAAGTTTGTTCATTGCAGAGAACTGCTTCAGGCGGGATAAGACAGCAGAATCCAGAGGTTTATCTGGGGCAATTCTGTCATCCACAATCCATGGATGGCCTAATGCAAAAAGGTATAGAAATATCATGGTTTTGAAGTAGTTATCACCATGCTAACCTGTTTAAGAAAAGTCTTACATAGTACTTCATGAGCAGTTAGCCTTCTGCTTGGACTGCGTTCAAGCATTTTCCTTATGAGGTCCTTGGCACTATCTGAAATGCTAGGCCATGGTTCAGACTCAAAGTCTAATTTTCCTTGTAATATCTGCCGGAAGATGCCCATTTCAGTTTCTGGAGTGACAAGGATGCAAAAGCCAGATCATCAACATGTGTTGTTAGTGTTAAAAATTAATGTCGCATAAACTATTCTATAATTTTGATCTTTCATCCACATGAACTTGAAGAAGACTACCTGCCCAAAAAGGTGGCACTCCAGATAATAGGATGTACAAAATAATTCCTGCACTCCACACATCTGATTCAGGTCCATAATGCTTGCGCAACACCTCTGGAGCAACATAGTATGGACTCCCAACAACATCAGAAAAGGTTTCACCTGGAAAGAAATAGAAGAAATTGGGGAGCTAAAACCAAACAGAGATAAATCCAAAAGATTAAAAAAAATGATACAAAGGTTTATTATAGATGTAGCATTGACTTATAGGGTGAAGATAACAACAGAGACAAATGACTTATCTACTATATGAGAATCTTCACTCAATATTGACTATACCAAAGGCTTTGTCCGGTTTCAATCTTCCAGTTTCTTTGAAGCCAAGAATAAATTGAAGATACAAGTTTCAGGATCAAATCTTATTACTAAAAATGCCGGGTCATAACAATGACAAGCTGCATCCTCAGGGATGAAGCAGAAGGTAAAAATTACATACATGAAAATGCAGATTGAGAACTTAGTTTACCACTCATGCTTCAATTATTATGCCCCAAATAGAAGTTATAACCAGAAAAACAATATTATTGAAGCAAAAATATAATAGCACTCATCTCATTTTGAATCCAAGATTAAGAAATTTAGCAGCCAACCCCACACTATAAACTTCTCGATATCACAATAACTTGATTTTTTTACAGGTAAAGAAAGAAATCAACAAGCAATAACCAGGTCTAGATATTGGAGATGCGAAATATAAAGAGCATGATAAATATTCCACACCAAGTATATTTAAGTGAAAACTCAGAGAGAAATCTAAGAGAACTTCTACCCAAAGTAACAATACAAATTACTCATCAGAGGAATAAACCTAAGACTCTAATTAAGCTTGAAAAATTGGAAACTCTTACCAGGAGCAACCCATTCAAACTCAAAAACCAAAAAACCAACTCCGTCTAAAAAAGATCCATGAAAGAAATTTAAATCATCAAATTGTGGAACATTGCTGATTGTTTCAAAACAACTAAAAGGAATTACAGGGAATACATAACAGAAACCCATGTCGGGCATGATGCAATTCAGCAATTGTAACTATGCCCGGAATCACAGCATTAATTGTTACTAAATATTATAGATGACCTCCAATTTAATGAGGAAACGGATCATTTCCAGAACTAAACACAGTAAATGAACTAGCTTCTAAGACAAGGAGATCCCATGATTGAAAAGTTTAGTAAAGATTCCAAAAATAGAAACTGGATAAGACCCCTAAGCACTTGAGATAAGGTTAGTGTACGATTGAATGTGAAGACAGAAAAAAACCCATCCAAGAAAATCCTACAAAAAAAATGCAGGAAAAGGAAGCAAAAAGCAATTGAAGAAGGAAATAATTAAACCTGGCTTATAGAATACAGAGAGGCCAAAATCAGTGGCCTTGAGAGCAGAATCCTCCTCAACACTATGAAACAAGAAGTTTTCAGGCTTAAGATCTCTATGCATGACACCTAGGGAATGACAAGCCTCCACAACCCCAACAATAGTCTTGATCAGCTTAGCAGCTTCTCTCTCACTGTAATGCCCTTTCTTCACTATCCTATCAAAAAGTTCACCTCCCTCACATAACTCCATAACCAAATGGACACAGTAGAGATCCTCAAAGGCTCCGCTGATCCTCACCACATGAGGGTGCTCCGATAGATGGTGCATTATCTGGATTTCTCTCCAAACATCTTCGTAGTCCTCTTTGCAAAGGAGCTTTCTTTTGGGGATGGATTTGCAGGCGTAGTTAAGGCCTGTTGATTTGTGGGTGCAAAGATATGTGGTGCCAAACTGACCTTGTCCAAGCTTCTTGCCTATGGTATAGTGGTCTCTGAGGATCTGGGTCCGGTAGGGAAGAACCCATTTGGGTTTAGATGTGGTTTGATGAGTTGATGAAGTTGTTTTTGTTGAATTGTCCATTCACAGAGAGTGAAGAAACGGTAGGAGCTCAAAAAGCTCGAGTCGAGTCTCCTCTTTCTTTCCTCTGCTTTTTGGAAAAGACACCAATGGGGAGACTTTTTGCCCTCTTATTTTTTTTGGCAAATTTTTTTAAGATTCTCTTTAAAACAGAAGCTGAGTCACATCCCCCGTCCCTAGACAATTAGACTCAGAGACCCATCTTTATCTCCGTCTCTGAGCCTTTAATCACTTGAAACAAAAAATCTTGTACGTTATAATATTTCTTTTTTGTTCAAGGAGATCCCTTCCTCTTCTTCTTCTTTCCTAGGGGCCGGTTTGCTGCCTTTTCAAATGGAAATAACTTAATTCTTCATATGATTTCGGTTGTTCCATTTTTTTAAAGACATTCAGAATATTTAGATTTCTTTTATACAAGAAAATCGAGGAAAAGAAATAGTGAATTTGACCCATTATTTTCTTCCTATAAGATTGGTATGTGATTTATTTACACTTTAACTGAATTTTTAAATTTTTCATGGATAATTAAATATCTAAAAAATTAAAATATCATAAATAATTTTTTAGCAAAAAATAAAAAAATAAAATACATCTATAATATACGTATTATTTTCTATATTAATTCATTTTCACTGTGGAATATCTGCAAGGCCATGTGCTGATATTGCAATTAATATTCTACCTTTCATAAGAAAAAAATAATGAAGGAAAAAAAGTTAATACTAATAAATAGGATTGGTAAAGGAGGTGTTAACTGGTAATCAAGGTAACCAAGTTGGTGGGGGCAGACTATGATTAATAATATAACTTTATTAATTTCGAGATATGCTTGAAAGTTAGGAATAATATCTATTTTACAATTTGATCCTGAGATGAGTATATGCAAGAAGAATAAAGCAATTCTGTTGGTGGATCTCTCTTTCTTTGGTTGCATTGCCGATTATTTCTTGATGGGTAATCACTAATCACTAATCCCCCTTTGCTTACCATATTCTTTTTAGAAGGAATTACAAAAATTTTCCGACATTTTATCATTTAAGATAGCAATTAGAAATGATAAAATTTAAATGTACTATTTTACAGTTATAATTATTGATAATAAATAAAAACTTTAAATTTTTATAAAAAAATATTAAACTATATATGAAACCCTATATAATTCACATAAAAATATTTCAAATATTAAAAAATCATATAGTATATTATATTGCAATATTTGAAATTCATACAGTATCAAATGAATATGCATTATCTCAAATGATAGAGGGGTACACTATTAATTTTTAAAAGTTTGTTTTTAGTTATAATTTATTAAAACCTCAGAAAATTTTTTGTAATTTGTTTTTCTTTTTATGGTTTTGTTAAAGATACCAAACATAAATATAACTAGGATGGATTCCAATTCTTGAATTTAGATATAAATCATGTAACACACCATATAATTAGGGGTGTCAAAATGAATTGACGGGTCATGTTTGGGTCATATCGATATACTTTGGTGACATGATTAGAGTCAATACGAATATGACACAAAAATAAAACGGATTACATGAACACGATATGTGCAATACGTTCATTTTTTGTGTCGTATTAGGGTCATCAAATTTGACACGAACTCGATACGATTATACTTTATTAGGATCATTCGACACAACACGACATGACATGTAAATAATATTTAAATATTTATTTTTTATAAAATTACAATATTAGCATTGACATTAGTATAAATTGTATCATAAATGAGTTGAATCAAGTTGACATGATCAAACATGACACATAAAAATTAAACGGATTGTAACAGATTCACATGTCAACCATTGACATTATTCATTTTATCTGGTCATAAATAGATTAATTCATATATGTTTAACACTAATTTGCTAATTTTATATGTTTTGTCGAGTTCATGTGTCATGATCCATTTTGACATCTCTACATATAATTATAATGTAATACACACCTAGTTAATTAGGATTACTCTCAACTAATTAGGTAGATGCTATCGGTTATTGTTTTATAAAATATGTGAAATAAAAATTTTTCCTTGCAAAACAAATTTTATAAATCTTGATCTCTAAGGATCCCTTTCATAAAATGTCAACTTGTTCTTAACTGGTTCACTGTTTATAAAAATACAACTTTCAAATTTAATATATATTCTTTAATATATAAACTTATAAAAAATATAAAACCCAAATTCATATCATATACAAAGAAATCAATAAAAATGACATGTGTACTTGACTTTTCAAATGAACGCTTCTTCTCTTGATTCAACTTTTGTTATCCCTTAAGCTCCGACCTGCATGCAGAAAATCCATACGCTAAGCTACTGAAAATTTGGTGATACATATAGACATAAAAATTAAAGCATACAACCATACAATTCATATTATGTCATATTATGCATGTTCATGTACACTATTATACCATAAATACTCTAATGTGTGGTGATACAATCACCATATCAATCAACATCATTAAACATATTAAGCTTTCTCATACAACCGGTTCATAGTAACCTTACCTCTTCCTTTTAGTTTATCTTATTTTACTCATGGTTTATCACTTTGCCAATTTTCATTTTTTTTTATAATTGTTTTGCTTTTACCTAAAATATATCATAATTCCATTTTTAATATGTTTTTACCCAAAACTTTAAGTTAGACTATTCAAATGCGAATTGTGGAATAGAAACGCTCATAAGCTTCAACCACTCTGCCTACTATCTGTAAAAACTAATTTGAGCTCCTCAAGTCAAGAGCGCTTCTAAATCTTTAGCCAACTTAATTGAGTATACACTAGATCAAGGGCGCTCTAACCTAAGCTTTAACCACTTTGTCTTTAAATTTGCATGGAATCGAGGACCACGGGCGCTCTAACTTGAGCTTTAACTACCAAAGTCTCATATAAAAAATATTCTACAGTACCGTAATCCCTTCAATGATATACCATCTATCTTAGACCAAGTCTTATATTAGAGAAAAAGGCTTTTAAAGTCTTAACATTTATCTTTTATTTCTTTTTAATACCATAATCATATATAACCATGTTTATAACATCAATACTAGTGTATTGCCTTATCATTATCACTTACATATGATTTACTCATACAGGCAAACAAATAATAACATGTGATTTATTCACCCATCACATAACATCAAAAACCAAACTGCATGTAATAGAATTATGAAGATTCATGGGCGTGAAAGACATTCATAGGTACTTCCTTTCTTGTGAACCAAACTGTGATTGTTCACGTGAAAGCTTCTATCCAAAATATATACTTCATTTATGGTCGTGACTATATGTTAACAGATGTAAAACCAAATATTTATGATTGTGGTTTAAACTGTGAAGATTGAGGATGAACATTGGAAATAAATATTCATGGATGTGACTATATGTTTATGGGCATGAACCCATGCATTCACGAATTTTTTAGTCATGACGTAAGGCATGAAAGCTTTTGTTTGATATGGGCATTTTTTGGTTTCATGTTTCATAAGTGTGACTACCTTTGTCACAAGTGTGATACGTATTTGTGTACAATATCTAGGTTTTCCAAACTTGAAAATATATCATAACAAAGCCCCATGTAATGGTCTCTAAGATTGGTGAATGTCAATCACTCCTATCAACATTCAACCACCTATCAAGCTAGCAATATGCCTTTAACACATATCATGCTAAAATCTCTCTTAAGCATTATAACAAACATAACCTATTTTATGGCATTTCTAACAATTAACCTATGCAACCATTATACATTTACATAACCAGAAATCCATATATATCATTTATCACATTTTCATAGCATATAACACAACAATATGCAAAATAGGAGAATTAATATGCATATATGTACTAACCTTAACAATGGAGCCTAAACCCTTCAAGCCTTTCAAGCTTGCCTAGCTTTTGGTTGATTCTCACCTTTGCCTCTAGCTTATATCATCAAGAAAAATGTCCTATCTTAGAAGCATAAAACATAAAATAAATCACTAAACTCACTTCCAAACCAACATTTGGTTTAAACCTCAAGAACTCCTCTTATCTTTTAGGTAAAATTTTCCATAAGGATTAAAATGGTGATTTTTATGTAATAGAAGAAGAAGAAGCTAAAGAAGATGAATGTGGCATGTAGACTTGGGTTATAGGGGCAGTGAAGTAGCTAAAAAACTATATGAGAAAGAGAAAAAAATGATTTTTCTCAATAACTCAATTGACTATCTTTCATGGGCATAAAGTATGCTTTCATGGGCGTGAACACTCTTCTATCATAAGCGTGAAAAATCTTTCATGAGAAAACTTAACACAATACATTCACAACCGTGGAACCTTTATTCACTGGAATGAATAACCTCTCTATCACTATGTTAAATCATTCAAACTCTAATACTACTACACTCTCTTTTAACCAACCCAACTAACTTATAGATCCTAAAAATCTGGTGTAATATTTCTTTCTCCCTTAAAGAAATTTTGTCCTTGAAATTTACTTGGTTGCTCTAGATGAACAACTCGAGAATATGTAACTACAACAAGGAAATATACCATCAATAACCTCTACAAGCTTTGATTCTTCTATGGCTCTCATGTGGTAGACTTTTGCTGGCATTCTACTAGATCCTGGCCTATTGACCATCTCAAAAATGGCCTGGATGGCTCCACTCTTAACTTGTACCTGACCCTAGCCTTATGTCAGCACTGATCCTCTAGTCTGTGTAGGAGTCTCCCATAATTGCAAAGGACAATCTCTCTTGTAGTGGCCTTGGGTTCCACATTTGAAATAAGATATTGACAACATGTGACAATCTCCTCCGTGGAATCTATGATGTGTCTCACATAAAGGTGTAGTATCTCCGGTCGACTGAGTACTGGCGGCAATAGATGGAGCTCTCGAGGGTGGTCCTCTCCTTAATGAACTAGAATAGGAATGACTCTATCTTGATCCTCTGTCTTGTGAATGCCCTGAAGAGAAACATCCTCTGTCACCTGTAGTCTGAGCCACTAAAGCTATTAGCTTCCTAGGAGCTTCTTCAACTCTCTTTCTCTTTTTCTTCTCCATACTAACGGTGGAGGATGCTAGCTTTGAGAAACTCACATGCTGAAAGGCTATCACGAAATCTCTGACCTCTGCCTAAGTTCATCTTTGAATCTATGACACTTGTCAACCTCATCCACGATCAATTTGAATGCATACTTACTCAAGCGAATGAATTCTCTCTAGTACTTGGTAATCTTCATCCTTCCCTTCTTGAGGTTCAAGAACTCCCTCTTTCTCTTATCGATGTAAACTCTAGGGACATACTGTGTAATGATTCAAATACCGGGTTAGTCGTAAACTGTAGTTTCTGAAATTGATTAGTATACCCGGAGGTCAAAAATACATCCGTGGGAGAAAAATATTTTATTCACTCATCGCAAAATATAGGTTATGACTAGTTTGAGGGTAAAATTTGGAGTGAAAATGAGGTCAAATAAGTTCTCAAAATCAAAATTAAGAAAAAAAGGACCCGGTTTAATTAAATAGTTGGTTGACTAAACTTTGACCGGGC
The DNA here is from genome assembly GCA_023653625.1 of Triadica sebifera. Taxonomy (NCBI): domain Eukaryota; kingdom Viridiplantae; phylum Streptophyta; class Magnoliopsida; order Malpighiales; family Euphorbiaceae; genus Triadica; species Triadica sebifera. Next base: position 22,832,626 of record CM042894.1, read on the forward strand.
TATGAAAAATAGCAAACGATATCTAAAAATTTATTTTAATACATGGATAGACTCTAAATAATATTTAGAATTATTTGACACTGAAAAATGAATTTTATGGTAACATTGAAAATTAAATTATCAGTCCAATTTAAGTGAGTTGGATAGAAAATGAACTCCGATTGAGTTAAAAAAATTTTATAGACATATAAAAATATTTTATGAATTATGGAATCAAATTTGGGTGAAATTGAGCTTGGAAAGTGAGAAAAATAATTTATAGTGCATAATTGGGCCTAAATGAGTTGGACTTTGTTTGGCCCAAGCCCAACCAACTTAAGCCACTATAAATTGGCCTAAATATCAGAATTCTCTAGATAGAATTCTCTAGAGAGAATTCTGCTTAATCTTCTTCCCAAATCCCCTTGTATAGCCGAAACCCACATTTTCCATTTTTCTTCCAATTTTCTTCAATTTTCTTCACTTTTTACACCAAAATCAACCACCCAAAAATAATTTCAACCTCTCTAATAGCTAATAGAAGTTTTTAATCTTCATTTGGAATGCTAAAGTGGAAGAAAATCAAAGGAGAAAAGTTAGGATATTAATTTGAGATAAGCAAAATTTATGGTTTTAAATTAATTTAATAGTTCAAATAGGTAGTTTAAGATATGTAGATAATAAATATGAAGTTTATTTGAGCTAAGGAAGTAAAATAATGGTGGATTAATGAAGGAAAAATTTTGGCCATGGTAGGTTCAAGAGAAGGTGAAGGTGCTTCAAAGGAAAAGACAAAGGAAAAAAAAGCTTAAGAAGGCCAAAACAAGCAATTAAGGTTAGTGATTCCATAATCTAATTATTTCCATTAATTAAGTATGATTTAAGATTATGAAAATTTAGAAAATTGAGTGTTTTGCATGTAATTGCCAATTAATGCTAAAAACATGATTAATGGATTATGAAAAGAGAATTAGAATGATTAATTTCAATTAAAAAAATCAATTAGTGAAAATTGTAAAATGTGATCTTATTATGTGAAAAATGAATATTAAGGAATAAATACATTTTAGTGTAATATTATGATATATATGGAATAATGAATGTATTAATTAGTGAAATGAATAATTAGAAAGTGAAAGAAAAATTTTAATGATGAAAATTAAATATAGGCCAAAAAAATGGAAAATGAGAAATTAATATTTTCTTTGCTAATTAAATGAAAATTTAGTTATGAAATGCAAGAAAAATGTGATTTTAAGTGTGTAGAAATTTATTGAAAATTTTTAAATTAAATATTGAATATATTTTCTATTTATTGATGATATTATGTATGAAGTGAAAAATAATGAATAAAATGTATTTAGTGAGTTTATAACTTAATTGATTATCCATAATGAAATATTGATATATTAAAATGAAAAATGTGAAAAATTTTGGTAGTGATAAAATTGTTATGAAAGAATAACTTATTAAGTGATTAATAATGTGAAAATAATGGAATTTATGATTTTAATAGAAATTGAATTGAAGAAATAAAATAATGCCCTTAGTTATTTTTCTGATGGTTAAATATAGCCCAAGATATAATTGGCTAGCCATAGAGACACTATTACCGCAATGTGGGTCATGGCGACTCGCTGATGTAGGCCAATAATTGTCTACTTCAGTGATTGTGACTCAGTGATTTAGTGTATAATATAGTACTCGGGTGATCTTTCAGCATTACTCTTCAGTGTAGTGGATTTTTGGGTTCACATTCCATGTATCTGGCTCCAAGATTTGCTATCAGATTGAATCTAAGGGCAAATAAATAAAAAGAAATGAAATGATAAATGTGAATGAAATGATAGAACTGACATTTGTGAATGAAAAATGAGAAAAATGATTAAAAATGAAAAATATGATAAAAATGAAATAAGTGAAAAATATGAGAAAAATATGATTAGAAATGAAAAATATGATAAAAATGACATGAGTGATAAATTTGGTAAATATGATAAAAGTGATGATTGTAACAAAAGAAAAAAAAGTAAAATTGAAAAATGAAAAATAAGTGAAGATAAATATTAAATTGTGTAGTAAAAAGAAAAAAGAAAAAAGAAAAAATAAAAATATTAGTAGCAAAAGTGAAAATAATATATAGTGAAATTGAAGCTGATTAAATAAATAATTGAAATAAATAAATAAATAAGAAAAGAATGGATAATTAAAGTAAAAACAGACTAAATTGAAAGAAATTGAAAGTTCAGAAAAAATAAGAAATAAAAATATTAAATAGTAAATTAAGAGTAATTAAAAATAATGCATTGATAAAAAGAATTATATATTAAAGAGAAAAATTGAATAGTATATTAAAAATATTATTGCATGTATAGTTGCATGAAAATATAGTTAGTGAAATTTGTTATATTAGTAATCACCACTGAGCATATTAATGTTCAGTACTTAGTTATTTGACTGCGTGCAGGTAATACCAGGAAAGACAGGAGCAGACATACAAATTTTGGGAGCTGACGGAATATTGAAATAATTGTAGGTTATTATATAAAATGACATGTATATATAGGTTTAAATATGATGTTGTATGGATAAAATTATGTATATATTCTGATAAAGGAATATTTGCGAATTATTATATGTGTAAAGAATTGTGGTTGAATAGAAAATATATTATATTATATGTGGATTGTTGTGCCCAAAAATAGGTTGTGGATTGTTTGTTTTGCAGGTAGGTTAGTTAGTTTATAGCCGTTATGCTGCCGAAAATTTTTGGAAGAATAAAAATGATTAATTAAGTATTGATAATATTGTGGTCATTAAATTAAGATAAAAAATAAATTTGGCATATATCGGCTATAATCGTATTTACCCACGTAATGTACATAGAGATATGAATAAGTGTTATAGAGGTGTTACAATTTTAGTAGTATCAGAGCATGATTTAGGCGGTTCTAAGATCGGAGTTGGAAAAAAGTGAATGGATTATATGTATTTACATGCCAATGGATGGATGAAATGTGTGATAAGTATAATGTATGCTTGCTCCTTTCTTGTTTTATAGTGAATGATGGCATCCTAACAAGGTCAAGGTGATGGGGACGGTGAGAGTGAAACGTCGGTTAGTGCTAGACAAGCTGAAACCTCGCAACAAAATGTCACTCCACCAGTTGCACCACCTCCACTGCCACAGCCTGATTTTCTCCATCTCATGGCTGATTATATTCAACATAGAATGCAAGCTGAATAGGCTCAACAACCACAACCAGCGGCCCAGGTACAACCTCTAGCTCCATCTAAAAAGAAGCCGATTTTGGAGCAGTTGAAGAGATTGGGAGCTGAAGATTTCTATGGGCGTGATCCATTGACCCCTGTACAAGTTGAGGAAAGATTGTTCAAGATAAAGAGATTATTTGAAATTACTCACAGCCCGCCTGAAGAGAAATTTTGAAGGTACTGTGGCATTACTTCAAGGTCCTACATTCATTTGGTGGGATTCAGTATGCAAGTATACCCCAGGTGAACAGTTGAATTGAGATTTCTTCTTGGCTCAGTTTGAAAAGAAATATATAGGATCAGAGTATAAAGCAGAGATGCAAGATGTTTTCTGGAGACTCAGACAGGGAAACAAGAACAGTAGCAGTGTATGAACGCGAGTTTGAGCGCCTTAGTGCCTACCTTGATGATTACTAGCTGACAGAAGAGAAGTTATGTCAGAGATTTGAGAGGGGTCTCCATAATAAGATCAGACAGATAGTGGGTGCACAACAACATCCAAATTTGCGTGTCTTGATAGAAGCTGAAATTAAAGTAGAAAGTATCCAGTCAAATGAGGCTAACAGACAAACTCGATTTCAGCAGAAGAGGAAGCTGGGACAGTTCAGTGGTTCAGGTGCTCAGAGTAAGAAGTCTAGAGGACCAGCTCAATCACAGAGCCGTAGATCAATTACATTAGGGCGTGGGCAAGGAAATACAATTCGTGGCAATGCCTCAGTCACTTCTGTGGGCAGTACACCTAGAGGCAGAGGGGCAGGTACAATTCATACTTGTAGCCATTGTGGTAGATCTCACCCAGAAGAGTGCAGATAATTGACTGTCATCTGTTTCAAGTGCGGTTCAAAAGATCATCAGGTAAGGGATTGTCCAGTGGCTCAAGCTTCTACGGCTATATCACCAGCACCTGGTATTAGGTCTTTACCATCCAGAGGCCGAGGTAGGGGAGCAGCCCTTAACCCATCAGCATCTAGACCTTCTGCACAACAATCCCAGGGTCAGGGACAAGCTACAGGTTGTACTTATGCAGTGAAAGCCAGAGAAGAGAATGATGCTCCTAATGTGATAGTAGGTAAATTCATGCTTATGACTGATTCTGTTTATGCACTTATTGATCTTGGTTCCACACATTCCTACATAAATACTGATGTTGCATGAGGGAAAAGGTTAAAAGATTCACAATTAGACTAGGTCATCCTTTTAGGGAATAGTGTTGTGGTGAACAAGGTGTATAGGAATTGTCCCATTAGTGCACAAGGTTATGAATTCTTAGCTAACCTAATTGAACTCCCATTCCGTGAGTTTGATGTGATATTAGGGATGGATTGGTTATCCGCCCATCAAGCGACAGTAGATTGTAAAAGGAAGAGAGTGACACTTAAACTCTCTGATGATCGGAAAATCACTATTGTGGGTGAAAGAACAGATTTCTTATCAGATGTAATTTCAGCCACAACTGCCAAGGGACTTATAAGAAAGGGGTGAATTGCTTACTTGTGTTTTGCAATGGAAGCTAAAAAGGAAGATCTTAAGGTTTCAGATGTGCCTACAGTGAGAGATTATCCAGATGTCTTTCCCGATGAATTACCAGGCTTGTCACCTGACAGGGAAGTCAACTTCACTATTGATATAGCTCTAGGTACAACACCTTTTTCGATTGCACCCTATAGGATGGTGCCTACAGAACTCAAGGAGTTGAAGATTCAGCTGCAGGAATTGCTTGATAAAAGGCTTTATCAGATCCAGTATTTCACCATGGGGGGCACCGATATTCGTTGTAAAGAAGAAAGATGGGTCTTTTAGATTATGCATTGACTATAGACAGTTGAATAAAGTGACGATCAAGAATAAGTATCCCCTTCCACATATTGAAGACTTATTTGATCAATTGAAGGGAGCAAGTGTATTTTTAAAGATTGACCTATGATCGGCTACCATCAGTGATGTGCCCAAGACTGCCTTTCCCACAAGATATGGCCACTATGAGTTTTTAGTCATGCCATTTGGACTTACGAATGCACCAACAACATTCATGGATCTAATGAATAGGGTCTTTCATCCTTATCTAGACCAGTTCGTGGTGGTATTTATTGATGATATTCTAGTGTATTCGAAGACACTAGAAGAACATGACATACACTTACGAGTTGTCTTGCAGATATTGAGAGAGAAGCAGTTGTTTGCAAAATTCAGTAAATGTGACTTCTGGTTGAATGAAGTATCATTCTTGGGTCATGTAGTTTTAGCTGAAGGGATAAAGGTGGATCCAAAGAAGATTGAAGCAATCTTATAGTGGAGAATACCTAAGACTGTTACAGAAGTCAGAAGTTTCTCAGGTGTGGCTGGATATTATAGGAGATTTGTAAAAGATTTTTCCACCATAGCAGCGCCGCTCACTCGACTATTTCAGAAGCACGTTAAGTTTGAATGGATGGATAAATGTCAAGGAAGCTTTGAGAAGCTTAAGAACATGTTGACAGAAGCCCCAATGTTAACTCAACCAGAATCTGGCAAGGATTTTATGATTTACAGTGATGCCTCCAAGAATGGGTTAGGCTATGTATTGATGCAGGAAGGTAAGATGATTGCATATGCTTCCCAAAAACTCAAGACTCATGAAAAGAACTATCCTATTCACGATCTTGAGCTTGCAGCAATTGTGCTCGCCTTGAAGATTGGGAGACATTATCTTTATGGTGAGAAATGTTACATTTACATAGATCACAAAAGTCTGAAATATTTGCTCACACAAAAGGAACTTAATTTGATGCAGAGGCGATAACTTGAATTGATGAAAGACTATGATTGCCTAATCAACTATCATCCAGGCAAGACGAATGTAATAGCTGATGCACTTAGTAGAAAATTTATGGCAGTCCTTCGGGTGATGAATGTCAGATTGGATATGGCACAAGATGGAGCGATAATAGCGAAAATGCAAGTAAAACCAGATTTTCTTTAGCAAGTGAAAGCGGCACAAAAGCTAGACAATCGCTTGATTTCCATAATGAACATAACAAAAAAGGGCAATGAAGGTGGTTATTCTTTGGGTGAAGATGGAAGTCTTTATTTCAACCGGAGGTTATGTGTATTAGATCAAGATGAATTGAGAAAGAACATTCTCATAGAAGCTCATCATAGTAGCTACGCGATGCATCATAATGGTAATAAGATGTATCGGGATTTGAAAGTACACTATTGGTGGCCAAGAATGAAACGTAATGTGACAGAATTCGTGAGTAAATGTTTGATATGCCAACAGGTGAAAGCTGAACATCAAGTTCCATCAGGTTTACTTCAGCCTATTGCAATACCATAGTGGAAATGGGATAGAGTGACCATGGATTTTGTAACGGGATAGCCTATGATGGGAAAAAAGCATGATGCTATCTGGGTAGTCATTGATAGACTCACGAAATCAACCCATTTCATACCAGTGTGGAGGGACTATCCACTGACCAAGTTGGCAGAAATCTATATCAATGAGATAGTGAGACTCCATGGAGTACCATCCTCCATTATTTCAGACAGGGATCCCAGATTTACTTCACAGTTTTGGAAAAAGTTGTAAGAAGCATTGGGGACAAGACTTCATTTCAGTATAGCTTTTCATCCTCAGTCTGATGGGCAGTCGGAGTGTGTAATTCAGAGACTTGAGGATATGTTGCGATGTTGCGTCCTCCAGTTTGAAAGTAGTTGGGAAAGTATTTGTCATTCGTAGAGTTTGCTTATAACAACAGCTATCAGTCCAACATCAAAATGGCGCCATATGAAGTACTGTATGGGAGAAAATGTAGAACTCTTTTATGTTGGACATAATTGAGTGAGAAGAAGTTAATAGGAACAAACTTGGTCAGAGAAACGGAAGAAAAGGTTCGGGTGATCAAGGATAGATTGAAAGAATCCATGGACCGACAGAAGTCATATGCAGATTTAAGAAGAAAAGATATAGAGTTCCAGGTTGGAGATCAAATGTTTTTAAAAGTATCACCCTGGAAGAAAGTTATGAGATTTGGCAAGAAGGGAAAACTAAGTCCTATATTTTTAGGCCCTTATGAGATTATACAGTGAGTGGGACATGTAGCCTATCGATTGAAGCTACCTCAAGAGTTAGAAAAGATTTATGATGTGTTCCACGTGTTAATGCTATGGAGGTATAGGTCAGACCCAAGTCATGTGATCAAGCCAGAAGAAATTAGAATACAGGCTGATCTGACTTATGAAGAGAAACCATTAAAGATTCTAGCCAAAGAGATTAAACAGCTCAGGAACAAGCAAATCCTACTAGTGAAAGTGTTATAGAGTCACCACAATGTGGAAGAAGTCACGTGGGAGCTAGAAGCTCTAATGAGGCAACAGTATCCGCAGTTGTTTAATACAAGTAAAATTTTGAGGACGAAATTTTTATTAGTAGGAGAGAATTGTAATGGCCCAAATACAGGGTTAGTCGTAAACTGTAGTTTCCGAGATTGATCAGTATACTCGGGGGTCAAAAATACACCCGTGGGTGAAGTATATTTTATTTGATCATCGAAAAATATAGGTTATAACTAGTTTGAGGGTAAAATTTGGAGTGAAAATGAGGTCAAATAAGTTCTTAAAAGTCAAAATTAAGAAAAAATGACCCGATTTAATTAAATAGAAAATGACATCTAAAAATTATTTTAAGACATGGATAGACTCTAAATAATATTTATGATTATTTGACAGTGAAAAATGAATTTTACAGTAACACCGAAAATTGAATTGTCAATCCGATTTAAGTGAGTTGGACAGAAAATGAACTCCGATTGAGTTGAAAATTTTTGTGTAGACATATAAAAATATTTCATGAATTATGGAATCAAATTTAGGTAAAATTGAGCTTGGAAAGTGAGAAAAATAATTTATAGTACATAATTGGGCCTAAATGAGTTGACAACCAACTGTGTAGGCAGGTATTTTAGACTCTTATGGTCTATGTAGATGAAACATTTCTCCCCAAAAAGATAGTGACGTTATATCTTCAATGCAAAGACAATGGCTGCCAGCTCTAAGTCATGTGTGAGGTATTTCTTCTCATGAACTTTCTGCTATCTGGATAAATATGCCACTACTTTACCTTCTTGCATAAGTACACACCCTAGTCCATTGCAAGAAACATACTCCTTATCAAGAACTGGCTATGTCAAAAAAAATCAAAGCTTCTATTAATATCTTTTTCAAATTGTCAAAACTCTAATAGCATTTCTCGATCCACTCATATTTCACATTTTTTCTCAGTAGACAAGGAGAAGTAATCATAAAAAAACCATTTAACAAACCTCTATAGTAACTAGCTAACCTAAGGAAACTTATGATTTCTGTCACATTGTGCGGAGGCTTCCAACTCATAACAGCCTCTACCTTACTAGGATCAACCCATATACCATCTGACGAAACAATGTGTCCCAAAAAAGCTAACTCATCAAGCCAAATTTCACATTTTGAGAACTTGGTATACAATTTATGTTCCCTAAGTATTTGTAACACTATTCTCAGATGCTGATCATGCTCGTTAGGTGTCTTAGAATACACCAAAATGTCATCAATAAATGCCACAATACATTGGTCTAGGTAGGGTTTGAATATCCTGTTCATCAAGTCCATGAGACCGCTGGAGCATTGGTTAACCCAAAAGGCATAACCATAAATTCATAATACCTGTATCTGGCTCTAAATGTTGTCTTAGCTAAATCTTCACCCTTAACTCTCAATTGGTGATACCCTGATCTCAAATCAATTTTTGAAAACACACTTGCACTCTTACTGATCAAATAGGTCATCAATCCATGGTAATGAATATCTGTTCTTGATTGCCATCTTATTTAGTTGTCTGTAGTCTATGCATAACCTCATAGATTTGTCTTTTTTTTTTTTCCGCAAATAACACCGATGCACCCTATAGAGATACACTCAGCCTAATGTTACATTTCTCTTACAATTCCTGTAGTTGAGCCTTAAGCTCTTTTAACTCGGATGGTGCCATTTTGTATGGTGCTGTTGATATAAGTGTTGTGCTTGAAATGAGCTCTATTGAGAACTCAACCTCTTTGTATGGTGGTAACCTCGATATATCTTTAGAGAACACATCTGGGAATTCTTGTTTACTTATTAATTAATAAGGAATATCAAATCAAAAATCAAAAAGTAACATTGTATTCAATAAAGTTGTAAATGTTTACATTGGATAAAAGCAAATATGTGCGATTACGTGAGTGTTGTCATATTGTGTGAAGGTGTGATATAAGGAAAAAAAAAGTGAGATTGACAAAGAAATTAATAAGTTGATAAAGAAGAGAAATTAATAGCTAAGATTGCAATAAAAAGGAATAAAGAAATCAATAAGAAAAGAAAGATTGGCTTAGCTCACAACTCCCAATTTGCATATCCTTTAATGAATTAAACACCAATAAATGAAGATTTTATAGCTTTCACCTTTAAGTGTTAATTAATCAAACCAATAAATTAACAAACATTTAGTCCAATTTTTAAGTTAAATTATATATGTTGTCTCTGATAATCTAGCCTTAATGTATCTATTCAAAGTTAAATAATTGGTCATTAAGCAACTATTAAACCAAAAACTTATTAAGCTCAATTGAAACTGAAGAAATCATGCATTCATTATAGATAAAAAGGAACAATACAATTGGGATTTCTCACTAAGCATCTATGAAAGAGTTTAGCCTAATATCACAATAACAATGATCATGTTTATTAAAATGGCTAAATTAAACATAAAAGAAAAGAAGAAAAGAAAAGTTTCTGGAATACTGCCACAGAGTTCTTAACTTTCTCTGTGTGTGAATATACATCTCCAATCATTTAAAAAATAGAATATATAAACTAAGAAATCCTACTTAAACTCTAATTCTAAAGATACAACTATTCTTATTTAAGAGATAATTTCCCCCATAGATAATCTTCAAATTGACATTTTTCTTCAAAGTCTAGCCCCTACTTGATAGGAAATAAAAATTGAAATTCAACTTAATTTCTGCAGAGAAGAAAGAGTGTCATACATATGATAAGGTATCATGTGCATGACACTCTCATCAACAATATTCCTTCATGCTCGTGTTGTTTTTTCTCATGCATGATAGGCACTTCAAAGCAACTACGCATTCATAACCAAATATACACGGCCACAACATGAGGTTGAGCTCTACGAACTTCACGCTAACAATAAAAACCTTGCACCAATGATAAGAATGAAGGAAGAAAGCCATCATGACCATGTACACTCCTCACACCTGTGACACATTGTCACACGAGTGAGGCATCAAGCTTGTCATTTTCCTCTCACGTGCATGACAACTTGGCCTTTTTTCATGTACTTTAACTCTTCTTCTTGAAATCACAAAATTAAAACAATTAAGTACCAAAACATGATAAAATCATAAAATTAAACATGAAAAACACTAGCAAAAACTAGAACAAATAAGAACACATCAAACTCTCCCACACATAAACAACGCTTACCCTCAAGAAATATCTAAACATAGAGAAATATCAAAAACATACTCATAGTGAAACAATGTAACATCGCATCTTATACATTTGAGATCAACATATCCCTGTATCAAATAATCACACATAGCATGCTGGAAAGACAGAATATCCTGTTAACAGTGATAGTAAATTTTTTTTTTATATCCTGTAATATCATTCAATGACTTTGCAAGTCTCATATCCTGTAATATCATTCAATGACTTTGCAAGTCAACACTGAGGCTTTCACCACAATACGATATATCACATATATTAAAATACAAACTTTGCACATAAGTATTTACGAGTTGCTTTCATTTATACATTTTTAAAACCCATTCCAAAATGACTACACATATTCAAACACGTAAATACAAAATGCAGATAACATATTTTCATGCTTGTGTGGAATGCAAGGAGAGAGAGTGATGAGGCTCGGCCAGTGACCTGTGCTCCATGTCTTCTATACGCTACTCAAAATGAGCTATCACTTTTCTTTACTTGAAAAATGATGCAAATTGATGAGTTGCGACTTAGTGAGAATAATTATCCAATGAGCTCTAAAGTACCAAACAACTCATAGTAATAAATCACAAATCCAACACATACCATGTATTCCATTCCATTCATCCGAATCATATAAATATCAATAAAATTGAAACATAAAATCATTACTCTTTACGTATGCAAATGCTTTGCTTATTTCATTTTGTTATGACCAAGTTAAACAGATATTGCCCGGGGTTTCCATGTGAACATTTGTCATGTGAACATTTGCATTTGCTAGCTAGCTTGATCATTTGTTTCATTTGCACATTTGTTAGGACATAAGCCTCTTCTTTTGCTTTACAATATAGATTAACTAGTCACAACGCCTTTTAAGTCCATATGCATATGCACTTGTACTTAAGTATTCATCAACCATTGCATCTTATCACATATAACATACATATATCGCATATATGCCTCATATGCCACGCATATACTATACATATACCGTGTATATATATCACATATGTCAAACATATATCTCAAATATATCACAAGTATACCACTTATGTGTACCATAATGTCACAAATTATCCATCATCATATTATCAAGGAAAATCATGACAATCATATGAATCACATAGCAAACAACATTCATATGCACTAAAGAATTCAATCGATAATTAGACTCACATTTCTCCTTTGATTTCGACCCCTAACTTATTGTCTATCTGCTCCTTGTGGGTCTCCAATATGTTGTGAGCCTAATATGAAAACATAATTGATTAACTCATGATTAGGGAGACTTAATGTGGCTTAAACAAATTAATATGCACTGTTCATATTAATAGTTAAGATTTTTCTTATGAGACAGTTTGACCTTATGGGATTGTTTAGCCTATAACTATTTCTATACTTGACCAATTAATCTGATTCTTATTCCTAATTAAAGTTAACATATAATTATGTAACATATTAAAATTTCAGACCAATTGGATTATTGTAAAAGTTTTGGTGGAATTTATAAATATGTTCTATTTTCTGCCCTATTTTCTGCACTTTGGTAGTTTCAGGGTACCAAATTTGGTTCATCATAATTTATAATCTATAAGTTATATTTTAATGAAACTTTATAAAAACTTATATGGGTGCAAATGGAACATTTTTCATGCTTACAAATGTTATCAATTATGTCTCTATGGTCCTCAAATTATAAGAAACATTTGACTGGTCCAGAATAGAATGGCTTCCGGACTAGTATGACTTCTAAAGACCATAACTTAGCCCATACATAACATATTAAGCTGAACTAAGTACCCAAATTTAGATACGACATATATATATAACTCTCATGTTTTCATAATTTATAGAATCTAGCTTTAAGGAGCTCAAATTAGCCAAACAAGTCGCTGGATCTGCCTAGGGCACTCAATAGGCAGTTCAAACCATGGAACAATCATGGTTTCATTCACCATAATTCAAAATTTACAAGACATATGAACCTTCAATTTGGTATACAGATACATAACACATATATCTACAACTTTTATGTTTTTAGATACTTCAAATAATGGTGGCTAACTTACTTAGGGTTCACATCCGGACCAATTTCAGTATAAAGAGGATATCTCATTCTATACACCACATCTTGCTAAAATGTTTACATATCCATAAATCGAAGACATAAAGGAACAACCTTTATGCTTTAAGCTTGTCCAGATTTGATTTCTAAGATCATAAAAACTATGGCACAAAACACTGCCTATTTATGAACCCTAAACACCATAATCAAGCTTAACACAAAAATAAATGTTTACTCACCTATAATCATTCTTGGCTAATCTTGTTGCTGAAATTCTTGGAGTGAAAGAGAGAAGAAAAGATGGTTGGAACTTCAAAGAAAATTAATTGAGGAAATGAAGAAAAGAAGAGAAAAAAGAAGAAAAGGAAAGAAAATGAAGATAATGGCAGCCCAATAGGTTAAAAGCCACCAACACCATTTGCTTTTCCCTTTTCCATCCATCCTTTTTTCATTTTTCTTTCTGACTTTTATTTTTATTTTATTTTTATTATTATTATTTTTATTTTTTTAATTATTCTTCTTATTATTACACAAATCAACATAATATGCAATTTAATCTTAATCTAGTCATTTTGCATACTTTAATTTGGTCCCCCTATTTCGTTTATTTATAATACTTTTTATCCTCATTTAGATTATAAATACACATGTGCGAGTCGATACAATTGCAATGTATTAGGACACATAGGTAGTGTGTGTCATGGACTTGTTCCTACGAAAATACGTATGAAATACAGGTGTTTAATTGAATTATATGCAAGATGCATATGTTAAAATGAAATGCTTGTGGGGAAGGTTGAGGATGTTACAATTCTCCCCTCCTTTTAAAAATTTCGTCTTCGAAATTTAATACCTGGAAACAGGTGTGGATATTGCTTTTTCATATTTTCTTCTGTTTCCCATGTTGCCTCTTCTAGTAAATGGTTACGCCATAATACCTTAACTAAAGGTATTTCTCAATTTCTTAGCTGTTTAGTCTTGTATCCGATGATTTACACTGGTTCTTCTATATAACTCATGTCCTCTGCAATCTCGATGGCTTGATCTTTAAGTACATGTGTAGGATCTGACCTGTATCTTCTAAGCATTCTCACATGAAATACATTATGAATCTGAGCCATCTCGGGTGGTAAAGCCAATCTGTATGCTAGTGGACCAACCTTCTCAAGAATTTCATAAGGTCCTATGTATCTTGGGCTCAATTTACCTTTCTTGCCAAATCGGATTATCCCTTTCCATGGAGATACTCATAAAAATACCTTTTCACCTAACTCGTATTCCATCTCCCTTCTATTTTGATCAACATAACTTTTCTGTCTGTCTTGGGCTGCCTTTAGCTTATTCTTGATAATTTTTATTTTATCCACTGTATCTTGTACTATCTCTGGCCCTTCTAATGCACATGAACCTTCTTCATCCCATATGATAGGGCTTCGACACTTTTTGCCATACAATGCCTTATATGGTTCCATCTGGATACTGCTATGATACTGGTTGTTGTAAGCAAATTCAATCAATGCTATATATTTATCCCAAACACCTCTGAATTCCATAGAACATGCCCTAAGCATTTCTTCCAATGTTTGTATAGTCCTTTCTGATTGTCCATCAGTCTGTGGGAGGAATGCAGTGCTGAAATTCAATTTTGTTCCCAATGCATCTTGTAAACTCACCCAAAAATGTGAAGTAAACCGTGGATCTCTATCAGAAACAATGGACACTGGAATGCCATGCAATCTGACTATCTCATTCACATATAATTTTGCCAAACTCTCGAGTGTACACCCCCATTTGATAGATAGAAAATGTGCTGACTTGGTTAATCTATCAACAATTACCCATACTGCATCATTTTTCCGTGGAGTTCTTGGCAATCCATAAAAAAAATCCATCGTTATTCTTTCCCATTTCCATTATGGTATTGGCAATGGATGTAGTTTCCAACTGGTGCCTGATGTTCAATTTTAATCTGCTGACATGTCAAACATTTGGAAACATATTCTGCTATGTCTTTCTTCATTCTTGGCCACCAGTAATTAGGCCTTAAACTGTGATACATCTTTGTCAACCCTGGGTGCATTGTATAAGGTGCATTGTGTGCCTCTTCCATTATTTCCTGGCGCAAGTTTTCAGTATTTGGAACACATATGCGTGACTTTAACATTAGTGTATCATTCTGCAAGTGAAACTCTGTATTACTTCCCTGCCTTACCATATCAATTTTCTTACATAATTGAGGATACTTGCAAGTGAGATACACTGCTACTAGCCTTCCTACTCAATGCATCTGTTACCACATTAGCTTTCCCTGGATGATATTCAATTGTACAGTCATAATCTTTTAACAACTCTAACCATCGTCTTTGCCTCATGTTTAACTCTTTTTGTGTCAGCAAATAACCTAAGCTTTTATGGTCTGTGAAGTTCTGGAATGTCTCACCATACAGATAATGCCTCCAAATCTTCAATGCAAATACAACTGCAGCCAATTCTAAATCATGCACTGGATATGAGATCTCATACGGTCTTAGTTGCCTAGATGCATAAGCTATCACCTTACTGTGTTGCATTAATACACATCCCAAGCCTTGGTGAGAAGCATCATTATATACTATAAACCCATCTGTACCTAAAGGGATAGTTAATACTGGTGCTAAGGTTAGCTTGTATTTTAGTTCATTGAAACTTCTTTGACATTCTGAAGTCCACTTGAAAGGCACATTATTTCTCAACAATTTAGTCAAAGGGCTAGCAATTAATGAAAATCCATCAACAAATCTGCGGTAGTATCCGACTAAACCTAGAAAACTACGCATTTCAGAAACATTTTTAGGAGCTTCCCAATTTACCATGGCCTCAATTTTCTTTGTGTCAACCTCTATGCCCTTACACGACACCACGTGTCCAAGAAATACCAAATAATCTAACCAAAATTCACATTTACTCAATTTGGCATATAATTGTTTCTCCCTTAAAGTTTGCAACACAATTTTTAAATGTTGTTCATGTTCTCCCCTATTCTTTGAGTACACTAATATGTCATCAATAAATACTATCATAAACCTATCCAGATATGGTTGAAACACCTTATTCATTAATGCCATAAATGCAACTGGAGCATTAGTCAACCCAAATGGCATTACTAAAAATTCATAATGTCCATACCTGGTTCGAAAGACAGTCTTTGGAACATCCGCTTCTGTTACCTTCAGCTGGTAATAGCCTGATTTCAAATCAATCTTGGAGAATATTTGGGCTCCTTGCAATTGGTCAAACAAATCATCTATTCTGGGCAACGTATATTTATTCTTCACTGTTATTTTGTTTAGTTGCCTGTAATCGATGCACAATCTCATTATTCCATTTTTCTTTTTAACAAATAATACTGGAGCTCCCTATGGTGATACATTATGTCTAATATACCCTTTGTCAAGTAACTCCTGTAATTGGGCCTTCAGTTATTTGAACTCAACTGGGGCCATTCTGTAGGGTGACCTTGATATTGGTGATGCTCTTGGTACTAGTTCAATAGTGAAATCTCTCTATCTGGTGGTAAACCAGGTAGATCATTTGGAAATACATCAGCAAATTCCCTTACCACTGGTATATTTTCAAGCAAGCTATCAGTGGTTCTAGTATCAGTCGCATATGCCAAATATGCTTCACACCCCCATTTGATAATTGGAAATGCCTTTACAACTGAGACTAGCCATGTAGGCACAAGTTTTCTTTCACCTAGAAATACTACCCTTAGCTGGTTTGGTGATTCTAAAATTACTTCCTTAGTAAAGCAATTCACTATTGCATGATGTCTAATTAACCAGTCTATTCCCAGTATCACATCGAATTCATATATTGGCAATAAAATCAGATCAGCTATTAACTCAGCATTATCTATCAAGCAATCACGACATGCATTATTCACAACTACTACTGTTTCCAATGGAGTACTCACATTTATGTCAATTCCCAAGGGCTCATGCATTTGATGCAGTTTAGATGTCATATGCAATGATATAAATGAATGAGTGGAGCCTGGGTTAATCAATGCATATGCTAACATATCATAAATGTAAATATTACCGGTAACTACTTCGGGAGCATCAACCACCTCCTGTCTAGTCATAGCAAATACCCTAGCTTGAGTAGGGGGTCTAGAACTCTGACCTTCAGATTTGGTCACTCCTTTGCCCATTGTACTAGTCCTGCCCTTGCCTCTTCCTCTGCCCTGCGTCCCACTAGTAGGGTAGACCCTCGGTGCCTCAATTGTAATCTCAGATACTCCTATACCTCTACTAGTCTTTGCTAGTTTGGCTCTTTCTGGACAGTCTCTATACATGTGCTCCATTGATCTACAAAAAACACAGGCTCCTATGAGCCTTCTACATTCGCCCGTATATTGTCTACCATAATGAGTACACGTGGGCCTCTGTTCAACATATTGTCTCTGCCCTCTGCTTAGGTAAAAAGAAGTCATAGCACGACCGTTAGATCTCGAGTATCCACCTCTATTACCAGACTGTGCATGCATATATCTACCTCTTTTTCCCAACCTTCTGCTAGACTCACCAAAGAACTCATGTGCTGCCCTTTTAATTTATTGTTCCCCAACTTCTTTCATTAACCGTTCAGCTCTGATTGCAGCAGCTCTGAGTCTAGCATAACTATCAAGATCAGTAGTTGTGATTCTATTTCTAATCTCATATCTGAGGCCCTCCTCAAACTTCATGCGTTTGTCTCTTTCAGTAGAAACCATGAAGGTGGCATAGTGGGAAAGTTTGTTAAACTGCACCTCATACTCAGCAACAGACATGTTTCCCTATTTCAGATTCAGGAATTCATTTCTCTTCTCATTTTTATATGCCTCAGGCATGTAATTGTTCTAAAATTCCTGAATGAAATCATTCCATGTCAGAACCGATGGTTATGCATCACTATCAGGGACTGTCTCCCACCATTCATAGGTATTGTCTTGAAGCAAAGATACTGCATAATCAAATTTCTCATTTGGGGTACATCTCATCATATTCAGTACCCTCTGTGTCCTTTTCAGCCATTCTCAACTTCTACTGGGTCTGTTGTGCCATTGAAATGAGTTGCACCATATTTTCTCAGCTTGTCATAACGTCTTTCCTTGTAAATTTCAGGACCATATACTTCATGTTCTAGGTTTTCATGGGGTACTTCTGCATGAGATGACTGTGATGCATGTGCTGGAGCTCTAGCTCTAAGTGCTGGCTGATATTTACGTAAATGAGGTGATGCCTCATGCGAATGCATTTCCGTCGGCCTCTCCCTCCCTGGTAAATAATGTCTTATGAAATCCCTAAAATATATATAAAATTATGTTACTACATAATGTTCAATATGTAGGATGCATATGTTATCATTCTCTTATGCATATGCATGTTCCCATGGAACCTATCCCTATATCAAATAATCACACATAACATGCTGAAAAGACAAAATATCCTATTAACAGTGATAGTAAATTTTTTTATATCCTGTAATATTATTCAATGACTTTGCAAGTCTCATATCCTGTAATATCATTCAATGACTTTGCAAGTCAACACTGAGGCTTTCGCCATAATACGATATATTACATATATTAAAACATAAACTTTGCACATAAGTATTTACGAGTTGCTTTCATTTATATATTTTTAAAACCCATTCCAAAATGACTAGACATATTCAAACACGTAAATACAAAATGCAGATGACATATTTTCATACTCGTATGGAATGCAAGGAGAGAGAGTGATGAAGCTCGGTCAGTGACCTGTGCTCCATGTCTTTTATACGCTATTCAAAATGAGCTATCACTTTCTTTACTTGAAAAATGATGCAAATTGATGAGTTGCGACTCAGTGAGAATAATTATCCAATGAGCTCTAAAGTACCAAAACAACTCATAGTAATAAATAACAAATCCAACACATACCATGTATTCCATTCCATTCATCCGAATCATATAAATATCAATAAAGTTGAAACATATAATCATTACTCTTTACGTATGCAAATGCTTTGCTTATTTCATTTTGTTATGACCAAGTTAAACAGACATTGCCCCAGATTTCCATGTGAACATTTGCATTTACTAGCTAGCTTTATCGTTTGTTTCATTTGTACATTTGTTGGGCCATAGACCTCTTCTTTTGCTTTACAATATCGATTAACTAGTCACAACGCCTTTTAAGTCCATATGCATATGCACTTGTACTTAAGCATTCATTAACCATTGCATCTTATCACATATAACATACATATACTGCATATATGCCTCATATGCCATGCATATACTATACTTATACCATGTATATATATCACATATGTCAAACATATACCTCAAATATATCACAAGTATACCACTTATGTGTACCACAATGTCACAAATTATCCATCATCATATTATCAGGGGCAAATCATGATAATCATATGAATCACATAGCAAGCAACATTCATATGCACTAAAGAATTCAATTGATAATTAGACTCACCTTTCTTCTTTGATTCCGACCCCTAACTTATTGTCTATCCGCTCTTTGTGGGTCTCCAATATGTTGTGAGCCTAATATGAAAACATAATTGATTAACTCATGATTAGGGAGACTTAATGTGGCTTAAACAAATTAATATGCACTGTTCATATCAATAGTTAAGATGTTTTCTATGAGGCAGTGTGACCTTATGGGACTGTTTAGCCTATAAATTTTTCTATACTTGACCAATTAATATGATTCTTATTCCTGATTAAAATTAACATATAATTATGTAACATATTAAAATTTCATATCAATTGGATCATTGTAAAATATTTGGTGGAATTTCTAAATATGTTTTGTTTTCTACCCTATTTTCTACCCTTTGGCAGTTTCAGAGTACCAAACTTGAATCATCATAACTTATAATCTATAAGTCATATTTTAATTAAACTTTACAGACACTTATATGGGTGTAAATGGAACATTTTTCATGTTTACTCGTCCAGAATAGAATTGGCTTCCGAACCAGTATGACTTCTAAAGACCATAACTTAGCCCATATATAATATATTAAGCTGAACTTAGTGCCCAAATTTAGACAAGACATATACCTATAACTTTTATGTTTTGATAATTTACATAATCTAGCTCTAAGGAGCATAAATTAGCCAAACAATTTGCTAGATCTGTCAAGGGCACTCAGTAGACAGTTCAAACTATGGAACAATCATGGTTCCATTCACCATAACTCAAACATTACAAGACATATGAACCTAAAATTTGGTATACAGATACATAACACATATATCTACAACTTTTATATTTTTAGATACTTCAAATAATGGCTTTAGCATATTCAAAACTAACAAATACAGTGGCTAACTTACTTAGGGTTCACATCCGGACCAGTTTCAGTAGAGAGAGGATATCTTATTTTATACACCACATCTTGCAAAAATTTTTACATATCCATAAATCTAAGACATAAATGAACAACTTTTGTATTTTTTTCATCTATGAAAAAAATAAAAAGAAATAGAAATAAATAATAGTTAAAAAGAATAAAATAATTAAATAATAGTTAAAAAGAATAAAAATAAATAATAGTTAAAAAAATAAATAAAATAATAGTTAAATAATAAATAATATAATTAAATAATAAATAATAATTTTATTTAAATATATTAATTTAATTAAATATTTTAAATATTAAATAAATATTAAATATTAAATAATTGAAATATTAAATAATTCAATTTTAAATTTCAATATTTAAGGTTTTCTAGATTCGATCTCTAAGATCATCAAAACCATGACACAAAACACTGCCTATTTATGAATGCTAAACACTATAATCAAGCTTAACACAAAAATAAATGTTTACTCACCTATAATCACTATTGACTAATTTTGTTGCTGCAATTCTTGGAGTGAAAGAGAGAAGAAAAGATGGCTGGAACTTCAAAGAAAATGGATTGAAGAAATGAAGCAAAGAAGAAAAAGAAGATAAGGAAAGAAAAGGAAGATAATGACAGCCTAATAGGTTAAAAGCCACCACCACCATTTGCTTTTCCCTTTTCCATCCGTCCCTTTTTCCCTTTTTTTGACTTTTATTTTTATTATTATTTTTATTTTTTTAATTATTTTTATTATTATTACACAAATCAACACAATATGCAATTTAATCTTAATCTAGTCATTTTGCATACTTTAATTTGGTCATCCTATTTCATTTATTTCTAATACTTTTTTTCCTCATTTAGATTATAAATACACATGTGCGACTCAATACAATTGCAATGTATTAGGACACGTAGCTAGTGCGTGTCATGGACCCAATTTGATATGAAATGCACGTGTTCAATTGAATTATATGCAAGATACATATGTTCAATTGAAATGCATGTGGGGAAGGTTGAGGATGTTACAAACAACTAATATGCACGATTCTAATCTTCATCATTCCCATGTTTCACTAATGTACCAATCTAATTCATATCAAATTCACATAGTTTAACTAAGCCCAAAATAATCTTAATACAAATTATGTACTCAAAAATTAAAATCAAAACAATTCAATTACATAATTGCTTCAACATATATAGTGAAAAATAATCTAAACAAGCTATGGATTGTCACTAGATAAAAACTTATATATTAAATCCCCACACTTATTGATTTGCTAGCTCTATTATTTTTGCTTTTGATTAAATTTTCATAGAGTACAATTCTCTGCAAAGAAATACTATCAAAATTTTCTTGGCCAGGAATTAGTGTCAATGTATTAATTGAAACATTGAAAGCACAAAATTGCCTAGTAAAGGAAGTGATAATGTGGAATAAGCCTTTGTATTTAATTCCATAGGCGAGTACATGAGAATCATATTTGTTTTGGGGAAATGACTTAGTTAAAGGATCAATAATATTCTGATCAGTGGGCATTCTTTCTATCTTTACATCATTCCTACCACTGATTTTTCTAATCAAATGGTATCTTCTGAGTACATATTCAGATCTCTGATGAGACCGTGGCTCTTTTTCTTGTGCAATGGCTCCATTATTATCACAATACAATTGTATTGGATCAACAATGCTAGGAACCACTCCAATTTCCATGATGAATTTCTTTATCCAAACTGCTTCTTTTGCTACTTTAGAAGTTGTAATGTACTTTGCTTCGGTTATGGAATTAGTAGTTGTTTCCTGTTTGGAACTCTTCCAACTGACTGCTCCACCATTTAGTGTGAATATCTAACCTAACTGAGATTTTGAGTCATCCTTCTCAGATTAAAAGTTGACATCGGTATACCCACTCATAATAAGATCTTCATCTTCATATACTAAGAATACATCCTTAGTCCATCTCCAGTACTTAAGGATATTCTTGATAGTCATCCAATAACTCTCACCAGGGTCTGATTGGTATCTGCTTGTGACACTCAAAGCATATGAGACATTGGGTCTTGTACATATCATAACGTACATGATTGATCCTATAACTGAAGCATATGGAATCAAACTCATATGTGTCCTCTCATCTTGTGTCTTTGGACACATAGACTTTGAGAGAGTAATCCCATGGGTCATAGGAATATATCCCTTCTTGAACTGCTCCTGCATACAACATAACGAATATGATTGCACTCCCACTAACCTTTTTGTATACACAAGATTCATCCAGATTTTGTGAGAAACGAAACTGTTTGATTGTCGCATCAAACTGAATATTCCAACTCCCAGATGCTTGCTTTAATCCATAAATGGATCTTTGAAGCTTGCATACCTTTTTTCCATCTTTGGATATGAAGCCTTTTGGTTGTGTCATGTATACATCCTCGATCAGATTTCCATTAAGAAAAGTCATCTTCACATCCATATAATAATATAAATAAAATAAGAAAAAATAATAAAAAGATAATTATTAAAATTATTAAAATACTTTTTTATATTTATATTTTCTTTTTTTTTATACCATCAGGAATGGTAAAAACAAATTATAAGGAATAAAAAAAGTGAAAAATTGGATCATTAAAATATTAAATAATCATTAAAATATTAAAATTATGTGAAAGCCTAAAAATATACATACCCAGTTTAGAATTATGAATAGAGGAGAGGATAGGCTCATTTCAGTCAAAAAAGATATGTGATCCGGCAAAAGGTGGATTGTTCAGAGCAGGTTCAATGGACAACGGGGATGGAATAGTTGTTTTGCTATATCTCGTAATCATAATGAGCAGTAATGGCTAGGAGTATCCTTATGGAATTGAGCATAACTACTAGGCTAAACATTTCATCATAGTCAATTCATTGTATTTGACGATAACCTTTAGCTATAAGTCCAACTTTATAGGTAACCACATTATCATATGTGTTAGTTTTCTTTTTGAAAATCCATTTGCACCCTATAGGCTTTATCCCTTTAGGTGGGTTAACTAAAGTCCATACTTGGTTTTCATACATGGAATCCATTTCTGGCTTAATGGCTTGAAGCCATTTATCAGATTTTGAATTATTCAGAACTTCTTCATAGGTCATAGGCTCATCATTTTCTATGAGAAAATATCGTTATGTTCACTAATGAGAAATCCATATCTCTTTAGAACAATACATATCATACTTGACCTACGAAACTCTTGTGCTTTAGAAGGTTGAGCTACTATATCATTTGTATGAATATCAGGCTCTAGTTTAGGCAATTGATACTTGAGCATTTTGAACTTCCTCAAGTTCAATTTTCCTCCCTCTATCTCCTTTTAAAAGAAATTCTCTCTCTAAAAAGATAACATATCTTGAAACAAACATCTTTTGTTCCAAGGGGTGGTAAAAATGATATTCATATGATACTTTTGGATATCCCATAAGCAAACATTAGTCAAACTTAGCTTCCAGCTTATATGACATTGTTCACTTCACATAAGCATGACAACCCCAAACTCTCATGTAAGAAAGTGTGGACTTCTTGTTATTCCATATCTCATATGAAGTAACATCAACTGACTTCGAAGGGACTCCATTTAATATATAAACGACAGTCTCTAGTGCATAACCCCAAAAAGGATTTAGGGAGTTTCGTAAAGCTCATCATAAACCTTACCATGTCTAACAGGATTCGGTTTCTTCTTTCAGCCACACCATTGTGTTATGGCGTGTAAGGTGGAGTCCATTGAGATAATATCCCATTATCCCTAAGATAATCTAGAGACTCTTGACTCAAGTATTTACCTCATCGATCTGATTGAAATGTTTTAATACTTTTGCCATGTTGTTTCTTTACTTAATTTCTGAATTCTTTAAACTTTTCAAAAGCTGTAAATTTGTATCTCATAAGATACACGTACCCAAATCATGAGTAGTCATCAATAAAAGTAATGAAGTATATGAAACCACCTCTGGCGTGTGTGGATTGGACCACATACATTCGAATGTATTGAGTCTAAAAGCCTATTAGCACGTTCACCTTTTCCCTTAAAGAGTAATTTAGTCATCTTTCCTAACAAGCAAGATTCATATGTGTCATATGATTCATAATCAAATGACCCCAAACTACCACTCTTGTGTAGCTTAGCCATGCGTTTCTCACATATATAACCATAGCGACAATGCCATAAGTAAGATAATTTCAACATATCTTGTTTTTGCCTTTTATTATCATTGATATTAAAAATTAGATTTGACATAACTAATATATGTATCCCATTGCATAATGTACTGCTAGCATAAAGAATATCATTCAACATAATATAACAAAAATTGTTATTAAAAGATAAATGGAAACCATCTTTATTTAAACTAGAAATATAAATAATATTTTTAGTAAAAACAGGTAAATAAAAACAATTATCCAAATTTAACATAAGCCCACTAGGGAGAGTTAATACATAAGTTTCTACGGTTAATGCAGCAACCCGTGCTCCATTTCCAATGCGCAGGTCCAACTCTCCCTTATTAAGATGCTTACTGTTCCTTAGGCTCTGCATATTAGTGCATATGTGTAAGCCACAACTAGTATCTAATACCCATGTATGATTATTGAAAATAGTATTAATCTCAATGACAAAAATACCTAATGTAGATGAGGCATCAGATGCCTTCTTCTTCAAGAACTCTAAGTAGGCCTTGCAGTCTCTATTCTAATGGCCATCCTTGTCATAATGGAAGTATGTTCCCTTTGGGGTAGTCTCCTTGGCCTTCTTCATAGTCATGCCTTTCTTAGCCTTCATGACTACCAGAAGAGTCCACCAATATCACAGTCTTCCTGTCCTTCTTAATAGATGGCTTAGCTGTCTTGAGCATGTTGATCATCCCAGAAAAAATGCTGGAGATTTGGTTCATCCTATAGTTAAACATAAAATGTGAAAAACTATTGGACAAACCAGTTAGAATTAATTCTATACTTAATTCATGATCTATCACAAATCCCAAGGTGGCTAACCTCTCAATATAGCACTGGATATATCCCTTCAACCATCTTAGTGTGGAAGAGCAACCTTGATGTTTCGAACCTTTCAGAATGTGCTTACTTATCAAAAAGCTCTCTTAAATGGTAGACTATGGAATTAGCATCCATAGCTTCATGTTGTTTTTGCAACTCAGTGACATAGTAGCAAGCATAATAAGCTTGTCATCTCGCTATCATCGAGATGCTTTTGATATTCCTTCGTAACATCTTCAGAAGCATTAGCAATAGAGGAATTCGACAGTGTCTCATCTAGGACATAGCCAATCTTTTTAACTCTATTAGTTATCGCAAATTCACATTTGTCGACATGATGATGATTTTACCAACCTAGATGTAAAATAGAGCATGTTAGAATGTACATAAAATTACATATTTATTAGGTCTTTAATAAATCGCATTATGACTCCCACTATTTTATTACGAATCCATAGCCCTCACTATGAACCTGAGATAACCTATATGGAAGTTCTCCTAGTGGTTCAATATCCAACTAGCTAAGAATAACCTTGAGGCAACTCAACAAGCCATCATTAGTTTGGTTGGTAGCTATCTAATCCATACCAATTGCATTATTCATGCAACTATTGAATCTTATACTATCAACTAATTGATGTGTGCACATACATTAGGCTATCAAATCTTGATATGTGTACATCTCATGTATACTAACCCAACTTTGCCTCTAATACACATTAACCTTGACGTAAATCCAACAGGCTATTGATATCGGTTAAGTCCAATCCATTAATCGTGAAATTTAATTTCAATAGTTTGAACATATTCTTATAGAGCGAGCTTGAGGAAACTCAACAACTCTAACTTTAGAAGAACTCTAGTTCTCCCCATATTAATGGAAAGCGCAAGACTTAATTGTTTATTTAGCAAATGATTTCTATGTTAAGTCTCATCATGTTTTTATTGCATGCTTTTTTATATATCATATATTCATCATATGGATATATAAAGATAGTTATATTAACTATATATCATGATTATAGACATAATAAAGTCAATCTCTTGAGCCAAAAAGAGATTGACTAAGTCTTACCTAGGTATATGCATGAATTTACACACCAAAAATAGAAATCAAATTCCTATTTCTAAGTCTTCTTATTATGTCACCACATCCTTCGTTTCTTGCTCATTTTTATCATCATTTTATCCTAATCATTTATAATCTAATTACATATTTCAAAATATAGAAAATCTCAATGTACATTTGAGGGAAGTATGATGAGAAGAGAAATAAAAGAGAAGAATAGAGAGACAGGGACGTGCGGACCTTATTTACCATAAAACAAAATAAATTCGCGCATATTTAATCACATTGGGTCTAAGTACATAATCATTCATCATGTCTTTCCATACGCCCCTAACATGCATTCTCTAATACATAAAATAAAATAAAATTGATAATTTTAGATTTCAATTTGAAAATCGATTCAACATTTGAACCGAAATTGTTTACTTGTATTGTTTTAATTAATTTAATTTTATATGTCATTTCAATGTTGAATTTAATATTTAATCAAAAATTAAATTTCATATTTCCAGAATTAATTCAAAACTAATTCACTTTAAAATCAAATTATTATGATGTCATAATTTAATAATTTAATTTTAATATACATACCAATTTCTAATTATACTAGAATTACTATTGCTCAATTTAAATTAATTCAAAATTAATTTCTAAAAATTCCAAAAATTTTCAGAACTTCAAACCATCATTCTAAGCATCTTTAGCTCAGCTTAAGTTTATCAAAATATTTTTGGCACAAGCCAAAATTACTAAGACAAACGAAACAATATACTCAGACGCTCAAAACAACTCATTCGATATCTATAATTTTTTTAAATTTGAAAAAAATAATGTTGGCATGAATCTAACATCAAAATAACATATTTTAATTACATAAATATTATTTTAAGGTGCTGAAAATAAAATAAACACATACAAAAAAAAGTAAACAAAACAGTCCCACCGGGTATTCCAAAACAATTCCATTTTTAAGTTTGTTTGAAAAATTAATTAAAATAATTTTTAATTAATTATTGGACACTTCCAAAGGCTTAAAAATATTTTCAATATGTATAAATAAGTTTTAATTATAAAATTGTAAGAAAATATAAACATTCCCATTAATTAAACCAAACAACAACACATATTCATAAGCAATGCAATTTTCAACATTTTTGAAATAAATCCGAAATTAATTATTTGAATATTATTCAAACCATTTTTCAATCAAAATAATCATTTTTAATCATCACATGATTAGATCAAAGAAAGAAAAATGTCTAAAATAAAGTTTACAAATTAATTTCAATTTTTCAAACCTACTGATCTAAAACCATCAAAACTGTGCAATCCCATTGCATTTTTTATTAAAATTAATTTTAATAGACACAATGAGGCTCTGATACCACCGTTGGGTTTAGAAGACAAATCTCATTCATAAAACACATCAGAAAAAATAAAATTTTCAAAATCTGAAGCAAGAATTGTGTTTGTTCCGTTAAAACTAATTTATCAAAATATTGAGATAAGAAATTATACCTTGTAATTTCTTAAGTTATTTTTCAAATTTTAAGCTTGTTGGATTATTGCAAACCACAAAAATCCACTTTAGGATATCTCTAATGTTAATCCATATGAAAATATGAGAAAAAAAATACAAGAGAAATGGTTGAATACATCTCAAAGTACTAACAATAGTGTACGCTCAATTTGAGATAATAAGAAAATAACTATTATTTTTCTTTTTGAATTTTCTTAATTTCTAAAAACAATTTTGAAAATTTTAAACTTTTCAAAATTATTTTTACCCAAAAAATAGTTTAATTACAATTTACACAAGACAAGGGGAGGAATTTTGGGATTTTTGCTTTAATTGACCTTAATTAGCCTTAATTGGCCAATTAAGGCCAATTAGGCCAGCTGTTGACCAGTAGCATGTTGGGCAGGTTAGTAGCCCGGTTGGCTTGCTTGGCAGGTCAACAACCAGTATGAGCCCGTGTCCCTTCCCCCCCAAAATGATTTTTCCATATAATCTCATCGCAATCCCTTCCAAAATAATTTTCTCATATTTTTGGATCCCATTTAAGACAATTTACTCATTCTTTTATATCCCCAATGTGTGTGACCCATTAGGTTCCTCGTTATGTTGGCTACTTAAATTAACAATTAATTTAAATAAATTATAAGCGGTATCTAGTAACACATCATGACTCCCAATTGATTGGAAAGTTAGTGGTTTGACTACGAACCTTTCCATAGACATTTTCTATGCACTTATTCCTTTTACCATTCTATATCCCACTTGGTTCAAAGTATGGATATGTGTCAACTCCCACTAGACTAACTATATCACGTACAGTCCAAGTAATGTTAGTTATTGTCCATGAGGATCATTACTCTGTTAGACATATCATTAAAGACTATCTTGATTATATTTCCACTCCGACTAGAGATTCCTAAGTAATGACTCCGACAAGAGGCCATGCATATACACTTCTTCTATCAAGAGTGGTGAATCCTTTGTTGGTTACCCAATTACCTTTGAATACCTCAAGTTGTATCCAATTACCATCCTATGAGCAACTTCCCTGACTCAAGAAGGAATAGTGTCAAAATACATAATCAATATCCAATATATCCTTGAGTGCATCAAGTCTAAGGATACTTGCACTTGAGACTATCATTGACATTTGAATAGATTGTTCATATGATTATCTTATAGTAGGTCATCTAATGTACTTAGCTACTCTTAGAAAGCATCCATATGTTAACTCTAAACATCTCATATTTACAAATTATGAGACCTACTACTCAATTCAATCAAAGAGTATAACATATGTTAGTCTGTCTGGATTAACAATATCCTATCTCATTAATCCTATGAATAGGGATAATTTAAATACTAACATAATTACACATGATAAGAATTTCAATATAATGATCTCATCATGATTTCCTTCATGTTATGTTATGTATCAAGGACTTCATTAATTGATTTAAGATCACTATCAATTCATATATCAAATGAACATTAAATAAATAAAAAAACTTTTTATTAATCAAATAAATTTTTATAGTAAGTGCTAAAGGTGATTGTCTTTATAACACTTTTCTAAGAATATAACTTAGCATTCATAATTAGAATATACCTGCGTGCTTGACCATATCATTATATACATATTACATCTTGACTTACTTTATTCATGTTGACTTTTCTATATCATTCAATACTATCAAAATATTCAAAACATGTAATACTAGTAAACTCAATCATGCCATATATATATATACATACATATATATATATACATACATACATATATATATATATATATATATGTATGTATGTATATATATATATATATATATATATATATATATATATATATATATATTAAATATCCTAGTCTAATTATATGCATGGCATAATTGTCTTAGGTGAATCCATATCATATAATCATACTGTACATCGATCATAGTCCTACTGAATTTCATCATATTTTGAAATAGTAAGCTTTTAGTCTCATTCAAATGATTATTAGTTTCCATAATCCTTTTTCTAGGATATGACTGTATTCTGATTCACTGAATTCTAATTATTCTTTGTGGCAATGTTTTGCCTTACAATTTCAAGATATTGTATTACTAAATTCCAGTTTCTTAGCCTAATACACTAGACCCGGACCATCCAGATGCGAATTGTTAAATAGGAGCACTTTAACATGAGCTTAAGCCACCCTGCTCACTACTGTATATTTCTATATTGACAACACTGAGCTTCTCAAATTAGGAAAGCTCTGACATAAGCTTAAGCCACCCTGATGAGCAATGACTCCATGCATATGGATACAAGGGTGCTCTGACACGAGTTTAAGTGACATTGTCCTGGGTGCTCTGACACGAGTTTAAGTGACATTGTCCTAAATTCAGATATGTTACCACTGAGCTTCTCAAATCAGGAGTGCTCTGACACGAGCTTAAACCACCCTGATGAGCAATATAATAATCCATGCATAAATATTCTATAGTACTGTTACCCCTCAATGGCAAGATACCTATCCTAGCTAGTTTTCGAATAAAGAATGAGCATATTTATTCATTCTCTATATATTAACATTATTTATGTTACATTCCATATTTCCAAAACATAGCACCTAGTGCATTCACATGTTTCATAATCATGACATCATATTGCAATTAAACTCATTTAATCATACCATGTGTGTGCATATATCATACTCATTTTGTTTCATTTTACAATTTTCTAGAAACAAGGCATTCATAGTCATGAATGGTATATTCACAGGCGTGAAACCTTCTGTCATGGGTTATCTATCGTGACTAGCTCGTGATCATTCATGGGTGAGAAACTCATACTTTCACGAGAGTGAAACTTTGCCTCATAGGCATGAAGCCTGGCTTAACGAGGGTGATACATCACACAAACATCATTTTTAACAAATTCCACACATAATCATGCAAAATCCTAAAGCTAGCTAATGTTAGCCACACCTATCATCACTTCTCATATTCCAGAATCTAAAATCAACCACAAACATGCATAATATCATATTTAATCATTCAAACTATGCTTCATGCCTTATTTATCAAAATCCCACATCAATTATCCACATATCAATATTTTTATGCATCACAGAATATACAAGCCATTTAATTCTGTTCCAGCATATACCATATAAATATTTCTTGTCACTAAACACATAATAATACAAAATTCATAGCACAAACATATTATAAATGAATTAAAATGAGTATGTATACA
This sequence comes from Triadica sebifera, assembly GCA_023653625.1. Lineage (NCBI taxonomy): Eukaryota > Viridiplantae > Streptophyta > Magnoliopsida > Malpighiales > Euphorbiaceae > Triadica > Triadica sebifera. The sequence goes on from CM042894.1 coordinate 22,863,715, forward strand.
AACCTTAATATTGGAGCCCTAAACTCATTTCTCTCATGTCTACTGCCTCTAATAGGGTTCTCCACCATCATCTCAGTCCCTAACACAAAACAGAGACCATAATTATGTTCTATTTCTGCCATTATATCTATTTAAGCCATAAATTATCCAAAACCTTAACTTTTCATTGATTTTAAGGTTATAAATCTAACTCTCCCATTAAACCGAATTGAAATAATCAAAGATCAATGAAAACATCCTCCCTTACCTCTGTTTCAATGATTACAGATTGGCAATAGGGTTCAAAATATCTTTTAATCCTCTTTAGGTTCTAACTTCAATTCCTGTATTGAAATCTTTATTTTTCAATATGTTTCAACATCATTTTTAATGTTTGTTTCATGTTTAATCAATTAGAATCGAAAATGGAATGAGGGAAATCTGTTTCAAAGGTTTTAGAGTGTGGCGGCTAGGTTTATAAGTGATTTTACATGAGTTTTTTTTGTCAAAACATGAAATTTCCATATATAAATTGCAAGGTTTCATGGGCATGAACTATACTGTCAGGGTTTTGAACCATAGTGTCATAATTGTGAAGCTCTTCAGCTTCAAAATCTGAATTTCACAACATTCACGGTCATGATTAACTCTTTCATGGGCATGAACGCTTGAAACTTAACTTTTTCTTATATGTTTCATTATATTAAGGTTTCTAACACCCATAATCACACATATACTTCCCATATACCCTTAACATACCTTTATTTAGCATATTAATTCTAGACCCTAACTTCGAGCATTACATTTCTCTTCCCCTTAAAGAATTTCATCCTCAAAATTACCTGATGCATTGTCTCTAAATAGTTATGGATACTGGAATTTCATCACCTCTTCACTTTCTCATGTAGCATCTTATGTTGCATGATTCTTCACTTTCCCATGTACTCATTTGTTCTTGATTTCCTTGATTTCTCTGACGAGAATCTGAACTGGTTCTTCCTCATATGTCAAATCTGGTCTCACCTCAATTTTTTCAACTAGGACAATATGAGAAAGATTGGATTTGTATCTCCTCAACATAGAGATGTGGAACACATCATGAATCTTGCTCAACTCTGGTGGTAGAGCAAGCCAGTACACAACTAGTCCCACTTTTACTAGTATCTCATAAGGCCCAATGAATCTCGGGCTCAATTTACCTTTTTTGCCGAATCTTAGAACCTTCTTCCATAGAGAGATTTTAAGGAAAATCTTGTCTCCCACTACATACTCGACATATTTTCTCTTGAGATCTGCATATGACTTCTATCTATCAGAAGTTACCTTGAATCTTTCCTGAATAACCCATACGTTTTCCTCAATTTCCTATACTAAGTTTGACCCTATTAGTTTTCTCTCAATGAGTTCTATCTAACACAGGGGTTTTCAACACTTTCTGCCATATAGTGCCTCATACGGAGCCATCTTGATACTAGACTATAGCTGTTGTTATAAGCAAATTCCATCAATGGAATATATTTATCCCAGCTACCCTCAAATTCAATCACAAAACTCTTCATCATATCCTCAGGGATCTGTATGAGCCTCTCTAATTTTCCATTTGTCTGAGGGTGAAAAGTTATACTAAAATTGAATTTGGTACCCAATACTCTCTGCAGACTACCTTAAAACTGAGAAGTAAACCTGGGGTCCCTATCTGAAACAATGGAGACTGGCACTCCGTGTAGTCGTACTACTTCATTAACATAAAACTCTACTAGTCTGTTCAAAGAAAAATCTCTCCTGATAGGCAAGAAGTGAGTTGACTTTGTAAGTCTATCCATAATAACCCATACAACATCATATTTCTAAAGCATCACTGATAACCCAATCACAAAGTCCATAGTAATCCGCTCCCATTTCCATTATGGTACTGTGATAGGCTGCAGTAACCCTGATGGTACCTGGTGTTCTGCCTTGACCTACTAACAAGCCAAACATCTAGTAGTATGCTTTGTGATATCTCTTGTCATACCTGTCCACCAGTATTTACTCTTCAGATCGTTATTCATTTTCATGCTTCCAGGGTGTATAGTATACCTGGTCTCATATGCTTCCTATAATATCTTCTGGCTTAGCTTAACAATATTGGGCATGCATAAATGGCCCTGATAGTATATTCCACCATCAAACTCAACTGGATAACCTTATCTCTCCCCCTTAGAGACCGAATTGACTATCTCTACAAGCTTATTATCCTATCTCTTTGCATCAAAAATCTCCTGATTAAGTGTCTGCCAGATGTGCAACTCGGCCACCATCTTCTTACTAAATGCATCAACCACTACATTGGCCTTACCTATGTGGTAATCAATAACACAATTATAATCTTTTATTAGCTCTAACCACTGCCTCTATCTCAAATTGAGATCTCTCTATGTAGGAAGGTATTTCATACTCTTATGATCTATGTAGATGAAGCATCTCTCTCCATAGAGATAATGATGCCATATCTTCAATGCAAAGACAATGGTTGCTAACTCTAAATCGTATGTGGGGTAATTCTTCTCATGAACCTTTAGCTACCTAGATGCATATACCACTACCTTGCCTTCTTGCATAAGTACACACCACAATCTATTATGAAAAACATCACTTAGATGACATACTCCTTATTAGGAACTGGCTATGTCAAAACTAGAGCCTTTGTGAACATCTTTTTCAAACTTTCAAAACTCTCTTGGCATTTCTCAGTTTATTGATATTTCACACCTTTCCTCAGTAGTCTAGTTAAAAGAGAAGCAATCATAGAAAATCCTTTAACAAACCTCCTATAATAACCTGCTAACCCAAAGAAACTTCTGATCTTTACCAAATTGTAGGGAGGCTTCCAACTCATAACAGCCACTATCTTGCAAGGATCAACCCGTATACCATCTGATGACACAATGTGTCCTAGAAAAGCTACCTTATCAAGCCAAATTCACATTTTGAGAACTTGGCATATAAGTTTTTCTCCCTAAATGTCTGTAACACTGTTCTCAGGTGTTGATCATGCTTTTCAAGTGTCTTAGAATACACCAGAATGTCATCAATAAAGAACACAACATATTGGTCTAGGTAGGGCCTGAATAATCTGTTCATCAAGTCTATAAAGACCGTTGCAACATTGGTTATACCCAAAAGGCATAACTACAAATTCATAATGACCATATCTATTCTGAATGTTGTCTTGGCTATATCTTCGACCCTAACTCTCAAATGGTAATACCCTAATCTCAAATCAATTTTTGAAAACACACATGCACCCTTCAATTGATCAAATAGGTCATCAATCCATGGTAACAGATATCTGTTCTAGATTGTCACCTTATTCAATTGTTTGTAATTTAAGCATAACTTTATAGATCCATCTTTTTTTTCACAAATAACACTAGTGCACCCTATGGAGATACACTAGGCCTAATATAACCCTTTTCTAACAATTCCTATAGTTGAGCCTTAAGCTATTTCAACTTAGATGGTGCCATTCTATATGACACTCTTGATATAGATGTTGTGCCTAAGGTGAGCTTTATAAAGAACTCAACCTCCCTAATAGGTAGTAACCCTAATATATCTTCAGATAATACATATGGAAATTCATTTACTGTGGAGATATCCTGAAGTTCTTGACCTCTCTTTCTAGAATCAATCACATGAGCTAAAAAGGCTTTGCATCCTTTCCTCATCATTTTCTCTACCTTCAACATTGAAATAACTGGTGGAAAATGTGGGAATAACTCACCTTCCACTTTCATTTCTCCATATTCTACAGTTTTCAGCATTTCAAATTTTTCTTTGCAATCTACTAGTGCACCATGCTATGATAGCCAATCCATGACCAATATTGCATCAAATTTTTGAAAAGGCAACTATATCAAGTCTACCGGAAAGGCTCTCCCTTGTACAATCAAAAGACTACCTATATATACCCTATTCATTATCATTTTGTGCCCTAAAGGGTTTGTAACCTCAATTTGATAGTCAAGAATCTCACTGGTCATATTGTGTTGTCTAGAAGTGTTTTTGCATATATATGAGTGTGTTGAACTCGGATCAATCAATGCATATATATCATAGTCATAAAGAGAAAACATATCAACAATCACATCTGTAGCTTTTTGGTCCTTTGTAACACCCACAAATTAGGGCCTAAAATTAATATATTAAATAAGGTATATTAATGGTATATGAGAAGTATAAGGGTGGTTATGGGTATTATAAACCATAAAATAATGAAAAAGATAAGAAAAAGTGAAGTTCTCAATGTTCATACCCGTGACAGAGTTAATCATGGCCATGAATGTAGTGAATTTCGGTTCTAGAAGCTGAGGATCTTCACAACTGTGACACCAATGTTCACGCCTGTGACACTAGTGTTCATGCCTATGAAGACCTGCAGGTTTAAATATGGCAGTGTCGCATTTTTCTAAAAAACTCACATAAATTCCAATCAAAAACCTTAGCCACCAACCCTGAAACCCCATAAATGAATTCCCCTTATTCCCTTTCAATTCTAGTTGATTAAACACGAGATTTCCACCATAAACAAAGTAAAAATGGATTAAAAATGAAACTTTCCATTGTGGATTTGAAATCAGAAATAAGTAGGGTTAGAACACGTTATGAACCCTAAAAATCAATTTGTGTTAATGAAACAGAGGTAAGATACCATGTTCTCCATTGTTCTTTAATCTAATTTCTTTCGATTTAAGTGGAAATAAGGTTTATTAGCTTTAAATCAATGAAAAGTTAAGGCTTTGGTTAGTTTATGGAATAATTAGATTAATTTCAGTATTAGTATATTATAACCACTAATTTCGTGTTAGGGGCTAAAACAGAAGGTGGAAAAGTCCACCAGAGGTAATAGACGTGAGTGGTAAGTGTTAGGGCTCTAATATTAAGGTTTGTACATATAATCATTTTTATTCGAAAATATTAGGCTTGTGGTATGAATGATGATTCTAAAATGATTGTTTTGGTATTGCTAGTGTTATGATAATTGACTTATTAGATGCTGGGATAGATGATGAAATTGATTTAATAACAATTAAGCATGAAAGGATGTCATTTTATTGGTATGTAAGGCATTGAGCCTAATTTGATTGATGAAGTATGATTAAATGCATGTTTATAGTTGAATTTGGTTGTAGGAATATTGGAAGTGTTGATAGGAGTAGCTAACATTGGTTAGCCTTAGAACCATTGCATAATTGTTATCAAATTTGCTTAAAACAATGCAAAAATATTGTTTTTGTCTAATGCGTCACGCCTGTGAAGTCAAGCTTCACGCCCATGAAGGGATTTCATGCCCATGAAGTCAAGCTTCATGCCCATGAAGGGATTTCATGCCCATGAAGCCAAGCTTCACTCCCATGAAAAAAATATATGAAATTGACACCCATGAATAAATATTCATGCCTGTGAATGATCATGAACTAGTCATGACCTCATCACGGGTAGACAATTCATGATATAAGGTTTTACACCCATGAATATACCATTCATGCCCGTAAATGCCCTGTTTCCATAAATGAATAATTGGATTTATATGATGAGACTACTTGAGTATGATATGCATACACCTTTGACATGATTAAGTGAGACTATATACAATATGATCTCATAATTGAGGAACTTGATTATGCACACAGTGCTCTACATCACAATATGTTATGTGATAATATTGTTAAATTATGAAATATGACGTAAGTGATACTCATAACCAGAATATGAATAAGAATGCCCATTTTCTATTCAGGGACTAGTTAGGATAGGTGGCATATCATTGAGAGGTTTACAATACCATAGAAATATTTATGCATGCAGTTATTATATTTGCTCATCAGGGTGGCTTTAGCTCATATTAGAGCGCTCCTGATTTGAGATGCAGAATTTGCACATATGCATGTAGTTATTATGTTGCTCATCGGGGTGGCTTCAACACTCTTGTCTCACAATCCATATCCGAGTAGTCCACATTTAGAGTATTGGGCTATGAAACCAAAACTCGATAATACAGAAAGTTGAATGCAGTGTACAAAAATTAGTAAATCTGAATACATGATGATATGTAGATATGATAACCCACATGTAATGTTATTCTGATGATGAACTCATTTATGCAAAATATGTTATGAGAGTGTTGATTATTATGCAAATCAATATGATTAAACAATCTTATGAATAATTGCAAATTTGACAATATGGCCAAGCATATAGGTAAATCTATAAATTTGCGATGCTATATTACTATGTGAATGCATGCTAGAATTTAAATACTTATATCCCACTAAGCTTTCAGTAGTTTAGCGTGTGGATTTTTTTGCACGTAGGTTTGGAGCTGTAGACTGTTGAGTGACGTAAAGAGAAGACAAAGTTGGTCAAACAATTAGAGTTGACCCAAGTAGGGTCTGTTCATTAGTTCATGCATTTTATTTATTTCTCCGAATATCATGGGATAGAGACAATTATTTCATGTTTTAATAAAGGCATGTATTTGAAACTATAAAATTTGAATCAATATGGATTTCTATAACAAGGGTTAGTGATGTCCAGAGAGTTATAATTTGAGAATGATTGATATTCAGCTACATTAAATGATATATTATGTTATATGGTTGTCTAAATTGCAAAGCTCATGATGTAAAAACTTTGATTTTGGAATATGTTGATGTTGAACCTTGAGGGGGGTATTTTTGTCATTTTGATGATAACAAATAAAATAGCAATAATGTATTTAACATACTTGTTTTCTAAGTCTATTAAACAGGGTATGGAATAAAATAGCAAGAATGGAGAATGAAAGATTAATTCTTGAAAGATAAAATTGAAGAAGCAACATCATTCACGCTCGTGATCTTATGTGTCATGCCCGTGAATAAGCCTAGCACCAACAAACCAACATTTGAAGTTCACGGCCATGAAGGAAGACAACAAACCATGAATGAATATTTAAGTCACGCCCGTGAAAGACATGTCACGTCTGTGAACCTACATGACAAATTCTTCCAGAGAGCTTCACGACCAAAGTCACCACTTGGATCACAACTTGGAAAGTTGTCACGCCCGTGAAGATATATGTCACACCCGTGACCCAATATTTCAAAACCTTCTAGAATGTTTCACGGCCAAGGTCACCACTTCAGTCATGGCTTGGAAGAACAGTCACGACCGTGACAAATAGAGTCACGCTCGTGAAATATGAAAGAGAAAAATGTCAAGCGCGATTATTAGGGTTGGTGCAATGGCTAGTTTGGTATTAAATGCATTATAACGACTATAATTCACTATGGAAGTATAAATGCAAGTCATTTATGCATTCAGCACAAAAGGATAGCTAATACTTTGAATCAAAATCTTGTTGTAAGCTATTTGTACATTTAATACTTTCAAAACAAATATTTATTCTCTGTGAAAATCTTTTTGCTCATCATTTATTGAGCAATAAATATTTGCAAGTGTTTCTCTCTGTAATCATTTCTTACTCAAGTGAGTTTTGGGTATTTCTTGGTTAAGAGTAGAATACTTATAAGGGTTAGTTGTGCGAGCCTCTAAAACACAAAGAAAGGTTGTTTGTGTGAGCCTGTAAAACACAAGGTAAAGGTTGTTTGTGTGAGCCTGTAAAACACAAGGAATTGATTATTGCGTGAGCCATAAAAACACAAGGGATTTCTGGGTTTGGTGTGAGCCATTGTGAGAAACACCATAGTTGGGATTGAGCTTGTAAAACTCTATTGTAACACTTAGTGTGTTAATGAAACTCCCAATTGCGATTGAGGAGAGAAGTAGGGTTTGTTGACACTCGAACCTCTATAAAAATCCTTGCGTCAAATTTCTCTATCCCTCTTAAACTTAATTTTTATTTCCACATTTTTAAGTTAAATTTTTAAAACTCGAATTCAACCCCCTTATTGGCTCAATATCTGGGCAAGAATTGGTATCAGAGCTTTGTCTAGCATCTAAGCCTGAAAAGTGCTAGTAAAGATTAAGATATGGCCAGTGAAGGATTTCAAAGTCTCAAACCTTACTTTGATGGAGCAAATTATGCCCATTAGAAGTTTCAGATGGAGACATACTTGGATAGTGAAGGAATTGAAGTCTGGGATAGTGTACGAAAAGAATGGACACCACCAACCAGAAGAGGAGCTGATGGTGAAGAATAAATCTTATCAAGAGATGATTGGATAGAGCCTTAAAGAAGAGCAAATTTCAAAAATAAGAAGGCAATGACAATCCTCTCACGCTCATTATCCATAGAAGAATGTGGAAGAATACAACACTGCCCAATAGCCTACAGCATATGGAAGACATTGGAAAATTATCATGAAGGAACTAAGCAAGCCAAATCCAAGAAGATTCAACTTCTTACCTCAGAATATGAGCTCTTCAAGATCAAATCCAATGAGTCAATCACTGACATGACCAACCGTCTTCTAGCCATTATAAATGGAATGAGGAAACTTGGGAAGCATCTGAACTTAGAAGATGTAAACAATAAAATCCTGAGAAGTCTTCCTCTTAAAGACTATGGCTCAAGAGTTACTGGCATAGAAGAAGCAAATGAAGACATGAGCATCATAAATACTGTTGTGCTTATTGGCAAACTTCTCTCACATGAAATGGCAGTGAAAAGAGATAGAGAGCTTGAAGCAGAGCCAGAGAAAAGAAAGCCTTTAGCACTAAAAGCCTCTACTTCAAAATCTCAAGAAGAAAGTGAAGATGATGAAGAAATGAGTGATGATGAGAATGAGGACATTGCTATGCTTTCAAGAAGGCTGAAAAGAATCATTGAGAAGAAAATGAGCAACTCCAGAAAATTAAGGCAAAGAAACCTCAAACAAATTTCTAATGATGCACAAAGAAGTAAGGAAGAGGTAAAATGCTATGAATGTGGAAAGAAAGGGTATATTAAACCAGAATGTCCAAGGCTCAAGAAACATAAGAGCAAATACCAAAGAGACAATGGGGAGAAAGGTCACAAAGCCACATGGGATGACGAAAGCTCTTCAAGTGACAAAGATGACAATGAAAGCGAAGAGGTCAACCTATGCTTCATGGCTATTGAGGATCACGTCTCGGATAAGGTAAAATCACTACACTCATACTCTTTTAATAATAATAGTAGTGATAATAATAGTAATAATAATAGTGATGGTGATGATGATGATGAGCAAAACCTTATAGAAGAATTGAATATAAAATTAGAGAAATATAAGAGTAAATTCAATACTTATAGAAATAACATCTCTAATTTAAAAAAAAAAATAGATGCTTTAGAAAAGGAGAATATTAAGCTTAAATCCTCTAATGAATCTCTTCAAAAATCATTAGATGAATACTCATCAAAACCCTCAACTAATTCCTTGCTTAAAGAAAATAATACTTTAAAAAATGAAGTTGAGGAACTTAGAAATTCAATTTCAAATTTCCACAAAGGAAAAGAGAGTTTAGATATTCTCATTGTGTCTCAAAGACCACATTTAATTAGACATGGTCTAGGATTTAAGGACACATCATCATCTTCTCACAAAACTATTTTTGTTAAGTCTAGTGAACCTCACATCTCCACACTTGGTGGAACAACACCTAGGAATAAGTATATTAAACCTTCTATACATAAAAGAATAATCATGCCTTTATGTATAAGAAGCATGCATCTAGAAAAGCATCAATTAATCATGACTGTGCATGCCATTGTTCTCAAAATCAGTTTAATAGAAATATGACATTCAAAAATATTGTAAGACCAAAAAGCAATGTTAAACCTAAACAGTGTAATTATTGTATGAAGATTGGTCATATAAATAAACATTGTTGGATAAGGAAGGCTCATTGGGAACCTTCATGTGTTACCCCCAAGGACCCAAGCTCATTTGGGTACTTAAAAATCATACTTGAACTGTGATTCTATAGGTATGCCTCAAGTCCACAATAAACAAAAATGCTTGGCTAGTAGACAGTGGATGCTCAAGGCATATGACAGGAGACAAAGAGCTCTTCAATGAAATCAAAAGTATTGATGGAGGTAAAGTTACCTTTGGAAACAATGCTAAGGGTAAGGTAATTGGCATCGGTTCTATTGGTATTAATGGTACTACTTTTATTAAAGATGTCTTACTTGTTGATGGCTTGAAACATAACTTGTTGAGTGTTAGTCAATTATGTGATAAAGAAAACAAAGTAACCTTTACTTCCAATGAATGTCTTGTGACCTCTATCGATGGTCAAAAGATATTTAAAGGAAATATAGATGTCAACACATACATAATAGACTTACATGAATTATCTAACCATTCCTCTAAGTGTCTTGTGACTACTGGTGATGAATCTTGGCTATGACATAAAAGGCTTGGTCATGCTAATATGGACTTAATTCAAAGCCTCAACATAGGAGAACTAGTAAAGGGACTGCCAAGAGTCAAATTTGAAAAAGGCAAGACCTGTGAACCTTGCCAAAGAGGGAAACAACACAAGTCATCCTTTAAAGCCAAAAACATAGTAAATACCTCAAAACCTCTACAACTCCTGCATTTAGATTTATTTGGACCTACTAGAATTACTAGCTTAGGAGGTAAACATTATGCCTTTGTCATCGTAGATGATAACTCTAGATTTACTTGGGTAATTTTCTTAGCTCAAAAGAGTGATGCTTTTGAAAATTTCAAAAACTTTGCTAAAAGAGTTTAAAATGAAAAAGGATATTGTATTTCAAAGATAAGAAGTGACCATGGCAAAGAATTTGAAAATGAAAACTTTGAAAGTTTTTGTGTTGAACATGGCATTTCACAGAATTTTTCATCTCCTAGGACACCTCAACAAAATGAGATAGTTGAAAGGAAAAAATGAACTTTAATTGAAATAGCTAGAACAATGCTCAATGAGTATGGTCTACCAACTTATTTTTGGGCAGAAGCCACATACACTGCTTGTTATATTTCTGTTGCCCAGATATTAAGCCAATTAGAGTTTAAAAATTAAACTTTAAAGTGCGGAAATAAAAGATCAATTTTAGGAGGGATAGAGAGAATTTGACACAAGGATTTTATACAGGTTCGGGTGTTAACAAACCCTACTCCTCTCCCCAATCACAATTGGGAGTTTCACTAACACACTAAGTGTTATAATGGAGTTTTACAAGCTCACTCCCAACTATGGTGTTTCTCACAATGGCTCACACCTAGCCCAGAAATCCCTTGTGTTTTAATGGCTCACACAATAACCAATTCCTTGTGTTTTACAGGCTCACACAAACAACCTTCACTTTGTGTTTTTACAGGCTCACACAAAAACCTTTTGATTTGTGTTTTGAGGCTCACACAACTAACCCTTACAAGTGTTCTACTATTAACCTAGAAATACCCAAAGCTCACTTGAGTAAAGATTAGAGAGAGAACCACTTACAAATATTAATTGCTCAATAAATGAAGAGCAAAAAGATTTTTACAGAGAATAAATTTTGTTCTCAAAGTATGAATGTACAGATAGCTTGTAATAAGATTTTGATTCAAAGTAATTAGTATTCTATTGTTATTCTCTTTTTCTGAATGCATAAATGACTTCTATTTATACTCCCATGGCTAATTATAGCCGTTGGGGTACATTAAATATGAAACTAGCCGTTGTACAAACCAAATAATCGCGCCTGACATTTTTCTCTTTCATTGTTCACGGGCGTGACTATATTTGTCACGGGCATGACATTTCTTCCCAAGCCGTGAATGAAGTGGTGACCTTGGTTGTGAAGCTCTCTGGAATGTTTTGACATATTGAGTCACAGGCGTGACATACTCATTCACGGGCATGACAAAATTCTCAGCTGTGAATCAAGTGGTGACTTTGGTCGTGAAGCTCTCTGGACGAAAATGCATGAACATTCACGGGGGTGACTGAAATATCCACTTCACGGTTTGTTCTTCCTTCATGGCCGTGAACTTCAAATGTTGGTTTTGGTAACGGTTAGCTCTTTCATGGGCGTGACACATAGAGTCACGACAGTGAACATGCTACTTATTGAATTTTTGTCTTTCAAGGATTATTCTTCCAATCTCCATTCTTGCTATTTTAATCCATGTCATGTATAATAGACTTAGAAAACAAGTATGTTAAATACAATATTGCTATTATATTTGTTATCATCAAAATGACAGAAATACCCCTCAAGATTTAACAATCTTCCCCTTTTTGATGGTGATAAATAATCTAGCAAAATGTGATTTTGAGAAGTCTCCCCCTCAAAATATACTTATGATAAAGAAGTTATAAAATGCAAGAATTGTAAAGAATGATGTAGCATTGAAATAAACTTACTAGATTTTAAGTATATGCAAGTTATATGAGAAGTATATCCAATATATACGATAATTCCTTTTTAAGGCATGAAGTATATGTAATGTATACTTAAGGTATATCATGGCATATTTATTTTTGTAACTTGCATGAAGGTATATGCAAAGTATACTAAAGGTATATCTAATGTATATAAAGCTCAATTACTCAATTTTTTGAATCAAGGTTTCTAATCCCTTTTAATCTATTTCAATGTCAATTCAATTTTAATTTTTGATTCAAAATTCATTTACCTTAATATATATTGCTAGTTTCTCCTTAAATTGCTAGTTACCATTTTCCCTATAATATATTGCTAGTTTTCTCCCCCTTTTGTCATCAATCAAAAAGGATAAAAATATATCAATGAGATAAGCAAAAGCAAATACATTAATTAAAGGAAAAGATACAAACAAAGTTAAATGTTCAGAAAGGAAATTGAAAATTTGCTACACAACAACAAACATAAAATAAGAAATAAACAAGCAAAACAAACAAATTTAGGCTACACTCTAGCCTAATTCCTAGCTGGACATCCTATCATGAAGCCTAGCTACTTCAGCCTCAAGGCTGTCCATCCGAGACTCCATGAAGTCTTTGAGGTTCTCCAACCTCTCATCCATCGAAGTCTGCAGCTACTCAAAACGTGGTGCCAAGAGGTCAACCACCTACTGCACTAAAGTCGGTGTGGAAGCCAAGGACTGTCCGATGTCCTACTCAACTACTGGAGGTGCTTCCTCAACCCGAGTCCTCTTCTTTTGCTGGACTCTCTGGAGGCCAGCTTTAAAGTCCTCCATGTCATTATCTTCCTAGATGATCTCCCAGCAGTGTCAGTGAAGCGGTAGAAGATATCGTTCTCGAAAACGATTTTAACAGTGGCTCCCATCTTAATGAAGGACTCGACATCCAAGCGATCTCGAGGATGTCCAGGGATGAGGTTGAAGTGATGCTCATCCATCTTCAGATACTCAAGCTTCACAACTATGTGGGTGACATATGCCCCAATCAAAATATCTCCAGTAGGCTTGGTGGCAATGGATAAAAGATGGTTTGCAAACCATCTAGAGAGTGCCACAGTGAGTCCTCTGCGGGTCAACTCAAACAGGAAGAGCTCCGATTTCCTGATAGTCCCGTTTCTTTCTCCCCTAGCGAATATGCTATAGGTTAGGAACCTATGCAAATACCTATGCACTGGGGACACGAGATGAGTGCTCTTTGTCTTCTTAACATCCCAGCTATAATCATGTCCAAAATGTGTCCAAGCTCGAGGGGCAGAGAATTCTACCTCAGTATCATTCAGGATGCCATCAGATGGTAGATTGAACAATTCCCCAAATTCAATGGCACTGAGGGTGTTGGGATTGTTGCAGAGTTGGAATTTCACCACTCCAGTAGGTGAAACCTGCAAGGTGTTGAGGAATTCCAGTGTTGGCTCCCTCAAGGTTGGCTGGTGAATTTCCACAAAGTCTTTCAGATGATAGGCTTGGAGTTGCTCTGTCATAGCCGTCTTGAGTCTGAGACTTCGGACTGTATGCCATTCAAAGGACATTGATGACAGTAGAGGTCTCTTCTTCAAAGTTGAGTATCGAGGATGGCATTGCTCCGGAATGCGGTTCATGAGGTAATCTGCATACCTCTGAGGAGCATGAGACTTCTTTCTTTTTCCCTTGGATGAAGTAGTCTCCATTTGTTTTGAAGAAATCGGTTTGTGATGGATTGAGAATATTTTGACAGAAAAACTTTATGGGAACCCTAGAAATGTATGATTTTTTATGAAGATTTGAACTTTTAGTGATATTTATAGGAAAAGTTTAAGTCTTAGGGGCCAAAATCTTCAATGTCTCAATGAATGCGTGTAAATGATTGCGGTTTTGGAAGTTGGAGAGTTGAAATGAAAAATATAACCAACTGTTCTTTTATATACTCGATACATTCACGGGCGTGAAGTGGATGTTCACGGGCGTGAATGGTCGTGTTCACGGTTTGCTGAAGGAGTGTTCCACCCGTGAATGAAGGCGTGAATAAGTTCACGGGCGTGACCTTTGAATATCACGGGTGTGAATGATCAACCGTCACGGGGGTGAACAAATATTCACGGGCGTGAAATGTTGAATTTCACTACTTATGCCTGTGAAGCAAGCCGTGACTCAAGGCGTGAAAGTCTATGTGAGTTTTGGGGTGTAATAGTTCATGGGAGGGAAAATTTGTCACGGGCGTGAAAGTCTATTTTCACGGGAGTGAATGAAGCCGTGAAAATAAGCTTCACCACTTGAAGCTGTGAACCATGTCGTGAACCAAGTCGTGAACAACAGTGCCTCTTTTGGCCATTCAAGTCACGGGCATGAACATGTTGCACGGGCGTGACTCCCCTAAAATTTTCATCAAATAAAATTGAGTCCTAAATCAAGACTAAATCATTTCAATAAAGATTCTATTCCTTAAAACATAAATTTTCATCAAAATTTCTATCTTATGTCTTGTGATATGAATTAAAATCATCAATTAAAATTTCATAATTTAGCAATCACAAGGTTGATCCATCAATCATACCAAGTTCTCTTCTAATGAAATTAAATCTTTCCTCATTTAGAGACTTAATGAAAATATCTGCTAATTGATTTTCTGTGCTTATAAATTCTAATGCAACATCTCCATATTGAACATGATCTCTAATAAAGTGGTGTCTAATGTCAATATGCTTACTTCTTGAGTGTTAATAGGATTCTTTGAAAGATTTATAGCACTTGTATTGTCACATTTAATAGGTATATGGTTCATCTCATGACCATAGTCCTTAAGTTGTTGTTTCATCCAAAGAATTTGTGTACAACAACATCCAGCTGCTACATATTCTGCTTCAGCAATTGAGAGAGCAACTGGAATTTGTTTCTTGCTAAACCAAGAAACGTAGCATTCTCTAATGATGTGACAAGTACCTGAAGTACTTTTCCTGTCTAAAAGACTACCAGCATAGTCTGCATCTGAATATCCTATAATATAAAAGGATGAATTCTTAGGATACCATAAACCTAGATGCAAAGATCCATGTAAATATCTTAAAATTCTTTTTACTGCATTTAAATGAGATTCTTTAGGACATGATTGAAATCGTGCACACAAGCAAACACTATACATTATATCAGGTCTAGAAGCAGTGAGATATAAAAGTGATCCGATCATACCTCTATAAAGCTTTTCATTAATGCTCTTACCCTTTTCATCCTTGTCCAATTTTGTTGATGTGCTCATAGGAGTCTTGACATTCTTGCATCCTTCCATACCAAATTTCTTAATTAAATCTTCGGCATATTTGGATTGGTTGATGAATATGCCCTCATTGCTTTGCTTTATTTGTAGACCAAGGAAATACTGAAGTGGTGAACTTGGTCGTGAAGCTCTTTGGAATGTTTTGACATATTGAGTCACGGGCGTGACATACTCATTCACGGGCGTGACAAACTTCCCAGCCGTGAATCAAGTTGTGACTTTGGTCGTGAAGCTCTCTGGATGAAAATGCATGAACATTCACGGGGGTGACTGAAATGTCCACTTCATGGTTTGTTCTTCCTTTATGGCCGTCAACTTTAAATGTTGGTTTTGGTAACTGTTGGCTCTTTCACGGGCGTGAAACATAGAGTCACGGTAGTGAACATGCTACTTCTTGAATTTTTGTCTTTCAAGGATTATTATTCCAATCTCCATTTTTGCTATTTTAATCCATGTCCTGTATGATAGACTTAGAAAACAAGTATGTTAAATACAATATTGCTATTATATTTGTTATCATTAAAATGACAGAAATACCCTTCAAGGTTTAACAATTTCAAATCGAGTTTTCAAAAAACTTATTTTAAACAAAACCTCATTTGAGTTATGGAATGGAAGAAAGCCCTTGATATCATACTTTAGAGTATTTGGATGCAAGTGCTTTATATTGAATACCAAAGACAACCTTGGAAAATTTGCCTCTAAATCTGATGAAGGTATCTTTTTAGAATTCTGTACAACTAGCAAAGCATATAGAGTATTTAATAAAAGATCATTAACTGTTGAAGAATCTATGCATCTTGTTTTTAATGAATCTAGTAGACTTGATCTTGTGAAAGGTAGTGTTCTTGATGATGTTGTAGAAACTATGGAAAGACTTGATCTTGGAATTGGAAAAGAAGAAAATGATGAAGAAGATTCACATCAAGATGATTCTTTACCTCAAGCTCAAGAAGAAAACAGGCAAGAACTCCCAAAGGAATAAAGAATGACAAAATATCACTCCAAGGAGAAAATCATTAGTGATCCTTCAAGGGGAGTAAGTACTAGATCCCATTTCAAACATTTAGCCACTGACCTTGCTTTTATTTCTCAAATTGAGCCTAAAAATGTTGATGAGGCTCTTATTGATGAAAGTTGGGTGATTGCAATGCAAGAGGAACTCAACCAATTTGAGAGAAGTAAGGTATGGACCTTAGTACCTAGACCCAAAGATCATCAAATTATAGGTAGCAAATAGGTATTTAGAAATAAACTAGATGAACAAGATTCAATAACTAGGAATAAGGCTAGATTAGTTGCAAAAGGATATAATCAGGAAGAAGGAATAGATTATGATGAGACCTATGCACCTATAGCTAGATTAGAAGCCATAAGAATACTTTTAGCATATGCATGTCACATGAATTTCAAACTCTTTCAAATGGATGTGAAAATTGCCTTTCTTAATGGTTATATAGAAAAAGAAGTTTATGTAAAACAACCACCAGGTTTTGAAAGCTATGATTTTCCAAATCATGTTTTTATACTTTCAAAAGCTTTATATGGTTTGAAACAAGCCCCAAGTGCTTGGTATGAAATACTAAGTTCTTTTCTCTTAGAAAATAACTTTACAAAGGGGAATGTTGACACCATGTTATTCATTAAAAAGCATAAGCATGATATTCTAATTGTTCAAATTTATGTTGATGATATCATATTTGGTTTTACTAATGAATTGCTTTGTCAAGAATTTGCTAAGTGTATGACTAGAAAATTTGAAATGAACATGATGGGAGAGCTTAAATATTTCATTGGTCTACAAATAAAACAAGACAATTAGGGCATATTCATCAACCAATCCAAGTATGCCAAAGATTTAATTAAGAAATTTGGAATAGAAGGATGCAAGAATGCCAAGACTCCAATGAACACATCAACAAAATTAGACAAGGATGAAAAGGGTAAGAACACTAATGAAAAACTCTATAGAGTTGTGATCGGATCACTTTTATATCTTACTGCTTCTAGACCCGACATAATGTATAGTGTATGCTTATGTGCACGATTTCAATCATGTCCAAAAGAGTCTCATTTACATGCAGTAAAAAGAATTATAAGATATTTACATGGCTCATTGCATCTACGTTTGTGGTATCCTAGAAATTCATCCTTTTATATTGTAGGATATTTAGATGCAGATTATACTGGTAGTCTTTTAGATAGAAAAAGTACTTCAGGTACTTGTCACTTTATTGGAGAGTGCTTAGTTTCTTGGTTTAGCAAGAAATAAGTTTCAGTTGCTCTTTCAACTGCTGAAGCAGAGTATGTAGCAGTAGGATGTTATTGTACACAAATCCTTTGGATGAAATAACAACTTAAGGATTATGGTCATGATATAAACCATATACCTATTAAATGTGACAATACAAGTGCTATAAAATTTTCAAATAATCCCATTCAACATTCTAGAAGTAAGCATATTGACATTAGACACCACTTTTTTAGAGATCATGTTCAATATGGAGATGTTGCATTGGAATTTATAAGCACAGAAAATCAATTGGCAGATATATTCACTAAGTCTCTAAATGAGGAAATATTTAATTTCACTAGAAGAGAACTTGGTATGATTGATGGATTAAACTTGTGATTGCCAAATTGTCAAATATTAAGTGATAATCTTGCTTTTGTATCATCTCACACGGAATTTGGAGCAGCAGGTCGTTGACCTCCTAGCACCAAGATTTGAGCAGCTGTAGGCTTCCATGGATGAGAGGTTGGAGAGCTTCAAGGAGTTCATGGAGTCTAAGATGGACAGCCTCGAGGCTGAAGTTGCTCGTCTTAGGGACAGGATGTCTAGATAGATGTTTGGCTAGATGGTAGCCTTGATATGTTTGTTTGGTTGTATGTTTGCTTGTTTGTTTGTTTTTAGGAAATTTTAAATTTTCTTTCTGACTTTTAAATTCCTTTGTTTGTATTTCACTTTTCATCAATTAATATAATTGCTTTATTATGGTTAATCTTTATTCTTTTTGTTGATGACAAAAGGGGGAGAGACTAGCAATATATTAAGATAAGTGCAAGCAATCCTTAATTTTTGAATCAAAATGGATAACTTAGCAATATAAAATTAAGTAGGGAGAGACTAGCAATATATTGAGTTAAGTGCAATACTTAAATTTTGATTCAAAATAAATATGCAAGTATGCAAATGAGCTTAATACACATTACATATATCTTAAGTATACTTTGCATATACCTTGATGCAAGTTACATAATTCAATATGCACTTGATATACTCTAAATATACCTTACATATACTTCATGCTTTAAAGAGAATTTTGGTATACATTGGATATACTTTGCATATAACTTGCATATACTTAAAACTAGAAAGTTTATTTTGATGCTACACTTCATCATTCTCTACAATTCGTGCACTTCATCATTTTTTATCCTAAGCATCTTTTGAGGGGGAGACTTTTCAAAAGCACATATTGCTAGATTATTTGTCACCATCAAAAAAGGGGAGATTGTTGAACATTGAGGGGTATTTCTGTCATTTTGATGAATAGGGTATGGAATAAAATAGCAAGAATGGAGAATGGAAGATTAATCCTTGAAAGATAAAATTAAAGAAACAGCATCATTCACGCCCGTGATCTTATGTGTCACCTCTGTGAATAAGCCTAGCGCGAACAAACCAACATTTGAAGTTCACGGCCATGAAGGAAGACAACAAACTGTGAATGAACATTTAAGTCATGCCCGTGAAAGATATGTCACACCCGTGAACTTACATGACAAATTCTTCCAGAGAGCTTCACGACCAAAGTCACCACTTGGACCATGGTTTGGAAGGTTGTCATGCCTGTGAAGATATATGTCACGCCCGTGACCCAATATTTCAAAACCTTCCAGAATGCTTCATGGCTAAGGTCACCACTTCAGTCACAGCTTGGAAGAACAGTCATGACCTTGACAAACAAAGTTACGCTTATGAAATATGAAAGAGAAAAATGTCAGGTGCGATTATTAGGGTTGGTGCAACGACTAGTTTCGTATTAAATGCATTCTAACGGCTATATTTCACCATGGAAGTATAAATGCAAGTCATTTATGCATTCATCACAAAAGGATAGCTAATACTTTGAATCAAAATCTTGTTGTAAGCTATTTGTACATTTAATACTTTCAAAACAAATATTTATTCTCTGTGAAAATCTTTTTGCTCATCATTTATTGAGAAATAAAGATTTGTAAGTGTTTCTCTCTATAATCATTTCTTACTCAAGTGAGTTTTGGGTATTTCTTGGTTAAGAGTAGAACACTTGTAAGGGCTAGTTGTGTGAGCCTCTAAAACACAAAGAAAGGTTGTTTGTGTGAGCCTGTAAAACACAAGGTAAAAGTTGTTTGTGTGAGCCTGTAAAACACAAGGTAAAGGTTGTTTGTGTGAGCCTATAAAACACAAGGAATTGGTTATTGTGTGAGCCATAAAAACACAAGGGATTTCTGGGTTAGGTGTGAGCCATTGTGAGAAACACCATAGTTGAGAGTGAGCTTGTAAAACTCCATTGTAACACTTAGTGTGTTAGTGAAACTCCCAATTGCGATTGGGGAAAGGAGTAGGGTTTATTAACACCCGAACCTCTATAAAATTCCTTGGGTCAAATTTCTCTATCCCTCCTAAACTTAATTTTTATTTCTGCACTTTACAGTTAAATTTTTAAAACTCCAATTCAACCCCTCTTCTTGGCTCAATATCTGGGCAATAGTAGAAAATTTTAATTCAGACAGGTATATCTATTTGTGTGGCATCTGACTATACAACGAGAGTTTTATCCTGTCTGTGCAGAGAGGGCTACATTTTATGGTATCAAACTGGTTTAAGCGGTTCTAAACCTAAGTGGATTATGGGGTTATGATGCATGCATACATGTGTCTCATCTGACTCTGACTTTGGATACTTCTCTCTCAACTTGTAGGACTAGAATAAGATAATGTCTGAATCGAATGACATGGATGAAAGCCAGAGCTCTCCACATAATAGGGCACTAAACTAGCCCAATGCCGCTAGTATTCAAGGTCCAGGTATAGTACCGGTACCTGACCCATGGATTCCTAAATAAGCTAACCAAGACCAGATTCCATTAATTCAACAGATGATAAGTCTACTACAATAGATAGCTCTCCACTTCTACATCCACCATCGAGGTCGAGGGTACAGCTAGATAAGCTCTGTAAATTTGGGGCTATTGATTTTTTGGGAATGAATGATGATTATCCTACTGCTGTAGAATATTGGATTGAAAAGATAGAGAGGGTGTGTGATGAATTTGATGTGGGCATAGATCATAAGGCCAAATATATTGTTTCCTTGCTACAAGAAAATACATATGATTGGTGGAAGGTAGTTTTGCTGAAACCAGAGGTTCCACACCTATGACATGGGACTTCTTCATGATTGAGTTCAAAGAACAATACGTTTCTTCGATTTATATGGATGAGAAGAAGAGGGAATTCCTGAGCCTCAAGCAGAGCAATATGACAGTGATGGAGTACCAAAGAGAGTTTACTTGATTGAGTAAATATGCCTCTGAGATAATCACCTGTGAGAAAGACAATTGCATGAGGTTTGAGTATGGCCTCAATGCAGAGATGGACAATTTTGTCACTACACTTTAGCATGATAGCTTCACCAAACTGATTTCAGTTGTTGTTAGTGTGGAATAGAGGAAGAGGAAGAGAGTTAAGAAAGCTGCTAGATAGATAGTGACTCCAGTGACCAGCTTTCAAGCAAGAAGGTTCGTTCCACCCACAGTCTCTTGGTAGAAGTCAGGGACGAAGTAGGGGTTAACTCAGGACGGTTCATCCAGGAGAAGGCAACCCTCAAAGTCTACATCTACAGCAGGTACAATCAGACACAGGCTACTAGGGATAGCATTCTAGTTTGTGGTACCTACCACAAGAATCACAGAGGAGAGTGCTGGAAGAACATAGTTGCTTGTTACAAATACAGGTCTAAGGATCATATGAAGAGGGATTGTCCTTTGATGACTAGTAATGCACCAGCACAAACTACATGATCAACAAGATACGAGGTAGTACAAGACCTACCTAGGCAATCTCTGAGACTGTCAATAGGTTAGGACTAGGCCGAGCACTAGCTAATGCCTATGCTATGAGGGCCAGGGAGGACTAAGAGGCTACAAATGTGATTTTTAGTATGTTTTCTCTTTATGACTCTGATATATGTGCATTGATTGATTGGGGTTCAACACATTCATATATATGCACAAATACTCCTAGGCAACACTGTAGCACCCTTTCGATTTACCAGGATAAACCCGATTAATTAAGCTGACACTACAAAATAATTATGCAGAAAACCTGTGAAAATTTAAAATTTTTCTTTGCATCATGGCCATAATGACTTGCATAAAAACATACAGTAAAAGAAATGCTTGACTTAATATTTAAATTCCATTTCATAAATAAAACATGTTATCCCTTGACCAGGGGTTTACAAAAATACATGTCCTTAACAAGGAATTACATAATTCTTCAACATTGACATGTATATAAGTAAACAACCCCTCTTACTATAATATGTACACAAAATGAAAAAGTGCAATATGTGCGATCACCAACCCACATAGGGTCTGATATGATGTCTCTGATGTCTGGGCTACTTCTCTTGTTCAACTTCTACTTATCCACAAGGCTTCGACCTGCATGGAGAAAATACCCATACGCTAAGCTACTGAAAGCTTAGTGGTACATATAGGCATAGAAATTCACTTATAATTATACATTATAAGTATTTCATGACATCATGTAAGAATATCATGGCATGACAATAAAATCAAAATATCATATAGACTATCTTACCTTGTGGAAGTATAATTTGTTGAACATATATAATGATAACTATAACATGTAACATTTCACTATGTGCATAAATATACTTGCATACTTATGCCTTTGCATTCATTTCATGTTATTGTATTCTTTACTTACTTTAACGTATTTGATATTATTGCCTAATAACTCTCAACACCGATTGTTTGGATATGGGTTATGGATAGGGGCGTTCTTTGAGCTTAAGCCACCCTACCACTATTTGTAAACATGTGCCAGTCCAGGCTTCTCAAGTTAATGACACTAGTCCAGGCTAGCCATATTGACTGAGTAAACATATAGCTTTTACATGTAATATCATCTATAATAACATGTGCCAGTTTAGGCTCCTTAAGTCATGGCACTCTCCTAGTTTAAGCCATATTGACTAGGTAAACATATAACTACGTTACCATAACCCCCTTAATAACATGCCATCTATCCTACTACTAGTTTTAATATCGATTCTAGGCTTTACTTGTTCATATCCTTTATTAGTTCCATTATAACACTTGTATCTTAAGCATATACACTTTAATTCATACGTGTAAATTTATCATAAAACATTCATATACTGATATCCATAGAAATATACTTCAATATATCATCATTGAACATATTTACATAACCATTGCATAATATGTCATATTACCTTTAAGGCAAGATTCACAGGCATGAACTATATGTTTATGGTCGTGAAGGCCTATTCACGGGTACCTTTACCCGTGAACCAAACCATGACCTTAGTGGTGAACGCTTCAATCCACTTTATGCATTTTGTTCACGGGCATGACTTTGTTCATGAGATGAGATTCATGGTCATGAACACCTAGTTAAGGGCGTGAATCTGGATTTTTCAGCAGTTGACAACATTAAAAACATGCATTCATTACCAGTCACATGTAAGACTCTAAGGATTGTCCTATGACAACCTTTTCCTATCAACATTATCATCACATCATGCATTAAAACATGTTAAAGGATCATTCAATATACATAGTCACTACACTTACCATTTCCTTATTCACCAACTATTTTTTTCAAGCATTTATGCTTTCATATACATTTAATCATTTCTTACTTACCTCTTTCACCCATTAGGCATCATCATTTATTATCTCATAGATGCCTCTTTAGGCACATTTATTACATATGCATTACAAATATAACTATTGCTTATTCAAGGCATACTTATATTTATAACATTTCATACTCAAAATCCTATCTCATGGCATTAATTACCTCATTTGAAGTTGGCATTTAGCATTTAAAGCATACAATTCAATCATCACTTAATTAACACCTAACATGCCATACTTAGGAATTTGAATATGTATATGTACATACCTCTAATGGAGCCTCACAAAACCAAGCTTCTCTCAAGCTTACTTATCCTTTTGGTGGATTTCACCATCTCTCCTTTTAACTCCTATCACATATAACATATCTTTATCAACATGAAAACTCATATGCTTAGCCTTTAAAACTATGAGGGTAAAAACCCTAACTTTAGCCCTTTCAACATCCTTAAACTCATATAACCCCTTACTAACACATGTTATAACTTTTAAACAACTTATAGAGGGGTCTTTAATCTTAATCTCTTAAGATTAAGCCTTAACCTAACCCATTTGGAAATGGATCTCTACCATATTCAAACTAGACATAATTAAAACTATGAAAGCTTGTAAAAACTAAAGAAAAATGTGATTCCTTACCTTAATTGAAGGAAAATATGGCTAGATGAAAGAATCGACTCTTCTCTCCCTTTTAGGGTTTGGAATTCCTTAATAGAATCACTTCTTTGTGCTCCTCTTTCCCAAGAGCTTGCTGAAACTTTGATCTTTTGCTTTAGCTTAGTGTTTAAGGTTGGAAATCCAAGAAAAACATAAGGCTTTGGTCTATAGTATGAGAAAATCTTGAACCCTAGGGTTTCTTTTTATTTTTATTCGTGAGAGAAATGAAGAACAACTGTCATATTTTTATATCTGATGATGCTCACGGGTGTGACCCGACAAATCATGGGCATGATCAATATTTTTTTCACGGTCGGGACAATTAAGTCATGGGCGTGAACTATGCACTCATCACTATCATCATCTTTCTCTAACTCGTTTTTTCCTTTAAACATATACTTGTATCATTCTTTAATTCATATTATTAAATAAGCCCTAATTATAGGCATTACAAACACAATATGGTTAGTGAGAATCTTGAATATAAAATTAAGGTTTCCAATCCCTTAGGACATAGTATAATTATGAATTGGTATACAGAGGTTGGCCTTTGATTATACAAGGGAAAGAGTTTTCGAAAGACTTGATAGAGTTGCCTTTTCAGGATTTTGATGCCATATTGGGCATGAATTGGATAACGCAACATGGTGCAGTTGTAGACTACAAGGAAAATTTTGTAATGCTAAAAAATGTAGAATAAGGGGATGTGAAAATGGAAGGTGAGTTGTTCCCATAACCTCCACTGGTTATTTCAATGGTGAAGGCATATAAAATGGTAAGGAAAGGATGCGAAGCCTATTTGCCTCATGTGGTTGATACTAGAAAGGGAGGTCCAAAACTTCAAGATATCCCCACAGTACATGAATTCCCAAATGTATTCTCTAAAGATATACCAGGATTACAACCACATAGAGAGGTTGAGTTTTCTATAGAGCTCACTCCAGGCAAAACACCCATATCAGTAGCGCTATACAAATGGCACCATCCTAGTTGAAAGAGCTTAAGGTTCAGCTACAGGAGTTTGTAGAGAAGGGTTATATCAGGCCGATTGTATCCTCATGAGGTGCACTAGTGTTATTTGTGAAAAAGAAAGATGGGTCTATGAGGTTATGCATTCACTACAGACAGCTAAATAAGGTAACAATAAAGAACAAATATCCATTACCACGGATTGATGAATTATTTAATCAGTTGAAGGGTGCAGGTGTATTTTTGAATATTGATTTGAGATTAGGGTATCACCAGCTAAGAGTTAGGGCAGAAGATATAGCCAAGACAACATTCAGAACTAGATACGGGCATTATGAATTTGTAGTTATACCTTTTAGGTTAACCAATAACCCATTGGTCTTTATGGACTTAATGAACAAGGTGTTCAGACCCTTTTTAGACCAATGTGTAATGGCCTTTATTGATGACATTCTAGTGTATTATAAGAGATTTGAGGAGCATGATCAGCACTTGAGAATAGTGTTACAGACACTTAGGGAGCATAAATAGTATGCCAAATTCTCAAAATGTGAATTCTGATTTGATGAAGTAGCTTTTCTAGGACACATTGTGTCATTAGATGGTATTCGAGTTGATCCTAGCAAGGTAGAGGTGGTTATGAGTTGGAAGCCTCCTCGCAATGTGAGAGAGATTAAAAGTTTCCTTGATTTAGCTGGTTAC
Source organism: Triadica sebifera (assembly GCA_023653625.1). Taxonomy (NCBI): domain Eukaryota; kingdom Viridiplantae; phylum Streptophyta; class Magnoliopsida; order Malpighiales; family Euphorbiaceae; genus Triadica; species Triadica sebifera. The sequence goes on from CM042894.1 coordinate 22,889,598, forward strand.
TATAGGAGGTTTGTTAAAGGATTTTCCATGATTGCTTCTCCTTTAACTAGACTATTGAGAAAAGATATGAAATATGAGTGGACCGAGAAATGGTAGGAGAGTTTTGATAGTTTGAAAAAGATATTAATAGAGGCCCTAATTTTGACATAGTCAATTCTTGATAAGGAATATGTAATTTACAATAATTCTTCTCATAATGGATTAGGGTGTGTACTTATGCAAGAAGTCAAGGTAGTGGCATACACATCCAGGCAGCTAAAGGTTCATGAGAAGAATTACCTTACACATGACTTAGAGTTGGTGGCCATTGTCTTTGCTTTGAAGATAAGGTGTCATTTACACAGAGAGATCTCAATTTGAGACAAAGACGGTGGTTAGAGCTAATAAAAGATTACAACTGTGTTATTGATTACCACCCAGGCAAGGCCAATGTTATGGCTAATGCATTGAGTATGAAAATGGTGGGTGAGTTGCACATCCAGCTGACACTTAATTAGGAGATTATTGACACACAGAGATAGGATAGTAGGCTTGTAGAGATAGCTGAGTCGGCCTCTAATGGGGAGAGATAAGATTATACAGTTGAATCTGATAATGGAATATACTAAAAGGGTCGTTTATGCTTGCCGAATGTTGTTAAGCTGAGACAGAGGATTTTACGAGAAGCACATGAGACTAGGTATACTATGCACCCTAAAAGCACTGTAACACCATATCTTATGCATTTAAGTATAACCTATCTCTGTATCAAATAATCACACATAACATACTAGAAAGATATAATATCTTGTTAACAGTTGTAGTAATTTTTTTTCATCATATCCTGTAATATAATTTGAAAACTTTGTAAGTCAACTTTGAGGCTTTCTCCATAATATAATATATCACATATATTAAAACATAAACTTTGCACATAAATATTAACGATTTAGTTTCATTTACACATTAAAAAAAACAATCCAGAGTGACTATATATGTTCAAACATATAAATCCAAAGTAGAGATGACATATTTTCATGCTCATGTGGAATGCAAGGAGAGAGAGTAGCGAGGCTCGGTGGTGACCTTTGATATATGACTTCTATATGGCAATGAAAAAGAGCTAACATTTTTCTTTACCTAAACAATTACGCAAACTAATGAGTTGTAGCTCAGTGAGAATAATCATCAAATGAGCTCTAGAGTACCAAGCAACTCATAGTAACAAATCATAAATCCAATGCATATATTCCATTATATTCACCTTTATCATATAATCACAAATGAAATTTAAAAATATAATCACTATTCTTTACTTATGCTTATGCTTTGCTCATTTGATGCACAAGGTTCTTGGCATCTGCTGCCCATTCAACAAATATGTCATGTGAAAAACCTGCTTCCAAGCTGGCCATGGATGCTAGAACAATCTAAACCAAAGTATTAAGTCAGAATCACCAACACTAATGAGTTAAAAACAAGGAAATAATTCAATCTTGAACAATGCATGAAATAACCTTTGGACCATTTGGAGCATTATCAAGATCACTCTTGTTGATTAGAAGTGTAACGTGCCTACAAGATTCAGTAATAGGCACAAAACTTATTATGCACTCTTATGCAATGCAAAATAGAGGAAAAACCTCAAAGAATCAAGATCATAAATACAACTTGATTTAAAGAGTATAAAGAAGTTACTTCAGAAAAAAAGCGTTGTCACGAGATGTTTCAAAAGATTTTTCTATTGAATCACTCATCCATTCCAAGAAACTCTTGACATAGTCAATGGTATTTGATGCAACATATGTGAGAAAGAATATAGAACTGCAAGTAAAACAGACATTAGACAACTATAATTGTTATTGGACTCCCTAATCTAGGAAAATGCCTGTATTGTTCCTCTTGCTGACCTGTTCCAGGATTAAGAGCAGCTCCAATACTCTGCCAGCAGTATCAATAGGTAGCAATACATTTCCACCTACTTCCAGAGTCTTTAATATAGTCTTCTTTAAAACAAATTCCAGAAAAATAGCATTAGCATATATATTGAAGCTCAACGCAAAAATTGGTGAGAGTGTAACTATGTCTAAGTGCATGCCAATAATTTCAGTAACATTAATAATTTGATAATGCTAACTGAATAACAAAATTACACCATTGTAAGGAAAATACCAAGAAACTCTTTGTCTCTTTGCTGTCTAGGGGGCTGATTACTTAAAGCATTATAGAAATAGATGCAAGAGGTTTGAGAATGGCCTCAATAAAGATATTAGATTTCTAGTAGCCTCCCATCAGCATAAGGACTTCATAAAACCGTTTTATTTCACCTTAAGTATGAAGAGGGTGAAGAGAGTGAGGAAGTCATATGAGCCATTTAGGTGAGATTTTAGGAAACCATCTTTTAGTGTTGCTCAAACATACAATAACAAAGCTTGGTTTGGTACAAGATAGTCTTAAAGTAAAGGCTAAGGACAAAGCTGCACACAATTGACATTCACTAGGTAGGGACCACCGTCCAAAGCCATTTTTTCCTTTGTTAGTGTTGCCCAGATATTAGGCCAAGAAGGGGGGTTGAATTGGAGTTTCAAAAAATTAAACTTTAAGATGCGGATATAATTAATTAATTTTAGGAGGGATAGAGAAAATCTGACACAAAGATTTATAGAGGTTCGGGTGTTAATAAACCCTTCCTCTCCCCAATCACAATTGGGAGTTTCACTAACACACTAAGTGTTACAATGGAGTTTTACAAGCTCACTCCCAACTATGGTGTTTCTCACAATGGCTCACACCTAACCCAGAAATCCCTTGTGTTTTAATGGCTCGCATAATAACCAATTCCTTGTGTTTTACAGGCTCACACAAACAACCTTCACTTTGTATTTTTACAGGATCACACAAACAACCTTCACTTTGTGTTTTTACAGGTTCACACAAACAACCTTTTAATTTGTGTTTTGGAGGCTCACACAACAAACCCTTACAAGTGTTCTACTCTTAACCCAGAAATACCCAAAGCTCACTTGAGTAAAGATTAGAGAGAGAACCACTTACAAATCTTAATTGCTCAATAAATGAAGAGCAAAAATATTTTTACAGAGAATAGATTTTGTTCTCAAAGTATGAAAGTACAAATAGCTTGTAATAAGAATTAAATTCGAAGTATATGCTATTCTATTGTTATTCTCTTCATTCTCTTGTTCTTAATGCACAAATGACTTCCATTTATACTCCCATGGCTGAATATAGTCGTTGGCGTGCATTAAATATGAAACTAGCTGTTGTACCAACCAAAAAATCACGCCTGACATTTTTCTCTTTCATTGTTCACGGGCGTGACTATGCTTGTCACGGGAGTGACATTTCTTCCCAAGCCGTGACTGAAGTGGTGACCTTGGTCGTGAAGCTCTCTGGAATGTTTTGACATATAGAGTCACGGGCGTGACATACTCATTCACAAGCGTGACAAGCTTCCAAGCCATGATCCAAGTGGTGACTTTGGTCGTGAAGCTCTCTGGATGAAAATGCATGAATCTTCACGGGGGTGACACCTTTATTCACGGGGGTGACTGAAATGCCCACTTCACGGTTTGTTCTTCCTTCATGGCCATGAACTTCAAATGTTGGTTTTGGTTATGGTTAGCTCCGTTCACGGGAGTGACTCAGAGTCACGGCAGTGAACATGCTATTTCTTGAATTTTGTCTTTCAAGGATTATTCTTTCAATTTCCATTCTTGCTATTTTAATCCATGTCTTGTATAATAGACTTAGAAAACAAATATGTTAAATACAATATTTCTATTTTATTTGTTATCATCAAAATGACGGAAATACCCCTCAAGGTTTAACAATCTCCCCATTTTTTATGGTGACAAATAATCAGCAATATGTGATTTTGAGAAGTCTCCCCCTCAAAATATACTTAGGATAAAAAATTTATAATGTGCAAGAATAGTAAATAATGATTTAGCATTGAAATAAACTTAACTAGATTTTAAGTATATGCAAGTTATATGAGAAGTATATCCAATATATACCATAATTTCTTTTTAAAGCATGAAGTATATGTAAGGTATACTTAAGGTATATCATGGCATATTTATTTTTGCAACTTGCATGAAGGTATATGCAAAGTATACTTAAGGTATATCTTATGTATATAAAGCTCAATTGTTTTCAATCATATACTTTGCATATGAAGTATTGAATCAAAGTTTCTAAACCCTTTTAATCTATATCAATATCAATGTCAATTCAATTTTAATATTTGATTCAAAATTCATTTACCTTAATATATATTGCTAGTTTCTTCTTATATTGCTAGTTTGATACATTTTCCTTATCATATATTGCTAGTTTTCTCCCCCTTTTGTCATCAATCAAAAAAGGATAAAAAGATAACAATGAGATAGGCAAAAGAAAATACATTAAGTAAAGGAAAACATACAAACAAAGGTTAATAATGTTCATAAAGGAAATTTGAAAATTTCCTACACACCAACAAGCATAAATAAAAGAAACAAGCAAAAGCAAGCAAATTTAGGCTACACTCTAGCCTAACTCCTAGCCGGACATCCTATCACGAAGCCTAGCCACTTCAGCCTCAAGGCTATCCATCCGAGACTCCATGAACTCTTTGAGGTTCTCCAACCTCTCATCCATCAAAGTCTGCAGCTGCTCAAATCGTGGTGCCAAGAGGTCAACCACCTGCTGCGCTAAGGTCGGTGTGGAAGCCGAGGACTGTCCGATGTCCTGCTCAGTTACTGGGGGTTCTTCCTCAACCTGAGCCCTCTTCTTCTGCTGGACTCCCTGGAGGCCTGCTTTAAAATCCTCTGTGTCATTATCTTCCCAGATGATCTCCCCAGCAGTGTCAGTGAAGCGGTAGAAGATATCATTTTGGAAAATGATTCTAACAGCTGCTCACATCTTGATGAAGGATTCGACATCCAAGCGATCTCAAGGATGTCCAGGGATAAGATTGAAGTGATGCGCATCTAGCTTCAGATAATTAAGCTTCACTGCTATATGGGTGACATATGCACCAATCAAAATATCTCCAGTGGGCTTGGTGGCAATGGAGAGAAGATGGTTAGCAAACCATCTAGAAAGTGCTACTGTGAGTCCTCTCCGAGCCATCTCAAATAGGAAGAACTCTAACTTCCTGATAGTCCCGTTGCTTTCTCCCCTAGCAAAAATGCTATAGGTCAGGAACCTATGCAGATACTTGTGCACTGGGGACCTGAGATGTGTGCTCTTTGTCTTCTTGACATCCCAACTGCAATCAGTGCCAAAGTGTGTCCAGGCTCGAGGGGCAGAGAATTCTACCTCAGTATCGTTTAGTATGCCATCTGATGGTAAGTCAAACAATTCCCCAAATTCAGTGGCATTGAGGGTGTTGGGATTGTTGCAGAGTTGGAATTTCACCACTCCAGTAGGTGAAACCTGCAATGTGGTGAGGAATTCCAGTGTTGGCTCCCTCAAGGTCGGCTGGTGAATTTCTACGAAATCTTTCAGATGACAGGCTTGTAGTTGCTCTGTCATAGCTATCTCAAGCCCGAGACTTCGGACTATCTGCCATTCAAAGGACCTTGATGACAGAAGAGGTATCTTCTTCAAAGTTGCATATCGAGGATGGCATTGCTCCGGAATGCGGTTCATGAGGTAATCTGCATACCTCTTAGGAGCATGGGACTTCTTTCTCTTTCCCTTGGATGAAGCAGTATCCATTTTTTAAGAAATCGGTTTGTGATGGAGTTGGAAAAATTTTGACAAAAAGTTTTATGGAAAACCCTAGAAATGTATGATATTTGCTTAAGATTCGGACTTTTGGTGGTATTTATAGGGAAAGTTTGAGTCTTGGGGGACAAAATCTTCAATGTCTCAATGAATGTGTGTAAATGAGAGCGGTTTTGGAAGTTGGAGAGTTGAAATGAAAAATATAACCGACTGTTCTTTTATATGCTCGATACACTCACAGGCGTGAAGTGGGTGTTCACGGGCGTGAATGGTCGTGTTCACGGTTTGCTGAAGGAGTGTTCCACCCGTGAATGAAGGCGTGAATAAGTTCACAGGCGTGACCTTTGAATATCACGGGTGTGAATGATCAACCGTGACGGGCGTGAAATGTTGAATTTCACCACTTATGCCCGTGAAGCAAGCCGTGACTCAAGACGTGAAAGCCTCTGTGAGTTTTGGGGTGTTAAGGTTCACAGGAGTCAAAATGCGTCATGGGCATGAAATTCTATTTTCACGGGAGTGAATGAAGCCGTGAAGATAAACTTCACCACTTGAAGCTGTGAACCATGTCGTGAACCAAGTCGTGAATGACACTGCCTCTTGGGGCCATTTCAGTCATGGGCGTGAACATGTGTCACGGGCGTGACTTTCCTAAAATTTTTATCAAATAAAATTAAGTCCTAAAACAAAACTAAATCATTTCAACAAAGATTCTATTCCTTAAAACATGAATTTTCATCAAAATTTCTATCTTATATCTTGTGATATGATTTAAGATCAACAATTTAAATTTCATATTTTTGCAATCACAAGGTTAATCCATCAATCATACCAAGTTCTCTTCTAATGAAATTAAATCTTTCCTCATTTAGAGACTTAGTGAAAATATCAGCTAATTGATTTTCTATGCTTATAAATTCTAATGCAACATGTCCATATTGAACATGATCTCTAATAAAGTGGTGTCTAATGTCAATAAGCTTGCTTCTTGAGTGTTGAATAGGATTCTTTGAAAGATTTATAGAACTTGTGTTGTCAAATTTTATAGGTATATGGTTCAGCTCATGAGCATAATCCTTAAGTTGTTGTTTCATCCAAAGAATTTGTTTACAACAACATCCAGTTGCTACATATTCTGCTTCAGCAGTTGAGAGAGCAATTGAAACTTGTTTCTTGCTAAACCAAGAAACTAAACATTCTCCAATGAAGTGACAAGTACCTGAAGTACTTTTTCTGTCTAAAAGACTACCAGCATAGTCTGCATCTGAATATCCTATAATATAAAAAGATGAATTTCTAGGATACCATAAACCTAGATGCAAAGATCCATGTAAATATTTTAAAATTCTTTTTACTGTATTTAAATGAGATTCTTTTGGAAATGATTGAAATCGTGCACACAAGCAAACACTATACATAATATCGGGTCTAGAAGCAGTGAGATATAAAAGTGATCCGATCATACCTCTATACAGCTTTTCATTAATGCTCTTACCGTTTTCATCTTTGTCCAATCTTGTTGATGTGCTCATAGGAGTCTTGGCATTTTTGCATCCTTCCATACCAAATTTCTTAATTAAATCTTCGGCATATTTGGATTGGTTGATGAATATGCCCTCATTGCTTTGCTTTATTTGTAGACCAAGGAAATACTTAAGTTCTCCCATCATACTCATTTCAAATTCCCTAGTCATACACTTAGCAAATTCTTGACAAAGCAACTCATTAGTAGAACCAAATATTATATCATTAATATAAATTTGAACAATTAGTATATCATGCTTGTGCTTTTTTATGAATAGTGTAGTGTCAACATTTCCTTTTGTAAAGCTATTTTCTAATAAAAAAGAACTTAGCCTCTCATACCAAGCTCTTGGGGCCTGTTTTAAACCATACAAAGCTTTTGAAAGTTTAAAAACATGATTTGGCAAATCATAGCTTTCAAAACCTGGTGGTTGTTCTACATACACTTTTTCATCTATATAACCATTTAAAAATGCACTTTTCACATCCATTTGAAAAAGTTTGAAATTCATGTGACATGCATACGCTAAAAGTATTCTTATGGCTTCTAATCTAGCTACAGGTGCATATGTTTCATCATAATCTATACCTTCTTCCTGATTATATCCTTTTGCAACTAGTCTAGCCTTATTCCTGGTTACTAACCCTTGTTCATCTAATTTGTTTCTAAATACCCATTTGCTACCTATGATTTGATGATCCTTGGGTCTAGGTACTAGGGTCCATACTTTATTTCTCTCAAATTGATTGAGTTCCTCTTACATAGCAATTACCCAACTTTCATCATTAAGAGCCTCATCAATATTTTTAGGCTCAATTTGTGAAATAAAAGCAATGTCAGTGACTAAATGTTTGAAATGAGATCTAGTACTTACTCCCCTTGATAGATCACCAATTATTTGCTCTTTTGGATGATCTTTCGTCATTCTTCATTCTTTTGGAAATTTTTGATCATTTTGTTCTTGATTTTGAGGTATGAGTCTCATTTTGCAGTAAATTTTCTTGATCATTTTCTTCTTTCCCATTTCCAATATCAAGTCTTTCCATATTACCTACAACATCATCAAGAACACTACCTTTCATAAGATCAAGTCTACTAGATTCATTAAAAACAACATGCATTGATTCTTCAACCGTTAATTATCTTTTATTAAATACTCTATATGCTTTGCTGGTTGTAGAGTATCCTAAAAAGATACCTTCATCAGACTTAGAGGCAAAATTTCCAAGATTATCCTTGGTGTTCAATATAAAACACTTGCATCCAAATTATCTAAAGTATGATATCAAGGACTTTCTTTCATTCCATAGCTCAAATGAGGTTATGTTTAAAAGAGGTCTTTTGAAAACTTGATTTGAAATATAACATGCAGTGTTTGTGGCTTCTGCTCAAAAATAAGTTGGTAATTCATATTCATTAAGCATTATTCTAGCCATTTCAATTAAAGTTCGATTTTTCCTTTCAACTACCCTATTTTGTTGAGGTGTCCTAGGAGATGAGAAATTATGTGAAATGTCATGTTCAAGACAAAAGCTTTCAAAGTTTTCATTTTCAAATTCTTTCCCATGATCACTTCTTATTTTTGAAATGCAGTACCCTTTTTCATTTTGAACTCTTTTAGCAAAGTTTTTGAAATTTTGAAAAGCATCACTCTTTTGAGCTAAGAAAATTACCCAAGTAAATCTAGAGTAATCATCTACGATGACAAATGCATATTGTTTTCCTCCTAAGCTAGCAATTCTAGTAGGTCCAAACAAGTCTAAATGCAGGAGTTGAAGAGGTTTTGAAGTACTTACTATATTTTTGGCTTTGAAGGATGACTTGTGTTGCTTTCCTCTTTGGCAAGGATCACATGTCTTGCCTTTTTCATATTTAAGTCTTGGCAGTCCTTTTACTAGTTCTCCTGTGCTGAGACTTTGTATTAAGTCCATGTTAGCATGACCAAGTCTTCTATGCTACAGCCAAGATTCATCACTAGTAGTCACAAGACACTTAGAGGAATGGTTAGATAGTTCATGTAAGTTTATTATGTATGTATTGATATCTCTATTTCCTTTGAATATTTCTTGACCATCGATAGAGATCATAAGACATTCATTTGAAGTAAAGATTACTTTGTTTCCTTTATCACGTAATTGACTTACACTTAACAAGTTATGTTTCAAGCCATCAACAAGTAAGACATCCTTAATAAAAGTAGTACCATTAATACCAATAGAACCAATGCCCATTACCTTACCCTTTGCATTGTTTCCAAAGGTAACTTTACCTCCATCAATACTTTTGATTTCATTGAAAAGTTCTTTGTCTCCTGTCATATGCCTTGAGCATCCACTGTCTACTAGCCAAACATTTTTATTTATTCTGGACTTGAGGCATACCTATAGAATCACAATTCAAGTATGATTTTTAGGTACCCAAATGAGTTTGGGTCCTTAGGGGTTAGCACATGAAGGTTCCCAATGAGCCTTCCTTATCCAGCAATGTTTGTTTATGTGACCAATTTTCATACAATAATTACATTGTTTCGGTCTAAACTTGCTTTTTGGTCTTACAATGTATTTGGATGCCATAATTCTATTAGATTGATTTTGAGAATGATGGCATGCACAATCATGATTAATTTGCATTTTTCTAGATGCATGCTTCTTATACATAAAGGCATGATTATTCTTTTTCTGTATATAAGGTTTAACATGCTGATTTCTTGGTGCTGTTCTAACAGGTGTGGAGATGTGAGATTCTTTAGACTTTACAAATATAGTTTTGTGAGAAGATGATGATGTGTTCGTAAAACCTAGACCATGTCTAATTAAGGGTGATCTTTGAGACACAATGAGAGTATCTAAGCTCTCTTTACCTTTGTGAAATTTAGAAATGGAATTTCTAAGTTTCTCAACTTCATTTTTCAAAGTATTATTTTCTTTTAACAATGAAGCAGTTGAGGGTCTTGATGAGTATTCATCTAATGACTTTTGGAGAGATTCATTAGATGATTTAAGCTTTATGTTTTCCTTTTCTAAACCATCTATCTTATTTTTTAAATTAGAGATGTTATTTCTATAAGTACTAAATTTACTTCTATATTTCTCTAATTCTATATTTAATTCTTCTATTAGGCTTTGCTCATCATCATCATCATCACTATCACTATTACTACCATTATCACTACTATCATTATTGAAAGAGTATGAGTGTAGTGATCTTACTTTTTTCGAGATGTGATCCTCAATAGCATGAAGCATAGGTTGACCTCTTCACATTCATTATCATCTTTCTCGAAGAGCTTTCATCATCCCATGTGGCTTTGTGACCTTTCTCCCCATTGTCTCTTTGGTATTTGCTCTTATGCTTCTTGAGCCTTGAACATTCTGGTTTAATATGTCCTTTCTTTCCACACTCATAGCACTTTACCTCTTCCTTACTTCTATGTGTGTCATTAGAAGTTTGTTTGAGGTTTCTTTGCCTGAACTTTATGGAGTTGCTCATTTTCTTCTCAATGATTCTTTTTAATCTCCTTGAAAGCATAACGATGTCCTCATTTTCATCATCACTCATTTCTTCATCATCTTCACTTTCTTCTTGAGATTTTGAAGTAGAGGCTTTGAATGCTAAGGGCTTTCTTTTCTCCGGCTCAGCTTCAAGCTCTCTATCTCTCTTTACTGCCATCTCATGTGTGAGAAGTTTGCCAATCTGCACATCAGTATTCATGATGCTCATATCTTCATTTGCTTCTTCTATGCCAGCAACTCTTGAACCATAGTCTTTAAGAGAAAGACTTCTCAGGATTTTATTGTTTACATCTTCCAAACTTAGATGCTTCCCAAGTTTCCTCATTCCATTTATAATGGCTAGAAGACGGTTGGTCATGTTAGTGATTGACTCATGGATTTCATCTTGAAGAGCTCATATTCTGAGGTTAGAACTTGAATCTTCTTGGATTTGGCTTGCTTAGTTCCTTCATGATAGTTCTCCAATGTCTTCCACATGCTGTATGCTGTTGAGCAGTGCTGTATTCTCCCACATTCTTCAATAGATAATGAGCTTGATAGGATTGTCATTGCCTTCTTGTTTTTGAAATTTGCTCTTCTTTGAGGCTCTGTCCAATCATCTCTTGATAGGATTTATTCTTCACCATCAGCTCCTCTTCTGGTTGGTGGTGTCCATTCTTTTCGTACACTATCCCGGACTTCAATTCCTTCACTATCCAAGTATGTCTCCTTCCTAAACTTCCAATGGGCATAATTGGCTCCATCAAAGTAAGGTTTGAAATATTGGAATCCTTCACTGGCCATATCTTAATCTTTACTAGCGCTTTTTAGGCTTCGATGCTAGACAAAGCTCTGATACCAATTGTTGCCCAGATATTAGGCCAAGAAGGGGGGTTGAATTGGAGTTTCAAAAAATTAAACTTTAAGATGCAGAAATAAATAATTAATTTTAGGAGGGATAGAGAAAATCTGACACAAAGATTTATAGAGGTTCGGGTGTTAACAAACCCTACTCCTCTCCCCAATCACAATTGGGAGTTTCACTAACACACTAAGTGTTACAATGGAGTTTTACAAGCTCGCTCCCAACTATGGTGTTTCTTACAATGGCTCACACCTAACCCAGAAATCCCTTGTGTTTTAATGGCTCACACAAACAACCTTCACTTTGTGTTTTTACAGGATCACACAAACAACCTTCAGTTTGTGTTTTTACAGGCTCACACAAACAACATTTTAATTTGTGTTTTGGAGGCTCACACAACAAACTCTTACAAGTGTTCTACTCTTAACCCAGAAATACCCAAAGCTCACTTGATTAAAGATTACAGAGAGAACCACTTACAAATCTTAATTGCTCAATAAATGAAGAGCAAAAAGATTTTTACAGAGAATATATTTTGTTGTCAAAGTATGAAAGTACAAATAGCTTGTAATAAGAATTAAATTTGAAGTATATGCTATTCTATTGTTATTCTCTTCATTCTCTTGTTCTTAATGCACAAATGACTTCCATTTATACTCCCATGGCTGAATATAGCCGTTGGGGTGCATTAAATATGAAACTAGCCATTGTACCATCCAAAAAATTGCGCCTGACATTTTTCTCTTTCATTGTTCATGGGCGTGACTATGCTTGTCACGGGAGTGACATTTCTTCCCAAGCCGTGACTGAAGTGGTGACCTTGGTCGTGAAGCTCTTTGGAATGTTTTGACATATAGAGTCACGAGCGTGACATACTCATTCACAGGCGTGACAAGCTTCCCAGCCGTGATCCAAGTGGTGACTTTGGTCGTGAAGCTCTTTGGATGAAAATGCATGAATCTTCACGGGGGTGACACCTTTATTCTTGGGGGTGACTGAAATGCCCACTTCACGGTTTGTTCTTCCTTTATGGCCGTGAACTTTAAATGTTGGTTTTGGTAACGGTTAGCTCCATTCACGAGGGTGACTCATAGAGTCACGACAGTGAACATGCTATTTCTTGAATTTTGTCTTTCAAAGATTATTCTTTCAATTTCCATTCTTGCTATTTTAATCCATATCCTGTATAATAGACTTAAAAAACAAATATGTTAAATACAATATTCCTATTTTATTTGTTATCATCAAAATAACGAAAATACCCCTCAAGGTTTAACAGTTAGCACTTAGACTCACACGTTGAGAGAGATAGTTCTAGTTTTGTACAAGTTGCGGAAGGAACCATCAAGAAAAGTGTTGGAGAGCCACGGGAGCTTTTTTATGATATCGTGTAACATCATCGACCTTCCCCACATGCATATCCACATGCATTTCATTTGAACATATGCATTTTGCATATGATTCAATTGAACAAGTGCATTTCATATGTGTTTTCATAGGAACAAGTTTATGACACGCACTAGCTATATGTTCTAGTACATTGCAATTGTATCAGGTCACACATGTATACTTATAACCTAATTGAGGATAACAAAGTATTAGAAATAAATTGAATAAGGTGACTAAATTAAAGTAAGAAAAATGACTAGATTAATATTAGTAAACATTTTACATTGTTAATTTAGTTAAATCGGGCCAAATGATTAAGTTGTATTATTGTGTGAATTAGTGGAATTATAGATATATGTAAATAATAATAATAATATAGATAAAATGAAATGAAAATGAAACAAAATAAAAATAAAAGAAAAGAGAAGAGAAGAAGAGAAAAAGATAAAAAGACAAAAACAAAAAAAGTTTGCTTTATCTTCCTCCCCCATTTCTGCCTCCGTACTCCAGCCCATTTTCTTCTTCATTTTCCTCCATTCCGGACTTCAATTCTTTCTTGTTTTACTTATTTTTTTTGAGTAAATTGACCCCTTGCAAGTTCGTTCTTGTTAAGTAATCAATTCTTATTGCTATATGGTTAATTTGAGTTTCTAAGGTTCACTAATAGGCACTGAATCTCACCCTAATTTTGATATCAATAGAAATTGATTATTGAAAAGATTAAAACACAAAGGTTGTTCCTTTATGTCTTATATTTATGGATATATAAACATGTTTGCAATATTTTATGTATAGGAAGAGATATCCTTTCTCTACTGAAACTGGTCTGGGTGTGAACTGTAGCTGAGTTAGCCACTGTATTTGTTAGTTTTGAATATGATAAGGTCATTATTTAAAGTATTTAAAAATATAAAAGTTGTAGCTATATGTGTTATTTATTTGTATACCAAATTTTAGGTTCATATATCTTGTATATTTTGAGTTATGGTGAATGGAACCATGATTGTTCCATGGTTTGAACTGCCTGCTTAGTGCCCTGGGCAGATCCAGCAAATTGTTTAGCTAATTTGAGCTCCATAGAGATCAATTCTGTATATTATCAAAAAATTAAAGTTATATTTATATTTCTTATCTAAATATGGGTACTAATTTAAGCTTAATATGTTATGTATAGACTAAGTTATGGCCTTTGGAATTCATACTAGTCCAGAAGCAAACTCTGCTCTAGACCAGCAAAATGTTTATTATAATTTGAAAACCTTAGAGACATAATTGATAAAATTTGTAAACATGGAAATTTTCAATTTTAACCCATATAAGTGTCTATAAAGTTTCATTGAAATATGACTTATATATTATAAGTTATGATGAACCAAAATTGGTACCCTAAAACTTCCTAAGGGCAGAAAATAGGGTAGAAAATGGAACACATTTAGAAATTCCACCAAACCTTGTAAAATTCTCCAATTTCTTTGAAATTTAAGTATGTTATATAATTATATGTTATTTTTTGTTAGGAATAAGAATCAGATTAATTGCTCAAGTATAGAGAAATTTATAGGCTAAACAGTCCCATAAGGTCACACTGTCTCATAGGAAAAATCTTAGCTATTGATATGAACAATGCATATTAATTTGTTTAAGCCACATTAAGTCTCCCTAATCATAAGTTAATCGATTATATTTTCATATTAGGCTCACAACATATTGGAGACCCACAAGGAGCGGATAGACAATAAGTTAGGGGTTGGTATCAAAGGAGAAAAGTGAGTCTAATTATCAATTGAATTCTTTAGTGCATATGAATGTTGCTTGCTATGTGATTCATATGATTGTCGTGATTTGCCCCTGATAATATGATGATGGATAATTTGTGACATTTGTGGTATACTTGTGGTATATTTGAGGCATATGTTTGACATATGTGATATATATACATGGTATATGTATAGTATATACGAGGTATATGCGTGGCATATGAGTCATATATGCGGTATATGTATGTTATATGTGATAAGATGCAATGGTTGATGAATGCTTAAGTACAAGTGCATATGCATATGGATTTAAAAAGGCATCATGACTAGTTAATCGATATTGTAAAGGAAAAGAAGAGGCCTATGGCCCAACAAATGTGCAAATGAAACAAATGATCAAGCTAGCTAGCATATGCAAATGTTCACATGGAAACCCGGGGCAATGTCTGTTTAACTTGGTCACAACAAAATGAAATAAACAAAGCATTTCCATATGTAAAGAGTAATGATTATATGTTTCAACTTTATTGATATTTATATGATACGGATGAATGGAATGGAATACATGGTATGTGTTGGATTTGTGATTTATTACTATGAGTTGTTTGGTAGTTTAGAGCTCATTAGATGATTATTCTCACTGAGCTACAACTCATCAATTTGCATCATTTTTCAAGTAAAGAGAAGTGATAGCTCATTTTTAGTAGCGTATAGAAGACATGGAGCACAGGTCACTAACCGAGCCTCATCACTCTCTCTCCTTGCATTCCACACAAGCATGAAAACATGTCATCTGTATTTTGGACTTATATACTTGAATATGTATTGTCACTATGGATTAGTTTTAAAAATGTATAAATGAAAGTAACTCATAAATATTGATGTGCAAAACTTATGTTTTAATATATGTGATATATCATGTTGTGGCGAAAGCCTCAATGTTGACTTGAAAAGTCATTGAATGATATTATAGGATTTGATGCAAAAAATTTACTATCGCTGTTAACAGGATCTTATGTCTTGTTAGAATGTCATGTGTGATTATTTGATACAGGGATAGGTTGAACTCAAATGTATAAGATGTGGTGTTATATATGGAGCACATGACCATATAAAGAGAGATTGTCCTTTCTTGACACGTACAATTCCTACATAGACCATAGGATCAGCTCCAATGTAGAGTCACCACCACACTAAATGGGGCAGAATGGGATCTAGTCAAGT
This sequence comes from Triadica sebifera, assembly GCA_023653625.1. Lineage (NCBI taxonomy): Eukaryota > Viridiplantae > Streptophyta > Magnoliopsida > Malpighiales > Euphorbiaceae > Triadica > Triadica sebifera. The sequence continues at coordinate 22,905,564 of CM042894.1, forward strand.
TATTTCAGAAATAATGAATCGATCGAGACCTAACAGAGCTCTAGTTAGTGCTTATGCCATAAGGGGATCAGGGGGTTATAGATGTGATTATTAGTAAGTTTTCTCTTCATAGCTCTAATTTATGTGCTTTGATGAATCTTAGGTCCACACACTTGTATATATGCACAAAAACACCTAATTTGAATGAGATGGCAATTGAGAACTTAGAGTATGAGTTCATAGTCACAAATCTTTTAGGACATAGTGTCATCATGAATAGAATGTATAGAGATTGTCTTATAGTGGTTCAGAATAGAGAAATTTTGATTGATTTGATAGAGTTACCGTTCCACAAGTTTGATGTCATCCTAGGCATGGAATGGCTATCATGAATAAGACAGCAGTTGATTGCCGGTTCAAAACAATAGTGCTTAGGACTATGGAATGGGAAGAGGTGATAGTTCAGGGTGTGAGTTTTTCTTAAACCACTCAAGTGATATTGATGATGAAAGCACAAAGAATGATTAAAAAAAGGTGTGCTATCTACTTGGCTAACATAATCGTACAAAGAAAGAAAATCTAGAGTTGAAAGATGTTCCAATTATGAGAGAGTTTGCAAATGAATTTCCAAATTATCTGCCAGGCTTCCTTCATATAGGGATATAGAGTTCACCATATAGCTTATCCTAGGAACTATTCTAATTTCCATTGCATCTAACATGATGACGCCTACAAAAATTGAAAGAACTGAAAGTTCAGTTGCAAAAGTTGTTAGACAAGGGTTTTATAAAAATAAGTGTATCACTATGGGGTGCACCATTATTGTTTTCAAGAAGAAGGATAGGTCAATTAGATTATGCATCAACTACTGTAAAATTGAATAAAGTGACGATTAAGAACATGTATCCCTTGTTATGGATAAATGATCTATTTGACTAATTGAAATGTGTTGGAGTTTTCTCTAAGATTGATTTGAGGTCAAGATATCATCAACTAAAAATAAAGGAAACAGACATTTCCAAGACAACTTTCAGGACTATATATAGGCATTATGAGTTCTTAATTATGCCTTTTGGGCTAACCAATGCACCAATAACTTTTGTGGATTTGATGAATCAAATCTTTTGACCGTACTTGAATCATTTTATGGCTATCTTCATTGATGACATCTTGGTTTATTCCAAGAACAGAGGAGAACATAATTAGCATTTGAGGATTGTCTTATAGACCCTAAAAAAAAGTTGTATGCCAAGCTATCCAAATATGAGTTCTGGCTTGATGAATTAGTTTTCCTTGGGCATATACTATTAGTAGAGGGAATTAAAATGGATCTTAATAAGGTTGAGGTGATTTTGAATTGGAAACCTCATAGAAATGTGATTGAGATAAGGAGTTTCCTTAGATTTGCAAAGTTTTACTGGATATTTGTAAAAGGATTCTCCATAATTGCTTTTCCACTTATGAAGTTATTGAGGAAAGATGTCAAGTTTAAGTGGAATGACATGTATCAAACTAGTTTTGACCAATTGAAAGTGTTATTAATAGAGGCTCCAGTCCTGACACAGCTGATGCCAAATAAGGATTATCTCATATACAGTGATACCTCCCACTATGGTTTGGGATGTGTTCTTATGAAAAACAGAAAGATTGTTGGTTATGCTTCTCGACAGCTAAAGCCTCATGAGATGAATTACACAATGCATAATCTAGAATTAGCAGTCATTGTATTTACCTTAAAGATATGGCATCATTACTTATATAGGGAAAAATGTTTCTTCTACACTGACCACAAGAGTTTTAAGTATCTTTCTACATAAATAGAGTTGAATCTAAAGACAAAAAAAGGTGGTTAGAATTAATTAAGGAATACAGTGCAATCGATTATTATCTAGCAAGACCAATGTAGTGGCCATTGCTTTGAGCAAGAAGACTTTGGCAAAATTGCACATATATCCTCCTTTGAATCAAGAGATCAAAGATACATAGAAACAAGATGCAAAACTGGTAGAGATTATCGAGTTGGTCTCTAAGGGGGAGAGACAAGGATATGCAGTTGGATTTTATAGCAGTTTGTGTTACCAGAACTTGTTATGTGTGCCCAATATGGGAGATTTGAAATAGAAAAATTTTTAAAAAAATCATAAGATTATATTTGTTATGCACCTAGGGAGTAACAAGATATACCAAGATCTAAAAATAAAGTATTGGTGGTCAAGAATGAAGAAAGAACACAAAATATACTACCAATTGTCTGACATGTGAGTAAGTTAAGGCAAAACATCAAGTGCCATCAAAGTTGATGCAACCAATCATAATTTCGAAATAAAAATGGGATAGGATCAATATGGATTTCATGGTTGGGTTGCTAGTGACACAAAGAAAATACAATGTTGTTTGGGTGATAGTGGATAGGTTAACAAATTCCTCACACTATTTGTCGATTAAAAAGGATGATTCAATGTATAGGTTAGTTAAATTATGTGAATGAGATAGTTTGAATCCATAGAGTGGTAGTCTCCATCATATCATATTGGGGTCCCATTTCACCTTACAGTTTTGGAGTAACTTAAATGGATGGGCAATCAAAGAGAGTGATTCAGATTCTAAAAGATATGATGAGGAGTTGTGTGATAGAATTTGTGGGAAACTGAGAAATTTTTTTACCATTGGTGGAGTTTGCTTACAATAATAACTATCAATCTGACATCGAGATGACACCTTATGACGTACTTTATGAGAGAATGTGTTGAACACTAATATTTAGATGGAGCCCAATGAAAGGAAACTAGTGGGGGCAGAAATGGTTTAAGAGACTAAAGAAAAATTGAAGATCATCCAAAGAACATTAAAGGCAACATCTAACAGGCAAAAGTCTTATGCATATTCAAAAAGAATAGATATTGATTATGGAGTAGGAGACAAAAGTGTTTCTCAAAGTTTTTCCATGGAAAATGTCATCTGATTTGGAATGAAGGGTAGGTTAAGCCCTAGATTTATTGGACCTTATGAGATTTTAGAAAAAGTTAGGTCAGCTGTCTAAAGGCTTGCTTTGTCGCCAAAATTGAGTGGGATATACAATGTCTTTCACACATTTATTACATATACACAATAAGCAATATCAATGCTCATTCAAGGCTTACTTGCATTTATAACACTTCTCATTTCATATCATATCTCACGACTTATACACTTAGTATATAAAAACATAAAATTCAATCATCACTTAAATAACACATAACAAGCCATATTTTGGGAATTTGAATGCATATATGCACATACCTTTAATGGAGCCTCAAAAATCAAGCTTATCTCAAGCTTGCTTATCCCTTTGGTGGATTTCACCATCTCATCTTTCAACTCCTATCACACATATCATATCTATATCAAAATCTACAACCTTTAAACTTAGCTTTTAAAGCCATAAAGGTGAAAACCCTAACTTTAACCTTTCTTACAACCTTAATCTCATATAATTTCTTACTAACACTTACTATAACTTAAACCATTTAAAGAGAGGTCTTAAACTATAAACTTTCAAGGTCAAGCCATAACCTAATTCATTTGTAAATGGATCTCTACCATAAACGAATTAAACATGATTAAAGCTATGAAATCTTGTAAAATAAAAGAAAAACGTGATTCCTTACCCTAATCAAAGGAAACATGGTTGAGATGGAAGATTCCTATCCTCTCTTCCTCTTATGATTCGACCTCCTTAATAGCACCTCTTCTCTGTGTTCCTCTTACAAAAGAACTTAATTAAACTTTGATATTTTGCTTTAGATTAGGTGTTTAGGGCTAAAACTCAAAGGAAAACATAAGGCAGTAGCCTTTGGTATGAGAAAACTTTGAATTCTAAGGTTCCTTTTGATTTCTAGATTATGAGAAAAAGAAAGAACAACTGATAAAATTTATATCTAACAATGTTCAAGGGCATGACAACTACTGTCATGACCTGAATGTACTTAAACCCAAAATTCCATCTTTCGATAGTTTACGATTGTGAAAGTATTGTCAAAGGCTTGAACTTTGTGACATTTCACTTTCTTGTCTTTTTTTTTTCAACTCTTTTCTTATAACCCTTACTTACATACTTATATCTCTTAATCCATATTAATTATCAAGCCCTAATTATGAGTGTTATATGTTTGGTCGGTTTGATTAATAAAAAAATGAATAAAATAAAATATTAAAATATTATAAAAATTTGACAAATATTAACTTAAAACCATAATTAAAATAACATGAATATAATAAAAAATATAAAAATTTAGTACACTACTTTAACTTTTAGAAAATTCTAAATACAATTTGTATATTAGTAAAATAAATTCTTAATTATAGTATTTCAAAGGAACTTGAAAAGTATAGTTAATTAAAAAGTCTATAATTTTAGGAAACTAGAAAATTATTAGTATTAATGCACTATATCATGTGTCATAATTATGGTTAAAGACATATAATTGTGGTTAAAAACATCATTTGATCATTAATGCATTATATATATATATATATATATATATATATATATATATATATATATATATATATATATATATATATATATATATATATATATATATATATATATATATATATATATATATAATTTTTGAAAAATAATAAAATAAAAATATAATACTTATTTAAAAATAAAAAATAATTTTTATTTAAAAGATTATGTAATTAACTCATTAATTAAAATAATAAAAAAATATTTTTAAAATTAAAATGAAAATAATTTTTTTAATAAAATCGAAGATTGGGTTAAAGTAGGGGATCCTCGTCCCTGTATGGTGCGGGGATAGTGACAAATTTTTTTTCTTGTTGGGAAATGGGGAGAAATTGAGGACGAAATTGCATTTTAGGGATCAAAAACGAGAATGAGAAAATTCACCATGAACTCATCACATTGTCACTCCTAATTTATCCATTACCATCGGCTACAAGTGTTATTCTCATTCTATAAAAAATATTTTTTTTCGTTCCTTCACAAGACGAGCATGAATCAAACAAATAAGGTAAATATGATATAAGTTTACTATCATTCATGATTTAAGGGAGTAAACAAAATTAAATAAAAATTCCAAGGACTTGAATAATTCCATTCATGGGGATTAATAAACATCAAGTTTTTCATTTGATCATACTTAAAGAGTTTCTTCCTATTGTTAGAACATGACAAAAACGAAGAAAAAATATACACATTTAATTTACAGATGGCAAATGATTTACAATTAAATCAAAATTCACAAAAAAAAACACATAAAAAGTTTATTTCTAAAAACTAATTTGAAACTATTTTTTTTTCACATTCCAATCCAGATAAAACCCCATCCAAGTAACCACAAAACTACTAGCTACCCAATAAAAAGAAAAAAACAGAGCGGCCCAAGGAACTGACTTTAGGATCTAGATAAATATAAAATAAAGCATGTAACACCTATCGATATAATCGGAAAACCTTCACCAACTGTACCGATAGATGCCACAATGTTGTTTTGTGAAAAAACTCATTAAATTAAAAGTTCTACATTTAAAACATGTTAAAATATCATAATGCAATTAATGCATAAAAACCAACATAAATAAATAAAATTTGTTTCCATCTTCACTAGCCTCATATTACAAAAATACATTTTAAGATAATCTTACATGTTCTTAAAACCAAAAAACATGTAAAACATTATCCCAAAATATCCCATGACATAAATAAAATATAAATATGCCATTAATGATAACACACCCAATATGGCGCTCTGACTGAACTCTGGTGGCTTGCTACTTTACCGGCCAACTCCTATTTATCGACTTCAAACTTGCATGTAGAAAATCTACACATTAAGCAAACTAATGCTTAGCGGTACATATGTGCATAAAAATTATACATTTAACTCATGTCATGCCATTTCATGTAATGCACTTCATGATCATTCCTAAAATTATACATTCTAACTGTTTCATGCCTCAATGTAAATTCACATGCCTCTTAATACCATAGACATCATATAATATTACCCTGTATATTATACACATATACATATACCTCATACATAATACCATATCATATGACCTGATATTAGCATTATTACCGTCCAAGCCTCTTTAAACTTGACTACTCAGATGCGGGACATGAGACATGGATGCTCTAACTTGAGCTTAAGCCACCTTGTTCACAATCTGTATCAGCTCATCCGAGTTTCTCAAAGTCAATGACATTCATACAACCTGAGCATAAACCAATTGATTGAGTAAAATGTGGCATATAAGCAAAACTAGGATTAAGAGCTCATAACCCTGAGTCACCTTGTCTTAATAACAAAAGTATCTCATACAGTACCGTTTACCTCCCTCAATGGTATAACATCTATCCTATGATAAGTCTAGACTAGAGAAATGGTTTTTTAATCTCATAATCGTTTATCTTTTGATTCATTTTAAACATATGTTATTACCAACATCACTTTATCGCATGCTATTACCAACATTTACTTTTCTATTTATGCATTATCATATCTAATACATAAATGTCATATCATATCATTCACATGTTATATTCCATGTATACCAATATTCTATAACATGCATTATGCCAACCTATCACCATAGGTCATAAAATAAAATGTACACATTTTATACTCAAATAGCTTCACGACCGTGAACTATTTATTCACAATCATGAAGGCACCCTTCACGATTATCTTACCTGTGAACTATCATATGAATCATAACATAACTATCATAGAGGTGAATTACTTATTCACGACCGTGACACCATATCATCACGACTTCCCAACCGTGGTGTTGAACCTTGAAGGGTATTTCCATCATTTTGATGCTAACAAATAAAATAGCAATAATGTATTTAATATACTTGTTTTCTAAGTTTATTGAACAAGGTATGGAACATGATAGCAAGAATAGATAATGGAATACTAACCTTAAAAAGACAAAAAATGAAGAAATAGCATGTTCACGTCTGTGACCTTGTATTTCACGCCCGTGATAAAGCTTAGCGCCAACTATCCAAGATTTAAAGTTCACGGCCATGAAAGATCATAGTAACCATGGATGATCATATCAGTCACACCCGTGAAAGAAAGTCATGCCCGTGAGAAAACATGTCAAATTCTTCTAGAGAGCTTTACGACCAGAGTCACTACTTGGACCACGGCTAGGAAGGATGTTCACGCCCGTGAAATAATAATGTCACGCCTGTGATCAAAAATTTCAAATCCTTCCAGAATGCTTCATGGCTGAAGTCATCACTCAAGTCACGGCTTAGAAGAACAGTCACGACCGTGACACACTTATTCACGACCGTGAAAGAAGAAAGAGAAACATGTCATGCGCGAAATTCAGAGTTGGTGCAACGGCTATTTTCGCATTAAATGCAACCAAACGGCTATAATTTTCCATGGAAGTATAAATTCAAGTCATTTATGAATCCAGAACAAGAGAATAGCTAATACTTTGAATCAAAATCTTGTTGTAGCCATTTGTGCATTTAATACTTTTAAAAGAAACATTAATTCTCTATAAAAAATCTTTTTGCTCATTATTTTCTGAGCATTATAGATTTGTGAGTGTTTCTCTTTGTAATCTACTACTCAAGTGAGTTTGAGTATATTGGATTAAGAGTAGAACACTTGTAAGGGTTATTTGTGTGAGCCTTTAAAACACAAGGAATTGCTTTATTGTGTGAGCCATTAAAACACAAGGGATTTCTGGGTTAGGTGTGATCCATTGTTAGAAACACCATAGTTGGGAGTAAGCTTGTAAAACTTCATTGTAACACTTAGTGTGTTGGTGAAACTCCCAATTGAGATTGGGGAGAGGAGTAGGGTTTGTTAACACCCGAACCTCTATAAAAATTCCTATGTGATATCTTCATATCCCTACTCAACTTAACTTTTCTTTCCACACTTAAAAGTTAAGAAACCTACAATAGAAGGACTAATCAGTTATTTCTTTTATTGCCCCAAACATACTTTTAATATCCAATTCAACCCCCCTTCTTAGTACAATATCTGGGCAACATGTGGCACCAACCCTTGAAATTCTGGGTTCATGCAGTCCATACTAGCTCGACATTCACGGTCGTGATATCCTTATTCACAGGCGTGAATCTTGCATTTCTAGCAAACTCAAAACAAAGTGATTCATGCATTTCATGGAAAAACCTTATGATTAACCAGTGCTAATCACTCATATCAACACTTACATACTCATATAATGTCTATTACATGTTTTCACAACATTTAAGTCATTAAAATCCCATTCTTGGATCATTTACATCACAACATACCATTTTATCTCATTAATACCATAATTTACAATTTACTCAATTAACCATGTTATTAGTCACCATAATATGTCATTTTCATTTCATTTTACATATATGTACATACCTTTCACAAATAAGAGCCTTAAGTATCTCTTCAAGCTTTTTAAGCTTGATTTCCTCTTTTTGATGTGTTCCCTTACCCTATAGCCGAACCTAACATCACAAACATATTTTTATTAGAACCTTCTAACCATAAACAACCTAAAACAACCCTAAAAACCATGTTCTACCTCAACTTTGGAAAAACTTAACCAAACTCCATTTTTCTCAAGCTTTTAAGCTTCTTCAATGGTGTTTAGGGTCTATAAGATTGGGAGAAGATGAATAAGATGTGTTGGAGTGTGTCAGAAGTAATAAAAGGAAATTGAAGTGATTTTAAAGCAAGATTTAGTGTAAAGAAAAGAGAAAAGTGCTGCTCATCATGGCCAATCGACCTATGTTCACGATCATGACCCTTAACCTCATGGGGTGAATCACAATTCACGATCATTACTGAACCATTCACGGGCATATAAGTTCTCTCTTCTCAAACACTTCTGCAATATTCAAAACTTTACCGTTTGAACCATAGCATGACCTTTCACGGGCGTGAAAGCTTTCCTTTTTAAAACTTGACTTAAACTTTAACACACCTTAAACCCCATCCTTTCCCACTCTAAACACATATATAACTTATAGGCCCTATTTTATGGGCATTATATTTCTCTCCCCTTTGTTACTAGATACCTCTCATAACATGCTTAAATTAATTATTAATTTAAGCAGTCAACATAACCGGAAATCTAATAGATCACACGCATTGGAGATATGGAGAATGAGTAAAATGGTCTTGGATAAGATCCAAAAATATGAGAGAATTATTTTGGGTCCTGTTGCCCAGATATTGAACCAAGAAGGGGGGTTGAATTGAATATTAAAAATTTTAACTTTTAAGTGCGGAAAGAAAAGTTAAGATGAGTAGGGATAGAAAGATAAGTCACAAGAATTTTTATAGAGGTTCGGGTGTTAACAAACCCTACTCCTCGCCCCAATCTCAATTGGGAGTTTCACTAACACTCAAAGTGTTACAATGGAGTTTTACAAGCTCACTCCCAACTATGGTGTTTCTAACAATGGATCACACCTAACACAAAAATCCCTTGTGTTTTAATGACTCACACAAATAACCAATTCCTTGTGTTTTAAAGGCTCACACAAATAACCCTTACAAGTGTTCTACTCTTAACTCTAAAATACCCAAACTCATTTGAGTAGATGATTACAGAGAGAAACACTTATAAATCTTTAATGCACAAAGAATTATGAGCAAAAAGATTTTCTCAAAGAAAAAATATTTGTTTTGAAAGTATTAAATGCACAAATGGCTTACAACAAGATTTTGATTCGAAGTATTAGCTATTCTCTTGTTCTGGATTCATAAATGCCTTGCATTTATACTTCCATGGAAAATTATAGTCGTTTGATTGCATTTAATGCGGAAATAGCCGTTGCACCAACTCTTATTTTCGCGTCTGACATATTTCTCTTTCCTCTTTCACGGTCGTGATTATGGTTGTCACCGTCATGACTGTTCTTCCAAGCCGTGACTTGAGTAGCGACTTTGGCCGTGAAGCATTCTGGAATGATTTGAAGTATTTGATCATGGGCGTGATGTTATATCTTCACGGGCGTGAACAGCTTTCCTAGCCGTGGTCCAAGTAGTGACTCTAGCCTTGAAACTCTCTGGAAGAATTTGTCATATCTTTTCACAAGCGTGACTTTCTTTCATGGGCATGACTAATATGATCATTCACGATTGCTATCATTCTTCATAGGCGTGAACTTTAAATATTGGATAGTTGGCGCTAAACTTCATCACGGGTGTGACATATAAGGTCATAGGTGTGAACATGCTATTTCTTCATTTGTCTTTTTAAGATTAGTCTTCCATTCTCCATTCTTGCTATCATATTCCATACCCTGTTCAATAAACTTAGAAAATAAGTATGTTAAATACATTATTGCTATTTTATTTGTTATCATCAAAATGACGGAAATACCCCTCAAGGTTCAACAATCTCTCCCTTTTTATGGTGACAAATAATCTAGCAATATGTGCTTTTGAGAAGTCTCCCCCTCAAAAGATGCTTAGAATAAAAAAATACTGAAGTGCAAGAATTGTAAAGAATGATGAAGTGTAGCATCAAAATATGCTCCCTAGTTTCAAGTATATGCAAGTTATATGCAAGGTATATCCAATGTATACCAACATTTTTCTTTAAAACAAGTTATAGTTATGCCAAGTATATTTAAGGTATATGAAGAGTATATCAAGCGCATATTCATTCATGTAACTTGCATTAAGGTGTATACAAAGTATACTTAAGTTATATTTAAGCTATATGAAGTTCATTTCCATACTTGCATATTCATTTACTTAAACAATATATTGCTAGGTTCTCTCCCTTTTGTCATCAACAAAAAGAATAATAAAAAGATAAAACATAATGGAAAACAAAAGCAAATATATTAATGTAGGAAAAAAAAACAAATACAAAAGTAATTCAAATTCTAAAAGGAAATGAAATTCCTACAACAAACAAGCTAGAAACAAAAATAACAAGGCTAACATAAAGACTAGCCAGACATCCTATCTCTAAGGCAAGCTACTTCCACCTCGAGGCTCTCCATGCAAGACTCCATAGAATCCTTGAGGGTTTCTAACCTCTCATCCATCGAAGCTTGCAATTGCTCGAACCATGGTGCCAAGAGGTCAGCCACTTGCTGAGCCAAGTTTGGTGTGGAGGCAGAGGATTGTCCCATTTCCTGCTCAACCTTTGGAGGTGCCACCTCAAATTGAACTTTCTTCCTCTGCTGGATTCCTTAGAGGCCAGCTTTGAAGTCATTCGAGTCATTGTCCTCCCAAATAATCTCACTAGCAGTGTTGGTGAAGCGGTAGTAGATGTTATTCTCAAACACTATACGAACTGCCGCTCCCATTTTGATGAAGGACTCGACATCTAGTCGGTCTCGAGGATGTCCTGGTATGAGGATAAAGTGGTGTTCATTTAGCTTAAAGTATCCGAGCTTCATGGCGATGTGAGTCACGTACCCACCAATCAGAATGTCTTCAAAGGGCTTGGTGGCAATTGACAAAAGATGGTTTGCAAACCATCGAGATAAAGCCACTGTTAGGCCTCTTCGAGCCATCTCCAGGAGAAAGAGCTCTGACTTCCTGATTGTTCCATTACTGTCTCCTCTGGAAAAAATGTTATAGGTTAGAAACCTATGCAAATACTTGTGCACTGGGGATCGAAGGTGGGTGCTCTTTGTCTTCTTGATGTCCCAGCTGCAGTCAAGCTCGAAGTGAGTCCATGCCTGAGTAGTATAGAACTTCACTTCATTGTCATTCAGGATGCCATCAGAGGGAAAGTTGAACAAGTCTCTAAACTCTGTGGTAGAGAGAGTGTTCAGATGCTTGCAAATTTGGAATTTCACCGTGTCGGTAGGAGAGACTTGCAAGGTGCTCAGAAATTCTAAAGTTGGCTCCCTCAGAGTTGGTTGATGGATATCAATAATTCTTTCAGATGACAAGCCTGGAGTTGTTCCGTCATGCTTGTCTCGAGGCCAAGTGTACAGATGGTTTTCCACTCAAATGATCTAGAGGAAAGGAGTGGCCTTTTCTTGAGCACTGAGTATCTAGGATGACAATGCTCTGGAATAATGTTTAGAAGTTAATCAACGTACCTTCTTGGAGCATGAGACTTCTTCCTTGTACCCTTAGAGGAACCGGTTTCCATTTTGATTAAAAAAATAAACTTTTGAAGATTGAGAAATTGATAGAAATTTTGAGTAAACCCTAAGGTGATGTGATTTCTGATAATGGAAATGGTTTTTGAAGATATTTATAGATGGAATGAGTTGCTAGGGGGGGAGAATCTTCAAAATGGTATTCAATGGTGATAAACGAGAGAAGTTGGAGAGTTGGAATGAGAGAAATAATGGCAGAAATGTTATATAGCCGACATCTTCACAGGCATGAAAAATTAAGTCACGGGCGTGAGGTGTCGTGTTCACGGTTTGTTGAAGAGACGCTCTACCTATGAAGAGAAAGGTGAAATTATTCACGGTCGTGAAATTTAAAGGTAATGGGTGTGAATGATGAACTATTACGGTGGGGACATACGAGTCATGGGCGTGAAGTATAAACTTCACTATTTGTGATCGTGAAACAAAAATGTGACACAAAGTGTGAATGCTTCTGTATGTTTTTGGTGGAAATGTTCACGGTCGTGAAAAATCATCACGAGCGTGAACAAAAGGTTTCACGGGGATGAATGAAAAAGGTTATGGTCGTGAAACATAGTCTTCACTACCTTCAACAGTGAAGCATGTCGTGAATCAAGTCGTGAAAGGTACTGGTTCTATTGGCGATTTAATTCACGGTCGTGAATATATGTCACAGGTGTGAATTGCCTAAAATTCTCATTAAATAAAATTATGTCTAAAACAAGACTAAAGCATTTCTAAGGAGCTTTATCCCCTATAACATATATTTCCATCAATTTAGCTACCTTATTTCTAGTAAGATGAGACAAAAATAAGATTATCAATCAAGTTTTGACAATTTGGCAATCACAAAGTTAATCCATCAATCATACCAAGCTCTCTTCTTATGAAATTAAATCTTTCCTCATTTAGAGACTTAGTGAAGATATCTGCCAATTGATTGTCTGTGCTTATAAATTCCAATAGAACATCTCCATATTGAACATGATCTCTAATAAAATGGTGTCTGATGTCAATATGCATACTTCTAGAATGTTGAATGGGATTCTTAGATAGATTTATAGCACTTGTATTGTCACATCTAATAGGTATATGGTTCATACTATGACCATAATCTATTAAGTTGTTATTTCATCCAAAGGATTTGTGTACAACAACATCCTGCTGCTACATACTCCGTTTCAGCGATAGAAAGAGCAACTGAAACTTGTTTCTTGCTAAACCAAGAAACTAAGCACTCTCCAATAAAGTGACAAGTACCTGAAGTACTTTATCTATCTAAAATACTACCAGTATAATCAGCATCTGAATATCCTATAACATAAAAAGATGAATTTCTAGGATACCACAAACCTAGATGCAATGAGCCATGTAAATATTTAGAATTCTTTTAACTGCATTTAAATGAGACTCTTTTGGACATGATTGAAAGCATACACATAAGCATACAATATACATTATGTGGGGTCTAGAAGCAGTAAGATATAAAAGTGATCCGATCATACCTCTATAGAGCTTTTCATTAATGCTTTTACCCTTTTCATCCTTGTCCAATTTTATTGATGTGCTCATTGGAGTCTTGGCATTCTTGCATCCTTCCATTCCAAATTTCTTAAGTAACTCTTTGGAATATTTGGATTGGTTGATGAATATGCCCTCATTGCCTTGTTTTATTTGTAGACCGAGGAAATATTTTAGCTCACCCATCATGCTCATTTCAAATTTCCTAGTCATACACTTAGTAAATTCTTGACATAGCATTTCATTAGTTGACCCAAATATGATATCATCAACATAAATTTGAAAAATTAGAATATCATCCTTATGCTTTTTAATGAATAATGTAGTGTCAACATTCCCCTTTGTAAAGTTATTTTCTAAAAGAAAAGAACTTAGTCTTTCATACCAAGCTCTTGAGGCTTGTTTCAAACCATATAAAGCTTTTGAAAGTTTAAATACATGATTAGGCAAATCATAGCTTTCAAAACCTGGTGGTTGTTCTACATATACTTCTTCTTCTATAAAACCTTTTAAAAAGGCACTTTTTATATCCATTTGAAAGAGTTTGAAATTCATGTGGCATGCATATGCTAAAAGTATTCTTATGGCTTCTAATCTAGCTATAGGAGCATAGGTCTCATCATAATCTATTCCTTCCTGATTATACCCTTTTGCAACCAGTATAGCCTTATTCCTAGTTATTGAACCTTGTTCATCTAGTTTATTTCTAAATACCCATTTGCTACCTATAATTTGATGCTCCTTGGGTCTAGGTACTAAGGTCCATACCTTACTTCTCTCAAATTGGTTAAGTGCATCTTGCATGGAAATCACTCAATTTCATCATTACGAGCCTCATCAATATTTTTAGGCTCAATTTGAGAAACAAAAGCAAGGTCAGAAGCTAAATGTTTGAGATAAGATCTAGTACTTACTCTCCTTGTAGGATCACCAATGATTTTCTCCTTGGGGTGATCTTTTGTCAATCTGCATTCCTTTGGGAGCTCTTGCCTATTTTCCTCTTGAGCTTGAGGTAGAGAATCATCTCGATGTGAATCTTCTTGATCATTTTCTTCTTTTCCATTTTCAAGATCAAGTTTTTCCATGGTACCTACAACATCATCAAAAACACTACTTTTCACAAGATCAAGTATACGAGATTTATCAAAAACAACATGCATAGATTCTTCAAGAGTTAACGACTTTTTATTAAATACTCTATATGTTTTGCTAGTTGTAGAGTATCCTAAAAAGATACCCTCATCAGATTTAGAAGCAAATTTTCTAAAGTTGTCCTTGGTATTTAATATGAAGCACTTGCATCCAAATACTCTAAAGTATGATATCAAGGGCTTTCTTCCATTCCATAGCTCAAATGAAGTTTTGTTCAGGAGAGGTCTTTTGAAAACTCGATTTGAAATATAACATGCAGTATTTGTGGCTTCTTCCTAAAAGTAAGTTGGTAAACCATACTTATTGAGCATTGTTCTAGCCATTTCAATCAAAGTTCGATTTTTCCTTTCAACTACCCCATTTTGTTGAGGTGTCCTAGGAGATGAAAAATTCTGCAAAATGTCATGTTCAAGACAAAAACTTTCAAAATTTTCATTTTCAAATTCTTTGCCATGGTCATTTCTTATTTTTGAAATGCAATATCCTTTTTCATTTTGAACTCTTTTAGCAAAATTTTTGAAGTTTTCAAAAGCATCACTTTTTTTAGCTAAGAAAATTACCCAAGTAAATCTAGAGTAATCATCTACGATGACAAAGGTATAATGTTTACCTTCTAAGCTTGCAATTCTAGTAGGTCCAAATAAATCTAGATGAAGGAGTTGTAGAGGTTTTGAGGTACTTACTACGTTTTTGGATTTGAAGGATGACTTGTGTTGCATCCCTCTTTGGCAAGGTTGACATGTGTTGTCTTTTTCAAATTTGACTTTGGGTAGTCCCTTTACTAGTTCTCCTGTACTAAGGCTTTGAATTAAGTTCATGTTTGCATGACCAAGCCTTCTATGTCACAACCAAGATTCATCACTAGTAGTCACAAGACACTTAGAGGAATGGTTGGATATTTCGTGTAAGTCTATTATGTAGGTATTGACATCTCTATTTCCTTTAAATATCTCTTGACCATTAATATAGGTTACAAGACATTCGTGGGAAGTAAAGGTTACTTTGTTTCCTTTATCACATAATTGACTTACACTCAACAAGTTATGTTTCAAGCCATCAACAAGTAAGACATCTTTAATAAAAGTAGTACCATTAATACCAATAGAGCCAATGCGAATTACCTTACCCTTATCATTGTTTCCAAAGGTAACTTTACATCCATCAATACTTTTGATTTCATTGAAAAGTTCTTTGTTTACTGTCATATGCCTTGAGCATCCACTATCTACTAGCCAAGCATTTTTATTTATTGTAGACTTGAGGCATACCTATAGAATCACAATTCATGTATGATTTTTAGGTACCCAAATGAGCTTGGGTCCTTGGGGGTTAGCAAATGAAGATTCCTAATGAACCTTCCTTATCTAGCAATGTTTATTTATGTGACCAAATTTAATACAATAATTACACTGTTTAGGTCTAAAAATGCTTTTTAGTCTCACAATGCTTTTGAATGCCATATTTCTATTAGACTGAGTTTGAGAATAATGGCATGCACAATCATGATTAATTGGTGCTTTTCTAGATGCATGCTTCTTATACATAAAGGCATGATTAACCTTTTGAGGTTTCTTTTTTAGGCTTACCAGACCTTGAACATCCCTCTTATGTATAGAAGGTTTAGTGTATTTATCTCTTGGTGCTGTTCTAGAAAATGTGGAGATGTGAGGTTCACTTGACTTAACAAAAGTAGTCTTGTGAGAAGATGTTGATATACTCTTAAATCCTAGACCATGTCTAAGTAAGGATGGTCTTTGAGACACAATGAGAGTATCCAAGCACTCCTTTCCTTTGTGAAATTTTGAAATGGAATTTCTAAGTTCCTCAACTTCATTTTTCAAAGTATTGTTTTCTTTAAGCAAGGTTTTAGTTGAGGGTCTTGAAGAGTATTCATCTAATGACTTTTGAAGAGATTCATTCGATAATTTAAGCTTAAAGTTCTCCTTTTCTAAAGCATCTATTTTGATTTTCAAATCAGAAATGTTATTCTTATAAGTATTGAATTTACTTCTATATTTTTCTAGTTCTAGATTCAATACTGTTAAACCTTGAGGGGTATTTCCATCATTTTAATGATAACAAATAAAATAGCAATATTGTATTTAACATACTTATTTTCTAAGTCTATTAAACAGGGTATGTAATAAAATAGCAAGAATGGAGAATGGAAGATTAATCCTTGAAAGATAAAATTAAGCAAGTAGCATGTTCACGCCCGTGACCCTATGTGTCACGCCCGTGAAAAAGCTAACCGTCACCAAAACCAACATTTGAAGTTCATGGCCATGAAGGAAGAAAACAAACCGTGAAATGCACATTTAAGTCACGCCCGTGAATTAAATGTCACGCCCGTGAACCTTCATGACAATTTAATCCAGAGAGCTTCACAATCAAAGTCACCACTAGGATCATGGCTGGGAAGTTTGTCACGCCCGTGACCCAATGTTTCAAAACCTTCTAGAGAGCTTCATGACCAAGATCACCACTTCAGTCACGACTTGGAAGAACAGTCACGCCCATGACAAACATGGTCACGCCCGTGAAAGATGAAAGAGAAAAATGTCAGGCGCGATTATTTGGGTTGGTGCAACGGCTAGTTTCGTATTAAATGCACTTTAATGGCTATAATTAGCCATAGGAGTATATATGCAAGTCATTTATGCATTCAGTACAAGAGGATGGCAAACACTTTGAATCAAAATCTTATTATAAGCTATTTGTACATTTAATACTTCCATAATAAATATCTATTCTCTATGAAAATCTTTTTTCTCATCATTTATTTTGCAATAAAGATTTGTAAGTGTTTCTCTCTGTAATCATTTATTACTTAAGTGAGTTTTGGGTATTTCTGGGGTAAGAGTAGAACACTTGTAAGGGTTAATTGTGTGAGCCTTTAAAACACAAAGAAAGGTTGTTTGTGTGAGCCTGTAAAAACACAAAGTAAAGGTTATTTGTGTGAGCCTGTAAAACACAAGATAAAGGTTGTTTGTGTGAGCCTGTAAAACACAAGGATTTGGTTATTGTGTGAGCCATTAAAACACAAGGAATTTCTGGGTTAGGTGTGAGCCATTATGAGAAACACCATAGTTGGGAGTGAGCTTGTAAAACTCCATTGTAACACTTAGTGTGTTAGTGAAACTCCCAATTGCGATTAGGGAGAGGAGTAGGGTTTGTTAACACCTGAAACTCTATAAAAATCCTTGTGTCAAATTTCTCTATCCCTCCTAAAATTAATTTTAATTTCCGCACTTTAAAGTTAAATTTTTAAAACTCCAATTCAACCCCCCTTCTTGGCTTAATATCTGGGCAACAATTGGTATCAGAGCTTTGTCCAACAATTCCAAAGTCTCAAACCTTACTTTGATGGAGCAAATTATGCCTATTGGAAGTTTCAGATGGAGACATACATGGATAGTGAAGGAATTGAAGTCTAGGATAGTGTACGAAAAGAATGAACACCACCAACCAGAAGAGGAGCTGGTAATGAAGAAGAAATTCTATCAAGAGATGTTTGGACAGAGCCTCAAAGAAGAGAAAATTTCAAAAATAAGAAGGCAATGACATTCCTCTCAAACTCATTATCTATTGAAGAATGTGGAAGAATACAACACTGCCCAATAGCCTACAGCATGTGGAAGACATTGGAAAATTATCATGAAGGAACTAAGCAAGTCAAATCCAAGAAGATTTAACTTCATACCTCAGAATATGAGCTCTTCAAGATGAAATCCAATGAGTCAATCACTGACATGACCAACCGTCTTCTAGCCATTATAAATGGAATGAGGAAACTTGGGAAGCATCTGAGCTTGGAAGATGTAAACAACAAAATCCTGAGAAGTCTTCCTTTTAAAGACTATGGCTTAAGAGTTGCTGGCATAGAAGAAGAAAATGAAGACATGAGCATCATGAATACTGATGTGCTGATTAACAAACTTCTCACACATGAAATGGCAGTGAAAAGAGATAGAGAGCTTGATGCAGAGCCAGAGAAAAGAAAGCCTTTAGCACTCAAAGCTTCTACTTCAAAATCTCAAGACGAAAGTGAAAATGATGAAGAAATGAGTGATGCTGAAAATGAGGACGTTGCTATGCTTTCAAGGAGATTGAAAATAATCATTGAGAAGAAAATGATCAACTCCAGAAAATTCAGGCAAAGAAACCTCAAACAAACTTCTAATGATGCACAAAGAAGTAAGGAAGAGGTAAAATGTTATGAATGTGGAAAGAAAGGACATATCAAACCAGAATGTCCAAGGCTCAAGAAGCATAAGAGAAAATACCAAACAGACAATGGGGAGAAAGGTCACAAAGCCATATGGGATGACAAAAGCTCTTCAAGTTAAAGAGATGATAATGAAAGAGAAGAGGTCAACCTATGCTTCATGGTTATTGAGGATCACGTCTCAAATAAGGTAAGATCACTACACTCATACTCTTTAAATAATAGTAGTGATAATGATAATGATAGTGATGATGATGATGATGATGATGAGCAAAGCCTTATAGAAGAATTAAATTTAGAACTAGAGAAATATAGGAGTAAATTCAGTACTTATAGGAATAACATTTCAAATTTGAAAAACAAAATGGATGCTTTAGAAAGGGAGAATCTTAAGCTTAAATCATCTAATGAATCTCTTCAAAAGTCATTAGATGAATATTAATCAAGACCCTCAAATGCTTCTTTGCTTAAAGAAAATAACACTTTGAAAAATGAGGTTGAGGAACTTAGAAATTCCATTTCTAAATTTCACAAAGGTAAAGAGAGTTTAGATACTTTCATTGTGTCTCAAAGACCACCCTTAATTAGACATGGTCTAGGATTTAAGGACACATCATCATCTATTTACAAAACCATCTTTGTTAAATCTAGTGAAGCTCACATCTCCACACCTGTTGGAACAGAACTAAGGAATAAGCATATTAAACCTTATATACATAAAAAGAATAATCATGCCTTTATGTATAAGAAGCATGCATCTAGAAAAGCATCAATTAATCATTATTGTGCATGCCATTGTTCTCAAAATCAGTTTAATAGAAATATGGCATTCAAAATATTGTAAGACCAAAAAGCAAGTTTAGACCGATATAATGTAATTATTGTATGAAAATTGGTCACATAAATAAACATTGTTGGATAAGGAAGGCTCATTGGGAACCTTCATATGCTAACCCCCAAGGACCTAAGCTCATTTGGGTACCTAAAAATCATACTTGAACTGTGATTATATAGGTATGCCTCAAGTCCACAATAAACAAAAATGCTTGGCTAGTAGACAGTGGATGCTCAAGGCATATGACAAGAGATAAATAACTCTTCAATGAAATCAAAAATATTGATGGAGGTAAAGTTACCTTTGGAAACAATGCTAAGGGTAAGGTAATTGGCATTGGTTCTATTGGTATTAATGGTACTACTTTTATTAAAGATGTCTTACTTGTTGATGGCTTGAAACATAACTTGTTGAGTGTTAGTCAATTGTGTGATAAAGGAAACAAAGTAATATTTACTTCCAATGAATGTTTGGTGATCTCTATCGATGGTCAAGAGATATTTAAAGGAAATAGAGATGTTAACACATACATAATAGACTTACATGAATTATCTAACCATTCCTCTAAGTGTCTTTCGACCACTAGTGATGAATCTTGGCTGTGGCATAGAAGGCTTGGTCATGCTAACATGGACTTAATACAAAGCCTCAGCACAGGAGAACTAGTAAAAGGACTACCAAGAGTCAAATTTGAAAAAGACAAGACATATGAACCTTGCCAAAGAGGAAAGCAACATAAGTCATCCTTCAAAGCCAAAAACATAGCAAGTACCTCAAAACCTCTTCAACTCCTGCACTTAGACTTATTTGGACCTACAAAAATTGCTAACTTAGGAGGTAAACATTATGCCTTTGTCATCATAGATGATTACTCTAGATTTACTTGGGTAATTTTCTTAGCTCAAAAGAGTGATGCTTTTGAAAATTTCAAAAATTTTGCCAAAAGAGTTCAAAATGAAAAAGGGTATTGTATTTCAAAGATAAGAAGTGATCATGGCAAAGAATTTAAAAATGAAAATTTTGAAAGTTTTTTTCTTGAACGTGGCATTTCACAGAATTTCTCATCTCCTAGGACACCTTAACAAAATGGGGTAGTTGAAAGGAAAAATCAAACTTTAATTGAAATGGTTAGAACAATGCTCAATGAATATGGTTTACCAACTCACTTTTGGGCAGAAGCCACAAACACTGCATGTTATATTTCAAATCGAGTTTTCAAAAAACCTCTTTTAAACAAAACCTCATTTGAACTATGGAATGGAAGAAAGCCCTTGATATCATACTTTAGAGTATTTGGATGCAAATGCTTCATATTGAATACCAAGGACAACCTTGGAAAATTTGCCTCTAAATCTGATGAAGGTATCTTCTTAGGATACTCTACAACTAGCAAAGCATATAGAGTATTTAATAAAAGATCATTAACTGTTGAAGAATCTATGCATGTTGTCTTTAATGAATCTAGTAGACTTGATCTTGTGAAAGATAGTGTTCTTGATGATGTTGTAGGTAACATGGAAAGACTTGATCTTGAAAATGGAAAATAAGAAAATGATCAAGAAGATTCACATCAAAATGATTCTCTACCTCAAGCTCAAGAAGAAAACGAGCAATAACTCCCAAAAGAATGGAGAATGACAAAATATCATCCAAAAGAGCAAATCATTGGTGATCTCTCAAAGGGAGTAAGTACTAGATCTCATTTCAAATATTTAGCCACTGACTTTGCTTTTATTTCTCAAATTGAGCCTAAAAATTTTGATGAACCTCTTAATGATGAAAGTTGGGTAATTGCCATGCAAGAGGAACTCAACCAATTTGAGGGAAGTAAGGTATGGACCTTAGTACCTTACCTAGACCCAAGGATCATCAAATTATTGGTAGCAAATGGGTATTTAGAAATATACTAGATGAACAAGGTTCAATAACTAGGAATAAGGCTAGATTAGTTGCAAAAGGATATAATAAAGAGGAATGAATAGATTATGATGAGACCTATGCACCTGTAGCTAGATTAGAAGCCATAAGAATACTTTTAGCATATGCATGTCACACGAATTTCAAACTCTTTCAAATGGATGTGAAAAGTGCATTTCTAAATGGTTATATAGAAGAAGAAGTTTATGTAGAACAACCACCAGGTTTTGAAAGCTATGATTTGCCAAATCATGTTTTAAAATTTCAAAAGCTTTATATGGTTTGAAACAAGCCCTAAGAGCTTGGTATGAAAGACTAAGTTTTTTTCTCTTAGAAAATAACTTTACAAAGGGAAATGTTGACACCACATTATTCATTAAAAAGCATAAGCATAATATACTAATTGTTCAAATTTATGTTGATGATATAATATTTGGTTCTACTAATGAATTTCTTTGTCAAGAATTTGCTAAGTGTATGACTAGGGAATTTAAAATGAGCATGATGGAAGAGCTTACATATTTCCTTAGTCTAAAAATAAAACAAAGCAATGAGGGCATATTCATCAACCAATCCAAATATTACAAAGATTTAATTAAAAAATTTGGAATGGAAGGATGCAAGAATGCCAAGACTCCTATGAGCACATCAACAAAATTGGACAAGGATGAAAAGGGTAAGAGCATTAATGAAAAGCTCTATAGAGGTATGATCGGATCACTTTTATATCTTAATGCTTCTAGACCTGACATAATGTATAGTGTTTGCTTGTGTGCACGATTTCAATCATGTCCAAAAGAATCTCACTTAAATGCAGTAAATAGAATTCTAAGATATTTACATGGATCATTGCATCTAGGTTTGTGGTATCCTAGAAATGCATCCCTTTATATTATAGGATATTCAGATGCAGACTATGCTAGTAGTATTTTAGATAGAAAAAGTACTTCAGGTACTTGTCACTTTATTGGAGAGTGCTTAGTTTCTTGGTTTAGCAAGAAACAAGTTTCAGTTACTCTTTCAACTGCTGAAGCAGAGTATGTAGTAGCAGGATGTTGTTGTACTCAAATTCTTTGGATGAAACAACAAGTTAAGGACTATGGTCATGATATGAACCATATAGCTATTAAATGTGACAACACAAGTGCTATAAATCTTTCAAAGAATCCCATTCAACACTCTAGAAGTAAGCATATTGACATTAGACACCACTTTATTAGAGATCATGTTTAATATGGAGATGTCGCATTAGAATTTATAAGCACAGAAAATCATTGGCAGATATTTTTTACTAAGTCTCT
The DNA here is from genome assembly GCA_023653625.1 of Triadica sebifera. Taxonomy (NCBI): domain Eukaryota; kingdom Viridiplantae; phylum Streptophyta; class Magnoliopsida; order Malpighiales; family Euphorbiaceae; genus Triadica; species Triadica sebifera. The sequence continues at coordinate 22,928,612 of CM042894.1, forward strand.
AAATGAGGAAAGATTTAATTTCATTAAAAGAGAACTTGGTATGATTGATGGATTAACCTTGTGATTGTTAAATTATCAAATCTTAAGTGATAATCTTTATTTTGTATCATATCACTAGATATAAGGTAGTAAATTTGATGAAAATTTTATGTTATAAGGGATAGAATCTTCATAGAAATGATTTAGTCTTGTTTTAGGACTAAATTTTATTTGATGGAAATTTTAGGCAATTCACGCCCGTGACATATGTTCACGCCCGTGAATGCATTGGGTATATAAGAAATCAGCCTATTATTCTTCACATTTCAACCTTTCAACTCTTTAAAACCACTCTCATTTACATACATTGAATGGTGCATTGAAGATTTTGGCCCCCAAGTCACAAAAGTTTGCTATAAATACCTTCAAAAGTCCCTTCCTTCATCAAAAATCGTCCTTCTTTAGGGTTTTCTCAAATTTTCTGTCAAAATTTTCCAAACCCTTCAAAGTTCATTTCTTCAATCCAAATGGAAACTGGCTCATCAAAGGGTACTAGGAAGAAGTCTTATGCTCCCAGGAGGTACTCAGACTACCTCATGAACAGAATCCCGGAGCATTGCCATCCTCGGTACTCAACCTTAAAGAAAAGGCCTCTCATTTCATCAGGGTCTTTGAGTGGTAAACCATACGCACTCTCGGGCTTGAGACAGCAATGATAGAGCAACTCTAGACCTGTCATTTGAAAGAATTTGTGGACATTCATCAGCCCACTTTAAGGGAGCCAACCCAGGAATTTTTGAGCATTTTGCAAGTGTCTCCCACTAGAGTGGTGAAATTCCAACTCTGCAGCAATCCGAACACCCTCAATGCCACAGAATTCGGGGACTTATTTAATCTACCCTCAGAAGGCATCCTCAATGACAACGAAGTGGAATTCTTCCCGACTCGAGCATGGACTCATTTTGGCATGGATTGCAACTGGGATGTCAAGAAGACCAAGAGCACTCATCTCTGGTACCCAGTGCACAAATATTTGCATAGGTTTCTAACCTATAGCATATTTGCTCAGGGAGACAGCAGTGGCACCATTAGGAAGTCAGAGCTATTTCTCTTTGAGATGACACAGTGGCTCTCTCTCGATGGTTTGCAAACCATTTTATGTCCATTGCCACCAAGCCCTCCGGAGATATACTCATTGATGGATATGTGACCCATATGGCCTTGAAGCTTGGCCATTTGAAGCTGGATGACCATCACTTTAATCTCATCCCAGGGCATCCTCGAGATCGATTGGATGTCGAGTCCTTCATTAAGATGGGTGCGGCTGTCAGAATTGTTCATGAGAACAATATTTACTACCGCTTCACAGACATTGCTGGTGAAACAATTTGGGAAGATAATGATTCGGAGGATTTCAAAGCCGGCCTCCAAGGGATCTAGCAGAGGAAAAGGGCTCTCGGACAATCCTCGGCTTCCACACTGAATTTGGCGCAATAGGTGGTTGACCTCTTAGCACCACGATTTGAGCAGCTGCAGGCTTCGATGGATGAGAGGTTGGAGAACTTCAAAGACATCATGGAGTTTCAGATGGACAGCCTTGAGGCAGAGGTTGCTCGACTTAGGGATATGATGTCCGGTTAGGTGTTAGGCTAGATGGTAACCTTAATATGATTATTTCTTTTGTTTGTTTGCTTGTTTTGTTTGTTTTTAGGAAATTTTAAATTTCCTTTTTGACTTTTATTTACTTTGGTTTGTACTTCTCTTTAAATATTAATATATTTGCTTTGTTTTTTTTTGGTATCTTTATATTCTTTTTGTTGATGAGAAAAGGGGGAGAACCTAGCAATATATTAAGATAAATGAATTTTGAATCAAAAATAAGAACCTACAAATACATTGAGTTAAGTAGGGAGAAATTAGCAATACTTAAAATTTGATTCAAAATGAATATGCAAGTATGAAATTGAGCTTTATACACATTAGAGATATCTTAAGTATACTTTGCATATACCTTAATGCAAGTTACATAAATGAATATGCCTTGATATACTCTAAATATACCTTACATATACTTCATGACTTAAAGAGAATTTTGGTATATATTGGATATACTTTGCATATAACTTGCATATACTTAAAACTAGAAAATTTATTTCAATGCTACATCATTCTTTACAATTCCTACATTTCATCAATTTGTATCCTAAGTATCTTTTGAGGGGGAGACTTCTCAAAAGCACATATTGCTAGATTATTTGTCACCATCAAAAAGGGGGAGATTGTTAAACTTTGAAGGGTATTTCCGTCATTTTGATGATAACAAATAAAATAGCAATATTGTATTTAACATACTTGTTTTCTAAGTCTATAAAACAGGGTATGGAATAAAATAGTAAGAATAGAGAATGGAAGATTAATCCTTGAAAGATAAAATTAAAGAAGTAGCATATTCACGCCCGTGACTCTATGTGTCACGCCCGTGAAAAAGCTAACCGTCACCAAAACCAACATTTGAAGTTCACGGCCATGAAGGAAGAAAATAAACCGTGAAATGCACATTTAAGTGACACCCGTGAATTAAATGTCACGCCCGTGAACCTTCATGACAATTTCATCCAGAGAGCTTCATGACCAAAGTCACCACTTGGATCACGGCTGGGAAATTTGTCACACCCGTGAAGATATATGTCACGCACATGACCCAATGTTTCAAAACCTTCCAGAGAGCTTCACGACCAAGGTCACCACTTTAGTCACGACTTGGAAGAACAGTCACGCCCGTGACAAACATAGTCACGCCCGTGAAAGATGAAAGAGAAAAATTTCAGGCGCGATTATTTGGATTGGTGCAACGGCTAGTTTCGTATTAAATGCACTCTAATGGCTATAATTAGCCATGAGAGTATAAATGCAAGTCATTTATGCATTCAGTACAAGAGGATAGCAAATACTTTGAATCAAAATCTTATTATAAGCTATTTGTACATTTAATACTTCCATAACAAATATCTATTCTCTGTGAAAATCTTTTTGCTCAACATTTATTGAGCAATAAAGATTTGTAAGTGTTTCTCTCTGTAATCATTTATTACTCAAGTGAGTTTTGGGTATTTCTGGGTTAAGAGTAGAACACTTGTAAGGGTTAGTTGTGTGAGCCTTTAAAATACAAAGAAAGGTTGTTTGTGTGAGCCTGTAAAAATACAAAGTAAAGGTTGTTTATGTGAACCTGTAAAACACAAGATAAAGGTTGTTTGTGTGAGCCTGTAAAACACAAGGAATTGGTTATTGTGTGAGCCATTAAAACACAAGGGATTTCTGGGTTAGGTGTGAGCCATTGTGAGAAACACCATAGTTGGGAGTGAGCTTGTAAAACTCCATTGTAACACTTAGTGTGTTAGTGAAACTCCCAATTGCGATTGGGGAGAGGAGTAGAGTTTGTTAACATCCAAACCTCTATAATAATCCTTGTGTCAAATTTCTCTATCCCTCCTAAAATTAATTTTTATTTCTGCACTTTAAAGTTAAATTTTTAAAACTCCAATTCAATCCCCCTTATTGGCTTAATATCTGGGCAACAAATACTTCTATTAAGCTTTGCTCATCATCATCATCTTCACTATTACTATCATTATCACTACTATCATTATTGAAAAAGTATGAGTGAAGTGATCTTACCTTATCCAAGACGTGATCCTCTATAGCCATGAAACATAGGTTGACCTCTTCGCTTTCATTGTCATCTTTTTCACTTGAAGAGCTTTCGTCATCCCATGTGGCTTTGTAGCCTTTCTCCCCACTGTCTCTTTGGTATTTGCTCTTATGCTTCTTGAGCCTTGGACATTCCGGTTTAATATGCCCTTTCTTTCCACATTCGTAACACTTTACCTCTTTTTTACTTCTTTGTGTATCATTAGAGGTCTGTTTGAGGTTTCTTTGCCTGAATTTTCTAGAGTTGCTCATTCTTCTCTCAATGATTCTTTTCAGCCTTCTTGAGAGCATAGCAATGTCCTCATGAGATTTTGAAGTAGAGGCTTTTAGTGCTAGAAGCTTTCTTTTTTCTAGCTTTGCTTCAAGCTCTCTATCTCTTTTTATTGCCATTTCATGAGTGAGAAGTTTTCCAATAAGCACATCAGTATTCATGATGCTCATGTCTTCATTTGCCTCTTCTATACCGGCAACTCTTGAACCGTAATCTTTGAGAGGAAGACTTCTCAGGATTTTGTTATTTACATCTTCCAAGCTCAGGTGTTTCCCAAGTTTTCTCATGCCATTTATGATGGCTAGAAGACGGTTGGTCATGTCAGTAATTGACTCATTGGATTTCATCTTGAAGAGCTCATACTCTGAAGTAAGAATTTGAATCTTCTTGGATTTAACTTGCTTAGTTCCTTCATGATAGTTTTCTAATGTTTTCCACATGTTGTAAGCTGTTGGGCAGTGTTGTCTTCTACCACATTCTTCAATGGATAATGAGCTTGAGAGAATTGTCATTGCCTTATTGTTTTTGAAGTTTGCTCTTCTTTGAAGCTCTGTCCAATCATCTCTTGATAAGATTTCTCCTTCACCATCAACTCCTCTTCTATTTGGTGGTGTCCATTCTTTTCAAAAACTATCCCAGACTTTAATTCCTTCACTATCCAGATATGTCTCCATCCAAAACTTCCAATGAGCATAATTGAGACTTTGAAATCCTTCATTGGCCATATGTTGATCTTTACTAATGTTGATTAGTTTTTGATGCTAGACTTAGCTCTGATACCAATTGTTGCCCAGATATTGAACCAAGAAGGGGGGTTGAACTGGATATTAAAAATTTTAACTTTTAAGTGCAGAAAGAAAAGTTAAGATGAGTAGGGATAGAAAGATAAGACACAAGAATTTTTATAGAGATTCGGGTGTTAACAAACCCTACTCCTTTCTCCAATCTCAATTGGGAGTTTCACTAACACTCTAAGTGTTACAATGGATTTTTACAAGCTCACTCCCAACTATGGTGTTTCTAACAATGGATCATACCTAACCCAAAAATCCCTTGTGTTTTAATGGCTCACACAAATAACCAATTCCTTGTGTTTTAAAGGCTCACACAAATAACCCTTACAAGTATTCTACTCTTAACCCTAAAATACCCAAACTCACTTGAGTAGATGGTTACAGAGAGAAACACTTACAAATCTTTAATGCTCACAGAATGATGAGAAAAAAGATTTTCTCAAAGAATAAATGTTTGTTTTGAAAGTATTAAATGCACAAATGGCTTACAACAAGATTTTAATTTGAAGTATTAGTTATTCTCTTGTTCTAGATTCATAAATGACTTGCATTTATACTTCCATGGCGAATTATAGCCGTTTGATTGCATTTAATGCAGAAATAGCCGTTGCACTAACTCTTATTTTCGATTATGACATGTTTCTCTTTCCTCTTTCACGGTCGTGATTATGGTTGTCACGGTCGTGAGTGTTCTTCCTAACTGTGACCTGAGGGGTGACTTTGGCCATGAAGCATTCTGGAAGGATTTGAAGTGTTCGATCATGGACATGATGTTATATCTTCACGGGCGTGAACATCCTTCCTAGCCGTGGTCCAAGTAGTGACTCTGGCCTTGAAACTCTCTAGAAGAATTTGTCATGTCTTTTCACGGGCGTAACTTTCTTTCACGGGCATGACTGATATGATCATTCACGGTTGCTATCATTCTTCATGGCTGTGAACTTTAAATGTTGGATAGTTGGCGCTAAGCTTCATCACGGGCGTAACATATAAGGTCACGGGCGTGAACATGCTATTTCTTCATTTGCCTTTTTAAGATTAGTCTTTCATTCTCCATTCTTGCTATCATATTCCATACCCTATTCAATAAACTTAGAAAAAAAGTATGTTAAATACATTATTGCTATTTTATTTGTTATCATCAAAATGACAGAAATACCCCTCAAGATTCAACAGGTCCGATCATGGAAAAAAATTACTTAGGAATAGTCACGGGTCCGCTGGCTTACTAGCAGGCCAGTTGGACCTACCTAGCATGCACGACACTGCATGTTGTAGCATGTTATTGGCGTTAGGCCATAATTGGCCTTAATTAGTCCAATTATGGTCCTATTCATTCATTTTGTTTTTCTTCTCTTTTGACTTTTAATTTTCTTTTTGAATATGATTTAAATTGAAAAGACATCAAATGATAGAAAAGAGACATGAAAATTATTTTTGGTGAAAAATAATTTTTAAGACACAATAATTCTCTCAAAAATATCTTCAAAGCTAGCATTTTGAATATTGTTCAAACCATTTCTTTTGTAAGTTTCTTCTTTATTATTCGTGTGGATTATCATTAAAGACATCCTATTGGGGATTGTTGTGATTTGCTACAACCCAACAAAGTGAAGATTTGAATAACAAATCAAGAAATTACAAGATATATTTTCTAATCTCAATGTTTGATAAATTAGTTTTAATAGCACAAGTTTAATATTTTATTTTGGGTTTTGAAAAAAAAAAATTCTGCTGCATTTATGAATGTGATTCACCTTCAAAACCCAACAGTGGTATAAGAGTCTGGTTGTGTCTATTAAAATTAATTTTAATTGAAAGTGTAATGGGATTGCATGATTTTGATGGTTTTGGAACAATAGGATTGAAAATTTTAATTTAATTTGTAAAATTTATTTTAAATATTTTTCTTTCTTTGATCTAATCATGAGATGACTAAGGATAATTATTTTGTTTTGAAAAATGGTTTGAATGTGATTCAAATAATTAATTTTGGATCTATTTTAAAAATATTGAAAATTGCATTATTTATGAACATGTGTTGTTTGAGTTAATTGATGGGGTTGTTTATATTTTTCTTGTAATTTGATTATTGAAAATTATTAATATATATTTAAGCCTCTGGAAGTATCCAATAATTAATTAAAAATTATTTTAATTAAATTTTCAAACAAATATAAAAACAAGATTGTTTAGGTATACTCGGTGAGACTGTTTTGTTTAATTTTTTATGTGTTTATTTATTTCCAATACCTTAAAATAATTTCTATATAATTAAAAATATTTTTATTTTGATGTTAGATGCATGCCAAAATTATTTTACTTGAATTTAAAATTTCAAAAAATTATAGATACCGAAAGTGTCATTTTGAGCATCTAAGTGTGTTGGTTCGTTTGTCTTAGTAATTTTGGCTTGTGCCAAAAATATTTTGATGAACTTGAGCTGAACTAAAGATACTTAGAATGATGTTTTGAAGTTATGAAATTTTTTGAAATTTTTGGAAATTAATTTTGAATTAATTTAAGTTGAGCAATGGTAATTCTAGTATGACTATAAATTGGTATGTATATTAAAATTAAATTATTAAATTATGACATCATAATAATTCTAGAAATATGAAATTTAATTTGATTTGATTAAATATAAAATTCAATATTGAAATGACATACAAAATTAAATTAATCGAAACAATGCAAGTAAACAATTTCGGTTCAAAGTTGAATCTATTTTAAAATTGAAATCCAAAATTGTCAATTTTATTTTATTTTATGCATTAGAGAATGCATGTTAGGGGTGTATAGAAAGGCATGATAGATGATTATGGACTTAGGTCCAATGTGATTGAGCATGCATGAATTTATTTTGTTTTATAGTAAATAAGGCCTACATGTCTCTGTCTCTCTATCTTTCTCATGTATTTCTCTTCTCATCTTACACCCCTCAAATATAAATTGAGGTTTTCTATATTTTGAAATATGTAATTAGATTACATAGGATTAAGATAGAATGATAATACAAAGGAGCAAGAAATGAAAAAGGTGGTGCCATAAATAAGAAGACTTAGAAATAGAAATTTGATTTCTATTTTGGGTTTGTAAATTAATGCATGTACCTAGGTAAGACCTAATCAATCTCTTTTTGGGTCAAAAGATTGACTCTAGTATGTCCATAATCATGCCATATAGTTAATGTAACTATTTGTATATATCTATGTGATGAATATATGATATATAAAAACATCCAATAAAAACATGATGAGACTTAACAAAGAAATCTCTCGCTAAATAAACAATTAAGTCTTATGTCTTCCATTAATATGGGGAGAACTAGAGTTCTTCTAGAGTTATAGTTGTTAAGTTACCTCAAGCTCGCTCTATAAGAATATGTTCAAACCATTGAAATTAGATTTCATGATTAATGGATTGGACTTAACTGATATCTTTAGCTTGTTGGATTTATGCTAAGGTTAATGTGTATTAGAGGCAAAGTTGGGTTAGTGTAAATGAGATGTGCACATATCAAGAGTTGATAGCCTAATGTATGTGCACACATCAATTAGTTGATAGCATAAGATTCGATAGATGCATGAATAATGCAATTGGTATGAATTAGATACCTACCAACCAAACTAATGATGGCTTGTTCAGTTGCCTTAAGGTTATTCTTACCTAGTTGGATATCGACCCACTGGGAGAATTTACATATAAGTTCTTTCGGGCTTATAGTGAGGGCTATGGATTTGCAATAAAATAGTGGGAGTCATAATGTGATTTATTAAAGACCTAATAAACATGCATTCTCATGTATATTCTAGCATGCTCTATTTTACATCTAGGTTGCTAGAATCATCATCATGTCGACGAATGTGAATTTGCAATCACTAATGGAGTTATTGACTAGGTCTAACTTTTTGGATTGGCTAAGGAATTTGAGAATAGTTCTCAAATCCAAAAAGATTGGCTATGACCTAGATGAGGCACTTCTTAATCCCCCTACTGGTAATGCTTCTGAAGATGTTTAAAAGGCATATAAAAAATATCTCGATGATACAGGGATGACAAGCTTCATTATGCTTGGCACTATATCTACTGAGTTGCAAAAGCAACATGAGGCTGTGGATGTTAATTCCATAGTCTACCATCTAAGTGAGCTTTTTGATGAGCAAGCACATTCTGAAAAATACGAAACTTCTGGCTACTCTTCCATACTAAGATGGTTAAGGGGACATCACTAGTTCAATAGGAACTGAAGATGAATGGCTATATTGAGAGGTTGGCCACATTAGGATTTGTGATGGACCATGAATTAAGTATTGACTTAATCCTAAATGGTTTTTCTAATAGTTTTTTCACATTTTATGCTTAACTATAGGATGAACCAAATCTCCACCATTATTCATGAGCTGATCAATATCCTTAAGACAACTGAGCCATCTATTAAGAAGGATAGTAAGGTTGTGATGCTGGTAGATTCTTCTGGTTCTAAAAAGAAGAACCTTAAGAAGAAGAAGTACATGAAGCCAAAGGGAGGTGTGGCTAAGAAAAAGGCCAAAGATATTGCTCCAAAGGGGACATGCTTTCATTGTGGCAAGGATGACTATTGGAAGAGAAACTACAAGACTTACTTGAAGTCTTTAAAGAAGAAGGCATTTAATGCTCCATCTACTTCAGGCATTTTTGTTATTGAAATTAATATTGTTTCCGATAATAATATATGGGTATTAGATACCAGTTGTGGCTCACACATATGCACTAATATGCAATGCTTAAGGAATAGTAGGTAGCTCAATAAGGGAGAGTCAGAACTGCACGTTGGAAATGGAGCAAGAGTTAGTGCATTAGCAGGTGGAACTTAGATATGTTGAAATCATCATACTTATAACATTGTCTCCTTGGTTATATAAGTGAGAAATGCATAGCTAAGCTATACAAGAGTGGTAGTTTGGGGTCATTTGATTATGAATCATATGACACATGTGAATCTTGCTTATTAGGCAAGATGAAAAAATTACCCTTTAAGGGAAAGGGTGAACGTGCTAATGTGCTTTTAGACTTAATATATTTGAATGTATGTGGTCCAATGTGTACACACGCTAAAGGTGGTTTCATCTACTTTTTTACTTTATCGATGACTACTCATGATTTGGCTACGTATATCTTATGAGATACAAATATGAAAAGTTCAAAGAAAGTAGAAAAATAACTTGGCAAAAGTATTAAAACACTTCGATCAGATCGAGAAGGTGAATACTTGTACCAAGAGTTTCTAGGTTATTTTAGGGATAATGGGATATTATTTCAATGGACTCCACTTTAAATGCCACAGCACAATGGTGTGGATGAAAAGAGAAACTGAATCCTATTAAACATGGTAAGGTTTATGGTGAGCTTTGTGGAACTCCCTAAATCCTTTTGGGTTTATGCACAGGAGACTGCCATTTATATATTAATTGGAATCCCTTTTGAAGTTAGTTGATGTTACTTCATATGAGATGTGGAATAATAAGAAACCCATATTTTCTTACATGAGAGTTTGGGGTTGTCCTGCTTATGTGAAGCGGATAATGTCAGATAAGATGGAAGTTAAATCTGACCGATGTCTATTTGTGGGATATCCTAAAACATCATATGGATATCAACTCTACCACCCTTTGGAATAAAAGGTGTTTGTTTCAAGACATCCGATCTTTTTAAAAAGAGAATTTCTTCTGAAAGGAGATAGTGGGAGCAAAATTGAACTTGAGGAAGTTCAAAATGCTCAGCTCAACCTTCTGAAGCACAAGAGCTTTATAGGTCAAGAAGGATATGTATTGTTCCAGAAAGATATGGATTTCTCATTAGTGAACAGAACAACATATTACTCATAGTAAATGATGAGCCTATGACCTATGAAGAAGTTTTGAATAGATCATAATCTGAAAAATGGCCACAAGCCATAAATTCAGAAATTGATTCCATGTATGAAAACCAAGTATGGACTTTGGTTAAACCTCCCGAAGGGCTAAAGCCTATAGGGTGCAAATGGGTTTTCAAAAAGAAATCTGACATGAATGGTAATGTGGTTACCTATAAAGCTAGACTTGTAGCTAAAGGTTATCGTTAAAGATAAGAAATTGACTAGATGAAACTTTTAGCCCAGTAGCTATGCTTAAATCCATAAGGATACTCCTAGTCATTGTTGCTCATTATGATTATGAGATATGGTAAATGGATGTGAATATAGCTTTCCTTAATGGAAATCTAACTGAGGATGTGTACATGACACAACCATAAGGCTTTATATCCAAAGATGGCAAAAAGGTAAGCAATATTCAAAGATCCATTTATGGATTAAAGCAAACATCTAAGAGTTAGAATATTTAGTTTGATGAGACAATCAAACAATTTGGTTTCTTACAAAATCCGGATGAACCTTGTGTATATAAGATGGTTAGTTAGAGTGCAATTGTATTTCTTATATTGTATGTAGATGACATACTTCTAATGGGAAATGATGTCTCGGCCTTAGAATCAATCAAATTTTAGTTTTTCAAGAATTTCTTTATGAAAGACCTTGGAGAAGTAGTCTATATTTTGGGGATATAGAGATAGATCTAAAAAATTACTTGGTCGTTCATAGTCTACATACATAGACAAGGTGCTAAAGAGGTTTAGCATGGAGCAGTCCAAGAGATGATATATTCCCATGACCTATGGGATTGCTCTCTCAAAGTTTATATGTCCAAAGACACAAGATGAGAGGACACGCATGAGTTTGATTCCATATTTTTTAGCTATAGGATCAATCATATACGTTATGTTAGGTACAAAACCTGATGTATCATATTCTTTGAATTTAATGAGCAGATACCAATCAGACCCTAATGAGGGTCATTGAGTGGTTGTCAAGAATATCCTTAAGTACTTGAGAAAGACTAATGATGTATTCTTGATATATGGAGATGGAGATCTTGTTGTGAGTGGGTATACAGATGTCAGATTGGGATGACTCAAAATCCCAGTTAGGTTATATATTCACACTAAATGGTGGAGCAGTTAGTTGGAAGAGTTCCAGATAAAAAATATCTACTGATTCCACAATCAAAGTAGAGTACATTGCTGCTTCTGAAGCAGCAAAGGAAGCAGTTTGGATAAAGAAATTCATTATAGAACTGGGAGTGGTTCCTAGCATTGTTGTTCTAATACTATTGTATTGTGACAATAATGGAGTCATTGCATAAGCAAAGGAGCCACGGTCTCATCAGAGATCCAAACATGTACTTAGAAGATACCATTTGATTAGAGAAATCATTTGTAAGAATGATGTAGAGATAGAAAGAGTGCCCACTAATCAGAATATTGCTGATCCTTTAACAAAACTACTTTCCTAAAAGAAATATGATTCTCATGTACTCACCTATGGAATTAAATACAAAAGTGATTGGCTTTTGTTCAAGTGGGAGGTTGTTAGAAAAGTGCTCAAAAGGAAATCACCTTTAACACTTATTGTACAAATTTATTTGATTAATATAAGACATTTTCATTAATTTGATATCCATTTGATATATGAATTGAAAGTGATCTTAAATCAATTAATGAAATCAATGAATACATAACATAACATGAAAAAAATCATGATGAGATCATGATATTGAGATTCTTATCATGTGTAATTATGTTAGTTTCTAAATTATCTCTAGTCATAGATTCATCATATAGGATATTGTTAATCCGGATAGACTAGCACATGTTATACTCCTTAATTGGATCAAGCAGTAGATCTCATAATTATAAATATGAGATGTTTAGAGTTAGTATGTGGATGCCTACTAAATGTAGCTAAGTATATTGGATGACTTGCTATGAGAGAATCATATGGATAATCTATTCAAATGTCAATGATAGTCTCGTCATAGCAATAGTGCAAGTATCCTTAGACTTGAGGTACTTAATGATATCTTGGATATTGATTATGCACTTTTACACTATTCCTTAGTGCCTCATGAAGGTTACTCATAGGGTGATGATTTGGTGCATTTTGAGCTATTCGAAGGTAATTGAGTAGCCAACAAAGGATTCACCACTCCTGATAAAAGAAACGTATACCTATGGCCTCTTGTCGGGGTCATTACTCTGAAATATCTGGCCGGAGTGAAAATGTCATGAAGATAGTATTTAATGACATGTCTCATAGAGTAATGAGCTTCAGAAACAAGAACTAACATTACTTGGATTAGATGTGACATAATCAATTTAGTTGGAGTTGACACATGTCCATACTTTGAATCAAATGGGGTATAAAATAGTGAAAGGAATAATTGCACATAAATTGTCTATGGAAAGGTTCATAGTCAAACCACTAACTTTCCGATCAATTGGGGGTCATGCTGCGTTACTAGATACCACTCATGACTTGCTTAAATTAATTTTTAATTTAAATGGCCAATATAACCGGAAATCTAATGAGTCACATGCATTGGAGATATAGAGAATGAGTAAAATGTTATTGGATAGGATCCAAAAATATGAAAGAATTATTTCAAGTCGGATCGCGATGAGATCTTAGAAAAAAATCGCTCGGGAGTAGTCATAGGCCCATGCAGGCTCGCCGTTTGCTGGGCATGCCCAGCATGTGCAACACTATGCGCTACAGTGTGCTATTGGTGTTAGGTCATAATTGACCTTAATTAGGCCAATTATAGCTATTACTATTCATTCATTTTATTTTTCTTCTCTTTTGACTTTTCATCTTCTTTTTTAATATGATTTAAATTGAAAAGACATCAAATGGTAGAAAAGAGACATAAAAATTATTTTTGGTGAAAAATAATTTTTGAAACACAATAATTCTCTAAAGAACATATTCAAAGCTAGCACTTTGAATATTGTTCAAACCATTTATTTTGTAAGTTTCTTCTTCATTCTTTGCGTGGATTATCATTAGATACATCATAGTGTGAATTGTTGTGGTTTGCTACAACCCGATAAAGTGTAGATTTGAATAACAAATCAAGAATTCACAAGATATAATTTCTAATCTCAATGTTTGATTAATTAGTTTTAATGGAATAAGTATAATTTGTTATTTCGGAATTTAAAATTTTTTTCTACTGCGTTTATGAACGTGATTTGCCTTCAAAACCCAATAACCATAACATTGAAGAGATTACGGTACCGTAAAATATTATCATGTTATATCAGGATGGCTTAAACTCGGGTCATAGCACTCCTAATTATTTAGGGACAATGTGGTTTAATCTCAGGTTAGAACACCATTGATCTCATAAGCATGTAGATATTATATTTACTCATAAGGGTGGCTTAAGCTCTGGTTATAGCACTCATATTTCACAACTCTTAAATTGTAAAGAGAAAACACGAAATTATTTGTAATGTAGTAATACATAAAGGAAATCAAAATTCTAAAATTAGAATGCAATTATATTCTAAAAAATGAATGTGGAAACCAGTAATCAGACATATGGAACTAAAAGTTAGATATTTGTCTCATATGATGAAAATTCATTATGACTATAATGAATGGTTACACTTATGAGATACATGTATATACTTATATCCAGATATTCAATATGTATGTTTTCATTGAAAAATATATGATGGCATGGCCTAGTATACTAGTATGTACGTGATTTGAATACTATGATAGTACTGTAAATCTGGATAAGTCAGCAAGAATAAAGTAAGTTAAGATATGATACATGCATATATATATATATATATATATATATATATATATATATATATATATATATATATATATATATATAAGTATGACTAAGAACACAGATGTGCAATTAGCATATTTATTTATGCTATGTTAATTTATGAATGCATGTTAGAATATATATATATATATATATATATATATATATATAAGAACATAGATGTGCAATTAGTATATTTATTTATGCTATGTTAATCTATGAATGCATGTTAGAATTTCAATGCTTATATATAACAATAAGCTTTCAGTAGCTTAGTATATGGATTTTCCATACATGCAGGTTTGGAACCGAGGCATAACTGAGTTGACTTGAAGAAAAGACCAAGCTAGTCAGAGTTGACCTATGTTGGGTATGTTTATTTATTTCATTTCTTTCATTCATTAGATATCTCTCATGACATGGGGTAGAGACAAATATCTATTCGTATTTTTAATAAGGACATGCAATTGAATTTATTTATGTTTAATAAGGATGAATTTTATAATAAAGGTTGATATTGCCCAAACCAACTATTAGTTTTGTTTATGGTTTTGATTCAAATACAGAAAGAGTTTTATACAATATATAGCATACAAATATTTTAGATTGCATGTTAATCAGATATGATAATCTTGATAGAAATATAAGTTAAAATTTTTTAAAATCAAAACAGGTTTATACAGATACAGTCGTGTGACATTCGTTCGTATAGTGGAGTTTGCTCTACTATATGGATAGGTGTTACCAAAAAAACTTCTATTGTTTCCCCAATTAAAGCACCGAAAAATCTTAAACTTAAAGCTCCAATGTTCAAATATTTCCAACTTTTCAAAATCGGCCAGCAAGAATTCAAAGAAATAGATTTGAATGTCTTTAAAGCCTTATGAATCAACTCAATAGCATAGAACATTCTTCCTTTGCTACTCCAACTATCCCTAATACCCTTAAGAAAAGTGTTAATGTTTTAGAACAAAATTCTGTATCCAAAACTGAACCATAACATAAACCTAAATAGTCTTCCAAATTATCTTCCAAAATAGAGTTAAATCGATATTACTGGCCAAAACCTTAATCTTTCTAAACAACCACAACTTCATATATAGGTTTAGAAAATAGACCTTATATCTTGAGTCAATCCGAATTAAATGCCTTTAATTTCTATGTGTAGCTCTCTCTCAATTAACTAGGATTAACCTGACTAAACGAGTGGGTGTTACAGAACTAGTGTGTGGAAAACTTGTAAAATTTTAAAATTTTTACTTTCTTTGGAAACTCCTTTTTCATAAACACTTCTTTTTTCATGTGAAACCATATTACAACATCTCTTATATATAATCATCCATGGAGAAATCTTTTGAACCAAGAGAGCATTATATATATATATATATATATATATATATATATATATATATATATATATATATATATATATATATATATATATATATATAAGAAATAACATGATTGAGGCTCAGAAGGCCTGATGTTTATAAAAATATATACCTTTACAAAAGCTACATATATCTCAAAATATAAGACATGTATACAAGTAAACAACCTAAATTTCTATGCCATGCACAAAATACAAAATATGACATGATTTCACTGACCTGTGTTAGATCTGAATTATTATCTCTGATGTTGGGCTGACTTCTCTTATTCAACTATAACTCTATCTTCAAAACTCCAACCTGTGTGGGAAAACATGTGCACGCTAAGCTACTAAAAGTTTAATGGTACATATAGGCATAAAAATTTAACATGCAATCATATATTAAACAAATTCATGGCAACATATAAAACATCATGGTATGGCAGTGAATTCTTAATATCATGTAGATACTTTACCTTATGGGATGAATTAATCCATTAAGCTTTCAACAATAAGAAAGAGAACATATAATTCTTTTTTAATAACATATAATATATTAAATGTGTATTCTTGTATACTTGTATTTTTGAACCTTTTTTCATTTCATTATGTTCTTAAATCACTTTTGTATGATTTCCCAATAACTCTCAACATGGACTATTCAGATACGGGTTGTGAATAAAGGCGTTCTCCAAGCTTAAGTCACCCTACAATTGTCTATAATTATGTGTGCTAGTTGAGGCATCTCAGTTAATGGTGCTCCTAGAGCTTAAGCCACATTGATTAGTATAAACATATGTTTCAGTCAAGGCATCTCAAGTCAATAACGCTTCTAGAGCTTAAGCCACATTGATGAGTATAAAATTCTTGTATCATACTCACTACAGTACCAAATCCCTTTAATGGCATGCCACCTATCCAACTTTTAGTCCTAGTATCGAGTCTGGGCTTTATTTGTTCGTATTACCTTATTATACTTCATTATGGCATTTATATCATATAACATATATACTTTGTTCATATGTAAATCATTATTAGCATTCATGTATTGATATTCATAAAAGCATACTTTAAACATATCATCATGAAGGCATGTGCATATTCATTGCATTATAACTATTAAATATACAACATATATCATTTAAAGCAGGTTTCACAAGCATGAACTATGTGTTCACGACCGTGAATTCTCAATCACGGGTAACCCTACCTGTGAACCAAACCGTGAACTTCGTTATGAAAGCCTCTGTCTGTTCATGGGCATGAAGAAATAGTCTTGAGCATAATCTTATTCATAGGATGAGATTCACTGTTATGAACACCTAGTCATAGGTGTGAATCTAGATTTTTCGGCAGTTAATAACATTAAAGACAAGCATTCATTACAAGTCACATGCAAAACTCTAAGGATTGTCCTATGACAACCTTTTCCTATCAACATTCTCATCACATCATGGATTAAAATACGTTAAAGCATCATTTAAATCCCTTAGAATATATCACAACATAAATTACCCTATCAACTCATTTAATGCTAATTCATGCATTTATGGTTTAACAACCTTTTTTTTATAAGCTCAACAATATTTCCTTTTACCTTTCCATCATCATAACTTGGCATTACATTTAAAACACATATGGCATACTCATAAAAAGGTTCCTTTCAAGCATTTCCATTCATGTCTCATATTATTATGGCATTCATTGCATCATTTACTTTCATATCAACAATCAACTAGCATTTAAGGCATTCAAATAATTTAACGCATATAACATGACAAAAATGGAATTTAAATGCATATATGTACATACTTCTAATGAAGCCTAAAAAAATAAGCTTCTCTCAAGCTTGCCTATGCTTTTGGTGCATTTAACCAACTCCTATCACATATAACATGTTTCCATCAACTTCTATAAATCAAAACTTAGACATTAAAAACTATAAAGCTCAAACCCTAACATTGACCCTCTTATATAACTTTAACCTCATAAATCCTCTTACTAAAACATATTATAACCTTAATCAAGTTTAAAGAGGGCTCTATAAACATAAAAGTCATGTTCAACTGAAACCCTAACCCATATGGAAATGGGTCTCTACCAAAATGGATTCTAAATAAAAAAAAAGGTTATGAAAACTTATAAAGAAGAAAGAGAAACATAATTCTTTACCAAGATCGAAAGAAACACGGCTGGAAAGAATGATTCAACTCCACTATTCCTCTTATGGGTCGGCCTCCTCAAGAACACCTATTTTTTATGCTCTTCTCCCATAAGAACTTGTTAAAACTTTGATCTTCGATGTTGGTTTGATGTTTAAGGTTTAAAAATCAAAAAGAACACAAGACTTGGTCTCTGATAGGAAGAACATTTGTGTTCTAGTTTTTAATTTTGGATTAATTTTGTGAGAGAAAGAAAGAACAATAGTTGAGATTTTATATCTGACTATGTTCACAGGCATTACAACTACTATCACGATTGTAAATCAGCTTAAACCCAAAATTTCATCTCGTGATGGTTTACAGTCGTGAAACCATTGTCAAGGGAATGAACAATGTGATATTTCATTTTCTTGTTTCTTGTTAACTCTTTCCATATACCTCAACTCTTAAACACATTCTTAGCCTCCCTTAACCCTCTTATTTACTAAGCCCAAATTATCGGCATTACACTATGAATGGAATATAGATGATATATTTGAATACAATATCCTTAGTCTTTTCCAACATATGACTATGTCAAACTGCTAACAAAACTCAAACAAACAAACTAGATAGGGATATAGCATAACTTTTTATAGCAGTATTCCCTGGCCAACTCAAAGATTGGTGGGATTTTTAACTTACTTCCCAATAACTAATGGGAATCTTAGAAAACATCAAGACTAAGGAAGATGAAACTCCTATTCTTGATGAATTAGGAAACCTTATTCTTAATGTCATATCAACCTTGATTCTAAGTATTAGTTTGTATTTTTTAGGTGATCCATCACACCTCAAAGATTAAAATCCAAAACTTCTTTCAAACCTTATCTGCAAAAGGTTATTAGATTTTCAATATTACAAAAAGAATTTCGTAAAAAGAGTCACGTTTAAAGAAGATTCAAATCAACCTTTTAGAAGAAAAAGTTTCTATTAGGTCTTCCCACACTCTTAGAAGAATGTGTTAGGAACAATTTTAAATAAGTCATAGAAAACCCAATTCCATATAATCAGTTGACCTATGGTGAGTTGACTAGTCTAACTTAAAAGGAAGAACTAAAGATTTATCAAGATCTTAAACTTTAAAAACATTTTAATTTGGAAATGGAAAAGAAAAACTATGGAAGAAATATGATCATTTTGTAGATAGTTAAAGTTTTTCACTCCAAACTAGATATACATTTGTCATAGTTCTTGTTCCAAAATAAAAGCCCATAAAAGATCTAAATCCATTCTCTTCCAAACCTGATTGAGAAAAATACTATAATAAATCCAAAATGACTCACAAAAGAAAATCTCTTCTAAAAAACCCACAAAACTCCAATCCAATTCCAAATTTGTTACTTGCTACAAATGTGGTAAGCTTGGTCATATTTCCAAATACTACAAAATTACAAAAAGATTCATGAGCTCCAACTAGAAAAAGATCTTATATCAAGAATTGAAGCCCTTCATTTAGACTTTTCCAATAGAGAGACTGAATATGAATGCTCACATCTATTTGAAAATGAAAATCCTTTGCAATTTGATGAATTAGCAAAACTCAGTTATTCTAATTTGGAATCAAATGACTGTTTAAATTTTCTTAATGTTCTTACCAAGGACTAAAAATCCATTCTTAAGATCATGGAACAAATAGAGAATCCTGAACTCCAATAAGAGCTCTTATAAATGCTTACTAAGTCTTTTGATGAAAAACCTACAAAAAATCTCTAAAATCTTCTCTAGTTCCCCAAAACCATTAATAAGGCATGTGAAATGAATGTTGATGATTTGTACCCTTATAAAAGACTTGGCATGTGGTAGCATGATTCAAATGATTATGTGACTTGAAAATGATATTGAGCATATATATGTTAATTACATGAGTTCATATGTCTTGAATTGAATAATGTGATTTGCACTCTAGATATAATGAGGAAATTAAATTGAATTTCCTTATTCATGTTGAGTTGATTAAAAGTAATTTGGCACTAAAATTGGTATAAATTGGGAGATTGAGCCTTTATAATGTTTAGGATGAGTTCATGAATGAAAAGATGTGAGAAAATGTGTTTGAAATTTTGGAAATAATATTTCTATGCTATATATCATAATTGCATTCCTCATTTCGCGACCATGCCATATTGTGACTTAAAAAATTGAATGATTTGTAAGAGAAGTGTGACCATGATTTCAGTCATGACAAGCATTTCACAACTGTGTTACTCCTTTCAAGATTATGTCTATCATGGCTACAAAAACAATCCCAATCGCAGGAAATGGCATGATCGTGACTTGGGTCATGATGCTTCATCACAACTACACTCCAATAATCGTGACCACAATTGATCACTTGTTTCAAATATTTAAATTGGCCTAACAAACAAAAGGTTTCGCAGTTAAAAGTGCGACCATGAATAAGGATTGCAAAAAATAGAGCATGATTTTGCTTTTGAAAGGGCGAAAATGATCTATGATTTTATGTACAAAATATGTTTAAAAAATAGAAACGTTCATAATTATTAGCACGAGCATGAACTTAGTAGCAAAAGATAGATCACAACCGCATTTTTTGATATGCTAAAGTGAAATGTTATATATGCTAGCGACTTTAGATGAACAACTATGATTATGTTGTAAAACAATCATGAACATGAAAACAATGACGTTAAGGTGCATGATATCTTAAAGTGCTCTATGAAACATGCACTATGAGTATGAACTATCTATGACAATGTATGAAATTTTGGTAGCATTATATGACTTGATATGACATGAAACATGCATGTACAGTCATTGCTTAAATTGGTACTAAGCTTGTGTGATAATATTAAGAACATGATGATAATGACATGTAATATATGAATTTAAGCAAAGTAAGCCCATAATTCTAACCTAGTACTAAAGTAAAAATAGATGGCATTCCATTAAGCTAATAGATGGTACCATGAAATCTAAAGGCATGTGTCTGCCACATATGAACTTTGGGCCCCAACCTAGGATCAAACAATCATAAAGCTTATAGGAGCACTTTTTATCAATAATCATAAAGCTTGTGTGAGCAATTTTGATCAATATCTCTAAAGCTTGTGTAAGCAATACTTAGGTTGTGATCTGCCACCCTACACCCTATTTTGTCTAGTTTAAAGTGTCAAAGGAAAATTATTAAATGATTAGTGACCAAAATCCTATGCTTGATATTATTTATGATTTGAGTTACAAGATTGTTATGATCAAAACATGTATGATGTGATAATATTAGTCTATTGACACCCTTGAACAAAACATGCAATATATATAAATGAAGCTTGACAATGAATGTCATAAAGTAGCATGCCTTGTAATATATTGTTGTTGAATGACCTAATTATGTAAAATATGTACAAGTGCATATATATATATATATATATATATATTGTTGTTTTGTATGCACTTTTGTACCACTAAACATTATGCTTAGTATGTCAGTTGTTTTCTCACACACATGTCAGAGCCATAAAGATAATAGTTGATAGAGTTAAGAAAGCCTTGCAAAAGAGTCAATAGAACAAGTTTGTCTTAATCGGGTTAGTGATACATCATGACACTTTTGTTTTTGCTCATGTCATTAGGGAAAGGGGATAGAGCATATTTGATATAGTGATATTGAACATGTCTTTCATGAACATGTTATATCTTTTGGGTACATATATTTTCCTTCAAAATTGTAATTTGATTTAAACTTTTTTTGTAAATATTAAAAGCTAGTTGAAGCTCAAACCTTATATTTTGTTATATTTGAGGAATTTGTTTTGCAATGTTGATCTTAATTATTATAACTTCCTCTTTTTAAAAATTCAGGTTGCATTAGACAAACTTTATTATTTCTATAAGATTTATTCAAAGATTAATTTAAAAAATGGACGTAGTTTAGACATAATATTTTTTGATATTATTGAAAGAAAAAGTTTGAACATACCTCAAATTTATGTTTTAAAGATTAAGTATTTTGATCGTAAGCATTAGGTTGTGGACATTTCCATACATAGTTGTGAATATTCCAGCTATATAAGAAGGTGTTACATTTAGTGGTATCAGAGCAAGGTTTAGGTGGTTTTAGACCTAAGTGGGAGAAGAGTTATCATGCATTCATGTAGTATCTTGTATGACTCTAATAAGGGCTATTTTCTATCAAATATAGGTACTAAATGGATAAAGAGTTGAGAAGGAATAGAAGAGAGTGAGGTAAATTCAACAATTCGCTTGACACTAAAACACATGACCATCCTAGTTAGGCTAATGCTGACGGGTAAAACTATGCACCTGATCAGCAATAGTTAATGGTAAGGCAACTATGCACCTGATTAGTAGCAGTTCACAATAGAGCAAGCCTTTTTTCCTTTCGTGTGGAAGATGGTCAACATCTTTCAAAGCATGACTAGGGCCGCTTTGCCCAAACTTCAATTCAATTTATCAAGGCAATAGAGGGCCATAAATTTATGTGATCATAAGGATGATGATCCAACTACTGCAGAGTACTAGTTAGGACAGATAGAGTGAGTATTTCAGCAACTTTAATGCACACTAGAGTATAAGTATGAGTATATTGTCTCACTACTTGAAGAGTACACATATGACAGGTAAAGGTCTGTATTGATGAATCCTTAGACACCACACCACCTACGTGGGAGTTCTTATGAGCTGAGTTCCATCACAAATATGTACCCTGGATTTACATAGACAATAAGAAGATAAAGTTTCTTAGCCTAAGGTAAAGAGTCATCTCTGTGATAGATTACACGAGAGATTTTGCCAAACTCAACAGGTATATTGCTGGTATCATGAAAAATAAGGAAGACTAATGCCACAAATTTGAAGATGGCCTAAATGACTACATTTAGTTCCATATTACTACATTCTAGATTAAGAGGTTTCCCAGACTTTTATCTACCACCCTGAATGTTGAGAGGGTGAAGAAAGAGAAGCAAACTTGGAGAGATAGAGATATCAAGGACCTCTAACTAGCTTAGTCCAAACATCTAATAAGAGAGCTTAGTCCAGTTCTGGGAAATTTTAGCCCAAGAGTTAGAGTTAGATAGTTGTTTCTAGGTGGGGATCACCATTTAGACCTACCTCTACTACAATCAGCACCTAGACACATACCCTTAGAGTTATGCCTGCCACTTATGCACTTTGTGGTAGAAAATCACAAAGGAGAGTGTTAGTTGATAATTGAAGCTTGTCTTCATAGCAGGACCCAAGACCATAAGAAGAAGGATTGTCCAACGTAGAGTAGTGTGACTCCAACTCAAACTCAGGGGTCTATATAGATGCAAAGCCAGAGTTAGGGACAAATCAAATGAGGTCGAGCACTACCTAGTCAAACAACATCAAAAGACTGTTAACAAGCTGAACCCAATAGAGCACTAGCTAAAGCTTATGGAATGAGAGCTAGAGAGGACTAGGAAGCCATTGATGTGAAAGTTGGTTCTCTTTATTTATTTCAAACCTTGTTTCTTTGATAGACCCTAGTTCGATACACTCCTATATATGTACCCACACACCTCTTAAGAATAGTATGATAGTAAAAAAACTAGAGTATAACATCATAGTTGCTAATCTTTTAGGTCATGGTGCTAAGTTAAAGAGGTATATGAAAATTGTCTCATAGTTGTGCAAGGAAAAGAATTCTCAGTTGATTTGATTGAACGACCATTTCTTAAGTTTGATGTCATCTTAGGGATGAATTGACTTTCACAACATAAGGAAGTAGTAGATTGTTGTTTCAAAATAGTGAGTTTTAAGATTTTGGGACAAGAAGATGTGGTAATTCATAGTGAAATATTTATCTAGCCATTTAGAATCATTTCGGTGATGAAAGTAGAAAAGTTAATCAGAAAAGCGGGTGACTTATGATTGACATTAGAAAAGGGAGTCACAATCTAAAAGGGTTAACCAATACACTAGTGACTTTCATGGACCTTATGAACCAAATTTTCAGACTGTACTTGGATCAGTTTATGGTGAATGAATAGCATATGACATTTTGATCTATTCAAAAGATAAGGAAGAACATTACAAACACATTCACATTGTACTTTAGACATTCAAAGATAAATAGATGTATGCAAAGTTGTCCAAACACTAATACAAAAATCACTTTAAGTAAAAGTTATACGTGTCTGTTATAGAAATATCAGACACATAAAGTAAATACGAAGGCATTTTTATAAATAAAATGATAAAATGACAAGGTATATGTGTCTATTCCTATAAAAGACAAACATCTAAAATGCAACTTATACCTTAGATGTTTGTCTTACTAAACAACAACCACATATGATAGAAGGTTATGTGTGTCTATTGTAGAAATATTAGACACATAAAGTAAACGTGTTAACACTTTTTGTTAATATAATAAAATGACATGATATATGTGTCTGTCTCAATAAATATCAGACGCCTATAATTAAATGTGAATTATATTAATTCAAGAATATTTGGATTAATTAATTAATTAATTCAAGAATATTTTGAATTAATGCTAGCTAGCTAGCTTCACATATAATTTTAGGATAATTTAAAATATTAACATAATTTTATTTTGTTAAAATTGAATTTCGTGTGTGTATATATATACACGTCTATCCTCTAAAAAGGCAGACGCATATTACACAATAATATACACGTTTTATAATATGTGTTTTATAAGATGTATATGTGCATGTCTTATTAGAGGATAGATGCGTATTATAGATATATATGTGATTGTCCTTAATAAAGTTCAGATACGTATATATCTTAAAACGTGTGTGTTCCCTCTTCTTTTTTTCTTTCATTTCTTTCTCCTACATTGGCACCAACCATCAACATGCAATGTCTTTTTTTTTCTCTTCTTTCTTCCCCATTTCTGCTAGCAATTTCCACTGGTGGTGTTAGGATGAAAATAAAAAGTGGGTTGACACATTTTTTAACCAAAAGCTAGGATTTTGCTCATTCTTTTGAGTTTTCTCTCTTTCTCTCTCTCTCTCTCTCTCGTTGCAGTCGGCTCTGTCACTTCCTCTCTCCGCACCCTAGTTCTATAGCTTGTAAGTTATATTTTACTTCCCATTGGATTGTGTGGTCATTGTCCCATCAGAAGTATTTGCATTGCATTAACATTTAGAGATTTTATATAAATTTGTATATTTGCAGAAATATGTTGTATAATACTATATGTATATGTTTTGATTTTTTTAACTCTAATTTCTTTCATAGTTTTGATGCTAGGAGTGAAGATTGGGTGAGAATTAGAAAAGAAAAAGAAAGAAAGAAGAGGAATTTTTGTGAAGGGTGGTTCAACCACTACATAAAAATATCTAAGATATGTGTAATTTTTCCCTTTCTCATGAATTTTTCTTGATTTTGAGATGTGATTAAAACCCAACTACTCGAAACAGTGTTTTGTGTCTTCTTTTTCCTTATTATATTGTTGTATTTATGTATTAATTTTGGTTAAATAGGAACTTCTACAATGCACCACACAAACAAAGCAATTGGTAATTAATTTTATCAAAAGAAACCATTTATGAATGAAAGAGAAATTTTTATTATATTTTATTAATTTGTTATCCAAATCAATAATAAATTATCACATGAGATAATAAATTCTTATTTTGGTCTATTAATATATAAAATGAATATGAATCCAATTTAAAAAAAAATAAATTGTACATAATAATTAAATTTATAAATTTAGGGAGATTCGTGTCAAGCCCAAATAGGTCTCACTATTTTTTTACTTTGTATAAACTCACACAAAATAAGAAAAAAAAAAGAAACTTGAATTAGTTGCAGTAAAATAAAAAAAATATACAATTATCTCATTTAGTATCCAACTTGACATTTTTATTTTCAAAAAGAATTCATTCTAAAATTATATTTTCTATTAATTTAAATTCTATTTGTACGTTTTTTTGGTAAATAAAGAAATAATTATTATTATAAAAGAAATTTTGAAAAATATTTTTTTATTTTCAAATCAAAATTTGCATTTATGAAAAAAGATAAGTTTATTATACATATTTCAATATCGCTAATCAAATTGATTAAAATTGTCATAATATTATAACTTATATATATATAAGTTTATAACATTATTAATTATATTAAAATTAAAATAACGAATGAGTTAAAGAAATGAAAATTTTTGATTTTTTTAATTCCACCATTATGTAATAATATGTAATATTTATAAAAAAAATCCATTTAATTAAAAAAATTTAATACATGATTTTAAAAAAATAGTGGACATGTCTTCTTCAAACTTCAATTTAACTAGCATCATCAATTGGATTTAATTATTAGATTTGATCAAATCTTTGCTTTCAATTAATTAATCATATATTTTTAGAAAATTGTACCTTATTCTTTGAGATTGTGAAATTTGTACATTTAGAAGATTGTACATTTAAAAACTTATTTGCTTTGAACATAAATGTGAAGAAAACCTTTGCATTGAGAACATAAAAAATACGAAAATTTTAATGAGCTTAAATACCCGTTCAAGATTTACTCATTAGAAGTAAGTCATGAATAGTCCCCAATTTGGAACTATTCTTAAACATCATATCTCACTAAGAATGTGAATGCATATATAGTTTTTAGTTCCCAAAACAAATATTGGTTGGTGTCATTTTTCTAAGGTTCTCTAGGCACATGTATGTAAACGGATCATTCTATTTACATTGTGCATTTCGAGAACTGATGGGAAATGTTGCCAAAGTTTTTTTGAGATCCGAAAACTTAATATGCTTCACTAGTGAGATTAGATGTTTAAGGATGTGTTAGGTTGGAGCGATAAGGACCATATATATAATTATGATTATAAGTAATGAAGTTTATATTGAACATTTTTTTTGTCGCTAGATATGGATCGAAGTTGGTAGAAGCAGTACATTAGAATTTTTGAATGGAGTTGAGCAATTTGTAAGAATTGCGGAAGAAAAACAAATGAGAGAAAGAGAAAAAATGATTGTATGTCTTTGACCTAATTTTGAGTCACAGTCTGATACTGATGAACTAGAACTTGAGGATGAGGATGAGAGTGACAATAAATAGAAGTTTTTTATATTTACGACTTTCAAATTGGAGGGTACTTAAAATAAGGGATGTTGATTAACAATATTGTCTTTTTTTTTCCTTGCAGGATGAGAGATCAAAGACGGAGAGATATACATTCAAGTTGGGGCATTGTCAATGCATGAGGATCCACTATTCAAACATCAAAGCCACAGAGTCAACTTGGAGATACATCTATTGAGACGCATCATAAAGATTTTTCCACTGATACTCAGCTTGATGATTTCTCCACACAGACTCAACCAAAAGCTCATTCTACTCATAATCAGACATGAGAGTCACAAACATCTTCTTTTTCCAGTAGGAAGAGGCTTAGATTAGAAAGTGGGAAGTAAGTATACTATTTATCTTATTTTTGTTCTTTTGATACTCATAACTCTCTTATTATTGAGATTACCATTACAAATATAATTGAACTTTGTATCTTATTATTAGATTAATGCAATGTGAATACTAGTCCAAATATGTACTATGTTACAATCAATATTGTTAATCTTACATAGTAATATTAATATCATTAACTATGCATGCATAGATTTGTAGAGAGCTATCTAATGGCTGCTCGGATATCTCAAATCTTGAAGCAGCAAGTGGACGAAGGGGGATCCACATGGAGGGGCATATCCCAAGAGATAAAAAAAACTTCTACTTTGGAGAGTTTCAGGTAAATGCGAGCAAATAAGAGTTTTAGGTTAATTAGGAATTGAGGCATGATGATTTCACCTCAATGTGTTTGGCATATACTATAGTGTATGAACTTTGTTAATGTATCAATTCTGATAACATAATTCTTTTTTTTTCCTTTTTGCAGAAATATTTTGAGTGGGATGTTGATCTTAATGACAACATAAGAGCTATTTGGGAGTCTCTAGCTCGGAGGTGCTACTCAAATATTATGAACAAATGAAGAAAGAAAGGTCGCCCTTCTCACATTCAAGAAGATATATGGCAGTGCTAGACTGAGCAGTTGAGTGCACCAGAATATCATGCATCGTCAGCAAGAGCTAATACAAATTGACTATCCAAGAAAGCCTATCCAGGAGTGGATCCCTCTAGGCACACTGCCATATCCATTTTTATTGAAGAGCATAGACACTGAATAGTAAGAAAAATCTAATAATCTGGTTGTATACAATTTACCTGTCTAATATATCTTCACATTTTTATTCATTTGTTAGATTGAGAAGGAGGGTAGGGATTCGGGACTAATTCGTCTTTTCTAGAAGTGCCACATGAAGAAAAATGATGGATGGGTTGACTCCCATGCGCAACAAATTGAGGTAAAAATTTCAATGCATTTTTCATTAACTTTAAAGCTATATAATACTGTGTTATTTATAACAGCTTTTTTATTAACTGTAGGAACATGTTCAGCAGATCGTTGCTCAGTCGATATAGTCACCTATAGAAAGATTGAAGACTCTAATTGAGCCTGCTGAACTTTCACTTGTAAAGAGTCAGCATGTATTTGTAGAAGCTATAGGTGTCCAGCCTAATGACTGTCATGTTTATGGATTGAGTGTTAAGTTTTCATTGTTGTTCTTTGACTAAGGATCCTCATCCTATTCTACTGTATGAGATTAATTTTTCATTAATTAATTTTTTTTTATTTTTTTTAACTTTCCTGAGTGTATGAGATAAGTTATTACATTTAAATTTTTCTTTGCACGTGGTTTAGAATCTGATAGAAGTACTAGGAGACGAGAAGAAACTATCAAGAAAATGTTGTGTTTGTTGGAGCTAAGACGCACTAGGATGGTTCAATGGGGTACCTATGGGAAAGTTTCATTAGTTGATCAATATGAAGGAAATAACCATCATATTTTGTCCTGCATTATCAAAAAAGATTAAAGAGATGGGGAATATGTGATAGTGGCATCTCATGTCACCTTAAATTCAGAAGAGAATGCAACTCAACAACTAACAAATTAGAGAAGTTATAGCTATAAAGGGTGTGAAGCAAAAGCAAACTAAAATCTAGAAGCAAATTAAGCATAAACTTGGCCAAAAGGAAAATTCGATATCTAGCAAAAAGGAATTCATAGAAAGATGGTCCACAGATAGGAAAGTCTATATGATTATCCTTGTTTTCACTATTAGTTAATTTTGAAGGTCACATAGTGCTTAATAAAATGGGTTTTTTTAAGGTATAAGTATTAGAGGAGTGCTCTAAAGGCAATCACCTTTAGGACTTATTGTACAAATTTATTTGATTAATAAAAGGCTTTTTCATTAATTTGATATTCATTTGATATATGAATTGATAAGTGATCTTAAATCAATTAATGAAGTCCTTGATACATAACATAGCATGAAGGAAATCATGATGAGATCGTGATATTGAGATTATTATCATGTGTAATTATGTTAGTATCAAAATTATCCCTAGTCATAGGATTAATGAGACGGGAAATTATTAATCCAAACAAACTAGCACATGTTACACTTCTTGATTGGATTGAGTAGTAGATCTCATAATCTATAAACATGAGATGTTTAGAGTTAACATGTGCATGCTTTCTAAGTGTAGCTAAGTACATTGGATGACCAACTATGAGACAATCATATGGATAATCTATTGAAATGTCAATGATAGTCTCATCATAACAATGGTGCAAATATCCTTAGATTTGAGGTACTCAAGGATATCTTGAATATTGATTCTGCATTTTGACACTATTCCTTATTGCCTAAGGGAGGTTGTTCATAGGGTGGTGATTGGATATATCTTGAGGTATTCGAAGGTAATTGGGTAACCAAAAAAGGATTTACCACTCCTGATAGAAAGAGTGTATACCCATGGCCTCTTGTCATGGTCATTACTAGGGAATCTCTAGCCAGAGAGGAAATGACATAAAGATAGTCTTCAATGACATATCTAATAGAGTAATGAGCCTCAAGGATAAGAACTAATATTACTTGAAATAGACATGACGTAGTCAATCTAGTGGGAGTTGACACATGTCCATACTCTGAGCCAAGTGGGGTATAGAATGGTGAAAGGAATAATTGCATGGAAATTGTTTATGGAAATGTTTGTAGTCAAACCACAGACTTTTCCGGTCAATTGGGGGTAATAATGTGTTGATAGATACCGCTCATGACTTGCTTAACTTAATTGTTAATTTAAGTGGCCAACATAATCGAGAACCTAATGTGTCACACGCATTAAAGATATGGAGAATAAGTAAAATGGTCTTGGATAAGATCCGAAATATGAGAGAATTATTTCGGGATGGATCACGATGAGATCGCAAGGAAAAATTGTTCAGGAGGGTCATGGGCCTGCTCAGGCTAGGCAGGCTGCTGGCCTACCTAGCGAGCCAACTGGGCTATCCAGCAACAGCTTGCAGCAAGCCCAGTGTGCTGCTGCCTCCCACCCGTTGGCTAACGGCAGATTTTGGCCTTAATTAGGCCAATTATGGCCAATTGCTATTCATTCATTTCCTTTTTCTCCATTTTTGACTTTTCATCTTTTCTTTGAATTTGATTCAAATAGAAAAGACATGAAATGGCAGAAAATAGACATGAAAATATTTTTTTGTGAAAAAAATATTTTTCAAACACAATAAAATTCTCTCAATAACACTTTCAAATCTAGCACTTTGAATTTGTTCAAACCATTTCTTTTGATAGTTTCTTATTCATTCTTCATGTGGATTATCGTTAGAGACATCCTAATATGGATTGTTGTGGTTTGCTACAACCCAACAAAGTGAAGATTTGAAGAACAAATAAGAAATTACAAGGTATAATTTCTAACCTCTATATTTATATAAATTAGTTTTAATGGCACAAGTATAATCTTTTGTTTCGAGTTTTGAAAATTTTATTTTTTCGCTGCGTTTATGAATATGATTCATTCTTCAAAATCCATAATTGGTATCAAAGCCCCCTTGTGTCCATTAAAATTATTTCTAATTGAAAGTGCAATGGGATTGCATGGTTTTGATGATTTTGGATCAATAGGTTTTGAAAAATTGAAATTAATTTATAAAATATGTTTTACACCTTTTGCTTTCTCTAATCTGATAATGGGATGATTAAGGATGATTATTTTGATTGAAAAATGATTTGAATATGATTCAAATAATTAATTTCGGATTTATTTCAAAATTGCCTAAAATTTCATTATTTATGAACTTGTGTTGTTGTTTGGCTTAATTGATGGGGCTGATTATATTTTTTTTGTAATTTAATTATGAAACAATTATTTAGATATATTGAGAATATTTTTATGCCTCTCGAAGTATCTAATAATTAATTAAAAATTATTTTAATTAAATTTTCAAATAAACACAAAAATGGGACTGTTTTAGCATACTCAGTGGGGCTGTTTTGTTTGATTTTTTTTTGTATGTGTTTATTTTATTTTCAGTAACTTGAAATATTTTTTATATAATTAAAAATATGTTATTTTGATGTTATATTTATACCAAAATTATTTTTCAAGTATTTGAAATTTTAAAAAATTCTAGATGTCGAATTAGTCATTTTGAGCTTTTAAATGTATTGGTTCATTTGTTTTAGTAATTTTGGCTTATGCCAAAAATATTTTGATGAAATTGAACTGAGATAAAGATGATAGAATGATGATTTGATATTCTGGAAATTTTTATAATTTTTGGAAATTAAGTTTAAATTAATTTAAGTTGTGCAATTGTAATTCTAGTATGACTAGGAATTGGTATGTATATTAAAATTAAATTATTTAATTTTAACATCATAATATTCTGATTTTAAGGAGAATTAATTTTGAATTAATTCTAGAAATATAGAATTTAATTTGATTTGATTAAATATTAAATTTCACTTTAAAATGACATACAAAATTAAATTAACCGAAAGAACACAAATAAGCAATTTCTGTTCAAGCGTTGAATCAATTTACAATTTGAAATCCAAAATTGTCAATTTTATTTTTTGCATTAGAGAATGCATGTTAGGGGTGTATGAAAAGGCATGATGGATGATTATGGACTTAGGCCCAATGTGACATGGAATTGTTTTGTTTTATGGTAAATAGGGTATGCGTGTCCCTACATCTCTTTCTTTCTTATGTATTTCTCTTCTCATCTTACTCCTCTTAAATGTAAGTTGAGATTTTCTACAATTTAAAATATGGTATTTAGATTACATAGGATTAGGATAGAATGAAGATACAAAGGAGTAAGAAGCAAAGGAGGTGGTACCATAAACAAGAAGACTTAGAAATAGGAATTTGATTTCTATTTTGGGTTGTAAATTCATGCATATACCTAGGTAAGACCTAGTCAATTTCTCTTTGGCTCAAGAGATTGACTTTAGTATGTCGATAATCATGTCATATAGTTAATGTAACTATCTTTATATATCCATATGATGAATGTATGATATATAAAAGCATGAAATAATAACTTGATGAGACTTAACAAAGAAATCCCTCGCTAAATAAACAATTAAGTCTTACACCTTCCATTAACATGGGGAGAACCAAAGTTATTCTAGAGCTAGGGTTGTTGAGTTGCCTCAAGCTCACTCTATAAGAATATGTTCAATCCATTGAAATTAGATTTCACGATTAATGGGTTAGACTTAACCGATATTATTAACTTGTTGGATTTGCGCCAAGGTTAATGTGTATTGGAGGTGAAGTTAGGTTTGTATACATGAGATGTACACATACCAAGAGTTGATAGCCCAATGTATGTGCACACATTAATAATTGATAACACAAGATTCGATAGTTGCATGAATAATGCAATTGGTATGGATTAGATACCTACCAACCAAACTAAGGATAGCTTGTTGAGTTGTCTCAAGGTTATTCTTAGCTGGTTGGATATCGACCTACTAGGAGAACTTCCATGTAAGTTCTCTCAGGTTCATAGTGAAGGCTATTGATTCGCAATAAAATAGTGGGAGTCATAATGCGATTTATTAAAAACCTAATAAACATACATTTTATGTACATTCTAACATGTTCTATTTTACATCTAGGTTGCTAGAATCATCATCATGGAAAGTGTGAATTTGCAATCGCTAATGGAATCAAATAAGTTGATTGGGGCCAATTTTTTGGATTGGCTAAGGAATCTGAGAATAGTTCTCCAATCCAAAAAGATTGGCTATGTCCTAGATGATGCACTCCCTAATCCCCCTACTGCTAATGCTTCTGAAGATGTTCAGAATGCATATCAAAAGCATCTCGATGATAGTGAGATGGCAAGCTGCATTATGTTTGCTACTATGTCAGTTGAGTTGCAAAAGCAACATGAGGTTATGGATGCTAATTCCATAGTATACCATCTAAGAGAGCTTTTTGATGAGCAAACACGTTTCAAAAAGTTTAAAACTTTGAGGTTGCTCTTCTGCACTAAGATGGTTGAGGGGACATCTGCAGTGCAATATGCATTGAAGATGAATGGCTATATTGAGAGGTTGGCCACCTTGGGATTTGTTATGGACCGTGAATTAAGTATTGAATTAATTCTAACTAGTTTGTCTGATAGTTATTCATATTTTGTGCATAACTATAGGATGAACCAAATCTCTACCACTATTCCTGAGCTGATTAACTTGCTCAAAATAGCTAAGCCATCTATCAAGAATGACAGTAAGGTTGTGATGTTGGTGGACTCTTCAAGTTCTAAAAGGAAAAACCTTAAGCATAAGAAGAAGTCCATGAAGCCTAAGGGAGGCATTGCTAAGAAGAATGCCAAGGAGATTTCTCCAAAAAGGACATGCTTCCATATATTAAACGGAGTTCCTTCAAAGTCAGTTGATGTTACTCCATATGAGATATGGTATAACAAAAGGCCCACATTTTCTTACATAAGAATTTGGGGTTGTCCTGCTTATGTGAAGCGGACAATGTCAGATAAGCTAGAAGCTAAGTCTGACCGATGTTTGTTTGTGGGATATCCAAAAGCATCATATGGATATCAATTTTACCACCCCTTGAAACAAAAGGTTTTTATTTCAAGACATGTTATCTTTTTAGAGAGAGAATTCTTCTAAAAGGAGATAGTTGGAGTAAAATTGAACTTGAGGAAGTTCAAGATGCTCAAACAGATGCTGATCAACTGCTTGAACCCGAGCTTATTACTCATGGAGATGATATAACAGCTCAACCTTCTGAAGCACAAGAGCATCATAGGTCAAGTAGGATACGTACTATTCTAGAGAGATATAGATTTCTCATTAGTGAATAGAACGACGTATTGCTCATAGAAAATGATGAGCCTACAACCTATGAAGAAGTTCTGAATAGTTCAAAATCTGAAAAATGGCTTCAAGCCATGAAGTCAGAAATGAATTACATGTATGAAAACCAAGTATGGACTTTGGTTGACCCACCCGAAGGAATAAAGCCTATAGGATGCAAGGGGGTTTTCAAAAAGAAAACTGACATGGATGGTAATGTGATTACCTACAAAGCTAGACTTGTTGATAAAGGTTATCGTCAAAGACAAGGAATTCACTATGATGAAACTTTTAGCCCAATAGCTATGCTTAAATCCATAAGGATACTCCTAGCCATTGCTACTCATTATGATTATGAGATATGGCAAATGGATGTGAAGACAACTTTCCTTAATAGAAATCTGACTGAGGATGTGTACATGACACAACTAAAAGGCTTCATATCTAAAGATGGAAAAAAGGTATGTAAGCTTCAAAGATCCATTTATGGATTAAATCAAGCATCTAGGAGTTGGAATATTCGGTTTGATGAGACAATCAAACAGTTTGGTTTCTTACAAAATCCGGATGAACCTTGTGTTTACAAGAAGGTTAGTGGGAGTGCAATCTCATTTCTTGTGTTATATGTAGATGACATATTGTTAATGGGAAATGATGTCTCAGCCTTACAATCAGTCAAAATTTGGTTATCCAAGAATTTCTCTATGAAATACCATGGAGAAGCAGTTTATATTTTGGGGATAAAGATCTATAGAGATAGATCTAAAAGTTTGTTTGGTCTTTCACAGTCTACATACACAGATAAGATGCTAAAGAGGTTTAGCATAGAGTAGTCCAAGAGGGGATATATTCCCATGACCCATGGGATTACTCTCTTAAAGTATTTGTGTCCAAAGACACAAGATGAGAGGACACACATGAGTTTGATTCCATATGCTTCAGCTATAGGATCAATCATGTACGCTATGAACCCAATGTATCATATGCTCTGAGTGTCACGAGCAAATACCAATCGGACCCTGGTGAGGTTTATTGGGTGGCTGTTAAGAATATCCTTAAGTACTTAAGAAGAACTAAGGATGTATTCTTGGTATATGGAGATCTTATTGTGAGCGGTTATACTGATGCCAGCTTCCAATCTGGTAAGGATGACTCAAAATTTCAATTAGGTTATATATTCACACTAAATGGTGGAGCAATTAGTTGGAAGAGTTCCAAACAGGAAATAACTGTTGATTCCACAACTGAAGCATAGTAATTGCAGCTTCTGAAGCAGCAAAGGAAGCAGTTTAAGAAATTCATCACAGAACTTAGAAGTTCCTAGCATTATTGATCAATACAATTGTATTGTGATAATAATGGAGCCATTGCACAAGCAAAGGAGCCACGATCTCATTAGAGATCCAAACATGTACTCAGAAGATACCATTTGATTAGAGAAATCATTGGTAGGAATGATGTAAAGATAGAAAGAGTGCCCACTGATCATAATATTGTTGATCCTTTAACTAAGCCACTTCCCCAAAAGAAATATAATTCTCATGTACTCGCCTATGGAATTAAATACAAAGGCAATTGGCTTTAGTGCAAGTGGGAGCTTGTTAGATGAGTGCTCTAAAGGCAATCACCTTTAGGACATATTGTACAAATTTATTTGATTACTAAAAGGCTGTTTCATTAATTTGATATTCATTTGATACATGATTTGATAAGTGATCTTAAATCAATTAATGAAGTCTTTGATATATAACATAGCATGAAGGAAATCATGATGAGATCATGATATTGAGATTCTTATCATGTGTAATTATGTTAGTATCAAAATTATCCATAGTCATAGGATTAATAAGATGGGACATTATTAATCCAGACAGACTAGCACATGTTACACTCCTTGATTGGATCGAGTAGTAGATCTCATAATTTATAAACATGAGATGTTTAGAGTTAACATGTGCATGCTTTCTAAGTGTAGATAAGTACATTGGATGACCAACTATGAGATAATCATATGGATAATCTATTGAAATGTCAATGATAGTCTCATCATAGCAATGGTGCAAATATCCTTAGACTTGAGGTACTCAAGGATATCTTGAATATTGATTCTGTATTTTAACACTATTCCTTGTTGTCTCAGAGAGGTTGCTCATAGGGTGGTAATTGGATACAGCTTGAGTTATTCGAAGGTAATCGGGTAACCAATAAAGGATTCACCACTCCTGATAGAAGGAGTGTATACCTATGGCCTTTTGTCGTGGTCATTACTTGGGAATATCTGGATGTAGCGGAAATGTCATAAAGATAGTCTTCAATGACATATCTAATAGAGTAATGAGTCTCAAGGACAAGAACTAATATTACTTGAACTAGAACTAATATTACTTGAACTACACGTGATGTAGTCATTCTAGTGGGAGTTGACACATGTCCATATTCTTAACCAAGTGGGGTATAGAATGGTGAAAGGAATAATTTCATGAAAATTTTCTATGGAAAGGTTCGTAGTCAAACCACTGACTTTTCGGACAATTGGGGGTAATGATGTGTTAAAAAATACCTCTTATGATGTGCTTAAATTAATTGTTAATTTAAGTGGCCAACATAACTGGAAACCTAATGGGTCTCGCGCATTGAAGATATGGAGAATGAGTAAAATGGTCTTGGATAGGATCCAAAATATGAGATAATTATTTCGGGATGGATCGCGATGAGATCGCAAGGAAAAAATCAGCAGTAGCCCACAGCAGGCCCAGAGCGCTGCTGCCTCCCACCCATTGGCCAACGGAAGATTTTGGCCTTAATTAGGCCATTTATGGCCAATTACTATTCATTCATTTCCCTTTTCTCCATTTTTGACTTTTCATCTTTTTTTTTAATTTGATTCAAATAGAAAAGACATCAAATGGCAGAAAATAGACATGAAAATATTTTTTTGTGAAAAAGGTTTTTTTAAGACAACAAAATTCTCTCAATAACACTTTCAAAGCTAGCACTTTGAATTTGTTCAAACCATTTCTTTTGATGATTTCTTTGTCATTTTTCGCATGGATTATCGTTAGAGACATCCTAATATGAATTGTTGTTATTTGCTACAACCCAACAAAGTGAAGATTTGAAGAGAAAATAAGAAATTACAAGGTATAATTTCTAACCTCTATATTTATATAAATTAGTTTTAATGGCAAAAGTATGATCTTTTGATTCGGGTTTTGAAAATTTTATTTTTTCGCTGCGTTTATGAATATGATTCATTCTTCAAAATCCAACAATAAGATGGTAAAGAAATGTATGCTGGAGATCATGAAGGTTGAAAGTGTTATATTTGAGAAACCCATTTCCAAGCCAGTATTGAGGGTTGCAACTTATAGACACAATCGTGACACAACTTTTGGATCACTTACTAATTCACATTGATGGTAAAGTGGCACCAGGTGGTACTAGAAATTTTGCCAATGTTACAACATTGCATGCGTAATGGAGCATTCGTTGGAGAATGCTAACCTACTAAAAATTAGGCATGAGTCTAGGTTGTTGGGTACAATTTTAGATCCTCCATCTTATTAAAGATCTGGTAGTGCTTTTGTTTAATAGTCTATTTCTACTGAAAAATTGATATTACTTAAAGAGGAAATAAGAAAAAAATTGAAGAGGTAGTGAAACCAAAGTACCTCTATTAGTAAGTGATCCTTATTCCATGATTAATCTAAATATGTTCTTTATAAGGATATGGATGAGTTGTCATCGAAGAACAAAGAACAAAATCAAGTTAATTCAATTGAGGTGATTCTTGGTTGCAGTTTGTTATAAAGTAATGTGAATTTCAAATCAAAGATTTCTTGTTGAGACATAGACCTTTCGTTTCACAGGAGATGCTCAATGAGTTGTTGAAATGGAGAAGTAAGACTGATCAATGCCTATTTGAGGTGAAATGGAGAAGTAAGACTGATCAATGCCTATTTGAGATTTCTAGTTCTTTGAGTTGTGTGCAAGTATTAAAACAATACTTTATACCCTCAGCTATTGACTTGTTGTTTGTATGTTTATATATGTAATGTCCAACGATTTAGGCTCCAATTGCATATGACCATAGTCAAGCACACCGATCCAATCGAAGTCTAAATTTGGATTTATAAAAAAATAAATTATAAAGAAAAATAATTAAGGGTATTATTATTTAGGAATTAAAAAGATTGGTTCTATAACTAGAAAAAAATAAAATTATCTTATGGACAATTTTATTTTTATTGAAATTGTTAGGGAGAAATTTGTGAGTGAAAAGAAATTTGTAGAAAAAAAAAAGAATTTCTCATAATTAAAAAGATAATCAAGATTAATTAAGTTAATTAACCAATAGAAAGTAAGATTAAATTAACTAATGGGATCCATTCATTAAGCAAATATAAAAGCCAAAAATGGGAGGAAAATTATACATTCTTCCACCAAATTATCAACTCATCTTCTTCATTTCCTTCTTCTCTATGTTGCCCACTTCAAGCCTCCAACTCCATCATTTTTGCTCTATTTCAAGTTTGAAAAATAGAAAAAAAAATAAGTTTTGAGAGAGAAGAACTAAGAAATTAAAGGTTGTTCACCATAAAAGAAAGAAAGAAAAGAAGAAGAGAAAAGAGAGAAAAATGAAGGGGAAATTAAGTGGAATTTCGGCCAGCTTTGGAAGGCCATTAAGGTAAGTTTCTTATTTTTAAATTCAATATTTTTCCTTCCATTTGAGACCTATAAAGATGATAGATATGATTGGAATTGATTGATTGGGGTTAGTTTGTGATATGTGGTTAGGGATTGAAATTGGAATTAGGTTAGGGGAAAATGAAATTGAGATTGTGATTGATGTTAGTTAACCTCAATTTATGATTTTATGATTTAAAACGCAATAAAATATGACTTTATAAGATGAAGGAGGGGATGTCATGGTTAAAGTAATTTGAGAAAAATTGAAACTAACATAAGGGCAAAACAATTGGTGATGAGTGAAGTGTGGTTTGAGTGATATTTTGGTGAAATTAAATAAAAACCCAAGAGAAGCATTTGACTGGTTTGATATAACAAAAAGGGAATTTAGTTTTAGTACTTTTTGGCTAAATTAAAATATAAATTATATTAGGAGCATTAGAACTTTATGTATGTATACAAATCTTTGAATAGGGGTGATAAAAAGGAGATTTGTATAATTGTGTTCAGGGCAATCAAGTGTGCAAAAGAGATGCCCTCAAGAAAGTGACTGTAACATCAAGTGATTTAGGCCCCAATTGCGCATGACCGTAATGGGGTGCGCTGATTCAGTCGAAGTCTAAATTTGAACTCATAAAAAAATGACTAATAATAAGGAAAAATAAATAAGGGTCATTAGTACAAAAATGACTTATACGCGTCTGTTATTTTGAACTTTATGCGTCTGTTAAATGACAGACGCTTATGAAGCAGACGCATATGGGTTGGATTTTAGACGTTTGTCAAAATAACAGGCGCATATAATTATTTTATGCATATGTTAAAATATAATGACAAACGCATAAACTATATTTTAAAAAATGATTATAGGCGTCTGTTGTTACAAAACAACAGACACCTAAAGTCAATTTTTTTGAAAAAAAAATTCATTATAGGTGTATGTTGTTATAAAATAACAAACACCTATAGTCATTTTTTTTTAAAAAATCACTATAGGTGTCTGTTATTACAAAATAACAAACACCTATAGTTAATTTTTTAAAAAATATTATAAATTAATAAATATACAGCAAATCATAAAAATTACTTAAACTCATAAAAAAACTAAATGTATAACAAAAAAATAACTACTAAGTGAAAAAAATTACAACATAAAATTAACAAAAATAAAATACACAAAAAATAAAAAAATAAATAAAATTTTTTGCATAAAAAAAGTAGAAAATCAAATACCAAAAGTAATAAGGTGGAGAACATACAACTCATTGGCTAATTGATGGTAAAAATTAGCTTTAACATGTGCATAACCAACTTATTTTCTCCTTACCAAATGCTTTAGACAACCTCTCAATGCATGAAACCCACTTTCATTTTATAAATCAATAAAAAAATATTTTTTTTGTCATCGTCATGGCTACGACATGGAGGCTCAAATTTGAACATAGTAGCCAAAAAATGTAGAAAAAAGCTAAAGAGAAAAAAAAAACATTTTCCATGTGTATCTATGGCCACCAACGAACAATATAACTCTTGTCATTATCGTCGCCACTAAGATAGGTCCAAAATGTGATGAAAGTATTACAAGCCAACTTTATGTTGAGAGCTGAAGAAGAAGATGGTCGGCGCATACAACTAGGTTTCAAGCTCTAAAGTAAAAGAAATAAATATATATAGTTGGGTTTCAAATAAAAGAGCACAGAGAGAAACCGTATTTTTTGGTTTTAAAAAATGAACTATAGGTGTCTGTCTTAACAAACAACAGACACCTATTGTATACTAATATGTGTCTGCTTTTATTAATGCCAGACACATATGAGTGCAGAGATATTACGCTTATGTTCTTTTTAACGACAGACACCTAAAGTAAAAGGTATATGTGTCTACTTTTATTAATGCCAGACGCATAAAGTACAAGTTGAATTTTATATGTCTGTCGTTTATATTAACAGACACATATGCTTTGTAATTTTATCATATATTTACAAAAATGTTACCGCCTCTATTTTATGTGTCTGGTATTTTTACAACAGACACATATAATCTTCGTTTAAAGATATTTTTGTACTAGTGGGTATTATTATTTGGGAATTAAAAAGATTAGTGCTAGAATTGAAAAAATAAAATAAAATTTCCTATGGACAAAATAGGTATTATGGCCATTGTTGGGGGGAAATGTGTGAAGATGGGGGAAATTGTGGAAAAAAAGGAATTTCTCAAAGTTTAAAATTTAATCAAGATTAATTATGTTAATGAGCCAATGAAAATTAGGATTAATTTTAATTAGTAGGACCAACTCTTTAATTTGGGTATAAAAGTCAAAAGATGACAAATTCTCCATTTTTCCATCAAAAAAATCTCACTCATCTTCTTCTTCTCTTTCACCCTTTGTGTTGTCCACTTTAGTCTTCCAAAGCCACCATTTTTGCTTCCTTTCAAGCTTGGAAAATAGAGAAAAAAATTAGTTTGAGAGAGAAAAATTCGGAATTAAGGATTTCTTGCCATAAAGGGAGCAAAGGAGCAAGAAGGAAGGAAGAAGGAACACAAGAAAAAGGGAGAAATTTTAGGGGGAATTTCGGCCCACCATGGAGAACCATTAAGGTGAGTTTATTCTTCTTAAATTCAATCTTTTACATTCCATTTGAGACCCATAAGGATGATAGATATGATTAGGATTGGTAGATTGAGGTTGTGTGGCAAGATTTGAACTAGAAATCGAAAGATGTAATTAGTTCAAGAAAAGTGTAGTTAAACTTTTAATTAATGATAATTGATGTTAGTTAATTATTTTATGACTTCAAAAACTAGATAAAGGTAACTCTAATGGAGGAATGAGGGGTTGTCTTGTTTAGGTTAATTTGGAAGAAATTGAAATTAACCTAGGAGCAAAACACTTGGTGATAAATAAAGTGTGATTTGAGTGTTGATTTGAAGAAAAAAAATTGAGAATTATGTCAAGATTTTTGGACAGCCATGACATATCAAAAAGGAAGTTTAACCTTAGTAAATTTTGGCTAACTAAAGTGTTGCCCAGATATTAAGCCAAGAAGGGGGGTTGAATTGGAGTTTTAAAAAATTAAACTTTAAAGTGCGGAAATAAACAATTAATTTTAGGAGGGATAGAGAAAATTTGACACACAGATTTGTAGAGGTTCAGGTGTTAACAAACCCTACTCCATTCCCCAATCACAATTGGGAGTTTCACTAACACACTAAGTGTTACAATGGAGTTTTACAAGCTCACTCCCAACTATGGTGTTTCTCACAATGGCTCACACCTAACCCAGAAATCCCTTGTGTTTTAATGGCTCACACAATAACAAATTCCTTGTATTTTACAGGCTCACACAAACAACCTTTACTTTGTGTTTTACAGGCTCACACAAAACAACCTTCACTTTGTGTTTTACAGGCTCACACAAAACAACCTTTTAATTTGTATTTTGGAGGTTCACACAACAAACCCTTACAAGTGTTCTACTCTTAACCCAGAAATACCCAAAGATCACTTGATTAAAGATTACAGAGAGAATCACTTATAAATCCTAATTGCTCAAATATGAGGAGCAAGAAGATTTTTACAGAGAATAGACTTATTCTCAAAGTATGAAAGTACAAATAGCTTGTAATAAGAATTAAATTCGAAGTATATGCTATTCTTTTGTTTTTCTTATCATTCTTTTGTTCTTAATGCATAAATGACTTCCATTTATACTCTCATGGCTGAATATAGCCGTTGAGGTGCATTAAATAAGAAACTAGCCGTTGTACCAACTAAAAAATTGCGCCTGACATTTTTCTCTTTCATTGTTCACGGGCGTGACTATGCTTGTCACGGGGGTGACAGTTCTTCCCAAGCCGTGACTGAAGTGGTGACCTTGCTTTTGAAGCTCTCCGGAATGTTTTGACATATTGAGTCACGGGCGTGACATACTCTTTCACGGGCGTGATAATCTTCCCAGCCGTGATCCAAGTGGTGACTCTGGTCGTAAAGCTCTCTAGATGAAATTGCATGAATCTTCACGAGGGTGACACCTTTATTCACGGGGGTGACTGAAATGCTTACTTCACGGTTTGTTTTTCCTTCATGGCCGTGAACTTCAAATGTTGGTTTTGGTAACGGTTAGCTTCCTTCACGGGAGTGACTCCTAGAGTCACGGCAGTGAACATGCTACTACTTGAATTTTGTCT
This sequence comes from Triadica sebifera, assembly GCA_023653625.1. Lineage (NCBI taxonomy): Eukaryota > Viridiplantae > Streptophyta > Magnoliopsida > Malpighiales > Euphorbiaceae > Triadica > Triadica sebifera. The sequence goes on from CM042894.1 coordinate 22,971,784, forward strand.
CTCAAGGATTATTCTTCCAATTCTCCATTCTTGCTATTTTAATCCATTTCCTGTATAATATACTTACAAAAACAAGTATGTTAAATACAATATTGCTATATTATTTGTTATCATCAAAATGACGGAAATACCCCTTTGCATATGAAATTTTGAATCAAGATTTTTAATCCATTTCAAAGTCAATTCATTTTTTGATTCAAAATTCTTATAATTGCTAGTTCTAGTTTGATACCATTCTCCCTTATCATATATTGCCTATCATATATTGCTAGCTTTCTCCCCCTTTTGTCATCAATCAAAAAGGATATGAAGATTGAAGTAAACAAAAGCAAATATATATATCATAAAGGAAAGGATACAAACTAAGTTAAAATATTCAGAAAGGAAATTTAAAAATTTTCTACACAAGCAAACATAAAAATAACAAACAATCAAATTTAGGCTACACTCTAGCCTATCTCCTAGCCAGACATCCTATTACGAAGCCTAGCTACTTCAGCCTCAAGGCTATCCATCCGAGACTCCATGAAGTCTTTGAGGTTCTCCAACCTTTCATCCATTGAAGTCTGTAGCTGCTCAAAACGTGGTGCCAAGAGGTCAACCACCTACTGCGCTAAGGACGGTGTAGAAGCTGAGGATTGTCTGACGTCCTGCTCGGCTATTGGAGGTGCTTCCTCAACCCGAGCCCTCTTTTTCTGCTGGACTCCCTGGAGGCCTGCTTTAAAGTCCTCAGTGTCATTATCTTCCCAGATAATCTCCCCAGCAGTGTCAGTGAAGCGGTAGAAGATATCATTTTGAAAAACGATTCTGACAGTCGCTCCCATCTTGATGAACGACTCGACATCCAAGCTATCTCGAGGATGTGCAGGAATGATGTTGAAGTGATGGTCATCCAGCTTCAAGTAATTGAGCTTCACTGCAATATGGGTGACATATGCCCCAATCAAAATATCTCCTGTGGGCTTGGTGGCAATGGAGAGAAGATGGTTAGCAAACCATCTGGAAAGTGCCACTGTAAGTCCTCTTCGAGCCATCTCAGATAGGAAGAGTTCTGACTTCCTGATAGTCCCGTTGCTTTCTCCCCTAGCAAATATGCTATAGATCAGGAACCTATGCAAATACCTATGCACTGGGGTTCTGAGATGTGTGCTCTTTGTTTTCTTAACATCCCAGCTGCAACCGGTGCCAAAATGTGTCCAGGCTGGAGGGGCAAAGAATTCTACCTCAGTATCATTTAGGATGCCCTCAGATGGTAGGTTGAACAATTCTCCAAACTCAATGGCACTCAGAGTGTTAGGATTATTGCAGAGTTGGAATTTCACCACTCGAGTAGCTGAAACCTGCAAGGTGCTGAGGAATTCCAGTGTTGGCTCCCTCAGAGTCGGCTGATGAATTTCAACAAAATCTTTGAGATGACAGGCTTGTAGTTGCTCTGTCGTAGCCATCTCAAGCCCGAAACTTTGGACTGTCTGCCAATCGAAGGACCTTGATGACAGAAGAGGTCTCTTCTTCAAAGTTGCATACCGAGGATGGCAATTCTCTAGAATGCGGTTCATGAGGTAATCTGCATACCTTTTAGATGCATGGAACTTCTTTCTCTTTCCCTTGGATGAAGCAGACTCCATATTTGAAGAAATTTGTTGTTGATGGAGTTGAAAATAATTTTGACAGAAAATTTGATGTGAAACCCTAAAAATGTATGATTTATGATGAAGATTAGAACTTTTGGTGATATTTATAGTGAAATTTCAAGTCTTTGGGGTCGGAATCTTCAATGTCTTAATGAATGAAAGTAAATGAGAGCGGTTTTGAGAGATGAGGAGTTGAAATGAAGGTTGTAACCGGTTGTTCTCTTATATATTCGATACATTCACGGGCGTGAATTATGGTTTCACGGGCGTGAATGGTCGTGTTCACGGTTTGCTGAAGGAGTGTCCCACCCGTGAATGAAGATGTGAATAAGTTCATAGGAGTGATATTTGAATATCACGGACGTGAATGATCATCCATCACGGGGGTGAACCAATGGTCACGGGCGTGAAAGATTGAATTTCACCACTTATACCCGTAAAGCAAGCTGTGACACAAGGCGTGAAAGCTTCTGTGAGTTTTGGGGTGTAATTGTTCACGGGAGTGAAAATTAGTCACTGGTGTGAAAGTCTATGTTCATGGGCATGACTCAAGCCGTGAAAATAGGTTTCACCACTTGAATCCGCGAACTATGTCGTGAACGACACTGCCTCTTTTGTCCATTTAAGTCACGGGCGTGAATATATGTCACGGGCATGACTCCCCTAAAATTTCATTCAATTAAAATTAAGTCCTTCAACGAGACTAAATCATTTCAACAAGGATTCTATTCCTTAAAACATGAATTCTCATCAAAATTTTTATCTTATAACTTGTGATATGATTTAAGATCAACAATTAAAATTTCATATTTTTGCAATCACAAGGTTAATCCATCAATCATACCAAGTTCTCTTCTAATGAAATTAAATCTTTCCTCATTTAGAGACTTAGTGAAAATATCTGCTAATTGATTTTCTGTGCTTATAAATTATAATGCAACATCTCCATATTGAACATGATCTCTAATAAAATGGTGTCTAATGTCAATATGTTTGCTTCTAGAGTGTTGAATAGGATTCTTAGAAAGATTTATAGCACTAGTGTTGTCACATTTTATAGGTATATGGTTCATCTCATGACCATAGTCCTTAAGTTGTTGTTTCATCCAAAGAATTTGTGTACAACAACATCCAACTGCTACATATTCAGCTTCAGCAGTTGAGAGATCAACTGAAACTTGTTTCTTGCTAAACCAAGAAACCAAACATTCTCCAATGAAGTGGCAAGTACCTGAAGTACTTTTCCTATCCAAAAGACTACCAACATAGTCTGCATCTGAATATCCTATAATATAAAAAGATGAATTTCTAGGATACCATAAACCTATATGCAATGATCCATGTAAATATCTTAAAATTCTTTTTACAGCATTTAAATGAGATTCTTTAGGACATGATTGAAATCGTGCACATAAGCAAACACTATACATAATATCGGGTCTAGAAGCAGTAAGATATAAAAGTGATCCGATCATATCTCTATAAAGCTTTTCATTAATGCTCTTACCCTTTTCATCTTTATCCAATTTTGTTGATGTGCTCATAGGAGTCTTGGCATTTTTCCATCCTTCCATACCAAATTTTTTGATTAAGTCTTTGGCATATTTGGATTGGTTGATGAATATGCCCTTATTGCTTTGCTTTATTTGTAGACCAAGGAAATACTTAAGTTCTCCCATCATGCTCATTTCAAATTCCCTAGTCATGCACTTAGCAAATTCTTGACAAAGCAACTCATTAGTAGAACCAAATATTATATCATCAACATAAATTTGAACAATTAGTATATCATGCTTATGCTTTTTGATGAATAGTGTAGTGTCAACATTTCCCTTTGTGAAGCTATTTTCTAATAAAAAAAACTTAGTCTTTCATACCAAGCTCTTGGAGCCTGTTTTAAACCATACAAAGCTTTTGAAAGTTTAAAAACATGATTTGGCAAATCATAACTTTCAAAACCTGGTGGTTGTTCTACATACACTTCTTCATCTATAAAACCATTTAGAAATGCACTTTTCACATCCATTTGAAAAAGTTTGAAGTTCATGTGATATGCGTATGCTAAGAGTATTCTTATAGCTTCTAATCTAGCTACAGGTGCATACGTTTCATCATAATCTATACCTTCTTCCTGATTATATCCTTTTGCTACTAGTCTTTCCTTATTCCTGGTTATTGACCCTTGTTCATCTAATTTGTTTCTAAATACCCATTTGCTACCTATGATTTGATGATCCTTGGGTCTAGGTACTAGATTCCATACCTCATTTCTCTCAAACTGATTGAGTTCCTTTTGTATGGCAATCACCCAACTTTCATCATTAAGAGCCTCATCAATATTTTTAGGCTCAATTTGTGAAATAAAAGCAATGTCAGTGACTAAATGCTTGAAATGAGATCTAGTACTTACTCCCCTTGATAGATCACCAATTATTTGTTCTTTTGGATGATCTTTTGTCATTCTCCATTCTTTTGGAAGTTCTTGTTCCATTTGTTCTTGATTTTGAGGAAGTGAATTTTCTTGATCATTTTCTTCTTTTCCATTTTCAATATCAAGTTTTTCCATATTACCTACAACATCATCAAGAGCACTACCTTTCACAAGATCAAGTCTACTAGATTCATTAAAAACAACATGCATGGATTCTTCAACCGTTAATGATCTTTTATTAAAAACTCTATAAGTTTTGCTGGTTGTAGAGTACCCTAAAAAGATACCTTCATCAGACTTAGAGGCAAATTTTCCAAGATTTTCCTTGGTATTCAATATAAAACACTTGCATCCAAATACTCTAAAGTATGATATCAAGGGCTTTCTTCCATTCCATAGCTCAAATGAGGTTTTGTTTAAAATAGGTCTTTTGAAAACTCGATTTGAAATATAACATGCAGTGTTTGTGGCTTCTGCCCAAAAATAAGTTGGTAATTCATATTCATTAAGCATTGTTCTAGCCATTTCAATTAAAGTTCGATTTTTCCTTTCAACTACCCCATTTTGTTGAGGTGTCCTAGGAGATGAGAAATTATGTGAAATGCCATATTCAAGACAAAAGCTTTCAAAATTTTCATTTTCAAATTCTTTCCCATGATCACTCCTTATTTTTGAAATGTAGTAACCTTTTTCATTTTGAACTCTTTTTGCAAGGTTTTTGAAATTTTCAAAAGCATCACTCTTTTGAGCTAAGAAAATTACCTAAGTAAATCTAGAGTAATCATCTACGATGATAAATGCATAATATTGTCCTCCAAAGCTAACAATTCTAGTAGGTCCAAACAAGTCTAAATGCAGGAGTTGAAGAGGTTTTGAAGTACTTATTATGTTTTTGGCTTTGAAAGATGACTTGTGTTGCTTTCCTCTCTGACAAGGATCACATGTCTTATCTTTTTCATATTTAACTCTTGGTAATCCTTTTACTAGCTCTCCTGTGCTGAGACTTTGTATTAAGTCCATGTTAGCATGACCAAGTCTTCTATGCCACAACCAAGATTCATTACTAGTAGTCACAAGACACTTAGAGGAATGGTTAGATAGTTCAAGTAAGTTTATTATGTATGTATTGATATCTCTATTTCCTTTAAATATTTCTTGACCATCGATAGAAATTACAAGACATTTATTTGAAGTAAAAATTACTTTGTTTCCTTTATCACATAATTGACTTACGCATAGCAAGTTATGTTTCAAGCCATCAACAAGTAAGACATCCTTAATAAAAGTAGTACCATTAACACCAATAGAACCAATGCCAATTACCTTACCCTTTGCATTGTTTCCAAAGGTAACTTTACCTCCATCAATACTTTTGATTTCATTGAAGAGTTTTTTGTCTCCTGTCATGTGCCTTGAGCATCCACTGTCTACTAGCCACGCATTTTTGTTTATTGTGGACTTGAGGCATACCTATAGAATCACAAATCAAGTACGATATTTAGGTACCCAAATGAGTTTGGGTCCTTGGGGGTTAGCACATGAAGGTTCCCAATGAGCCTTCCTTATCCAGCAATGTTTATTTATGTGACCCATTTTCATACAATAATTACATTGTTTAGGTCTTACAATGTATTTAAATGCCATAATTCTATTAGACTGATTTTGAGAACAATGGCATGCACAATCATGATTAATTTGCGTTTTTCTATATGCATGCTTCTTATACATAAAGGCATGATTATTCTTTTTCTGTATAGAGGGATTAATATGCTTATTTCTTGGTGCTTTCTTAACAGATGTGGAGATGTTAGGTTCTTTAGATTTAACAAATATAGTTTTGTGAGAAGATGATGATGTGTCCTTAAATCCTAGACCATGTCTAATTAAGGGTGATCTTTGAGACACAATGAGAGTATCTAAGCTCTCTTTACCTTTGTGAAATTTTGAAATGGAACTTCTAAGTTCCTCAACTTCATTTTTCAAAGTATTATTTTCTTTTAACAATGAAGTTGTTGAGGATCTTGATGAATATTCATCTAATGACTTTTGAAGAGATTCATTTGATGATTTAAGCTTTATGTTCTCTTTTTCTAAACCATCAATCTTATTTTTCAAATTAGAGATATTATTTCTATAGGTACTAAATTTAGTTCTATATTTCTCTAATTCTATATTTAATTCTTCTATTAGGCTTTGCTCATCATCATCACCATCACTATCACTATTACTATCATTATCACTACTATCATTATTGAAAGAGTATGAGTGTAGTGATCTTACTTTGTCCGAGACGTGATTCTCAATAGCCATGAAGCATAGGTTGACCTCTTCACTTTCATTATCATCTTTTTCACTTGAAGAGCTTTCATCATCTTATATGGCTCTCCCCATTGTCTCTTTGGTATTTGCTCTTATGCTTCTTGAGCCTTGGACATTCTGGTTTGATATGTCCTTTCTTTCCACATTCATAGCATTTTACCTCTTCCTTACTTCTATGTGTGTCATTAGAAGTTTGTTTGAGGTTTCTTTGCCTGAATTTTCTGGAATTGCTCATTTTCTTCTCAATGATTTTTTTTAATCTCCTTGAAAGCATAGGCGATGTCCTCATTTTCATCATCACTCATTTCTTCATCATCTTCACTTTTTTCTTGAGATTTTGAAGTAGAGGATTTGAGTGCTAAGGGCTTTCTTTTCTCTGGCTCTGCTTCAAGCTCTCTATCTCTCTTTACTTCCATCTCATGTGTGAGAAGTTTGCCAATCAGCACATCAGTATTCATGATGCTCATATCTTTATTTGCTTCTTCTATGCCAGCAACTCTTGAACCATAGTCTTTAAAAGGAAGACTTCTCAGGATTTTATTGTTTACATCTTCCAAACTCAGATGCTTCCCAAGTTTCCTCATTCCATTTATAATGGATAGAAGACGGTTGGTCATGTCAGTGATTGACTCATTGGATTTCATCTTGAAGAGCTCATATTTTGAGGTTAGAAGTTGAATCTTCTTGGATTTGACTTACTTAGTTCCCTCATGATAGTTCTCCAATGTCTTCCACATGTTATATGCTGTTGAGCAGTGTTGTATTCTCCCACATTCTTCAATAGATAATGAGCTTGATAGGATGGTCATTGCCTTCTTGTTTTTGAAATTTGCTCTTCTTTGAGGCTCTGTCCAATCATCTATTGATAAGATTTCTTCTTCACCATCAGCTCCTCTTCTGGTTGGTGGTGTCCATTCTTTTCGTACACTATCCCAGACTTCAATTCCTTCACTATCCAAGTATGTCTCCATCCTAAACTTCCAATGGGCATAATTTGCTCCATCAAAGTAAGGTTTGAGACTTTGGAATCCTTCACTGGCCATATCTTACTCTTTACTAGCGCTTTTTAGGCTTTGATGCTAGACAAGGCTCTGATACCAATTGTTGCCCAGATATTAAGCCAAGAAGGGGGGTTGAATTGGAGTTTTAAAAAATTAAACTTTAAAGTGCAGAAATAAACAATTAATTTTAGGAGGGATAGAGAAAATTTGACACACAGATTTATAGAGGTTCGGGTGTTAACAAACCCTACTCCTCTCCCCAATCGCAATTGGGAGTTTCACTAACACACTTAGTGTTACAATGGAGTTTTACAAGCACACTCCCAACTATGGTGTTTCTCACAATGGCTCACACCTAACCCAGAAATCCCTTGTGTTTTAATGGCTCACACAATAACTAATTCCTTGTGTTTTACAGGCTCACACAAACAACCTTTACTTTGTGTTTTACAGGCTCACACAAAACAACCTTCACTTTGTGTTTTACAGGCTCACACAAAACAACCTTTTAATTTGTGTTTTGAAGGTTCACACAACTAACCCTTACAAGTGTTCTACTCTTAGCCCAGAAATACCCAAAGCTCACTTGAGTAAAGATTACAGAGAGAACCACTTATAAATCCTAATTGCTCAAATATGAGGAGCAAGAAGATTTTTACAGAGAATAGACTTATTCTCAAAGTATGAAAGTACAAATAGCTTGTAATAAGAATTAAATTCGAAGTATATGCTATTCTTTTGTTTTTCTTATCATTCTTTTGTTCTTAATGCATAAATGACTTCCATTTATACTCTCATGGCTGAATATAGCTGTTGAGGTGCATTAAATAAGAAACTAGCCGTTGTACCAACCAAAAAATTGCGCCTGACATTTTTCTCTTTCATTGTTCACGGGCGTGACTATGCTTGTCACGGGGGTGACAGTTCTTCCCAAGTCGTGACTGAAGTGGTGACCTTGCTCTTGAAGCTCTCCGGAATGTTTTGACATATTGAGTCACGGGCGTGACATACTCTTTCACGGGCGTGATAATCTTCCCAGCCGTGATCCAAGTGGTGACTCTGGTCGTGAAGCTCTCTGGATCAAATTGCATGAATCTTCACGAGGGTGACACCTTTATTCACGGGGGTGACTGAAATGCTTACTTCACGGTTTGTTTTTCCTTCATGGCCGTGAACTTCAAATGTTGGTTTTGGTAACGGTTAGCTTCCTTCACGGGAGTGACTCCTAGAGTCACGGCAGTGAACATGCTACTACTTGAATTTTGTCTCTCAAGGATTATTCTTCCAATTCTCCATTCTTGCTATTTTAATCCATTTCCTGTATAATATACTTATAAAAACAAGTATGTTAAATACAATATTGCTATATTATTTGTTATCATCAAAATGACAGAAATACCCCTCAAGGTTTAACATAAAGTATAAAACATATTAGGAGCATTAGAATTTCATGTAGGCATGAAAAACTTTGATAATGGATGATAGAAATGGGATATGGTAAGGTTGTGTAGGAAAACCAAGTGAGCAAGTGAGAGGTGCTTAAGAGGGTGACAAAGGCAAGGAAAAAACTAACTAGTAAGGGGAGGAAAATAAGGAAAAAGGAAAGATTCAAGGCTGATTAGATATGTGCTTCATTGATAAAAATTTTACATATTGTTCAATTGTGCGCAATTGTGTATTAAGGTTTGATATTAACGTGGTTTGGATATGGAATGTGATCAAATGTTGCTTCTAATATTTTATATGGTCATGAGACCAAATGGTATGAAATCATTCAGATATATGAATGTAATTGTGATCTAGAAGCTTTGACATAAAAATTAATGCATATGATAAGGGCAAGTAGTATATAGATTGATGTCAATTGATGACTTTTTTACAGAATTCTAGGAGCAGCCTTGACAGTTTTTATTATAACTTAGGTTCTGGAATTCCGTTTTCAATGTTCTTTATTGGAACTGAAAGTTACGACATAATGCTTTAACTTTTATTTAGACTATAAAATCTAAATATGTTTGAATTTAACCAGAAAAATACAAAAAGTACAAACCTAAAATATGTCCATAAAATTTTGGGCAAAATTTTTTATGATGATTCAGTATTCATTTGGCCATAACTTTTGTTAGAAAAATAGGATTTGTGTGATTTTTAATGCATTTGAAAGATGAGGCAATAAAATTAAAATTTGTAAGAGACCATAACTTCAAATTCGAATTATAAATGAGCTAAAAATGAAGCCCTAAATCAATACAGAAATCTGTCATAGATAAAAACTTGAAATATTAGGTTTTTGCATGTGGTGTGAGGAGTATATGTATTAATTAATGTGAAATTTTACTTTAATGGTAATTATAAATGTTTAATAAATTATTTATGTGTGAGATTCTAGTGCAATAATAATGGGAACAAAGAACAAAAATAAATAAGTTTATTTGGGACAATTTAGTAACATTGTCATTTTTTAAAATATTGTGAATTAATATGAAAATAGTTAAGCCCTAAGACATCTAATCTAAAACTAGAATAGAGAATCGTTTTGCACACCAGTCAAGGGATTAAGGCATTCAGTGCCAAATATAAAAGCCGGTAATGACAAATTTATAAATGCACTTGGCGCAAAATTATTAAGCTGGTAATAACAATATTACAAAAGCCGATAATGACATTATTATTGTTGCCCAGATATTAAGCCAAGAAGGGAGGTTGAATTGGAGTTTCAAAAAATTAAACTTTAAGATGCGGAAATAGATAATTAATTTTAGGAGGGATAGAGAAAATTTGACACAAGGATTTTTATAGAGGTTCGGGTGTTAATAAACCCTACTCTTCTCCCCAATCGCAATTGGGAGTTTCACTAACACACTAAGTGTTACAATGGAGTTTTACAAGCTCACTCCCAACTATGGTGTTTCTCTCAATGGCTCACACCTAACCCAGAAATCCCTTGTGTTTTAATGGCTCACACAATAACCAATTCCTTGTGTTTTACAGGCTCACACAAACAACCTTTTAATTTGTGTTTTAGAGGCTTACACAACTAACCCTTACAAGTGTTCTACTCTTAACCCATAAATACCCAAAGCTCACTTGAGTAATGATTACAAAGAGAAACACTCAAAATCTTTAATTTCTCAATAAATGAATAGCAAAAAGACTTTTACAGATAATAGATTTTGGTTCTCAAAGTATTGAATGTACAAATAGCTTGTAATAAGATTTTGATTCAAAATAATTGTTATCCTCTTGTACTGAATGCATAAATGACTTCCATTTATACTCCCATGGATGATTATAGCTGTTGGGGTGCATTAAATACGAAACTAGCCGTTTTACCAACCAAATAATCGCGCCTGACATTTTTCTCTTTCATCATTTACGGGAGTGACTATGTTTGTCACGGGCGTGACATTTCTTCCCAAGTCGTGACTGAAGTGGTGACCTTGGTCGTGAAGCTCTCTGGAATGTTTTGACATATTGGGTTACGGGCATGACATACATATTCACCGGCGTGACAAACTTCCCAGCCGTGATTCAAGTGGTGACTTTGGTCGTGAAGCTCTCTAGATGAAAATGACATGAACATTCACGGGCGTGATATTTTGACTCACGGGCGTGACTAAAATGTCCACTTCACGGTTTGTTCTTCCTTCATGGCCGTGAACTTCAAATGTTGGCTTTGGTAACGGTTAGCTCTTTCACGGGCGTGACACATAGAGTCACGGGCGTGAACATGCTACTTCCTTAATTTTGTCTTTCAAGGATTATTCTTCCAATCTTCATTCTTGTTATTTTATTCCATGTCCTGTTTAATAGACTTAGAAAACAAGTATGTTAAATGCAATATTGCTATTTTATTTGTTATCATCAAAATGACGGAAATACCCCTCAAGCTTTAACAATCTCCCCCTTTTTTATGGTGACAAATAATATGTGCTTTTGAGAAGTCTCCCCCTCAAAATATACTTAGGATAAGAAATTTATAAAATGCAAGAATTGTAAAGAATGATGTAGCATTGAAATAAACTTACTAGATTTTAAGTATATGCAAGTTATATGAGAAGTATATCCAATATATACCATAATTCCTTTTTAAGGCATGAAGTATATGTAAGGTATACTTAAGGTATATCATGGCATATTTATTTTTGTAACTTGCATGAAGGTATATGCAAAGTATACTTAAGGTACATCTAATATGTATAAAGCTCAATTTCTCAATTTTATACTTTGCATATGAATTTTTGAATCAAAGTTTCTAATCCCTTTTAATCTATTTCAATGTCAATTCATAATTCAATTTTAATTTTTGATTCAAAATTCATTTACCTTAATATATATTGCTAGTTTCTCCTTATATTGCTAGTTTGATATCATTTTCCCCTATAATATATTGCTAGTTTTCTCCTCCTTTTGTCATCAATCAAAAAGGATATAAAGATATCAATGAGGTAAACAAAAGCAAATATATTGAATAAAGGAAAAAATACAAACAAAGTTAAATAAAGTTCATAAAGGAATTTGAAAATTTCCTACACAACAACAAATAAGAAAAGTAAATAAAAACAGCAAATCACGCAAATTTAGGCTACAATCTAACCTAACACCTATCCGGACATCCTATCACGAAGCCTAGCAACTTCAGCCTCAAGGTTGTCCATTCGAGACTCCATGAAATCTTTGAGGTTCTCCAACCTCTCATCCATTGAAGTCTACAGCTGCTCAAAACGTGTTGCCAAGAGGTCAACCACCTGCTGCGCTAAAGTCGGTGTGGAAGCCGAGGACTGTCTGATGTCCTGCTCAGCTACTGTAGGTGCTTCCTCAACCCGAGCCCTCTTCTTCTGCTGGACTCCTTGGACGCCTGCTTTAAAGTCCTCCATGTCATTGTCTTCCCAAATGATCTCCCCAGCAGTGTCGGTGAAGCGGTAGAAAATATCGCTCTCGAAGATGATTCTGACAGGCGCTCCCATCTTTATAAATGACTCGACATCCAAGCGATCTCGGGGATGCCCAGGGATGAGGTTGAAATGATGCTCATCCAGCTTTAGATATTCAAGCTTCACGGCTATGTGGGTGACATATGCACTAATCAAGATATCTCCCATGGGTTTGGTAGCGATGGACAGAAGATAGTTTGCAAACCATCTAGAGAGTGCCAGGGTAAGTCCTCTTCGAGCCATCTCAAATAGGAAGAGCTCTGATTTCCTGATAGTCCCATTGCTTTCTCCTCTAGCGAATATGCTATAGGTCAAGAACCTATGCAAATACTTGTGCACTGGGGACCTGAGATGTGTGCTCTTTGTCTTCTTGACATCCCAGCTGCAATCGGTGCCAAAGTGAGTCCAAGCTCGAGGGGCAGAGAATTCTACTTCACTATCATTTAGGATGCCATCTGATGGTAAGTCGAACAATTCTCCAAATTCAGTGGCATTGAGGGTGTTTGGTTTTTTACAGAGTTGGAATTTCACCACTCCAGTAGGTGACACTTGCAAAGTACTTAGGAATTCCAGTGTTGGCTCCCTCAAAGTTGGCTAGTGAATATCCACGAATTCCTTCAAATGATAGGCTTGGAGTTGCTCTGTCATAGCCATTCGAGCCCTAGAGTTTGGACAGTTTGCCATTCGAAAGACCTCAATGATAGTAGAGGCCTTTTCTTCAAAGTGGAGTACCGGGGATGGCATTGCTCCGGAATACGGTTCATGAGGTAATCTGCATACCTCCTAGGAGCATGGGACTTCTTTCTTTTTCCCTTTGATGATGCAGTCTCCATTTTATTTGAAGAGATAGGTTTGTGATGGATTGGAAAATTTTGACAGAAAAAAATTTTAATGAAACCCTAAGAATGTAAGATTTCTGATGAAGACTTGAACTTTTGGAGGTATTTATAGGAAAAGTTTGAGACTTTGGGGCCGTAATCTTCAATGTATCTTTGAATGTGTGTAAATGAGAGCGATTTTGGGAGTTGAAGAGTTGAAATGAGAAATATAATCGGTTGTTCTTTTATATACTCGATACATTCACGGGCACGAAATGTATTTTCACGGGCGTGAATGGTCGTGTTCACGGTTTGCTGAAGGAGTGTTCCACCCGTGAATGAAGGCCTGAATATATTCACGGTCGTGACCTTTGAATTTCACGAGCGTGAATGATGAACTGTCACGAGGTTGAAATAATAGTCACAGGCGTGAAATGTTGAATTTCACTACTTATGCCCGTGAAGCAAGCCGTGACTCAAGGCGTGAAAGCCTCTGTGATTTTTGGCGTGTTAAGGTTCACGGGAGTGAAAATTCATCACGGACGTGAAAGGCTCTTTTCATGGGAGTGAATGAAGCCGTAAAAATAAGCTTCACCACTTAAAGTCGTGAACTATGTCGTGAATCAAGTCGTGAACGACACTGCCTCTTTTGGCTATTTAAGTCACGGGCGTGAACATATGTCACGGGCGTGACTCCCCTTAAATTTTCATCAAATAAAATTAAGTCTTAAAAACAAGACTAAATCATTTCAATAAAGATTCTATCCCTTGCAACATAAATTTTCATCAAAATTTCTACCTTAAATTTTGTGATATGATAGAAAATTAAGTTCCTTACTTAAAATTTCATAATTTATCAATTACAAGGTTAATCCATCAATCATACCAAGTTCTCTTCTAATGAAATTAAATCTTTCCTCATTTAGAGACTTAGTGAAAATATCTGCTAATTGATTTTCTATACTTATAAATTCTAATGCAACATCTCCATATTGAACATGATCTCTAATAAAACGGTGTCTAATGTCAATATGCTTACTTCTTGAATGTTGTATAGGATTCTTTGAAATATTTATAGCACTTGTATTGTCATATTTAATAGGTATATGGTTCATCTCATAACCATAGTCCTTAAGTTGTTGTTTCATCCAAAGAATTTGAGTACAACAACATCCAGCTGCTACATACTCTGCTTCAGCAGTTGAGAGAGCAACTGAAACTTGTTTCTTGCTAAACCAAGAAACTAAGCATTCTCCAATGAAGTGACAAGTACCTGAAGTACTTTTTCTATCTAAAAGACTACCAGTATAGTCTACATCTGAATATCCTATAATATAAAATGATGAATTTCTAGGATACCATAAACCTAGATGCAAAGATCCATGTAAATATCTTAAAATTCTTTTTACTGCATTTAAATGAGATTCTTTAGGACATGATTGAAATCGTGCACACAAGCAAACACTATACATTATATCGGGACTAGAAGCAGTGAGATACAAAAGTGATCCGATCATACCTCTATAGAGCTTTTCATTAATGCTCTTACCCTTTTCATCCTTGTCCAATTTTTTTGATGTGCTCATAGGAGTCTTGGCATTCTTGCATCCTTCCATACCAAATTTCTTAATTAAAATCTTTGGCATATTTGGATTGGTTGATGAATATGCCCTCATTACTTTGCTTTATTTGTAGACCAAGGAAATACTTAAGCTCTCCCATCATGCTCATTTCAAATTCCCTAGTCATGCACTTAGTAAATTCTTGACAAAGCAACTCATTAGTAGAACCAAATATTATATCATCAACATAAATTTGAACAATTAGTATATCATGCTTATGCTTTTTGATGAATAATGTAGTGTCAACATTTCCCTTTGTAAAGTTATTTTCTAATAAAAAAGAACTTAGCCTCTCGTACCAAGCGCTTGGGGCCTGTTTTAAACCATACAAAGCTTTTGAGAGTTTAAAAACATGATTTGGCAAATCATAGCTTTCAAATCCTGGTGGTTGTTCTACATACACTTCTTCTTCTATATAACCATTTAGAAATGCACTTTTTACATCCATTTGGAAAAGTTTGAAATTCATGTGACATGCATATGCTAAAAGTATTCTTATGGCTTCTAATCTAGCTATAGGTGCATATGTTTCATCATAATCTATACCTTCTTCCTGATTATATCCTTTTGTAACTAATCTAGCCTTATTCCTGGTTATTAAACCTTGTTCATCTAATTTGTTTCTAAATACCCATTTGCTACCTATAATTTGATGATCCTTGGGTCTAGGTACTAGGGTCCATACCTTACTTCTCTCAAATTGGTTGAGTTCCTCTTGCATGGCAATTACCCAAATTTTATCATTAAGAGCCTCATCAATATTTTTAGGCTCAATTTGAGAAATAAAAGCAATGTCAGTGACTAGAAGTTTGAAATGAGATCTAGTACTTACTCCCCTTGATAGATCACCAATGATTTGCTCTTTTGGATGATTTTTCGTCATTCTTCATTCTTTTGGAAGTTTTTGTTCATTTTCTTCTTGATTTTGGGGTAGAGAATCATTTTGATGTAAATCTTCTTGATCATTTTCTTCTTTCTTATTTCCAAGATCAAGTTTTTCCATATTACCTACAACATCATCAAGAACATTACCTTTCACAAGATTAAGTCTACTAGATTCATTAAAGACAACAAGCATGGATTTTTCAACTGTTAATGATCTTTTATTAAATACTCTATATGCTTTGCTGGTTGTAGAGTACCCTAAAAAGATACCTTCATCGGATTTAGAGGCAAATTTTCCAAGATTGTCCTTGGTGTTCAATATAAAACATTTGCATCCAAATACTCTAAAGTATGATATCAGGGGCTTTCTTCCATTCCATAGCTCAAATGAAGTTTTTTTTAAAAGATTTCTTTTGAAAACTCGATTTGAAATATAACATGCAGTGTTTGTGGCTTTTGCCCAAAAATAAGTTGGTAATTCATATTCATTGAACATTGTTCTAGCCATTTCAATTAAAGTTCGATTTTTCCTCTCAACTACCCCATTTTTTTGAGGTGTCCTAGAAGATGAGAAATTATGTGAAATGCCATGTTCAAGACAAAAGCTTTCAAAGTTTTCATTTTCAAATTCTTTCCCATGATCACTTCTTATTTTTGAAATACAGTACCCTTTTTCATTTTGAAATCTTTTAGCAAAGTTTTTGAAATTTTCAAAAGCATCACTCTTTTGAGCTAAGAAAAATACCCAAGTAAATCTAGAGTAATCATCTACGATGAAAAATGCATAATGTTTTCCTCCTAAGCTAGCAATTCTAGTAGGTCCAAACAAGTCTAAATGCAAGAGTTGAAGAGGTTTTGAAGTACTTACTATGCTTTTGGCTTTGAAGGATGACTTGTGTTGTTTTCCTCTTTGGCAAGGTTCATATGTCTTGCCTTTTTCATATTTAACTCTTGGCAGTCCTTTTACTAATTCTCCTGTGTTGAGACTTTGTATTAAGTCCATGTTAGCATGACCAAGTCTTCTATGCCACAGCCAAGATTCATCACTAGTAGTCACAAGACACTTAGAGGAATGGTTAGATAGTTCATGTAAGTTTATTATGTATGTATTGATTTCTCTATTTCCTTTAAATATCTCTTGACCATCTATAGAGATCACAAGACATTCATTTGAAGTAAAGATTACTTTGTTTCTTTTATCACATAATTGACTTACACTTAACAAGTTATGTTTCAAGCCATCAACAAGTAAGGCATCTTTAATAAAAGTAGTACCATTAATACCAATAGAACCTATGTCAATTACCTTACCCTTTGAATTATTTCTAAAGGTAACTTTACCTCCATCAATACTTTTGATTTCATTGAAAAGTTCTTTGTCTCCTGTCATATGCCTTGAGCATCCACTGTCTACTAGCCAAGCATTTTTGTTTATTGTGGACTTGAGGCATACCTATAGAATCATAATTCAAGTATGATTTTTAGGTACCCAAATGAGTTTGGGTCCTTGGGAGTTAGCACATGAAGGTTCCCAATGAGCCTTCCTTATCCAGCAATATTTATTTATGTGACCCATTTTCATACAATAATTACATTGTTTTGGTCGAAATTTATTTTCTAGTCCTTCAATATTTTTGAATACCATTTTTCTATCAAATTTATTTTGAGAATGATGACATGCACAGTTATGATTAATTGTAGATTTTTTAGATGCATGCTTCCTATATATAAAGGCATGATTATTCTGTTTATGTATAGAAGGTTTAATATGCTTATTTCTTGGTGTTGTTCTAACAGGTATGGAGATGTGAGGTTTTCTAGACTTAACAAAGATGGTTTTGTGAGAAGATGATGATGTCTCCTTAAATCCTAGACCATGTCTAATTAAAGGTGATCTTTGAGACACAATGAGAGTATTTAAGCTCTCTTTACCTTTGTGAAATTTAAAAATGGAATTTCTAAGTTCCTCAACTTCATTTTTCAAAGTATTATTTTCTTTTAGCAAGGAAGCTGTTGAGGGTCTTGATGAGTATTCATCTAATGACTTTTGGAGAGATTCATTAGATGATTTAAGTTTTATGTTTTCCTTTTCTAAACCATCTATCTTATTTTTTAAATTAGAGATTTTATTTCTATAGGTACTAAATTTACTTTTATATTTCTCTAATTCTAGATTTAATTCTTCTATTAGGCTTTGCTCATCATCATCATCATCATCACTATCATCATCATTATCACTACTATCATTGTTCAAAGAGTATGAGTGTAGTCATCTTACCTTATTTGAGACATGATCTTCAATACCCATGAAACATAGGTTGACCTCTTCACTTTCATTATCATCTTTTTCACTTAAAGAGCTTTCGTCATCCCATGTGGTTTTGTGACCTTTCTCCCCATTGTCTCTTTGGTATTTGCTCTTATGCTTCCTGAGCCTTGGACATTCTGGTTTGATATGTCCTTTCTTTCCACACTCATAGCACTTTACCTCTTCCTTATTTCTATGTGTGTCATTAGAAGTTTGTTTGAGGTTTCTTTGCCTGAATTTTCTAGAGTTGCTCATTTTCTTCTCAATGATTCTTTTTAATCTTCTTGAAAGAATAGCAATGTCCTCATTTTCATCATCACTCATTTCTTCATCATCTTCACTTTCTTCTTGAGATTTTGAAGTAGAGGCTAAGGGCTTTCTTTTCTCTGGCTCTGCTTTAAGCTCTCTATCTCTCTTCACTGCCATCTCATGTGTGAGAAGTTTGCCAATTAGCACATCAGTATTCATGATGCTCATATCTTCATTTGCTTCTTCTATGCTAGCAACTCTTGAGCCATAGTCTTTAAGAGGAAGACTTCTCAGGATTTTGTTGCTTACATCCTCCAAACTCATATGTTTCCCAAGTTTCCTCATTCCATTTATAATGGCTAGAAGACGGTTGGTTATATCAATGATTGACTCATTGGATTTCATCTTGAAGAGCTCATATTCTGAGGTCAGAAGTTGAATCTTCTTGGATTTGACTTGCTTAGTTCCTTCATGATAATTCTCCAATGTCTTCCACATGTTGTACGCTGTTGGGCAGTGTTGTATTCTTCCACATTCTTCAATAGATAATGAGCTTGATAGGATTGTCATTGCCTTCTTGTTTTTGAAATTTGCTCTTCTTTGAGGCTCTATCCAATCATCTCTTGATAGGATTTCTTCTTCACCATCAGCTCCACTTCTAGTTGGTGGTGTCCATTCTTTTCGTACACTATCCTAGACTTCAATTCCTTCACTATCCAAGTATGTCTCCATTTGAAACTTCCAATGGGCATAATTTGCTCCATCAAAGTAAGGTTTGAGACTTTGGAATCCTTCACTGGCCATATCTTAATCTTTACTAGCACTTTTTAGGCTTTGATGCCAGACTAAACTATGATACCAATTGTTGCCCAGATATTAAGCCAAGAAGGGGGGTTGAATTGCAGTTTCAAAAAATTAAACTTTAAGGTGCGAAAATAGATAATTAATTTTAGGAGGGATAGAGAAAATTTGACATAAGGATTTTTATAGAGGTTCGGGTGTTAACAAACCCTACTCCTCTCCCCAATCGCAATTGGGAGTTTCACTAACACACTAAGTGTTACAATAGAGTTTTACAAGCTCACTCCCAACTATGGTGTTTCTCTCAATGGCTCACACCTAACCCAGAAATCCCTTGTGTTTTAATGGCTCACACAATAACCAATTCCTTGTGTTTTACAGGCTCACACAAACAACCTTTTAATTTGTGTTTTAGAGGCTCACACAACTAACCCTTACAAGTGTTCTACTCTTAACCCAGAAATACCCAAAGCTCACTTGAGTAATGATTACAGAGAGAAACACTCACAAAATCTTTAATTGCTCAATAAATGAAGAGCAAAAAGATTTTTACAGATAATAGATTTTGGTTCTCAAAGTATTGAATGTACAAATAGCTTGTAATAAGATTTTGATTCAACGTAATTGCTATCCTCTTGTACTGAATGCATAAATGACTTCCATTTATACTCTCATGGCTGATTATCGCCGTTGGGGTGCATTAAATACAAAACAAGCCGTTGTACCAACCAAATAATCGCGTCTGACATTTTTCTCTTTCATCATTCACGGACGTGACTATGTTTGTCACGGGCATGACATTTCTTCCCAAGCCGTGACTGAAGTGGTGACCTTGGTCGTGAAGCTCTCTGGAATGTTTTGACATATTGGGTCACGGGCGTGACATACATATTCACGGGCATGACAAACTTTCCAGTCGTGATTCAAGTGGTGACTTTGGTCGTGAAGCTCTCTAGATGAAAATGACATGAACATTCTCGGGCGTGACATTTTGATTCACGGGCATGACTAAAATGTCCACTTCACGGTTTGTTCTTCCTCATGGCCGTGAACTTCAAATGTTGGTTTTGGTAACGATTAGCTCTTTCACGGGCGTGACACATAGAGTCACAGGCGTGAACATGCTACTTCCTTAATTTTGTCCTTCAAGGATTATTCCTCCAATCTTCATTCTTGCTATTTTTTTCCATGTCCTGTTTAATAGACTTAGAAAACAAGTATATTAAATGCAATATTGTTATTTTATTTGTTATCATCAAAATGACGGAAATATCCCTCAAGGTTTAACAATATAAAAGTGTTAGGCACAATATTATGAAAGCCAAAAATGGCAATCCGTTATTCCTATTAGTTAGTTCGGTTATAAGTGTTATGGGCACAAGAAAAATGAAAAATAATAATAAAATCAAAGTATATCATTGTGATAATGTTATATTAATTAAAACTGTTAAATATGAAATGTTTGCTGAAATTTATTTGTTCTTATATAATTTTCTTATTTTATGCCTTATTTACGAAATGATTAATTAATATGTAAGAAAATGTATGTATGTAAATTTTTTATCCTTAATGCACCACTATGCTAGTAGCTTAGCGCGGGTGGTTTCGTCTCCTGCAGGTTTTAAAAGAGTAGCCGTAGATAGTATAGTTGTGAGAAGAAAAAGGGTACCTGGATGAAAGCAGCTAAAAGTTTTGGATTTATTTTTTGGTATAGTGTATTAAAAACTTTGTAAATTAAATTATCATTTTTATTTCATCGAATGTGTATTATATATGTGACTTATAATGTAAGGAAAATAATTTGAATGTAAATTAATGTATTTTATAAATAAATAAAATTTTGAATATTTGTGCTTGTAATAATTTTATTTTGGATATCTGTAATATTTTATTAAAAAAAATGTATACTTCATTTTATTAAGTTTATATGACAGTTAGTCGGGTAAGGCTGACTTACCTTACTGAACTAAAGTGGGGTAAGGGGGTGTTACAATTTTTGGTATCAGAGTTTGGCTTAGACAATTCTTACTTAGTGGGTATGGAAAGATAAGTGCATGTTTTCAGCATTTGCATTATTTTAAGCTGTTATATTCTGATAAATGACCCTTCTTCTAACAATATAGGTTTTAATAGATTCAAAATCAAGACAAAGCCACGAAGAACAAGAGGGTGATAATATAGCTAACTCGGCTGCTCATAGACAGTCAGCATTAATTAGAGCCTCGGAGCCTAATGTTATAGCTCCACATCATGTTGAAGAACAAGTTGATCCAGGTCAGGTACCCCTTATGCAACAAATGGCTACTTTTTTTACAGAAGATAGCATAAGTTGTGCCACCACCAGCTCCCCCACCTCAACCAAAATCCCAAATTGATAAATTAAGAAAATATAGGGCTACGAATTTTACGGGTAAGAAAGAGGATGACCTAACAACAGCAGAATTTTGGTTGGAAAAGACATAATGGGTTTTTGAGGAGCTTCAATGTCCAGAGGAGTACAAGGTTAAATATGCAGTGTCTCTCTTTCAGGAGCATGACTACAACTGGTGAAAATTGTTATTAGCGAAACCCTAGACTCCGAACCTTCAGACATGGGATTTCTTTGTGATAGAGTTTTGAAACAAATATGTGCCAAGAATTTATGTTGATGAGAAAAAATGAGAATTTCCAAATCTGAAGCAGAGGGGTATGACAATAGTTGAGTATGAGATGAAGTTCACAAGGCTGAGTAAGTATGCAATGGGGATTATTGGAGATGAAGCTGATAAATGTCGTAGATTTGAAGATGGTCTCGATGAGGAGATTGGATATTTAGTGGCTTCCCACTAGCATACAGATTTTGCTACACTAGTGTCCTCTACCATTAGTGTTGAAAGAAGAAAAAAGCTAAAGATAGAAGAGTACTATAAGAAATCAACAGCTAGTATGGCCTAGACATCTGGTAGGAAAGGGCGGATAGTACCCAGACCATTTCAGTCACGGGTTATTAGGCAGACATTTTCTGGTAGGTGGGGTCAGCATTTTAAACCCGCAGCATCATCTGCTAGTTCACCAGCATCATTTTCCAAATGACCAGCTCCTGCTATATCTCAGCATTGTGGTAGATCCCATACAATAGAGTGTTGGTGGTTGACTGGAGCGTGTTTGAGATGTGGAGATACTGACCATATGAAGAGAGATTGTCCCAGATTTAGTACAGACAGTATAGCACCAGCACAGACTATGGCACTGGTACAGAGCCATGGTAGAGGTTGAGGCTAGTTTAGAGGTGGTCATACCAGACAGAGTCTAGGGGTATCTAAGACAGTTGACAGACCAAGAGATGGTAGAACTCCAGCTCGGGCATATGTGATGAGAGCTCATGAGGACCAGGATGCGCCAGACATCATAGTTGATAAACTATCTTTATTTGACTTTGATTTGCATGCATTGATAGATCCTGGTTCCACGCATTCATACATAAGCACAACTGCACTTAAACAAGGGAACATGATACCTAAGACCTTAGAATATGAGATAGTTATGACCAATCCACTGGGACATTATGTGAAAGTTAATCGGATCTATAGAAACAGTTCAATAATAATTCGGGGTAGAGAATTCCCTGTAGATTTTATAGAACTGCCTTTTCATGAATTCGATGTTATTCTGGGTATAGATTGGTTGACAATGGATGAAGCTATAGTCGACTGCCGATCTAGAAAAGTTGTAATTAAAATTCCTGGGCAGGATGACACTGTCATTCAGGGTGAATGTCAAACATGTTTGACCATTGTTATTTCTGCCTTAAAAGCTCAGAAATACATTAGGAAGGGATGTGAGGCATATTTGGCCCATGTGATAGATACCAGGAAGGGGATCCCACAGTGTGTGAGTTCACATATGTGTTTCCCGAAGATTTGCTGGGGTTACCACTAGATAGGGAGATAGAGTTTGCTATTGATGTGATTCCTGGTACAACTCTGATATCAATTACTCCTTATAGAATGGCACCTACTAAATTAAGAGAATTGAAGGTTCAATTGCAGGAATTGCTAGACAATGGGTTTATAAGACCCAGTGTGTCAACATGGGGTGCTCCAGTGTTGTTCGTGAAAAAAAAGGATGGCACCCTTTGATTATGTATTGATTACCGACAATTAAACAAAGTGACAATTAAAAATAAATATCCACTACCTAGAATTGATTATTTGTTCGATCAATAGAAGGGAGCAAGAGTATTCTCTAAGATTGATCTCAAATATGGGTATCACCAACTGAAAATCCAAGAATCAGATGTGTCCAAAACAGCCTTCAGGACTCGATATGGCCACTATGAATTCTTGGTTATGCCTTTTGGCTTAACGAATGCACCAGTTGCCTTTATGGATATCATGAACAGGATTTTTAGGCCTTACCTTGATCAATTTATGGTAGTTTTTATAGATTATATCCTGGTGTATTTGAGAAGGGAGAACATGACAGACATCTCAAAATAGTACTTCAAACTTTGAGCAAAAATCAATTGTATGCAAAGTTATCAAAATGTGAGTTTTGGTTGGAAGAACTATGGTTCTTAGGGCATATTGTGTCAATTGAAGGAATCCATATGGATCCTAGCAAAATAGAAGCGATTCTAAGTTGGAAGTTGCCCCGCAATGTCACAGAAGTCTGGAGTTTCCTTGGATTAGGTGGTTACTACAAAAGGTTTGTGAAGGGATTTTCAAGCATAGTCGCACCAATTACCAAGCTGCTCATAAAAGAAACTAAGTTTTACTGGATAGATCGGTGTCAAGCAAGCTTTGAGAAACTAAAAGTCATGCTAACCGAAGCACCTGTTTTGACCCAACCACTCTAGGGAAAGATTTTGTGATATACAGTGATGCCTCTCATAATGGGCTAGGTTGTGTATTAATGCAAGAGGGTAAAGTAGTTGCTTATGTATCTAGGCAATTGAAGCCTCATGAGCTAAATTACCCTGCTCATGATTTGGAGTTGGCAACAATAGTGTTTACTTTAAAAATATGGCGACATTATTTGTATGGAGAGCGGTGCTACATATATACAGATCACAAGAGCCTCAAATATTTGCCTACCCAAAAGGAGTTGAACTTAAGGCAAAGACACTAGTTGGAGTTAATTAAGGATTATAATTGTATAATTGATTATCAGTCGGGCAAAGCCAATGTAGTAGCAGATGCCTTAAGTAGAAAAAAACTAGTAGGTATAGTTTATAATTTTTTTCATTATAATATAATATATAGTAATTAATAATAAATTAAAAGGAGACTCATATTTTATTTTGGTAGAGTTATGGGTTCAACCTATTTTAAGGCAACAAGTGAGAGAAGCTTAGAGGCAAGATCAAAAATTGATGATAATTGCTGAGGCAGCTAAAAAAGGGAGAGACCTGAATTTAAGATTGAAGATGATGGAAGCATAAGTTATAAGTAAAGATTGTGTGTGCCAAATGACAGCAGATTAATGAAAATAATTTTGAAAGAGGCGCATAATACTATTTATTCCATGCATCCAGGAAGCAATAAAATGTATCAAGACATGAAGACTCATTATTGTTGGCCAGGAATGAAAAAGGATATTGTGGAATACACTATAAGATGCTTGACATGCCAACAAGTGAAATCAGAGCACCAGGTACCATCTGGATTGTTGCAACCTATTGCTATCCCAGAATGGAAGTGGGAGAGGATTACAATGGATTTTCTATCTGGTTTGCCTTTGACACAAAAGAAGCATGATGCAGTATGGGTAATTGTTGACAGGCTTACCAAATCAACTTACTTTCTGCCAGTTCGGATGGATTATTCGGTGAGTCGGTTAGCATAAATATATGTTAATGAGATAATTTGACTGCATGGAGTGCCAGTATCTATTATTTCTGATCGAGACCCATGGTTCATATCAAAATTTTGGAAAACTCTACAACAAGCATTGGGGACTGTACTTACTTTTAGTTACAACATTTCACCCTCAAACAGATGGGCAATCTGAAAGAGTTATTTAATTGTTGGAAAACATGCTCAAAAGTTGTGTAATTGACTTTAAGGGTAGTTGGGATAAGTACTTACCATTGATGGAATTTTCATATAAGAATAACTATCAAGCTAGTCTCAGCATGGCTCCATATGAAGTTTTGTATGGAAGAAGACGTAGGACACCATTATGTTGGACAGAACTTGGTGAAAAAAGTTAATGGGCCCAAAATTGGTCCAACAGATAGAGGAGAAGGTGAGATTGATCCAAGATCGATTAAAAGCTACAACTGACCGACAAAACTCCTATGTTGATTTAAAGAGGATGGATATTGAATATGTGGTTGGAGACAAGGTATTTTTAAAAGTCTCGCCTTGGAAGAAAGTACTTCATTTTGGTAAAAAGGGGAAACTGAGTTATAGATTTATTGGACAATATGAAATACTTGAACGTGTGGATCCAGTGGCTTACAGGTGGCCTTACCACCAGAATTGGATAAGATCCATAATGTGTTTCATGTCTCAATGTTAAAAAGACATAGATTGGATCCGACACATATAATACCTATGGAATCAATAGAGGTACAACCAGACTTGACCTATGTATTAGAGCCAGTGAAAATCATAGCTCGAGAAATCAAGGAACTATGGAACAAGAAGGTACCATTGGTAAAGGTCCTATGGCGCAATCATGCAATAGAAGAAGCCACCTGGGAGAGTGAAGAAATAATGAGAGTTCATTATCCTCAGCTATTTGGCTCCAGCTAATCTGGTAAATTTTGGGGACGAAATTATTTTTAAAGGGGAGATAATAGTAACATCTAGTGATTTAGGCCCCGATTGCTTGTGACCGTAGTGGGGTGCGCAGGCTCAATCAGAGTCTAAATTTGAATCCATAAAAAAAATAACTAATAATAAGGGAAAATAATTAAGGGTATTATTATTTGGGAATTAAAAATATTGGTGCTAGAATTGGAAAAAAAATAAAATTTCCTATGGACAAAATCAGTAGTACGACAATTGTTGGAGGAAAAAGTGTGAAGATAAGACAAATTGTGGCAAAAAAGGAATTTCTTAAAGTTTAAAATTAATCAAGATTAATTATGTTAATGAGCCAATGAAAATTAGAATTAATTTTAATTAGTGGGACCAACTCCTTAATTTGGGTATAAAAGTCAAAAGATGACAAATTCTCCATTCTTCCATCAAACAAATCTAACTCATCTTCTTCCTCTCTTTCACCTTTTGTGTTGTCCACTTTAGCCTTCCGAAGCTACCATTTTTGCTTCATTTCAAGCTTGAAAAAGAGAGAAAAAAAAATTAGTTTTGAGAGAGAAAAATTCAGAATTAAGGAGTTCTTGCCATAAAGGGAGCAAATGAGCAAGAAGGAAGGAAGAAGGAAGACAAGAAAAGGGAGAAATTTTAGGGGGAATTTCGGCCCACCTTGGAGAACCATTAAGTTGAGTTTATTCTTCTTGAATTCAACCTTTTTCCTTTCATTTGAGACCAATAAGGATGATAGATATGATTAGGATTGGTAGATTGAGGTTATGTGGCAAGATTGGAACTAGAAATGGAAAGTTGTAATTAGTTAAAGAAAAGTGTAGTTAAATTTTTAATTAATATAATTGATGTTAGCTAATTATTTTATGACTTAAAAACTAGATAAAGGTAACTCTAATGGAGGAATGAGGGGTTGCCTTGATTAAGTTAATTTGGGAGAAATTGAAATTAACCTAGGAGCAAAAGAATTGGTGATAAATAAAGTGTGATTTGAGTGTTGATTTGAAGAAAATAAATTGGAACTATGTTAAAATTTTTGGGCAGCCATGACATATCAAGAAGGAAGTTTAACCTTTGTAAATTTTGGCTAAATTAAAGTGTAAAACATATTAGGAGCATTAGAATTTCATGTAGGCATGAAAAGCTTTGATAATGGATGATAGAAATGAGATATGGTATGGTTGTGTAGGAAAACCAAGTGAGCAAGTGAGAGGCCCTTAAGAGGGGTGACAAAGGCAATGAGAAAGCTAACAAGTAAGGGGAGGAAAAAAAGGGAAAAAAGAAGATCCAAGGCTGATTAGGTATGTGCTTCATTGATAAAAAAAAATTATATGTTGTTCAATTGTGTGTAATTGTGTATTAGGGTTTGATATGAATGTGGTTTGGATATGGAATGTGATCAATTGTTGCTTCTAATATTTTATTTGGTAATGAGACCAAATAGTGTGAAATCATTCAGACATGTGAATGCAATTGTGATATGGAAACTTTGACATAAAAATGAATGCATATGATAAAGGTAAGTAGTATATAGATTGATGTCAATTGATGACTTTGTTTCTGAATTCCAGGAGCAACCTTGACATTTGTTTATTATAACTTGGGTTCTGGAATTTCGCTTTGTATATTCTTTATTGAAACTGAAAGCTAAGACATAGGTCTTTAACTTTTATTCAGAATATAAAATCTAAATATGTTTGAATTTGGCCAGAAAAATACATAATGTTCAGACTTAAAATCTGTCCAGAAAATTCTGGACAAATATTTTAGTGATGATTCAGTGTTTATTTGACCATAACTTTTGATAGTAAAGTGGGATTTGAGTGATTTTTGATGCATCTGAAAGCTGAGACAATAAAGTTTTGAAGACTATAACTTCAAATTCAAATTATAAATGGGCTAAAAATGAAACCCAAAATCAAGGCCAAAATCTACCATAGATAAAAAGTTGAAATATTGGGTTTTTGCATGTAGTGTGATGAGTATATATAATAATTAATGTGAATTTTGACTTTAATGGTAATAATAAATGTTTAATAAATTATTTATGTGTGAGATTCTAGAGCAATAATAATGGAAACAAAGAACAAAAATAAATAAGTTTGTTTGGGACAATTTAGTAACATTATCATTTTTGAAAATATTGTGAATTAATATGAAAATAGATAAGCCTTGAGACACCTAATTTAGAACTAGAATAGAAAATAGTTTTGGCATACTAATTAGGGGATTAATGCATTCGGTGCCAAATAAAAAAGCCGGTAATGGCAAATTTATAAATGCACTTGGTGCAAAATTATTAAGTCGATAATGAAAATATTACAAAAGCCGGTAATTATATTATTATAAAAGTACTAGACGTAATGTTATGAAAGCCAAAAATGACGATCTCATTATTCCTATTAGTTAGTTCGGTTATAGGTGTTATGGGCACAAGAAAAATAAAAAATAATAATAAAATCAAAGTATGTTATTGCGATAATGTTATATTAATTAAAATTGTTAAATATGAAATGTTTGCTGAAATTTATTTGCTTTTATATAATTTTCTTATTTTATGCCTTTCTTATGAAATGATTAATTAATATGTAAGAAAATGTATGTATGTTAAATTTTTATCCTTAAAGCACCACTAAGCTAGTAGCTTAGCGCGGGTGGTTTCCTCTCGTGCAGGTTTTAGAAGGGTTGTCGTATATAGTATAGTTGACAGAAGAAGAAGGGTACCCAGACGAAAGCAGCTCAAAGCTTTGGATTTATTTTTGGTATAGTTTGTTAAAAACTTTGTAAATTAAATTATCGTTTTTTATTTCATCGAATGTGTATTATGGATGTGACTTATAATGTAAGGGGAAATTGTTTGAATATAAATTAATGCATTTTATAAATAAATAAAATTTTTAATATTTGTGCTTGTAATAATTTTATTTTTTGGATATCTGTAATATTTTTGTAAAACAAAATTTATACTTCATTTCATTACGTTTATATGAAAGTTAGTCGGGTAATACTCGCTTACCTTGTTAAACTAAAGTGGGGTAAGGGGGTGTTACAATTTTTGGTATCAGAGCCTGGTTTAGACGGTTCTTACTTAGTGGGTATGGGAAGGTAAGTGCATGTTTTTAGCATTTGCATTATTTTAAGTTGATATATTCTAATAATGAATCCTTCTTTTGACAATATAGGTTTTAATGGATTCAGAATCAAGACAAAGTCACGAAGAACAGGAGGGTGATAATATAGCTAACTCGGCTGCTCATAGACAGTCAGCATCAATTAGAGCCTTGGAGCCTAGTGTTATAGCTCCACAACATCTTGAAGAACAAGTTGATCCAGGTCAGATACCCTTTATGCAACAAATGACTACTTTGTTACAGCATATAGCACAAGTTGTGCCACCACCAGCTCCCCCACCTTAACCAAAACCCCAGATTAACAAATTAAGAAAATATGGGTATACGGATTTTACGGGTAAGAAAGAGGATGACCCAGCTGCAGCAGAATTTTGGTTGAAAAAGACAAAATGGGTTTTTGAGGAGCTTCAATGTCCATAGGAGTACAAGGTTAGATATGCAGTGTCCTTCCTTCAGGAGCTTGCTTACGACTTGTGGAAATTGGTATTAGCGAAACTCCAGACTCCGAACCCTCAGACATGGGATTTCTTTGTGACAGAGTTTAAAAAGAAATATGTGCCGAGAATTTATGTTGATGAGAAAAAACGAGAATTTCTAAATCTAAAGCAGAGGGGTATGATAGTAGCTGAGTATGAGATGGAGTTCACCAGGTTGAGCAAGTATGCAACGGGGATTATTGGATATGAAGCTGATAAATATCGTAGATTTGAAGATGGTCTCGATGAGGAGATTGGATATTTAGTGGCTTCCCACCAGCATACAGATTTTGCTACATTAGTGTCCTCTGCCATTAGTGTTAAATGAAGAAAAAAGCTTAAGACAAAAGGGTACCATAAGAAATCAACAGCTAGTATGGCCCAGACATCTGGTAGGAAAGGGCGGATAGTACCTAGACCATTTCAATCACGGGTTACTGGGCAGACATTTTCTGGTAGGCGAGGTCAGCATTTTAGACCCGCAGAATCATCTGCTAGTTCACCAGCATCATTTTCCAAAAGTCCAGCTCATGGTATGTATTATCATTGTGGTAGATCCCATATAGGAAAGTGTTAGTGGTTGACTGGAGCGTGTTTGAGATGTGGAGCTACTGACCATATGAAGAGAGATTGTCCCAGACTTAGTTTATGCCTTATTTATGAAATGATTAATTAATATGTAGAAAATGTATGTATGTAAAATTTTTATCCTTGAAGCATCACTAAGCTAGTAGCTTAGCGCATGTAGTTTCCTCTCGCGCGGGTTTTAGAAGGGTAGCCGTAGATAGCATAGTTGTAGAAGAAAAAGGGTGTCCGGACGAAAGCAGTTAAAAGTTTTGGATTTATTTTTGGTATAGTTTGTTAAAAACTTTGTAAATTAAATTATCATTTTTATTTCATCGAATGTGTATTATTGATGTGACTTATAATATAAGGGAAATAGTTTGAATGTAAATTAATGTATTTTATAAATAAATAAAATTTTGAATATTTGTGCTTGTAATAATTTTATTTTGTATATCTTTAATATTTTCGAAAAAAAAATTATACTTCATTTCATTAAGTTTGTATGACAGTTAGTCGGGTAATGCTCACTTACTTTGCTGAACTAAAGTAGGGTAAAGGGGTGTTACAGTGACAAAGGCAAAGAAAAAACCACAAAGTGAGGGGAGAACGAGAAGGAGAAAGGGAATATTTAAGGTTGATTAGGTATGTGTTTTATTAATAAAAATCTTACATGTCCTTTAAATATGTGAAATTATATGCTAGTACTTAATGCTCACTCATATGAATGTAGTTTGCAATGAAATGTGATTAATGTTACATTTGGTTTTTTATAGTTATTGGACTAAATGGTGTGAAAATGTTAAGATATATGTATGTAATTGTGATGTGAAAATTTTGGTATAAAAATGAATGCATATGATGAATGTATTCATTAGATAGACTTATGTCAATTGATAATTATGTTTCAAAATTATAGAAGCAATCTTGAAATTTTATTATCATAACTAATGTTATGATAATCAAAATGGGATGAACTAAATTGAAAATGAAAGTGACTCATAATATTAAAAATTTTATGAAGAATATAAGTTCAAAATTTAATTAAAATTGGGTTAACAAAATCTTTGACCTGGAAGTACCTAAAAAATATTGGGCATAAATTAACATAATACCTCTTAGTAAAATAACTATAACTTTTTATAGAAAACTTTGATTTAAGGGATTTTTATTGTATATGAAATCTAAGACAATAATATACAAGTTCATAGAAAACTATAAATTCAAATTATAAGTGAGCTCAAAATGGAGCCCAATTTTAGGGCCGAAATCATTTATGAACAAAAAATTTGTATATTGAAATTTTGCATATAGTGTGATGTATACAAGTGTTAGTTGATGATAATTTTGACTTTATTTGTAGTAATAAATAGTTAATAAAATTAATTATGAGTGAAAATAATTATATATAATAATCATAATATTGGTAATAATTATAAAAATAGTTAAGCCTTAAAACACCTGGCCTATTTCTAAAATTGAGAATAGTTTGTCATGCTAATTAGGGGATTAAAGAAACTCGATGCTAAAACACGAAAGCTAGTAATGGTAATACTATAAATGCGCTCAGTACAAAATTATTAAAGTTGGTAATGGCAATACTATAAATGCACTCAATGCAATATTATGAAAGTCAGTAATGATACTACTTCAAAAGTGCTCAGTAAAATATTATGAAAGTCAGTAATGACAACCCTATTATTCTTATTAGTTAGGTGTTATAAGTACACAAAAATCATGATAATAATAATAATAATAATAATAATAATAACAACAGCAGCAGCAACAACAACAGTGTAGTGTGTGAGTAAAATAAGTAAAAATGTGTCATCTGGATAATACTATATTAAATCAAGATTGTTGAATATTAATTGTTTGATAAAATTTATTTAATGCATGTTTTTCTTTTTTGTTGTGTGCCTTATTTATGGAATTATAAAATGACATGTAATATATATATATATATATATATATATATATATATATATATATATAACATTTTTATCCCTAAAGCGTCACTTCCTCTCTTGCAGGTTCTAAAGAGAAGATGTAGATAGTATAACTGTCAAAAGAGGAAGGGTATCTAATTGGGAAGCAGTGGGTTAAGAGGGTATCCAAGTGGAGTAAGAGGGTGTATCAGAGCCTAGGTTTATAAGGCTTTCGCCTAGTGGGTATGGCAGATAAGTGCAAGTTTCATGCATATGCATTTTTTTAAGCTGTTATATTATAATATGGGACCCTTCTTCTAACAATATAAGTATTAATGGATTTTGAATCATGACAAAGTTATGAGGAAGAAGTAAGTGATAATAAAGCTGACTTTGTAGCTCATAAACAGTCGGCATCAAGTAAAGTCTTGGAGCCCAATGTTGTAGCTCCATAGCATGCTGAAGAACAGGCCGATCTAGGTCAGGTATCCCTTATGCAACAAATGGCTACTTTGTTACAGCGGATAGCGCAAGCTCTGCCACCACCTGCTCCACTTACTAAAGCATATTATAACCTTAATAAAGCTTAAAAAATGTTATATAAACATAAAAACTAATGTTCAATCGAAACCCTAACCCATACTTAACTTTTCTTAATCCTTCTTATTTACTAGGCCATAATTATGGGCGTTACAATTTTGAATAACTTTGATCTAATAAAAGGGAGTTTAGTCTTAGTACTTTTTGGCTAACATAAGATATAAATCATATTAGGAGAATTAGGACTTTATGTATACACAAAAACATTTGAATATGAATGATAAAAATCAGATGTTATGTGATAGTGTTTAAGGCAATCAAGTGTGCAAAAGAGAGGCTCTCAATAAGGTGACAAAGACAAAGAAAAGGCCACCTAGTGAGGGAAAAAAAGAAGGAGAAAAGAGAGAATTCAAGGTTGATTCAGTATGTACTTCATTGATAAAAAAATTTGCATGTCCTTTAAATGTGTGAAATTATATGCTAGTACTTGATATGAATGTGGTTTGCAATGAAATGTGATTGATAGTTACCTTTGGTTTTTTTTATGGTAATTAGACTAAATAGTACGAAAATATTAAGATATATGAATGTAATTGTGATATGGAAATTTTGGTATAAAAAAACAAATTTGGTTTTTTTGTCATAATATGACGATAGTATGACTGGGGACTTCAGATCTACTTGTACTGTTCCATTTCTGTTTTTCATTCACTAGTAGTTTTCATAAATTACATTTATTTTACTTCTATTTTCACTTTGAAGTGTGTCAATTAGATACAGTGATATGAAGTAGTCAATGTTCAAAATGCCTCTACTATTTTAAGATATTGTTTATATTTTCACTTTAAAATGTGTTAAAATTAGAGACAATGATAGGAAAAAGTCAAAATTCAAATTAACTTCTTTCCTATATACCATATAGTTTCTAATTAATTGACTTAGATACCTCGATTTTTCATGATCATAAATCCGTTATGACTCTTAAACAAATTGATTATCCTTGGACGAATCAAGATCATCTCCTTTTCCATGGTCTTTTCCTTTAAACTTTTATCATGGGAGTTATATGCTTTCTAGGATTCTTTCTTAATCAAACTGATTTATGCATTATCATAATGAAATTGACTAGCTTCTACTCCAAATGCAGACGCTTGAATGTTGGATCCTTTTTTATATTATAGACATTGTCGGATTTGTTCTGATTGAAATAATGGCAAAGTTTAACTAGCATTATTATATTCATGGTTGATCACAAGTATTCATCAAGTGATAGGTCAATAGATAAATTGGTTCCATTGGCTTCACTACCAGCATAAGTATTATCGCTATGAATTTTGGATCAGCGTGTCAATTTCAGCTCACTGTGGTGTTGATGCAAGCGATTTGCGGACGATTTCTTGCGTGCTTCAATCAGAAAATACAAAATGGATGCTGTGCTTCTTATTAATAAATGTCCTTTAATATTTTAGAAGATGATTTTCACCCAAGGCAATGCTGTTGCTTTTCAGCAGTTGATTGACCTATGAATTGGAATGTATAGCTTACTAGTTCTTGTATCATGTTCTAATTAATATTGTGTTTAGATATGTTGCACAGAAATTTAGTTGACCAGAGCATCATCTCAATAAAATTTTCTCCGGACGAATATTAAGTTAATTTTTATAGTTTGTTGGACTAACTTGTTGATTACGCAACCAATTGTGGCACTTGGCTGTTGTTACGTTTCTTTATTTTACCAAATTCTCATTATTCTATTTTTTTTCAGAGGGTCTTCTTGGAAGGAAATCCCTACCTCTTGGCAATCACAATGATTGTTTCATTACTTCATTCAGTGTTTGACTTCTTGGCATTCAAGAATGGTGAATCATAGTTATTCTTTCTCTTTAACTACTGCTTTAAGTTTTTTTAAATTTTGATGCTTTTGTGGAAGATATAGTTTATTAAAATCTTTTTTTTTTCTCCTCTGCAGACATCCAATTTTGGAACAAAAATAAGTCTATGGAAGGGCTGTCTGCAAAGTCTGTTGTTGTGAGCTTTATATGTCAGCTCATTGTCTTCCTTTATCTGCTTGACAACGACACTTGGAAAATACTCGCAAGTTCTGGAGTTGGCTGCTGTATTGAGTTTTGTAAAATTGGGAAAGCCATGCACATAGAGGTATTTAGTTTAATTACAAAATGAGATTTCAGAGCTTGGTACGTTCTCGTTTTTTGTGTTTAAATGTAGTGTGTGGCTACCAAAGATTAATACACCTTACAAAGGTATCCAGGATGGCAAGATAACAGGCAATCAAACATAGCTGGTGTAGAAAATGGCGTTCTTAAAGATAGATAACTGTGGATGTACAAACAAATTAAAAGAAAACTTTCTTCTAATTATAAATTGATATCTCACATTAAGATTGGTAAATATGCAGATGTCAAATTAAACGCACGTGATGTGCTCTTTTCCGGTTTTTTGAACAATTAGTTCAGTATAAGGGAAGGAAAAGGTCAGTAAGGAACCAAAAACGGACCAAGGGAGAATAGACTACATTTCCCATCCCTTGTATACTGAACTTCTTATTCCTGCTTTTGGGTGGTCTGACTATATTGACTAGAGGGACAACCGAAATGCTATCGTCTCATTTTTCACTCGAACACATGAATGCCTAGTCTATAATGAAAATGCAAGAAAAAGTCAATGTGGAAACATCCATGTTGCATGTGACAGGGCCTTGTGTATTTGTTCTTACAGTGATAATTTCTGACATGCAAACATTTATGTATACCTTCATTTATATGCGTGTTGGGACAATAAGTCACCAACTGATGTTTTGAGATGCGGTGTTTGTTGCATTCCTATATTTCTACATGTGCTACTACATTTTGTTTGCAACAACTTCATTGTGTACATTCATGATTATATGTATCTATTATCACATTGACGGCATTTATTTTTTATTTTTCATTTTCTTAGGTTTGATCTTATATAATATTTATCTTGGAACCATTCATATAAATACTTTCATTTGCCAGTTAAGCTCGTTATTTGTGAATTTGGTGATGGTTTTTATCTCCAGATTGATAGAAGTGGAAAGATACCTATGTTGAGATTTAGAGATCAAGAATCATATGCAGGGAATAAGACAAAGGAATATGATGACCTTGCAATGAAGTATTTGTCTTGCGTGCTCTTCTTCCTAGTTGCATGCTCTGTTTACTCGCTTATGTATGAACGCCACAAGAGTTGGTATTCTTGGATTCTCTCTTCACTCACAAGCTGTGTATACATGTTTGGTAAGCCATCCTATCATTTTCATTATGCTGAATACCTTCACAATAGATTTGGAAATTTTCATTATCAAACAGGAATTTGAAACTTTTTTTTCCAGCAAAAATGTCATAGATTATTTCAAAGTTTTCCCATTTTAGAAACCTTATCTATTTCAAAGGTGTTTTAGGAATCCCTTTCAAACCCCCCTTTTTATTTTTGACTTTATGGTTGTGGAGTGCTATCTACATGTATAATTTATTACATTAAGCTTTCCAACATCAATATTTTTTTTGTATTTTTATATGCTGAACAGTTACCTTCTTCTCACTTGGAAGATCATGATTTATTATCTATAATACTTTATCACATTTATCATGTGGCTCATCTTCCTTGGAGGCAGATGACATATAAATTCCTGAACACCATAATTGATGATCTCTTTGCATTTGTTATAAAAATGCCAACACTGCATCGACTCTCTGTCTTCCGGGATGGTGAGATATGCTTAAGAATTTGATGTTTTTCTGATTTAGTAACAATGATGCTAGGTTCATGTAAATGTGTTTGCAATTGATTTGAGTTGGTCAGAAACCTACCCACAAGTTGAGAACCAGAAAAGAGTCATAGCTGGTTCCACTTGTTACTACATGGCAATGATGTGTGTTGCCAAGTGATTTGATTTGGTCAGAAACCCATCCACAAGTCTTGTCTCCTAATCGTCCTTTTATCAAAACTAACCATCAAAAGAAGGCAGTTCTTTGGCAGTGTAACATAATTACGGATTCGTATTATTATGTTTACGTATCTTATGTTATTATCTAAAATTACAATAGAATTATTGTTTTACTTTGAACTGTATTTAATCTGACACTCAACGATTCCTTTCTGCTGCTTGATGTCTGGACCGTTTCTGATATCATATTCCTTTCAACATTGGGTGGTTGTGATTGCACCCCCCTCAGAGTCTTGTTCTGCAACTACTATTAGTTCATAGACCCCACTGTAGCATGGTCCACCTTGTCGGGGTGTTTTGTTGACATACTTCGTTTCCTCTTTTGCAGATGTTATATTTTTTATATATGTGTACCAGAGGTGGATTTATCCAGTGGACAAATCGCGTATAAATGAATTTGGTTTCGGTGGTGAGGATGATCTGGTCACCAGTTCAGATGTAGTTGCTACAAAAGCCGAAGAGAAGAAAACCAATTGAGTTGATTTTTTACTCGGAAATCTTTCGAAACCAAATTACAGATTGTAACTGTAAAATTCAGTTAGGGAAAAGGTTCCTTTTTTTGTAATTTTTGTTTTCATATTTGCCTTAGAATGTTTATACAAGGATTGATTTTTAGGCCATCTGTGTTGCTTTAGTAAAAAAATTTCAATTAAAGGGCAAGGGATTTTGGAACATGGTACACCATTTGTTGGTACTTCATTTATTTATTTATTTTTAAATTAACTTGTATTTTTCAAATTCATGGACGACTAATTGTTCAATTTTTTTTTTTATTTACATTCCTTTGTTTTTTTCCTACTTCAAGTTACATATGTCATTACGGAGATGTAGGTAATTTCATTTTCAAAATAGAATGGATAAGAGTATGAACCCAATAGCTTTCAAGTACAAATTGACTAAAGAGATCAGAGATAGTGAATAATTTTGTAGAGAGCATAAATAAAAATCACCTTTAGTTCGAGAGAACAGTAGCAAGTACGTAGATTTGTTAAATCAGTTTAGAACACCGAAGGAACTTTGTATTATTCAAGCTGCATGGGCAGATTCCGGGGAAAACAAACCTACCAACCGTCTCACCACATTAAATTTCGGCCATACTAAGATTTCCAACCATCATTACTCATTTAACATACATCCAAGCAACACCCCCCATCGAAATGTATTGTAGTGACTGGGTTTAAACCAGTTTTTTGCTTCACATATTTTTGCTAGTTGTATTTAAGAAAGATAACAAAATGTATTAAAATTTAGGATGATACATAAAAGTCGGTTGGACATTTTTTTCTTTACTCCCCTCCCGCGCCCACTGAGCTACGAGGGGTGTACTTCTGCATGAGGGAAGTTAGTTCCGCATCAAACTGCTTCTCTAACTCAACTTCTTCTTCCCAATGCCTCCTCTTCATTACAGCAAACTTCTCCTCATGTACCTTGATTAGACTGTCCCTCTCATCCACATAACCTTCTATCTCTCTGTCTTGAAATTTTATAAATTTCTCCATTTCTTCCACCCTACAACCACAACACAAAAATTACAGATAAAAAATTGGTTGAATCTGCAAGCTATCAAGTTGACTAAAACCTATTCTAAAGCATTCCATAAGTTTCAGCAGCTAAATACCTGCGTCGGTATTCCTCAGTATTAGATGGAATTACATCTAGCTGCTTTGCTTTCTGCCGTTCCTTCTGTTGTATCTTCTCAAAATTCTCTTCCTTCACATTCCTTCCTTCATGGATAACTTTGAGCTGATCCTTGAAAAATTGTTCTTGGAAATCCAACTTCAAAAATCATTAAATTTAGTCAAAAGGGTGTTTATGAGAAAGAATTGGTAACATTCTATAAATTCAAAAGAATTGGTGACATTCTATAAATTCAAACTGGCTACTTGAAAAAAAAAATTCTCATCCGCATTCTCTTATAACAGTCCATGACATGCACACAACAGTGTCAAGTCTAAGGCGGTTGAAATGCATAAATACTTCCTTTCTGCTTAAGAAATGGCATCACTGTAGTTTGTAGTTTTACCTCTTCCTGGCTCTGTTCATGATGCATTCGTGTTCTCTGCTGGACAATGCGGTTTTCCTCTGTTTTCTTCCGCAGCTTGTCAGACACTATTTCGAGAGATTCCTCAAGAGTCTTGGACCGCATTTGTTCTTTAGCAACCTTGCTCTTATACCAAAGAAGTTGCTGGTTATCCTCGCTCATTTGATTGATTTGATGAACTACCATCTCTAGGTAAGACCTCATCTCATATTTCAGCTTTAATTTTCCTAATCAACATAACAGCATGTCAAACCTGACAGTGGGATCTGTCTAAAAATTCAAATTTTCTTTTATGATCCTTTTAGCAATTTCAACAAATAAGGGAAAGGAAGAATTGGAAGAGAAAGACGTGTATGTGTGCATGTTGCACATGCATTTTGGCTGCTGGGAGGGCGCTAGGAAACCAAAATCATGTGTATGTGTATGTGTGCGGAGAGAGCAAGAAACAGGACAGGGGAGAACCTTGAGAGTGCTGATTGAAGATGTCCAAGTCCTCCTTCACTGCCAAGTAACCATAGAGTTGGCGGTTCCCACCATGATAGAATAAAACCCGACGACGATCCCAAGCATTTCTATCTGTTCCTTGATCTACAAAATGCTTATGCAGACGTTCCGCTTCCAAATAACCTATTGCAGAACTCTCAAATATCAGAACACTCATCCCACGATGGCCTTGTGGACCATATGAGTGTCTAGCCTTCACAGCAGCATACCCACTGAAATAGTCAAGAAGCTCTTGATTGCCCATTCCAATCCACTAAAATCATATTCAATAACCAGGAGTTAGCTAGCACTAACAAATAAAAATTAACAAATCAACCAAATAAATTTTGCAGACTAGAAAACTATATTAAATACAAACTCCAAATGAGTGTTGATCCTGCAAAATTAATTAAACCACACAACGTGTGTGGGTGTGCACATATATATTATACCTTATCATTCTCATCTTGTTCAAGCCTTGTATTCATAATCATAACCATTGGAGGCCACACTATTTCATGGTCTTTCTCCTCAACTTGTAAACCTTTCCATTTCCCAAAGGCTTCACCAGCTGGAATAACTGAAGTTCCCCTTCTGCGCAACTCCTCATCCAGAAGTTCAGCAAGCTCACGATGGAGCCTCACTCGTTTGGATCCCTTTGTTTTTGCATGCGTCATAAGGGGCTGCAGGCCTCTGTACCAGTCAATGGCACCAGGACCACCTTGGCATGCTGGACAGTGCCACTGTCTAGCTGGTTCATTAATCTCCTCAATGGTCAAACTATCTAAACTCTCAAAAAATTTCTTGAACCATCCACTTTTCTTACGAGTCTCATGACTCTTTTGACTGTCATCCGAATCAAAGTCCTCACTTAGAAGCTCATCATCAGTACCATCTATGTCATCATCTTCTTCATCATCATCATCAACAGTGTTTTCGTTGTTAACCTCAACATCATCATTTTTCTGACCATCTTCTGAACCCTTTGATGCAGAAGCACCAGCCCTGGATTGCCAATTCCATCCATGCTCCAAAGGTAGGGGAATACTAGGTTGTGGAGCCATATAGCTGTTCTCTGAGCTCCTATTCCATGACAGAGGTCTGGTATTTCCTCGGCCAGTTGGTCTCTTAGAATCAGAAGCCTGAGTAGCCCAGTTATTGCCAGACATCCTCCCTGATCCACCATTATTCCGCATGCCTTGCTTCTGCACTGCATCAGGATGTCCCCATGCTTTAGGATTAGAAGTCTGAGTACCCCAGGGCTTTGCAGTGCTGCTTCCTCTGTTTTTAGCCTTCCTGGAGATGACCTCCCATTCTCCATCCACTTGTTTAGAATCCAAACTGATGCCTGAAACACTTTGACTCAACTGCTCAACCCTAGGACTTGAAACTTCAGATGAATTTTTCCCTTTGCCACTGCCAGAATTTGAAGGCTTTCCATCCCCTCCTCTAAAACTCATCTTCTTGATCAATGAGTGCCACATTTTTTAAAATATAAAATGAAAAGAGAAATTAGATACAAAGAAATAGTAATAGAAGAAAAGAGAGAGTTGAAATAAATAGACAAGGATCGTAAGATTAGTCACTATGCAAAGCAGTTATTCATGACTAAGAAAGGTCATGATCCTCGCCAGCACAAAAGAAAAGGGCATCTAATTATGATGCATACAGCAACAAAAAAAGAAATCATTCATTTTCATCAAAAAACACTGTTACCAACTAAAAAAAATCCCAAATAACAATTAAATGCAGATTAACTACTTTACCAAAGCAATATGACTCAATTAAATGCCAAAAACAAGACCAAACTTGCAAATTATGAATTAGCATTACTATCCTTTGCAACAACTGCTTAACTGAGATAAAAGCCTATATGAAAACACCAGAATTAATCACCCAAGTCATCTACTTGCTCTGCTCTTTGAATACCGAAACAATTTCAGGAATTATTATCCAATCTGTGGAACCATACCAAAAAATTGTATGTTCAAGAGGGCGAAAGAAAAATATGATTATTATGACACAAATCAACATTACAATGACAGAGTCCAAATTTAAATACATTTTCAGATAAAAGGAATTAGTAATACTGATTAAGCACAGACAATAAACCACAAGTATCTTGCATACTACTGACCCACTTCCCACGCACACAACACAAGACCTGCAATTTACACAAAATGATAATATTTACACATGCACATAAATAATCTAATAGTACCGCACAGTTGAGGGGGGAAAGAATGATTTAGAAGGGCACAACAAAATCAATAAAAAAAGAGAAATATTTTTTATATTTATGAAAGCTAACAAAGAGAGCTGGTAAAAAACTATGATGGGAGAGAGTACGGATGAACAGTAAAATTACATAGTATAATGCATATTCGTTATACAGCTTGTAGGGGAAGTATCATTTCAGAAACAAAAGGACAAGAACAGAAGTTTCAACTCTAATTTCTTCCAATTGACCTTATTGTGATGCAGAAAACTTTTGACCAAAGGATCAAGTGCAAAAATTAGGAGAAGTATGCTAAGGCAAAGCAAATCATTAGATTTATTTATTTATTTATTGCGATATCACTAATGAACACTGGAAGAGACAAAAATACTGATACAAACATGACCACAAATCTCATTCCATCACAAAAGGGAGAAATGTTCAAAAGAAGTTTTTCCGTAGGTCCAAATACAAGAACCAGTTCTCCCAGTGTAGAAAAAAAAGAAGCACACAGGAAAAAATTCATAAGAAAGAAAATGAAAAAGATAAAAAACGAACAAATGAAGGCTCCACAAGTTGTTTTCCTTTCTTTTCACCGTGCTCTCTCTTCTAACATAAGAATGCATTAATTTCCACTGCTCTGCATCAGCTTCTCAACAGCCAAAGATAGTTCTTAGATTAAACAAACATAGAAATAATAAACAATCGGTCACAAAATATTACCGAAATATCATCTAATCGCTCATGCCCAACAAAATACACAGATCTAAAAAAATAAAAACCTAAAAAGATCGAAGCATCATAAAGGGGTATCCACTTTAAAAAACCGTCAAATGCAGGAGCGTGAAAACAGAAAAACAGATAAAAACCTACACCTCGAAAATTAAATGCTCAAACATCTTTTTAAAGCCAGTGCAAAGGAAAGATAGAGCAAGCAAGCGATAATATCAAACAGAGAGAATCGCCGAGAGAAATGAGCATTGCAATACAGAGAAATAGGAAAAAGAGAAAAGGAAAGAAACCAAAGAAATGATCACCTCAGCAGCTCGTGGAAATAAAGAGTAAATACCAGCAAAAGACGGACTTCAGGTTAAAAATCGCCGGAAACGGCAGTACAAGAGCCGTCGAGTCGCAGAGAAAGTGCGACAAGTGTGAGTGATACTGAGATAGAAAAACAAGCTTCAGTCAGGGGCAAAGAACAGATTAAGACCTTTTACCCTTTATAGATCAAATGGAGTCCGGACTCCAAAATTTTATTATATCTGATTTTTGTCTCCGAAATTTTCTGAATAGATTATATTAAAAGAAAAAAAGGGAGAGAACTTCCCCAATAAGGCTTCCGCCATGTGGTACAAATATATTTATATTCAAATAAACAACCTATATTCATATTAATAAATTCCATAAACTAGGAAAGAGCTCTCAAGTGGAATTTT
The DNA here is from genome assembly GCA_023653625.1 of Triadica sebifera. Lineage (NCBI taxonomy): Eukaryota > Viridiplantae > Streptophyta > Magnoliopsida > Malpighiales > Euphorbiaceae > Triadica > Triadica sebifera. Next base: position 23,014,343 of record CM042894.1, read on the forward strand.
TTTTGCCTTCTAAAAGCTTTTTCAATACACATTATTTAAGTTATGATATTTATTTTAAATAGTTATTTTAGAAAAGAAATTTTCAATAGAATCTATATTTTTAAAATTTATAATAGAAAATAAGTTTATCCCTTTATATTTAGAGAGTTAAAGTTTACTCTATATTCTAATTGTTATTAATATACATTCACTTTTTATAAATGTTATATTCGTTTAATGTGTGTTTATCTAAAAATATTTTCTTTATCTTTATAATAAAAATAATTTAGGTTATATTTGGATTGAAAGATTTTGAATAAGTGAATTAGAAAAATTTATATATTTATATCAAATCTATTGTTTGACTATTTAAAAATGTTAAAATTCATGAATTTTGGAAAATTTCTTGTCTATCAAAATTTTTATTTTTAAAAAATTTATTTTTTTACATTCTAGATGGAAAAATCCAAATGTCAGATTTTTTATTCCAAGATTATTTATAATAAATTAATATTATTCCAAAATTATCCTTAAAGCTAAAAATACAGTAAAAACCATTTGTTAGTTTTTTGTTTTATAAACATAATATAGATAAAGAGGTTATATAGAATTTTGAGCAAAAAATTTATAACTATTTTAAATTTGACAATAATGATAATTTCATCAAATGCATTTTTTAGAAAATATACTCTAAATTATATTATTTCATAATTAAATATAAACATGATAAAGAAAACTAGAAATGCTTAATTAATAATAAATTACGAATATTTAGCAAATGGTAAAATTAAAAATTAATTATTAAATTCATGGATTGTAGTCATTGAACCAAATATGAATACAAAAGAAATTATTTCATCAATCCATAGATTTTATATTCAAACCAAACGATAAAATTCTTATAATCTAATATTTCACAATCCATTGATTTAAAATGCATAGATTTTAAAATATCTCAATCCAAATTAGACCTTTTTTTCTTTTGATAAATATTAATTTGTATGAGATAAAGTAAAATTAAGAGTAAAAATATAAATAGTTCATTAGACTTGTAAATTTTTTTACTCTCTATATTTAAAGATACTCTAAAATATTTTTTTATTTTATTAAAGATACTTTTTCAAATAAAGAGTATTATTGGAGATGCGCTTATAACAACAAGTCGATAGAGGAAGAAGATCAGTTTGAATGAAGCATCAAGAAATTCAAGTGTTGTTGTGAGGAGGATGAGGTGATGGTTGAAGGGCTAGACCAGAAGAATGCAAATACCACTATGGAGAATATCTCAATACTGATATCTTTCAGGGACAAGCTTATGGGTACTTTTATTTCAAAATCTAATTTGGGCATGGATGATGATGATTTTTTTTTCCATTTGATGATGATTTTGATGATGAGGAGATTGAGGATTGTCCTTTAATTAAAGTTTCTAAGGATGAAAAATAGAGGTTAAGGAAACCATAAGGAAGGACGTTGATCATCAAGCTATTGGGTAAGTCTATAGGTTTTAATCTTATGCAGCGAAAGATTAAACAACTCTGGAACCCATATTCTCCCTTCTTCTTTATGGCTTTGGATAATGATTTTTTTCTAGTAAGGTTTAACTCCATGGATGACTACAAATTTGCTTTTATATGGAGGACCTTGGTTGGTTTTTGATCATTATCTTACTGTTAGGCAATGACATCATAATTTTGATCATGTCAATGTAAATATTGATTGTATAGTTGTTTGGGTCAAAATTTCTTATCTTCCTATTGAATATTATGATTAACAATTTTTATTTTGCTTAGGGTCCAATCTTGGTCATCTATTAAAATTGATGAGGCAATTGGTGATGTTTCTTATGGTCATTTTATTAGAACATGTGTGGAGGTAGATCTTAATAAGCATTTGGTTTCAAGATTCAAGCACAAGAAACACATTCAACGAGTAGAGTATAAGGGCATCCATTTGGTTTGCTTCCTCTATAGGAAGTATGGTCATTGCATGGATGATTGTTCTCTATTATCTTTCGAAAAGCCAAATCAGAAGCAGTGGATGGAAGTGAGGAGAAATTGGAAGAGGAGATTGCAAGTTAACAAGAAGAATGGAATTTTTGGGCCATGCATGTTAGTCACGAAAAAGTCATGAGGAAATTATTTGGGGCGATCCAAATTGATGAATATGTAACACCATTTTGTTTAATTAAATTATTCCAATTATATAAGCAAATGCTCCATTGTCATATGTCAAAATTTGCTAAAAATTAAAACTTTTCAACAATAATATTTTTGCATCATGACCATAATGTCTAATTAAAAGCTTTTGCAAAATATAAGGACAAATAGTAATTAAAAGACTTTATGAATATAACCAAATAAAAGTTTAGGCTTTCATTAACCAAAGTTTTACAAAATATGTTGTTAATATAAATACATGTTCTCAATAAATATGTACAAAATAAAGCTTGACAACCAATCCCATGACATATACAAAATAAATCAGAAGACTATCATGTGTATCACTAATCCTTTAAGTGTCGGATTGACCTTTAACTCTTCAATTGACTTTTTCTTCTGTTAACTTTATCTATTGGGCTCTAAATCTCGTGTGAAAAATACTCACACGCTAAGCAACCTTAATACTTAGTGGTACATATATGCATGTAGACTATCATAATAACATTCCACTACCATTCTATGACATGTATAAATCATCTCATAATTATGTGAATACACAAATATTCAATTATCTCTCACATAAATAGACATATTACATTTCATATCAAGAATATTCATAGATATACATCATTTTATTGCTATATCTCATAAACATTGGTTCCATAATTGTTAACTTGTTTACTTTGTCCAAAATACTCTAAACCGGACTATCTCACACAAACTTAGGACCTCTTATCTAACTCCGTTTGAACTCAGAAGTGTTTCTCAAGTCAGAAGTATTCACACAAGCTTAAGATCCTATGATTGAGTGTATTCATATAGTCATATTAGATGCATAAATGGATCAAAAGAACTAACACAAACTTAAAATGTCTTATCCTAAAGGTCATGGATTTCTCATTAACTCTGCTTAACCTATAACATCAAATTACTCCTAAATGACATGTCATCTATCATATTTCTAGTTATAGGTTGAAGTAATGAGCTTATATGCTCATCACATAGTCCATAATTAACATCATATACCAAATGATATCACATCATTGTATCCTATATACTTGTACCAATGCATTAAAACATAAAAGCACAGTTGTCCAAGCATATAATCATTGATATACACTATTCATATGCATCCTTACTTATGGCATGTTTGTCAGACATATCAAACATTATAGCATATCATATTAGAAATCATATCCAATATGAAACTTAAGCATTATTTATATTTTTTTCACTCCAGTTCATGGTTTTTAAAGGTGTTCCACACATCTTCACGGATTGGTACCATATTTACATCATGTTATTTCCCATCATCAAATCCATTAAACACATTTAAGAACATTTATAACATATTACATTTAATCCATCCAATTTCTCATCATTTCATTTGCCAATATTTCATTTTAAAGGTTATAAAGCAACTCATAACATACAATGAACACATATGAATGATTTGAATGAATATATGTACTAACCTTTCAAAATGGAGTTTTTAACCTTTTCAAGCTTGCCTTAAGCTTAATCTCCCTCATGGGTTTGTTTCTTTTGGTCTCTACCTGCCTCCAACACATAAAAAAAACTTTTATTTAAGCTTTGAAAACATTAAAGCTAGATTTCTAACTAAAATTCTCACTTAAAGCTCAAAATATCCAACTTGTTCATTGAGTGACTTTATCCCATAAAAAAGGAGCAAATGTATAAGGAGGAGAAAAAGGTGAGTGGATCATTCAATTATCTTAAAACCTAAGAAGAACTAGAAATTGGTTCCATATCAAACTTGATCATCTCTATTTTCCTTAAGAATGCTCCTCCCATAAGATGTTTTTCGTTTCTATTGATTCTAGATTGAATGTAAGATTCTCACTTAGCTTTTGAGTGGGTTTTGTAATGCTGAGATGGAAAACATAGAGGATGGAGGAGGAATAAGATAGGTGGAGTGTAAAAATGGTGAAAGAGGGATGGGTTTGCAAAGAAGTGAGAGAGTAGAGAAAAAGTTATCTCTCTTTTGAAACTTTTTCCCTGCACACCTTTATGGTCGTAAGCACTATTCCACGGGTGTGAATGTACTCCTCAATAAAAAGTCAAAATTAACCACGAAACTGTCATTTTTCAAACCTAGTGCACCTTTATGGTTGTGATCATATCTTTACATCCTTAAAAGTATTTCCATCAACTTTTTCCACTTTATGTTATATATAGAGTGATATATATCCTTCACGAGTTATACTGGTCCGGAAGCTAACTCTATTCTGGACCAGTGAAATATTTCTTATAATTTGAAGACCATAGACACATAATTGATAAAAGTTATAAACGTGAAAAATGTTACACATACCTATTTAAGTTTTTACCAAGTTTCATTATAATCTGACTTATAGATTATAATATATGAAAGACTAAAATTAGTACCCTAAAACTACCTAAGGGAAAAACATGATAGAAAATAGAATATAATTAGAAATTCCATCATAAATTCTAAAATGATTCAATTGCTCCAAAATTTAAAAATTTTATGTAATTATATGTTAAATTTATTAGAAGTAAGAATTAGATTAATTGGTCAAGTATAGAAAAAAACCACATAACATTTAAGCCTAAATTAGCAGCCAATACATTTCTCTCCTACTTATTTTGACTTATTGAAATAGTTAGAGATATTGAGCTTACACCATCTCTTCGTTTTTCTGTCACTTCCTTGGCTGCATGATTCCTCCATAATACATTGACAAGTGGTACTCATTTGTTTATGAGTTTCTTAACTTTTTGAGCCAAAATCTCGATTGACTCTTCTTCATATGTCAAGTAGAGCCTCACTTCCACATTCTTAATTGGAATGATGTGAGAAGAATCTAGTCTATATATTCTCAATTCTTTTCTTTTCGTATTATAATCTTTTCTTTTCTTATTATATTGTAATGTCTTTTAAGTTTTTTCGAATAAAGTTATACATATAATTAATAACATTATTATTACATATAAGGGGTGTTTAGGATTACTATTGGGTGTTCAAAAAATATGTTTATAATTTTTTTGATTTAATTGACTGATTTTTTTAATTTTTTATAAACTGTTTTTTTCAAATCTACTTATGAAAAAAACATATATTTACCTATTTTTCTCCAAAAGTAATTTTCAAAATTCAAAAAAATAAAAAAATAAAAAAAAATTTCAAAAGCGTTTTTCTCAAATTCAATGTCAAACGGATCCATAGAAAACTAACCTTGTTGGAAATGATATTATACTTCTAATGTCGTTTGTATCAAATAATATTATAATATTAGATATGATATTAGAAGTATAATATGGTCATATCAAATTGCCATATCTATGTTATACATTAAAAGAGGGTTTGTAAATTACTGTAGTAATACAGTGTTGCAGACCCATTTTTTTATTTATTTATTTTTTGTCTTTGGTCAAACCCATTTCTAAAACCCTATCACCAAATTCTCTCCAAACCCATCTCTCATCCTCCTACCCTTTCCTGTCGCCCCACATATAATATCCAAATCATATCCATTGTTTTGCTCTGTCGTTTCAGTTTCATTTTCTTCTTATCTTTACACATTTTCCTTTTTTTTGAAGAACTTGCGATTACTGGATTTAGAAAATTCAAGCTTGGATTTAAATAAGGTTCATTTATGTTTACTTTTTCTTCTTATAATACTGCTTTGCTTGGTATTTCAGTGGTTTATAGAAGCTTTTTTCAATAAATTTTCAAATGTGATATTTTTTGTACTCAAATTCTTTTGACACATCTGTTTTTTTTACTTATTTTTATGTATTTACTGTCATGGTTAAGAGTAGTCCAAACTAAATTCAAAATATATATTTTTACTTTTAATTTTCTATTACTTTTTTTAAAATTCCAGTTGCTATGTTTTTCCTATTTGTAGGATTTGTTTTCCATGTTTTTTTTTACTTTTGTTATACTTTTATGTATTTTTTTCTTTTATAGATCTGCCAAGTTCTGTAATTTTAGAAACTTCCATTGTCGTCTCTCATTGGTTTTTTTTTAAACAAATATTTTGTAAAGGTTTTCACTATTGTTGGAGCTTTTTGGCTGGTTGAACATGGATTTATCGTCAAATATTTTTTTTTATATATATAAATAGGCTATAAGATATGATGGGCTGAAGCACTGTCTACTATTGAGGTATACTTTTGGAACACTGTGTGGTTGTGACTATATAGATTAATTGCAACATGTTAATGGGCCTATAACTCATAAAGTCAATTTTGTATATGAACTGGATAAAGGAAAATGTTATGGGTTTTTTTCTCTATTATTAAATGTTTTTCATTACAAAATTTATTGTCTAGAACATTTTGTCACTATTCAGTATAACTTCACCAACGGTTAATTTAATTTTATTTGTTATCTAAATTCATGTACCCTTAAGATTAATGATAACATTTGTTAAATGATCCAACGGTCCATAATGATGTGTATCTTTAAATTTAGATTTCTATCAGAAACAAATCTGACTCACATAATTTTTTCTTATTTTTTATTTAAAGACAATGATTAGTTTTGTAATTGAGAAAAAATTTAGTTCATATGAGTTGTTTTGGTTCATTTAGTTTTTGCATTTATTGTATATGTTTTCTTTTTTCTTTTTTCTTAGACACTAACTAGATTTGTAACTAAAAAAGATTTTTAGTTCATTTGGGTTATTTTAGTCAATTTGTTTCTGACTCTTTTATTTATCCAATATGTCTTCAACATCTATAAATAGTAATCCTTACCAAACGTTAGGCAACGTTAGTTCTTCACTTAATCATTTTTATATAAAAAGAATTTGAAAGTATTTGTGATTATTTAGTATTTAAAAAGCAGATTTATAATTTTTTTAATCTAATTAACTGATTTTTTTTTAATTTTTTATAAACTGATTTTTTCAAAACTGTTTTTAGGAAAAATATATATTTACTTATTTCTCTCCAAAAATAGTTTTCAAAACTCAAATAATTTAAAAATAATAATTTTTCCTCCAAAATGGCTTTTTTCAAATACAATGTCAAACGAACATTTATAAGAAACAGTAATAATATAGTGAGTTATTAATTTACAGCATGTGAATTTGATTTTTAAAAAAAAAATTATATGTGCAATCGATTGATTTTTAAAATTGATAGGAGTACACATATCCTAATTAAATAAAGATTGATTTTTAAAAAAGAATTTTACATATTTGAGCATATTGTTGTTATGTTAAATAAAAAGGTAAAATGTTGAGTTACTGAGTGTATAGTATTGTCATCTTCAGTAGGATTTTCATTTTTCTTCATGTCAACATGAAATGATGGGAATCAAACAAATTTCATCTTATTGTTTTACTCCATTGATAATCTCAAGATATTAAACTATAATTTGTTGCCCACAGTTGTAGCATGTGATTATGAATACGTCTAAAGTCTATAAAATGAATGGGATTACTAATATTTAATTAGTGATGTTTATTTATTTCCAACCTCCCAAGAATTTCATGTAAGAAATTGCATAAAGTGACAAATAGCTATAGAAATGTACCCAAAAAAATTGTGAATTAAACCTAAATTCATGAATAATATGAGGGTATTTTCAACTGAGTTACTTTCCTTGGTATATTTATATATATAGGATTAGAAATACAACGATAGTCAATATTTTATAAATGATTTTACAGTACTTTATTTTATCATTTCATTATTTGATAAAAAAATAACAATTTAATTATTTTTTCTTTCCATTTTCTTCTCCACACCAATCAATTATTTAAAAAATTTAAAACATCAAACAAGCTTATTCAGCAAAATATTTACATACAAATATATTTTACAACTTCATTACTTAATCAAAAAGAGAATTAAAATAAATAAATAATTATTTTTTTTATTTTATTTTTTGGTTCTTTCCACCAATTAACTACAAAAAAATTCAAGTTAGCGACGGAAAAAACCCTTGTTAAATTTAAGAATTTCATCGCTAATCTTAGTTAGCGACGAAATTGCAATGGATTTAATTTGTCTCAAAAATACTTATCTCTAGTCGACTAGCGACAGATTTTAAGTCTGTTGCTAAATTTAACGATAGAATTAGTAATAAAATATCACTGAAATGTGGTCATATGAGTCAAGATTGCAACAAATTGGAGAGGAATTAGCGACGGATAATCCATTACCAATTAGCGACGGATTTTTGTAGGACATTACACCTGAACAATTAGCTACGAATTTTTACTCGTCACTAATTGTAACGAGTGTTAGTAACAAATTACATTCTATCGCAAATACTTTTTTATTATATATTATATTTTTGTAATTTAAAAATTCAATTAAATGAAATGCAAATATTTTTTTAACAGTATTCATAAAATAAATATTAAAATTTTTTAGTCCTATATGATAAATATTCAATAATTGAAATTACTACAATATTTTTAATATATAGTTCTATATGCTATTAGAATTAGTTGAATTTCTTTGTGGAGTTAATGAAATATGGATAGAATGAGTCATATTTGTTATCAGTTGTCGCATCTCTGCACGCATCTCATTTCGAAGTTCAAGTAAAAATTTTTCGCACATCTATTCTCATATTTGTTGCTTCTACTATGACTCCAGCATAGTCTGAACCTCATGTTATATATCATGCATAATAATAGCATGAAACTGCTTTGTACTAATATCTCGTGATGTGGCAGTAGAGTGGAAGGAAGAAGTACCAGTGTAGAAATGTGGTATTTTTATACCTATCCCATATATGCACCGTTTTTTCTGGCCACCAATATTCTTTAAAAATAATAGTCTCAAATTTGGCTCACATGGCTTGTTGGATCCCTCCATTAGCTAAGAAATAGTATCTCTAAGGGTTTGTACTCGATCCTTCAATACAAATTTTAACAAGAAAAAATATAAATTATATGAAATTAATTAAAAAATGAGCAAATAAAAATTTAAATATGTTCAATTACAGAATTTGGTAAACATATATTGCAACAACTTTAAAGAAAGAGTGGTATAGTCTCATAATCTAGTGCATAACTAAGGCTTGTCAAAGAAACCATACAATATCCACTCTAATTTGCCCCAAAAAATAAATATTGAAACATTTCATTATATAGACAACCTGAAAGAATATTATCACACCTCCACTAATAATGCTATATTTCAGCATCTTTAAAATATTAAGCACTACAGTACTTAATATTATTCTAACATAAACAAGAAACTGGAAATGGTGAAAATCATCATATAGGCTTTCCATTAACTATACCACTTCTTTTGGAATATAATTTCCATGAGTAAAAGAATAAATATAATGTTAAAAATTTAAGAGAAAAATGATACATTTATAAAATTGGATAACACTAGCATATTGATTTACCTTCATATTGAACAATCCTACCAGGAGTTCCCAAAGAAGTATATGGACTTTCCCATCTCATACTAACCTTAATTTTATAGAATCTAAAAAAAAATTGAAAAGGGTATAAAATTTTACCTGATAAGTAATTTTAATTTTTAAATCATGATAAAATTTGAAAGAGTTAAACAATTATAATAAAAACATTAGCTAAACAATAAAATTTCACCATTTCAATATAATGTGTCAACAATATAAACATTAGCTAAATATAAACGAAGACATGATTTTTGCTGCATGCACAACAATTTTTTCCTAATAAGTATGATTATTCCAAACAAAAATAGGAAAAAGTTAAACAATCTTATTTTAAGGATGATTTCGTGTAACTTTGATTAGTGGAGTGACTTTTATCCATTGCATTTGCTGAGCTCCTTTAGCTAAGATGAATTGTTTTTTTCAAGGACAAGTGTGATGAATGAATGTTTTTTATATTAAGATATATAACCTTAGGATTTGCTAATGATAAGGCCATTTGTAGAAGACACCATAAGCAAAATAAGAAAATAACAAGTACAGTCAGAGGCCAAAAAAAGCAAGAAGAAATAAATAATAAGTATTAAACGTAGGAATATGTTCATTTTCAGGTATTCTTAATGATTATTCAATTCAACAACGGATAGAAATTTGTGAAATGAAATATCATTGTAATTGATCATTCTTCACTATGCTATATCCGACTGTTGTAACTATCTTCTGCATCAGTATATGTTTTATATATTTTAGAGGAAAAAAATTATATTTTCAATTGCTAAAGATTTTTTAATATATTGTCTATATCTTTTAAAAAATTATTAAATCAATAATAAATTATATCCGAATTATAATAAATCAAATCAATAATAAATTATCAAATAAAAAAATTATTTACATTGATCCATCATAAATCTCTCTAAACAAACTTTTGTTAATCTTGAATTTATGGTGCTAAGTCATGTCAATGCAACCTTAAATATAACTAATTTATTACTAAATTGAAATTCTAATTGATTCTGTAAATTTTGCAGAATATAAACTAGTTCTCACTTATCACTCATCTCTAATTTTTGTAGCTAATTATAAACCAGGGCATGATTTAAAACATTATCTAAACTGGGACATGATTTTTGTTGTGGTTTATATTGAAAAGGTGATAAAATTTCACCTGGTTTATACTGATGTGCATGCAGAAAAAGATGCAGATCATATCTAATACATTCAGAACATGCATTAACCTTTTCCTTCGGTACAATAAAATAACAATGATATAAAAAAAAGGCAAAAAGTTTCACTATAGTTCTTTTGGACATAATATATGATGCCAATTTAACTTCATTGAGCATGAACAAACTTAAATATGAGAATAAGGGGTGGAATTTTGAAAGACAAGGTGCCTAAACTCAAAATAGCATAGCAATTAAGAGGTTACAGTCTTATCAGTTCACTGAAAAAGAAAGAGTTAGCAATAGTGAGCCCTCAAGGAAAAGAAACCATAAAGCCTTTAACACAAGCATATCAACAAACATTCAAATGTGTACTAAGAAAATGAAGTATGTTGTAGTTATGGAAAATCACCTAGATCTATTAAGACATATACAAGTATCCTAAAGATGAAATCAAAATCAAAATTGATGTTGACATATTGAAAACTCCAAAATATACTAAACTCTCAAGAAATAAGAGAGAAAAACAGAAACAGTCTCTCAAAATGGAGAATTAAATTGAGATTAAACACAATCTTTCATAAAACAAGATTCTAGCATTTAACATCCAAATTTGCGAAAACAATTGTTGAATCTTGAAAAGTATTTCTGTTCTTTTGATGATAACAAATAAAATAGAAATAATGTATTTAACAATGCTTGTGTTTTAAGTTTGTTGAACACGATATATCTTGAATAGAATATGATACAAGAATAAAAGACAACTTTTGAAGATCAAAGTAAGAAGAAATAGCAAATGACTACTTATGTCACGCATGTGATATAGCTTAGCGCCAACTCTCCAACATTTAAAGTTCACAGCCATGATGGATCATACCAACCACGAATGATTAAATCAGTCACGCCCGTGAAATAACATGTCAAGTTCTTCTGAAAAACTTCACGGCCAGAGTCACCACTTAAACCATGACTTAGAAGAATGTTCAAGCCCATGAAAGTATAAAGTCACACTCGTGATCAAACACTTCAATTTCTTTCAGAGAGCTTCACGGTTAAAGTTACCACTTGTACCACGACTTGAAAGAACATTCACAATAGTGATACATATAGTAACGCCCGTGAATGAGGATAGAGAAACATGTTAGGCGTAAAGTTAAAAGTTGGTTCAATAACTATTTTCTCATTAAATGCACCCAAATGACTATAATTTGCAGATGAAGTATAAATGCAAGTCATTTATGAATTCTATGTAGAAGAACAACAATTACTTTGAATTTTTAATCTTGTTGTAGTTATTGTGCATTAATCATTTTCAACAAAAACCTTTATTCTTTATAAAAACCCAATTACTCATAATTTATGAGCATTATAGGTTGGTGAGTATTTTCATTATAATCAATTACTCAAGTGAGTTTACGTATATTGGGTTAAGATTAAAATAACCACATAGTGTTATACTTAATAAGCATGAACAAACATATAATAAATTAATTGAGCCCGAAAATCAAGTAGTACTATCCAAATATGCATATTTAGAAAATGCATATTAAATCTAAATTGATGCTCAACAATTCATTCCCATAAAAAAAAATCATAGTTGACCAAAGGATGATGAATCTACAATGCATTCATTTCAGATAATGCCCTACAACCCCCAACTCATAAAAGACGTTAATTAGATTGTTGTTGACTTTGATTTAGGCTTCCCAATTAATAGGAAAACAATTAATATTAATTTGTTAAAACTATTATTGTGTTATTTCTCACTCATTGTCATTTAACAATATAATGTTTTCTTTTTTGGTTGATAATTATAAGTTTGCGTCTGACTCCAGAATCCTAGGTAGAACAATGTGTCAATTCACATTTAAATACATAATTTGACTCTCTCATATTCTTAGTTTTTCTTAACCAGCGCAATGCTAAAGTTAACAGTTAAAGTTTTTCATTAAAATTTAAAAAATATATAAGATAAATTATGAAAAATTTTTGGATTGATTTTTATATTGAGAACAAAAATTATTTAAAAATAATTAATAGAATAAAACATAGAATAAATGATAAAGAAAAAAATTTTGATAATTAAGATAACATTAATTTTGTTTTTATAGAAATAAAAAACTAAAAATAAATCTAATATAAAATATAATTAATTTTTTCTTTGTTTTAAATCATTCATTGCTCAAATTATTTTATATATTTTGTTTCGTTTTTTTCATAATTTTTTTTATTTTAGATTTTTTATTATTTAAATTATTTTATTTTTCCATATATTTTATTTTGTTTTTCTTTATAATTTTAATTTTTTTTTATTTTCTCTTTTTGTTGGTTTTGATATTATTTTTCATATATACTATTTTTTTCCAAAAAAATTGTGCTGCATAAATTTCAGTATAAAAACTGTAAAAAAATATTTTATACTTAAATATTTAGCCTCTAAATTAATTTCAATTTAAAATTTTAAATATAAAAATACTGCATCGAATATCATTTATATTTTTAAAAACCAATCAAAAATATTTTTTATTTTTCTTATTTTTTAAATTTTAATAAAAAAATATAAAAAATGAATAAACAGTTATGTAAGATATAAAAAAGAGAGAAAAGAGAATAGTAAATAAAAAATAAATTTTAATATTATAATCATTATTACAATAAATAATTTTATTTAATTTAATTTGGAAAAGAGATTATATATTTTTTTATTAAAAATATTTGACTAATAGAAAATTGAATGTTAAAAAAGAATATTGAAGATAGGATTTTCATGTTTGATTATAGTTGTAATTATTATTAAACGACCAACATACTCAGTTTAGGGAGATGGTCCTCCTCGATCCCATTGTTCATCACCATCATCAAAGCTGATTCCTTTTTTATTAGTACCTTTTAAATCAATCAAACCCATTAATATAAATTAATCAACCCTTTCAAAGCTCTTAGTAATTGGTATCCATGTACATAGTCAGATGATATCAATACGAGCCGAAATTTACAGCGAGCCCCTTTTTGTCTGCCAGCTTCACGTGACCCCATCACAGTCCTACTACAGAAGAAAAAAAATATTACATGGGTCAGTGAGCCACCATCATCTTCAGTGGAAGATGGATCACAGTATAAACAAAATGATTATTGGTAAAACCGGGAACCCAAGAAGAGATCGAGAAAGAGACGAGTAAGAAGATTGAGACTCTTCGAACTGTAGAGAATCGACGGCTAAAGGCATGTTTTCTTGGTCAGGGCTGCACTTGGATTCGTGGGGCGGGTGAGCACTGTACATTATGGCTCGCAAAACAGCAGAAACTGTTGGTATATAGGCTGTCTTGTTGCGAGCAAGCAGCCATGTTAGACCCATTAGCTGGCAGTCTCTATTGAACATTTTGCTTGCCCTCTCGTCTCTTCCTTGCTCTGTTTCGTTCTTGTTGCTGGCCTTTAGCTGGAATTAGCGAATTATTCATGAAGTAAAAACTAAGTTGAATGAGATGTAAGGGAAAATACCAAATTACATGTAATGTAAAGGGATTAGAAAAAGATACAGACAAAGGCAAAATACCAAATTGCATGTAATGTAAAGGGATTAGAAAAAGATATAGACAGAGGCACATGGGTGGAGGTCATTTTACAATTCTAACATGACTTCGGTTCATTTCACAATACGGCAAAAAGGGGCCCGTAAGGCCAAATTAGAGGTTCACTTTCACATTACTCTTTCTTAGCCTGCATACCCTTAAACATATAACCATTATCTTCAGCTAGATACCTCATTCATCGCTAAAATTAGCTCAGGATCATTATCCCTTTCCTAAATTTTTAAGCCTATTAAATTAATCTAATCAGAAAGTGATATTTATCCAAATTCTATTCACATATGTTGATATAAATAAAACAATTAACTACAATTAAATAAGTCTGTTTAATTGGATGAATCTATAGGCTACCTAAAACTTTATCTTTGGCTGGATCAAGCTCACGCAAAAGGAATTGCAAATACCCAAATACTATAACTACTTATTCAATGGACAAAGATTCAATCTTTAAAATGAAATATGCTCATGATTGAATCAAGTTAAAGGGAAAGGAAATGCAATTAGGCAAATGCTAGAACTATGTTATTCGAAGGCTAAAGATTCAAATTTTGAAAAAAAAAAGCTACAAAATTGGCTTTTGGATGAGTACTTAATGAGAACATACAAAAGAATTCATGAAGCCATACGAAAGAGCAACATAATAAATGCAATTCCAATTCCAAATATCTTTGCACCAACCTAATAAATGCAGAAAAAAGATATATAAAACTGACCTTTTGGAGGGCACCTAGGCACTTAGTACACCCAGCGTAAGAGGAATTCTTACAATTCTTTTCCAAATTCTTCACAGTAGCAGTTGGGGTAGCATTATGGAACCCGGAGCTGACATTGAAAGCCGCAGGGCAACTCAGTGAGCTGATCTGATGAAGCCTAATCCCACAAAAGCACAATATCGCATCACAGCTCGCATTGGGTTGCGGTATCTTCACATTCTTGCTCAACAGCGCGCTCTGCAGAGAATTTACACATTTTTGCGAATCGTCCGGCATCATTGGTGTGTCAGATTCCGCCGATGAAGGGGCTGACGCCGGCACCTGAAGGGCATACCTGGCGTGAGCAGCGAATAGCCACGCAGCTAACACCGGGCAGCAGCGGCTTCGATCCAGGTCCCGGGCGCAAGCATCATTTACGCCGCCAAATAACTCCGCCGAGAGATCCAACCGGCAGACCTGTGACTCTGTTTGAACCGGAAAGGCAGGGACAGTATTTGGGGAGGAGTAGTCACCCGGTTTGTGTGGCTGGTTTTGGCTGGAAACCGGTTGAACAAGTAAACCGGCCAGACAAGGGGTGGAGAAGAAAATGACTGAAACCAAAGTTAGCATCTTTTGTAGCATTTTCAGTGAAAAACAAGAAATTGAGAAATGGTTTTTTTCTCCTCTTTGCCAAGCAACTGAACTGCTTCAGCAAGGGAAAAAAATGATGCAAGTAGAAGTAGGTTTGAACTTTGAATCTGCTTTTTTAAATAGTTCTCTTGTTTTTTTGGAAATAATAGAAGATGAGAGGAAAAAGGAGAGGAGATTCAGGAGATATTCAAAGAAAGTGAGTGGGTTTGGTGACCTTTTTAGCTTTGAGGTTTGGTGTCTGATTGATGGGTTAGAGAGAGAAAGAGAGGTAGAAGAAGCAATCTAGAAGGAGAAGAAGAAGAAGGTTTCCAGTGAAGAAGAAGGTTTCCAGTGATGAAGGAGGAAAGATTTGTGGAAGATGAGTTGGAAAAAGTGTCCTTTTTTGTTGTCTCTCTCCTGAATTCTTGAAGTTGATTCACTTTTTATCTGTGTCAATAAGAAATGACACATTTTGGAATAATAATCTTCAACTCCAACCACGAGAGAGAGGTAAAGTCCCACTCTTTGTTTCAGTGAGGTTAGTTTAGTGTGGGTGCTAAGTGACGCTCCATGCTCAAGAAACATGGTGAATAATATTCATCAATGAATTATAATATTCTTATGATTTGAATATTATATTTTAAATATTCCTTTTTCAAAAAAGAAAAAAAAAGGGGGAAAAAGTTGGGTCCATCAAGAAACATAAGAGAGAAAGAGAGGTCACTTGGGTTTGAAGGGAGAGTGAAAGAAAAGAGATGGGATATATGGAGTTGGTGTTTGATAAACGAGGGTTGTTTAGGATTTGGCAGGTAGCTCCTTTTTCATTCTTTTTTTTCTTTTCTCATTTAGGGTGTGACATTCATATCAAATCAAAAATTTCTTAGTTTCCCTTTGCTTTATAACGAAGTTAGTAGTAACCATTTAAAATCAATTGCGGTATTCTTGGTTCAAAATTTTCAAAATCTTTCAACCAATTCATGATTGAATTTTATCATTTTCGTTTCTTGATATACTGGAAATTATTGAATTTGAGTAATAAAATATATCTAAATCATATTTATAAATATGCGCCATCAACAAGCAAACCAGCTGAGTTTAATAACAAACAAATTTGAGTTAACGCTCCATATTTTTTAAACTACAAAATTTTAGGTTATTATGCTAAACATGTGTTTTTTTCATTCTTAGGAGTTGATATTATTATTATTATTGTCTTTTGATCTTCCATCAGTTTTTTAACCAAATTGAAAATTTATTATCTCAATTAAATTTATATATCAATTCATGCACTAAATTAATAATATAATAATGCATTGCATATAAAATAATTTATTAATGTAAAAATAATTATAAAAATTATTTTATTATTTATTTAATTCATAAATAATTCTATGTATCATATAAAAAAAAAAGAAAGAAAGAAAATCAGAGGATCGATTAAAACAGCAGCAGAATCACACGGTTGCCTCCTAACAAAAAAAGTAGGAATTAATGTCAGTCAAAACAGAAAACAACTGGGACCATTTTATTATTTTTCATCATATATGATGATTATCTGCAAGTCAAATCAGGTGAGTCCCCACTATTCTTTTCATATATGTCCTTAAATTATTTAATCCAAATATCAGAAAAAGAGCCAAACTCAATTTTAACAATAATTATAGCACTATTTAAGCATTTTAACTATAAAAATATACATTTTTTTTATGTCTTCGTAATAAAAATAGTTTCTGACGAGGAAAAAACAAAGTATTTTTACCTATGTGGCAACTGAAAATTTTGAAAAAAAAAAAAATGAATAAGCCGATTAAGAGATGAGTCAGTACATCCACAGGAAAACATACCGTTTTGGATCTTCTTATTCAAGTAAATCAGTAGATTTCTACCGCTCCTCAAAAAATCGTCACTTAGTTATCCCATCATAAATAACCTAAATCCATCTTCTTCAGTTTCTCTACTTTGCAAAACTTCATTCAAATGCTTCAAATCAAAAAAAAAAAAAAATATTACTACCGGCTGCAAACAAAAGAAAAAATGCATACTAGAGATTTATTGATGCCGAGCACGCCTGCATCTCTAGCACGTCCTTTCCTTCACTTCTTTTTCTCAGTGTGATCCAGATTTTCTTCTCTTCACTCTCCAGAACACTAATAACTTCCTTCACATCTTCCAGCCATGTAAGAACTTTTTTTTTCATTTTCTGAAAAAATAACTAAAATTATTAAACAATTTCCATTATCAAATGTTAAAATTTGTATTCCTTCGTATATTGTGTATGTATCAGCAGTTCGATGTAAAAATCCATGCATGGAAAATACATTGTTTTGGGTCATGAAAAATATTAGGTCCTTAACTTTCTATTTGTTCCATTAGATTCCTCTTTATTTTCTTTTTGAGAAATAAAAAATTCCTAAATCTAATTCTAGTCAAATTATATCTAAAGCTAAACTCAAAAAAAAAACTGATATTTATTTTGAAAACAAAAATGATATTTCATTAAATACAGCAAAGTCAAGAGTTTAATTAAAAAAAAATTTAGCGACCCAAAGATATGTTTTGCCAAAATTCAGTTTTGAGTTACATTCTTTTTGTTATATAATGATCAAACTCAGCCATTTAATGATATTGGTTTTATTTCACAATTGTGAGAATTTAAGTTGAATTTTCAAAAAAATCACTTTGAAATCAATTAAAAAAAAACGAGTATTCTAATATATTTTTTAGAAGTTATGTTCTCTATAAAGGACAAAATTCAAACACCAATGTTCGTTGCTAGATTACACAAAAGAGAGAGAGAAAAAAAATTAGACAAATAATTAAATATATCATAGTGGGAAATGATAGAGGAAGAATAAGATGAATCAATCCAAAGGACAAAACATAGAGATCCAATCAAGCCCAAATTATTCCACTGTAAAGTGCCTTTGTGGAAAGCTTAAAATCACCATTCCCTATTAGTTTTTTTTTTTTAATTATCTATCTGTTTTTCTCTTTTAATTTGTATTAGCTTCTTTGGGTTTTGGAATCCTTAGTTTCAGTATTTGTTCATGAAAAAGAAAAAAAATGACTATCTTTTTTGTCAACTTTCTACACTATATCATAACAATATAATATTTTCATATTGGATTCAAAATGGTTTGGTTTTATGCAAAGTATTTTGGTAATTGTGGTTGAAAACAGATTAAAAAAAAAATTGTAATCATGGTGTTGAGAAATTCTAGCTAACATTTTTCCTTATGTAGGGTTTTGTGACTTCTGACCTTTTCTTTTTCTGCCAGATCCTCTTCACTTTTTCTTACATTTCGCCAACAAAAAGTTCTTCAATTATTTATTTTTGTTTTTTGGTTACTGTAGTTTCTCAATTATTTATTTGGCTTAATAATATATTTTCTGCATTTATATATAATTTCTGAGGATTGTTTAATTTTTCAAGTGATTATAATATTCGTTTTTGGTGTCAGGTAATTATCTGATTTAATCCTTAAAATCTTCTTCGCATATTTATTTCTTAATTTAATAATATGTTTGAGCCAAAAATGAGAAGGTGAACTATTGGATTAATTCAATTATGTTGATACTCATGCGCACTAGAGTTGATAATATTTTTTTTTAATATCTAATATGAAATTTTAACTAATTTGATATTGAGAAAATTAGAAAATAACCAGAAATATGTAATATCGAATTTCAAATGATTCGTCTAAAAATACTTAAATTCAATCTAATACGCGACTTCATATTTTGTTAGTAGGACTTTATAGTAAAAAAAAAAGATATACATAAAAAAATTTAAATTCATATATATATATATATACTGTAGCTGAGAATATTATGCTGTAATTAAAGTAGGAAATGTTATAAATTATTATGTAAAATTAATATAAATATAAATTTAATAAAAAAATTGTACATGAAGATATATTCTTAATTTAATCTATAAATACAAATTGTTAAAATATCTTAGAATATTCAATTGTATATTTTTATATCTTTAACTCTTGATTTATGACTTTAGTTTATGAACCTTAATTTATGGTTTTAGTTTATGATATAATAATGTTTTACTTTCTTTCCATTTTTGTTCAAAGCTCATGTATATATATACTCATTCCATGTAGCAAGTTATACAAAAAAATACAATATCAATTTTTTCACATGATATCAGAGTTTTGCTTTATAACTTAATTATTTTCACAAATTTCTTTTTTTGTTCAAATTGCTTCGGCTATTCCAACCTATTAATCTTGCTTTCGACGTGCTCTTTTCATTTTGAAAGTTATTTTCACCTAATTTTAATTACATCATTAGGTCTCATTATTTCTTCTAAATCTTTTATTTATTGATTTTGATCTTTTCATCATAGAGAAGTTAGATGTCTCACACCCTTTCAACATTATTTTGAATGGATCCAATTATGTGCTTTGGTCTCAAGAGATGTCTAGTTTTCTTAAAGGGCAAAAACTTTGGTGTTATATTTTTTGTGTTGTCACCAATCCATTCCAAAAGAAAGATGAAGATGATGCAAAATTTTATAAATGACTTGGGATAGTAAGAATCACTAAGTTCTTACATGGCTGCACAACACTTGTATTCTATCTATCAAAATTCAATTTGGGCACCTTGAGATAACTTAAGAAGTTTGTAATTTGTTGGCCAAATACTACTCCACTACTAATGTCATTAATCTCTTTCATCTTTATGGCACTTTCAGCAACATGCATAAAAAATCAGGTTAGTCAATTAATGATTTTTTTTGTCTAAGATGGGAGCTATATAGGGTCAATTGTCTCTATCTGAATCACAATGGTATGACCCATATGATGCTGCACTTTATGCTTAAGAAATAGATGAATTACATGTCTATCAATTTACCTTAACTTTGAATGATGAAGTTGAATATCCTATATCCTCTTTGCTACATAGGGATCTTTTTTCCAAATTTGAAACTATGATTATAGAATTATTAGTTGAAGAGGCTCAATCTTTTGCTTAAAAATCACACACAAATATCTCCACTATCTCTATTGATACAGTTCTAGCAACTTCATAGAAAAAGGGTCTGCAGTTATTGCCACAAGCCAAAGCATATCATATCAGAATGTTTCAAATTACAAATAAGAAATTCAAGTCTAGCAAGCACTTTGTTCAAACCACTGCTGATGCTGCCACTAGTGACCTTCTTAGTCAATTTGACTTGAATAC
Organism: Triadica sebifera; assembly: GCA_023653625.1. NCBI lineage: Eukaryota > Viridiplantae > Streptophyta > Magnoliopsida > Malpighiales > Euphorbiaceae > Triadica > Triadica sebifera. The sequence goes on from CM042894.1 coordinate 23,035,145, forward strand.
TCTCAAACAAGTTGTACCACTATTCGATATAATTAAGTATAATCTCAATTATACAAAAAAATGCTATGATGAACATAAGTTAAAACGTTATAATTTAAAATTTTCAAGCACAATGGACATAATGACTTAAATAAAATATCATTAAAAAGCTTGAATTAAATAAAATTAAATACATTAATCAAATGCGCAACACTAGCCCAAAGCTTATACAAAATGAATAGTTATAAAACTACATGACTTTGAAATACAACATGTAAAACTATAACTAACCAACCCATAAAACAACCAAAAAGTACTACTGTGTATCACCCATTCCAAATGTATATCCAAGGCTCTAATCATTGGGTGTCCTCCTTTGTCGATCATCCCCTAAACTCCAAACCTGCACATAGGAAGCTCATATAATAAACAGCTCATGTCTAGCAGTACATAATAACATACAAGCATACTATATGACAAATAAAAAAATATGTATGAGATACTTACTAGCCCTACCATAATGACTTATCTCGAAGCCGCATATGCATTAACCCACATTCTACATGTCATGCTATCAATCTCATACACTACATACACATCAAACATGACATAACAACCAATTACCAGATATCATACAAGTGTATATCACACTTAAATAGAGTTAATTATCTTACCTTTGCTCACTTTACTCATAATTAGATTAAAATAGATATGGATAATCTACAGCTCTCACTAGAACCCTCAGGACACTTGCTTGAGCTTCCTAGAATAATTGTCTGAGGAAAAGAATCTACACATAAACCAATTAAGGAAGCTCTCATTGGTTGCCTCTTGGCCTTCAAAGAATCTCGAACATGACCAATTTAGGTCATTTGGTACCGATATCCTCTCAATGGCATGCCATCTATCCTAACTCTAGTCCTAGTTAGAGTATTGAGCTTAATCATTTATCTCAATTACCATAATTCATATTAATTATTCCATAACATGCATTCTTATAGCATACTATAATCTTACGATAGAGGTATCCCACCTCATGATAAATCAACTTTGATTCACAAGCAATCATACAAGATTTTCAAGTTAAGCAGCTTTACAGCTATAAAGCATTACTTCACGGGTAGTTTATTTGTAAACCAAGTTGTGATTCAACCCGTGAATCATCAAACATTCACGACCATGATCACCCCTTTATAGGCATGAACCAAGTCATGAATCCAATCGTGAAACTGCCCGTGAACGGATCTGCTTCAGTATCAAAACTCATTTTCATGACCTTCATGCTCATGGGTTCACGATCGTGAATCTGAAAATTTTCCATATTTCATACCAAAATAGAGCACAACCATTTTCATACCATTCTAACATGCAATATTCACTACGGTTGACCAATGTTAGCCACCCTATCAATACTCTAACATGCATATTAACCATTTATCACAACCATATACTTTCTAATCATTTATATTAACCAAAATAATCATTTAACACAAAAGCTCCCATCATGCATTTCAACCCCAAAAATCATAGATTTCATTAACCAACAATCATAGTAACATGCATTCAAGTCACACCAATATACAAATGCGAGATTAAAACTTGAAAGGTTGTTATATACAAACTTTAAACCTAGGATGGGGGGAGCCATAACTCTAGCTCCTCAAGTTTGTCCCCTCCCTTGGGATGGACTTCCAGCTTTACCTCTAGACCCTAGCAAGAAGAGAAACATTCCTTTAGCCTTTAGAACCGAACCAAGACCTAGAAAACACCAAAATCGAGCTTTCACACCAAAGCTCACAACTTTTCCTCTCACTTTACCCTCTTAAAACTTGATCTTCAAAGCTTCCACAATAAGGAAAAAGGTTTCTAATGGTGAATGAGATGAGAAGGTGGTCTGTTAGTTCGGTTATAGAAGCATGAGAGCATATTTAAAGGGATATGGCAGGGAGAAAATTATGGCTCTCATCTGCCCACACTGTCAAGACTTCACAGACATAACTCACCTTTCAAGGGTGTGACCCACTCCTTCACGGGCATAAAAAAATATTTCACGGTCGTGAAGAATCTCATCGCAGTTATTAACTAAAATCCGATATTTATGGTTGTGACACCCATTGTCATGGGCGTCAAACAACTAATTTCAGCAACTCTCAAACTTCAAAACTTCACTTAACCCCTAACTCTCGCTAACCAAGAACCTAACTTATAGTCTCTAATTATGGGCATTACATTTCTCACCCCCTTAGGATATTTCATCTCCAAAATTACCTGTCATGACTTCTTGGAACAATTGAGGATATTGTGCCCTCATCACTTCCTCACTTTCTCAAGCCACATCTTCAATGGTATGGCTCTTCCATAAAACTTTCACTAGCAGTGCTTTTTTGTTCCTGAGCTCCTTAAGCTCTTGAGCTAAGATCTCAACTGGTTCCTCTTCGTAAGTCAAATCCGGTCTCAATTCAATGCTCTCAGTTGTGATGATGTGAGAAGGGTCTGACTGATACCTTCTCAACATGGATACATGGAAGACATTATGTATCCTACTTAACTTTGGTGGCAAAATGAGTTTGTACACAACTGGTTCGATCCTCTCTAGGATCTCATAAGGTCTAATGAACCTTGGGCTCAACTTTATCATTTTTTCTAAATCTAGAAACTTTCTTCCATGGAGATACCTTGAGAAACACCTTGTCTCCCACTATGTACTCCACATCATTTCTCTTGAGGTCCATATAGTATTTTTGTCTATCGGAAGCTGCTTTTAGTCAATCTCTAATGATCATCACTTTCTCTTCTGTCTCTTGTACCAGATTTGGCCCCCTCTAGCTTTCTCTTACTAAGCTCGATCCAACACAATGATGTTTGACACTTTCTACTATAAAGTACCTCATACAAAGCCATTTGGATACTAGATTGATAACTGTTGTTGTAGCGAACTCCATCAACATTAGATATTTATTTCAACTTCCCTCAAACTCAATCACACAGTATCTCATCATGTATTCCAAGATCCGAATAACTCTTTCTAACTGACCATATTTCTGAGGATGGAAAGCCATGTTGAAGTTGAGCTTGTTGCCCAAAACTTGTTGTAGACTATCCCAAAATTGAGATGTGAATTACAGATCTCAATTTGAAATGGAGACTGAAACACCATAGAGACATGTTATCTCATTCGTATACAACTTCGCCAACCTGTTCAACAGATAGTCTCTCTAAATAGGTTAGAAGTGAGCTGACTTTGTTAACCTATCCATGATCACCCATGTGACATCGTACTTCCCCGATGTCACAGGAAATCCAATCACAAAATCCATACTGATTCTCTCTTATTTCCATTATGGAATTGTGATTGGCTACAACAAATCTGAAGGTACTTGATGTTCCTCATTCACCTGCTGACATATAAGACATTTAGTCGTGAACTCTTTGATGTCTTTCTTAATCCCCAACCACTAATACACCCCTTTTAAGTTCTGATACATCTTGTTACTCTCTGGATGCATTGCAAATCTCGTCTCATGAGCCTCTCTCATAATCTCTTATCTCAACTCTGAGACATTTGGCACACATAACCTACCTTGATAGTGTAAGCTACCATCTGGCTTGATTGAGAAACCCAGTTTCTCCCCCTTAGAGACCAAAACGACCAACTCCATTAGCTTCCCATCAAGCTTTTGTGCATTTCTAATCTCTTGACCCAAGGTTGGTTGGATGTGCAACTCTACCAAAGTATTCCTACTAAGCATATCAGCCACCACATTGGCCTTTCCTAGATGATAATCAATCACACAATCGTAATCCTTTATCAACTCTAACTATCTTCTCTGCCTCAAATTCAAATCCCGCTATGTAGGAAGATACTTTAGACTCTTGTGAGATGTGAAGATGTGACACTTTTCTCCTTATAGATAATGGCTGCCAATTCTAAATCGTGCGTCGAATAATTCTTCTTATGAGGCTTCAAATGTCTGGATGCCTAAGCAACAACTTTCCCTTCTTAAATCAGAATGATACCCAATTCGTTATGAGAAGCATCATTGTAAACTATATATTCCTAGTTTGAAACTGACTGTGTCAACATTGGAGCTTCTGTCAAAAGACTCTTAAACTGATCAAAATTGTTCTGGCACTTGTTTGTCCATTCGAACTTGATATCTTTCCGTAACAACCTTATCAATGGAGAAGCAATCATAAAAAACCCCTTGAAAAACCTCATATAGTGTCTTGCCAAGTCGTGAAAACTCCTAATTTTGGTCATATTACCTAGATCCACTATAATCTCATCGGCTGATATCACATACCCTAGAAAGGCAACCTCATCAAGCCAAAACTCACATTTGGAGAGCTTGGCATACAACTTCTATTCTCTAAGAGTCTGCAAGACTGTTCCTAAATGTTGTTTGTGCTCATCCTTGCTTCTCGAATACACCAAAATGTTGTATATGAACACCACAAAAAATTGGTACAAAAATGGCATGAAGATTATATTCATTAGATCAATGAAGGCCGCAAGAGCATTGGTCAACCTAAATGGTATAACCAAAAACTCATAGTGACCATATTTGGTTCAAAAAGCGGTCTTCTCTACATCACCCGCCTTGATTCTCAACTTAAGGTATCTCGATCTCAAATCAATCTTAGATAACACCCTTGCATCTCTTAACTGATCGAAAAGGTCATCAATTCAGAGTAACATATACTTGTTCTTAACGATCACCTTGTTGAATTACCTTTAGTCTATGCATAACCTCACAGACCCATCTTTTTTCTTGACAAACAACACTGGTGTACACCATGGAGATACATTTGGTTTGATGAATCCCTTATCCAACATTTCTTGTAACTGTGCCTTTAACTTTTTCATTTTTGATGGAGCCATACAATATGGTGCTGCTGATATAAGAGTTGTTCTCGGAGTAAACTCAATTGAGAACTCTATCTTTCTTTTTGGAGGTAACCCTGGTAACTCATTTGAAAACACATCTAGGAATCCTTCTACCATCAGAATATCCCAAAGGTATGGAATTCCCCTTCTTATGTTAACCACATGAGCCAAGTAAGCCTCACACCCTTTCTTGATCATCTTCTGTGCTTTTCATTATGGACATGATCCTCATTTGTTGCGAGTATCTCTCACCTTAAACAACCACAATCTCATCCTTTGACGTTTTCAATTCAACAGTCTTCATCCTGCAGTCTACTACCGCACCCTACTGAGAGAGCTAATCCATACCCATGATGATATCATACTCATGAAAGAGCAATTTAATCAAATTTTCCATGAACTTTTTCCTTTGAACCACAATAAGACAATTCTTATACACTCGGTTCATCACTGTGTTATGCCCCAAAGGGCTAGTCACCTCTATCTCATAATCTAATCTCACTACTAACATGTTATACCGCTCAAATATGTGGGTACATATATAAGAATGCATAGAGCCTAGATCTATCAAAGCAATTAAAATTGAGTCAAAGAGAAGAAATGTACTAACAACCACGTCCGATGCACTCGGATCCTCTTTGGCCTTCATAGCATAGCTCCTTGCTAGTGCTCTCCTAGGTCCTGACCTATTCACTATCTTTAATACGGTTGGTCTAAATCCATCTTTGCCTGAATTGGCATGTTCCCATCCCTTGATTTGTGTCAGTGTTGAACTCTGAGTTTGAGTGGGAGCCTCAACTATTTGTAGAGGGAAATCTCTCTTATAGTGGCCTTAAGACCCACACCTATAGCATGTTCCTTAGCATTTTTGATCACACGATGCACAGTCTGGTGCTGCCTTTCTATATGTCTGGAGTTGATTATTGGCAACTGCTGAAACTGTTCCTGATGATGGTGCCCATCTGGTATACCCTGAATGTCCTCAGCCCTGACCCTATCCTCTAGAATGGAAGGATTTAGAACTGATTTAAGCCATTTTTCTTGATGTATGTAAAACACTATAAGTTGACCCCCTAAAAATCTTTCCTAGATGCCTCATCTGGTCTCTTCAACTGAATCTATTCTCAATATTGATGGCAGTAGACACCAACTTTGAAAGTCCTCCAACTAGAGTGAACGTACATGAACCCTGATCTCGTTTCTTAGACCATCCTCAAATCGGTGGAATTTGTCTGCCTCATCCCCCACAATGCCAGATGCATACCTGCTCAGTTTATTGAACTCTTTCTCGTACATTTCCATAACCATGTTCCCTTGCCATAGGTTCATAACTCTTTCTTCTTCTCATCAATGTACATTTTCGGTACGTACTGTTTCTTGAATTCAGCCACAAAGAACACCCATGTAAGTGGCTTTGGAGTCTGAGGCTTCTGAAGAACAAACTTCCACCAATTGTAGGCATGCTCCTAGAAAAGTGAAACAACATACCTAACCTTGTGCTCCTCAGCATACTCAAGCTCTTCGAAGACCTTCTTGGTATTCTCCAACCAGTACTTTGTAGCCTCGGGATCATCCCTTCTGCCTGTGAAATCGATGGCCCTATACTTACAAAGACTATCAATTTATGTTCTATGTCTCGGTGATGAAGGAAGAGGTAGTGGGGGAGGAGGTGGTGGCGGCATAGCCTATACTAACCACTGTAGCAAAACATCAAGATTCTACATCAAAGGATTTTAAGCCTGATCTGCCTGACCATCGATCAGTTGCTGTAAAGGAGGTGTGCCAGCAGGCCCTTGCACACTAGCCTGGCTCGGCTGATTTTGAGCCTCTATATCCGGAGGACTGTTACTCTCAGCTGCATCATGTGGTTCGATCTCTATAATTTCTCTTTAACCTACATATTGACAAAGAATAGCCCACATCAGATTCATACAGGATAACACTCGTACACGTGATTCACCCATCCCATCTAGGTTCGAAACTGCCTAAACCTAGGCTTTGATACCACTAAGTGTAACACCCTTCGATATAATTAAGTATAATTCCAACTATACCAAAAGATGCTACGATGCACATGAGTTAAAATGACATAATTTAAAACATTCATGCATCATAGCTATAATGGCTTAAATGAAATAAAACATCTTTAAAAAGCTCGATTTAAATAAAGTTAAATACATTAATCAAATAGACAGTACTACCCCAAAGTTTATATAAAATGAGTAGTTATAAAACTACATGACTCTGAAATAAATAATGTAAAACTATAACTACCCAACCCACAAAATAACCAAAAAGCACAATTGTGTATCACTCACCCAAATGTATATCCAAAGCTTTGATCACTGGGCATCCTCCTCTATCGATCCTTTCTTAAACTTTAAACCTGTGCATGGGAAGCCCATATGCTAAGCAACTCGTGTCTAGTGGTACATAACAACATGTAAGCACACCATATGACAAATAAAAAAAATGCATGAGATACTTACCAGCCTTACCATAATGACTTACCTCGAAGCCACACATGCATTAGCCCACATTTTACATGTCATGCTATCAATCTCATACACTATATACACATCAAACATGGCATAACAACCAATTATTAGAGATCATAAAAGTGTATATCTCACTTAAATAGAGTTAATTATCTTACCTTTGTCCATTTTACTCATAACTAGACTAAAGTGGATATGGATAATTTATGGCTCTCACTAGAGCCCTTAGGACACCTGCTTAAGCTTCTTAAAACACATGTATGAGTAAAAAAGTCTATATATAAACCAATTGAAAAAGCTCTCATTGCTTGCCTCTTGGCCTTAAAAGAATCTCAAACATGACCAAACCTAGGTCACTCGATACCAATCTCCTCTCAATGATATGTCATTTATCCTAAGTTTAGTCCTAGTTAGAGTATTGAACTTAATCATTTATCTCAATTACCAAAATTCACATTAATCATTCCATAACATGCATTCTTATAGCATACTATAATCTTATGATAGAGGTATACCACCTCACAAATAAAACAACTTTAATTCATAAGCAGCCATATGAGATTTTCAAGTTAAGCAGCTTCACGCATGTGAACTACCTTTCATGGTCATGAAACACTACTTCATGGGTAATTTACTCGTGAACTAAGTCGTTATTTAACCCGTGAATCATCATACATTCATGGCTGTAATCACCCCTTTATAGACGAGAACTAAGCCATGAACCTAGCCATGAAACTGCCTGTGAATGGGTCTACTTCAACATCAAAACTTATTTTCACGATCTTTATGCTTGTGAACCCTCTGTTCACGGTCGTGAATCTAAAAATTTTCCATATTTCATACCAAAACAGAGCACAACCATTTTCATAACATTCTCACATGCAATATTTCTTACAGTTGACCAATGTCAACCACCCTATAAATACTCCAACATGTATATTAACCATTTATCACAACCATATACTTTCGAATCATTTATATTAATCAAAATGGTTACTCTAACATTTCAAATTAATAATTTAATACAAAATCTCCCACCAAGCATTTCAATCCCAAAAATCATAGATTTCATTAACTAACAATAATACTGACATGCATTTAAGTCACACCAATATACAAATGTGAGATTAAATCTTGAGAGGTTGTTATGTACAAACCTTACACCTAGGATGGAGTGAGCCATAAGACTAGCTCCTCAAGATTTTTCTCTCCCTTGGGATGGAATTCCAACTCTTCCTATAATCTTTAATAAGACGAAAAATATTCCCTTAGCCTCTAGAACCGAACCAAGACCTAGAAAACACCAAAATCGAGCTCTCACACCAAAGCTCACAACTTATCCTCTCACTTCTCTCTCTTACTTTACCCTCATAAAACTTGATTTCCAAAGCTTTCACAATGGAAAAAAAAGGTTTTTGATGGTGAAAGAGATGAAAAGGTGGCATGTTAGGTTGGTTATAGGAGCATGGGAGTGGATTTAAAGGGATATGGCAGGGAGGAAATTATAGCTGCATCACTTGCCCATATTGTGCAGGCTTCACGATCATGACTCATCTTTCACAAGTATGAACCACTCCTTCAAGGGCATAAAGAAATGTTTTACGGTCGTGAAGAACCTCATTGCAGCTGCTCACTAAAACCTGATATTCACGACCGTGACACCCATTGTCACGGGTGTGAAACATATGGTTTTAGCAACTCTTAAACTTATAAAACTTCACTTAACTCCTAACTCTTACTAACCAAGAACCTAACTTATAGGCCCTAATTATGGGCCTTACACAAGCCTTAGCTTAAGCTTTCTCTGGTAATACATCCATATCTATTTTATGTATCACTCAAGGTACTTCATCCTTGTGGTTTTTTAACTGTGGCTATTGCAATCACATGACTACTAATAATTATTTTTTAAATATAAAAGTAGTGTCTTTTACACTTATGATATACACACTACTTATAACTTTAGTCTGTCAATTAGTCACATTGGTGATATCTCTACATCCAACCTTTTTTATCTAACACTTTTCTTGTTCCTAAACTTGCATTAAACTTTTCTTGTAATGGTTGTTATATGCAAGATCTAAAGATGAACTTGATAGTTATGTTAAATATGCCACTGATCTCTTAGTACATGCCAACTTGATAGATAATAACATTACCAACACTCATCTTGAGGCTAATGTCAAGCTCTCACCTATAAAAGGGACTCTTTTAGATCCTACTCTTTGCAAGCAATTAGTTGGAAGTCTTATTTATATTACTGCTACTTATATAGATATAGTTTATGCTATTCATATTGTTAGCCAGTTCATGGCTGCTCCTTGTACTACTTATTTCATTGTAGTTCTACATATTCTTCGCTATGTTAAGGGTACCTTGTTCCATGGTCTTCATTTCTTTGTGAGCACCTCATTGATATTGCATTCATTTTTTGATGTTGATTGGACAAATGATCCTATAAATAAAAGATCTATCACATGCTATTGTTTTTTAGGAGATTCTTTCATTTCTTGGTGCAATAAAAAGCAAACAGTAGTTTCTCGCTCAAGCACAGAAGTAGAGTATAAGGCTCTTACCGACACTACTTTTGAACTTATTTGGTTGAGATGGTTATTATAAGACATGAGGATCTCACAACTTAATGTTATAAATATCAATTGTGATAATGGAAGTGTCATCCAAATTGCTCCCAATGATGTTTTTCATAAGCGTACCAAATATATTGAAATTGATTGTCACTTTGTCCGCCATCATCTTGTTAATGGTACACTTGAAGCTAATATCTTCACCAAGGCTCATATATTGGGAAATTTCTTAATTTATCTTGCAAACTCAACTTAATAAATTCTTTGTCCACTTGAGTTTAAAGGAGAGTGTTAAAATATCTTAGAATATTCTTATATTTTCTACTGTATATTTCTATATGGCTTTAGTTTAGGAACCTTAATTTATGGTTATAGTTTAGGATATAATAATGTTTTACCAACCCTCCTTCCATTTTTATACTAAATTCATGTGTATATATACTCATTCCATGTAATAATTATACAAGAAATACAATATCAATTTCTTCACTGATAAAGTTCAAATCTAAAAAGTTTTTATTAAAATAGTCAAGGAATGCATGAAATAATATGGCAACCGATAGATGCATGTGGGTTTCTTGAAATAACATGAAATCAAAATAATAAAAGAAGATTGCGATATGAAGACAAAAGAACAAAATGCAATGGCATTTCTGCAAGTGCAACATTTTACATATCACCATCAACATCTATAGCAAAGAGCAAAATGATTTGGAAATCATTAATGCAATACAAAAGAAGAAAAAGGTTTACATTATTGTACAAAAGCAGTTGTGACCTGTCACGTTTTGCCCATATATCGATCTACTCCATCAACCTTTAATATACGATAAGCAAAATTCTTTTAAAATATGTCTATCTTTTTAACCTTCTATTTTTTTAAATTATCATTAATGTGTCTTAAAATTAATTTTTTTATCAATTTAATATGCAATTTTACAGTTATTTTGCCTCATTTCTTCTTAAAAAATCTACTTTATTTTTATTTTTTTTGGCAAAATTCTTATCTATATTATTCCACCATGAATTTTTATTGCAATCTTATAATAAGTTTTAAATAAATTTAAAAAATAAAATAGTGTTTTTTTAATATGGAATGGACGAAAATAATTATAAATTAAAAGTTGTATATGCTTCGTTGCTCCAAAGTTTTATTGCAAGTTGACCATCGCAAAAGAGTTTAGAAATCAAGTTACACTTTCAATCATGCAAAGTTTTATGTTTAGACTGCATCCATATTTTAATTTCTACCACAACATAACTTGGTAAAACCTACTTTTTAGGATCATATTAATATTAATTTGAAAAATTATAATTAATTTTTTTACATAATAAAATATTATTAATTTTCATGAATAGATACATAGATGTAATTTAAGTAACAAATCTTTATATCTTAGTGTCTATTTAAAAATTAAAAAATGTATTATTATAATGTAATAAGCATATATATCCCACCTTGGAAAATCAATAATCACACAATATTGCAAACATTCAAAGATGGAATTGGCACCCTAAGGAATGAGCAAGTCACTGTTAAGATGAAGAAATTCACTTTTTTTTTTATATGGGAATTACGTGTGCCATTAGAGTTTCTAATTTATATTTTTTTTTCTTTTTGTTTTGGAAAGAAAAGTATTAATAGAATTTGACAATATTCTCCCACATGTTTCTACTTAAAATTTTATACAATGAAAATGAAATATTTATGATAAATTCTTGATAAATAATCAGAAAATATTTTGTCACTGAATCAAAAAGATCAAATCTTTATATATAAAAATTTGTTTGACTTTTCAACTTCCCAAAACCACGAGTTAAGTTAATATAGCTTAAATATCTTCAAACTTGAATTTTGCATCAATAAATTAAAATTAAAAACTTATAGCAATATTAAAAATATGACGAAAATGAGTAAAATAAGATTAACACAAGAATTTATAGTGGTTCAGGCTCTGTTTGCCTACTTCACTCAAAAAAATTGTTTTAAGAGTTTCTCTCACTAGTGATTCTTTTAATGGGCAAAAGATCCAACCAAATTACAGTTCTATCGATCTCTATATCATAGACACACTCTCACTATAATCCTAAGATTTTTTGCATAGCAAAAATCTTAAAAACTCTTGTCTTTTTCTCTAGGCTCAAGGCAAGTCCTAAACTCTATCTTTTTCAAGGCTAAATATTAAGCTGCTCAAATTTACAATCCAAACTTGAAAAAAAAAAATACAAGTAATGACTTTCCAAAATATTCCACACTTGAAAATAGAATATACAAATCAAAGTTATAACCAGATGAGGAGGATTTCCAGAGGATTTCTAGGGAATGAAGCTCAAATGTGAGAATACATAGTAGAAGAGGTTAAGCATTTTTCAAATATGATACTTTTTCTCTTGTTAATTAAGTTGTTTGAAGTCATATTTATATTTTATTTGAAAAACTAGCTACTATAGTCCTTGGAGTACAATTGTTAGATAAAATATTTAATACTCAACTACTCTGCACAAATCCTTAAAAAGCTATCTTCATAATTTTTCTACTAGATAGAACAACCTCTCTTCTACTTGGTCGAAAATATTTTTTTCTCTTTTGAAAACTTTTGATATTATTTTAAAAAAAATTACAGATAAAAATATTTTTATGTATTTTTTAAAAGTAGAAATAGTTTAATATTTGAATTCTCCTTGGTAGACAACCTTTTATATGTGAAAGTTAATTTGATGCATGCAATGCAACTTGTCTCCCCAATAGTCTTACATTTAATCATAGGAGTCCTCATATCTATCTTGAATATCTTCTCCATAATATCTCCAATTCTCCCTTGAGAAATTTAATTAACTCTTCTTTGAACTATATGAGACTTCATCTTTTCTATTGTATATTTTTGTACAATTAACTTCACTACAAATATGTTGTTCATTGTTTTATTATCATCAAAATCAATAAGATATTTGTAGCTTTTGAGCCAATAAAAATAAGCCACTTAATTGGTCTGATGATAAGGAATCATGATAAGACTTTAATTAAATAAATAAGATCTCTCAAAACATATTTTAAAGCTAACGCCTTTTAATAATGTGGGGAGAATTAGAGTTCTTTTAAAGTTTAGATTGTTAAACACATCCAAGCCCACTCTAAAATAATATATTCAAACTATGAAAATGAGATTTACTGATTAATAGTTGGCCTAAACTAATTGTATTGACTTGTTGGGAACACTTAAGTTCAATGTAAATTAGAGATAATATCGGGCAAGTGTACATGATATGTACATGCAGCAAGAGTTAATAGCTCAATAATTCACTAGTTGTATGAAATGCAATTGGTATGAGATACTTACGAATTGATCTAAGATAACTTGTTAGGCATATAATATCCTCTTATATAATTAGAATTTATCCAACTATATAAAAAATATTATAATGCACATTATGACAATATAATAAATTAAAAACCTTTATGCATTATCGTCATGATGACCTATTTAAAACATCAGAAAAATATAGCAACTTAATATCTCTAAATAATTAATAATAATAATAATATTTCGGCTATCACTAGCCCTATAGTTTACAAAAAGACTAGTTACAAAATTACATTACAAATGTACCTAAACCCTATCCCTATGATATAAATCAAAAACAAAATAAATCATGACATATCACCAATCCCGCAAGCTTGTCATGTGACTTTGTATTGGTCTTTTTTCTTTGTCGCTTCAAATCCTAGACTCTAAATCTATGTATGGAAAAATATCCACATGCTATGCAATCTAATACTTAGTAGTACATAATAATATGCAAAGTGTGCAAATATTAAAATATGCATGAAGTACTTACCAATATACCATTTAGTCTTACCTCAAAAACCCTCTCATATAATATCCATTATGCTTAAAACAAAATAAGCAAAGATCCATTGTGCTTAACCATAACATATCATACCATAATCAATAGAAACATACAAGTGTACACCACACTTAATACCATAAAGAAATTTGCCAGTTTTACTCTTTAACTGGACTAAACTGGATACAGGTAATAAAATCCAAGGCTTTCACTCGAGCCTCTCAAGTCACTTGCCTAAGTTAAAATTAGTATGCATACATTTCCAATTTAAGGGAGCTCACCTAAGCTTTAAGCCCTTTTCCGCAATAGATAATCTATATTGACCAACCTAAATATCTCGGTACTATTTTTTGCATAATTGTATGTCATCTATCCTAACTCTAGTTTTAATTATAGTGTTGAGATTAAACACATTTACCAAACCATAATAATTATATTGTGCATAAACCATTGTCATACCACATACATTCATTAATCATTATGTGTTAATAATCTTGGATAAAGGTGAATTTACTATCATTAGAATTAACATTGATTCATGTACTATGAAAACACAACCATTTTTAAACTGTTAATGCTTATGAATTACCTTTCACAGTCATGAAGGTACTCTTCAAGAGTGGTTTTCTTGTGAACTAAGTGGTGAATAGCCTTTGAACCATTTTGGACTAAAAGTCATATTGAACTCTAGGTTTCATAGTCGTGACCCAAGTTTCACGAGCATAAACCTGGTCATAAATCAAGTGGTAAAACTTCCTAACAAAACAACAATGGATTCACGCTCGTGAATCATAAAAATTCTACATATTCATGCCAAACACAAAGTATAATTATTCCACATGCATTTCTTTAAGATTGACTAATGTCAATCACTCTATTAACACTCCAATGCACATTTCCATCAAATTATCATGCTATTAACTCATTTAACATAATTAGAACCTGATTTCACCACAATCACATTCAAATCAACCTTAAATCTCATTATAGCATTAAATGCCTAAAAAATGCAATAATACCACCAACAACCCAAAATCATACCATTAACCATACTAACAACCATTCAAAATGCATTTAAGGCACACAAAGCATACAAATGCAATAAAAAGGACTTTGAATGTTATTATGTACATACCTTAACCAAATGGAGCCTCAACACTTTAAGCTTTTTCAAGCTTGCTTATCCACTTGGGGTGTATATCCAAGCTCTTTTCCAACTCCTTGCAGAGCAAAAAACCTCCCTTAGATCATAAAACTACAAAATCTAACTTAAAAGTCACTCTGGAATCAAGCTCTACTCAACCTCTCAATAATACTTTTCTATTCCATTGGATTCCAAGCTTTTACCAAGGTTTTAACAATGTAATTCTTGTGTTTATGGAAGAAGAAATAAGGAAAAAATGGAAGAGAAGGATTTGGCATGTGAGGATGGTTAATAAAGAGTGAATGAGTAGGTTGTGGCCGAGATATGGTATGGAAGAGAGAGAAAAATATGACTCTGCCTCTGTTCATGACTGTCAGGCATTCACAGGTGTGAAGCTTCCTTCACGGGCGTGAATCACCTTGTCATAGCCATGACAAACCATTAATGGGAGTGAACTTTAAACCATAACATTCATGGTCGTGACAACCCATTCACAGGTGTGAATCCTATGACATTTCAACATACACATCTATGATCATTTAAAAAAAAAAATCCTCTTTCATACATGCCACTACCATTAATCACCTACTCACTTCTTTATTACCAATATATCTTATAGACCCTAATTAGCAGACATTACATGGAACACCCAAGCTTATTTTTAATGAAGTTGAATACTAACACACTAGAAGAGCTTCTAACGGGTTCCTTTGGATTTATAGTGAGGGTTATAAGTTCACAATAAAATAGTAAAAGTTTTAAATGCAAGATTTTGGAAGACCTAATAATCATGAATATACGTACATTCTCTAGCATTTTTTTTATACCTAGGTTGCTAAAATTATGTCATTAAATATGAATTTAAGCTTAATTCTTGTGTCAAACTAGTTGACTAGCCCTAATTTCCTAGAATGATTTAAGAATTTAAGAATGGTTCTCAAATCTGAAAAGATAGTCTGCATCCCAAAAGAAGCTCTTCCTTTACCTCCTACTGAAGATGCATCTATTGAGGAACATACAACATATAAGAAGCATTTAAAGGATAACGACCTGGTTGGTTACATTATGCTTGCCTTTATGTCCTTTGAGCATCAAAAGTAGTATGAGAATATGGATGCAAATATCATTGCATATGATTTAAGGGAGCTTTTTGATCAATAGGCTTAAACAAATTGATATGTGATATATAACTACTCATTCCACTCTAAGATGGTAAAGGAAATGTCTCCAATGTAGTATGTATTGAACATGGATGAGTATATTGAGAGGTTAATGGATTTAGGATTTGTCATGGATCATGAATTAAGCATAAACTTAATTTTGTAGAGTTTGCCTAAAAGTTATGCACATTTTATGCTAAACTATTATATGAATAAGATCATGACATCGATCCCTAAGATGATCAACATGCTCAAGATAACTGAACATTCTGTTAAGAAAGAGTAGAAAGTTGTGATGTTGGTGGACTCTTCCACTCCTTCTAAGAAGAAGATGTAACATCTCCTCATATAGCTAAGAAATTTCCAACTATATAGGATATGTTACCCAACTACATGTTTGTACCAAAATGAAGTGAACTTTTAGAAACATTTTCAATGCATCATGATCATGATAACTATATTTTAAAATCCATATAAGACATAAATGTTAAGACCAATATATTAGATAAGAGTCTAGGTTTTCACTAGCACTAAGAGTTTACAAAAAATATCATCAATTACAAAATACACTTTTGCTCAGAAGAGCCATAAAATACAAATTCCAATGTTCAAATTATGACATGGACAAATATGTAGACTTTGCAAAAAATAACCAATGTGATGTATACCCATTATTCTCTGAGACTCTGTATATTATAGGCTTTTTGTCTTTTGTAGCTCTTTTAGCTTTTACAATCCACATGTGTGAGACAAAAAAAAAACAACCACGTTAGGCATATTGCTTAGTAGTATACAATGAAAATAACGGATGACAAGCATACAAACATTTCATTACCATATAGCATGTAAATTCCTGTCATTGAACTATCTTTATATGAATTTTTAATATAAGATGTTTCAAAACAATTCTTGCATAACATGAATTTCATTCATTCTATTTTTGATAACAAGCAATTACTCATCATATGTACTTAATTCAAATATAACACATCTATCATAATAGGGTATTGTTTCATTACATTTTTACCTTGTTCTCTATTTTGATTTCTGAATGATTCCTAACATTTTTGTGTCATTACTTGCAGATGTTCATCAATCATACAACATATTTAACTTGCATTTACTCATATTATATTTCATTGATAAACATAATCATTCACATAATTAGAAAGCTAACACATTATCACACTTTACTAACATATACTTAACTTTGCATCTATGATAGTTAACTCATTCACACTTTTGGAAATTAACAAACATACTATCATACCTTGATTTCATCTCAAATTAGATTAAATAAATATTTAAATTATGTTTTTGAAAGTCTTCACAGCCATGACCCAAGGGTTCATAGGTGTAAAAATGGCCTTCATGGGTTGCCACTCGTGAAGCTAGTCCCGGCTTTGACTATGAAAGCTATTGGACCTGAACTACTGTAAGAGTTTTAGATTCACATTTATAAAGGTTACTTCACAGGTGTGAATCCATGACTTCATGACCTTCCAAACCGTGAAACAAATGGTGACATTGGGCATGAAAGCTCCTGCCTAAAACTTGCAATAATGTGAAATCCTTATTCACGATCTTGAACATCTAGTCACAAAGCGTGAATTTGGAAATATCAACACATACATTTCATGCCTAAAACAAAGTACTCAATAAACCACACACAGAGTCTTTACAATTGGCCAACGCCAATTTCTTTTATTAACATACGTTCACACACTTTTCTCAAGTTCATATCTTTATACCATTAATCACATTTTTAACACTTAATCACACTAAAAATCAAGATCAATCTTTACTTTTTGAACACAAAGGAGTTTGTGACATCACTTACCATTCTCATTTAATATTGAGTATCGAACTCAACCATAATGTAATATCCGCTAATTTAGGTCTCGAGTCGCACGTGTCGCGAAGTTGACGCGTTTGACTGATCGGAGTCTAAATTCAGATTTTTACAAAAATTGATCAAAGTAATGGCCAAATTAAATGATAAATGCCCAATTAAGTGATTATAAAATTTAAAGAAGTTGATTTACGGTAAAGGACTAAATTGCAAAATTTGATAAGTTTTGGGGTCAAATTGCAATTTACCAAATATTGGAGGATTAATAAGATTAATTGCTAATCAACATATTAATTTTAGGGACATTGTGATAGGTTTGGACGACCACTCAATGAGGAAGAATGAGATTAATGAGTTCATTAAGCCTAATGTCAAGAAATGGTCAAAATGGTGGGTCCCACAGGAAAACTTATGGGTACCCTATTTAATGCCTTCTTTTCTTCTTCTTCTTCTTCTTCTTCTCTTCATTTTCTGTCTTCTTCTCTCTCTTCTCTACCAATCACGCCAGCCATTTCTTTTCCTCCATAGCCATCTTGATTTCTAGAGAAAGCAAGGGAAGAAAAGGGAAAGAGTAAGACAAGGTGATCTTCATGGTCCATAACTCCTAAGGAAGCTGGAAAGAACAAGAAAGAGGAAGAAGAATCAAGTTTGGTAGAGAGAGAAAATCTCCAAAGTTGTGATCAAGAAAAGAAAAGTGTAAGGTAATAAGCATTTATTCTTCTTCTTCATCTTTTCTTAAAGGAAGTTCGAATTTTGAGCTCATCCAAGACTTATATGGAAAGAGAGAGAAACTAGGGTCTTGAGAGAGAATAAGAGAGTTTAGGGTCTTGAGAAAATCAGATGATAATAATTATTTATGATGTTGTAGGAGTTCCAAATGACAAGGAACAAGCTCTAAAGAGCAAAGGAAAAGAGAAAGCTACCTAGAAGAGTGAAGGAGAAAGATTAAGGTTTGTGCATAACTTAAGGCAATAGCCTATTTTTTTTTTGAAATAATGCATGCTAAACATGATTTTAGATAAATGAATTTTAAGAATGATGATGATTATGGCATGAAACCATAGGTTTAGACATGTATGAATGAGATCCTTGTGTGACATTGAATTAATGATGCATGTTAGAAAATCTTGTATGATCAAGACATTTACATGTATTAAAAAGTAATAAGTTGAGTAAAGAACCTTAGAAATGCATGAAATAGAATTTGGTATGATTTGGATGATGTTAGAACGATTGAAAAGTGAATATGCAAATTTCCTACTGAAAGTCATGGGCTTGACTATTGAGTCACGGGTGTGAACTTGAGGGTTCACTGTTGTGACTGATTGTATCACGGTTATGACTTATGTGTGGAAATGGTACTATTCACTCTAGAAGCATTCACGGGTTGGAATCACGGACGTGAGCTTATTCACGGATGTGAATGAGTAATCACGACCGTGAATGCTTTTGGGCGATTCATTCTAGTAGCGTTCATGACTTGGGATTACAGGCGTGAACTAATTCACGGGTGTGAAATTAGTAATCACGGCTGTGAATGCTCTGTATTTGTAATTATGAACGTGGTTATAAAATGAGAAATTCAGGTAAATAAATGAAAGTCATTGTCTATCCAGGAAAATAAGAATAATTACATATATATAAGTATTGATGTGAGAACGTGTTGTATTGTGATATAGAGAATAAAATGAATGTTGACATGGATGATATATGAAATCTGATATGGGTGAAATACGTGATCTGATACGGATGATAAGCATGAGAATATTGATGTACCTAGTTAAATAAATGAAAAGATGTTATCCAGTATGTATGAGTATGACTATATGTTTGCAAAACAAGAAAATTGAGATGTTGATAAATATGAGAATATAGATGTGTTGAAACATGAGAATTATGATTGATGTGAAAATATAAAGAAGCCTATTACTCTACCTGCAGACTAGAATCAGGATAGATGACATGTCATTAAGGGGGCGAACGGTTCCATACTATTCCTCAACCAATGTGGCTTAAGCTATGGGGAGCGCCATTGGTATGAGATGCTCGGTCAATGTGGCTTAAGCTCCGGGAGCGCTATTGACTTGAGAAGCTCTAATAAGCACATGTAAATGAAGACAAGGTGGCTTAAGCTTGGGGAGTGCCCTTGGTCCAATTATTCATATATGATGAAATTATACTCAATCAATGTGGCTTAAGCTCGAAGAGCGCCATTGATTTGAGAAGCTCTTTTGAGCCAGATAGTGGACAGGGTGGCTTAAGCTCTAGGAGCGCTCTTGATCCATAACCCGTATCCAGTCAGTCCAAATTTAGAGTGATGAGGGCAAGATAATGAGGATATGCCAGAAAATAAGAAAAGAAAAGAATAAGAAAATGATGATGAAAGGAGATTGAGATATAAAAATAAAGAGATTAACAGAGTAATTTACCATCAAATATAAATGAGAATAACATTGTATATGTGAGCATGATATGTATACTTGTATGAAATAGTAATATGTTGATAGACATGACATGCAACATTTTAATGCATAAAATGATACATGTTAATGCTTGTTGCATGATATAGTATATTGTCTTATTTATATGCACCACTATGCTTAGAGCTTAGCGTGGGAGTTTCCTTTCGCGTAGATATAGAAAGGTAGCTGAAGGTGATAGATAAAGCAAGCATTGATCTTATTCAAATAAAGTAGCCGAACCTTGAAAAAATGGGTTACAAGCTTTGAAATTTTTGTATTTGGCTTTTTTTATTTTAAAGAGTTTTAGAGTTTGTAAAACTTACTTTTAAAGTTTGTTTACGAATTAATTTGATGTTTAAAATTACTATCTTGTGTAAATAAATTGTACCATGGTTTTATGTATATATATATATATATATAACGACTTGAGAAAATAAAGGTAAAATAATAATAATAGCGATTTGAAGAAGTAGAGAAGACAGGCATTAGCGCTCCCTTATCCGGGCACATGCGGTTCGGGTGAGGAGGCGTTACACATCAAACATTCAATAAGATACAAATCATCTTTATTCATTGATTACGCATCATTTATAGCATTAATAAAGCATCTATGAAGCACAAACATATACAAAAACCTTATATAAAGCTTTACCCAAAATCATGTTTTTCCTCAAGTTTAAGCCTTTTCTCCATTTTCGAGAATGCCTCTAGCCTCTTGTGGGGTTACTAACATAAAAAACAACCATTTTTACACACTTATCCTTATCAACTTTATAGAACCTCCTTTTAATACCCAGGTTCCAATCCAAGTTCTAGTTCTTATTCTTCAACGTAGTTCAAGACTTCCTTTTTACTAGTTAAATGGGTCTTGAGGTTGGGTTTCTTCATTAAAAATTCTAATTTGGTTAGATAACGCAACTTTTTCTTAGGATATTAGCGTGTAAACAAAAATGGAAAAGAAAAAGAAATAAAAGAGAAAAAGGATAGGGATTTTAATTCACTAAAACTTTTATTTGAAGGCAAGATGTACCCATTAGAACCCAACTCTAAATCTTCTTTTTGTCTTCTCAAATCTCTCCCCTCTAACTTCAAATATCATTTTTTCTTATTGTTCTCCCTCAATTCTTGACAACACTCTCAGGATTCAAACTAAGGTTTTTATGATTGAAAGAAGGAAAAGATAGAGGAATGGAGATGATAAGGGTTTGGAAGCAAAAATTAGGGGAGAGATAGTGGGTTTTGTAAACTTTGGGGATGAGAGAGAGAGAGAGAAAGAGAGGTAAATGTGTTTTTTAAATATCTCGTGGTTGACTAGTATTTATGGTTGTGACACGATCTTCATGAGCATGAATTATCATATAACATGATTCATAATTGTGACAACCATTTAACAGGTGTGAACCCTTATACCATAGTATTCACGATCATGAGAAAGCATTCACATGCGTGAATCTTGAAATATCCCAACACACATGTTTTAAATCTTCTTTCTTTTATCAATTTCCCTTTCATATACTCACTTCTCTATATTCAACATATTGTATATACCCTAATTAATGATTGTTACATAAACAGGACAAGAAGAAAAAGCAAAAGTTCACAATGGCCCAAGGTGGAGTGAAGAAGAAAGGTTAAAAGACTGCACCAAAGAGGACTATTATGGCAAGAATGACCATTAGAAGAGGAATTGTAAAGCCAATTTGGAGTTTATGAAAAAAGAGAAGGATAAAGCATCAATTTTTGACTTCTTCTACTTCAGATATTTTTGTTATTGAGGTTAATAGTATGTATAATAGTAAAGCATAAGTATTAATACCATATGTGGGTCTCACATATGCATTGATATCATGGAATAAGGAACACCAAATAGCTCAAAAAAGGAAAGTCAAACCTATGTGTGGCAATGAAGCAAGAGTTACTGCATTAGCTGTAGGAACTTAATGTACTTTCTCCGAAGTGGATTAGTATTAGAACTAGATAATTGTTATTTTATTCCACTTGTAACCAAAAATATAATTTATATTTGTAATGCATGTATAACAGGGTATATAAGTTATGTTATTGTCTTTAAAGAGTTAGGAGTTGATAAGACTTTTATATAAAGTTTAAATATGGAAAGTTAGTGTTTTCATACCCGTGACAAGGGGTGTTATGGTCATGACTATCAGAAATTCACTTTATAAATTGTGAAAGATTTTCACAATTGTGAAAGGGAGTTTCATATCCAGGATATATAAGTCATGACCGTGAATCTAGGGTGGTTAAGAACAAGTGAGGTAGACAAAATTTTTTCTCTCTACTATCCCTTAAAAGTTGGCTCCCCACTCTCTAAAATATAACATAGCATGCCACCTTTGATTTCTTCTATCATTAGAGACTCTTCTTCTACATATTTGGAGATTCAAAGAATAAGATGCAATTAGAGAAAATTGAGGAAATAGAGGAAGACAATGTTCTTGAGTTGTGAGTGAGGCTCTGGTTTAGGGTGTTTTGATGTTGTTTCTATGTTTTAGCAGCTAAGAGAAATATTTTGTCTATGGCTGGGAGTTGGAAGAGGAATTGGAAGTACAAGCTTGAAGAGCTAGATCTTTGGGTTAGGTTCCATCCTAGGTGTAGGGTATGTACATAACCATATTCAAAGACTTAAGTTGCATGAATATGTTTTGTTTGCCTTTAATGCATGATGTAGTGGGTTAACACTGTGAAAAATGGCATGATCTCTGGTTGATATGCATTTTGGGGGTTATTATGCTATTATGTGAAAATGGTTGTTTTGTAATTATAAATTGTTCAATGCTGATCATTTGAGAGGTTAATGGCATGTTGGTTGACATGAGATATGTTTTGGAATGTTGATAGGGTGATTAACATTGGTTAATCTTAAAAAATGCATATTGTATGGTTATGGTTTGTTTTACTTGATATTCTGGAAAATTTTATAAATTCACGGTCGTGAATTGGTTGTTCACAGAGGTAAATGTCATGATTTTAAGTGTTTGGCTAAAATAAACCCATTTAGGGGCAGTTTCATGATTAGTTTCACTGCTTGGTTCATGCCCGTGAAAGGGTGATTATGGAGAATCACGATTTGGTTCACAGGTAAACTACTCATGAAGTGGTGCTTCATGAGTGTGAATATGCTTAACTTGGAAATTTATATGTTTTGCATATGAATCATGATT
This sequence comes from Triadica sebifera, assembly GCA_023653625.1. Lineage (NCBI taxonomy): Eukaryota > Viridiplantae > Streptophyta > Magnoliopsida > Malpighiales > Euphorbiaceae > Triadica > Triadica sebifera. The sequence goes on from CM042894.1 coordinate 23,058,741, forward strand.
GATTCAGTTTGAAGTGGTATATCTTTGTTTTACAATTATCATTTATGAGAATCATAGATTATGTTTGATATGGAAATTATGGTTATAAATGATGAAATATGGTAAGTGTATGAAATGGTTTATGCCTAGTACTTTAACTAAGACTAAAGCTAGGATAAATGGCATGTCATTGAATGGAGATCGATACCAGATGTCCTAAATTGATTTAAGGTGTTTTTAAATCATATGCATGGTAATAGTCTTTGGTATATTTGGGTGTATTCCTAATTATATCGAAGGATGTTACATTTAATGGTATCAAAGCTTAGGTTTATGCAATTTTGAACCTAGATGGGAAAAGTTATATCACGTGTGCAAATTTTATCCTATATAACTTTAAAGTGGGCTATTCTTTATCAACTTGTAAGTTAGAGAAAGCATATAGAGATCAAAACTTATGATATGGCGAACAGTAATAGTCTTATTGAAGTAAAGGCTCAGAATCAGCCAAGCCAAGCTACAATTCAAAGGTCGAGTTGTGCCTCTGCTTCATGGTAGCCGATGGCTGGTCAAGCACATTAGGCTCATAACCTTCTGATGCAATACCAAACAACTCTTTTGCATTGTTTGGTATAGTCTATGTCACCATCACCACTACCATTTCCACCTCCACCTCTCTCTCCTTCACCACCAAGGCCTAGGATACAAATTAATAGGCTGAGGAAGTATGAGGCTATAAATTTCATGGGAAAGATAAATGATGACTTAACAGCCTTGGAGGTTTAGTTGGAAAAGACTGAAAGGGTCTTTGAGGAGCTCGATTGTACTGAGGAGCATAAAAGTAAGTATGTTGTTTTCACTTCTCCAAGTGTATGCCTACTATTGGTAGAAATCTGTTCTCTAGAAGTCTCATATTCTAGAACCACTTACTTAGGATTTTTTTGTTGAGTTTAAGAAATAATATGTGTTGAGAGTGTATATAAATGAGAAGAAATGAGAGTTTTTAAACTTATAGTAGGGGAACATGACTGTGATAGAGTACAAAAGGGAGTTACCCAGTTTAGTAAGTAAGTGACTAATATTATTAGGAATGAGAAAGAAAAATGGCACCGATTTGAGGATAGTCTAAGAGAAGAGATTGGATTTCACAGTAGCTTGAGGATTTTGCTAAATTGATATCTGCTACTATTACTATAAAAAGAGGATAAAGCTAAAGGGATCAGAAGAGTCATCTAGGATAGACTTCAGGAGATCATCTTATAGTTTTGCTCAGACATTGAGCAAGAAGGCTCACACTAGTACTGGGGACTTCTAGTTGATAGGTCAGGGTCAGAGTCATAGTCAGCCAAGAATTACTAAATAGGCACCATCATCTAGAGTTATCTCTTCTGCTGCTAGTAGTCAGACTTAGACATAGAAAGAGGCAACACTAGAATGTGCATCATATGGTAGAAACCATTAAGTGGAGTGTTGGGAACCATCAAGGGCTTGCCATAGATATGGGCCTTAGTCCCACTATAAGAGAGACTATCTTTTACAAATGGTTGGTACTCCTACTCTGGCTCAGGATTCAACTCAGGCTCAAACCAAGGGACAAGCACAAATTAGTTTTGGTAAGGGTGGATCTAGAATAGCCATTTTAGAGATAATGAACATGCTAGGATCTATTAGAGCACTAGGTAGGGCCTATGCCATAAGGCTAGAGAGGATTCGAGTGCTTGCTGGTACTTTTCTTCTTTTTGACTCAGTTTTGATTGCTTTAATAGATCGAGTCTCTACGCATTTTTACATATGTACCAATATAGCTAAACGGTATAATATGTCAGTTGGGAGATTAGATTATGAGATAGAGGTTACAAGCTCTTTAGGATATAGCATAGTGGTGAATCGAGTGTACATAAATTATCCTATCATAGTCCAAGGGAAAGAGTTTCCAGCAGACTTGATCGAATTACCCTTTTATGAGTATGACACTATCTTAAGTATGGATTGGCTTTCTCAACAGGGTGCCATGGTGGACTATAGAGGGAAGACAATGGAGTTGAAGACTCTAAAGAGAGAAACAATGATTGTTTAGGGTGAGAGATCTTCACAGTAGATAAGGGTCATCTCTATGCTGAAGGCTCAAAAGATGACTAGGAAAGAGTGTGAGACTTATTTATCTCACATGGTTGATACCAAGAAGAGAAGTCCATACCTTAGGGATATTTTGACAATTTAAAAGTTCTCAGATGTGTTTCCAAAAGAGTTGTTTGGGCTAGCTCTAGACAAAGAGATAGAGTTTTCAATAGAACTTACTCTGGGTATAGCTTTCATATCTATTATACCATATAGAATGGCTCTGTTGGAGATGAAAGAATTAAAAGCATAGTTATAAGAATTGTTAGATAAATGCTTCATCAAATCAAGTGTATCTCTATGACCAGTGTTGTTCATCAAGAAGAAAGATGGGTCTATGAGATTATGCATAGACTACCTATAATTAAACAAGGGAACCTTTAAGAACAAGTTTATGTTACCATGAATTGATGATCTATTTGATCAATTGAAGGGTATAAGAGTATTCTCTAAGATTGATTTGAGATCAGGGTACCATCAATTAAAGATCAAGATAGATGACATAGTAAAGACAACTTTCAGAACCGGATATGGTCATTACTAGTTTTCGGTTATACCCTTTTGGTTGACCAGTGCTTCGACAACATTTATGGATTTGATGAATTATATCTTTAGGCTATTTTTGGATCGGTTTATGGTGGTTTTCATAGATAATATCTTGGTGTACTCTAGGATCAAGGATGAGCACGAAGGATAGTTGCAAAATTTTTTACAAATGCTCAGAGAGTAGAGGCTTTATGCTAACTCTCTAAGTGTGAGTTTTAGTTTGATGAGATTGCTTTCTTTGGACATGTGGTGTTAGCTGATGGGATTAAAGTGGATCCATGCAAGGTTGAGGCTATATTAAAATGGTCCTTGGAATGTGATAGAGATTAGGAGTTTTTTTTTGGTATGGCAGGGTTTTACAAGAGGTTCGTCAAGAGATTTTCCATGTTTTCTTATCTATTGAGCAAGTTGTTATGGAAGGAATTCAAGTTTATATAGACCGATAAATGCTAGCACATTTTCAGTCAACGCAAGAGTTTATTGACATAAGCTTTAGTTTTGACACAGCCAGTCCCTAACAATGATTATATTGTTTATAGTGATGCTTTTCAAACTAGTTTAGGTTGCATTCTAATGCACGAAAGGAAGGTTGTTGCTTATGTGTTTAGGCAGTTGAAGCCTTATGAAAAAATTATCCGACACATGTCTTAAAATTGGCAACCAATGTTTTTTCTTTGAAAATTTGGTGCTATTATTTTATATGGGGAAAGGTATTACATCTACACTAATCACAAAAGTTTGAAGTATCTTCTTACTCAGAAGGAGTTGAATTTGAGGCAAAACAAAAATGGTTAGAAATAATAAAGGATTATGACCGTGTGATCGAATATCATCCAAGAAATACCAATATTGTGGCTAATGCATTTAGTAGAAACACTTTGGTAGATTTACACCTTTGACTTACATTAGATCAAAATATTAGAGATAATCAGAAGCAGGATGCCAAAATGGTGTAGTTGGTTTGCCAAGGGGAAAGATCGGGATTCACAATGGGGCCAGATGGTAGTTTATGCTATCAGGGCAGGTTATGTGTGCTAGTCATTTTAGATATGAGACAAGATGATTATGAAAGAGGCCCATAAGAAAAGATATGTTATGCACATAAGAAGTAACAAGATGTACTATGATTTAAAAATGAAGTATTAGTGGGAAGGGATGAAGAGAGACATCACATAATTTAAAATGAGATGCCTTACTTGTCAGCAATTCAAGGTACAATATCAGGTGCCTTCAAGGGAGAGGAAAAATGGGAATAGCCAGATCTTTGGGTTAGACTCCATCCTAAGTGTAAGATATGTACATGACCACATTCAAAGACTCGAGTTTCATGAATATACTTTGTTTGTGTTGCCCAAATATTAAGCCAAGAAGGGGGGTTCAATTGGAGTTTAAAAAAATTAAACTTTAAAGTGTGGAAATAAAAGATTAATTTTAGGACGAATAGAGAAATTTGACACAAGGAGTTTTATAGAGGTTCGAGTGTTAACAAACCCTACTCCTCTCCTCAATCGCAATTGAGAGTTTCACTAACACACTAAGTGTTACAATGGAGTTTTACAAGCTCACTCCTAACTATGGTGTTTCTCATAATGGCTCACACCTAACCCAGAAATCCCTTGTGCTTTAATGGCTCACACAATAACCAATTCCTTGTGTTTTACAGGCTCACACAAACAACCTTCACTTTGTGTTTTTATAGGCTCACACAAACAACCTTTTAATTTGTGTTTGACAGGCTCACACAACTAACCCTTACAAGTGTTCTACTCTTAACCCAGAAATACCCAAAGCTCACTTGAGTAATGATTACAGAGAGAAACACTCATAAATCTTAATTGCTCAATAAATGAAGAGCAAAAAGATTTTTACAGAAAATAGATTTTGGTTCTCAAAGTATTGAATGTACAAATAGCTTGTAATAAGATTTTGATTCAAAGTATTTGCTATCCTCTTGTAATGAATGCATAAATGACTTCCATTTATACTCCTATGGCTGATTATAGCTGTTGGGGTGCCTTAAATACGAAACTAGCCATTGTACAAACCAAATAATCGCGTCTGACATTTTTCTCTTTCATCATTCAGGGGCATGACTATGCTTGTCACGAGCGTGACATTTCTTCCCAAGCCGTGACTGAAGTGGTGACCTTGGTCATGAAGCTCTCTGGAATGTTTTGAAACATCGGGTCACGGGCGTGACATACATATTCACGGGCGTGACAAACTTCCCAGCCGTGATCCAAGTGGTGACTTTGGTTGTGAAACTCTCTGGATGAAAATGCCATGAACATTCACGGGCGTGACATTTTGATTCACGGGTGTGACTTAAATGTCCATTTCACGGTTTGTTCTTCCTTCATGGTCGTGAACTTCAAATGTTGGTTTTGGTAATGGTTAGCTCTTTCACGAGCGTGAGACATAGAGTAACGGGCGTGAACATGCTACTTCCTTAATTTTATCTTTCAATGATTATTCTTCCAATCTCCATTCTTGCTATTTTATTCCATGTCCTATTTAATAGACTTAGTAAACAAGTATGTTAAATACAATATTGCTATTTTATTTGTTATCATCAAAATGACAGAAATACTCTTCAAGGTTTAACAATCTCCCCCTTTTTGATGGTGACAAATAGTCTAGCAATATTGCTTTTGAGAAGTCTCCCCCTTAAAAGATACTTAGGATAAAAAATTTATAAAATGCAAGAATTGTAAAGAATGATGTAGTATTGAAATAAACTTACTAGTTTTTTAAGTATATGCAAGTTATATGTGAAGTATATCTAATATATACCATAATTCCTTTTTAAGACATGAAGTATATGGAAGGTATACTTAAGGTATATCATGGCATATTTATTTTTGTAACTTGCATGAAGGTGTATGCAAAGTATACTTAAGGTACATCTAATGTGTATAAAGCTCAATTTCTCAATTTTATACTTTGCATATTAATTTTGAATCAAAGTTTCTAATCCCTTTTAACCTATTTCAATGTCAATTCATAATTCTTTTCTAATTTTTGATTCAAAATTTATTTACCTTAATATTTTGCTAGTTCTTCCTATATTGCTAGTTTCTCCCCCTTTTGTCATCAATCAAAAAGGATATAAAGATATCAATAAGATAAACAAAAGCAAATATATTAATTAAAGGAAAATACAAACAGAGTTAAATAAAGTTTAGAAAGGAAATTTAAAATTTCCTACACACGACAACAATAAAAAAGTAAATAAACAAGCATATTTAGGCTACAATCTAGCCTAACACCTAGTCGGACATCCTATCTCGAAGCCTAGCAACTTCAGCCTCAAGGCTGTCCATCTGAGACTCCATGAAGTCTTTGAGGTTCTCCAACCTCTCGTCCATCGAAGCCTGCAGCTGCTCAAAACGTGGTGCCAAGAGGTCAACCCCCTGCTGCGCTAAATTCAGTGTGGAAGCTGAGGACTGTCTGATATCCTGCTCAGCCACTGGAGGTGCTTCCTCAACCCGAGCCATTTTCTTCTGCTGGATTCCTTGGAGGCATGCTTTAAAATCCTCCGTGTCATTGTCTTCCCAAATGATCTCCCCAACAGTGTCTGTGAAGCGGTAGAAAATATCGTTCTCGTAAACGATTCTAACAGCCGCTCCCATCTTTATAAAGGACTCGACATCCAAGCGATCTCGAGGATGCCCAGGGATGAGGTTGAAATGATGCTCATCCAGCTTCAAATAGCCAAGCTTCATGGCTATGTGGGTGACATATCCACTGATCAGTATATCTCCTGTAGGTTTGGTGGCAATGGACAAAAGATGGTTTGCAAACCATCTAGAGAGTGCCATGGTGAGTCCTCTTCGAGCCATCGCAAGTAGGAAGAGCTCCGATTTCCTGATGGTCCCATTGCTTTCTCCCCTAGCGAATATGCTATAGGTCAGGAACCTATGCAAATACTTGTGCACTAGGGACCTGAGATGAGTGCACTTGGTCTTTTTGACATCCCAGCTGCAATCGGTGCCAAAATGAGTCCAAGCTCGAGGGGCGGAGAATTCTACTTCATTGTCATTTAGGATGCCATCTGATGGTAGATTGAACAATTCCCCAAATTCAATGGCACTGAGGGTGTTGGGATTATCACAGAGTTGGAATTTCACCACTCCAGTAGGTGACACTTGGAGAGTGCTAAGAAATTCCAGTGTTGGTTCCCTCAAAATTGGTTGGTGAATTTCCACAAATTCTTTTAAATGATAGGCCTGGAGTTGCTCTATCATAGTCGTTTCGAGCCCGAGACTTCAGACCATTTTCCATTCGAAGGACCTCGATGACAGTAGAGGCCTTTTCTTCAAAGTGGAGTACCGGGGATGGCAATGCTCCGGAATTCGGTTTATGAGGTAATCTGCATACCTCTTAGGAGCATGAGACTTCTTTCCCTTTGATGAGGCAGTCTCCATTTGATTTGAAGAAATAGACTTGTGATGGATTGAGAAAATTTTTGACAGAAAAAATTAATGAAACCCTAAAAATGTATGATTTTTGATGAAAAATTGAACTTTTGATGGTATTTATAGGAAAAGTTTGTGACTTGGGGGCCAGAATCTTCAATGTTTCATTGAATGTGTGTAAATGAGAGTGGTTTTAGGGAGTTGAAGAGTTGAAATGAGAAAATAACTGGCTGTTCTTTTATATACTCGATACACTCACGGGTGTGAAACATGTGTTCACGGACGTGAATGGTCGTGTTCACGGTTTATTGAAGGAGTGTTCCACCCATGAATGAAGGCGTGAATATGTTCACGGTCGTGACATTTGAATGTCACGGGCATGAATGATGAAATATCACGGGGATGAAATAATAGTCACTGGCGTGAAAGGTTGAATTTCACTACTTATGCTCGTGAAGCAAGCCGTGACTCAAGGCGTGAACGCCTCTGTGAGTTTTGGGGTGTAAAGGTTCACGGGCGTGAAAATGCATCACGGGAGTGAAAAGGTCTTTTCACGGGAGTGAATGAAGTCATGAAAGTAAGCTTAACCACTTGAAGCCGTGAACCATGTCGTGAATCAAGTCGTGAACGACACTACCTCTTTTGGCTATTTAAGTCACAGACGTGAACATATGTCACAGATGTGACTCCTCTTAAATTTTCATCAAATAAAATTAAGTCCTAAAAACAAGACTAAATCATTTCAATAAAGATTCTATCCCTTAAAACATAAATTTTCATCAAAATTTCTACCTTAAATTTAGTGATATGAATTAAAATCATCAATTAAGATTTCATAATTTAGCAATTACAAGGTTAATCCATCAATCATACCAAGTTCTCTTCTAATGAAATTAAATCTTTCCTCATTTAGAGACCTAGTGAAAATATCTGCTAATTGATTTTCTGTGTTTATAAATTCTAATGCAACATCTCCATATTGAACATGATCTCTAATAAAATGGTGTCTAATGTCAATATGCTTACTTCTTGAGTGTTGAATAGGATTCTTTGAAAGATTTATAGCACTTGTATTGTCACATTTAATAGGTATATGGTTCATTTCATGACCATAGTCCTTAAGTTGTTGTTTTATCCAAAGAATTTGAGTACAACAACATCCTGCTGCTACATACTTTGGTTCAGCAGTTGAGAGAACAACTGAAACTTGATTCTTGCTAAACCAAGAAACTAAGCATTCTCCAACAAAGTGACAAGTACCTGAAGTACTTTTTCTATCTAAAAGGCTACCAGCATAGTTTGCATCTGAATATCCTATAATATTAAAGGATGAATTTCTAGGATACCATAAACCTGATGCAAATATCCATGTAAATATTTTAGAATTCTTTTTACTGCATTTAAATGATATTCTTTAGGACATGATTGAAATCGTGCACACAAGCAAACACTATACATTATAACGGGTCTAGAAGCAGTAAGATATAAAAGTGATATGATCATACCTCTATAAAGCTTTTCATTAATGCTCTTACCCTTTTCATCCTTGTCCAATTCTGTTGATGTGCTCATAGGAGTCTTGACATTCTTGCATCCTTCCATACCAAATTTCTTAATTAAATCTTTGGCATATTTGGATTGGTTGATGAATATGCCCTCATTGCTTTGCTTTATTTGTAGACCAAGGAAATACTTAAGCTCTCCCATCATGCTCATTTCAAATTTTCTAGTCATACACTTAGCAAATTCTTGACAAAGCAACTCATTAGTAGAACCAAATATTATATCATCAACATAAATTTGAACAATTAGTATATCATGCTTATTCTTTTTAATGAATAATGTGGTGTCAACATTTCCCTTTGTAAAACTATTTTCTAATAGAAAAGAACTTAGCCTCTCATACCAAGCTCTTGGGCCTTGTTTCAAACCATACAAAGCTTTTGAGAGTTTAAAAACATGATTTGGAAAATCATAGCTTTCAAAGCTTGATGGTTGTTCTACATACACTTTTTCTTCTATATAACCATTTAGAAATGTACTTTTCACATCCATTTGGAAAAGTTTGAAATTCATGTGACATGCATATGCTAAAAGTATTCTTATGGCTTTTAATCTAGCTACAGGTGCATATGTTTCATCATAATCTATACCTTATTCCTGATTATATCCTTTTGCAACTAATGTAGCCTTATTCCTAGTTATTGAACCTTATTCATCTAGTTTGTTTCTAAATACCCATTTGCTACCTATAATTTGATAAACCTTGGGTCTAGGTACTAGGGTCCATACCTTACTTCTCTCAAATTGGTTAAGTTCCTCTTGCATGGAAATTACCCAACTTTCATCATTAAGTGCCTCATCAACATTTTTAGGTTCAATTTGAGAAATAAAGGCAATGTCAGTGACTAACTGTTTGAAATGAGATCTAGTACTTACTCCCCTTGAGAGATCACCAATGATTTGCTCTTTTGGATGATCTTTCGTCATTCTCCATTCTTTTAGGAGTTCTTGTTCATTTTCTTCTTGAGTTTGAGGTACTAGATTTGGTTGAAGTGGTGACCTTGGTCGTGAAGCTCTCTGGAATATTTTGAAACATTGGGTCACGGGCGTGACATACATATTCACGGGCATGACAAACTTCCCAGCTGTGATCCAAGTGGTGACTTTGGTCGTGAAGCTCTTTGTATGAAAATTCCATGAACATTCACGGGCATGACATTTTGATTCATAGGCATGACTTAAATGGCATGATTTTGAGTTGATATGCATTTTGGGGGTTATTATGCTATTATGTGAAAATGGTTGTTTTATAATGATAAATTGTTCAATGTTGATGTTTTGAGAGCTTAGTGGTATGTTGGTTGACATGAGATGTGTTTTGGAACATTTTGAGAGCTTAGTGGTATGTTGGTTGACATGAGATGTGTTTTGGAACATTGATAAGGTAACAAAGTATGTTGGTTGACATGAGATGTGTTTTGGAACATTGATAAGGTGATAAACATTGGTTAATGTAGAAAAATGCATGTTGTATGGTTATGCTCTGTTTTACTTGAGATTCTGAAAATTTTTCTAGATTCATGGTCGTGAACTAGTTGTTCACATGCATTAATGTCGTGATTTTAAGTATTTGGCTGAAACATACTCATTCATGGGTAGTTTCACAGTCAAGTTTATGGCATGGTTCATGCCTGTGAAGGGGTGATCACGGTCATGAAACATATTTTTATTCACAGGTGAATCACAGTTTGGTTCATGGGTAAACTACCGATGAAGTGGTGTTTGATGGGCTTGAAAAATGGTTCACAGGCTTGAATTTACTTAACTTGGAAATTTAGATGTTTTGTATGTAAATCATCTTTGATTTGGTTTGAGGTGATTATTTTCTTTTTTCTGGTTATAATATGGTATGAAAATGTATATTATGGTTATGATTTATAAAAATCATGGATTATGTATTATATGGAAATTTTAGTTATAAATGATGAAATATGGTAAATATGTGAAACAGTTAATGTTTGATACTCTAACTAATATTAGAGCTAGAATAAATGACATGCCATTGAGGGGAGATCAGTACTAGATGACCTAGGTTAGTCACATTGGAGATTCTATGAAGGACACGGGTTTAAGCCAGCTAAGCTTCCCTTGGTTATTATATATCCACACTTTTTTTTCCTTAGAAATTTGCTCTAAGAAGCTCAAACATGTGTCCTGAGGATTGGATGAAAGCCTATGTTATTCTCGTATCCAACTTAGTCTAGTTAAAAGTAAATCGATCAAGGATATGGTTTTTACTAATTTCTAAGTGTAGTGAACACTTATATGATTAATGGTGATTATATTGTTATGTCATGTGCTAACTTGAGTATTATGTTGAAAATGTTAAAGCATGACATATTTGGTAAATAGTTTATTTTCATTGTGGACTTTGAGGTAAGTCATATTGGTATAATAGTAAAAATATCATGCATGTGTATATATATGTTGTGCTTTGCATGTTGTTATGTACTTCTAAGAATTAGTTTACTTAGCCTACGGGTGTTCCCATACACAAGTTTAGAACCTAGGATTTGATCGATAGAGAAGGATGCCCAAGAGTAGAGTCAAGGATATTTCTCGAGTGGTGGGTGATACACCTTTGTAGTTTTGGTTGTTTTGATAAGTTGGGTAGTTATAGGTGTACATATTTGTTCTTTAAAAGTCAAGTATTTTTGTAAATTTTGTAAAACTTTTGGGTTAGTGATTGCTCGTATGTTATTGTGTTTAAATTTTATTATATTATTAAGTTGTTTTAATTATATTCAATGTTTTAAGTTTTCAATAAGTTATAATGACTATGGTGCATTAAAGTTTTAAATTTAAGGTTTTTTAAAATCATATGTATCGTAATACTCTTAAGTATAATTGGGTGTATTCCTGATTGTTTAAACATAAAGATTTTTTATTTAACTATTAGTAAAAATAGTTGTTCAATATAGTTGAATGATATTCTTTATGTTACTAGTACAATTGGCAATGGAATTTATATTTTTGATATGTCTAGCTTGATCTTCAATATCAATAATAAAATATAGAAATTGGATAACCTCTGTCATATCTGCTAATTTAGACCTAAGTCATGCGAGTTGGATAAAGACACGGTGATCCAAGTCCAGTAGAGCAGCTTCTTATCAAATATTGTGGGTCACACAAATTATGTAATTATGTTTTTAAATTTTTTTTATAGTACTTGTAAAATAAACGACACGCTTTTTAAAGAATATGTTATTAAATAAAATGTATTTTTATCTTTGATGTTATGACTTTTCTTTTATGCTGCAAAGTAAATAAATAGTAAATAAAGAAAAAAAATGAATGATTTTCATGTGTACAAAATTTAATAATGATCTTTTAACCGATGAAGTAAGAGGTATCACTCCCTTATCCAGGCACGAGTTGCTGGGGTGAGGGGGTGTTACAGTTTTTGGTATCAGAGCACTAGGTTGATGTTTCTGGATTTTGGTATTAAAGCCCGGTTTGGGTAGTTTGGGATTTTAAAATGGTTTTCAAAAATAATTATTATATATGTGTACCCACAATTAAATATTAAAGTTGCTGCTTACTGATTGGAGTCGTTACTTTATGATATAGGTAGAGTATGGCTTCAGGGTCACTACATATTGTGGCCGAAAGAGGCGAAAGTAATGAGCCTACTGAAACAGAGTGCATTCTATTGGTGGCACAAGGCAAACAGAGCTTATGAGGAACATGATCGATTTGCTACAAAGAGCATCACAACTAGCCTCATCTGGGTTACAATTCGAAAGACTGAGGAAGTTAGGGGCACCCGATTTCTACGGTAAACGGGAAGATAATCCCTCAGTGGCAGAGTTTTGGCTAGAAAGGGCAGAGAGAGTTTTTGATCAGCTGCATTGCACAGATGAGCATAAATATGAGTATGCAGTATCCTTACTACAGGATCATGCATATGACTGGTGGTGATCTGAATCACAGAGCACAGAGGCTCCTGACCCTATGACATGAGAGTTCTTTCTAGAGAAGTTTGAGGAGCAGTATATTCCTCCTATTTACACAGATGACAAGAAAAGAGAATTTTTGATGCTGAAACAAGGAAATTTGTCAGTAACAGAATATGAAAGAGAATTTACACATCTCTGCAAGTATGCTGGAGGCATTGTATCCACTGAGGCAGATAAGTGTCAACGATTTGAAGATGGGTTAAAAGACTTGATCAAACTACAAGTCTCAGCCCTATGCCTGATGAGATTTCCTAGTTTGCTAGCATCTGCCAGAACAGTTGAAAGAGTTCTAGCAGCACAACAGCCAGCACAAGGTAGAGGGTTCAAGAGACCCATGCCACAACTGAGTATAGTACAATCAAGTGGCAAAAGAGCCAGATCTTCCAGTGGCCGATTTCAAGCTGGGGGTTCCAGCAGGCCTTCTTCTTTCAGGTGGGGACAACCCGCAAGATCTGTTTCTTCGGCAGCTAGTGCACCGACACAGACACCACATAGATCTCTACCTCTACCAAAAGTTAGAATTATGGTCGTTCTCATCCAGGAGAGTGTTGGTGGATGACAGGAGCATGCGGGAGGTGTGGCTCCAAAGATCACTTGAAAAGAGATTGTCCCTTGTCACAGTATGGCAGAGGTTCGGGGAGCACTGAGCCGATACAGACATAGGCTTCGGGGCAAGGCAGAGGCCGAGGTCGAGGGCAAGGCAGATGAGGCGATTAGGGTCCAGTCAGTTCAGATCAGAGACAATTAAGAGGCCAAAAGGTAGTAGAGCAACCCAGCTAGGGCATATGCCATGCGAGGCCGAGAGGAACAGGATGCACCTGACATCTTGATTGGTAAATTTCTTCTCTTTGGCTTTGATACTCATGCATTAATAGATCCGGGGTCAACGCATTCATACATATGCACACCACCACCGGGTCGAGAGGGTTTAGAACCACAAACTCTAGAATTTGAGATACTTTTGACTAACCCATTAGGATACAGTGTGAGGGTTAACAAGGTGTTTAGGGGTTGCCTTATTGAAATTCAAGGTAGGCAATTCCCAGAAGACTTGATAGAGTTACCATTCCATGAGTTCGATGTAATCTTGGGAATGGATTGGTTGGCTCGTTATGGAGTGGTAGTGGATTGTGGAAAAAGACAGATGATCATCAGAATTTTAGAACAAAAGGAGATAGTGGTGATGGGTGAGAATAGAAAATATCCAGACAATGTGATCTCAGTATTGAAAGCCCATAAACTCATCAGTAAGGGATACGAAGCATACTTAGCGTATGTGGTTGATATGGAAAAAGCAAGTCCAAAGTTGGTGGATATTCCTACTGTTAATGAGTTCCCCGATGTATTTCCAGAGGAGTTGCCAGGATTACCACCAGATAGAGAAATCGAATTTGCTATCGATTTGGTACCTGACACCACTCCTATTTCTATTACACCATATAGGATGGCACCAGCAGAGTTGAAAGAGCTGAAGATACAGTTGCAGGAATTGTTAGATAAAGGTTTTATACGATCCAGTGTATCACCATGGGGTGCTCCAGTATTATTTGTCAAGAAGAAAGATGACACTTTTCATCTTTGCATTGATTACAGGCAGCTTAATAAGGTGACTATTAAGAATAAATACCCGCTGCCTAGGATTGATGACTTATTTGACCAATTGAAAGGTGCAGCCATATTTTCAAAGATAGATCTTCGATCGAGGTATCATCAACTGAAGATAAAAGAGTCGGATGTACCTAAGACAACATTCAGGACTCGTTATGGTCATTATGAATTCCTAGTTATGCCCTTTGGATTGACGAATGCACCAGCAGCTTTTATGGACCTGATGAACCGAGTGTTCAGGTCATACCTTGATTAATTTGTAGTGGTGTTTATTGATGACATTCTTTTCTACTCTAGAGACCGAGCAAAACATGATCAACATCTCAGAATAGTGTTGCAAACGTTGAGAGAGAAGCAGTTGTATGCAAAGCTATCTAAGTGCGAGTTTTGGCTTAAATGAGTCAGTTTTCTGGGTCATGTAATTTCAGCAGAAGGTATTCAGGTTGACCCTAGTAAAATTGAGGCTATTCTTAATTGGAAACCACCACAAAATGTGACAGAAGTGAGAAGTTTCCTCGGATTAGCCGGATATTATAGGAGGTTCGTGAAGGGATTTTCATCCTTAGCGACTCCTTTGACACGATTGCTACGAAAAGAGGTCTGTTTCGAGTAGACAGACAAGTGTCAAGCAAGCTTTGATCGACTGAAGGCAATGCTGACTGAAGCACCAGTTTTGACTCAGCCTACTCCAGGAAAAGACTTTGTGGTGTACAGTGATGCTAGTCATAATGGTTTAGGCTGTGTTCTTATGCAAGAAGGAAAGGTGATTGCTTATGCTTCAAGGCAACTGAAACCTCACGAGTTTAACTATCCGACACATGATTTGGAGTTAGCTGCAATAGTTTTTGCTCTTAAGATCTATAGACATTATCTATATGGGGAAAGATGTTATATCTATACAGATCACAAAATTCTTAAGTACCTTCCCTCACAGAAAGAGTTGAATCTGAGACAACGAAGATGATTGGAGTTGATTAAAGATTATGACTGTGTGATCGACTACCAGCCAAGAAAAGCTAATGTGGTTGCAGATGCACTAAGTAGGAAGATTTTAGCTGAGATGCAAATACAATCTACTTTGATGCAGAGGATCAAAGATACTCAAAAGCAAGATGAAAAGTTAGTAAAGATAGTGGAAGCAGTGAAAAAGGGAGAAAAGCCTGATTTTTCATTGACAGAGGATGGCACAGTGTACTTCAAGAATAGAATTTGTATGCCCACTATAGAAGAGCTGAAGTCCAAGATATTAAAAGAAGCATATGAAACAGTTTATACCATGCATCCAGGTGGGAACAAGATGTATCAAGACTTGAAAACTCAATACTGGTGGCCAGGGATGAAGAAGGATATCACTGAATATGTTGCTAAGTGTCTACCTTGTCAACAAGTGAAAGCGGAACACCAGTTGCCCACAGGAGTATTACAACCAATACCGACTCTAGAGTGGAAATGGGAAAGAATCACGATGGATTTTGTGTCCGGTTTACCGATGACTCAGAGAAAGCATGATGCAGTGTGGGTGATAGTGGATCGATTGACAAAGTCAGCACATTTCTTACCGGTCAGAATGGATTATTCATTGAACAAGTTAGCCGAAATTTATGTAAGTGAGATAGTGAGGTTGCATGGAGTGCCAATGTCCATCATATCTGATAGAGATCCTAAATTTACATCACAATTCTGGAAGAGCCTACAACAAGCTTTGGGAATTCGATTCAATTTCAGCACGACTTTTCATCCACAAACGGATGGACAATCAGAGCGAGTTATTCAGTTGTTAGAGGATATGATGAGAAGCTGTATGCTTGAATTTGAGGGAAGTTGGGATAGACATCTACCTCTTATGGAGTTCGCCTACAACAATAGTTATCAGACAAGCATAGGCATGGCTCCGTATGAGGCATTGTATGGAAGAAAATGCAGGACACCAATCTGTTGGACCAAATTGAGTGAAAAGAAGTTGATAGGGCCGTAGTTAGTGCAACAAACAGAAGAAAAGGTTAGAATTATTCAAGAAAGATTGAAAGCAGCACAAGATCGACAAAAATCATATGCTAACCTCAAGAGGCGAGACATTGAATATGATATGGGGGATAAAGTGTTTCTCAAGGTTTCACCTTGGAAGAAAGTGTTGAGATTTGGCAAAAAGGGAAAGTTAAGTCCGAGATTCATTGGTCCTTATGAGATTTTAGAAAGAATCGGACCAGTGGCATATCATTCAGCCCTTCCACCGGAGTTAGATCAGATCCATAATGTTTTTCATGTGTCGATGCTAAGGAGATATAGGTCTGATCCGACTCATGTCACACCAACTGAAGAGATAGAAGTGCAGACTGACTTGACTTATGAAGAGGAACCAGTGGCTATATTAGCACATGAAGAAAAAGTTTTACGAAACAAGAAAGTTCCATTAGTTAAAGTGTTATGGCAGAATCATGCTACTGAAGAAGCCACATGGGAGAACGAAGAAGTCATGAAGAGGCAATATCCTCAGTTGTTCACAGAATTAATAGGTAAATTTCGAGGACGAAATTTATTTTAAGGGGGAGAGAATGTCATATCCGCTAATTTAGACCTAAGTCATGTGAGTTGTTAAATCGACTCGTCGGTTTGACTAAAGTCTAAATTTGGACTTTTATCGAAAAATAATGAAAATAATTATAATTAAGTATGGAAAATATCTAATAAAGTGTTCAAAATATTTAAAGATGTTAAATTTCGGTAAAGGACTAAATTGCAAATTTTGAAAAGTTTAGGGGTCAATTTGCAATTTACCGAAAATTGGAGATTTTAAATGGGATAAGTATAAATTAAATACATGATTGGGACATTAAAAACATGGGAAGGGGCTGGCCACACCAAGTGGCACATTTTAAGAAGATAATTGACATACATGAATTTAACATTAATTAAAGTTTCTAGAATTAAGCTCAGGTGTCCCATAATTGATTAAGTTTGTCATTTTCTCTTAATTGCCTCTCTTCTTCTTTATCACTTAAACATCTAGAAGACTTTTATCTTTTCCTCAAATCAGCCCACGTTTCTTGAAGCATAACACACCAAATGGCAAAGTTTAATAAGCTAATTAAGATACATGCATTTAACATTAATGAATGTTTCTAGATGGATGCTTAGGTGTCCCTCCCATCTTAATAACCTTTGTCATTTTCTTCTTGATTATTTCTTCTTCTTTCTTAATCCTTTGTATCTAGAATTGGCCATCATTGTCTTCCACGTTCCTCTTATCATACATCAAAGGAAGATTAACATATTAATCACCTAAGGGAAATATCTAGATTTTTATAGCCTATGTGTCAAAGTATTGATTAATTTTGTCTTCTTCCTCTTAATTACTCATCCTTCTTCCTTATCCTAACATCTAGAACACTCTATTCTCTAAACCAGCCATGTTTTTTCCCTTGAACAGCCATAACCAAACCTTGTTCTAAGAAGAGAAAGTGAGAAAATTAGAGAGAAAGGCATGAGAAATTCCATTTTCATGCTTAAGAAAGCTTAAAAGAGTAAGAAGAAAGAGAGATATTAGGTTTATAAAGTTTTAATAATGTGTTTATGAACTTTAGGAACTCAAAGTGACAAGGATTTAGCTCAAAGGAGCAAAGGAAAGGAGAAAGAGAAGTAAACAGAAAGAAAAGAGAAAAAGAGAGGTTTGTGCATAACCTAAGGCAATATCCTATTTTATTTTTTTAATTACATAAATTAATCATTTGGCATATTTATGATTCTAAATTAATATTATTTGTGATGAAAAATCTTGGGGATGCATGTTTGCTAGACTTAGGATTTATTTTGATGAAAATTGAAGATAGTTCATGTATGTATTATGTGCTGGAAATTGATGAGCAGTGTTCACTTAAACTGTTATATTTTAATTTATGGAACTTGGTTTTTCATTTTGTTTGTTGGATTTGAAAGATAAGACATAGGGATACAATTTTCATTCAGACCATAAAATCTGAATATGTCTGTAATTATCCAGAAAAATTCATAAAGTTCAAACATAGAATCTGTCCAGAAATTCTGGGCAGAATTGTTAATAATGAGCAGTAAGTACTTAAACTGTTATAACTTGAGTTATGGAGCTTGGATTTGTGTGTTCTTTGTTTTGTTTGAAAGCTAAGCCATAAGGCTATAATTTTTATTTAGACTATAATATTTGAATATGTCTGTAATTGTCCAGAAAAATTCATAAAGTCCAGACTTAGAATCTCTCCAGGAAATCTAAAGCTAAAATTGTTAAGAATATCATCTAACTAAATTCAGAACATAACAGGACCAAAATTAAGGTCCAAGGAAAAGAATAGAATCTGTCAGTGACAGGGCAACATATGAGATGAGGAATGAAATGAGTAAAATGATGTGAACCTTGTTATATTCTGTAAATATTATTTTAATTGAGTGATTATGTGATTATTTTGAGATATTATATACATGAATAGTATTAAATTAATTGTTATGAATTTTAATGAAATTGTATAAGCCCTAGAACACCGAACCAACTTAGGATAGTTTGACATGCCAAATAGGGGGAGTATGAT
Organism: Triadica sebifera; assembly: GCA_023653625.1. Lineage (NCBI taxonomy): Eukaryota > Viridiplantae > Streptophyta > Magnoliopsida > Malpighiales > Euphorbiaceae > Triadica > Triadica sebifera. Next base: position 23,077,491 of record CM042894.1, read on the forward strand.
GAAAATGATTAAATCCATTAATGGTAGGATTATCTATGCCGGTAATGGCACGGTTATCTACGCCGGTAATGGCACGGTTATCTACGCCGGTAATGACACGGTTATCTACGCCGGTAATGGCACGGTTATCTACGCCGGTAATGACACGGTTATCTACGCCGGTAATGACACTTATATGCGCACATCATATTGCCCGGGTGGCACTCCTAAGTGCCTGGATGGCAACTCCGTTATCCGAGTTAGTGGTTCATAGGTGTCCTGGGCATAAATAAAGACATAAATAAAGAATTTGTGGAAAATAAATGAATTATTGAAATTTAAAATGGAATTATGAATTATGACATGGAAAATAAAAGAAATAATGACTTGTAATATGGTTGATTATGACATGTTATATAATGATGTTTTAGTAAAGTAAACAAGTATAAGATAAAAGAATGTAATTTGATGTCTATACATGCTAGAATACCATGTTATGTATATTTGCATGAGAATATGATTAAGCATTAATTGTTATATGACAATGCATGTGGCATTTAAATAGTTTATTGTCTTATTTTTATGCACCACTAAGCCTTGAGCTTAGCATGGGAGTTTCTTTCCCTAGATTTAAAGAAGTAGCTGAAGTTTTTAGATAAAGATACGGTGATCCAAGTCCAGTAGAACATCTTCTTATCAAATATTGTGGGTCACACAAATTATGTAATTATGTTTTTAAATTTTTTTATAGTACTTGTAAAATAAACGGCACGCTTTTTAAAGAAGATGTTATTAAATAAAATGTATTTTTATCTTTGATGTTATGACTTTTTTTATACTGCAAAGTAAATAAATAGTAAATAAAGAAAAAAAATGAATGATTTTCATGTGTACAAAATTTAATAATGATCTTTTAACCGATGAAGTAAGAGGTAGCACTCTCTTATCCGGGCACGAGCTAAGGCAATAACCTATTTTATTTTTTTTAATTACATAAATTAATCATTTGGCATATTTATGATTCTGAATTAATATTATTTATGATAAAAAATCTTGGAGATGCATGATCGCTAGACTTAGGATTTATTTTGATGAAAATTGAAGATAGTTCATGTATGTATTATGTGCTGGAAATTGATGAGTATTGTTTACTTAAACTGTTATATCTTAATTTATGGAACTCGGATTTTCATTTTGTTTGTTGGGTTTGAAAGATAAGACATAGGGATACAATTTGCATTTAGACCATAAAATCTGAATATGTCTGTAATTATCCAGAAAAATTCATAAAGTTCGAACATAAAATCTGTCCAGAAATTATGGGCAGAATTGTTAATAATGAGCAGTAAGTACTTAAACTGTTATAAGTTGAGTTATGAAACTTGGATTTGTGTGTTCTTTGTTTTATTTGAAAGCTAAGACATAAGGAGATAATTATTATTTAGACTATAATATTTGAATATGTCTGTAATTGTCCAGAAAAATTCATAAAGTCCAAACTTAGAATATGTCCAGAAAATTCTGGACAGAATTGTTTAGTGACCCGTTAGTGGTAATTTTATCATATCTTTTGATACAGAATTCAGAATTAAGTGATTCTAGTTTCATATTAAATCTATGATCCAGAGCTAAAATTGTTAAGAATATCATGTAACTAAATTCAGAACATAACAGGACCAAAATTAAGGTCCAAGGAAAAGAACAGAATCTGCCAGTGACAGGACAGCATATGAGATGAGGATTGAAATGAGTAAAATGATGTGAACCTTGTTATATTCTGTAAATATTATTTTAATTGAGTGATTATGTGATTATTTTGAGATATTATATACATGAATAGTATGAAATTAATTGTTATGAATTTTAATGAAATTGTATAAGCCCTAGAACACTGAAACAACTTAGGATAGTTTGACATGCCAAATAGGGGGGAGTATGATGAAAATGATTAAATCCATTAATGATATGATTATCTATGCCGGTAATGACATTGTTATCTACGCCGGTAATGGCACGGTTATCTATGCCGATAATGGCATAGTTATCTACGCCGGTAATGACACTTATATGTGCACATCATATTGCCCGGGTGGCACTCCTAAGTGCCTGGATGGCAACTCCGTTATCCGAGTTAGTGGTTCATAAGTGTCCTGGGCATAAATAAAGACAAATAAAGAATTTATGGAAAATAAATGAATTATTGAAATTTGAAATGGAATTATGAATTATGACATGGAAAATAAAAGAAATAATGACTTGTAATACGGTTGATTATGACATGTTATATAATGATGTTTTAGTAAAGTAAACAAGTATAAGATAAAAGAATGTAATTTGATGTCTATACATGCTAGAATACCATGTTATGTATATTTGCATGAGAATATGATTAAGCATTAATTGTTATATGACAATGCATGTGGCATTTAAATAGTTTATTGCCTTATTTTTATGCACCACTAAGCCTTGAGCTTAGCGTGAGAGTTTCCTTCCGCGCAGATTTAAAGAAGTAGCTGAAGTTTTTAGATAAAGATACGGTGATCCAAGTCCAGTAGAGAATCTTCTTATCAAATATTGTGGGTCACACAAATTATGTAATTATGTTTTTAAATTTTTTTATAGTACTTGTAAAATAAACGGCACGCTTTTTAAAGAAGATGTTATTAAATAAAATGTATTTTTATCTTTGATGTTATGACTTTTCTTTTATGCTGCAAAGTAAATAAATAGTAAATAAAGAAAAAAAAATGAATGATTTTCATGTGTACAAAATTTAATAATGATATTTTAACCGATGAAGTAAGAGGTAGCACTCCCTTATCCGGGCACGAGCTGCTGGGGTGAGGGGGTGTTACAACCTCAAACCTTCATATTTATGACATTGTCATCTTTGCCTGGTAAATGAGAGGTGCATGACTAATTTAAACAAGGTCAGTGACTTAGGATCATTTGATTATAAATCATATAACACGTGTGAGTGTTGTTTATTAGACAAGATATGGAATGGGTGAACGTACTAATGGGTTGTTGGACTTAGGACATATAGATATATATGGCCCAATATATATGCATGATAGAGGTAGTTTTATCTGATTTATTACCTTTATTGATGACTACAAAAAAATTTAGGTACTTGTATCTTATGATATACAAAGCTAAAGCATTTGAAAAGTTCAAAAAATTAAGAAATGAAGTAGAGAAATAACTTTGGAAGAGTATTAAGATACTTAAATCATATCGAGGTGAAAAATACTTGAGTCAAGAGTTTCAAAGTTATGTAAGAGGTAATGGGATATTTTCTCAGTGGTTTGCACCTTACATGCCATAATACAATGGTATGATAGAAAAAAGGAACCAAACATTATTAGACATGATGAGGTCCATGATGAGTTTTGCAGAACTTTTTAAGTCTTTTTGCGCCTATGCATTAAAACTGTGAAATATATATTAAATAGAGTCTCATAGAAGTTAGTTGATGTTTTCCATATGCGATATGGAATAACATGAAACTTATTCTTGCACATGAAAGTTTGTGTTGCCCATATAATGAACCAAGAAGGGGGGTTGAATTGGATATTAAAAAAACATTTTTAACTTCTAAGTGCGGAATAAAATTAAATAGAGTATGGATGGAGAGATATCACACAAGAAATTTATAGAGGTTCGGGTATTAATAAACCCTACTCCTCTCCCCAATCTTAATTGGGAGTTTCACTAACATACTAAGTGTTACAATGAAGTTTTACAAGCTCACTCCCAACTATGATGTTTCTATCAATGACTAACACATAATCCAGAAATTTCCTTATGTTTTAATGGCTCACACAATAAACCAATTCCTTGTGTTTTATGGCTCACACAAATAACTCTTACAAGTGTTCTACTTTTAACCCAATATACCCAAACTCATTTGAGTAATAGATTACAATGAACACACTTATCAATCTATAATGCTCAAAATTTATAAGCAAATAGATTTTTACAAAGAATAAGAGTTTTGTTGAAAGTAATTAATGCACAATGGCTACAACAAGATTTTGATTCGGAAGTAATTGTTGTTCCCTTGTTTAGGATTCATAAATGACTTGCATTTATACTTCCTTAGTGAATTATAGCCGTTTGGATGGATTTAATGCGAAAATAGTCGTTGAACTAACTCTTAATTTCGCCTGACATGTTTCTCTTTCCTCATTCACGGTTGTGAATATGTGTATCACGATCGTAAATGTTCTTCCAAGCCGTGGCTCAGGTGGTGACTCTGGCGGTGAAGCGTTCTGAAAGAATTTGAAGTGTTTGACCACGGGCGTGAATATCCTTCCAAGCCGTGGTCCAAGTGGTGACTCTTTCCATGAAGCTATCTGGAAGAATTTGACATGTTATCTCATCGGTGTGACTCTCTTTCACGGGTGTGACTGATTTGATCATTCACGGTTGGTATGATCCTTTATGGTCGTGAACTTTAAATGTTAGAGAGTTGGCGCTAAGCTATATTATGGGCGTGACATAATCAGTCATGAGCGTGAACATGCTATTTTTCTTATTTTGACTTTCAAAGGTAGTCTTCCATTTTTGCATCATATTCCATACCCTGTTCAACAAACTTAGAGCACAAGTATTGTTAAAAATATTATTGCTATTTTATTTGTTAGCATCAAAATGGCAGAAATACCCCTCAAGGTTCAACAGTTTGGGATAATCATGTTTATATGAAGAAGGCAATGTCAAACAAATTAGAAGTCAAGTCTGATAGATTTTTGTTTATGTGATATCTAAAAGAGTCATTTGGATATTACTTCTAATCAACCTTTGGAACAAAAGGTATTTGCTTCAAAGTATATTGTCTTCTTAGAGAACAATTTTCTTATTAAAAAAATAGTGGAAATAAGATTGAACTTGATAAACTTCAAGATGTTCAAACAGACACATATCAATTGACAGAATCTAAATTTGTTATGCATATAGATGAAGAAACAGTGATGCCCACTGAAACATATGAACTTCATAGGTCCATTAGGAAACAAAGTATTTTATAGAGATATGAATTTCTTATTAGTAAGCAAAATGATGTATTACTCATTAAAAATAATGAGCCTAGATCTATGAGAAAGTCTTGAAGAGTTTAGAATCATACAAATGGTTTAAAGCCATGTAGTAAAGGTTGGATTCCACATATGAGAACTAGCTATGTACCTTGGTTGACCTACTTGAAGGCATAAAACACGTTGGGTGTAAATAGGTCTTTAAAAAGACCAACATGGAAGGTAATATAGTTACCTATAAAGCTACGTTGGTAGCTAAGGGATATCATCAAATACAAGGAATTGACTATAACAAAACCTTTTCTCCAATTGGTATCTTAAATTCATCATGATACTTCTTGCCATTGTAGCTCATTATATTTATAAGATTTGACAAATGAAAGTGAAGACAAATTTTCTTAATGGAAATTTGACTGAGGATATGTATATGACATAACTTGAGGGCTTTATATCAAGTGATAGAAAAAGGGTATACAAATTGTAGAAATCCATTTTTGGTTTGAAAAAGCATATAGGAGTTAGAACATCCAGTTTTATAAGACAATCAAAGAGTTTGGTTTCTCATAAAATATGGAAAAACGTTGTGTTTACAAGAAGATTAGTGGAAGTGCAGTATCGTTCTTAGTGTTGTATGTAGATGATATACTACTCATAAAAAATGGTATTGCAATCCTTCAATCAATCAAGATACGACTCTCTAAGAAAAGCAACCTACAATTTGGGATTAAAGATCTATATAGATAAATCTAAGAGGTTGTTTAGTCTTTCTCAATCTATAAACATAAACAAAATGCTAAAGGGAGGTTTAGCATAGCTCAATCTAAGAGAGGTTTCTTACCCATGTCATATGGGATAATCCTTTATAAATCCATGTGTCTAAAGGCATAGGATGATCAGTCATGCATGGGTAAGATTTTATATGCATATATTATTGGTTATATCATGTATGTTATGTCATAACACTAGACCTGATGTATCTTATGCTATAAGTTTCATGAGCAGATATCATTCAAATCTTTTTAACTCATTACAATTAAATTCTTGGTGTAAAGAATCTATACAGATTTATTGCAACAAGTTTGGCCTTGCATTAATGATAAGGAAGTTGACACTAAACTTGAAATAGAGTTTGCAGAGTGGTTCAACACATATGTGAGTATGCTAAAACAAGTTCTATATCTGTAATGCCCATAAAATATGGCCTATAAGTTATATATGTATTTAGAGTGGGAAAGGATTGGGTCAACGAGTGTTAAAGTTTAAGTTAAAATTTTGAAATGGAAAGCTTTCTCGCTTATAAAAGATCATGCTATGGTTCAAACAATAAAGTTTTAGACATGGTATTAGTGTTTCAGAAAAGAGAACTTTCACACTCATGAATGGTTTAGTAACAGTCATGAAAGGCATTTCATGCCTATGAAGTAAGGGTCATGCCCATGAATGAAGGTTGTTGGCCATTACCAGCCACACTTTTCTCTTTCCTCTACACCAAATCTTGCTTTAAAACCACTTCCACCACCCCTTATCACTTCTGACACACTCCAGGACATCTTAGTCATCTTCCCCCGACCTTGTAAACCTTAAACACCATTGAATAAGCTTAAAAGTTTAAGAAAAATGGAGATTGGTTAAGTTTTGCCAAAGTTGAGGTAGAACACAGTTCTTAGGGTTGTTTTAGGTTGTTTATGGTTATTAGGTTTTAATAAAAACATGTTTGTGATGTTAGGTTCGGCTAGAGGACAAAGGAATACATCACAAAGAAGAAATCAAGCTTGAAAAGCTTGAAGGGATAGTTAATGCTTTTTTTTAATGACAAGTATGTACATATAGGTATATTAATTCGATTTTCATACATATTAATGTATATTGAGTTTTTGGAAATGAGAATAAATGGCAAAAGACATGTTATAGTTAACAAATAATATGGATGTATGGTTTATGTGTTAAAATGGAAAATGTATTATTTATGGCTTGATATGACCTAATAACGAATTTCATGAGTTAAATATGGTTTAAAGATGTTGTAAATATGGTATGAGTATGAAAGTATTTATAAGAGTGGTTAACACTGGTTAATCTTAGATATTTTGCATGAAATATATGATGTGCTCTGTTTTGAGTTTTTGGAAATGCATGATTCATGCCCGTGAACAAAGGTGTTGCGGCCATGAATGTCGAGCTGATATGAACTACATGAACCCATAATTTCATGGGTCGATGTCATAGTTGGGAAGTCATGATGATATGGTGTCACGACTGTGAATAACTAATTCACACTCATGATGGTTATGTTATGATTTGCGTGATGGTTCATGAATAAGGTAACCGTAAAATATGCCTTCACGACCGTGAATAAATAGTTCACATCTTTGAAGCTATTTGAAAGTAAAATGTGTACATTTTATATTATAAATGTTGGCTTAATGCATGTTATAAATGTATGTATACTTAGTAAAAATATGTGGATGACATGATATGACATTTATGTGTGACAATGAGAATGCATAAATGGAATGTAATGCTAATAATAACTTGTAATAAAATGAATGTTGTAATAGTATGTGTTTAGAATGAATCGAAATATAAATGGTTATGAGATAAAAAAAAACCCAGTTCTCTAGTCTAGACTTATCATAGGATAGATGGGTCGGTCAAGAAATTAATGTGACTTGTGAAGTACAACAATTATTAGGAAATAATATGGAGTCTATAAATTAGACGCGTTCTGATCAAATTCTAAGTACTTACTTCCATTTTGATACTATCTTGTGGTAGTATAGGGCGGCAGTAAGTGGGCCTAATCCTTGGGGATGTGGTAATACATCTAAGAAATTATTCCATCGAACGTATTCCCCCCTGGAGCCAGGAATAGCAACATGGACTAAATGTCCTGTCCACCTCTCTCTCTATAAGAACGGTGCGTTCCGAGGTGTGAAGTGGGAGAAAAGGGATTTCATAATTGGGGTTTTGACTAAGACGACCTTTTCATTTTTTTTTTCATATTGAAAAAGTAATAATTTTAATATTATTTTAATATTATTTTGAATATTATTTGAATATTTAATTCTTAATATTATTTGAATATTCAATTCTATCATTGAGGGAGGTAAACGGAACCATATGAGCTACTTTTTATATGAGGACAAGATGACTCAGGTATTATGAGCACTTTGATCCTAGATATGCTAACATAATATTTTACTTAGTCAATGTAGCTTAAGCTCGAGTTGTTAAATGCCATTGACTTTAAGAGACTCGGATGAGATGATATAAGTTGTGAGCAGGGTGACTTAAGCTCAGGTTAGAGTGCCCTTATCTTATGTCCTGCATCCGAATAGTCAAGTTAAGATAGGTTTGGATGGTAAAATATTAAAATGTAATTGTTTGTAATGCTAATATCATGTAATATGATATGGTATTATGTATGAGATATATGTATTTGTGTATAATATACATGGTAATATTATATGATGTATATGGTATTAATAGGCATGTGAACTTGCATTGATGCATGAAACAACTAGAATATAGGATTTTAGGAATGATCACAAGGTGAATTGCATGACATGGTATGACACGAGTTAAATGTAGAAATTTTATGCACATATATGCCACTAAGCATTAGTTTACTTAGCGTGTGGGTTTTCTGCATGCAGATTCAGAGCCAATAGATAGAAGTTGATCGGTAAATCAGCAAGCTACTAGAGTTTAGTTAGAGCGCCCTGTTTGGGTGTGTTATCATTCATGGCATACTTTGTATTTATATTTATGTCATGGATTATTTTGGAATATTGTTTGACATGTCTTTTATGTTTTAAGAACATGTGATAATAATTTAATAATGTATTTTTGTAATATGAGGCTAGTGAAGCCGAAAACAAATTTTATGTTATGAAATCGATCGTTGGATCGATGTTTTATTTATGTTGGTTTTATGCATTAATTGTATTATGAAATTTGAATGGGGTTTTAAATGTGAAAGTTTTAATTTAATGAATTTTTGTACAAAACAACACTGTGACATTCATTAGTACAGTTGGTGAGGGTTTTCCAGTTGTATCGGCGGGTGTTACATTATTGCCTTTTTCTGCATTCTTGAATGATCAATTAATTACAACTTATCATTTGCAGGCAAAAAATGAGAGTTCAAATGTTGAAAATCCTTATATTAAAGGCCTCGCTAAAAGGCCTTTGATTTCTATCAAAACATACACTAGATATAAGTTCCAAATTGAATGACTAAGTTATGTTAGAAAAACTATGAATTGGGGAGTGTGCATTAAAAGCTCTAACTGTATTGCATTTGAGATTGATTACTATGGAAAACTTATTGAGGCAGTGGAAGTTGAATATCCTAATTGGCCAATCAAGTGAAAAATTTTGTTCAAGTGTCAATGGTTTGATCCAACATCAAATGTTAGGACTAAAATTCATGATGAATATAAGATAGTTAAAGTGAAACATAGAGGAAGATGTTATAAATATGAACCATCTATTTTACCCAATCAAGCATGCCAAGTGTATTACTCTATGTACCCTAGCTTGAGACACGACAAACAAGATTGGTGGATTATGATCAAGATCAAACCATGAGCTATTTATAGAAATTCCTGATAGATCTTCAAATGTAACACATGAATCATTGTCATTCCAAGAGGAAAAAATTGAAATACATGCTATTAAGGATAGAACACATGATCCAGTTACATACTTAATTGACCTGAAAGGTGATTTCATTGAAATAGAGAATTTAAAGGAGGAAACAAAAGGAGAACCTGATTTTGAGTTAGTTTGATACTGATGAACTGGAACTTAAGGCTGAGGATGAAAGTGATAATGAATAGAGGTTCTTTATATTTAGGACTTTCAAGTTGCATGGGACTTGACATAAATGAATTTGATTAATAATATTTTCTTGTTTTTTCCTTGTAGGATGAAAGGTCAAGAACGGGGAGATATACGTTCAGGTCGGACATTGTCAATGGACGAGGATGCACTATCCAAACACTAAAGCCTTAGACTTAACCTGGAGATACATCGATTGAGACACAACATAGAGATCTCTCCACTGATACACAACCTGATGATTCCTCCACGCAGACTCACCTAAGAGCCCATTCTACTCATAATCAGTCATGAGAGTGACAAACATCTTCTTATTCAAGTCGGAAGAGGCTTAGATTAGAAAATGAGAAATTTAATATTTGTTTTTTTTCTTTTGATACTTATAGCTCTCTTATTAATATTGATAATCAATGTTAATAGTCTTAAATGTTGATATTAATATCATTAACTATGTATGCATGGGTTTGTAGAGAGTCATTTAATGGCTGCCCAGATATCTCAAATCTTGCAGTTAATGGATGAAGGGGGACCCATATGAAGGAACATGTCCCAAGAGATAAAAAAAATCTAATTTAAAGATTTTCAGGTAAATGCGAGCAAATAAGAGTTTTAGATTAATTAGGAATTGAGGTATAATGATTACAATTCAACATGTTTGACATATACTGTAGTGTATGAACTTTGTTTATGTATGGATTCTGATAACATAATTCTTTTTTTCCTTTTGTAGAAGTATTTTAAGTGGGAGCTGACCTTACTAACAATTTAAGAGCCATTTGGGAGTCTCTAGTCAGGATGCATTACTTGGATATGATGAACAAGTGGAGGAAGAAAGGCTACCCACCTCATATTCAGGAAGATATCTGGCAGTGTTGGATTGAGCAATAGAGTGCACCAGAATATCATGCATTGTCAGTAAAATCTAATACAAACTGACTATCCGATAAAGTCGGTCTAGGAATAGGTCCATCTAGGCACTTTGTTGGATCAATTTCTATTGAGGAGCATAGACATTAAATAGTAAGAAAAATCAAATTATCTGAATGTATACAATTTACTTGCCTGATGTATCTTTATTTTTTTCCTTCATTTTTCATATTGAGAAGGAAGACAGGGACCCAAGACTAATTTGTCTTTTCCAGAAATGTTACATGAAAAAAGATGATGGATGGGTCGACACTCATGCGCAACAAATTGGGATAGAAATTTTAATACATTTTTTATTAACTTTAAAGCTATATAATATTATGTTATTTCATAACAACTTTTTTTTATTAACTGTAGGAATGTGTTCAGCAGATCGTTTTTCAATCAATATAGACTTATGCAAAAGGATCGGAGACTCCAGTTGCGCTTGCTGAACTTTCACATGTAGAGAGTCAGTGTGTGTTTATAGAAGCTATAAACGTCCAACCTAACAATCATTGTGTTTATGGATTGGGTGTTAAGGCTTCATTATTGTTTTCTGACCAAGGATTCTTATCCCATTCCACTGTAAATTCAAAAACTATTTGCACTCAGATGGACAAGATGGAGATTATGATCAAAGAGTAGATAGAGGAGCAATTTCAGGAGCGCCTTCGACTGTGGGATCAGGAGGTTGAACAGCTTCATCAGGTCATTCAGGATTGTGATCAACAGCTCGAGCAGCGCTTGCGAGAGAGAGATATGCAGAGTGAGTTGCAGTTATAGTTAATGATGGAGGAGCGAATGCATGATTTCATACATGATTAGATATAGAGCATGCAGTCCCAATCTGGAGGTTCAGCTCTTCACTCTTCATCATCCAGAGATCCTCCATCACTTTTTGATATATTTTTTTTCTACTTATTCTGAGATAACAATTATTATAATGACTTTTTAGACAAAAATAATAAATTTTGTATTGTATGAATGTTTAATGGTTTGAATTTCATTAATTACATGATATCCAATTTTATAAGCAGATTATATATGTGTTATAAGTAGAATTTTTTTAAAGGAATAAAATTATTTAATATATATCTAAAAAATAAATAAAATTTAATGGTGTCACTAAAAATAAAATATTTAAATTAATTTTGACACTTTTAGTGATATAAATTATCGTCGCTAAATTAGTGACTCCAAAATATATTGCTAAAAGTGTAGTTATCACTAGTTTTGTTGCCAATTTTTTAGCAATCTGGTTTTATTTTTTGTGATGTATTTTAATGTCACCAATTAGCGACTCATATGAGTCTCGCTATATAGTAATGCAAATTTTTTGTGTCGCTAAAATATGGTTGCAACAACATTTTTTGAGATGCTTCTACAATGTCGCTAGTGTGCTTAGCGATGCCACATCTTGTTGTATTTATGTACGAATATGTTTATGAGCTAACGAACTAAATAGTATTAAATTAGAGCTCAATTAGTTAATATTGATGAATGATCTCAAACAACTTTTTTTTTTCAAACTAAGACTCAGATAGCTCATGATAAACTTAATTCATTTACAACCCTAATTTTGAGTTCAAATTGGATCGGGAGTTTTGAGTTTTGGATTAGTTTCAGATCCTCCAACAAGTTAACCAGGCCAATTAGGAAGTCACTCATTTTAAAAATGTGTAATTTAAATTATTTTTAAATTTAGATTTTATCAAAATTTAGATCAGTTTTTTCACGATTAGTTCAAGGCTAATTTTTGGATGGGGACAAAAAAATTGCCATATCGAAGAGGGACAAAAAGATAATTTCGAAGATTGTGACATAATTGAATGTGAGGATTTGAGTGAGCATAATGGGGAGGGAATGGGAGTAACATGAGAGATTGTGAGAAAGAAGATGCTTTATATGAAATACGATATCGTTTCAAGTTTTAAGACAACGGCGTTAAAAAATAAATATGCATAAATCAGTCAAATTGTGAATGGATTAATTAGTTTACAGACCGATTGGTTTAATTTATCAATTTTATATGAATATATTAACTTGATCAAAGTCGGACCAATAGTCGATTTCTAATTTTCTGGAACCAAAAGTCGATTTCTAATTTTCTGGGTTTGATTACTGATTCATTCATTAAGGGTCATAAAGCCATTGTTTTATGAATGACATCCAATATAGTGGTTTGGTAGTTCCAGTCTTACAGAAAAAGCTGTGTGAAATTTAACACCATATTGACGAATGTTTAGAAACGTTAAAAAAAAATTCCTTTTTTTTTAAATAAAAAGAAGGCAACAAAGTCTAAAAATATTAGACAATGTAAACTCCAGGAAGTCCATTATATCATGCATAAAAAAAGTCTTTAATTACATTAAAAAAATATTATAAAATTCGTAATATCCCATTATTACGTAAATATAGTTAAGCCGAATGTCCCAAGTACACGTAAATCAATCTCCCGAATTAAGTTAAGAGTAGAAATTCCTTCTTAAATTTATCAATACTATGTGCTTTTTTTTTTTTTTTCTTTTTCTGTATAAGAAAAGAATAAAAAATGGGCAACGCATTGGCTACTTGTTTTCTTTTCTTTTCTTTCTTTACCTTTTTTTTTTTTTTTGAAAAAACTTCGGTAGGAATGGAAGGAAAAAATGCAAACTTTTTTCTGTTTTTGGTGCAGAAGTTGATGAGATGGCAGTAAACTGCATCCTCATTATAAGGTGAAGACCCGCAAATTATGTGAACCACCAAATATTCATTTGGGAATAGCAAAATAAACACTAAATTTGTCAACTTTTGCCAGTTACCTCTCTGTTTCTCTCTATTTGAGATATGAAAATGTCAATTACATTTGCATAATTACTTGTTTTAATAATAACATTTCAATATTCATATTTGTTTTATTTACTGAATTGATTAATCCAATCAATGATAAATTATTATGTAAAAATTAAAAACAAATTTTATTTTCTTCTAGTTAGTTTTGAGCATATATATGCAAATAAATAATTATGTTTTGTGAATCATAAAAGTGTGAAACTTCATTAACAACAAATTTTTAATTTTTATAAAATAACTAGGTTATTGCATATGAGATAACTAACATTTGAAGTGAAACTAAAAATTAAAATTATGAATATATTTTAAAGTTATTTTTATCTGAATTTGAAAAAATTTCAATTCTAAAATATTAAAATTAGAATCATCAAAATACCATTAAATATTATTCCTTTTTCTTTCGAGATTGGAGCAATTAATATGTCATGCTGACTTTTGATATTCTATTGAAACACGTGATTGAAATTTATGAACATTGTTTTATTCTACAAGCATTTTTTGGATGTAACCATTAATCATATACTCGTTTTGTTGTCCCCACTTCTCGTACAAGACAAAACCCTAGCAGTCAAGGCGGATATAGGGGGTGGCATATGGGGCCATAGCCACCCCTAATTTTTTTTTCAAAAAAAATAATATTAATATATTTCAATTTTTATCCCTCAATTCCACCTATTATAAATATTTTTTTAATCCACTTAGTTTTTATTTTTTATTCAATATTTATATAGCTTTTTAGGCCTTTTTTGAAAGAACAATTAAAAACCTTCATTTTTTTCCGCAGCACTTTTTCAACAGCACACGATTTTGAATTAAAAAAACAACCATAAAAAAAAGATAAATATTAATCAAATTATTTGGTTGAAAAAAAAAAGAATAGGTAGAAAATGATTTAATTGACAAATCTTAAAAGATATTATTTTAATTTTTTTCTTTTAGTTTTTTCTCAATTTTTTTCTTTTGTAAAAAAAATACTATTATCTTGTTTAGTTATTGGTTAAGGAATCACATGATTATCTATTGTATTGGATTTTATTAGTAATATTTTTGTTTTCTTAATTTTGCAATTTGAGGATTTTTTTAATTTTTTTGCTTTCCTTTAAATGATATTTTTTATGGGTTATGTCAAATATGCAAGAAAGAGAGAATAAGTATTTTAATTCAATCATGGATGATTTTAGTGATATGCAAGAAAAAAAGTTGCAATTTAAGATAACTCAATTATCAAAATATGTGAGTATTTTTTTAATTATTTTTTCAATCTAAGTGTAGTTGTATATAAAATTGGCTACATATATTTAACTTATTTTTTTTCTTATGCATGTAGAAGATGATCACATTAGCCACTTTTGAAGTTGATTATGCTAAAAAAATATTGTCTAAAATTTTGATTGTCAATGACTAGTGCAATTCCTAAGGTTAGATATTATAAACTTTATAATTAGTAGATTTATTATATAGTTTTGTTATATTGTATATTTGTGAATTTATCGACTAATGTAATTTCTAAAGTTAGATATTATAAATTTTATAATTAATAGATTTATTATATATTTTTTTTCTATCATATGTTTGCAAATTTGACAAAATAAAATTAAAAATTTGCCCCTTCTAAATTGAATTGCTGGATCCGCCACTGCTAGCAGTAGTATGAAATCATATAACCAAAACAAATAAAAAAGTGGCATGTTCACATAAGTTAGAAAGAAATTCATCGCATTCATATCTAAGTAGCTATGAACTTTTCTTTTAAAGAATATATTTATATGTAATTATCTATGAAACTAGCTGATTATATTCCCAAAAAATGGATGTTTTAATAGCAAAATTTATTTATTTTTATATGACAATATATCATTAATTTGATAGATGAATAAAAGCATAAATTAAAGAAGTTTCATCTAACTATATATGAAAGAAGATTTTAAAAAGATGAGAAAAAATTGGAGGTATATTTATGTATAAAATTGCTATATATCAAGAACATTTTTATTTTTGAGTCAAAAAAAAAATTTAATGAGGAAAACATGCAAATAAATATGGAATAGCTTTTTCAATTCAAACCATGATGAATCATGTAGAGACAAGAATGCACTTTTTATGTTGAAATTTGAAACTTAAAAGCTCCTTTTTGGGTTGATGAGAAAGTGCTTTACGAAATTGCTTCAATTATTTGCGTGGGCGGTCAAGGTATTTGATTTATTATATTCTTCTTGCAAATTTGTTTTATAAATGAAATTTATGTCTCCAGTTATGAATGTGTTATCATATATTATAATATAAATAGTACAAAAATTATTATTTTTATATGACAAATAATTATATGGTCGATTTATAGATGACAATAGTCATATACAATACATAAATATATCACGGAATTGTACTAATTAAAACGTATGAAATACTTTTAACTCTCATATATACTATAGCCATATATAATACTCTCATTGTACTTATGGATCAAATAATAAATATTCATTTCCACGTGGTTTACGAATTGTTGTTCAATCGATTAATTATGAAATACCATTAACTCTTCGTGTATTATCCATATCTTTACATGTTCTTATGTTAGGATATGAATCAAATAATAAATATTCTTTCTATGTGGTTTACGAGCTATTGTTCAATCGATTAATTATGAAATACCATTAATTATTTGTGTATTATCCATATCTTTACGTGTTTTTATATTAGAATATGGAAAAAATAATAAATATTTCTTTTTAGATAATTTATGAGTTGTTGTTCAGTTAATTAGTTATGAAATATCATTAACTATTTGTGTGTTATCCATGTCTCTACGTGCAATTCGTTGAAGGACAAACTTTTCGCAATTTTTTCAACGCTGAGGACTATTGGAGCAGTTAGAACAGATACCTCAATCACCCTTATCTCTTATCTCTTCGTTACTCTGTTTTCTCTTCTTTATTTGTTGTATACTTATCTCTATCACATTGTTATTCCTTATTGTACGAATAGTCTTGTAATTTATTGAAACAATATCAATCAAATACAAAAGAATTTCACACGGTATGAGAGCCAGCGCCAATAATGGACTCCTCATCCACAAATTTCTGGATTACGAAACCACACGGCTGAACGCTGTAGGAAGGATTATCATACGCCACGATCCACTTCGTCCTTCAATGGTGTTCCTCCATTTCACACTGGTCCTCAATTTCCAAGCCAAGCAAATTATACTTATTATCCTGGAGAGCAATCTCTGTTTCAATATGGTACAACTAGATTATGTTCGCCATGGTTTTCTGATACAGGAGCAAGCCATCACGTTTTGCCGAATCTTTCAAGCATCAACGTTAGTCACGATTACAAAGGTGTGAACCAATTACATGTTGTAGCTGGTAAAGGTTTGGACATTAAAAATATTGGCTATTCTATTTTACCTTCCTTCTTAAAAATATTCTTAATTTTTTCAAATTAATAAAAAGCTCATTTCTGTTCAAAATTTCAGAAAAAGACAATAATTGTTATTTTGAGTTTCACCCTTCTTATTTTGTTGTCAAGGATCAGGTAACTAAGGCGAAGCTCCTTCTTGGACCGAGTGATCATGACAAGTTGATGCATTCACCACGATTGAATCAAATTTCTTTGAACAATTGACACTTTCGTTTAGGACATTCTCAATTTCTCACCGTTAATAAAATTGTTTAAGGAATTTAATTTACCTTGTTCTTCCTTTCAAAAAAATTCAGATTTTAAATGTGTGGCTTGTTATGAGAAAAAAATTGAGAAAATTTCCTCTTCTCCCTATTGTTCATTCTACTCACTTAGTTTTGGAATTGTTACACTCTGATATCTGGAGACATGCCTTATTGGAAATAAAATACTCACGCAAATAATTTTTATTCAAATTCAAGCAAATATTACAAAAACACTATCACTCAATAAACAAGAAATTACAACTCACTCTTATAAAACTTTGTTTATTCACTCACTTAGAAGCTTTTAATTTTTCTTAATATCTAAACTAAAATGGGGAGGGATATTTATATTACTTAAGAACAATTCTACAGCACACAAATAAACTAATCCAAAATTATAATAACCATACACCTCATTTTTCTCCATCCTTCTCCATCCTTCTAATAATATTTTAAGTTACCAAATGATTCACATGCATAATTACTACACTCTAGAAAATTAAAGGATAGATGATTTACAATTTTGGACATTTATTATGGACTTGGACTCCAATTTGATTAGGTTTAAGTTTGGGCTCTCATAATGGATCAAGTTTATGATCCAAAATTCTTTCATCATCACTTACTTGAATTCATTGAACATGCTTGGGTTGTTTCTAGTGAAGATCAAATCGTCCACGTAGAGACACATAATCAATATATTTCCATCTTTGATCTTGATATATAGAGCATGCTCGTAGGGACATTTCTTGAAGTCATTCTCTTGGAAGTACTTGTTAATTTGGCTATTCCAAGCCATTGGTGCTTGTTTTAGCCCGTAAAGAGTTTTCTTCAACTTCAATACCTTGTCTTCGTGGCCTTTGACTTTGTAACCTGATGGTTGCTGAATGTAGACTTTCTCTTCAAGAACTCCATTTAGAAAGGCAAACTTTACATCCATTTGATGTATCTTCCACTTGTTTTGAGCTGCTAAAGAAATGATTAGTCTAATAGTCTCCAATCGAGCAACAGGAGCAAATACCTCATCATAGTCAATTTCAGCCTTTTGACTATATCATTTAGCAACTAGCCTCGTCTTGTGCTTTTCAATCTCTCTTTTAGCGTTTTGCTTTGTTTTGTATACCCATTTGACACCTATCGCCTTATATCCCTTAGGAAGTGATGTGAGTTTCCATGTGTCATTCTTTTTGATGACCTTGATTTCTTCGTCCATTGCATCTCTCCACTTTTTCTCTTGTACTGCTTCTTGAAAGCTCACTGGTTCAGCAAACAGACAAAATAATGTAAGGTTATCTTGTCGTTCGGTTACCTCATAGAGATTTCTAAGACTTCATGTGTGTGACACAACTCTTTCACTTGATGATGACGAAGGTGATGAGTCTCCTTGAGTGGTTGGTGAAGTGGGTGAAGTTGTTGGCTCTTGTTGGGCTTCTCCAGGTTGTTCTATTGGTGTTAGCTCATCTTCTTCAAACCGAGGAAAGAAATTGAAGTCATCTGTATGAGAGCTAAAATCCCATTCTCCTTCTTCATTGAATACCACATCTCGACTAATCACAATTTTCTTATTGTTTAGATTGTACAGCTTGTAGCCCTTCGAATTAGCATCATAGCCAATGAAGATAAAACTCTCTCTTTTATCATCAAGCTTCATTCTTTTCTCATCTGGTACATGAACATGGGCTATACTTCTAAAGATTCTCAGGTGGGAAATGTCAGGCTTTCTTCCACTCCATGCCTTTTGTGATGTCTTTCCCCATATATTTCTTGTTGGAGATCGGTTTAACAAGTAAACTGCACATGCCACTGCTTCTTCCCAAAATTCCTTACGTAATTTCTTGCTTTTGAGCATGCTTCGTGTCATGTCGATGATTGTTCTATTCTTTCTTTCTGCCACGCCATTTTGCTGGGGGGGATCTAAGAACCGTCATTGGTCACCGAATTCCATTTGCTTCACAGAACTCTTGAAACTCCATGGAAGTAAATTCTCCACCTCGGTTGGATCTCATGGCTTTGATTTTTCTACCCCTTTCTCTCTCCACTACAGCTTTGAACTTATTGAAAACTTCAAAAACTTTAGACTTCTGTTTCAAGAAATATACCAAGATTTTTCTTGAAAAATCATCAATGAAGAGAAGAAAATAGCTATTGTTACCGAGAGAGCTTGGCTTGATCGGACCACACATATCGGTATGGATGAGCTCGAGTGGCTTCTTGGCTCTTGACTCTAACTCATTTGGAAAACATATCGGTATGGATGAGCTCGAGTGGCTTCTTGGCTCTTGACTCTAACTCATTTGGAAAACTTTTCCTGAATTGCTTCCCGACTAGACACCCTTCACATAGCTGGTCAGGATGGTTGATGTGAGGTAGTCCTTTTACCATCTCCTTTTTAGATAACAGCTCCAAACCTCTAAAATTTAGATGCCCAAATCGAAGATGCCAAAGCCATAATGCATCTTTGTAGCAAGTTTTCAGGCACTTTGCTACATCATTTTGTATGTTGATCAAGAACATTCTATTCTTTAACATCGACACTTTAGCAATGAAATTATTCTTATCATTTTTTATAGAAAGATTATAATATTTCATATGAATATTATAACCTTTCTCTAACAGTTGTCCTAAACTCAAGATGTTACTTTTCATATTGGGCACATAGTAGACATTGGAAATAAACTGATGTCTCTCATCTTTTAAACGGATAAAGATGTTACCTCTCTCTTTCACTGTTATTGTGCAATCATCTTCAAACGAAACATTTTCGTTTACTGACTCGTCTAGCTCCACGAACATGTCTTTCCTTCCACACATATGATTGCTTGCACTACTGTCAAGATACCAGGAATTTGCTTGGCCACCATCAGTTTCCTTTAGTGCTAAAAGAAGAGTTTCTTTTCCATTTGTCTTATCCTCTACGTAGTTGGCCTTCTCCTCAATTTTGTTATTAGGAGCTCTACATTCTGAAGCACAATACCCAAACTTCTGACAATTATAGCATCGAACTTGAGATTTGTCATACCTTGAGTTCGAAATGATTCTTCCACGACCTCGTGTTGAGCTTTCTCCTTTCTCATAATTGTTGTGGTAATTCCAACCTCGTCCACGACCGTGACTTCCACCTCGCCCATGGCTTCTACCTCTGCCTCGGTCACGTTGGTTTCTATCATTGCCTTGGCTTTCATGCATATCCTTGAGTTGTAGCTTGGGGAGTTGCTCAGTAAATCCTTGCTTCTTCTTATGCTTTTCTTCGTATGCTTGCAATGATCCTTGGAGTTGCTCGATCGTCATTTCTTCCAAGTCTTTAGTTTCTTCAATCATCACGACAATGTGCTCAAATTTGGGATCCAACGAACGAAGTATCTTCTCTATTATCCTCACATCTTCTAACTTTTCACCATTTCTTTTTAATTGATTAGAAACAACTACTACTCTTGAGAAATAATCCGAAATAGACTCAAATACTTTCATATGTAAGGATTCAAATTCACCTTTTAATGTTTAAAGACGAACCTTCTTCACTTGCTCGAATCCTTTGTAAGAGGTTTGCAGCTTCTCCCATACTTCCTTAGCAGAGCTTGCACTCGAAATCTTTTCAAAGCCATCATCATCTAATGTTTGATAGATGAGGTAGAGAGCCTTATTGTCTTTCTTTCTTGAATCCTTCAAAGTTTTCTTTTGATTTGGTGTAAGAGTAGCAAAAGCAGCATCATCCGCAGGCTAGTTATAGCCTTTCTCTACGATATCCCACACATCTTGTGATCCAAGAAATGGCTTCATTTTTATACTCCAATTGTCGTAGTTGTTGTTGTTGAGTGTCGGAACTTGGAATGGTGTCATACCATTTGCCATATCTCTCAATATAATAAGAATTTGAAAAATCCAATTGCACAGATGAATCTGGAACGTCGAAAAACTTTGGAATGGGCAGTTTGGTCAACTCGGCTCAACTGTGTGAGTCAACTCAGTTTTCTAGTAGCACTGTTCTGGCGGCGCGTTTGAACTCTGATCGGGGCAATTCTGATGGTGTCGAATTCCTCTTGTCGAGACCTCCGATTTGATATGCAATAGTGTATATTTTCCAACCAGACTCTCATACCACTTTGTTGGAAATAAAATACTCACACAAACAACTTTTATTCAAACTCAAGCAAATATTACAAAAACACTCTCACTCAACAAATAAGAAACTACAACTCACTCTTATAAAACTTTGTTTCTTCACTCACTTAGAAACTTTTAATTTTTCTTGATGTCTAAACTAAAATGAGGAGAGATATTTATACTACTTAAAAACAATTCTACACCACACAAATAAACTAATCCAAAATTATAATAATCATACACCTCATTATTCTTCATCATTCTAATAATATTTTAAGTTGCCAAATGATTCACATGCATAATTACTACACTCTAGAAAATTCTAGGTAGATGACTTGCAATTTTAGACCTTTATTATGAACTTGGACTCCAATTTAAAAAAGTTTAGGCTTGAGCTCCCATAATGAATCAAGTTTATGATCCAACATACCTCTCATGTTTCACCTCAAGGACAAAAATATTTTATTATATTTGTCGACAATTTCACTAGATACACATGGTTTTATCTTATGAAACAAAGAAGTGAACTTTATGACATTTTTGTTCTTTTTCAAAAATTGGTTGAAAATCAATTTCAAACATCTATCAAGCACTTCAAATGGATTGGGAGGAGAGTATAGGAAATTAAATAAATTTTTGGCATCTAAAGGTATAACACATCGAATTGCCTGTCTACACACATGCGAACAAAACGGTATCGCAAAACACAAAATTAAATATATTGTTGATGCCGGCTTATCAATGCTTTCACATGCCTTTGTCCCTCTAAAATATCGGCCGCATGCATTTCATAACGCAGTTCTTATTATCAATTCTCTTCCCACCACTGTTCTTAATAATATAACCTCACACTTTTATTTATTTAATAAAATCAAGATTACAACATTTAAAAGTCTTTGGTTGTGCAACTTTTCTCTTTAATTTGAGCATATAATAAAAACAAATTCTCTTTTAGAACTCAGCCATGTGTAAACTTAGGTCTCTCCCCATCACATCATGGGAACATTTGTCTTAACTTAGTTACAAATAAATTTTACATATCTCATAACCTTAAATTTGATGAAAATTAATTTCCTTTTCAATCTAACAAACATGTGCAGGTCTCATCTCCTTGTCTACCACCGTGGTTGACCATCTCTTCTATAAGTCACGAGCACTTGAAGTCATCAGGTAACTCTTCCTTGTCCTTGTCTAATCCAATCTCTTCACCTAATCCATCACCTCTTCCTTTATCTACCTATCCTACTCAAACCAACCACCTAACCCCATCTCATCAAATCACTCTCCACCTGAGACACAATCCCTTCCATCGCCAGCTCCTCTAAATTTAGTTGTTGATCTTAGTACATAATCTTACCTCTGCCCCATCTAATTCACCTGAGCAAACCCGCTCCCACCCTATGTTACTTAGACCTTCTAGCACAAAAGACAAACAAAAATTGTCACCAAACACCCTTTATCTACCTGAAATATTGATTACCATATCATTGAACCCATCTCATTCTCTCAAGCAAACAAATTGAAAGTCCAGAGATAAGCCATGTTAGACGAACTTCAAGCCTTACGCCAGACCAATACATGGATCTTGGTTCCATGCCCTCCCAACACTAACATTGTTGACAATAAATGAGTTTACAGAATCAAAAAGAATTCAGATAGTTCAATAGCCCGCTACAAAGCAGCACTAGTGGCCAAAGGGTTCCATCAAAAATGGGGTATCGATTTTCATGAAACTTTTTTTCCCGTTATCAAGCATACTTCTATTCGACTTATCCATAGTCTAGTTGTGCATTATGGGAGGCAAATGAGACAATTAGATGTTTCAAATACTTTCATTCATGGCAATATTGATGAAGATATTTATATGGCACAACCAGTAGGTTTTGTCGATTTAAAATACCTATCATATGTCTGCAAGCTCAATCGCTCTCTCTACGAGTTAAAAAAATGTACCACGAGCCTGGTTCATGCGACTACATCATTTTCTTATCTCCTATGGCTTCCAAGTATCAAAAGGAGACACTTCTTTGTTTAACTTATTCTCTGGTACTAACAAAATATTTTTGCTTGTATAGTTGATGACATTGTTGTAACACGGTCATCAAAGTCTATCATGACTGCTATTATTTAGAAATTGCAAACAGTTTTTCCAGTTAAAGACTTTGGACCCCTCCACTACTTTCTTGGAATTGAGGTTCTTCCTACAGCCTCGAGTATTTCCCTTTCCCAACGCAAATACATACTGATTTGCTACACTAAGTTCAAATGGAAGGGGCTAAACCTAACTCCATGCCAATGGCCACTCAATCCAATCTTTCACGTCACATGGTCCATTAAATTGAAAATGGAGACATTTACCGCCAAGTTGTTGGCGCATTGCAGTACCTCATGCTAGCAAGACTAGACGTATCCTTCTCGGTAAATAAACTTTGCCAATTCATTCATATCCCACTGATCTTCATTGTCAAAGTGTGAAACGTGTTCTTCGTTACTTTAAGTAAATTGTACAACTTGGATTACACTTAGTTCGGTCTCCTTCTCTTGCTCTTCACTACTTTGCCGACAGTGATTGGACTGGATGCCCAGACGATCATTATTCCACATGGGGTTTTGTTAACTTTCTTGGCCAAAACTTGATTTTCTGGCAATCTAAGAAGCAATCGACAGTTGCTCGCTCATCTATTGAAGAAGAGTATAAAGCTCTTGCCAATGCAGTGGGCGAAGCACTATGGATTTCATCTTTACTTGCTGAAATTGGCATTCCATTATCTACTCCCATTAATCCCTGGTGTGATAACATAGGAGCTATCTACCTCACTTCCAATCCAATATTCCATATAAGAACGAAGCACATTGAACTCGACTTTTACTTTATTCGTGAAAGAGTGGCCATCAACCAGTTTCGAGTTCAATTTCTATCATCCAAGGATTAAGTTGTTGACCTTTTCACCAAACCATTGCCTACATCTCGCTTCCTTGCATTACAACCTAAGCTCAATTTACAATCAGCTGAGCCAATGGTTTGTGGGGGAGGGGGGTGTTAGAGCAGTTAGAACCAATACCTCAATCACCCTTATCTCTTATCTCTTCGTTACTTTATTTTTTTCATCTTTATTTGTTGTATACTTATATCTATTAGGTTGTTATTCTTTAGTATACAAATAGCCTTATAATTCATGGGAACAATATCAATCAAATACAAAGAGCTTCACAAGGACATCCCCAAGACCGGGGGAATTTGGTGACATTTCTAATTGGTTGTCTTGTGTTTCCAATAAGTTGTTTAATAGTTGACATCTTGAATCGTATGCATATTGTGCTAGTTTAGGTCGATCCTAACTATATGATTATGAATTTTTTCTATATTAATATTTTATTCTACTGCTATTTAATATATATTACATTTAATTTAATAATATAATATATTAAATAATATTAAAATAGAATTAATTTAATAAATAATAGGATATTAAATTAAAATCTTGATAAGAAAAAAATCTCAAATCGTGATTTGTGCAAAATTTATGTTATTTCTTATGCAACATCATACCCTAATTTTGAAAATTACATGCCTACTACACATATAAAGTTGTGAAATATGTATTACTTGCACCCTACAAAACATGCATGAGAGAGAAATTTTTTTCTTCTAACATGTGACATTTTCTTTTCTCTATTTATCATGTGTTTCATGCCATGTGTCTCTATAGGGATGAAAATATTATATTTTTTATAAAACAAATTATAGAAAATCCTCTTGAAATTTTAACAAATTATAACAAAAAATAAATTTTAAAAAAACTAGTAGTTTACCCTCTTGTTGTTTGAGATAATGTTCATTCATTTGATACTGTATGAATTTCAAATATTACAGTGCAATATACCACATGATTTTTCTATATTTTAAATATTTTTATATGAAATTTTTAGAATTTCTTGTACAGTCTATTGATTTTGTTTTAAGAGTTTAGCGATTATAGTCATTACAAATTATTGTAATTGCAAAGTAACCAATATATTCAAGTCACATTTTTCTTAATTGTTATCTTAAACAATATTTTTATTAAAGAACATAATGGATAAATTGTTAATTTTTTAAAAGTTAATTTTTTATTATAATTTGTTAAATCTCATGAGAATTTTATGTAAGTTATTCTTTTTTATAACTTAAGGTATCCAATAAGTAACGTTCAAGGGATAAATTTTTAGGTACACTTTGTTAGATCGACAATCATATCTCTTCACGGAAACTTATCTCTCTTGATACTCATTATCTCTCAAAATACTCTTGATAATTCTCTTCATTCTCTTCCTATTCTATTTTTGATACATTTTCTATTCTAATTATGTTGCCTAAATATCATTTTTTTTCTCTTCCTATTCTATTCTTGATACACTTCCTATTATACTCATGTTGCCTAAATATCATTTTTTTTATTCTTTTCCTATTATATTCTTGATACACTTCCTATTATACTCATGTTGCCTAAATATCACTTGTATAGTTTACTTCAAACTCTTTCTCTTTGTACTTTATAAATACCTTGATGTACTTTAATTTCAATTAAATAAATAGAATACACTTCAATCAAATTCATTCCATGGTATTAGAGCCATAAAATCCTAATATGGTCGACCAATTTATTCTTACTAATACCACCATCAACTTGCTGGAGTTTTACAATATCTTACTCTTACATGGCTTGACATTGCTTTTTCAGTCAATAAGCTTTGTCAATTTATGCATTGACCTAGTGGTGTTCGTTGGAAGGCTCTCAAACAACTTCAACAGTACCTAAAGGGTACAATTGATTATGGGATTCATTTTGATATTACTATTTATATGGATAGAGATTGGGGTAGTGATGTTGATGATCGACATTCAACAAGCAGATATGATATCTTCATGGGTACTAGTTTGTGTTTCCCAAACAATGAACCAAGAATGGGGGTTGAATTGGTTATGAAATAAAAATTTCTTAACTTTAAATGCGGAATAAAATTAAATATAGTATGGATGAAGAGATATGACACACAAGATTTATAGAGATTCAGGTATTAACAAACCCTAGTCATCTCCCCAATCTCAATTGGAAGTTTTACTAACACACTAAGTGTTACAATGGAGTTTTACAATCTCACTCCCAACTATGGGGTTCTCTCAATGGTTAACACATAACCTAGAAACTTCCCTTGTGTTTTAATGGCTCACACAATAAACTAATTTCTTGTGTTTTATGGCTCACACAATAAACTCTTACTAGTGTTTCAATCTTAACCCAATATACCTAAACTCACTTGATTAATAGATTACAATAAAAATACTCATCAACTTATAATGTTCAAAAATTATGAGCACTTAGGTTTTTACAAAGAGTAATGATTTTGTTGAAAATAATGAATCCACAATGGCGACAACAAGATTTCTGATTCAAAGTAATTTTTGTTCTTCTTATTATGATTCATAAATGACTTACATTTATACTTTCTCAGCGAATTATAGTCGTTTTGGTGTATTTAATGCGAAAATAGTCGTTGAACCACCTCTTAACTTCATACCTGATATGTTTCTCTATCCTCATTCACGGACGTGACTATGTGTATCACGATCGTGAATGTTCTTCCAAGTCGTGGTCCAAATAGTGACTCTGGCCGTGAAGTTTTCTAGAAGAACTTGAAATGTTTGACCATGGGTGTGACTTTATGCTTTCACGAGCATGAACATGCTTCCAAGCCGTGGTGCAAGTGGTGACTCTAGCCGTGAAGATCTCTGGAAGAACTTGACATGTTATTTCATAGGCGTGTCTTTCTTTCACAGGCATGACTGATTTGATCATTCACAATTGGTATGATCATTCATGGCCGTGAACTTTAAATGTTGGAGAGTTGGTGTTTAGCTATATCACGGGTGTGACATAAGTAGTCACAGGCGTGACTTTGCTATTTCTTCTTATCTTGATTTTCAAAAGTTGTCTTTCATTCTTGCATCATATTCTATTCAAGATATATCATGTTCAACAAACTTAGAATACAAGTATTGTTAAATACATTATTGTTATTTTATTTGTTAGCATCAAAATAACAGAAATACCCCACAAGGACCTCAAGGTTCAACAGTTTGATTTCTTGACTCTCTTCTATTGAAAAGTGGATACAAGACTGTTGCTAATGCTACATCAGAATTCTTGTGGTTTACATCTCTGATGCTTGAGTTTGGTTTTCCAATTTCCAAAGGCACATTATGATGTGACAAAATTGGGCCAATTTATCTCACTTCCAATCTGGTTTTTCATGCTAGAACTAAGCGTATTGAATTAGATTATTAGTTTGTTTGTGAAACAAATGGCTAATGGATCATTGGATGTTCACTTTGTCTCCACAAATGACCAGGTGGTTGATCTCTTCACCAAGCCCTTGTCTATGGTTCGGTTTAATCCTTGCGTGCACAAATTCCTCTCCATCAACTAAGGATTTGTAAGGGGTGTTAGATGATAATCTCTTTATGGAAACTTATCTCTCATGATACTCATTATCTATCTAGATACTCTTGATAATTATTTTCCTATTATATTCTTGATACACTTCCTATTCTAATCATGTTGCCTAAATATCATTCTCTTTATTCTCTTCCTAGTTTACTTCAAACTCTTTCTCTTTGTATTCTATAGATATCTTGATGTACTTTAATTTCAATTAAATGAATAGATTACAATTCATCAAATTCATTACAGACTCAATTTATCATGTCATTCATAGATTAATCCAATCACATAATAACATGTATGTAGATTCATTTATTATCAACAAATATGAATAAAACAATTAAAAGCAAGTCATTATATGATTAAATTAATTTATGAATGATATGGTAAACTAAGTCTGCATAAGAATTTCTCTCTTCAAGGTTTAGATGTACAAATTAATGTCGTTTTAGTACAAATTCGAAAGTGTGTTTATATATTGTTTATATATTAAGTCAATCGAAATATGTAGTGAATTTTCCATTATTTTTACTTGCTTAAATTAGATGGTACAACTTCTCAAATGAGAACATACATTTATGCTTTATTAATTTAGAAAAAGGATAAAAATATTTAAATTTAAAATTTTTGTTCAAATGGAAAGACTATACTTGAATATAATTAATTATTGTGCTTTCTGTAAAAAGAAAAAAATTTGAAAATGTATTTGGCTTTGAAAACTATATATATATATATATATATATATATATATATATATGCTTCTTACCTGCACGCTTATTTTTAACCATTAATTTGTCACTATGCTGACAACAACGACTGCATTCATTTCTTGTTGGTCAAAACTCGAATGCAAAATGTGATGAATTGCAAAAAAACAATTAATTTACCAACATATGGATATATATGGCTAGGAATAACTAATAAATAATTTTATTTAAGAATATTTGCATAATTCGTGATATAGGTGGTGAGCAATAATAGCTCCGTTTTTTGAATAATTTGGACTTCTTTCTGAGTTAGAATGCTGGGCATATTTATTCAATCCAATTAATATGAACTATAGAGTATATATGCTTGTTTTCTGAATTTTTATCAATTATTGACAATTAATTACTAACACAATAAAGAAAATTCATAGTATAAAATCTTTCACCTATATTAATTGAGGCAATACAACCAAGAGGTTAATTA
Source organism: Triadica sebifera (assembly GCA_023653625.1). Classification (NCBI taxonomy): domain Eukaryota; kingdom Viridiplantae; phylum Streptophyta; class Magnoliopsida; order Malpighiales; family Euphorbiaceae; genus Triadica; species Triadica sebifera. The sequence continues at coordinate 23,106,534 of CM042894.1, forward strand.
AATCCATCATGTGAATCCACCATAAAGACAAAATAAAAAAATAAAAGGAATTATATGAACATCAACTGCAAATTCATAACCAGAAGTACAATATGTACCCGTAAAAGGAAAAGAAAAAAGAACTACAACAGCAAACTCAACCTGTATTTTGTAGTATAGAAGGCAATACATGTTCAGACCCGGTCCATGGAAAAGAAATCTCATTAATATTTACAGAAAAATTCATCAAGGTCCAAACTTTCTGGAATTTCGAACTTCAACAAGCTGCTGCAGTAGCTTCCTCTCTCATCCTCCGTGCTGCTGCTGTTCAAGAATGTGGAAGATGAATTCAAGGGAGCTGGGCTTGATATTGGTGTTGACATAACTGAAGATTCAATATTATAATTCTTATAATTACTGTCATTGTTGACAGGTTGAAAGCTTGAATTTTCTGCAGCTAGTGTATTGCAGTAGACAATGTTCGGCTGATCAGAAACCAAACTTTCTTGACATGATGATCCTTCTACATTGGGCTGCATCTGCAAGAGCTGATCTTGGCTCAAAAATGGAGCACTGATAGATTGCTGAACTGGGTTTTGAAATTGATTAGTGGATTGTGATGATAAGGAGACATGGTTATTGTCCTGAAAATGTTGGAGGAACAAATCTGGGTTTTCTTGTTTTAGTGATGATAGTGTAGAAGCAAGCCCTAAGAGTTGAGGATTTAGGATTGGTAAGCTTGAAAGATTGACAAGTGATGGATTACAGAGAGCTGAAGTTAGAATGGAAGATAGATCAAGAAGATCGAGACGTGGGGCATGAGTTACAGGATCTATTCCATTTCTAAGCAGCCTTTTTCTTATGTGGGTGTTCCAATAATTCTTGATTTCATTATCAGTTCTTCCTGGCAAACGAGCTGCTATGGCCGACCACCTCACAGTTGACAGAAAAGCAAAACCAACATTAGAAATTATCACTTTTTTTTTTTAAAAAAAAGAATTTATCTTATAAGGATTTGACTTGAATTCGCACTTCACAATCATAGCACTCACCCCGCAAATAAGTTCATAGTCAATTAATTTAGAAAAGAAAGAAGAGGAACAAAAGAAAGAAATCTCTTGCTTCATCATGTGCATAAATTGATTTATAAGCCTTATTAATAATAATATATTGTAATGTAATTTTTTTTTTTAATTTCTTTATCTTACAAAAATAAAACTGATCAATTTCGTTTATGAATTAAGATATAGATTGGATTTAAGAATCTCAGAAAAAGTATAAACTATTAACTTACTTATTTCCCAATATACTATGAAGTTGAATAATGATCTCTTCTTCTTCAAAAGAGAACCTTCCTCTCTTGATATCAGGTCGCAAATAGTTTGTCCATCGAAGTCTACAACTCTTTCCACATCTTTGGAGCCCTTTATAATTAGTACCAAATGGAAAGAAAAAGATCAAAACTAGATAAAAATATACGACAATTACTGGGAGCTTATTCAAGAATCAAATAAATAGGAACACAACTGATCCTAACACTGCTTTTCTTACATGGAAGTTTATGATTAATCAACGAGAAATCTTAACAAAGGAAATAATTAAATACCAGCATTCTTAGGGAGCATACGCCAATTGCCAGGACCATGAAGTTGAATATGAGAAATGAGTTTATGATCTTCCTCTGGGGTCCAAGGACCTTTCTTGAGGCCATTTTTGTCACAGCAAGGTGCTCTACCCATATTAATTGGTATTGTTCTTGCACAAATTAATCAAAAAATGGAAGAAAGAGAAGCAATTAAGTAATTGAAGAGAGAAATTAATGACGAAAAGGTGGGGTCTGTCTATATATCAAGAAGAAGAAAAGTGTAGTTATGGATGGTAATGGCGTAGATGACCTCCATATTTATAGTGGGAGGAAATGGCTGCGAAATACAGCTAAGTCAAAAAGATTTGTTGCCGCCCTCCCTGCCACGTTTCTTATTCCTTTAGTTATTTTGTGGGTGTAGAAAGTGCATACAAAGAAACATGGTGATGGCATATATGTGTATAACTCTATGTATGAGATAAAAAAAAAATGCCACGAAGATGATACGTGCCTTCATTCTGCTATAATCCAATAAATAATTATCAAATACTTACTCATCACAAATTTTTTATCTAAATCCAAATTACAAATTATAAAAATTTATTTTACTTATATTACATTTTATTATTTGACTGGTTTGATATGATGCATACAGAAATTTTGGGTAAAATTATTCTACATCAATCGTAATTTTTTTGGCAAAAGTTTTTAAAAATCATATAGTTGATCTTATTTTTGTCATTAATTAAATTTTCTTAACACATTTTTATAATAATTTTTTTATCATAAATTCCATCATTTAAGTAAATTGATTTTGTTAATATTTTTTTACATTGAATTATTATTAATGCAATAAAAAAATATTTATGTTAACAATATTTTTTTTTGTGCTAGATCGACAATATTTGTTTTTATATATATATATACATATCAAAGTTTCAAACAAAGATATCTGTTTATAATTTGTAATATTCAATCCCTAAATAATTTCTTTGACGGTGGTAATTATATATTGAGTATGGAAGCCTATGAATTAATTCAAATTAAAATGAAATTGAATATAAGAGATAAAAATGATATGAGTGGTTGACCTCTTCACAAAAGTCCAAAGTGAGAATAATTGGACGGTAAAGAGTGGTTGGGTACTCCATCAATAATACGAGAAAATGTTTCACTGTTTCATTGCTTAACCTTCCTATCTTTTTCAAAATTTAAAAATTAAAAAAAAAAACTGAAATTTCAAAGAATTGTTGGAATCTATAACTAAAACAAAATATGAGTAATGATTAACGAAATTCAAATAATCAAGTTTTTCCCTAAAATGGAAAAACAAAGTGACCTAATTTTGTAATTTCAAAGCAATTAATTTAGACAAACATTTGGTTTTGTTGGACTTATATAAATTTAAAAAGTAAATTAATTAATGTACTTTTCATAAAAAAATTAATGTAAATTTCTGCTTTACACCAAATCTATGTATTCATTAATGGAATAAATGAGAGTGTTAAAATAAATGATATCACATCGATAATATATGAAAAATAGGAAAAGAATCACAATTATTAAAAACAGCTCAAGGTCTTACAAATCGGATTAATAATATATTGTCATATATAAAAAATATTAATTTTTACTTCATTAAAATAAAATTAGTTATAAATATTTTTTTATTATAAGTTCAATTTATTAATAAAGATATATATCCAATTTAGATAAGAATTTCTCCTAATTAGTGCATGGTTTCGATCCCTTTTGTAATTTGGTGTTACCATCTTACAGTACTCAATTAATTGTTCATCATTAAAATGCATGCATTTTCAACCTAACTCTTAAAGCCTCTTTTCTATATGATACATTCTCTACTGATCATGTTAAAGATTTAAATGTCGAACTTTAATGGGTTTATTATATATATTGAATTTTTGATGTATTTTTTTAAGTGTATAATGTCTCATTGAATGCATGAGATTATCTTATGTTATATTAAAGGAAAAAAAAAAACAAAATTTGTTCCACAGTACAGACTTACTATGTGTATATAACATAATTTTTTGGCCACCAGATCATGCCACGTAGAGTACAAGTGACAAGTGGCTAATCTTCCACCAATTAGAAAGTCATCTTGTTAATTTCCTGAATTTATGCTCTCTCATTTTTGACAATTGGCCCTTTTGAGTATATATGTAGCTTTACCTGCAGCAGCTAAGAGCCTAGGAGGGGGCTCCTTCACTTTGTCTTTGGAACAAAATTCAAAATTATTGAAAATCAGGTATTAATTTCATCCACCTCTATCTAACAATTAAGAGTCATTGGTCTATTATTATTATTATTATTATTATTATTATTATTATTATTATTATTATTATTATTATTATTAAACCACTAATTGCCAATTAATGTTTAATGCCAAAATATACTGTTTCCCTGCAGCTTTCTTGCTTTACCTTTTCTCCTTAATTCCTTGTTCCCCTTCATGAAATTTTGCAAACTTACCGTTAATCATTTTGGATAATAATACATGAAATGCAATGTAAATTAATTTCCTAAAACAAAAACGAGGTTTTGTTCCTGATAATGACATGCTATATACGAGTGGTGAATCTGCTAATGGAGTTAAATCAAATATACTTTTTGAATATCAACCATACCAATCTTATAAATATCATATCAAATTTCATTAATCGAATCCTTTTTCCAAAAATTAAAGACATATCTAAATCACATAAATAAAGATATTTATTATTAATTAATAATTAACAAAAACAGTAAATAGTAATTAGATTGATGATAAAATAGAAATAGAAATAGAATTTTTGATTCAGTTAGCAACCTAGCTTTATGACAAAAAAGGGATTAATTGATCAAATTAATTTCATTGAGTGCGACTTATAGAGATCATTTATCAAGAACTGACATTAGTTATATATCAAAAAATTAAAGAGCCAGGAACAATTTATTTAGTTGATATTCACAAGAATTATATAATAAATTGCGGGTTCAACACATGTTTACTAGAAAGACAGATATTTCTTGTTTATCATTAGACATATGTTAAGGATAATCTCACATCACAAGTTAAAAAATAGAAGAAAAATTATAATTGTGGTATAACTAACTAAAGTGGTTTTCAATTATTTTGAAGTAATGATTAATCCACAATTATCAAATCCAATATTTAAATTTGTCAAATTCTAATATGGTATCAGAGCTATAAATAGACTAACTGTTGTATGACTATGAACTTTATGAGTAAAATCTAATACCAAAAAGTGGAAAGACTCGTATCAAAAATTGAATAAGTCTGTGACTCAAGAAAAAAATCAAATAAATAAAAAAATGTTAGATTAAAAAAGTGACAATTGGACCAAAGTCAATTGTATTTGAGAGATAATGTTAAGGATAATTTTAAAAATAAAATAAAAAAATTATTATTGTGATATAACTATAATTATGATGTAACTAACTTTATATTAACTTAAAATATTTTGAAGTAATTATCAAGCCCTACATCTAGGCCCATCAAATTCTAATAATTTCATCATTGATTAGTTCTAAATAAAGTTGTGGATTGGGATTTAAATAATTAAAATTAAGAATGTTAAACATGTTATTAAGAGTGTGTATTTTTTAATCAATCTTAATAGTTTATCGTAATCTATATTACAAATGTGTATGTATTTATTAATTAATCTTAATCGATCATTAGTCTATCTTGTCTCCCTGTTTGTTGTCTTCATGACATCCTTATTTATGATCAAAAGATAAGGATTAAAGAAAACTTAAGCTTGATGACACATGCATAAATATATATGCATGCATGCATTTGACCCTGACGAGTAATTGTATATAATTTATACTTAATTAAATTATGAAATTTAAAATAATTTCCCATTTCTGTGGTTGATCTGGCTAGGCATTAAACGTTGTAGAAAGTTCATGAAATAAAAAACACGTCATCATGCAATCTGATTTAATAATGTCAATTAGTGTTTTTATAAAAGATTTGTATATATATGCTTACATAATGTAATACCAGTTGAGGTAATTACCTGTCGTGAATCTAGGGTTTGCTTGTAATATCTTTCTCCGTATGGTCATCTATGTCTTATAAAGTTGACTTGGATATATATATATATATATATATACATATATATATATATATATATATATATATATATATATATATATATATATGCAAATATGTTGTTAAATTCTTGTTGAGACGGCAAAGAGAAAGCACCAACAAACTTTGAATTTATTTTTTATATATATTTTCTTGTGTTTAATCTTCTCAAGATATCACATTATATTTCTATGAGTTCACATGCATGCATATATAATATATCTGATAAAATTGAGATATATATATGAGACAGGATATCCAATTCGTATGTAGAATATGATAAGCTGAGACATCGTTAGCTATTATTGCATTATTTTTTTTTGTTTTTAAACTGTTTTAATTTTTTGTTGTCTGTTTTTTAGAGTTGCTTTATCTTTTTCAAAAATTGTTTTGTATTTCTGTAACTGATGAAAATAATTATACAAAAAGAAATAAGGCTGAAAGTGTAAATATATTTCTAAAGTATGGGTGAAAAAGCACATGTACATTGGTCTCTAAAATAAATCTCAATCTGATTGGCTCTCCATATTAAAAGTTGGGTTTAAATAGCTCTCCATACTGAAACTTTAAAATGGGAGGCCAATTATTTTTTTTTTCATTAGCAACCGTTTTGTAAAAGTATAAGAACTCTGATTAATATGTCTCGAGCTAACTAATTTGCAAAAAAAAAAATATCTCCATAATATCATAATTAATTACAATACAAAGTTTATTAAAAAAAACTACAAATTGAAAATTACAATCTTCATAATTCATTAAAAAACTACAAATTAAAAGTAGTCTTCAATCCATTATCATCTTTGTGCCATTTTCTTTATACCTCTATATGCATAATATGTGTCAATATCTAACAAGAAATAAATAAAAAAATTTTTGATAAAAATATAAATTACAATTTTCAATTACCATAAAATTATTTTTTAAAAATTTTCCAATGCCTTGCTATCTATTATAATAGTTAATCTACAATTAAAATCATGATTTTTCAGGTTCGTGTTATTATTGTCAAATTAGTTGACATGTTACATAATATGCATACCCTTTCATATATGCCACAACACAAGCAGGTAAATTCAAACGAAAAAAAGGAAAAATTAAAAAAAACACTTTATGTTATGATAGGATAACTCAGTCCCGAATATATATTAGTAAAAAAGTGATGTATATATATATATATATATATATAATTTCTAAAGTTACAGGCATATATACTACGACAACATCTATTTTAAAATGTAATTTTAATTTTATGAGCATATATAGTACTGCTACATGGGATTAATGGATCTACAATTAAGCCTTTTTTTTAACAGTGGATTTACAATTAAGTGTTAATGAGCCGAATTATAAGATTGATTCGACAACCAAAAGAGAAATAAAAAAAAAACACAAAAATAAACTTAAATGAGAAAAGAGGAAACCAAAAAAGGGAGAAAGAGGAAAAATCATAAATGCAAGCATAACATAAATTGTTAAACACAAAGAAGAAAATAAATAAAAAATAAAAACAGAAATGCAAGCAAAAGAGAGAGAGAAAAAATCAAGCCAACATAAAAAAATTAAAAAACAGTAGACCTAATTTTTGAGGAAAAGAGGAAATAAAAAACAACAAATGCACTCAAAAGAGAAATAACAAAAAAAAAGTCCAACAGCAACCAAAAAGCCACAGGTCCAAAAGAGAGTCGATCTAATTTTTGAGAAAAAGAAGAACCCAAAAAACAACAGATTCAAAAGAGATTCTATCTATATACTAACAGGTGATAACAATAGATGGAAGCACTAACTGGTGATTTGATGAATAACAAACCTGCAAAATAAATTGTTAAGAAAAAGTCAGAGACCAAACTTTAAAAACAGTTTAGTATGGAAAGAACACTGAAAGAACAAAAACTAACCTTAAAAAATTAAAACAAAAGCAGAAATCAACCGGGAGAGGGGTAGCGGCTGGTTAGAAACCTGTAGTAAGAAAAAAAAAATACCCTTATCCTGAACGGGATAGGGATGGTGGTGGCTGGAGGGAAAGAGAAGTAAGAGTAGGAACAATCGAGAGAAAGAGAGAAGGAAAAGAGACGAGTGTTAGGCCGGTTAGGGTTATGTTGGTCTTTGTAAAATTAATGAAAATAAGCTGGTCACATATTCATTGTTCATTTACATTTTGTCCATCATTTCCAATTTTGGAGATTTAATAGAAAAATTAAAACGGAAAAAGTACAAATTACAAAGACCAACATATAGCTTTATATATATATATATATGTGTGTGTGTGTGTGTGTGATAAGATGGTGGTTTAATTAATAGTTTTAATATAATTAATTTAATAATTTGGACATTAATTTAATAAATTAAACTTTAATTATGTTGCACCTTCTCATTTAATCAGAGTTAATCTAACTAAATGAGTGAATCACTAGTATAAAAATATCTTTAAACGAAAATTATATATGTCTGTTGTAAAAATACCAGACACATAAAATAGAGGCCGACATTTTTGTAAATATATGATAAAATTACAAAGCATATGTGTCTGTTAATATAAACGATAGACATATAAAATTCAACTTGTATTTTATGCGTCTGTCTTAATAAACAACAGACACATATGATATACTTTTAGTGTATGTCTTAACAAACAACAGACACCTATTGTTTATTAATAAATAAATTTTTTTTTGAATTAATTATTGAAAAATATTGTTATTGGTATATACGTCTGTTAATATAAATGACAGACATGTAAAATTTAACTTGTACTTTAAGTGTATGTCTTAATAAAAAACAGACACATATACCTTTTACTTTAGGTGTTTGTCGTTAAAAATGACAAAAGTGTAATATTTATGCACTCATATGTGTTTGGCATTAATAAAAGCAGACACATATACCTTTTACTTTAGGTGTCTGTCGTTAAAAAAAACAGAAGCGTAATATCTCTGCATTCATATGCATCTGACATTAATAAAAACAGACATATATTAGTATACAATAAGTGTCTGTTGTTTGTTAAAACAGACACTTATAGTTCATTTTTTAAAACCAAAAAATACGGTTTCTCTCTGTGCTCTTTTATTTGAAACCCAACTATATATATTTATTTCTTTTACTTTAGAGCTTGAAACCTAGTTGTATGCGCTGACCATCTCCTTCTTCAGCTCTCAACATAAAGTTGGCTTGTAATACCTTCATCACATTTTAGACCTGTCTTAGTGGCGACGATAATGACAAGAGCTATATTGTTCGTTGGTGGCCATAGATACGCATGAAAAATGTATTTTTTTCTCTTTAGCTTTTTTCTACATTTTTTGGCTACTATGTTCAAATTTGAGCCTCCATGTCGTAGCCACGGCGATAACAAAAAAAATATTTTTTTATTGATTTATAAAATGAAAGTGAGTTTCATGCATTGAGAGGTTGTCTAAGGCATTTGGTAAGGAGAAAATAAGTTGGTTTTGCACATGTTAAAGCTAATTTTTACCATCAATTAGCCAAGGAGTTGTATGTTCTCCACCTTATTACTATTGGTATTTGATTTTCTACTTTTTTTTATGCAAAAAAGTTTATTTATCTTTTTTATTTTTTGTGTATTTTATTTTTGTTAATTTTATATTGTAACTTTTTTCAATTAGTAGTTGTTTTTTTGTTATACAATTAGTTTTTTATGAGTTTAAGTAATTTTTACGATTTGCTGTATATTTATCAATTTATAATATTTTAAAAAAAAAATTAACTATAGGTGTATGTTATTTTGTAATAACAGACACCTATAGTGAATTTTTAAAAAAAAATGATTATAGGTGTCTGTTGTTTTATAACAACAGACACATATAATGAATATTTTTTTCAAAAAAATTGACTTTAGGTGTCTGTTGTTTTGTAACAACAGACGCCTATAGTCATTTTTTTAAAATATAGTTTATGCGTCTGTCATTATATTTTAACAGACGCATAAAATAATTATATGCGTCTGTTATTTTGACAGACGTCTAAAATCCAACTCATATACGTCTGCTTCATAAGTGTCTGTCATTTAACAGACGTACAAAATAACAAACGCGTATAAGTCATTTTTGTACTAGTGAATGTCAAGTATATCTATTGCGAAAACATGTGAAAATTTAAATATTTTCTTTTCTTGGAAACACTTTGCCATAAAACTCTTTTACATATAAAATTTGTATAACCATATTCATGACCCGTGGAAATGAAATCTTTTGATCCAAAGAATCAATCATTATCATATATAAAAAAAACAAGATTTGAGCTAACTGGTCTGATATTTACAAAAATACATGACTTTAAACAAAAATTGCATGTTTTTTTTTGATATATGGACATGTATAGACGTAAACAACCCATAATCCTATATCATGTATAAAAATACAAAATATGACATGAAATTATCACCGACCCTTATCGGATTTACTCTATTATCTCTAATTTGGTTGGTTTCTAAGATCAACTTCAACTTCTATCTATTATGCTTCAAATTGTTACTAAAAATTTAGTAATACATATAGGTATAAAAATTCAACATGTATCAAACAATATACATCATGTCATTCATGTTCATGGCATCGTATCATATTATATACCTCATGGCATGACAATGAACCCATTAATTCATGCATCATACTTTACCTTATTGAATTGATAAAAATTAAGTCTTGAACCATGCATAAGGGAATCATCATTGTATTTATATCATTTACATATCAAACATATTAATTGTGTAACATTGTATGCTTGTGTCTTTGAGACTTTTTTCATTATAACGTACTCATTAATTACTTTAACATTTTCCATTCAACAACTTTTTACATGGACTATTCAGATATAAGTTGTAAATATAGATGCTTTTCGAGCTTAAGCCACCCCTATGATCATGTGTGTTTGTCTGAACTCCCTTAAATCAAAAACGCTCTCTAAGTTTAAGTCAATTAGATTGAGTAAAATATATAATTTCATGCAATATAGGATCAAAAGTACTTTTCAAGGTTAAGCCATATTGTCTTTGAAATATCTATGTGTAACTGTAACATATCACTACGGTACTGTATGTCCCTTTAATAATATGTCACATATCCTACTTTTAATCCTAGTATAGAGTTTGAGCATTGCTTGTTCAAATACATTTATTATACATCATTATAACTCGTTCATTTTACAACATATACATTTGATCATGTGGAACTTTACAATATGTCATATACATGTAAAAAATTATAGGATCATGAATTTCATACTTAAAACATATCATTGTGAAAACATGTGCATAACCATAATATTGCATCATAAAAAAAATAACATATTTTATTTTAAACAGGCTTCATGAACGTGAACTATATGTTCACAACCATCAAGGTTCATTCAAGGTTACCCTTACCTGTGAACCAAACTGTAAACTTGGTCGTGAAAGCTTTTGTCCATTTTATACACATTCTTCACAAACGTGATTATGGTGATTCATGACTATGAGTCAAGTGCTGACTCAAACCCTAAGACAATCTGCTTGAACAGGGCAGTTTTGGGTTGATGATTCATGATCGTGAACCCTATGTCACGAGCATGAATTTGAATTTTCTAGACATTTAATCAATAAACAAGACATTTAATGCAAATCATATGTAATGGCTCTAATAGTTGTCCAATAGAAACATCTTCCTATCAATACTGTCAACAATTCATTAATTTCACAAACTATACATCAATTAAATACAAAAGAGCACATAATCATCACAACTTACTTCTTCGAACTCATTAAATACGATATCATACAATCAATGTATTTTATGCCTAACTTAGCATTTATACATATATCATTCAATTCTCATGTCATTATAGCATTAATTACAATTTCATGCTCATTATAACCAACAATGAATATTTATAGCATTCATAAACACTTAACAAACAACATGCACAATTTTGGAATTTAAATGCATATATGTACATGCCTTTATGGAGCCTCAAACACCAAGATTTACTCAAGTTTATCCTCTTAGTTGGTTTCACCACATTATCTTCCAACTCATATCATATAACATAACTTTATTGATATCTGAAAATCATAAACTTAATCTTAAAAGTTATTAAGATAAAATCATAACTTTAAACCCTCTTTACAACCTTAAAATCATTTAACCCCTTTCTAAAACATACCATAACCTTTAATCAAAATTAAAAAGAATCTTTAACCATAAAAACTCAACCTTGAACTAAAACTTAATCCATTTGGAAATGATTCTCTACCGAAAATGAGATATACAAGATAAAAGGTATGAAAATTTGCAAAGATGAAAGGAAAACATAATTCCTCCTTACCAGAATTGAAGGAAACACAACTTAAATGAAGGATTTCGGTTCTCTTCATTTTTCCTCTAGGTCTACCTCTTTAAGGACACAAGTTTCTTTTCACATTTCTCTCTTAAGAACTTGCAAGAACTTGTTAAACTTTGATTTTTGCTTTGATTTAGGTGTTTTAGGTCTAAAAATCAAAGAAAAACAAAAGGTATTTGTCTCTAGTATAAAGGAATATCAAGGTCTAAGGTTTTCTTTTTGGTATAGGACGTGTGAAAATGATTTTTTCTGCATTTTATACCTAACAATGTTTACAGGCATAACTGACCAGTCATGTGCATGAACCATCTCAAATATAATTCACGGTCATGACCTTATACTCAAAAGCATAAACACAAGACACATCACTTTTTTCATCTTTTTCTAACTCTTTCCCTTTAATCAAACCCTTAAACATAATTATAACTTATCTAAACCATCTTTTTGACTAGGCCCTACTTAGCAACATTACAAATTAAATCTATAAAACTTCAATTGAATCAATTTAATTATCAATTTAATAAAATTGATTTTCATATAGACTATAAATTATGTAATATTTTATGTACAATATAATTATTTAGAAATTTACACATTTATATAAACAATAAATTATGTTTTCATATTTTATTCTTTTTAATTTTTTTAGCCTATGTCTAAAACTATTTTATAATACATGAGAAAACCAAATATAAGATAATAAATATATATTAATTCAGCTAAACATAAATTAGTAGATATATTAGTATAATATTAATTAATATAATATAAAAATAATAGCTATATAATTAATTTATTAATATTTATTTGCACATACTAATATCATGTATTATAAATTCATTCATATATAAATATGTATTATATATATTTAAATTTTTTATATATTTTAAATTTTGAGTAACATTAAACAATTAGGTATATTTTCATAATTGATAAAATAACATATTTTTAATTGTGTCTTAACAAGTTAGGTAAATAAAATTCATTTATGACATGATTTATTTTTGTGTTGTAATCATATTAATATGGTTATGATCTATATACATTTAGCTCAAGTCTATATACAGTTAATTCTGAGTGTCATTTAATCGTGTTATATTAAAAATTGTGTAACATCCTCGACCTTCCCCACATGCATTTCATTTGAACATATGCATCTTCCATATAATCCAATTGAACACGTGCATTTCATACATATTTCCTTAGAAATAAGTTCATGGCACACACTAGCTACGTGTCCTAGTATTTGGCAATTGTATCGAGTCGCACGTGTGTACTAATGAGGATAACAAAACATTAGAAATAAATTGAATAAGGTGACTAAATTAAAGTAAGCAAAATGACTAGATTAAGATTAGTAAATATTTACATTGTTAATTTAGTCAAATCGGGCCAAATGATTAAGTTGTATTATTGTGTGAATTAATGGAATTATAAATATATGTAAATAATAATAATAATAATAATAATAATAATAATAATAATAATAATAATAATAATAATAATAATAATAATAATAATAATAATATAGACAAAATAAAATGAAAATGAAACAAAAGAAAAATAAAAGAAAAGAAAAGAGAAAAGAAAAGAGAAAAGAGAAGAGATGAAGAGAAAAAGATAAAAAGACAAAAACAAAAAGGTTGGCTTTATCTTTCTCCCCCACTTCTGCCTCCTCACTCCATCCCGTTTTCTTCTCCATTTTCCTCCATTCTAGACTTAAATTATTCCTTGTTTCACTTAGTTTTTGGGGCAAATTGATCCCTTGCAAGTTCATTCTTGGTAAGTAATTAATTCTTATTGCTATAGGGTTGAATTGAGTTGCTAAGGTTTATTAATAGGCACTGACTTGCACTGCGATTTTGATATCAATAGAAATTGATTCTATAAACGATTAAAACACAAAAGTTATTCCTTTATGTCTTATATTTATTTATACATAAATATATTTGCAATATGTGGTGTATATAATGAGATATCTTCTCTCTACTAAAACTGGTCCGGGTGGACCCTAAGTGTGTTAGCCACTGTGTTTATTAGTTTTGAATATGATAAAGCCATTATTTGAAGTATCTCAAAATATAAAAGTTTTAGCTATATATGTTATGTATATGTATACCAAATATAAGGTTCATATTTCTTGTGAAGTTTGAGTTATTGTGAATGGAACCATGACTGTTCCATAGTTGAGCTGACTGCTTAGTGCCCTAGGCAGTTCCAGAAACTTGTGTAGCCATTGTGAGCTCCTTAGAGATATATTTTATAAATTATAAAAACATGACATTTAGAGGTATATGTATTAGCTAAATTTGGGTACTAATTTTAGCTTAATATGTTATGTATAGACTACTTTATGACCTTTGGAAGTCATACTGGTCCAGAAGCCAATTCTATTCTGGACCAGTGAAATGTTTCTTATAATTTGAAGATCATATAAACATAATTGATAAAAGTTGTAAACATAAAAAATGTTCCATTTGAACCCATATAAGTTTATGTAAAGTTTTATTTAAATGGTGCTTATTTATTATAAGTAATGATGAAGCAAAGTTGGTACCCTAAAACTGTCTAAAGGCAGAAAACAAGGCAGAAAGAAGAAACACACTTAGAAATTCCACAAAAAATGGTACAATGATCAAATTGGTCTAAAATTTTAATATGTTACATAAGTATATGTTACTGTTAATTATGAACAAAAATCAGATTAATTGGTTAAGTAGAGAAAAAGTTATAGGCTAAACAGTCTCATAAGGTCACACTGCCTCATAGGAAAAATTATAGCTATTGATATGAGGAATGCATCTTAATTTGTTTAAGCCATATTAAGTCTCCCTAATCATGAGTTAATCGATTATATTTTTTTATTAGGCTCACAACATATTGGAGACCCACAAGGAGCGAATAGACAATAAGTTAAGGATCATAATCAAAGGAGAAAGGTGAGTTTAATTATCAATTGAATTCTTTAACGCAAATGAATGTTGTTTGCTATGTGATTCAAATGATTGTCATGATTGGTCCTTGATAATATGATGATGGATAATTTATGACATTGTGGTACATACAAATGGTATACTTGTGGTATATTTGAGGTATATGCTTGACATATGTGATATATATACATGGTATATATATAGTATATACAAGATATATGCGTGGCATATGAGGCATATATGCGGTATATGTATGCTATACGTGATAAGATACAATGGTTGATGAATGCTTAAGTACAAGTGCATATGCATATGGACTTAAAAGGTGTTGTGACTAGTTAATCGATATTGTAAAGCAAAATAAGAGACCTATGGCCCAACAAATGTGCAAATGAAACAAATGATCAAGCTAGCTAACAAATGCAAATGTTCACATGACAAATGTTCATATGGAAACCCGGGACAATGTCTGTTTAACTTGGTCACAACAAAATAAAATAAGTAATGTATTTGCATACATAAAGAGTAATGATTATATGTTTCAACTTTATTGATATTTATATGATTTGGATGAATGAAATGGAATACATTGTATGTGTTGAATTTGTGATTTATTATTATGAGTTGTTTGGTACTTTAGAGCTCATTGGATGATTATTCTCACTGAGTCGCAGCTCATCAATTTGCATCATTTTTCAGGTAAAGAAAAGTGATAGCTCATTTTGAGTAGCGTATAGAAGACATGAAGCACAGGTCATTGGCCGAGCCTCATCACTATCTCTCCTTGCATTCCACACGAGCATGAAAATATGTCATCTGCATTCTGTATTTACGTGTTTGAATATGTATAGTCATTTTGGAATGAGTTTTAAAAATGTATAAATGAAAACAACTCATAAATACTTATGTGCAAAGTTTATGTTTTAATATATGTGATATATCTTACTGTGGCGGAAGTCTCAGTGTTGATTTGCAAAGTCATTGAATGATATTACAGGATATGAAACTTACAAAGTCATTGAATAATATTACAGGATATAAACAAAATTTTACTATCACTGTTAACAGGATATTTTGTCTTTCGAGTATGCTATGTGTGATTATTTGATACAGGGATAGGTTAAACTTAATTGTATAAGATGTGGTCTTACAAATTGTCAGTTCTAGTTTTTCTCAATGGCTCACTCAAAATCCTTTATAATAGTTTTTCTTAAAGCTAACTCCTAATATTTTCTTGTATTTTATCCTAAACTAATACTCAACATAAACCCCAATTGTTTTATGGTTAACACTTAAAATCATTTCATCACTCAAAAACCAATACAAAAATGGTGGAGAATTAATTAACTAGCAAGGTTTGAGCATGAGGGGTATGGAAGCATTACATTCTAAGGCTTTTGGAATGGGTATTTATATCCAAAAACCTCCAAAGAGCCACTACACAATGTTCTCCTTCTAACAACTAATTTTTTGCATTGCGGTCGTGATTTTCTTTGCTTTTCAATGGCTAGTCCATGTAATTGGGTCTGATTAGCTTCGAGCTCAAATAGTTGAATGACTATGAATCTCATAGTAGCTCCCAAATGTTGCAGTTACGAACCTACTTTTCCAGGACACCTCACGATCGTCGTAGCTCTCTGTCCAATTTAGGTTTCTTTATGTGTTGCAACTGTGGTCGCAATTTCTTGTTGAGTTCCAAACTCTTGGACATGTGATGTTATTTGCTTGGTCACTTTTTAGTTGGCTTGTTTTGTGGTCGTGAATCTTGCCTCACAGTCACGATAGTGCTTTCACGACAAGTTTTGCGGTCATTAATCTGGTCACAAACTTCTATTCTTGTCTTTGCACTTTTGACCTTCACCAAAATCGCGACTACTAAAATCATCTCTCGGTCACAAAAGGTCTTTTGTGGGCAATACTCTATTACCACAGTCAAGAATTATAGGTCAATTGCAATTCTTCAAAATTCACTGAGCGTAAATTATGATTACCTTTCTTTTTTATCCTTATTTTTTATTATTTTATAATAATAATATAATTATTAAATTATGTATAATATAATTATAAAATTATTTAATAATAATAATAATAATAATAATAATAATAATAATAATAATAATAATAATAATATAATGTTATATGATAAAGATAGACATATTTATTATATTGGGATGAGATATTTAATATAATTTTTATATTATTTAATATTCATATATATTAAATAATTTATTTGTATTATATAATTAAATAAATGTTATATAATGTTTTTGAATAATATAAACATATTATTTTATATCATTTTATATTTTTCATCTATATTTTCAGCTAGTTTTACCAAACACTTTTTATTGAATTAGCTAAATTATAAGTTACTAGATTTTCAACTGCTAGATTATCAACTACAACTAGTAGTTAGATTATCATCTAATTTTACCAAACAGAGTTTGTACCATACCATTTTCGCTTGTTTTCAAGTCATTTACTTTTTAAAAAGATTTAGCTTATTGCACTAATAAATCACACAGTAATATGTATGTAAATTTATTAATTATTTATATTTATACCAACTAAATATGAATAAAACAATTAAATGTGTATCGTTGTTTGATTAAATTAGTCTACAAACGATACAACAGATTGAGTCTACCTAATAATTTATATAAAATATAATGTCTATTAAATGTGAATCTAACTTTTTATTTTACAGATATCTCGGTTTCTATTTTAGGAGATTGCAATCTTTAAATCTTTCAATCTTTCAATTTATCATTTATAATACTTATATTTTTCAAACTCACGTAGGAATAATACTTTCATAATATTTTTGGTTGTAGATGCTCATTTTCTTTCTATTTAAGTTAAATAACGTTATATTCCTCTAAAAAAATGTTAAATAGTGCTATATAATCATGATAGCTAGTTCACTACAACAAATTGATACTTAAAACCACAATTTTATAGCTACAAAAAGTTATATTGTAGTTAGATGGCGATAATAGCTATGAAAAATTATCCTTTGAAGCTATATATAATTTGATTGAATTTCTAAGTTACAATAATTTTTCATTCACAGCAAGTACATCAATTTATTTTGTTTTGATAACTTAATATCATGGCAGTAAGTATGTCGATTTTTTGAACAATTTTGGAAAAATTTAATTGACCACCTTAACTGAATTTAATTCAATTAAACACTTTAATTTTTTTTAGTTAATTAAACTCCTCACTCTATAATTTTTATTCAACTGAGTCATTAATTAATTAATTTATTTTACAAATGGAATTAAATATAATATTAAAATTAAAAACAAATACATATATTAGTGTCTCAATTTTTAGTTTTTATTTGATTGAGTTCCTCAACTTTTAAACTCCATATACCACTTATATATATGCAATACATGCTAACTTTCTCTGCCAAATAGGACTTCATTGATGCACCATACCCGAAGAGACGTACGGTTATGCAATTGTAATGTGCTCAGGCTTACCGATTATGCTTATCAGCAATGGTTTTTTTTTTTTAATAACTGATTTAGTTAAATAAGGAAAAAAAAAAGGTCTTTGGTTGGTAAATGATAATAGTTAATCAATGAATCATACATAAACAATTTTTTTGGGGATAATTACCCAATTTTGTGTGCAATTTGACATTTTTACTCTAAAAAATAACTCCTTTCAAAAGTAGCTTTATATATTTATTTATTTGGGGCTTAAAGAATTGCAGAGGACATTCCTATCAATTTATTTATGGTGATTTTGCATATGTTACCATCAGCATCCTCATCATTAAAGTCTTTGATCAAGAAGGGAACTGTTGTGGAGGACGGGGTCACTGTTGCAGTGAAGCCGAATATAAAGGTCCACTTCCTTAGTATTTGTAATTTTTTTTAGGTAAAATGATTTAATAGTACTAAAATTTTGGTATGTGTATCAAATTGATCTCAAAATTTTATTTTGTATCAGATTGATACCAACACTTTGGAATTAGGTAGTAGATTATGGTACCAAAAACTTTTCTAGTAAATTCATGTTGATATAGATGTTAGACTTACTAATGTGGCATGAATCATCGAAAATATTTTAGTACATAATCTGAAACTCAATTCTTGGTACCAATTTGATATAAAATAAAGTTTTAGTGCCAAATGTGTTATATTTTTAAGCATGCGAGTTTAATTCTGATTGTATTTGCAAATAAGAAGGCTATAAGATGCCAAAAGATGCATATAGAACATCACCAACTGATGTTTAAAATAACTGTTAGTTTCAGTCTCTGTATTTTTTGTAATTTTTTCTTTTTTTCTTGCTCACCAAATTATGCTATTGGAGAAAAAAATATGACCCTGGTCCTCGTACTTCAAACGCATGGCAGTGAAACACCTGAAAATTAAATTAACTATATATTAGCTCTTCTTTTTCTTTTTTATTGTGTCTTATTGTAAAGTTACTTTGTGATGGATGTTCATTTGCTTCCTCTTAATAATTTTCCCTTTCTTTGCCTTTACTCTTTTAGCCATTGAAAAGTAACAATTTAAAACTTTATAACAAATTATTTTGTACATCAAAGCCAAATTGCTTAGTGAATAGTAAAGCTTCTAAAGCAGCGATGAGCACACCTGCATGGGAAGCAAAAGGCGACTTTGACCGTCGGACATAGGTGAGCAAATAGGCTGACAAGAATTTAAGCTGGAGGTGGCATCAGGAGTGGTGATGAAGCTGGAGGTGTCATTGGCTGGCTGAGTCATACATATCCTGCCAACCAGTGAAACATTATGTTCCAAATAATGTTGTTTATTTTACGAGAAATTCATAAGTAAACTCAGTCTATCATATTATTTATAAACTAATTCAATCACATTAATTATTGTATTTATATCAATCAAAGTGTATAAAATAATCAAATATGTGTCTGTAATTGAATTAGTTTATAAATAACATATTAAATTAAACTTAAAAATTCCTCTTGTTTTACTAATGAGAAATACCTGAGCAATTATGTTGGCCCTGGATTCTTTCCCAAAAAATTTTGGTTTAAACAATGATGACTCTTCCCTTTCTGATTTTATATCTTTCCCTTGGACAATTTGCATAAAACAATTATGTAGTTTTACTTTTGTATCAAAATAATCCTATTTTTTCAAATTTTAAATATACATACTTTAAATTTTATATCAAATAATCGGGAGGGATTTAATTTGATTTGGTAGTGACGTAACACTCTAAATCTAATTTTTTTATTTGATACTGCTGACATGTATTAATATGTATATATGACATTTAATTTTTTTTAAATAAGTTTACGCTAATCTAGTTATATAAACAACTTTCATACTAAAACTATGTTTGCGTTGATTTAGTTATAATTTCATATACTTAACTCAAATACAACTAGTTCCAAGCATATATATTTATACCTATGCAGATCTAGATTGATTTGGACTTTTAAAGCTAATTCCTCTAATGGTTAGTTATGCACAGATTTAGGTATGTTAACGAAAACTAAATACATTCTAAGTTTTGGGCTAATTTTGTGTAAATCTTGATATTTTTTAAACTAAATATCTCATTATTTAAAAAAACTAAATATCACATATGTATATTAATATATGTTAGCAGTGCCATATTAAAAAAAAAAAGGTTTAGAGTGATGTGTCATTGTCAAACTAAATTAAATTCATCTCGAGATTATATTTGATGTGAAATTAAAAGGATGTATATTTAAAAATTAAAAAAAATATTTTGATACAATGCATTTACTTTAATTAGATTACCCTTGCATCTATTACCTTATAGATGATTCTATGAGTATCACTGAGGAATGCTTATAAAATGTTTGAACATGTACTTTTAGATGCATAAAATCTTGTGTTGAGTGACTTGAATTTTATTGTAACTCAAATTGTGATCCAATTTTAAATATTTTTGGGGCATGAACCGAAATGGTTTTTTTGTGTATGAACTTGATCCAATTCGAGCGGCCAGATTTAACCTTATATATATATATATGTAGGTGTTATGGTATGTACTTTGTACTTGAAATATATATATATATATATATATATATATATATATATATATATATATATATATTTCATATGTAGGTGTTAGGTTATGTACTTTGTACTTGAAAGTTGAAATCAATAAGATTGACTCTTTTCTGCCCATGAACCTTCACATTGGCTAAACTATGTAAATCTTTGTATTTGTGATTTTTTTTCTTATTTGTTTTTTCTTCTATTTGTTGTTGATTTTGTAACATTTTAGAACTTATAATTACAATTTTTAACTGAGTAGTCTTATTTTATTTTTTTTATGTAATTGCATAGTCATGCCTAAAGAAAGGGGTAGGTAAACATTCTCTTTTAGTATAAAAGGAACTTGATTGTTGAATTGCTCTAAATTTCCTCCTTATTTCAGGGCTTATAACTGGCCTTCCACTGGATGCTGACTAGTTGAGAACTTTATTTTCTCTTTTCTTCTTCTTGAAAAAAGTATTGTTTAAAAATGAAAACAAACCTAAAGGTGAGTCATATATTTCTTTTGTCTTTTCTTCTTTTTGAAAAAAGTACTGATTCAAACTAGAAAGGAACCTAAAGGCACATGAGTCATATATTCTGTAGAACGATGTTCTTGCCAAGGTTGTATGTCTTTTTTCAACCTACTCGAGTACAAACCATTTAGACCTCTAAGAGGTTCTAATCAAGGAGCACGCAGATCGCAAAAGTGCATAGTTTCTCCTCCAAAAAGAACTTCTCTAGTAGGCGAACACATTAAATATTTACCTAACCCAGTAGGTCTTTGAGCGGATCCCACATTAACACATTAATCAGGAGGAAGATCATATGTTGTTGTTTCTTCTTTCTTTTGCATAGTAGTCGAGAGCTTTCTCTTAAGCTCGAAGATTTAGAACCCTTAAAAAAAGGAGGGAGAGGGATATTATGAATACAATTACAAGCCCTTACCCAAATTGAGTTGCAACTCTTAAGGTTTTCCTTTCAAGCTAGACAGACATGAAGCCAGCCTTTCTAATTTTCGAGAATGTAACACCCACTTACCTCACTTTCATAAGCAAGATAAGTAAGCATTACCCGTCTAACTGTTTTATAAAATTAATAAAATCATGTATAAATTTTTTTTTTCCGAAAATATCGCAGATACCCAAAATAAAATTTAATACAAACACAAATATTTAAAATTTTATTTATTTATAAAATAAATTAATTTAGATTTAAACTATGTTCAGTACATTACAAGTTCACACTTCTAATTCACATTAAATGAAATAAAACTATAATTTAATTTACAAACTTTTTGATAAAAATATACCAAAATAAATCTAAAGCTTTTAGTTGCTTCTGTCCGGGTACCCTCTTTCTTCTGACAATTCTATTATCTATGGCTACCCTTCTAAACCTGCACGAGAGGAAACTACCCACGCTAAGCTACTAGCTTAGTGGTGCTTCAATGATAAAAATGTTATATACATATATATATTCTCACATATTAATTAATCATTTCATAAATAAGACATAAACTAAATAATTATATAAAATCAAATAAATTTCATCAAATATTCAACATTTAACAATTTTAATTTATATAACATTTATCAAAATGACATACTTAATTATTATTATTATTATTATTATTATTATTATTATTATTATTATTATTATTATTATTATTATTATTATTATTATTGTTGTTGTTGTTGTTGTTGTTATTATTATTATTATTATATATGCCTATAACACCTATAACCGAACTAACTAAGAAGAATAACGAGGTTGTCATTACCGACTTTCATAATATTGTCATTACCGGCTTAATAATTTTGCACCGAACGTATTTATAAATTTATCATTTTCGGTTTTTATATTTGGCACCAAATGGCTTATATCCCTTGATTGACATGTCAAACTATTTTATATTCTAGTTCTAGATTAGATGTCATAGGGCTTAACTATTTTTTTAATTAATTAACATTATTTTCAAAAATTGATAATTTTACTAAATTTCACCAATAAGCTTATTTATTTTTGTTCTTTATTCTCATTGTTATTGCATTAGAATCTCATGCATAAATAATCTGTTAAACATTTATAATTGCCATTAAAGTAAAAATTTACATTCATTATTACATATACTTATCAGACAACATGCAAAAACCCAATATTTCACGTTTTTACTTATAGCAGATTTCGGCCCTGATTTTAGGCTTCATTTTTAGCCCATTTATAATTCGAATTTAGAGTTTTGGTCTTGTAACAATTTGTATGTTATTATCTTATCTTTTAGATGCATAAAAAATAACTCAAATCTTAGTTTTCTATCAAAAGTTATGGCCAAATGAACACTAAATCATCACTATAATTTCTGCTCAAAATGTTTTGGGCAGATTTTAGGTTTGAACTTTATGTACTTTTTTGGATAAATTTAGACATATTTAGATTTTATGGTCCAAATAAAAATTAAATCCCTATGTCGTAGCTTTCAGTTCCAATAAAGAACATAAAAAACGGAGTTCCAGAACTTAAGTTATAATCAAAATAGTCAAGACTGTTTCAGAATCCCTACAACAGGGTCATCAATTGGCATCATTCTATACACTACTTACATTTATCATATGAATTCATTTTTATGTCAGAGTTTCCATATCACAATTACATTCACATATCTTAATGATTTCACACCATTTGGTCTCATTACCAAACAAAATATTTAAAACCAACACTTAGCCACATTATGACAAACCACATTCATATCACACACATTAAACATAATTTCATACCATTAAATCACATGTAAGATTTTTATCAATGAAGTACATACCTAATTATTCTTGGATCTTCCCTTAATCATTCTTTTCCTCCCCTTATTAGTTAGCTTTCTCCTTGCTTTTGACACCCTTTTAAGGGTCGCTCATTTGTTCATTTGATTTTCCTACACAACCAATACCATATCTCAATGCTATCATCTATTTTCAAAGTTTTTCATATCTACATAATATTCTAATGCTCCTAATATATTTTACACCTTAATTTAGCCAAAATATACTAAGGTTAAACTTCCATCTTAATATGTCATGGCTGCCCAAAAACTTTACCATAGTTTCCAATTCATTTTCTTCAAATCAACACTCAATTCAGATTTCACTTATCACCAATTATGTTGTTTCTATGTTAATTTTAGTTTTTTCCAAATTAACTTAACCAAGGAAGCTCCTCATTCATCCATTAACATCATACTTCTTTAGTTTTTAAGTCATAAAACAATTAACTAACATCAATTATTATTAATTCAAAGTTTAACTACAATTTCATCAACTAGTTGCAAACTTTAAATTTCTAAGTTCAATCTTGCAACATAAGCTCAATCTACCAAACCTAATCACATCTATCATCATTATAGGTAACAAATAGAAGGAAAAATATTGAATTTAAGAGGAATAAACTCACTTTAAGAGTTTTTAAAGTGGGCCAAAATTCCCCCTGACAAATCTCCATTTCCTTTATTATTTCGTCCTTCATTCTTGCTCCTTTGTCCCCTTTGTAGTAATAACTCTTTAATTCTGATTTTTCCTTTCTCAAAATTAATTTCTTTCCTCACTTTTTCAAGCTTGATTTAAAGAAAAATGGTGGCTTATGGAGGGAAAAGATGGACGACCAAGGTGAAGAGAAAATAAGATGAAGAAGAGTTGGATATTTTAGGCGGAAGAATGTGGAATTTCTTCATCTTTTTGACTTTTATACTCAAATTAAGGAGTATGTCCCACTAATTAAAATTAATCCTAATTCTCATTGGTTCATTAATTTAATTAATCTTGATTAATATTTAAACTTTAAAAAACTCCTTATTTACTACATCTTCCTCCATATTCATACTTTTCCCCTCAACAATTGTCATAATACCAATTTTGTCCATAGAAAATTTTATTTTATTTTTCTAATTCTAGCACTAATCTTTTTAATTCCCAAATAATAATACCCTTAATTATTTTCCATTATTATTAGTCAGTTTTTTATGGGTTCAAATTTAGACTCTGATTGAACCTGCGCACCCCACTACGATCACGCGGAATCAGGGCCTAAATCACTAGATGTTACAGAGAAGGTGCTCCATCGATAGCAAATGATAGAGTTAGTGAATTGATGCATAAAATAAATCATATTTTGATTTGAGTTCTAAACTAAAGCTAATTCTTTTTTCTATTGTGCCTAAATCTCCAATAAAAAGAGAAGGCAAAAGAGAGAAGCCACACATGACACACTTACTAAATTCCACCTTTTTTTCTTTTTATTTTGATGATACAAAACATTTTAAGTCTAGATAAGGCTTTATAATACCTTTTGTCTTTTTTAATTGACATGGGACCAAGTCATTTGAGAATGATAATTATGAATATTGATGTGAATTAAATCTTTGTGTGTGGATGAACTTCTTAATGCATGTTATTTCACCATTAAATTTATCCTGATACATGCTGAGAGTCAATAACCTTATTAGTTGAGCTAAATCAACTATTAGATAAGCTGAAATAGTTAAATCAAAAGGTGTGATTAGGTCACATCCTATATTAGCATTCAAATTCTATCGCAAGAATTATAAAACCATTTAATTTGACAATGCACTCTCCTCTATTTTATAATTTCTTAGAGTTATTTGTGATCGTAATTGGATGAAGTATGTGTGGGAATAAAAGATAAAAGATTGAAAATCTGATTTCGTATCAATATTTGTGTAGTTTGGTTATAAAACTTAAATTTTTTTCCATAAATTTTGATTAGTTTTTATGCAATGGAAGTTAGATTTATATAAAGCATCAATGATTGTACTTTACTTGGTAGTTGTGAAAACTATATGTAATTTATAAACGTTATGTACCTAGAAGGTAATTGATGTTCATTGCCCTTTTGTTTTTCTAGATGAAGGGAAGCTTTATTCTTAAATTTTATGAATGACTGAAAATCAGGACATGTTCTATCACCCACATTTTGTGTCTTAGTTCTTTCTTTTTCAAAAAAATAATCTCATTTTTGGCCACTTCCACCTAAAATGCCAACTGAATGAGTTGTCATCAAAATTTCTTGGAAATACATTTTCAAATATTTGATGTAACTTAAGCTATATTTGTAGCGTTCCCTTATCCTACTTGTTGTTAATAGTGTATAAAAGTGCTACTAAACTCATTTGTTTTTGTAAAAACCAATACTCAAATTATTGTATAATTTGTTTTTCAATTTTGGAGTTTATTATTTGTGAAATATTTATTACTATAATTTTTTTTAATATCATTTAAATATGTAACTAGTGATATAAATATTTTAATCTAAAAGAACTCATTCAGTAAAGCATAATATTTAGAAATACATTTACAAATAATACCAAATATATAAATTTCAAAATTCACTCCTTATAAATTCTACATGCTACAAATTGACATCAAAAAAGATTTTTAAATTTTAATTTTTACAATAAAATTTCCAAAACATACAAAAAGAAAATAAACTGTTGCAATATGATCTTAGGGTTCCCTTTATCTTCGGTCGCCTTAATGCAACAGTTACGTCTATTTTTCTGTACGTGAAACATACGTGCTAAGCTACTTGTTTAGTGGTACGTTTGACAACTATCCAATAATTATATAAATATTTCCAAAATAAAACTTTAGAGAATACAATTAATTTACTAAGCATGCTAAAATATTCAAATAGTATCAAAATTATGTACGTCATACAAAAATATACAATTCATCAATTATAATATTTCATTCATTAAGCATGTTTGAAATTATTTAACAATACAAGATATATAATTTAAAATATCAATTTAATAATTTACATTCTTTTGTATTATTTATTTTATAGCCCACGACTTCTTAGACTGAAACTAAATACTAGATACATGATTTCTGCTCTCCGACAGTATACTCGGTGTCTACTTAATTATTTTATAACTCGGTTACATACATAATTTATGTAAATAATAATAAAGATAATAAATATTATTAAGCCCTATAACTTCTAGTCGTGAACTGGAAATTAGGATAAGTTGGCATGCCAATAAAATGGTAGAAATGTAGGCACTAGAAAATAGTGTTGAGATTTAATTTACATAGGCATTAAGAAATAATGCTGAGTTGAAATTATGTAGGCACTAAGAAATAATACTGAGTTCGGAATTATGTAGGCACCAAAAATGTGTTCAGTTATTATATTTTTCTATAACAAATTTCCACAATCATCACATACATACAAACTGCCCTATTCTTGTACAAATTGCCCTATTCTAGACAACATTTCTCCCTTATATTTTTCTGCATTTTTTTTTATCTATTTTTAGATAAAATTTGGACAAGTGATCAACTAACTAAATATAGGTACATGTCTTATCTTTAATTTCCAACTAGAATCACATTAAACCGAATTTTTTTAGCAAAAGTTATGAATTTGTTTGTAAGATACATTCATTCCCATTCTGCTCAGTATTTTACTGGATAAATTTCTAGTTCGAACTTTGAGTTTATTTTTCACCTAATTCTATGCATATTCAGGTTAAAGTTGAAGCTCTATGTCTTAAATTTCCAACCCAACAAGAAACACTCAAAAATTATTTCCAGAACTCAAGGTTTGAGCAAAAAATAGATATTGTTCTTAAGATGAATTTTCCAGCACTTCAATTAATTCATACAATTTCCATCTTCATGCATCAACCTTATATTCAAATTTTTATTTCCACATTCATGGAATCATTTAATCAAAATATCAAGAATTACATACACAATTTGACATAATATCACAAAATCAAAAATCACACTTTCCATATTGAATATTTGCCAAATGTACATACCTCACAGAATCTACTTCTCTTCACTTTTCTCTTCTTCCTAGTTAGCTTTCTCCTTGCCCTTACTTCCTCTTTGATTATGGTTCAAATATTGTTCACATTCTTGTCCTAACAATAAATTTCACACTAATCAAGCACTAATCACAGTAATTCCCCATTAATCACCCTAAATTACTAACTTTAATAGTAACTAACCCCAAAATCAAAAAAAAAAAAAGAAGAAAAGTGAGAAGATGGAAGATATAACCTCACCTTTATAGATCTTCAAAATGACTAAAATCTTCCTTCTCTTTTTCTCTTTCTTTCTTCCTTCCTCTTCCTTTCTTCCTTCTTCTTCCTTAGTTTTGCTCACTTCGCTTCACCTCCTTGTTGATCTTGTCTTATTCCAATTTTTTTCCATCTAATCTTAGCTTTGATTGAAGGAAAAAAAAAGAACAAATGGGGGGGGGGGGGGGAGAGAAGAGTCACAACCACAAAGGAGAAAAAGAGAGAAATTTGTTTGTTTTAGATGGGGAAGAAGAAGAAATAAATGACCAAAAAGTGAAATTTGAATTTTATAGTTGGATTAGGTGAGTGGTTAAGATTAGAAGATAATTTTGTCCCTCATTGGTCTATTAATTTAAATCACTCTTACTTTATTTTAATCCAAAGAACATTTCACTTTTATGTCTTCTTAAAATATATGTGCCAAAAACACTGCAATTTCCAATTTCGTTCAATGAAAAATTATTTTTTTCCAAATTTTAATTCCAAAATTTAAAATTCTAAATTAGTAATATCCAAAATATTTTTCTCATATTTTATTATCATTTTAATTTTTTCTCTCATGTCCCAATTTAGACTCCGATCGATTCGGTGCATCGGATTTTGGTCAATCGCGACTGTGGCCTAAATTATCGGGCATTACAATATTTGTTTGGTTTCAACAAATTATTAGAACTCGTATCTTGCATGCAAGTTGACTTTGCTTCCATATGTATGAATGTAGTGCTTACATTTTTGTGTTATATTGATAATTTGATGTCTTGGCAGTTGTGGATCCCCAGGGAAATTTATATTAGTTAAAATTGGATAAGCTTTTAACCTATACTTAATTATTGATTACGTACTTTGGAGAAGTTTTAGAGATGCTACAAAAGCTCATATGTAACACTCAATTTTTAGTATCTATAAGTTATATGGATTTAAGAAAAAGTGAGGATGGGTAGAAAGTGTTCAAAAAAAAAGTTAGGTTTTTTTGTGATATGAGTGCTTTCACACCCATGAAAAAGTTGAGCTAGAGTTTAAAAATGATTGAGTTTAAATGTAGAAGGTTCTTTTTGAAGTGAAGAGGACATTCACATCCTTGAATCGTTAGTCATGGTTGCAAATGGTGATTCATGGCCATGAAGTAAGCTTTACGCCCATGAATGCAGGTTGATTTTGCATGTGGAAACTACACTTTTTTCTCTCATCTGCTCCATATATCTGCCATAAACTACTCCTCACTACCCTGAAATCCTTTTTGACATGCCAAAGATTTATGCTCTATCTTTTTTACCCTTTTTTTTTAACTTAAAACTCCATTGTTGGAGCTTAAAGAACCTTGAAAATAATAGATATGTACATATTGACATTTGTTACAAGGTTCTCATGAGAATATTTTTCATATGTTAGGGGTTGCTAGAGCAAGTAGTGAGGATTATCAAAAGGACTAGGCAAGCTTGGAAAGCTTGAAGTGAGGTTTAAGGCTCTATTGCTAATAGATATGTATATATTGACATTTAAATTCATTTTCTTTCCAATTTGGCATGTGAAATATGTTGTGAATACGTAATGAAGATGTAAGCATGAAATAAATGAAAATGACCTGAAAATGGAAAAACTTGAATGTTTGATAGACATAAACATTAAATATGGAGTTAATGAGTTTTAAGATGGTTTTGGGCATGATTTGTTATTCAATAAGTGTTTTTAAGTTAAAGACATATTGTTGGTATGTTATATGCACTGATATTTTAATAAAGAATGATTGATATTGGTCAATCTTAGAGTCATTGAATGTGTTGTGTGGTTACTTTATTTTGGCTCGATTTTTGTCCCTGAAAAATCTCAGATTCATGCTCGTGACATAGGATTCATGACTGTGAATGCTTAACATTTATAATAGTTTCATGCCTTTGATAAAAGAGTCACTCCGGTGAAACATATGCCCACAATGAGCACTAGCTATTTACGTTTTACGTCACAACTACAGAGGTTGTGAATGCATGAGTTCACGGTCGTGAACACCAATACACATTTTTTATGTTTTAAACCCTGAATTTCACTGTTGGTTTCACTATCAAGAGGCCGTGAAACATAAGGTCTATTTGGCATTATGTTTGCCAAAAGAGCTTTTAGAAAAACAATTTATAAAAATTTAAAAAATCAGTCAATTAAATAGAAAAAAATTCTAAACCTTCTTTTTGGACACATAACAACAATCCTAAACACCTCCATAGTTTCACGTCTATGAAAGAAAATTCATGGTCTTGAATAATGTGTTTTTTGTATGAAGTAGTTTTCATATTTTAGTTCACGAGTAGGGTACCCATGAATGACACCTTCACAACTGTGAATAAGTATTCACACCCATGAAACACAGTAATTGTATAATATACAGGTTTGTTAATGATCCTTTATTATAGGTTTGAATTATGACTTTCTAAGATATATAAGGATACATGATTAATCACATATAAGTGATGTAAATGAGATAAATTGGTATATGTATCGAAACATAATAAGTGATATGGTTTTATTAATGCTTAAAAGAATGAATATAAATATGGCATTTAAAAAGGAAATGAGATATATTTTAAATGTTCGTTTCTCTAATCTAAAACTTGATATAAGATAGATGATATGTCATTGTAAGAGTTATGGTACCATAATATGTGTTACTCAATCAAGGTGGCTTAAGTTTGAGTGAGAAAGCTCCTAATTTGAGAAGCTCAGTTGAGCGGATCTAGATAAAGGACAAGGTGACTTAAGCTCGAGTGAAAGCGGTCTTGACTGAAGGGCTCAATTAAGCACATACAGACAGTGACAAGGTAGCTTAAACTCAGGTAAGAGCACCTGTAATATCCTTTGATATAATTAAGAAAAATCTCAATTATACTAAAAAATGTTACGTTGTACATGAGTTAAAAACGTCATAATTTAAAACTTTCATGTTCCATAACCATGATGACTTCCATAAAATAAAATATCATTTAAAACGCACGATAAAATAAAGTTAATTACATAAATCAAATAGGCAATGCTAGCCCAAAGTTTATACAAAACGAGTAGTTATAAAATTATATGTCTTTGAAATACAGCATGTAAAACTATAACTACCCAACCCACAACAAAACAACCAAAAAGTACAACCGTCTATCACCCACCCTCAGTGTATATCCAAGGCTCTAATCATTGGGCATTCTCCTCTATCGATCCTCCTCTAAGATCCAAACCTACACATGGGAAGCCAAAAGCTAAGCAACTCATGCCTAGTGGTACATAACAACATGCAAGTACACCACATGACAAATATATAATATGCATGATATGCTCGCTGAGCTATTATACTGACTTCGAAGTTTGCACATGCACTAGCTCATATACTACAAGACATACCATAAGCATCACATTTATATAATGCACACCATGAACATGGTATATCAAATAATCACTTAGTATCATACAAGTATATGCCACACATAATGCAATTAATTATCTTATCTCAGCTCACCTTACTCATAACTAGACTAAAATAGATATGGGTACTCTACGGTTCTCGCTAGAGCCAATATATAACTCACCAATGAGTCTCTCATTGCTTACCTCTAGGCCTTCAAATATCTCAACATAAATCAATCGAAGAGAAATACGAGCATAGAATAGCTACGAGGGAAACCCACATAGCTATGGCTCGAGCCTTCAAAACATTTCGTTAATCTTCAAAATATCTCAATCGTGACCAATATATATCACTAGTACCGATCCCTCCTTTAATGGCATGCCTTCTATCCTAGCTTTAGTTCTAGTTAGAGTATTAGGCTTACAATTTCACAACACGTACCACATATATTTCCATATTATCCATTTCCCATATTTTAAAAATATACCATGATTTCCACAACATGTATTTCCATATCATGCTATAAGTATACAACCGAGGCCTACCACCTCACATTGAATCAATGTTGATTCACATGCAAACATATAAGTTTTTCAACATAAACAGCTTCATGCCTGTGAACAACCTTTCACGGTCGTGAATAAATCTTTCACGGACAGTTTACTCGTAAACTAAATTGTGATTTAGCAATAGACTTCGTGACCATGATCATCTCTTCACAGGTGTGAATCTAAATCGTGAATCAACCTATAAAACACCCTGTGACAGAGCCTGTTTCATCAACAACCATCACCACGACCTTCACGGCCGTGAACTTCGCCTGTGAAGCTAGAAAATTTCCAGAAGACATAACATCTCAACTTTATGTCATTTTTACATGCAATATTCTCTATGGCTGACCAATGTCAGTCACACTATCAATATTCCAGCATGCATTTAAGCCATCTATCACAAATATATACTCCATGACCATCAATATTAATTAGAATTACTCATCAAACATCTCAATCTAACCATATTCATAAAAATTTCCATCATGCATATCAACCCCATATTTTATCATTTAACTACTCACTGATCATTTACATCATGTATTTAATGCAAATAACACAAAAACATAAAATAATTGCCTTAAGTATTGTTATGTACAAAACTTACACCTAGGATTGAGTGAGCCAAGACTCTAGCCTTTCAAGCTTGTCCTCTCTCTAGAGATGGACTTTCAGCTCTACCTCCAAACCCTAGCAAGAGGGAAAAATGTTTCCTTAGCTTTTAAAACCTGACTACGACCCAGAAATCTTCAAAATTGAGCTCTCACACACACACAAGTTCACAACTCTCCTCTCACTTTATATTAGGGAGGCGTCCTAAAGGCAATCATCTGAGGTACATGATGTACTCATTTATTATTAATAAAAATGCATTTTAATTATATGGTATTCATTGCATATGAATTGATATAGAACTTAGACCTTTTAATGAAGTCTTTACTATGTAACACAGTATGAAGGAAATCATGATGAGATCATAATGATAAGATTCCTTTCTTATGCAATTGTGTTTATACCTAAATAATTCCTAGTCATAGGATTAACAAGATAGGACATTGTTAATCCAAATAGACTAACACATGTTATACTCATTGACTTGGTCAAGCAGTTGATCTCATAAGCTGATAACATGAAATGTTTAGAGTTCACATGTGGGTGCTTGCTAAAGTAGCTAAGTACATTGGATGACCTGCTAATGAGGCAATCATATGGGTATCTTTTCAATGTCAGTGATAGTGTCATCATAACAGTGGTACAAGTATCCTTAGACTTGATATACTTAAGATTCTTGCATATTAAATCCTATACTTTGACTTCATTCTTAGTTGTCTCTCAAAGGTTTCTCATAGGGTGGTGACTGGATATAACATAAGGTATTTGAAGGTAGTTGAGTAGTCAATAAAGGATTCACCACTAGAAAGAGAGTATACCTATGCCTCTTATAGAGATCATTACTCAGAAATTCTTGGTCGAGGTGGACATGTCTTGAAGAAGGTCTTCAAGGACATATCTGATCAGGATAATGAGTTTCATAAATAAGAACTAATATTATTTGGACTAGATATGATATAGTTAGTATAGCGGGAACTGACACACGAATCATGCTCTGAACCAAATGAAATATAGTTTGGTGAAAGGACAAATTGCACGGTAATTTTCTATGGAAGGGTTAAAAGTCAAACTACTAAATTTTTGGTTAATTAGGTGGTCATGATGTGTTACTAGATACTGCTTATGATCTGCTAAGTCAAAGAAAATTGATTAGAAATTCATTATGGGTCAAAAGTGTTTGACTCATAGAATCCTAATTGGATTAGGATTCCTCCTAAGATATGAGCTGCCAAT
This sequence comes from Triadica sebifera, assembly GCA_023653625.1. Classification (NCBI taxonomy): domain Eukaryota; kingdom Viridiplantae; phylum Streptophyta; class Magnoliopsida; order Malpighiales; family Euphorbiaceae; genus Triadica; species Triadica sebifera. Next base: position 23,140,378 of record CM042894.1, read on the forward strand.
ATGACTGGAAAACCTATTAGGTTACACGCATAGAGGGAATGAAGAAAATATAAAATGAGTTTTGGATAAAATCCAAGTGAGAGAGAAAAAGAATTGGGCTTTTTATAAGAGTTATAAAAATGAGTCTAATCTAATTTGGATTAGGATTGCTGACTTAGTCAAATATTGAGCCATATACCTTATGGAAAGGGACCTATTAAGACTTTTCCTTTTCCAACCCTAAAAGGGATTATAAAAATTATAAATACTCCATTTATGGAGTAAATTTTGTGGTTACCCCTTTAAGAAAAATAAGAGTTATTTTTCTGCTCTCTCATTTCTCTTTTAAAAGACAATTTTCCATAACTAACACTTTGGACCTTTGTCACCCCATCTCTTTCGAGATTTTGCTTTTTGTCCTTCATATGGATACTCTTAGAGGAAATTATAACTTTGGATTGTTGTGGTTTGCTACAACCCAACAAAGAAGGAAAAGCTCACAACTTAGAAGATCAAGAGTTGTAAACATAAGCAATCAACTTCTCCCATTGAATGGTTCAATCTGATTTTAAATTACATAGGATGTTCCATGGGTTTTGAGTTTAATTTGTTGTGACATGTATGAGATGTATGTTCAAAACCTAACAATTTATCCTCACAAAACTTCATCCTCAAACTTTAACAATGGTGAAAATCATTTCTGATGGTAAAAAAGATGTTATTGTGGCATGTTAGGTCAATTATAGGGGTATGCGAGCAGATTTAAAGGAATGATAGGAAGGAAAATGTGACTTCCTCACTTGCTCCGCCTATCTAGGCTTCACGGCTGTGACTCCTTTCTTATAGGTGTGAACCACTGCTTCACGGTCGTAAAGAACCTCATTGTAGCTATTAACTAAAATCTGCTATTCACGGTCATGACACCCATTATTACGAGCGTGAAACATTTGATTTCAAAACACTCAACGTCCAAAACTTTACTTAATCCCTAACTCTTGCTAACCAAGAACATAACTTATAGGCCCTAATTATGGGTGTTACATTTCTCCCCCCTTAGGATATTTTTTCCTCGAAATTACCTATCATGACATCTAGAATAACTGAAGGTATTATGCCCTCATCACTTCCTTGTTTTCCCAGGTCACTTCTTCAATGCTATGGTTATCATTTAGTTTATGAAATAAGATCTAGACTAGTTCCTCTTCATAAGTCAAGTCCAGTCAACTCTATGCTTTCAATTGTGATGATGTGAGAAGGATCTGACTGATTCCTCCTAAATATGGATACATGGAAGACATTGTGTATCCTAGTCAACTCTAGTAACAAGGCAATTCTATACACAACTTGTTCGATCCTCTTTAGGATCTCATAAGTTCCAATGAACTTAGGGCTCAACTTGCCCTTTTTCCCAAATATGAAAACCTTTTTCCATGAGATACCTTGAGAAACACCTTGTGCCCCACTAAGTACTCCACATCCTTTCTCTTAAGGTCCACATAGAATTTCTGTTTGTTGGAAGCTGTTTTTAGTCAATTTCTAATGATCTTCACTTTTTCTTTAGTCTCTTGTACCAAATCTGACCCCACTAACTTTCTCTCACTAAGCTCAACCCAACACAATGGTGACTGAAACTTTCTATCGTAAAGTACCTCATGCGGAGCCATCTGAATACTGGACTAAAAATCGTTGTTGTAGTTAAACTCCATTAATGGTAGATATCTATCTCAACTTCCTTTAAACTCGATCACACAACACCTCATCAGGTCTTCCAAGATTTGAATTCATTAGAGTCATACAAGATAACACTCACACATGTGATACACCCATCCCACCTAGGTTCAGAACTGCCTAAACCTAGGCTCTGATACCACTAAATGTAATACCCTTCAGTATAATTAAGAATAGTCCTAATTATACCAAAAGATGTTAGAATGCACATAAGTTAAAAACATTATTATTTAAAATTTTCATGCACCATGGCTATGATGACTTGTATAAAAAAACATCATTTAAAAAGTTTGATAAAATAAACTTAATTATATAAATCAAATGGGCAGTACTAGCCTAAAGTTTCTACAAAACAAGTAGTTATAAAACTATATATCTCTGAAATACAACATGTAAAACTATAACTACCCAACCCACAACAAAACAACCAAAAAGTACAACCGTGTATCACCCACCCTAAATGTATAGCTAAGGCTTTGATCATCGGGTATCCTCCTTTGTCCATCCTCTTTTAAGCTCCAAACCTATGCATGGGAAACCCATATGCTAAACAACTAGTGCATAGTGGTACATAACAACATGCAAGCACACCACATGACAAATATATAATATGCATGATATACTCATTGAGCTACTATAACAACTTACCTTGAAGTCCAAACATGCACTAGCTCACATACAACATGACATACCATAAAGATCTCATATATATAATGCACACCACGAACATGGTATATCAAACAATTACCCAATATCATACAAATGTATACCACACATAATGCAATTAATTATCTTACTTCTACCTACTTTATTCATAACTAGACTAAAATGGATATGATATTCTACGGCTCTCACTAGAGCCAATATATAACCCACCGAGGAAGCTCTCATTACTTACCTCTGGGCCTTCAAATATCTCAACATAAATCAACCAAAGAGAAATGAGAGCACATAATAGCTATGAAGAAAGCCCATCTAGCTATGCCCCGAACCTTCAAAACATCTTGTTAATCTTTAAAATATCTCAATAATGACTAATATATGTCACCCAATGCCGATCTCCTCCCTTAATGGTATGCCATTAATCCTAGCTCTAGTCCTAGTTAGAGTATTGGGCTTATAATTTCACAACATGTACCACATATGTTTCCATATAATCCATTTTCCTTATCTTACAAATGAACCATGATTCCCACAATCATTTCCATAACACATATTTCCATATCATGCTATAAGCATACAATTGATGCCTACCACCTTTATAATGAATCATTTTTGATTCACATGCAAACATATAAGTTTTTCAACATAAATAGCTTCACGTTCGTGAACAACCTTTTAAGGTCGTGAATAAGTCTTTCATGGGCAGTTTACCCGTGAACTAAACTGCGATTCAATGATAGACTTCACAACCATGATCATCTCTTCACGAACGTGAATCTAAGCCGTGAATCAACCTTTGACAGAGCCTGTTTCATCAATAACCATCAACACGACTTTCATACCTATGAACAACTAGTTCACGGTCGTGAAGCTGGAAAATTTCTAGAAAACAGAACATCTCAACTTCATGCCATTCTCACATGAAATATTCTCTATAGTTCACTAATGTCAGCTACCCTATCAATATTATAGCATGCATTTAAGTCATATATCACAAACATATACTCTCTAACCATCAATATTAATTAGAATTACTCATCAAACATCTCAATCTAACCATGTTCATAGAAATTTTCATCATGCATATCAACCCCACATTTTATCATTTAACTACTCATTGATCATTTACATCATATATTTAAAAGCAAATAATATAGAAACATAAAATAATTGTCTTAAGTGTTGTTACGCCCATACCTTACACCTAAAATAGACTGAGCCAAGACTCTAGCTCTTCATGCTTGTCCTCTCCCTTGAGATGGACTTCTAGCTCTACCTCCAGACCCTAGCAAGAAAGAAAAATGTTTCCTTAGCTTTTGAAACCCGACTAAGACCCAAAAATCTTCAAAATGGAGTTGTCACACACACAAATTCATAACTCTCCTCTCAGTTCTCTCTTTCACTTTACCCTCACAAAAATTTACCCTCAAAGATTCAATAATGGTGGAAATAATTTATGATGGTAAAGAAGATGTTAATGTGGCATGTTAGGTCAGTTATAGGGGTATGAGAGCAAATTTAAAGGAATGGCAGAAAGAAAAATGTGACTACCTCACCCGCTTTGCCTTCCCAAGCTTCACGACCGTAAATGCTCTCTCATGGGGCGTGAATCACTCTTTCACAGTCATAAAGAAGCTTTTCATAGTCATGAAGAACCTTATCTTAGCTGCTATCTAAAATCCGCTATTCATGACCATGAAACGTCTAATTTCAGCAACACTCAACTTTCAAAACTTCACTTAATCCCTAACTTTTGCTAACTAAAAAAATAACTTATAGGCCCTAATTATAGAAGTTATAACACCCCTGATTCACAATCTGCATTGGGATAATCTGGATTATAGATATGGGTAGGAAAATAACAATGGAATGGTAAGTTTTGGACAAGTGAAATAAAAAGGATACAACTATGGTAAACCAGATATATGGAAAATATGGAATAAGGATACGATTGATATATAAATGTATAAAAAGGTATATGAATTGGTTATTGATATGACTATGAGATGGTTGTCATATATGAAATGTGTATTTATGATGTTATCTACAAAATAGTTTACTAAGGATAGTAACCTTTAGGTCTATATAACCTCCTATAGGAGAAGAGGATGAAGGACATTCAGAGTCTACCCCATGTAATTCCCTATTGTGAAATATAAAATATATTTTCTTAAACTTCTATCTCTTTCTCTGATCCATAGATTAAGCCATACCAAATAGTCTCACAATCGTATAACAATCCCAGGTTATGTTTGAAAATACTTGAATTAAGAATCAAAATATGATAGACCCACCAGTGGCTAGAAGAGCCTTTAGGGTTAGTCATACCTTGATCCTTGTTTGAAAGTTCTGATCCATCTCCTCTATTGGTATCAGAGCCATGAGATTGGTTGTTCTTAGTTTAATCTATGGTGAAGAGGAGCCTTTTTCTTAATCATCATGGTAGAAGTTCTAAAGATGTATCGTTTTACTTTTTCTTCTACTCTATCTCTTCAACCCTCTCCTTCTACTTCTAAAAATTTAAATCATCTCTATGAGCTCTCTTTCCTTCTCGAAGATCAGAAAGTTCAAGAAAAAAATATTCCATTTCTAAATCCTTATCACACCTTCCAGAAACATAAATCCTTCTTCACAACTTCCGTCAAAACCTTAATCGCCAGAAACCTTCCTTTGTAAAGGAATATATACAATCTTCTTCCTTTGACTAGTGTCCTATCCAAGGTACTGGTGAGGAACAATTCATCACTCTTGAGATTCCCTCCGATTTTCCAACTTAATGGCTTAACAGCGGATATTCCCACATCCACTTTGGAGCCATTAGACTTGCTCTAACCTATCATGGCAGAAAAGGATTACCTGTTGTTGCTTGGATAGCCTTGCTGGATACTAGATTCTTGGAATATCAACATGTTGTAATTGGAACAATTCAGACTTCTCTTAATGCAGAAATTGTCCTCTATACTTTCTACCCAAATTTCAACATGAGGCTTCAGGATCCTCATACGTTTACCACATTGAAGGTACAAGTTTAGATCTCTAGAGTATAAATGTAGCTACTATAGACATAGCTACCCTTCACTATCAGATGATCTATATAGTGCAGAACCATGCAATGGACCTTTGTGTCCCAGCCTCTACTGATGCCTTAAACATTACGGTGGATTCTACCTATGTTCCAAGGGTAGTACAGATTCCAAAACAGGTAAACAAGGAAGATCTTTTTCAGATATTTTCTCAGTCTTGGTTAACAAATTATGAGCTTTTTCATCAAAGGAGCTAGCTAGTAAGTTCAACAAAACCTCTTTTCATAAAGCACAAGGATGGCAAAGTTGAGACTCAGTTCTTTTCCCTTGAGGAAAATGAACCCCAATCTAGCACACTGGTAGAATTTTCTACACAGTTCATGATGCAACCTGTTTCTTTCTCAAGCTCAACACAGCCTATCTACCAGTCTCATAATAGAAATCACAATTACTTTAATTTATGTGATTGTGATGATTGCAATACAGATCGAATGGCAGAAGAAAGTGAAAAATGGAATAGAAAAGCCATAAAATCCAAAAGAAAGACAAAGTGATTGGAGAAACAATTCATTGAAAGATATGAAGATGGAGATCCTTTTGTTGGTTTGTTGGGACAACCGCCAGGTAAATATGATTATGTGGTTTCTTATTCCTTACCTTCTCATTATAAAAATCCATTACCACCTGCACCACTTTTATGGGATGATCACCCTGATCCTTTGCCACCCAAACCACTAGAAAAACCAAAACCATTACCCTTACCCTGCTATAAACTCGTTCCAAAGCCTAAGGTCACTAAACCTGAACCTATACCTATGATTGCCATGTATCAACCACCTTCTTCTCCAACTGCTTATGATACTAAATTTCCCCCTCTTTAAGAACACATAGACCTTGTATCACAAGTCAAGACTGCTCCATATATCCGACCCATGACGGTTACACCAAAAGGGACACCCAAGCCCATTTCTGTAGTAGAAACAGTATTAAATTGGCAGACCTAGAATGCACAAGTGCAGAATAAGATGCTTCAGAGAGTTGAGACTAAGCTTGACAAGGTCATAAGCAAAGTCTCTGTTTTGGACAGCAGAAAAACAACATAGTATGAAGCATTGTACAAGCTGTTAAGACAGCTTAAAAGGCAACAAATGGAACTAAAAAGCTAATTGATGAATATGATCTCTACGAGGTCATATGATTCAACCTTTAGTGTAAAAGTAGTTAAATTGCAGAAACTTGAAAGAGATATTGCTTCACTAAAGTAAGATCTTAAGTAGGACTATCTCAAATCTTTTTCACTCACAGATCCTTTAGGGATGTTCACTTCCTTACATCTTCCTATTTCACATCAGCCACTATACACACCACCTCCTATTCATCAACCCTCGCTTGCAGAACTGGAACGATTTGGTCTCTCATCAGAATTATTCCACAAACAGTTCATCGAACAGCTCAACTTAGGCTCAAAGCCCATATTTAAGCCAAAGCCCAGTATTGTTCCAACCAAGATTGTTCAGCCCAATACTGTTCCAACCTAAACCCAAACACCTGTTGTTTTAAGGCCTGAGACACCTCCAACTGTTACTTCTGGACCGGATCAATCAACTCCTATTCCTCAAACAACCTCTCAGTCTCAAAAACAAAAAGAAATAGCCTATTCCCATATGATCCAACAACCCAAGTCCACAAACACCATCACAACCTTTCTAGAAAAACAAGCCCTCCAAAATATTCCTCAACTTGAAAGCCCTTCTCTAGAAATACCTTACCTTTCTTTTGAACGCTCAGAGTCTGAACTCTCATATAATGAGCTCGATCCAAAACACTTTCCTTCAACCCAGTTTATGGCAGATCCAACTACCTCACAATAGAGTGGAACAACCCATTAGCAACCTGCTTATCATACTGAAGAATCACCAGAAGAGGAAATGGAAACAAACATCCTAGGAGCTAGTCCTCAAGTTTCTCCTATGCCACAGAATGTCCTGTGGTTCATATTTGATGATATTCCTCCTCATAAGTGGAGAGACAGAATCCAAGAATTCTATACTTGGATTGAAATACAACAAATATGTCATAATTCCATATTTCTAGTCATACTTTTGGAATTCACTTCTAGATTCACAGGAACGTTAAGAGATTGGTTTGTAAGATTACCAGAAGCAGCTATGCTAAGGTTCTATCATGCTCAGTTAATAGCAGAAATACTTATAACTCTTCATCAAGAGTTTGTTGGTAATACAATAAAGTATGATGATATGGCTAAAGATGAATACTTCAAGATGAAATGTTGTTCTCTTTTGAGAAAAGATCTTGACAGACACTATCGGAGGATGACAAAAAAGATTATATCTATTTGGTGGAGCTAATGATGAAAATCTGAAGCAAGCATTCTTGACGTCTTTTCCAGAAAGCATTTCCAATCATATTCAATTCCAGCTTTGGGAAAAGAATATTGATCTGAACTTTCTCAGTCTTGGAGAGATTTACTAGAGAATCTTGTTATTAGTCGATAAGATTTGTGCACAGCAGAAAATGGTCGAAGAATTAATGTCTTTTCATCATGATTCCTCTTAGAAAATGGCATGCAAAAGACCAGACTTGCAAATCAAATGCAAGGACAAGATAAGTCAAAGAGATACCAAGACCTCCATATGATTTCCAATCAAGGAGGCGTAGGAGAAAAATATTTAAGTTCTTTAAGAGGCGTAAACACAGATTCAAGAAAGGTGATAGATGATATGTTTGAGGGAAAAAAGGTCATTTTGCAAAAAATTGTCTTAACAAGCCAAAGAAGGCAATAAAGATCATATAGAAGATTCATCAGGTTACTCAAGTGGATCTAGAAGATGCTGATATAGAATCACTATTCTCCCTCGATGATAAATCAGATTCAAGAGCATTATTTGCAGCTGAGTTCTCAGATTCTGAATCAGAGATAGATGAAGAAATACCTTCCCAACACTCAATATTTCCAGACCATTGCCTTTCATTTGTTTATCCCATTACCCTTTTTCCTATCCTTCTAGATACAACCCCTTCAACAGACCTAACCCTATCGACTTTACCAACTGTTTGTTCTACCCAAACACTTCACCCAATTCCACTTATTCCAATCACAGTTTTTCATCACAAGTATGCCAAACATATAAAGATCGTTGCATTCATAGACATTGGAGCTCACAACTCTATGATGAATCCTTCTATTCTCCCATACAGATATTGGATTCAACATGATCGGCACTTTCAAGCAGCCGATGGTAAAATATTCACCACAACCTTGAAAACCAGAAATCCCATCAAATTGCAAATCTTCCCTGAACTCACAATTTGGACACATGTGCGTGGATCAAAACTTTCAGACAAAGATTTGGTCTTAGGATTTAACCTTTATTTCAAATTAAACAAACTGTCCACTTTACCTGTAGGATTGCAATACAAGAAACAATTACTTCCTTTCACTACCATATCTTTCATGTTTACCCTACAGCCTTCCTCACAGTTTCCTTCTTTATCCTCAGAGCTAGTACAACAACTTCAAGATTCTTATTGTGCCTTGTCTCACACAGAATTTGCATAGAAACACCATTCTCCTTTTTGGACTAGATCAGAGTTCTTTATTACACTCCCATTCAAAAACTCAAAGGACCTTAACCCAACAAAAGCTTCACACCCAGGAATGTCTCCTATAGATATGGAGCTTGCAATACAGGAATGTTCTCATCTAATGTCAGAAGGCCTAATTCAACTTACAAAATCAAATTGGGCATGCCAGATGTTCTATGTAAATAAAAGATCAGAACAGATCTGAGGAAAAAAGAGACTTGTCATTGACTACAAGCCCTTAAATCTCTTCTTGAAAGATGATAAGTGTAACACCACATCTTATACATTTGAGTTCGACCTATCCCTATATCAAATAATCACACATAGCATACAAGAAAGAAGAAATACCCTATTAACAATGGTAGTAAATTTTTTTTCATATCATGTAATATCATTCAATGACTTTGCAAGTCAACTTTAAGACTTTTTTCCACAATATGATATATTACATATATTAAAACATAAACTTTGCACATAAGTATTTACGAGTTGCTTTCATTTATACATTTTTAAAATCCATTCCAAAATGACTATACATATTCAAACACGTAAATACAAAATGCAGATGACATATTTTCATTCTTGTGTGGAATGCAAGGAGAGAGAGTGATGAGGCTCGGCCAGTGACCTGTGCTCCATGTCTTCTATACGCTACTAAAAATGAGCTATCACTTTTCTTTACTTGAAAAATGATGCAAATTGATGAGTTGCGGCTCAGTGAGAATAATCATCCAATGAGCTCTAAAGTACCAAACAACTTATAGTAATAAATCACAAATCCAACACATACCATGTATTCCATTCCATTCATCAGTATCATACAAATATCAATAAAGTTGAAACATATAATCATTACTCTTTATGTATGCAAATGCTTTGCTTATTTCATTTTGTTGTGACCAAGTTAAACAGACATTGCCCCGGGGTTTCCATGTGAACATTTTCATTTGCTATCTAGCTTGATCATTTATGTCATTTGCACATTTGTTAGGTCATAGGTTTCTTCTTTTGCTTTACAATATCGATTAACTAGTCACAACGCCTTTTAAGTCCATATGCATATGCATTTGTAACTAAGCATTCATCAACCATTGCTTCTTTATCATATATACTATACATATATCACATATAGACCTCATATGTCACGCATATACCTTACATATACCATGTATATATATCACATATGTCAAACATATACCTCAAAGATACCACAAGTATACCACTTATATATACCACAAACGTCACAATTTATCCATCATCATATTATCAAGAAAAAATCATGACAATAATATGAATCATATAGCAAGCAACATTCATATGCACTAAAGAATTCAATTGATAATTAGACTCACCTTTCTCCTTTGATTTCGACCCCTAACTTATTGTCTATCTGCTCCTTGTGGGTCTCCAATATGTTGTGAGCCTAATATGAAAATATAATCGATTAACTCATGATTAGGGAGACTTAATGTGACTTAAACAAATTAATATGCATTGTTCATATCAATAGTTAAGATTTTTCCTATGAGGCAGTGTGACCTTATGAGACTGATTAGTCCATAAATTTTTCTATAATTGACCAATTAATATGATTCTTGTTCCTAAATAAAAATGACATATAATTATATAACATTCTCAAATTTTAGAGAATTTGGAGCATTGTAAAATATTTGGTGGAATTTCTAAATGTGTTATGTTTTCTGCCCTTAGGTAGTTTCAGGGTACCAACTTTGGTTCATCGTAACTTATAATATATAAGTCATATTTCAATGAAATTTTACAGAAACTTATATGGATTCAAATGGAACATTTTTTATATTTAAAAATTTTATCAATTATGTCTCTAAGGTCTTCATATTATAAGAAACATTTCGCTGGTCCAGAGCAGAGTTGGCTTCCAGACTAGTATGACTTACAAAGGCCATAACTTAGTCTATACATAACCTATTAAGCTAAAATTAGTACCAAAGTTTAGATAAAACATATAAATATAACTTGAATATTTTGATAATTTACATAATAGATCTCTAAGGAGCTCATATTAGCCAAACAAATTTCTGGAACTGCCTAGGGCACTAAGCATGCAATTCAAACCATGGACCAGTCATGGTTCTATTCACCATAACTCAAAATTTACAAGACATATGAACCTAAAATTTGGTATAACGATACATAACACATGTATCTACAACCTTTATGTTTTGAGAAACTTCAAATAATTACTTTATCATATTAAAAACTAACAAACACAGTGGCTAACTCATTTAGGGTTCAAATCCGTACCAGTTTCAGTAGAGAGAGGATATCTCATTTTATACACTACAACTTGCAAAAATGTTTACATATCCATAAATATAAGATATAAAGGAAAAAATTTTGTGTTTTAAGATTTTTAGAATCAATTTCTATTGATGTCAAAATCTGGGTACAATTCAGTGCCTATTAATGAACTTTAGCAACTTAAATCAACCTTATAACAATAAGAATTGATTACTTACCAATAACAAACTTGGAAGGAGTCAATTTGCTGCAAAAAATAAGTGCAACAAGGAAGAATTGAATGCTGGAATGGAGGAAGATGAAGAAGAAAACGGGACTGAAGTGAGGAGGCAGAAATGGGATGAAGAAGATAAAACCAACTTTTTTGTTTTTGTCTTTTTATCTTTTTGTCTTTTTCTCTTCTCTTTTCTTTTATTTTCCTTTTGTTTCATTTTTATTTTATTTTATCTATATTATTATTATTATTATTATTATTATTATTATTATTATTATTTACATATATATAATTCCACTAATCCGTACAATAATACAACTTAATCATTTGGCTCAATTTAACTAAATTAACATTGTAAATGTTTACTAATCTTAATCTAGTCATTTTTCTTACTTTAATTTAGTCACCTTATTCAATTTATTTCTAATACTTTGTTATTCTCATTTAGATTATAAGTACACACGTGCGACTCGATACAATTTCCAAATACTAGGACATGTAACTAGTGCGTGTCATAAACTTGTTTCTAAGAAAATATATATTAAATGCACGTGTTCAATTAAATTATATGGAAGATGCATATGTTCAAATGAAATGCATATAGATATGCATATGGGGAAGGTCGATGATGTTACAATAAGTATCCACTACTGAGGATAGATTCAATGTTCCATTTCATGGCTTTAGCCAAAGTATTTTCAAAGTTCGATCTAAAAGCGGGATTCTGGCAATTAGGAATTTTTCCAGAAGACATATACAAGACGACATTGTTCTAGAAGACAGATATAAGATGACATTCTATATTCCTAATCATCCTTATGAGTGGACTGTCATGCCATTTGGACTCAAAATGGCACCATCACTATTCCAGAAGGTCATGATCTAGATATATGAGCCGCTATTACATATGGCCCTAATCTACATTGACGATATTTTGCTATTCAGCCCAGACATCAACTCTCATCATGAGACGGTCAAGAAGTTTATGTATCTTATAAAGGCACATGAAGTAATGCTCTGCCCAACAAAGATGCAGTTGGCCCAAACGAACATTGATTTCTTAATAATGCAATTCTCAAATGGAGCTTACAGGCCTCAGCCTCACTTGGTCTAAGAACTGTTAAAATTCCCTGATGAAAATTTAATAGTTAAGCATATTCAATAGTTTCTCGGGATAGCCAATTATATCCGACAGTTCATTTCAAACTATAGTAAGCATGTGAAACCATTATACCAACTTTTGAAAAAGTAGCCCCCACCTTGGTCGACCATTCATACCAAATCAATTTAGACGATCAAGTCAGTCACTCAACGTCTACCACATTTACAGATTCCCTCTACAAGGAAAAGATTGCTACAAAAGATGTGTCAGATGAATATTAGGGAGCAGTACTTTTTGAGATCAATGGAGATAAGAAAGAGGTATGTGGATATGCGAGTGGTCATTTCAAAGATAGTGAACTTCACTATCACTCAACGTTCAAATAAATCTTAGCCATTAAATATGGAATCAAAAAGTTTGAATTCCATATGGTAGGACATTATTTTACAGTCGTCATGGGTTGTTCATCTTTTCCACGCATGCTAAATTTCAGACAAAAACTATTCCTCATCCATAGTTGCTGAGATGGAAAGAGTGGTTCAGCAGATATAGTTTTGAAGTTCAATATATAAAAGGGGATAAGAACCTCATCCCTGATTTTCTATCTCGACCTTCAAAAATTGATCTCATCTCATCATCATCATTAGAAATTTCTCTCATACTTATGGCCTCCAACTCTCAGTTAAGCACTTCAGTTCTTAGTCTTTCAGACTTCCCACCAGGATGTCCAAAAGGTCCGAATCTCAAGCAAATCAGGAGTTTTGCCTTGAACATGTTGTTAACTTACATGATGTTGTTCACTTACATGATGTTGTTTCAAGACAAGCTAGGTCTTCCAAGGAAAATTGTTTATTGCCCTATAGAGTACCCTTGGGTAATCATTTATAGGCTCTCCACAGAGCCTATGCTTTCTCAGCAGTTATGGTATTTATGGTGTCAGCCAACATTGTACTATCATGCAGTCCAAATCTCTTTGATAAATTTTCTCCCATTAATATGCAATCGAGAGAATCTCCAGTCCCCACAGGTTAAGTTCTTAACATGGTTTAGTCGCTAAGTTACTGGAAGAAATTGTTTGCCAAATTGATTGCAGATAAGTCAACTCCTAAGGTCCCTGAGGAGATCATTGAAATTTTCATATTCCATCATCCTTACACACACATTGCAAGAACAAACACAATCATAGCTCTTGGATGCACCCAACTATGGAGAATAGTTTATCATGAAGACCCCATGTACCTATAAGAGGTAAAATTGGCAATCCACTTGGAGCTGAGATTAAGGAACAACTACTATCATCTACCTCCAACCAGTTACACATCACTTGGCCCAGATCCTTGCAAAAGAATCAAGATGATTCCCTGGTCTCCTATACTCAAGCCTAAGCTCAGACTTGAAGATGAAGACCCAGTAATTGATCGAGATTCACAAGGGGAAGAAACCTACAAGCCAAATCTTGAAGATGTGACAATTACTCAAAGAGAAGAGTCTAGGTCTAGGCCCCACCTCCACTCCGGCCCAAGTTTCAGATTCAGAAATGAAGTCCTAGTGTTTCCAAATTTCAACTATAATCAGGACATAGATTTTGCATAGAGCACTGAAATTGACTTTGAGGACCCTCCACCATAAAGTATTGAGGAACCCGATGACCTTGATGATTGGCCCAAAAGATATGTGTAGCCCACTCTTGAAGAATTCAACTTATCACCATCACATGAATCGATCCGTAAATAGTGAAATGTTTGCCACTATATTATACTTTTATTAAAGTTGTAATAATTCAGCTGATATGATGACAGCTGACCCTACCATAATGTGGTTTGCTTTTTGCTTTTTGTCTTTGCTTTGAGTCTCTGTCATAGTGATTGCATCACTATTTAGGAATCTTATTTAGTGCTTGATGATGTAAGGAGTGATGAATGTATCAACTGCCTTAGGTCTATATAACCTCATATAGGAGAGAAGGATAGAAGACATTCAGAGTCTACCCCGTGTAATTCCCTATTGTGAAATATAAAATATGTTTTCTTAAACTTCTCTTTCTTCCTCTAATCCATAGATTAAGCCATACCAAATAGTTTCACGATAGTATAACAATCCCAGGTTATGTTTGAGAATGCTTGAATTAAAAATCAAAACAGGATAGACCCACTAGTGGCTAGAAGAGCCTTTAGGGTTAGTCATACCTTGATCCTTATTTAAAATTTCTCATCCATCTTGATTTTAAAGATAAGATCACATTTACTGTATGCCCTATGCGGGATCATTAGATAAAGGTCATTAGCATGCTAATTGATATGAGCACAAGTATTGTATGACATAATATATCATGATTATTTTTAGAATTTTTATATACATAAACACCACTAAGTATTAGGTTGCTTAGTGTGGGTATTTTTTTACACACAAATTTTGGAGCCTAATTGATAGTAGTGGTTGACATGAAGAGTAGAAGACCTGTACAGAGATCAATCAGAGCAAATCCACTGTTGCATTGGTATTTCATACATGACATACATTTTGATTCTTTTTGTTTATATATCATGGGTTATGGATTTTTGTCAGATGTTTAAAGTTGTACATGTCTTTAAATATCAAAAACATGTATTTTATGTATTTTGTTAATATATGACCAATTTAGCCCAAACATAGTTTTATTTTTTATATGATGATGATTTTTGGATCAAGTGTTTCTATGCATGTTTGTGGATATGAGTTACAGGTTTCATAAAAACCATATCGATAAACAATTCTCAATCAATATTTTCTATTATTTTGATTCGTGGCTTAGATAAATTAACTAGAGGAAAACTTGACTCTCATTCATTTTATTTGAAACTGATAAAAACATCTTGATATTATCATTGAATTTTTTCTTAATATATTTTATATCTAAATTATTTGATAAAAACATAATTTTCCTTAAAATAAGCATTTTTATACATATCTATCTGTTAAGTACACAAGAAATTTCTATTAATTGAGAAACAAAAGAATCTTGATAATAATAAATTTTTTTTTAAAAACTAATAATAAACATTTATTTAAACACATAAAATGCTACATACTCTCAAATATTTTGAAGTGATAAACACATAAATATATACAAGGGCTTACACTATATCCTGACCCCTTATTTATACTTATTTTGGTTAACTCTATCTCTTATGCATAAATTTATGTTCAATTGACTTTTTAAAAATTCAAGTTTCTATTACAATGCGTTCCTTATCACTTAAAGACCACTGAAGAGGATAATGTGCATTTTTCACACGTGATGTTGTATTTTTTCAAACGATTATTTTTTGGACACATGATATTAGTAGGCCTAATTATATTATTATATTTAATTTATTTTTTCACTATTAAAAAAGGTGTTCTCTTCAAAATTGTAGCCCCAGTTTCAGTAGGTGTAATAATGTTTTGCTATAGTTGAAACATATTTGGCACATCCGTTTTTTACTTTGAGTTGCAACTAGAAATACTTTAAATTCCAAATGAGTTTGACATTTCACCTAGGGCTGAACATTTCTCCATAAGTTATATGGATGTAAATGACTATGTGACATCGGGTAAAGATTTTTTTATACTAGGAACATATAGGTGGTGTAAAGTAGCCGTTGGTTGATTATGAAATGTCTTATTACCCCTTTCATTACCCATTTCATGTCCAGCTCATCACCCATTTCATAAAATGCACAACATGTTCCATAAGGAGGAATACCATGGGGGAAAAATGCTTTTGATGTGATGCATATTACCATGAAGAGGAGGATCTTTTTATTATTATCTTTGTTTTTCCAATTTTAAAAATAAAAGCTTAATTATGTATACATTTATGGCTGAAATTCTCATATTATACTTTGATTTTTTTTTTTAATTTTGGGAAAATTTTTGTACAACAATAATAACAACTAAGTTTTAATCTCATACTATATGAGGTTGTCTGTGTGGATTATCTGTCTTCAAATCTCTTTATCCAAGGCTAGGTTTATCTTAATATTAGATCCTTACAAACTATTTCGCTTCATGTGATCTTAGGTCTACCTCTTCCCTTTAATTTATTTGCAACAACTAATCTATGACATTTTTGAACCAACACATCTGGAGGGTTACGTGTCCATACCATCTTAAAAAATCTTCTATTATATTGTTCCCAATATGTGCTATATGTATCTTTTGTCAAATAGGTTCAGTTCTTATCTTATCCAACTTTATATGTTTATGCATCTATCTTGACATATGCACTTCTAACACACTCATGTTGTTTATATGTTGAACTTTAATTGTCCAACATTAGCTGGGATATAGCACAACAAACCTAATCATCGTTCTATAAAATTTTTACTTCACCTTGTTCGATATTTTCTTATCACATATCATCCCTTTAGCACTTGTCCATTTCAACCATCTTGATGCTTTAATTCTATTAGTTACATCTTCAAATATCATTCTATCCTCTTGAAAAACAAAACTTAGATACTTAAAAGTGGTTACACTTTGGCATCACTGCCCCTCCTAAACTCACTTCCTCATCATTTCTCTTGTTTAGGCTTAACTTACAATGCATATACTTTGTATTGATTTTGCTTAGCTAGTTTCAAGCTTGGATAAAGGAGGAGAGTTGCAGTATATTGATAGCCAACGTTCAATTAAGTCACTCTTATGACATGAATTCTCTAACACAAAAAGTTGAATATTATTTGTCATAGTTGAAAAATAAAAAAAAATCACTTATTCTCTTTTTTTTTTCTCACGCAGTCAATGATTAAAGATAAATTTATCAGACTTGGTTCGGTCAACGAACTAAAAAAGATAACGAGTTAAAGGTTTAAAATTCAACATGAGTTGAACCGGTCTATGTGAAATTTTCTAAAAATATAATTTTTAATATCAATGCACTGTAAAATATGAAAAGTAAATATATTAAATCTATTTTATACATAATTTTATCTTCAAAATGTTAATATTCATAATTTTTATAATTTAAATTAATACATGATTATGTTCAAAGTTTTCTAAATATAAGTTTAATAAATAACATAATTTTTTTGTTTATATATATATATATATATATATATATATTATTTTAAATATAAAATAGGAAATAATTTTTAAATATTTTGTTAGAGTATCAAATTTGTCAATAAAAGAATATTTTTAATATAAATCAAAATAATTTGTATGCAAAATTTTATAATGTTGTATATTAATTAATATTGAAAATACAAATGCTAAAATTTAATTTTATTAAATATATACGGCTCTTAAATAATGTGAATAATTTTATGGATAATTAAAATAAATATTTTTTAATATATATACTGAATAATTTCTATAATAATTTTACAGTGCATTGATATTAAATATGCTTTGCATGTGATACTCAAAGTGCAAAGTAGTATAGTGGTTAACGGTTTACATTTACACCCTCAACACTCGAGTTTAAACCTTCCGAGTAGCAACCGTAATTTTCATGCATTTTTAAATCGATCGGATCATTGATTTTTTGACCGGATTATATCACTCTAGAGTTAGGTGTTCAAAACCGACCGGTTTGCAATTTTACCAATAGAACCGGTCCGATTTTTACAATACTGTTAAAAACACACTCTCCTACTATATCATCTTAATACGACTATATGTTAAGTTTTTGTTAAAAAAGGAAGAGACTTTGTACCAAAAATGATGTTAAAAAACGAAATGGATCTAAAATGGGTACAAGGAACAAAAACGGATATCTATGGAGGCTGCACTATGGTTAAAGCAAAACCTTAAATATTTTGAAGTGATAAACTTTTAAAATGAATAATTTAAATTTTTTAATAATAAACCAATTTTGAAAAAATAAAATAATTAATTAACAAACATTATAAATAAAAGAAAATTGATATTCATGTGCAATGCAAGAGTACTTGGTTAAATATATATATATATATATATAATATTCATGTGCAATGCAAGTAGCTTTATAATTTTTTTTTACATATGATTAAATATATTTAAGGTTTAATTATTTTGTTAAAAAAATCCCTGATTTATTATTATTTTTAACCCATCAAGTTTTTTTTTTCCTTTGTTTTTCTTATTTCAGGGCATATGAACATAAAGCTTTTGATAAATGTGAGGATAATTCAAGATAGGAATCTATTGAGTAACAAAAAAAAAATGACGATAAAAAAAAAGTACAAAAACATAGGGGAATAAATAATGACAAAGTATTGAAACAAATAAGAACTTAATGTAATTAATTACAATCTAATAATTTAAATTTCTCATAAATCTAGTTTTTCTTTATACTTTGACTCTCTTATGATTTTTGAGGACTTAGGGTTTCAATTCCTCAAAATTCATTATCCAATGACTCAATAGCTCCCTTCAAATCCCCCCTTCTTTTTCTTCTTTTCTGTGTTTCGTATCTCCTGCTGGATCTCTGACGTCATCCACTTATACTTTAAGAGGTACGCTTTCGTCTCTCTTTTCCACCATATTTACTTTTATCTTCTTCATCTTCTTCTTCTTCTTCTTCTAAAACCTCTCATCGTATCCTCACTCCCAATTCCCAATTCAAAATCCCCCTTTACCGATTTTTAAGACTAACTGCAAATTTGGTGATCTCACTCTCCCTCAAGCACTCCACTTCTTTGATTTAATAATCCAGATGCGACCCACCCGTCCTACAAAATAATTCAATAAATTGTTAGGTGCTCTTGCTAAAAAGAAGCACTACTTTGATTTTATTTCCCTCTACAAAAGAATGAATTCAAGTGGGTTATTCCTAGATTTCTTTTCATTGAAAATTCTACTTAGCTCCTTTTGCAACGTGAGAAGGATCTGTAATGGTTTTTTGGTTCTTGGGGTGATTTTAAGGAGGGGTTATATGCTAGATATTGTGACTTTCAATTCTTTGGTGAAGGGAATGTGTATGATGGGTATTGTTGTTGAGGATGTTAGGCTTTTCAAGAAAATGGGTGCATTTGGTTGTTGCCCTAATGTGATTACATGTAATACTTTGATTACAGGGTTGTGCAGAACAGGGAATTCAAATTTTGCTCTTAAGGTGCTTGAAGAGATAGTTAATGGTAACGATGATTTAGAATATGCAACAAACCTAATGTAGTCACGTATAAAACTATTATTGATTCTCTATGTAAGGAATGATCCATAGAAAAGGAAAAAAAACTTTTTGATCAAATGAAAGGTAGGAGTATAGCTCTACATGTGTTTACATATAACTCACTGTTGCAAGGTCTTTCTGATGTGGGTAAATTGGAAGATGCCAAATGTTTGTTTATTGAGATGCAGGATGATGGTGTTCCTCCATATGTGGTAACATTCAATGTGCTAATGACTGAACTTTGCAATTTGGGAAAGGTAGAAAAGGCATATGCACTTCTTGAATTGATGATTCATAGTGATGTAAAACCTAACAATTTTTTTTATAACACTTTGGTAGATGGCTATTGTCGGATGGGTCTGATTGACAAGGGGGAAGAACTTTTTGTTTCCATGGCTGCTAATAGATGCCAACCTAATGTTGTGAACTACAATGTATTGATGAATGCTTATTGCAAGAATTGAAATGTAGATGAAGCTATGAGACTTTACATCGAAATGATAAAGAAGTTCGATCCAATGTTATCACATATAACACCTTATTCGATGGTAAGGTCGAGGATGCACAAAAGCTATTTGCACAAGTGATGAAAAAAGGAATCCAACCAAATATTATCACATATAGCACCTTCTTAGATCATCTTTTGATGTTAAAATCTTCTATTGCCTCATTAATGGCTTGTGTAAAGAAGGGAAGCTAAAAATTGCTTGGGACATTTTCAATAGATTGTCTGAAAAAAAGGTTTAGAGCTTGATGTTGTTACATATACTTCTATGATCAATGGACTTTGTAAAGGTGGTCAATTGGAAAAAGCTAATGATCTGTTCCTAAAAATGGAGGAGAAAAATTGTGCTATGAGTAATGTCACATTTTATATTCTGCTGCAAGGTTTCTGTCAAAATGATGAAAAATTGAATTATTCATAAAATGAAGGTACATAATGTTGCACTGGATGACTACACAATGTCAACCATAGTAGAATATTTTGTTTATAAGGGTGAAAATTACCAGGAATTGTTAAACATGTTCCTAAAATTTCCTATTCAGAAGAAAAAGTGTTGACATAAGACATGATAAAATAGGCTTTCTTTATATGCGGAAGCTTGACGAGTTGCAGAAGAGATTCCTGTTCATTAATTTATGATGAATTTTCTATCATGCGCTGTTGGGAGCTCGACGTGGTGAAGCTGGACATGGAATACCTTCAGCATTAAGCCATTAATGAAATCATGACATTAATGAAGCCTAATTTAAAAATCCAATCCCTGTTTTGTTATATATGTCTTTTTTTTTCTTTTTCAGTTGTAAGTTATCCTGCTATGGTTAGCATGCTTGCCCTAATTTCATGTGCATAATGATAGTGTATAGTTGCAATGAAATAAGTCAGTTTCTAACTTTAATCTATCCCTTCTTACAGTATGATAAGAATCAGATCAATTGATTCTGGAATTTCATTGATAAAGAAAAGCTGAATTTTGAGAATAAGCCTAAGCTTTTACATATACTTTGCATGTCCTGTCTACTGGATTATTCCCCTATTTAAACATACTAAGATCCGCAAATGACGCAACAGTAAAAAATGGGAGAAAAATAATGACACCTCAGCACAAGTATGGACCACTAGTTATTAGAGGTAAAATTCCTCTGCTTCTGACGCCTAACATATGTTATTCTAATGGGTGGTCTATCAATATCCCCCCTCCCCAAAACTTTCATCTTGTGCTCAAAGTGAAGTTCAGTAAAAGGTTCCCAAGTTGCTTCGAAAGCTGGTAAATCCTTCCAAGCCATTAGAACTTCCAACCCATTAGAAGCCTTTGCTGATCTCACTCCCAAAATTTCCATTGGTTCAATTTGCCATTCCATTTCAGCTGTCAAAGATGGAGGTCTTGGTTGGACAACAACTGAAGAACCTATAACTTTCTTGAGTTGAGACATGTGAAACACCGGATGGATGTTGGCTGTAGGGGAAGCTAAGTTTGTAAGCTACAGTTCCAATTTGCTCCAGCATCTTATAAGGGCCAAAATAGCAAGGTCTTAATTTCTCATTGTGCTGCATTGCTAAGGACATGAGCCAATATGGCCTCAACTTTAAATAGATTAGTTCACCCACCTGAAATTGAACTTCTCTGTTGCTGGGTTTTCAAAGGGTTGGCTTTCAATTTATCCAAAATAGTATCATAGTTCTGTAACATCTGTTCCAAGTTTGCATTTAGAGTATCTCCTCCTTGGTAATCCAGTAAGGTGGGCGGATCGCGACCATAAAGTGCTTTGAAATGAGTCATTCTAATAGCTGAATGGTATGAGGTGTTATACCAATATTCAGCCCATGCTAACCACTTAGCCCATGTCTTTGTTCTATCAGTAGCAAAACATCAAAGATAAGTTTCCACCCTTCTATTAACCACCTCTGTTTGTCCATCCATTTGTGGATGATAAGCTTAAATTTTTTTCAGTTGTCCCTTACAATGTGAATAAAGAATCCTAGAAAAGCTTAAGAATATCTTGTCACGATCTGAAATAATGGATGCCGGAAATCCATGAAGTCTAACCACTTCCTTCAAAAATAATTCAGCAATGGTCTTGGTTGTGAAAAGATGCTTTACTCCTAGGAAATGAGCTGCTTTCATCTTTTTTGAGAAACATGTTACTTTTCTTCTTCTTCTTCTTTAGCCATATGGACATGCATCTCAAATTGGTGCAATTGCTTTTTGACATGTGTACATAATTTAATATTTGACCTAATTAATGTAAATTTCTTTTTTAATAATTACATGAAAACTTGTGTTTCATTGGACAAATGTGTTAACCCACACTCCAGATCATACACCCCAGTTCACCACAACTACAACATAAACAAATGCACTTTCACCAATCAATTTGCAAACTCTCCTTGATATAGAAGGCCAGGAGCGGAACAACACTATGAATGACACAATCAGATTTTCTCTCTCTTGTGAGAAGAGCCCATCAACACATACTGCTAGAGGAGACCATGAAGGCTGATAGGGACGTACCAGAGTTGAAAGTATGAGAGATGATAGGGACGTACTAGACTTGACCCCATCACCTTTTCAGCAAAGGACAGAGAGTGGATAAAAGGAGGCCATAAAGATGCGCTAGTGGTTGACGGCAGGATACACAACATTTTACTAAAGCACATTTTGGTTGATAATATGAGCACATTCAATCTCATGACCCTTAAGTCTACAAATAATTGAAGAGATTGATGTCGGATCTCCAACAAGCAAAAGTTCCTTTTGTCGATTTGGGAGGCCAACTAGTATCTGTTGAAGGATCAATATGGATGACCATACAAATCGACAATGATGACAGATACCAGGACTTCCTAGTCAACTTTATGCTTGTTAACATTCCCTTTGCCTAGAACACAATTTTAAGGAGACATTTCCTCTATGACACCTGTGCTAGCACAAACATTAGATATTTCACATTGAAGATTACTACCATGGAAGGGGAGATCATTGTTAAAAGAGATTGCAAGACATTGAATGAAGTTTGCGTAGCAGCATTAAAGAGTATTGTTGAAACCTTCACAATTGAAACAATAGACTCAGATCGGGCTAAAGAAAAAAGAGCTCGACCTCTCAAATAACAAATAGTAATGTAAGTTGAACGAGGTCAAACTATGAAGGTGAGGGTATAGGTCGATGGACCCCTCAAAGAAATCATCACTAAAGCTGTAAGAGACCAAATAAATGTCTTTGCATGGTCTTCTGAGGACATTTAAGGAGTGGACCCTGATATCATCACACACGGGCTGAGGATAGGAGAACACAACAAACTTGTCAAGCAGAAGAAGAAGAGGCACGCCCTAGACAGACAATTGGCCATAGCCTAAGAAGTTAAAAATCTACCGGCAGCAGACTTAATCAGATAGGTTTATTACCCATATTGGATTTCAAATGTTGTCATGGTAAAGAAATCCTACGGAAAATGGAGGATGTGCGTGGATTTTATTGATCTTAACAAGTCATATCCCAAAGACAGTTATCATCTTCCGAGTATAGATCAACTAGTAGATTTTATAGCTGGGGACTAGATTTATAGCTTCATAGATGCCTATGCAGGCTACCACTAGATAAGGATATTGAAGGAAGACCAAAAAAAATTGACGTTCATCACGGACAAATGCCTATACTGCTATACAACCATGCTATTTGGGCTGAGGAATGCTGGTGCGACATACCATTTGCTAGTTAATCATATGTTCAAAGAACAGATAGCCAAGAAAGTGGAAGTTTTTGTTGACAATATAATCATGAATAGCGTTAGGAAAGAAGACCATGCTAAAGACCTAAGATAGGCCTTTTTCCATTAATAAAAAAAATTGGCATGAAGCTAAACCCAGAAAAAATGAGTCTTTGACATAAAGTCGAGAAAGTTTTTGGGGTTCATGATCTCTTAGGAATGACAATGGGTCGGGTTCGGGGCGGAGTTCCCCGTCCCCGACCTCGACTCCCACCTCCTAACCCCGATCCCGCCCCGAACCCCGACGGGAAAATTTTTTGAATCCCCATCCCCGCACCACACGGGGACGGGGATCCCCGACCCCAACCCGATCTCCCGAATTTTATTAATTTTTTTTTATTTTTTAATGTTAATTTTTTTATTTTAATTAATTAGTTAATTTTTTAAAAAATATATTTTTTACTTAGAATAAGTGTTATATTTTTATTTTATTATTATTTTTAAAATATTAATTATATTAAAATATAAATATTTGTTATATATATAAATAATATAAATATATAATTATATAAATATAATTTTCGGGACGGGGTATATATATACCGTCCCTGCCCCGTCTCCGAAAAAAAAAATTCAGGGTCGGGGCAGAGGAAAAAAAAAATTCAAAAACTCGCCCCATTCGGGGCGGGGCACCATGGGTCGGGTGGAAATTGCCATCCCTACTTCTGTTTTACCAATCTTTAAAGTGCTTGAAGAAGTTCCAATGGAAATGTCAGTGCTAGAAAAATTTTGAAGACTTAAAGAAGTTCCTGAGCTCCCCATTTTTTCTAAGCAATTCCATCATCAAAGAGACATTCTTCCTATACTTATCCATAATAGAGGAGAACGTAGGATCTATCTTCGTTAGAGAGGAGAAGGAAGAGCAGTACCCGATCTACAACACTAGCCAAGTCCTCAAAGGGTCAGAGCTCGGATATTTAAGAATGGAAAAGCTGGTGTATGCACTGTACCTAGCAACTAAGAGGCTGTGACCTTATTTTGTAGGATTTCAAGTAGTTATCAGGACAGACCAACCCTTGAAAAAGATCCTACAAAAACCTGAGACAATAGAAAGACTTGTGGAGTGGTCAATAAGAATCAGAAGTTATTGAGTCCAATACGAGCCCAAAAAAGCTATGAAAGCCCATATACTGGTAGATTTCATGACTGAATATGGAAAGAAAGGCAAGACCAGGACAACAATCATAGTTAGCCTATATTTTACTTAAGAGACCCAATGGAATTTGCATAGAGGGCGCTATGCGGATGTAATTTCTTGCTTCCAACAATGCAGTAGAATATGAAACAATGGTCACCAGCCTTCGCATAGCAAGGGAGGTCAAGCCTCCCCTACTTGGGATAGAAGAGGTTCCTGATCGTAGCGGTAGACCATTTACCAAGTGGGTAGAAGTGCAAACCATAGCTACTATACCATCACCAAGACCAAGATTGTCAATTTTTTTTTTTTTAAATGATATTGTATGCAAGTTTGGGATAACTATCAAAGTCATTACCGACAACGGAAAGCAGTTTGACAGCTTGAATTCAGAGGACTTTGTCAGGACTTGGGGATCAACTTATGCTTTACATTGGTTGCTCATCCACTAATAAATGGGATGATGGAGGTGACTAACCAAACCATTGTTCAGGGGTTGAAGAAGAGACTGAAGGAAGGGATGGGTTGAGGAGCTCCCCACATTTTTTGTTCTTACAAAATAACTCCCTAAACCGCGACTAGTGAAACCCTTTAGATTGGCATTTGGAACGGAAAAAGTTGTTCTAGTCGAAGTTGGTCTCCCCAGTTTTAGAATAACCCACTATAACGAAGACATAAATGAGCTGGAAATGAAAACCAACATCGATCTTATGGAAGAAATCAAAGAATGAGTAACAATGAGAGTAGACACAAACAGACAAAAGGTTGCGAGATTATTCAGAAAAGTCAAACCTAGAAGTTTTATGGTAGGAGATTTGGTTCTTATTAGAGGGCATCTCAAAAGGAGAGAAGCAGGAATGAGGAAACTCGATGAAAATTAGGTCGGCCCCTACGTTATAGAATAGATAGTTGGTCTAGCTACATACAAGTTATCTGACCAGAAAGGAAAATCACTTCCTCGCACCTAAAATGCTCAAAACCTAAAAAAATACTACTAGAAAAATGAGGTATGAATATGTATTTGAAATGTGCACATATCTTTTGCACATGCTAAATTTGTCAACGAATCAGAAATACCTCATTTTATATACTGTTAAAACTTTTAATCTCACTGAGTTTTTCTTGGAGACCCAAGTCACAGAGAGATCAAATCGCATAAAAGTGACCAATTAATTTCATTAAGTCCCCTACTAATACCCAAGTCCTAAGGAGATCTGATTGCACAAAAGTGATCGAATAATTTTGCTAAGTCTTTTACAGGGGATCGAATCGCACAAAAATGACCCATTAAGCCCCTTACTAAGACCAAAGTCTCAGGAATATCGAATCGCACACTAAGTGATCAAATAAATTCACTAAGTTCCTTACAGAGACCAAAGTCCCAAAGAGATCGAATTGCACAAAAGTGACCAAATAATTTTGCTAAGTCCCCTGCTAAGAACCAAACACCAGGGAGATCTGATCACACAAAATGACCGAATAATTTCGTCTAGTCCCCTATTGAGGCCCAAGTCCTTGGGAGATTAGATTGAACAAAAGTGATCGAATAATTTTGCTAAGTCCCATGGAGATCGTTTTGCACCAAAGTGACTGATTAATTTCACTAAGTCCCGTGTTGAGACCAAAGTCCTAGAGAGAGATTGCACAAAAGTGACTGAATAATTTCACTAAGTCCCATGTTGAGACTCAAATCCCAAAGAGACCAGATCGCATAATAGTAATTAATTAATTTCGTTAAGTTTCCTGTTGAAACTAAAGTAGCGGGGATATCGGATTGGAGAAGGTGATCGAGAATTTTATTACGTCCCCTACAGGAACCCAAGTTCAAGGAAGGTCAAAAACCAAGGCATAGATGCAATACAATAAACATGAACTATAATCATCAGAAAAGAAAAATTATGCACAATGACCGTAAAAGTAATGGAAATATTTCATTAAACAGAGAGAAACGGTACAAGTCATTCTTAGACCTAACAGAGAGGTCCTAATACATTCATCGAAAAGAAATTAAAAAAACATATTAGAGAGAGGGGTCTTCTATAGCTGCAGTATCCAATTAGGGGACAAATTCCTCAGCACCATCTGCGCCCTTAGACCTAGATGCAGACGCCTCATCCCTTGAACTTCTCTGCCATATGGCTCAATAAGCGGAGTTTTAGAAAGGTCTTTAGGACCTGTTGCGACAACATTCCTGTCGATAGAAACCTTTTTTGTCCCTTCATCATCTAGAAAACCCAAATCATTCGACGGGAACTTATCCCTGATTCGGGCTATAATACCTTGCTTTGCCTTGTCACACATATCTAACATCTGGTCTAAGAGACCATTAACTTGTTACTAGAGACCATCCACCTCTATCTGATGTTGATTATGTACCCCTTTACATTTTTTGTACTTTGGCAAAGTGGTATCCTGACTAATTAATATATTTGTATAAGCTTTATAGATATACGACATATATAAATTAACTCATAATTTAAAACGAGACTAAATAGTCATTATATACATATATGAACTATACTTTTATAGACAATAATCTAACATATTATTTTATTTATCGACATGTATTTATTTTAAAATATACTTAATGCATAAAAAAATTTCTTTATGATCATAATATGACTGTCACTGTTTTTATTATTATTGCGCTCTTTTAGTGGAATTATTGGATTTGCATCTTTTTTGACTTGTGCATTGGTATTTGTTTCATGTTTACTTATCTGTATGAGAAAAAAGCAATTCTCATGCTAAGTTATAATCTGATGTTGATCATATACTCTTTTACCTTTTTGTATCTCAGTCAGATAAAGTGGTGGTCCGACTGACTAATTGATGTGTTTGTGCTGGTCTTACAAACATACGACATATATAAACCAATTCATAACTCATAATGAGACTAAATAGTTATTATATACATATATGAACTATACTTTTATAGATTATAATATAATACATGATTTTATTTACAGACATATATTTATTTTAAAATATATTTAATGTATAAAAAGAAAAATTCCTTTATGAGCATAGTATAACCATCATTGTTTCTGTTACTACTATACTTCTCTAGTGAAATTGTTGGATTTGCATCTCTCTTTACTTATGCATTGGTATTTGTTTCATGTTTACTTATCTACGTGAGAGAAAGAAAACTCTCAAGCTAAGTTTTACTTTAGTGGTACAAATGTTATAGTAACAGTCATTTAAAATATAGATTAAAATATAATTTAATACATGATTTTATTTATAGACATATATTTATTTTAAAATATATTTAATATATAAAAAGAAAATTTTCTTTATGAGCATAGTATAATCATCACTGTTTCTATTACTACTATACTCCTCTAGTGAAATTATTGGATCTGCATCTCTCTTTACTTGTACATTGGTATCTGTTTCATGTTTACTTATCTAATTGAGAGAAAAACAACTCTCGAGCTAAGTTTTACTTTAGTGGTACAAATGTTATAGTAACAGTCATTTAAAATATAGATTAAAATATAATTTAATACATTGTTTTATTTATAGACATATATTTATTTTAAAATATACTTAATGTATAAAAAGAAAAATTCTTTTATGAGCATGTTATGACTATCACTATTTCTGTTACTACTGTACTCCTCTAGTGGAATTATTGGATCTACATCTCTCTTTACTTGTGCATTAATATTTGTTTTATGTTTACTTATCTAATAGAGAGAAAGACAACTCTCAAACTAAATTTTACTTTAATAGTACAAATATTATAGTAACAGTCATTTAAAATATAGTTTGAAACTATAATTTATTTCAGTAAAATTTTATAATAAATAAATTATAAATAAATATTCACTTTTAAAATACAGAATTTACGAATTAAAAATGGATGCGTTGCACTGTCACTTAAAAATATAAAAGTCCATTTCTAAACAATCATCTCTTATTAAAATAGTGGAAAAAAATTATCTCATCAATAATACCAAAGTTTTTATGGCAATTTCATAACACATTACTTTCATATATCACTTAAATTTTTTTATTATTATCTTGCCCATATAACACACCATAAACTAGCCTTTAGAGAATCAAGCGGTACTGTCAAATAATGAAAATATCAGGGTTAAAGATAACCACATGACCCAATAATAAAATCTGATTTAATATAATTATATGATCAGACTCAATCCAAAATAACCACATGACCGATATATAAATAATATGTATGGTTTAAGATAACAACATGATTCATACAATACATCTCATGATCAAGATAACTACATGTCATAAAGTTTATACTCTATTAACATGCCAACAATTCCTATATCATTGTCTATATTCTTATGTGAGCTAAAAACTGTAAATTACATAAAAATAAACTCAATATCATTTTTCAAGCCAAACAATATTTCACTATTCATAAATAAAAATCTCAAACGATAATAACATTGAAATTTTTCGAAACGAACATAACAAATTCTATTTAAAAATCTTTAATAGTTTATTTCTGTATAATTTCATATAAAAATCGATTTAAATACCTTTACAACCAATATTATATGTTATTTAAATTCAAAATATGATTTCATTTCAATAATTGTTTGATATTAAAAACACAATATGTAATCTATATTTCAAATGAAAATCATTTAACATTATATATATATATATATATATATATATATTTGCTACTAAATATATATTTAATATTTATTTTCATGGCTATTAGGATAAAGATTTTGTACAAATATTTTTATGCTTTCTCATCATCCTTTCCCTTCTCGAAACTAGCCTTCTTTAGCCTCAACATTCCTGATACAAATTCACCAAATTTAGCGACCTTATTAACCTCTATAATTTCCATGATTTGCATCAATATTCTTATGAAAAGCCAATCAACAATTTTTAACTATTTTATTTATCGTCAATAAATTCCTCTTCCTTTACTTTTCTATGTAAGTCACAATAAATATTCAATTGTCACTTCTAGTGCTCCATTTATATGCAAAATTCTCAATGTTCCACCTTCATTGCTCATCACGGTTTGATTATGTACCCCATGGATTCAAATTAATTTTAGGTCCTTTGTATACTTTCAGATGTTCCCAAAGATTCTTCACAATTTCGGTTAAAAATTTGCTCACGGATTTGGGCAAGCCTTGACCCCTTTTTCTCTTCTAATTTTAAGTCTTACTCTACGGTTTTATTTTTCGTGTAATGACCCCTTTCAATAATTCTATCTTGTAATATTCCTGGACCACAACTTAATCATCATCTTCGGCCATAATAGGTTCAAAATTATCCCCTATAGTCTCTAAGCGGTTTTAGGCTCACAAGTCATCATCTCAAGCTTATTTTGTTTTAATTTTTCCTATCATTTACTTAATTAATTTTTTTTCCACAACTTAAATTATTATTATTTTTCATTTATTTATGCTTAACTCTTTACAACTTGGATTATTTTCATTTAATTAAAAATTAATTTCTCACAACTTAAAGCAACAACAGTCTTCTCCAATCATTTAAGGTCACGACAATTGAGCTTCATCATACACCATTTTTGTTATTTAGTCTCAGTTAATTTGGACCACAATCAGTTTTATTTTTGTCCTTATGGGTTACACCATGTTTGCAACTTCCTTCTCTTTGTTTCCTTTAGTTGGCTTTTCACTTGCACTTATTTGCTTTTCTTCTATTATATCATGGCCTCCTTAAGGTTCAAAATACGCAAGCTGGTGTCAATTCTAAACCATAACCAAGTCAAATAGAATAAAGAAATAGGAAGTGAAGGATTGAATTTAATTTACCTTAAATCTCTCATTTCACCGAGACATTTTTTCTCTCTTCTACCTTCAATTTCAGTCCTATCTTTTTAATTTGTTCTGGTGATGGCCGAAGCCAATTCTACCAAATTGGCTTTCTAACTTTGCTTTGATTCAGCTTCACTCACTTTTTTTACTCCTTCAACTTGTCCTTCATCAAACCAAAATTTCCTTCCTCATTTTACCATTTCAACCAAAGCAAAAATTTTAAAGAAAGTTTGAACGGCAACTTCGGGTAAGAAAGAAGATGGAAAGAGATTTGGTGAAACTTGTAGAATATAATAGAATAATGAGAAGATTTGGACTTCCAACTTTGGTTCTTTTCAATTTAGTCCATAAATTAATTTTATTTTTCTCCAATTTGAGTACCAAATTAAATAATCTGCATAAATAACTTACCCTGTAAATTTATCCATAAAATATTCTATTTATTATTTAATTTAATTGTACTAATTCTGCGACGGAATAAAATTTGCTTTTCAAATTAATCTGCATCCGAATTTTATTTTTTCTATTTAAAGCTCTAATCAAATTAATTTATTACAATTAAATACTCTAATATTAATATTATAATTTATTCTACGTACTGACATTTTCGGTTTTATGAATGGTACACTGGAAATCACATTTTACTAAATGTTTTTAGAGCCGCACCTTAAATTTTATATATTTGATGTCATGTTCTAAACATTGAAGTTTTGACATGAAATTATACTGACAAGTTTATCCCAATATTCTCTATGTTTTGGTGTATTTCGTTCGCAATTTGCTAACAGTGCGAAAATTGTTTATTTTACGATTGGACCTCTCAAATTTTGTGCAAATTCCATATTGCATGTTTGTATTCAATTTTTGCACTTGCTCATTGTCCAAATTTACACTCCGGTCGTATCGTCTTTGTTTAGAATGCGAACGTATTTTGTTTCGGGTCAGTCCAACACAACCGATTGCAAAACACACATGTCAGTTGGAGCACAAATTAGTGGGCATGACAATTCTTTGCCCTTAAAAAAATTTTTTTGCTCAAAATTTTACTCATTTATTTAGAATTAAATAGTAGGTGGATATAGATTTTATATCATATTTCTCTTCCTTGTGTTGTTTCTCATGTGGAGTGGTCTATCTTCGGATATTACCTAAGACACTTATTTATTTTTCGATTGTTCCATTGCCCTAGCTAAGATAATTATTGGTTTCTCTTTATTTGATCAATTGGGTTAAACTTACTTATTTTCAACTTTATTCTATGGAATAAATCTGATTTATATATTTGCAATATCGAGACTTATTTGACACTATAGTCTCTATCAAGTTCTAGTGGTAAGGTCTACTTGTAGGCTATTGACTTTATTGTTGCGATAGTTCATGCAAACTAGAGAATCTAAGCTCAACTCTTTCTTTTTACCAAGTTAAAACAACCTCTTTCAAGATGAGATTTTCAAAAGCTCCTCTAATAATACAACCAATGTCTTTTCCTTTCATAATCTATATAAGGTTTTTATTTCTCTTTTACTATTCTTAACTATTTTTCAATGATCCTTGGCTTCTTTTCTATTTATCTGTTACCCATTATTTTAGGTTCATTTCTTCGTTTGTACGTTCACACTTTTTCTAATTATAGCAATATAGGTTTTTTTTTTCTTATTCATTAGAATACTTATTAACTAAGTATACAATATCACTATTACAAGTGTTATGGTATATATTTATCTTAGTATCATCTATATAATTTGGCTATAAGTTTATTCATCTATTAGGATTTGACTAGGCTATTAGTTCATTCACTTATTGTTTTACCATGTATTTCAAATAGCTTATGTTTTCTCTTTATATGTCAAACTAGACTAGTTTCTCATATTTCATACTTCATTTTATGAGATAAATCTCACCTATACCTTATTGACTTTGAGACTAAAATGACTTTATATCTTTTGTCAAACTTCTATAATAAATATTCTCTTTTCTTTTTAGCTTTACTTGTTTCTACATTTCGTATCATCCTGTAGGTTTACACTCAACTCCTTTTTCTTGCTTCCAATTGAAGCTTATTCTGACCTTTGACAACTCTATCTATATCTTTCTCTTTAAGATTTTTAATCTACTCCCATTAATTTTTTCCTTTATCTCTATTGTTATACGAACTTCGACTTATAACCTCTCTTCACTCGTTGGAATTTTATGAATGAGATACATAAAATCAACATTATGCAAGATGAATTTAATTTCAATTCACATAAGGAGTAAGGGATTTATGTTCATGATTTTTAGAATAATGCACTCGTTATTTTCTCCAAACTTGACTAAACATGGGGTAGGACATGATATATTACTACTAGATCATTTTTTAAGTGGGTTTACCATTCTTAGTATTGTTAATAAGATTTAAATCTACTTGTTCAACTGGTGTTTAATCATTACAGATTTATTGAGTCACACTAACTTTTAAATATTTTAATTATTAACACAGCTATAATGGAGAATTTCTTCTTAAAATCTCCCAAAATAGCTTATATGGGTCTTAAGGCCATTTTCCCTTTTTCATAGAATTCTCTAATGTTTACAGTTGTTACAATATATCTCAGATATACTGACCTTTTATTTATTTATTTATTTATTATTATTATGCTCTCCATCAGTTATACACACTCACTCTCTATAGGGGGGTTAATCATGTTTCTCCCTCTTCATTTAAGGGGTTTTCTAACTTTCCACTTCTCACAATGATAACACCCTTGCTTTTTCTTCATTACCCTAGCACCTAACTATTTCAAACCTATATGCTTGTGCTCACCTTTTGCTTGTCAGATTAAGTTAGGTCTCATAATTCTTCATTCATATGATTATTAGATTAAGTGTATAAATTTGTGGTTGTAAAAGTTATAGAGTACATCATCTATTTTCATATTCAAGCTATATCTCTATATTGTACTTGTCTTGAGGAGAAAGTAGACATTATTAACTTCCAATACTTTTGAGTGCAACTCTCACTCCTCATCACCCAAGTAATATTATTTTATATTCAAATGACTTATTACTTATATAGTTCTGTAATATTGTAATTATTAATATCTATTTTCCCTTGATTATTTCTTTAGGGTTCATATCTTATCTCACAATTTTCTACCCTCTTTTATAGGATATTTTCTTAAGATAGGTAAGGATAGTCCACACCTCATTCCTACTAGTCTATTAGAATCGTTCACCAATAATAGAGGTTTTTCTTATATTTCTTAAATGGTTTGACAAATATCAGATATACTTTTCATTTCAACCATCTTCTTGGGTGTCTCCTATTAGGGATTAATTTTCATTTAATTAAAGCCTATTCAATATTTTCTAAATATGGGGAATATAGGCTAGGGTTTTAAGCTTTCATCTCTTATACATTTTCATGAGTCTAATAGGTTTTACGATCATTTCAAACATACCTCTAAACTTCTTTAGTTATTGTTGCTTTGACTAAGAACTTTTGTTTTTCTTTTCTATTTTGAGCATGCTTTCTTAGCTAAGTAGGACAATATAGTTGTATAGTGAAACAAAAAATTTAAATTGTATTAATATGCATAGTTTTAATGCTAGCATACAATTTTTTCCAATTTTTTGGGGCACTCAGCCTTCTTTAACTTGACTAACTTGTGCCTTAACTTATATCACCCTACTCACGTCTAGTCTACCTATTGTCTTCAGCCTTACCTATCTAGGTTTTCCCTAGCCCTTTTTAGACTATCTTATTCGATTGTTAATTATTGCATCAAATTATGTTAGCCAATCTATCTCTAGAATGGTATCATACTTAGAAAACAAAATTTAAGCCAAATTTGTTGGAATCACTCAGGCTAATCCCTCTATTACAGTTCATACTTTATTATTTATGAATTTGTAAACTTCATTCACTTTCATTGATTAGTAAATGTGTTCTAGAAGTTTAACAACATCATGTTTTTGTAACTTGTTACACCTGATTTTTTACAATCATACTAGCACCATTTTAGCCATCTGTTGAGCATGTTTGAAATTATTTAAAAAAAGGGATTGATTTTGAAAAGTTAATTCTACTAACAATTGATATGGGAAATATGTGGTGCTTAGTTCTATTGTGTTTATCAACAATTTCTGGGTATTGACAAATAGAGGGACAAGATCAAGTTCCTCTGCCTTCCTCTTTCACGAGTCTGCCATAACTCTAAGTTTATCTCTCTTATTTACTAGAAATAGTGATCCACATTAGAGAGTAATAGCTTATCAGAAACCTTTATATCATGCAGATATTGACATGTATAAATGTGCATGCCTAACTCTAGCCTTTACTAACCCAGAACCGCCCTAATCAGGCTTTGATACCACTAAATGTATCACCCTCTTACCTTTTTGTACCTCAGTTAGGTAAAGTGGTTTCCAATTGACTAACTAATGTGTCTACATAGGTCTTATATACATACGACATATATAAATCAACTCATAACTCATAATTAGACTAAATAGTCATTATATACATATATGAACTATAAATTAGCACATAATTTTATTTACAGACATGTATTTATTTTAAAATATACTTAATGCATAAAAAATTATTTTACAAGCATGACATGACAATCACTATTTCTGTTACTATTATGCTTATTTAATGAAATTACTGGATCTATGTCATAATTGTTAATTTAGGGTTCGAGTCGCGAGTATTGCTAAATTTACTTGTCGGTCTGATTGGAGTCTAAATTCGAATTTTGACTAAGAAAATTAAAATAATAATAAATAATTATGAAAAATAATTAATAAAGTATATTAAGGATGTAAATATGTTAAATTATAGTAAGGGACCTAAATGCAAAATCTAGAAAGTTTTGGAATAAATTTGTAATTTATCAAAAATTAGGGGACTAATTTGAATATTTAGCAATCAAATGCACAAATTGGACATAAATCACTAAATTTGGCCTGCCGCATTAAGCAAGAGGGGGTTAAGATGTTAATTAGTAAACAATATCAAGTATTATGTTCAAAAGTGGGTCCCACATCAAGACTTTTAGTTTAAGGAGAAATTCCTAGAAAGCCAAATTTTGACAGATTGAAGAATTGATATGTTAGTTTCTATAAGAAGTATGTCATCTACATACAATACTAGAAATACAACTGCACTCCTACCAACCTTCTTGTAAACACAAGATTCATCCACATTTTGTGAGAAACCAAACTCTTTGATTATCTCATCAAATCATATGTTCCAACTCCTGGATGCTTGCTTCAATCCATAAATGGATCTTTGCAATTTGTATATCTTTTTTCCATCACTTGATGTGAAACCTCAGGATGTGTCATGTACACATACTCAATTAGATTTCTATTAAGGAAAGTTATTTTCACATCTATTTGCTAAATCTTATAATCACAATGAGCAGCAATGGCAAGGAGTATCCTAATGGATTTAAGCATAGCAGCTGGAGAGAAAGTTTTATCATAGTTAACATTTTGTCTTTGATGATATATTTTAGCTACCAACCTAGCATTATAGGTAACTACATTACCTTCCATGTTGGTCTTCTTTTTAAAGACTCATTTGCACCCAATGGGATTAATCCCTTCAGGTGGGTCAACCAAAGTCCATACTTGATTTTCATATATGGAATTCATCTCTGACTTCATGGCTTTTAGTCATGTGTCAGATTCTGAACTATTCTGAACTTCTTTGTAGGTAGTAAACTCATCATCCTCTATGAGCAATACATCATTTTGTTCGATTATGAGAAATTCATATCTCTCAGGAACAATACGTATCTTACATGATCTATGAAGTTCTTATGTTTTAGAAGGTGTAGTTGTTACTTCATCTCTATGAGTAACATATTCGAGTTATGTCAGTTGATCTGCATCTGTTTGAGCATCTTGAATATTATCAAGTTTAATCTTGCTCCCACATCTTCTTTTAGTAGAAACTCTTTCTCTAAGAAGACATGTTTTGAAACAAACACTTTTTGTTCCAAAATGTGGTAGAATAGATAGCCAAATGACTCTTTTGATATCCCACAAACAGACACTAATCAAAATTAGCTTCTAGCTTTTCTGACATCGTCTACTTCACATAAACAGGACAATCCTGTACTTTCAAGCGAGAAAGAATAGGTTTCTTATTAGTCCATATCTCCTATGGAGTAACCTCAACTAACTTTGAAGGGACTCTATTTAAAATATAAACAAAAGTCTCTAGTGCATGACCCCGAAAGAACTTAGGCAGTTCTGCAAAGCTCATCATTGACCTCACCATGTATAACAAGGTTCGGTTTCTCCTTTCAGTCATACCATTATATTATGGTGTGTAAGGAGGATTCCATTGAGGTAAAATCCAATTTTCATAGATAACCTTGAAATTCTTGGCTTAAGTATTCCTCACCTCAATCTAATCTAAGTGCTTTAATACTTTTATTAAGTTGTTTCTCTACTTCATTTTTAAATTTTTTGAACTTTTCAAAAACTTCAGATTTGTATCTCTTCAGATACAAATACCATAACCTGAATAACTGTAACACCCCCTTACCCCACTGTAGTTCAGCAAGGTAAGTGAGCATTACCCATCTTTTTGTTTTATAAAATTAATGAAGTGAAGTAAAGTTTTTTTTACCAAAATATTGCATACATTGAAATAAAAATTATTACAATCATAAATACTCAAAATTTTATTTATTTATAAAATACATTAATTTACACCCAAATTATGTTCTTTTACATTGTAATTCACATCTTTAATACACATTATATGAAATAAAAACGATAATTTAATTTATAAAGTTTTTAACAAAATATACCAAAAAGAAAACTAAAGTTTTTAACTACTTTCCTCCGGGTACCCTTCTTCTTTTGACAATTCTAATATCTACAGCTACTCTTCTAAACCTGCACGAGAGAAAACCACCTGCTCTAAGCTACTAGCTTAGTGGTGCTTCAATGATAAAAATTTTACATACACATATTTTCTTTCACATTAATTAACCATTTAATAACTAAGGCATAAAATAAAAAATTATATAAAATCAAATAAATTTCATTCAACATGTAATAGTTAACAAATTAAATTCATACAACATTAGCAAAATGACATACTTTAACATCATTATTATTATTCATTTTTCTTTTATTGTGCCCATAACACATATAACCGAACTAACTAATAGGAATAACGATGTTGTCATTTCCGGTTTTCATAATATTGCGCCGAGTGCCTTTATAATAATGTCATTACCGGCTTAATAATTTTGCCATTACTGGCTTAATAATTTTGCGTCGAACGCATTTATAAATTTGTCATTACCGGCTTTTATATTTGGCATCGAGTGCCTAAAATCTCCTGATTGACATGTCAAACTATTTTCTATTCTAGTTCTAGATTATGTGTCATAGGGCTTAACTATTTTTATATTAATTCACAATATTTTCCAAAAATGACAATATTATTCAATTATCATAATTAAGCTTATTTATTTTTGTTCTTTATTCCCATTATAATTGCACTAAAATCTCATACATAAATAATTTTTTAAAATATTTATAATTATCATTAAAGTAAATATTCACATTAATTATTACATATAATTATCACAACACATGCAAAAAACCCAATATTTTATGTTTTTACCTATGGTAGATTTCGGACCTATTTTTGGGCTTCATTTTTAGCTCATTTATAATTCGAATTGGGAGTTCTGGTCTTCTAACAATTTTTAGCTTATTGTCTTAGCTTTCAGACTCATCAAAATAACTCAAATCTCAGTTTTCTATCAAAAGTTATGATCAATTGAATACTGCTTCATCACAAAAATTTCTAGACAAATTCTAGGTTTGAACTTCATACATTTTTATGGAAAAATCTAGACATAATTAGATTTTATGGTCTAAATAAAAATTAAAGTCCTTAGCTTTCATTTACAATAAAGAACATACAAAAAGGAATTTTAGAACTCAATTTATACTCAAAATAGTCAAGACTATTCCAGAATCCCTACAGCAGGGTCATCAATCCACTTTTTAACCACATTCATCATTTGCATTTATTTTGATACTAAACTTTCCAGATTTTAACTACATTCATATGTCTCAATTATTTTACACCATTTGATCTCATTTCCATATAAAATATCAAAAGTCACAACAAATCACATAACATATCATATACACAAACATATCAAACCTTAATACATAATTGCATACATATTAACAATATGTAAGATTTTTATCAATGAAGCACATACCTAATTAGTCTTGGTTCTTCCCTTAATCCTTCTTTCTCTTCCCTTATTAGCTAGCTTTCTCTTTGCCTTTGTCACCCTCTTGAGGGCCTTTCACTTGTTCATTTATTTTACCTACACAACCATACCATATATCAATTCCAATATCCATTTTCAATGTCTACATAATATTCGAATGCTCCTAATATGTTTTACACCTTAATTGAGCTAAAATGTACTAAGGTTAAACTTCCTTCTTCATATGTCATGGCTGCCCAAAAACCATATCCTAGTTCCCAATTCATTTTCTTCAATTCAACACTCAAAGCATACTTCACTTATCACCAATTGTGTTGTTTCTATGTAAATTTCAATTTCTCTCAAATTACTCTAACTATGGAAGCCCCTCATTCATCCATTAACATCATATTTCTCTAGTTTTTTAAGTCATAAAATAATTAACTAATATCAATTATCATTAATTCAAAGTGTAACTACACTTTCATCAACTAATCACAAACTTAATTTTCTAAGTTCAATCTTGCAACATAACCTATATCTATCAAACCTAATCACATCTATCATCCTTATGGGTCTTAAATGGAAGGAAAAATGTTGAATTTAAGAATAAACTCACATTAAGAGTTCCCAAAGTGGGCCGAAATTCCCCCTAACAAATCTCCCTTTTCTTGTCTTCCTTCTTCCTTCTTTTTTGCTCATTTGCTCCTTTTATGGTAAAAAACTCTTTAATTCTGAATTTTCCTCTCTCAAAACTACTTTCTTTTCTCACTTTTTCAAGCTTGATTTGAAGAAAAATGGTGGCTTATGGAAGGCTAAAGTGGATAGCCAAAGACAGGAGAAAGGAAGATGAAGATGACTTAGATATTTTGGATGGAAAAATGGAGAATTCCTCCCATTTTTTACTTTTATACTTTGATTAAGGTGTGGGTCCCACTAATTAAAATTAATCCTAATCTCATTGGTTCATTAAGTTAATTAATCTTAATTAACATTTAAACTTTGAGAAATTCCATATTTACCACATCTCCTTCCATATTCACACTTTTTCCCCAACAATTGCCATAATACTAATTTTGTCCATAGAAAATTTTATTTTTTTCTAATTCTAGCACTAATATTTTTAATTTTCAAATAATAATACCCTTAATTATTTTCCCTTATTATTAGTCATTTTTTATGGGTTCAAATTTAGACTCCGACTAAACCAACGCACCTCACTACGGTTACGCACAATCGGGGCCTAAATCATCAGATGTTACAATAACCATCAATGAAAGTAATGAAGTTGATAAAACCACCTCTGGTTTGCATTAACATTGGTCCACATACATCTGTATGTACAAGGTCCAATAGCCTATTGGCACATTCACCCTTTTCCACTAAAAGGTGATTTTGTCATCTTTCCTAACAAACAACATTTGCATATGTCATATGATTCATAATCAAATGACCCTAAGTCACCATTCTTGTGTAACTTAGTCATGCGCCTCTCATTTATATGGCCAAGACGATAGTGCCATAAATATGATGATTTTAGGTTATCCATATTTTTTCTTTTATTATTGATATTGAGGATTGAATCAGACATGTCGAGAATGTAAATCCCATTACATAAAGTGCAGTTCTATAAAGAATATCATTCAACCATATAAATAGAAATAATATTTTTTGTTAAAACTGAAACATAATAACAATTGTCTAATTCTAAAACAAGCCCAATTAGGAGTGTCAATACATAAGTTCCTGTAACTAATGCAACAACTTTGGCTCCATTGCCAATACGTAGGTCTGACTCTCCTTTTTTGAGCTGTCTACTATTCCTTATGCCTTTTATATCTGTGCATATGTGAGACCCACATCCAGTATCTAATACCCATGTGTTATTAACAGAAACAATATTAACGTTGATAACATAAATACTTGAAGTAGAAGGTGCATCCAATGTCTTATCCTTCTTCTTCTTTAAAAACTCCAAATAGGCCTCGTAGTTCATCTTACTTTGGAAACTCTTTCCATAATGGAAGTAAGTCCCTTTTGATGTCATCTTTATGCCTTTCTTCCTCATCATCAATGTATATTCATTAGAGATGTCTCCTCTACCATCTTGGAGCTAAAGTGCAATTTAGATATCTCATATCGCTCAGTTCAAGCTTGCTCATCAAAAAGCTCCCTTAGATGATACATAATAGTATTCGTATCCATAGTCTCATGCTACTTTTGAAGCTCATGTGACATAAAGGAAAACATAATACAACCTGCCAACTCATTGTCATCCATATGCTTCTTATATGCAAACTATTTGTCAATATATGCATCATCAGTAGGAGGGGATGGAAGTGGTTCTTCCAAGACATAGGTTATGCTTTTTGTAACATCATCGACCTTCCCTATATGCATATTCATATACATTTCATTTGAAATATGCATCTTGCATATAATTCAATTGAACACGTGCATTTCATATGTATTTTCATAAGAACAAATTTATGACACGCACTAGCTACGTGTCCTAGTATTTGGCAATTGTATCGAGTCGCACGTGTGTACTTATAATCTAAATGAGGATACAAATTATTAGAAATAAATTGAATAAGGTGACTAAATTAAAGTAAGCAAAATGACTAGATTAAGATTAGTAAACATTTTACATTGTTAATTTAGTTAAATTGGGTCAAATGAGTAAGTTGTATTATTATGTGTATTAGTAGAATTATATATATATATATATATATATATGTAAATAATAATAATAATAATAGTATAGATTAAAAAAAAGAAAATAAAACAAAAGAAAAATAAAAGAAAAGAGAAGAGAAAAAGAAACAAAAGATAAAAGGACAAAAAGAAAAAGTTGACTTTATCTTCTTCCTCCCATTTCTACCTCCTTACTTCAACCCCATTTTCTTTTTCATCTTCCCCCATTTTAGCCTTCAATTCTTCCTTGTTTCACTTAGTTTTTGTAGCAAATTGATCCCTTGCAAGTTCGTTCTTGGTAAGTAATCAATTCTTATTGCTATAGGGTTGATTTGAGTTGTTAAAGTTCATTAATAGGCACTGATTTTCCCCTCGATTTTGATACATATAGAAAATGATTCTAGAAAAGTTTAAAACAAGAAATTTGTTCCTTTATATCTTAGATTTTATGGATATAGAAACAGTTTTGCAAGATTTGGTGTATAGAAAGAGAAATCCTCTCTCTACTAAAACTGGTCAGGGTGTGAACCCTAGCTGAGTTAGCTACTGTGTTTATTGCTTTTGAATATGATAAAGCCATTATTTGAAGTATTTCAAAAACACAAAATTGTAGATATATGTGTTATGTATTTGTATACCAAATTTCAGGTTTATATGTCTTGTGGATTTTGAGTTATTGTGAATAGAACCATGACTGTTCCATAATTTGAGCAGAGTGCTTAGTGCCCTGGGCGGTTGTAGAAACTTGTGTAGCCATTTTGAGCTCCTTAGTAATGTCATATGTAAATTATCAAAACATAAAAGTTATAGTATATGTCTTATCTAAATTTTGGTAATAAGTTCAGCTTAATATGTTATGTATAGAGTAAGTTATAGTCTTTAAAAGTCATACTGGTCCAGAAGCCAACTCTATTCTGGACCAGTAAATTGTTTCTTATAATTTGAGAACCTTAGATATATAATTAATAAAAGTTGTAAACATGTAAAATGTTCCATTTGAACCCATATAAGTTTCTGTAAAGTTTCATTGAAATATGACTTATGTATTATAAGTTATGGTGAACCAAAATTGGTACCCTGAAACTGTCTAAGGACAGAAAATAGGGCAGAAAATAGAATACATTTAAAAATTCTACCAAATATTGTACAATGATCCACTTGGTCTAAAATTTTAATATGTTATATAATTATATGTTAATTTTAATTAGGAATATGAATCAGATTAATTGGTCAAGTATAGAAAAATTTATAGTCTAAACAGTACCATAAGGTCATACAGCTTCATAAGAAAAATCTTAACTATTGATATGAACAATGCATATTAATTTGTTTAAGCCACATTAAGTCTCTCTAATCATGAGTTAATAAATTATATTTCCACATAGGCTCACAACATATTGGTGATCCACAAGAAAGGGATAGACAATGAGTTAGGGATCGGAATCAAAAGAAAAATGTGAGTCTAATTATCAATTGAATTATTTAGTGCATATGAATGTTGCTTGCTATGTGATTCATATGATTGTCATGATTTGTCCTTGATAATATGATGATGGATAATTTGTGATATTTGTGGTACATATAAGTGGTATACTTGTGGTATATTTGAGGTATATGTTTGACATATGATATATATATATATATATGGTATATGTATAGTATATGCAAGGTATATGCGTGGCATATGAGGTATATATGTGGTATATGTATGGTATATGTGATAAGATACAATGGTTGATGAATGCTTAAATACAAGTGCATATGCATAATGACTTTAAAGGCGTTGTGACTAGTTAATCGACATTGCAAAGAAAAAAAAGACGTATATGGCCCAACAAATGTGTAAATGAAACAAATGATCAAGCTAGCAAGCAAATGCAAATGCAAATGTTCACATGGAAACTCCGGGCAATATCTGTTTAACCTGGTCACAACAAAATAAAATGAATAAGCATAAGCATAAGTAAAGACCAATTATTGAATACTCAATTTTATCTACATTTATATGTTATTGACTGATGAAATGGAATATAAAGCGTGTATTAAGTATACTTGTTATTTGCTATTATGAAATACTTGGTACTTTAGAGCTCATTTGATAGTTATTCTCACTAAGTTGCAACTCACCAAATTGTATTATTTTTCAGGTAGAGAAGAGTAGTAATTCATATTGAGTGGCATATCAAAGTCATGGATCAAAGGTCACTGACCGAGCCTCCTCACTTTCTCTCCTTGCATTCCATATAAGCATAAGAGCATATCATTTATATTTGGGGGTTGAATACTTGCATATGTATAATTACAATGAATATGTACTAAGATATATATATATATATATATATATATATATATATATATATATATATATATATGGATTCAACTTGTAAATTTACTAACTTTTAAACGTAATATTTAAGTTATTAATATATGTGATGTTATAGGCTATGATTTAAAACATTCGTATTGATTGTGGAATTATTGTTGAAAATATGAGATGAGTTAAACAAAAACAATTTACTCTCGCTGTAAATATGAATTTTATTTTATTCTTGTTTCATACGTGATAACTTAATATAAAAACAACATATGTGGTATATAAAAGTATAAGATG
This sequence comes from Triadica sebifera, assembly GCA_023653625.1. Classification (NCBI taxonomy): domain Eukaryota; kingdom Viridiplantae; phylum Streptophyta; class Magnoliopsida; order Malpighiales; family Euphorbiaceae; genus Triadica; species Triadica sebifera. The sequence goes on from CM042894.1 coordinate 23,184,840, forward strand.
TTAGGTGTTATACTTTCAGTTTTGAGAACTATTCTCAAATTCCATTGGCAATCATGAAAGTTCAAGCTAGTCAATTTATTGATTCGAGAATTCACTGTAGTTCATGTTTGATGACATGATTCTATCAACCTTGACGTAAAAAAATATCATGTTTAGAGAATGTACTTAAACACATGTTTATTAGGTCTTTAATAAACACGCATTATAACTTCCACTTTTTTATTGCATACCCATAGCCCTTACTATGAATCCGAGAGAACCCGTTAAAAGCTCTTCTAGTGGGTCAGTATCCAAAATCACTAAGAATGACCTTGGGTTTAGCCAACAAGCCACCTTAGGTCAATTGGTTGGTATCTCATATCAATTTGCATCAAAACATGCAACTAATAAATCATTAGGCTATCAACTATTACTATATGCACATCTCATATACACTAACCCAATACTACCTCCCATTCATATTGACCTTGGGTTTGCCTAACAAGCCAATGTAACTAGTTAAAGCTAGCCCATTAATCATGAAATCATATTTCGATAGTTTACACATATTCGTATAAAGCGGGCTTGGGTTTGCCCAACAACCCAGACTCTAAAAAAACTCTGGTTCTTGCCATTTTAATAAAAGACATTGGCCTAATTATAATTTAAGAGGAATTTCTTTATTTAGGTCTCATCATGGCAATTTGACATGCATAATATATCTACTCATCACATATAGATATATAAGATAATTATACTAACTATATGCTCATGATTATGGACATAATCTAACATCAATCCTTCGAGCCATGAAAGGATTGACTGCGTCTTACCTAGGTAGATGCATGAAATTATAATACCAAAATAGAAAATAATTTTCTATTCTAATGCTCCTTTGTTTTTGGCGCTATCTCCTTGGCTTTTTGCTTCTTTGCATTTCAATTCTATTATAATCCTATGTAATCTAATTACATAAATTCTTCATAAGAAAACCTCTAGTTATATTTAAAGGGAGTAAGATTAGAAAAAAATACAATAGAGAGAAAAGATAAGACAGAGACTCGCAGACCATATTTAATAAAAACAAAATTCCATGCATGATCAATCTCATTGGTCAAGTCCATCATCATACCATCATGTCATTTCATACACCTTTAGCATGCATTCTCTAATGCATAATTAAATGTAATCTATTAAAGTAACAATTTGGATTCACTTTGTTTCAACTCTTGAAACATTATTTTGATTATTTGACCTTTAGTAAACTTCATCATATATCTATTATTTAATATCATTAAATAATCAAATGAATATTTAGAAACACTTTCTAAAGGGAAATTTTATAAATTAGGCATACATTTGATCATATCAAAAAGTTTTCTAAAATTGTCTACTTTGTAATGACCTAGTTATTACTAATTTAATTAAATCTGAATTTAATAATTAAATCTCATTTAATATTAAATCAAAATATGATCGGTAGTTAATTTATAATTAAATTATCTTAATTAATTATTAGTTTGATTCCAAATAGGATTAAACAATCCTAGTTATAATTGCATACTAGAATCTTAGTCAGGCTATGACTTTGAAAACCCTTTTCAAATTCAAATCAAATTCCATTTAAAAATTTTCAAAATTTTCAGAATTCATTCTCATCATTATAAAAAAATTATAATCAGTTTAAACTAATTAAATTCGTTCATTAGATGATCTAAATCATTCATCTTTTAATTAGCAAACCAATTATACAAAAATTGCTCAAATTGAATCATACAAGAATTAAGATTCTTTAGAAATATAACCACGAATTTAATTTGACTCCAGCATGCAATTGACATCAAAATAACATCATAAATATCTCATAAACATGAATTAAGGTTATGATCATCAAGTAACATGTCATTAAATGAAATAACACAAAACAGTCTCATCACATTGTAAGGTTCTCAACCTATTACATATTTTTTTTGTTCCATGATCAAAAATAATTTTTGTATCATTACAGGTATTGTTCATAAGTTAAAACACATTCTAAATATGTCATAAATATATTTGATTAATCAAATTAATAAATTAAATTCAAACAATTGCTCAAACAACTCAATTGGCACAACTAGGTTTCATAAACCCTAGAAATTCAGCAACTATGCATAACTTCGAATTTCATGTTTAAATCAAATTTAAACCTTTTAATTATCATCATATTAACATGTCATTAAATTAAAATAAAAATTTGAGGTCAAACATAATCAAATTCATTTTTAACGAAAGGAGGGAATCCATGTTGTTCCTTTTCAATTAATCACATTGATATTTCAATTAAATCCGAAATTAATTTACATATGGTGGCTCTGATATCACTGTTGGGTTCTTAACATGCATCACATACATGACACAGTAGAAAATAAAAATTAATTGAATCCAAAACCCATGGAACGCTCTATAAACATTTAAAATTGAATCATACCATCTAATGAGAGAAGTTAATTACATTTGTTTGCAACTCTTGATCTTCTAAATTGTGAGATTTTCTTTCTTTGTTGGTTTGTAGCAAAACACAACAATTCAAAGCTAGGATTGCCTCTAAGAGTATGCAATTTTTTTCACTTCAACCGAATCACCTTGAGCTATTTTCCTCCCTTTTTCTTCTATTTTCTCTTCAATCAAACATCTTTCTACAACATAAGAGTAAACTAAGATTAAGCAAGACCTCTTAAAGTGGTGATCCATCTTCCTTTATTATAAACTAATAAATTTCTAAGAAAATGAGTTGAATGTGCTCTTAAAATACTAGGAATATACACGTATGAGATCTTCGTACTTGAGATTATTAAGAATTTTATGAAAATATATCAAAGCCCATACCTTAAGTCACAATGAAACTTCAGAATTGTAAGTAGAAGTCAAATCCAACATTAATTTTATAGAAACAAATTGGAGCATGTGGTGGAGAATACCAACCCTATTACAAACACTGAGTTTTGAGGTCATAATAAGACTTGACTTGGTGATATATGGAACTAGAAATTTTTTTTTTATATCATTTAAGATGATTTGCTCTACCACAAGAGAGATCAAAAGCTTTTTATGAGAATAAGTTCAGTAAGTTTGATTGCAGTACAACATGTCAATTCTACCATAATTGAGTAAGCAACTTCAGTTCTGCTTCTAGTTCAGATGAAACAAGCAAAATCTTTTTTACTTAAAACAGAACCATACTTTTGTTTACCAAGTAGTATTCTCTCTACTTTTGAGTTTTCTCTCAAGTAGGGTGGATTTTTTAGTCACTTCTCTTTGAATGTTTGGTGTGAGTTTTGTTGTGAGTTTGTTTTGATGAAGTTTAGTAGTAGAAGTGTTGTTTGTCTCTAGTCTTTTGTAGTTTTGTTTTTCTTATTATATTCTCGCTCTAAAAGTCTACCTGTTATACTAGAAAGTTATCATTTTATTGTTAGTCTCTGGTAGTTAATATGGCGGATGAAGGTAGTTCATTAAAAGAGATAACCAATGTTACGAGGGAAATACAAAACAGAGTCTTGTCATTGACATTGATGATGGAAGATGATCTCGAACTAGGGCACTCTTTATCAAAGCTATTTTTGCTACGGAAAGTTATAAGAGATAAGGATTTCTGTATTGGATTTATTAGATCGATACTTGCAAACTTGTGGAGTTTGAAGGAGGATGTGGAGATCAGTGAACTCAGAAGGAAAAATTATTTTTTTTTCAAGTTTAAAAATTTGTTTGACTGTGAATGAGTTATATCAGGGTAACGATGGAAAGTGAATAACAAGTTATTAGTGGTGAAGGAATGGCCACCAAAGAAGACAATAGATGAAATTGAATTTGAGACAACATCTATGGATTACCTTTGAGCCAGGTGACAAAAGCTAACATGGTAAGAATTGAAAATGGTATCTTTGTTGGACTACAAGAATCGGAGGAACCAATCATTGATGATAAAGAATGGGGAAGTTACATCTGAATAAGAGTGGTAGTGGAGATTAATGAACAACTCCTTATTAAATTTCTTAATCAAAGAAAGGATTCTGAGGAGTGGGTGTTTATCATGTATGAAAGGTTGCTTGAGTTTTGCTGTAAATGTGGCTTTCTAGGTCATAATGCAGAGAGTTGCCAAAATATTATGACAATGGTGGAACTAGAAGAATGAGAGAAGGATGGTCAGATTTATAGCCCCTAGATAAGAGCGAACATGTTCAAGAAATCTAGAATTGTATAAGGATGGTTGTTTAGGAAGGAAGATGAGCAAGAGTTTTCGTTCAGAAGAGCTAGAGAGGTGGTGGCATGTGAGTTGAATGATAGTGGAGGTAGGAAATGGGGAGAGAAATCAAATGGATTTGAAAGTAGGAAAGGACTTTTGCTGGATATAGGTAGTGATTAGACGGAGGAGGGAAAAGAAGCTCAATAGGTTAACATGTTTATGGATAGTGACAGTATTATAAAAGGGAAAGAAAAGGGGATAGGATAGAGGATAAAAATAAGGAAAAGGCTTCGGAAGGTATAAGGATGAAAGTTAAGGGGTGTGAGGAGGAACCATGTTTAGAATTGCAACAGTTATCTTTATCATCAAATAGGAAAGGTTACATAGAGGGAGTAGGGAAGAAAAGTAATGAGTAGGAGCTGCTGAGTGAGGCTAAAAAAAAAAAGAAGGATATTGCGATAGGTTGGGAGAAGCAAAGTTATTAGATGTAGCTCAAAAAAGGAAAGTGGGATTGTCAAATGATGTTGGGAGGAAATTTAGTCAGCTGGATGAGGTGGTTACTGAAGTATGTATTGGGCTGAAATCAAAAGTCGAAAAGAGAGTTGATGTTAATCTCTCTATAAGCCCATATATTGGGGTTCCAAATTTAGTGTTTAATTTGGGCCCAAAATAAGCTGACAGGACAGGGATGAGTAAGGAAGAGGATTAGAAAAAGAAAAGGAGAATAGTAAAGATCAAAAGGGCTACTCGAGAAAAAGGTGAAGAGGAAGGGCAAAGTGACGAGTAGAAGACTAATGAGGGTAGTATGGTTTCCAAAGGGGAAGGCAATCTAGACGGAGTGGCGCCTAAGCCACCTAACCGCTCCGGAGATCATCCTGGCATGGAATCGTCAAGGTTTCGAGCAAGCCTTGACAGTTAGAGAATGTATAACCTTGTTCTTGTTTTCCTTAGTGAAATAAAAAAATAAAACCAATTATATGGAGATTAAGAGAAGGAGTTCAGGTTTTGATGAGTCTGTCTATATTGATCCTGTGGGCAAATCAGGAGGCATGGCGGTTTGGTGGAAGGAGGGAGTGGTGAAGCAAATTCTTAGGAAAAGCCAATACTATGTGGATTTAATTATGTCTGGGTTAGAAGATTGACACTTAACTTGCATCTATGGTGATCCAAATTTTCAAAGAAAAGAGGAAGTTTGGGAAGAGTTTCATTTTTTAGATTTGAAAATGGTCTTCCATGGATGATGTTTGGGGATATAAATTTCTGTTTAAGTAATTTTGATAGGAGGGAAGGTAGGAGAGTTTTTTGGAGTCAAGTTAGGAAATTTTAGGATTTCCTAGATGTTTGTAGATTGATGGAACTAGAGTTTAAAGGGAGTCATTTCACTTGGACAAATCGTCAAGTGAATCAGGATAATATTATGACTCGACTAGATAAAGCTTGGGTTAATGTAGAATGGAAGAGTTCATTTGCATCAGCTCAATTAATTCATAAGGGTCTAGTTGGTTCATATCATATACCAGTTGTAGAATTGGAAGTTAGACAATAGAGGAATTTTAAGGCTTTTCAGTATGAGGCAAAATGGGAAGAGGAAGAGGATCGTAAGATTTTGATTAATGAAGTGTGGAATGGAGGAGTAAAGGAAGGAAGGAAGTCAATTTATTGGCTCCAAAGATATAAAATTAAATGGTTGAAAGAAGGAGATCAGAATACTCACTTTTTTCATATCAATATGATTCAAAGGAGACAGAGAAATCAACTAGTTGGAATCAAACATGAGAATGACCAGGCTTGGTTTTCAAGCGAAACGAGAATTGCCAAAGAAGCTATGTGATTTTTCAAAAGCTTATTTAAAAAAGAGGGGGTGTTTTTTCATCATGAAGTGGAGGATAGTATTCCGAGTTTGGTTACAAGGGAAATGAATCAAGAGTTGGTTCGAGAAGTGGAGGAGCAAGAGAAATAGTTTGCTGTATTTGATCTAGGGGCACTTGAATTTCCAGGACCATATGGTTTTGCTAGCATTTTCTTTTAAAAGAATTGGGATTTGGTAAGGCCGGATGTAGTGTTTGTGGTGAATAACTTCTTTCAAAATGGAAGATTCCCCTGCAATCTTTAATAAAATGAGTATCTCTCTAGTACCAAAGGTTCCTAACCCAGAAAAGTTCTCGGAGTTCAGACCTATTAACTGTAGTAACTTTCTATATAAAGTGGTGGCAACTTTTTGGCTAATAGGTTACAACCTTAGCTCTCAAATCTAATAACTCCTTATAAGTCTGCATTCATACCAGGGAGAAATATTCAGGATAACATTCTGTTGACTCACGAAGCTATCCATGGTTTGAACGGTAAGAAGCAAGGTGTTGTAAGGTACATGGCGATTAAAGTGGATATATGGAAAATGTATGACATGATAGATTGGAAGTTTCTTTTTCGTGTGTCGGAGAAGCAGGGTTTTGATGAACAATGGATTATATGGATAAAGGAATGTGTCACTGCTGTAAGATATTCAGTGAAGATAGATAGAGTTCCTTCAAAGTATTTTTATCCAGGGAGAGGTTTGAGGCAAGAGAACCCTTTGTCTCCTTACCTTTTTATCCTTGTATCAGATGTGTTATCAAGAATGTTGAGCTTTCGATCACTCAGAGGTCTGATTAAAGGTTATAAAATCAGGAGATATTGTCCATTGCATACCCACGTCTTATTCGCAAATAACATGGTGCTGTTTAGAACTGCAACAAAGTGGGAATCTAAAGAATTTAAAAGGGTATTGAGGTTGTATGAAGAAGCTTCAAGTCAGAAAGTAAATTGCTCAAAATCAAAGATTCTTTTTAGGAAAAATACATCGATGGAAGCTAGAAGGCTAGTTTCTTAAGTTTTGGGTATTAAAGAGTCCAAAATGCTCTCTAAATACTTGGGGGTGCCTATGGATTGGGTAAGGTCAAAGACCAAACTATGTGATTATCTATTACAGTGAGTTCAGCAAAAACTGCAAGGTTGGAAGAGGAAGATGTTTACTCAAGCAGGTAGAGAGGTTTTAATTAAATTAGTAGTGTAGGCCTTTCCAAGTTACATTATGACAACCTTTCATTTACCTATAGGAGTGATTAGAAAGATGGAAAGTTTGGTTAGAGCTTTTTGGTGGAACAATTCAATGGATACTAAAGGTATTTGCTGGGTTAAATGGAAAGAGGCAACTTTTAGTAAGGAAGAGGGAGGTATGGGTTTTTAAGAGTTAGAGCTTTTTAATATGCTATGCTGGCAAAACAATGTTGGAGGATGGTCAAAGAACCTCAGGCTGGGAGGACTCAGATTCTTCAAGGGGTTTATATCCCATATGCTGATTTCTTGAGCACTAAGAAGGGTTATAGGCCATCGTGGGGTTAGAGCAGTATGCTTATCGGGAGAGAGCTACTTATGAAGGGGCTAAGGTGGAATGTTGTGTCAAGTAATCAAGTTTCAGTTTGGGGAGAGGCTTGGGTTTTTGATCTTCATGGTTTTAAACTTCAATCTAATAAGCCAGAGGGTATTCAAAATATGCTGGTAGAGGATTTGCTTGAGGAGATTACTGGTAATTGGAATAGAGAGCTACTGATGGCTCCCATTAGAGTGGAAGAAGTGGCTGCAATTAAAAGAATAACTATTGGCAAGAGACAAGGCAGAGATCACAGAGTTTAGCATCATGAAAAATCGGGTCGTTATTCTATCAAATCTGGGTATCGCGAGTTAAAATGAGAAAGAGAGGAAGCAGATAGTGGATCAGTAGCTTATGTTTCTTTCCTTAAGAGTAAATCTTTTTGGAAAAGCATACGGAAGCTTAGAATCCCTATGAAAGTTAAGATGTTTGTGTGGAAATGTGTAAGAAATGCCTCAGCAACTAGAGCAAACTTGGTTCAGAGAGGTGGTGGTGCAGATGGCATATGTTTTTGCTGCAGTAAGGTTGAGTCTTTGGAGCATCTTTTGTTTTTATTTTTTTAATAAAGCTAAGATGGTCTGGTTTGCTAGTTGCTTAGGATATTGTCCTAATAAAAGAGGTTTTAGATCTTTTGTTGATTGGTGGTTGGTAATGAATGAAACCTTTAAAGATAAAGAGAAGGATTTGATTTTAGAGAAAGTTGTTATCCTCTGCTGGTGTATTTGGAAGGATAGGAACAAAAGAGTGATGGAAGGAGTGGATGAAAGACCTCAAGAAGTAGTGATGAAAGTTCACCGTTGCTGGCATGATTGGCTTCATATCAGTAATGGAGTCAGTGCTAATAGAGAGGTTGATCTGATCTCAGAGTGTTGGCAACCACCAGCTCAAGGTGTATTAAAGATTAATTGTGATGTGTCTTTTATTCAGAAAGAAGGCAGGGGTCAGATAGCTTTTGTTTGTAGAAATGAGAGTGGGCATGTAGTGCATTTAACAATTAAGAAAGTTTTATGCATATCAAGTTTAATGGCTGAAACAATGGTTCTAAGGGAGGCGATAAGATTCTCGATCAACAATAATTTACATTTAGTTGCTTTTGAATCTGATGCATTGGCGGTGATTGAGAATGTAGTCAACCACAAAGAAGATTATCCCTGGGAGATAAGCACTTTAATGGAAGAGATACGTGATTTTACTGGACGTTTACACAATTTTTCTTTTGCCCATGTTAGGCAATCAACAAACAAAGAACCATACTTTTGATTGGTGGTAATTTCAATTTTTTTTCCTCCTGAGTTATGTAAATTGTTGTTTGATGATGTATCTTAACCTTTTCTAGTAATGAATTAACTTCATTTTCGGAAAAAAAAATAAAAATAAAAATAAAAACCATACTTTTGTTTTGAGGGTGTGATTTCATTCATTATATAACATATTAAAGAACACAAGAACATTAGACAATTGTGTTAAACTACATCTCTTTAGCATTAAACGACATAATATAATTATGATGATGCATTAAAATCTAATATATATCAAGACAACAATATAAACTATAATTCATTTGTCAATGCTAAATGTAATTTTTATTTTTCCTTCCTTTTCTTTAATATGGATCTACTGATATAACTTAAATTGTACTCGCAAGTGCATGAGTCAGTTGCAATACTAGCAATCTATTTTTGAGGTCCATCCCTCAAGGAACTTTGTTAGTTTAAATTCTTAATTAGCTTTAAACTACTAATGAAAAGTAAAATAGAATCTTAAACATTCTAGCCAAATTTGATGAATTGATTAAGCTATGAATTAATAATAACTCAGATTGCAGTATAAAGTAGTAAAATAAATCAATGAGAGAATAACATGAACTTAGCTCACAATCTCCAATTCGTATACCCTTTAATGAATTAAGAACTAATAAATTTAGATTTTATGGCTCTTGCCTTTAAGCACCAATTAATCAAGCTAATAAATTAACTAATTTTTAGCTCAATTTTTAGGTTAAATTACAGATAGCGTGTCTAATAATCTAGTCTTAACATGTCCATTTAAAGTTGAATAACTGGTGATCAAACAACTACTAAACTAGAAACTTATTAAGTACAATTGAAAATGAAGAAAATCATGCATTCATTAAAAAGATAAAAAGGAACCATACAAACTGGGGTTGCTCACTAAGCACCCATTAAAATGTTTAGTCTAGCATCTCAATAACAATTATCATGTCTATTTTAATGGTTAAGTTAAATATTAAAGAAAATAAAGATGAAAGTAAAACTCCCTGAAATTCAACACTACTACTAAACCTTTTCATAACTCCCTATAGAACTCATTTTTTCTAACGTAAAACAAACTAGAATTTATAATCTGAAAAGTCATACTTAAAATCTAACTCTAGATATATAAAACTTTCTAATTAAAAGATAATATCCAACAAAGTTGTTCTTTAGATTGATATTTATCTTCAAAGTATGGGCCCCACTTGATTAGAATAGGAGTTTGCATGTGACTAGACTTTGCAGTAAAAAGGGATGTCACGTATGTGACACACCCTCATGTGCGTGATAGGTAATTGAATATGGCAGCAATGTACCTACATCGAATCCACGCTCCTATGATAGGAGGATGGGCTTTAGGAACTTTGCCCCTCGATCAAAGTCTTGCACTAGCAACAAAAGTGGAGGAATTCACTACAATAGCCCATCACACACATGACACCTCCTCACGTGTGTGACATTTTGTTGGCAAAACACTCCTCATGTGCATGATAGCTTTTTTAATACTGCAACTTGTCTTCATCTCCTATAAATATAAAATAACAACCATTAAGTACCTAAAACATGATAAAAATCTATAATCAAACATTAAAAATATGAATAAAAACTAGAACAAATAAGAACACATTAAATTCCCCCACACTTAAATATTGTTTGCCCTCAAATAATAGGTAGATACACCGTCACATCAAACAAAACAAGGGAGAAAAACTTGTTCCAACTTGCATAGAATAATCAGAATTTGGGATCTAATCTTTTCCAGATCTTCTATTCTCAATGTTTTAGCACCCAAACTGGTAGAGAACAAAGACAACTCAATAGGGGCTCACACATTATAACACCTGCCAATATAGCCAAAAGACCCCAACTATACTGATGGATGCTATTTGAATACGAATTATGAAACAGGAACGCTTATAACTCAAGTTTAAGTTATCCTGCTCACTGTCTGTATCAACTCATCATATTCCCTCCAAATCTAAAGCACTCATAACCTGAGTTTAAGCCACCTTAATTAAGAAATATAAATAACGATAGCAATTCAGGATCAAAGATGCTTATAACCCTAGCTTAAGTCACATTGTTCTTGCATCAATATCAATATATCCTATGGTACTGTAATCCCTTCAATTATATATCATCTATCCTATATCAAGTCTAAGATTAGAGAACTAGGCATTTAGAACATATTCCAATACCATATTATTTCCATTATCCCATTACACACTATCAAGCATTTACTATAGGCACATTACCATATAAACATCATTCACATGTGATTAATTATACTTGCATACATTTCATAACAAGTGATAACATAAACCCATCACATAACACCAAAATAAAAACTAAATAATAAATATTTATTGTGTTTTACGGTTACCTTACCTATGAATCCAATGTGAAAGCTTATGTTGCAAAAATATATAATTCATAGGCGTGAAGTATATCTTCATGGCCGTAACGCCATATTTCACAGCTTCTTATCTATGAAAAAATTTGTGAAAATCTAGGTTTAAACATGAAAACTAGGTATCGACATTTACGACCATGACTAAATGTTCATGAGGTGAATCAAGGTGTGATAGCTACTGCATTTTTTAGGTACATGTTTAACAGGAGTAACTCCTTTGTCATGGGAGTGAAATCTAGTTTTGTTCATAAACCCTGTGTCACGGACATGAATCTAAGAATTTTAATAAATGAATAAGAGCCAAAATAGAGTAACTCATACAAAACATTCAAAAGATCTAAGATTGACTAATGTCAATTAATCTTATCAACGTTTTAATTCATATTACATACCAACAACATGTCTTAACAATATTTAATCGATTTACATCACAAATCATGCCATAAATTCCATCTTTCACTCATTACTTCCATAACAGGCATTATAACTCATTATAATCTTTAAATCACATAACAATCATGACATTTTCACATATATCATGCCTTAGCATCTTCATCATGCATTTACAACACATTTCACATGCCAAAATGCAATGAAAATGAATTTAAATGCCAATATATACTAACCTCTTAAAAAAATAGTCTTAACGAACTTTAAGCTTGTTTTACTTTTTATGATGTGTTTCCTTACACATAAGCAGATCCTAAGAACATAAACATGTTCTTATCATATCCATAACATAAAAATGCTCAAACTAATCCTAAAATCGAGTTCTACCTCAACATAACAAGAACTCTTCTAACACTCTTATCTTTCAAGCTTTTTAAGCTTCTAACAATGGAAGATTAGGTTAAAAGAGGGTAAGGGAGATGAAGAAGAAGTTTTGGCATGTGTTAGAGGAAGATTATAGGCAATGAGGAGCTATTAAAGCAGAGATATGGAGTATAGGAGAGAGAAAAGTGCAGCTTCAACTTGGCTAACTGACTTGTGTTCATGGGTGTGAACCAAATGTCACAGACATGATGAATGCCATTCATGATTGTGTCTAAATCATGTATATGTGTGAATGTTCTCTCTACTCAAAATGATCCCACCACTTTCAAAACTTTACCTTTTTACCCTCAACATAACTTTCATAAGTGTGACACTATAGTCACAGGCATGAAAGTACTCACAACATAAAAGCTTAATATTTTAAAAATACCTTAATGTCCATTCACTATCTTTAAAATCGATATAATTTATAAGCTCTAGTTATAGGCATTACACACACAACTTTAAAGAGGAGGTTGTGTATCCCAAGATGAAGCAAATTTTGTAAAGAACATGAAAATAATGACTTTTCAAACCTGAAATTTTATGTTCTTTCATGTTAACACTTTGAGAAATATTAGATGAAAACTCATCTGAGACTTTTAATTGTTTCAAAGATAAGCAAAACAAATGCTTCTCCTCTATAGATATGGTGTAAGATGTAATAGGTAACTCAAGCTTATCCCATTTTGGAATTTGATGCAACTCAGGTAAGATTTTCATAACTTCCAAATCAAGATGAGCTTGGACATTGTCCTTACTTTTCCCTTTCATATTCATAATTATCCCTAGTATATTCTCACATATATTATTTTTACTGTGCGTCACATCCAAATTATGTTGTAACAAAAGGGAACTCCAATATCGAAGTTCAAAGAAAATACTTTTCTTACTCCAATTATCACCTCTTTTATCATGTGATATTTTCACCTTGTTTTTAACATCTTTAGTTAAAATGATTTCTTTAAGTTCATTCATTTGAGCAAGAAACCAGCACTTGAAGGTGAACGTGGTAGTGGTCTTACTTATTCAATTCCATCAAATGAACTTTTTATTTCTTCGCCACTTGTAGTTATTAGGAAGATAACACTGATGACCCATATAAAATTGCTTCTTACCATTGGCTAACCTCATAGAAGAAGTGCCTTTATTACAATATGGACATGCCATTATAACCTTGGTACTTCAACCAGATAGTTTTCCATATGCAGAAAAGTCATTAATTGTCCATAATAAAAATGCATGCAATTAAAAAAAATTTTGAGTTGAAGCATCAAATGTTTCAATACCTACCCCTTTCAACTCCTTCAACTCTTCAATTACAGGTTTTAGATAAATATTAATAGTATTTCTCATACCCTTGAGACATGGTATAATCATTGAAAGAATAAAATTAGATTTTTTCATGCACATCCACAAAAGCATATTGTATGGAATGAGTATTACTAACCAAATGTTAGATGATTGTTTTGAATGAGTAAACAATTGGAAACCATCACTAGTAAGACCAAGTCTTACATTTCAAGGTTCAATAGAAAAATCTTTATGCATATTATTGAATGACTTCCATGCCAAAGAAACAACTAGATGTCTTATTACTCCATCATCCACTTTATTTTCATGATGCCATCTCATTAAAAAAAAAACAACCTTTTTAGCCATGAACATCTTTTGAAGCCTTAGTTTTAAAGGAAAGTAACACAAGGTCTTCATAGCTAATTTATTACCGATATCTCGAACTTTAGTTTCTCCTGTATACCTATCTTCTTTCCATCTGGAAGCACCACATATTTTGCACAAGTCAGACTCTTCTTCTTCCTTCCAATACAATATATAGTCATTAACACATGCATCTATTTTTTATAAGAAAGACCAAGATCTTTTATAAAATTTTTTAGCTTCATAATAGGATTCCAGGAAAGTTGAACCGGTGGTGAGTACTTTTTCAATAGTTGTAGTAGCATGTCAAATGATTCGTCACTCCATCGACTAATACTTTTCATGTGCAATACCTAGACAAGCACAGATAGTTTTGAGGTCTCACAACTTGGGTAAATTGGTTGCTGAAAGTCCTTTAACAATCTTTTGCTTCAGCATTTGATTCCTCTCCATTCTGATTTTGACTTGAACCAATTCCCAAACTAATACTATCAAAACCATCCATACTAGGATACAAATCCCTTAAGATTTCCTGAATCTCCTCTTCACAATCACTTCCTTCTAATTCTTCATCATCTGATGAAGACTCGCTGAGCCTTTCACCATAGTGATACCAAGTTGTATAATTTTGCATTATTCCATTCACTTTTACATGCATTTCAACCAATTTACAAGTTCCATAATTGGTGTTATTACATTTTAACACACAGATAATGAATAAAAGGCTTTTTACCTATCTTACTAAAAGCATAATTCAAAAATTGTTCAACTTTAGCCTTGAATTTTTTATTAAGTCAATCATTGAATAAACTCATCCATTCCTTACTAGGTGCCATTTTTCTACTAAAAAATAGAAAATATTTTGTAAGAAAAATCTTAATTTAATTGGCATATATAATGTATAAGTAATTTCAAGTTAGGGAATTATTGGTATTTTCTCATCTTAAGTAATAACTTCTAGTAGAAAAAAAAAATCAAATGTTATAATTAAGAATGTGCACAAAAAACAGAATCTCTAACTAATGATACTTACAAGAATCTAGTTATAAAATAACAAATGATATGTTTGTAGCCTTTCTAAGGTAAAACATTATACCTAAATTGAGCTATAATATGTCGACCTACTGATATGTTCTTTTCAATTTTTTACTTTATAAATATATAATTAATTATAAATTTTTTTTATCATTTACAAGGCAATAAATCAACTCGTAAAATACATCTAGTATTTAATTTACTCGTAAAATACTTGTATTTAATTAACTCATAATGTGAATTCAAATTATGTACTCCAATATGATGGGCCCATTTCATATAAATGTAATAA
This sequence comes from Triadica sebifera, assembly GCA_023653625.1. Lineage (NCBI taxonomy): Eukaryota > Viridiplantae > Streptophyta > Magnoliopsida > Malpighiales > Euphorbiaceae > Triadica > Triadica sebifera. Next base: position 23,199,936 of record CM042894.1, read on the forward strand.
AACAAAAGCCGAAAATAATAAGAGTGATTTAACTGATTATAGTTGTTCAGGCCCAGGTTTATGTTTCCTAGTTAACCTCATTTTTGGCCTGGTGAATCAATTAATAAAGTTATGCATTTGGTTTAGCAGTATCCACATTCAAACCTACCACCAAAATGAACATAACTTGGATAAAACATTATTAAAGTTAAACTAATCACAAGGAAGCAACGAAATCCTGCTAAGAAATCTTAAGTTGTGTTATTCTCTTAATCTCAAATCTAAGATGTTAATCAATTTTTCACATTTATCTTTTTGCACCAATTTTTCCTATGACTATATACTAGTATGAAGAAACAAAGAATAATGTATATGACATATGAGGAATCATTCCTAATTATTGACAATAAAAGAGCTCAACATTATCAGGTTGTCTGCAATAATTCTTTGATATCATATCCTTAGAGTAGGACACATAAACTATAGTACCCTCTTGCCTAACTAGGATTAATCCAGCTAAATGAGCGAATGTCACACAAACTATATACGGAAAACCTACGAAAATTTAAAACTTTTTCTTTGCACTATGGTTATAAAACATAAAGTATAAATAATGCTTAACTTAACATTTAAAGTCATAATTTCATAAAAATATGACTAATCCTTGTTCAGGGGTTTACAAAAATATATGTCTTTGACATAAATTACACAATTTTGACATTTATAGACACGTATACAAGTAAACAATCCTTTTTACAAAGACATATACTAAATGCAAAAAGTGTGACATGAAGTATCACCGACCTTTGTAAGTCCTGATCTATTGTCTTTGATGTTGGGCTAGCTTCTCTTGATCAACTTCTACCTTTAACGATTGGGTTTCGACCTGTATGAGGAAAACACCCACACGCTAAACTAATGAAAACTTAGTGGTACATATAGACATAAAAATTCATTCATGCAATCACATATCATACATCAAGTCATATACAATCATTTTATTATATAAAATGTCATGAAAAGAGTGATAATCGTACAATTTTGTAAAATACCTTACCTCATAAATAAAAAGCATTTAACTTTTTTAAGAACATATAACATATCAATAATGTATTCTTGAATACTTGTATCTTTGAATCTCTTTTTCCATTTCATTTCATTTTTTTAGTTACTTTAAAATTATTGTCCAATAAATTTCAACATTGACTATTCGGATACGGGTTGCGAGTAGGGGCGTTCGTTTGAGCTAAGCCACTTTGTCACTGTCTATAATCATATGTCAGTTTAGGCTGCTCAAGTCAATGACACTCTCTGACCTTAAGTCATATTCACTGGATAAATATATAACTTTTTGCATGCAATATTATTGATCATCATGTGTGTCAGTCCAGGCTCTTCACGTCAATGGCGCTCTATGAGCTTAAGTCATATTGATTGGGTAAACATATAACTATGGTACTATAAACCCCCTTAATGAGAAGCCACCTATCCTACTTCTAGTCCTAGTATCGAGTTTGGGCTTTCCTTGTTCATATTATTCCTTTTATACTTCATCAGGACATTTATATATACTTTATTCATGTATGACCCATCATATAATATCTGTGTACTGATATTCATAGGAGCGTGCATTAACATATCATCATGAAGGCATATGAATAGCCATTGCATCGTAAACATTAAAGGAAAACAAATATATTAATTTACACATGATTCACATGCGTGAACTATATGTTCATAGTTGTGAATAACTCAGTCATAGGTATCCTACCCGTGAACCAAACCGTAAATTAAGTCGTGAAAGCTTCTATCCATTATGTGCACTTTCTTCATAGGCATAAATAAAGAGTCACGAGCATGACCTTAATCATCTAATGAGATTCACGGTCATAAACACCTAGTCACGGGCGTGAATATGGGTTTTCCAGTTGTTAATAGCATTAAATCATGCATTTATTACAATTCATATACAAGGTCTCTAATGGTTGTCCCATAACAACCCTTTCCTATTAACATTCATATCAAACATACATTAAGACATCCTAAAGCATCAAATAACATATAATCACTCCATTAACTCTTTTCATGTTGACAAGTCATCCTATTAAGCATTTATGTTTCCATATGCATATAACCATTCTTACTTACCTCTTTTCACCCATTAAGTGATCATCATTCATTTCTCATTTAAGGCATACTTACATTTTTTATACAATTACTCATATCTCATGGCATTAATTACATCATTGAACTTTGCATTTAACATATAAAGCATACAATTCAATTATCACTTATTGACACACAACATGTCATAATTTGGAAATTTTAATGCATATATATACATACCTCTAATGGAGCTCAAAAACCAATTTTTTTTCAAGTTTGCTTATTCCTTTGGTGGATTTTACCATCTTCTCTTTCAACTCTTATTACATATAACATATCTATATCAAAATCTATAACCTTTAAACTTAGTTTTTAAAGCCATAAGGATGAAAATCCTAATTTTAACCCTTTTAATAGCCTTAATCTTATATAACTCTTTACTAACACTTGTTATAACCTTTAAACAACTTAAAGAGAGATTTTAAGCCATGAAAACTCATCGATCAAGCCATAATGTAACTCATTAAGAAATGGGTCTCTACCATAAACAAACTAGACATGATTAAAGTTATCAAATCTTGTAAAATGACAGGAAAACATGATTCCTCACTTTAATTGAAGAAGACACTGCTGGAATGGAAGATTCGCCTCCTCTCTTCCTTCTATGGTTCAGCCTCCTTAAGAGTACCTCTTCTCTATGTTCCTCTTACACAAGAACTTGCTTCAAATTTAATCTTTTCCTTTAGATTAAGTGTTTTAGGGCTGGAAATCAAAGGAAAACATAATGTGTTAGCCTCTAGTGTGAGAAAACTTCGTATTATAGGGTTCCTTTTGATTTTAGGTCATAAGAGCAAGAAATAACAACTAATAGAATTTATATCTAATGATGTCCACGGGCATAACAACTATTGTCACAATCGTGAATCTACTTAAACCTAAAATTTTATGTCGCAATGGTTCACGATCGTAAAAGTATTGTCACGGGTGTGAACCTTATGACATTTCACATTTTTTTCTTTTTTCAACTCTCTTCTCATAACTCTTAATCACATACTTATATCTCTCAATCTATATTAATTACTAAGCCCTAATTACGAGCATTATATAAACAACTATAAGAGGCATAAACATTGTTTTACTTGAGTCAACTTATAAAAAAGTGAAATAAAATATAACCTTTAATAACATTTAATATTGTAACCCACCTAAGATTATAAAACTACAAATTCTAAATACTCATGAGAGACTAAAGTAACGTACATGAAGCAATGTGAGAATTAGGATTTCTCTATAGTTCCAAAAAAGCATGAATTGTGATCGAGGTCTAAAGGTTGCAAGTTTAAGCATATGATATCACAACTTATCAATAGAAATCTATATGTCAGCAACATCCATCCTATAAAAACATCAATCAAACACCCATTCCCTTTTACCCTTAATTTCAGTAATATCTATATGAAAAGCTCTAATCTCGTGGCTTTCACACGACATATATAAATTGAAAAATCATTGATTAATCCTTAAGTATTTCAAAATCCAGCATGTAAATTCTCAAATATGTGACCATTTAGAGACCCCTTACCAATTATGTTCAATTTCAACAATACCAAAAATAACTCAAATCAATGACAACCCATCATAATCAAATTCAAATTCAACAATTAATCCTCAAATTTCTTTAAAACCCAATCAATGACCATTCAATTTTATAAGAAAAATAGCATAAAACATACCAGAGGGATGGGATATTAAAAAAAAACCCACATTTTTAAAGCACGGGTTTTTCAAAAAATTGGAAAGAAAATACCATGAAACAAGAGTTGCTACTCACTCAAAAATTTGAGTTATTTACTGTTGGTGAGGGAGGATCGAATGACCATTGTGTGTGTTTATGGTTACCCGAGATGAAGGGGGTGATGATTGAGAGGAGATGTGATCGGCATCGCCTTTGTGTTGGCTTTAGAGGAGACTGTTGTAACAGTTCCGCAGTTGTGGTAGTGTATGGTCGGTGGATAGTGCCATTTGGAGAGGAGGAATGACCAATATCGTGATGGAGACATAGTAAATGTACTTTTATATACATCAATCTTAGTCCTAGATGTCTTAAGAAATGGTCTTCCTAACAAAATTGAATTTCAATTTGATCAAACATATAAAAGTCAGCAGGAAAAACAAATTCATTTATTTGAACTAAAATATTTTCCAAAACACCTTGAGGATAAACATTAGACATGTCAACAAGTTGTAAAATAACATATGTTTTTTTTAATGGTCCAAGTTTCAGAGATGCATAAATTAAACGAGACATAACATTAATTGAAGCTCTTAAATCTAACAATGCTCTTTCAATTCTTAAATTACCAATTTTACAAGAGATAGTAAACATACTTAAGTCTTGGCACTTTGGAGGTATCTTTTTTTGGAAAACTGCAAAGACATTTTCTCCCGTATAAATTTTTTCATCTCCCTTCAATTTTCTTTTGTTAGTAAAAAGACACTTGTTTTATAGCATCAAGAAGGGGAATATTCAATTCAACTTTTTTAGAGGCATTTAAAATTTCTTTTTCTTGTTGTTCTTTTTCAAATTTACCAATCTATTGGAAAATGGATGAGGGACAATCATGGATGGTTTTATTAGTGTTACCTAAACTTTTTGGTTGAGTCATCTCTATTTCTTCTTCAATAGCAAATTTCTGAACTTTTTTTGTTGGTTTCCTTAATTCTTTTCCACTCTTCAATGTAATTGTACTAACATTCTATTTCGAATTTACTTTGAGTTATGAAGGTAAACGCCTATAAATTTGATTTTCCAATCTTCTGATGGAAATAACTAGTTGGCTCATATGATTCTCTAAGTTTGAATGCTAGTTTTGGTCTCTTGTTGGAAGGTAAGAGTATTCTACTAAAATTATTGAACGTTAATAGCTAAAGCAAATACAACTTGTTCCGAAGACATACCTGACTTTAAAGCTATTTGAGAGCATAGGTTGGTGGTTTTGGTTGAAATCTAAGTTAATGGAAGTTATTAGATGTTTGCCTATAACTGAGATTTGGGTGGTCCATTCGAGATTGTAGGTAGGGGCATATGGATCATATTTCCTCTGATATTGCTGGCCTTAGAACCCTCCTACAACATTCTTATTCTTAAAGAGTAGGACACATATTAGTTGGATGACCATTATTCAAACAAACTCTAAAAATCTTCATTTGTTGTTGATTTCCTACCACCATTTTCTGCATAATAGAAACAAGATTGTCAAGTCTTTATTCAATAGCATTAATACTTACCTCATTGGCTTTCTTGGTTTGTGGTTCTTATCTAGTGCCAAATTGTTTAGTGTTAGCACCAACTTTAGAGATTAAATCTTTAGCTTGGGGAAGAGTTTTATCAACAAAGGTTCCTCCACTTGCAGCATCAATTAAATTTCTATCAGCTTGTGTCAAACCTTCATAAAAATATTGTATTAGTACATTATTAGAAATTTAATGGTGAGGACAGCTTGTATAAAGGTGATTAAACCATTCCCAAACTCATAAAGAGTTTCTCCATTATATTAGCGAATTCCATAAATTTCTTTCTGATTATTGTGGCTCTAGATGTAGGGAAAAACTTTTCAATAAATTGTCTTTGTAATTCATCTCATGTAATTGATCCCAAATGAAAGTAACACAACCAATCATTTGCTCTTTCAGTCAATGAAAATGGAAATACTCTCAATTTGATTTTTTTTCATTTATTACTCTTGTGGTTTCATGTTGAAACATACCACATGAAACTCTTTGAGATATTTGTGAAGGTTTTCTCCTACAATACCATAAAAAGTAGGCAGTAAGTGAATCAAATCATATTTTAATTCAAAACTTGCCTCAAGATTTAGAAGCTCAATGCATAGGGGCTGTTGGTACACTTTTGGATTAACCATTTAGTATAAAGTCTGTTCAACACCAACCATTATTTATTCTTCAGATTCATTGAATATGAACTCAGAATCATATTTTATTTCAGCCGTCAATTTAGATGAAGAAATCAATTTTTGTTTGGTTTCCTTCCTCAATTTACGGGACAATTTATGAATAAAAAATTAGTTTACCTATGCGAGAAGATCGTGGCATTAACACCAAAATTCATATTAAATAATTATTGTCAATCCCCATCAATGGTGCCAAAATTTGATAGCTGTTGAAACTAATCAAAAAAATAAATTCCTACTCATTGAAAATAATATTTGTAAATAGTGAGAGCACGGTTGAACCCATAAGGATTGTGTAATTATCAAATCTGAATTTCTAAGAACAAAGAAATAAAATTTGGGGGATTTTAGATTTAATAGAAATTAAAACACAAAATTAACAAAATCAAATAAATCAATAAAAATCCAGTTAAGGTGTATCTTAAAATTGATTTAAATATATTGATCATTAAAAAAAAGATTTTTCAAATTAAATAAATTGGTTATGTATATTAATAAGCTATAATATTTTGTTTTTCTTTAATTGTAATTTAAATGAAAAAACTTTATAAATAAATCTTATTTATCAATCAACCTTAAATAAATTCTTTAACATTCAAATTGTAAATAACATTAAAAATTAGAAAAATCACTAATTATATTCAATAGAACACAAGCTCATCTATTTTAAATAAATTGAATATCCACATCAATAGTCATTAATTATTTAATTTCACTAAGAGTATTGATTCGCTACTTTATTGGATTAATTAAATATATACAAATTTAAAAACCCAAATAATAAGATTTATTCATTAATGTGACTAAATAAATTAAAAACAAAAAATACTCAAATACTTCAAATGAAAAAATAAATGAAGAACAAAATTCTCATGATTTATTCAAAATCAATCTTTGACAAACTTGACTTAAAAATAAATCAGCCACACATATTGTAAATAAACGGCAGAAAATCTAAAAAATGAAAAACTAAGATCATTTCCTAATTAATTTAACCTTTTATTTATAGGAAAAAAAATCCTAAACTAGCTAAACTTCTAAAAAGACTAAATAAGAATCAATTGTATCTAAGGTAATAGATAAAAAATAAAATCATACTAATCCATAAAGATATCTAAGAGAATATCTCTAAGTAAAATTGGAATTAATCTAGATAGAATCTTATTTCTTTTCATTACTCCTTTAGACGTGGGCATGCGAGAACTCTTTTTCTGTAAATAAACTGCAAACAATCTGGTTAATCAGATCAATCACGATTTTTGCCTCTTTTGTCTCATTCAAATCTTCCAATTTAGCTCAATCATTCTTCATTTGATAAAATCCTTCATAAAAATAAAATAGGAGATTAATTAATGCAATATAAATTTTTTTTACCTTAAATATAAAAAATTAAAAATTAAATATATATCTATTTTAGCACTTATGAAACGCTTATGCTCGGTTTTGCTTTATTTTTATCTTTTGAAAGTTAATGAAATAATGCTAGAACATGCCTATTTTAGGATTGTATATGAACTTGATAGAGTTTGGAATTATTTAATGTTAATGATATGCTTGTGATTGAGAAAATTTTAATATGATGGTATGTTGTCCTAGGGACATAGTTTATAGTAATTTAGTTGGGTTATTGATAGATGAATATTATTTACTAAATATCAAGTCCCTAGGTGAGACGAAGCATAAAATGCACTCATTTAGGTGGAATAAGATAAAATAAGAAAATAGTAGGATGAAGTATAAAATATACATATTGGAAAATAGTGAGATTGAGCATAAAATGCACTCAATATAACTATTATGTTATTCGTAGTTGCTTGAGTAACCAAATATATGAGTATGCAAAGTATTCTAAGTATGTAATGTGCTAAGTTAAAACAAAATGTTTATATTTGTGCAAAGTACATTACAACCTAAGGAAGAATTATCAACCCCTAGAAAAATCAGACATTAAAAATTTTAAGTGTGGGGAAAACATAATTAAAAAAATAGCTTGAATTATGTATTTGATATTCATGTATTAGTAACCTAGTTAGAATGCCACAAATTTATGTTCTTGAGGTGATTATATAATTGTATTGGTTTTTTCTTTGAAAGTTGAGTGTTGAATTCATATTAGAATTGTCCCAAACTTGATTGATTTGTGTTGATTCTTATTTGAGTATGTTTGATGCATTTTTAAAACTTTGAGGTTGATGGAGTAAATTCGATCCAAAATTGTCAGATTCAGCTTGGTCAATGAACCAGAAAAAATATAAGATTAAAAATTAAAGGTTCAATCAGGGTTAAACCGGAGTCGGACCGATTAAGTAAATTTTTTTTAAAATATTATATTTCGTATATTTCATATTTCATATATAGTAAAATATAAAAATTACTTATACTAAACATATTACATATACAATAGTATGCTTAAGATAATATTTATAATTCCAATTAATACAAAAGTATATTAAAAAAATTCCAAATATAATAACATTTATATTTATTACTATAATAAATAATAAAATTGATTTATTTATATTTTTCAATTTTAAAAATTAAAATAGTTGAATAGATAATAAAAATTTAAATTAAAACATGATTTTATATATCAATTAAAATAACTTTAAATATAATTTATATGAATATTTTATCATAATATATATTAACAATGAAAATACAAATAATCAAATTAAACTAGTTATATAAGTGTTTTGATGTGAGTAAATTAAAATTAATATATAATCATATATTGATAAGTAATATTCATAGTTCAAATTAATACATAATCATGTTTAATAATATTCTTAAATGATAATAATATTTATTATTTTAATAAACAATAGAATTAATTTATTTATTATACTTTAATTTTAAATTTTAAATTAAAATATATAATAATTTTTTAAAAAATTACATTATAACATGTATTTATTTTTAAATTAAAATAATTTTTGATGGAATCAATAAAAATTCATGTCATAATATATATTGGTAATGAAGACTCAAATAATTAAATTTTATTTTATTAATTATATATATTTAATATTGAATAAAAAATAAAATAAAAATATGATATATTGTTCAAAGAATATCATGATCCACTTTCTAGCACAATGGTAAAAGATTACAGCAACACCCTCCCTAACACGAGTTCAAAACTTGACACCAACAATTTTAAGAATTTTACACTATTTTCCAACCAATTGAACTAGTTGAATCGGAACTAGTGTGAACAGTTCCCAATTCATTCGGCGGGTTGACTAGTTTTGTCACCAGTTGGATACATGATCGATTTATAAGTATCAATTGGTCCAATTTAGATGTTGATTTCCAGTTTAATTGGTTGAATCAGTCGGTCTAGTCCAGTTTTAATAATCAAGATTCAAGCATATGAATTGGCTTTGTAATATTAGTGTTAGTGTTTTGTGTTTCATTTTAAGTTTTGGTATTTCTTGAAGACAATCAACGATTAAGTGTGAGAGAGTTTGATGTGTGTGATTTTTGTTATGTTTTAATGTTATGCTTTTAGTGTTTAATTGAGGTTAAGTGTTAATTTTGTGTGATTTAGGTACTTAGTTAATTATTTTATGTTTTTGGGTGATAGAGAAAAGTGAGATGAACTTTGAGGCGATTTTTGGTGTTTAATAGAGTTTGGTAAAAGATTGCAGCATCACCCTCCCTGGCATGAGTTCAAAACCTGACACCAACAATTTTGAGAATTTTACACTATTTTCCAACCAATTGAACTGCTTAAATCGGAACTGGTGTGAACGGTTCCCAATTCATTCGACGGGTTGACTAGTTTTGTCACTAGTTGGATACATGATCGATTTATAAGTAACAATCGGTCCAATTTAGAGGTTGATTTTCAGTTTAATTGGTCGAATTAGTTAGTCCTATCCAGTTTTAATAACCAAGATTCAAGCATATGAATTGGCTTTGTAATATTAGTATTAGTGTTTTGTGTTTCATTTTAAGTTTTGGTATTTCTTGAAGACAATCAACGATTAAATGTGAGAGAGTTTGATGTGTGTGATTTTTGTTATGTTTTAATGTTATGTTTTTAGTGTTTAATTGAGGTTAAATGTTAATTTTGTGATTTATGTACTCAGTTAATTATTTTATATTTTTGGGTGATAGAGAAAAATGAGATGAACTTTGAGGCGATTTTTGGTGTTTAATAGAGTTTGGAGTGCCTAAGAGCTAGAAATGGTTGGAGTTTTGATCAAGGTTTGATTTGAGATGAGGGAAATGATTGTTACATGAGTGATAAAGTGGTGCGTACAGGTGAAGTTCAGCAGCACAAGGCTTACTCTATCATGCTCATGAAATTTAGCGTGCGCAAGCAATACAATCCAGTGAGCACAACACACAATCTCTATCACACATGCAATATATCGACACATGCTCTAAATTCTTCCGACATGTCTCTCGGCCAGCATCTCTCTATTGCGCTCGCGATGTGCTTTCAAGTGCACAACGTGACCTCAACAATTCTCAGTGCATGATCAACACAACTAGTAGTCTTCTCTATCACATGCACAACACCTCTTTGCGAGCACGATGAGACCCTTTTTAGCAGTTGATGCACGAGCAATTTGCCATACTTGCAGGTGACACCCAAATCTAGCAAAATCCGACTTTTAAAGGGAAATAAATTTATTTTTGGAAGTTATATATTATTTTTATTGGGAAATATTGTAATAAAAGAGTTAGATACTGATTAGGACTCTAGAGTTAGTATATATCATGTTTTAATTAGAGTTAGGGTTACACACTACTATTTAGCTTTTGTTTTCTTCTACACGTTCAGGAGAGCTCTTAGTGGGTGTTTCCTTCATTCCTATAGATTAATTACTTTCAATTCAGAAGCAATTAGAATCCTTAATGTTTGATCTTTCCTTCAGTCTTGAAGAATTAAGAATTAACCTTTCAAAGAGATTCAAGAGTTGTCAATTTCAGGGGAGCAATTTAGTTTCAATACTTCTCTTTTATGTAGTATCATGTTTAATTTTAATTTTGTTATGAACTTGATCATGGTTATAGCAATGTTAGACTAAACTCTTTTTGGGTACTTAGTTAGCTACTTAATTTTATATGAACTCTTTCAGTTTAATGAATGAATTTGATTCTTTTCTTTTCAATTGAATTTCATTATTTCAAATTGAATGATTGCTTGACCCTCAATTGTTGAAGTTGAAATGAAAATATTAGGGTTTGATTATTAGACATCATATGTAATTTAACATATAAAAATTGAATTGAACTCTAATTAATTCATTGGTTTATTTAATTAGGGATACTGGGTGATCACTAAATTAAAATCATAATTCATGTGTTTTATTGATTAAGAAAAGGGGTAGTACGAAATTGAGGAAGTGAAACTAAATACCTATCTCATTCCATTGATTTAATTAATTCAATTTAAATTGCAATTTAATTATTTGCAATTTTAGTTTAATTAATTTAATCTTAGAATCAATCAAAATCCGGTATATTTAGAGTGTTAGGTTAATTTATTCAATAAATTTGGCAATTGATTTAGTTAATTAGGAATTTAAGTTGAATATATTTTTGTGAGAACAATCTCGAAGATGACTTATCGGTATTACAATCAGTTCGTACACTTACGAATTTTAATTTGTGAATACAGTTACTTCACCAAGTACTTGCATATTGTAATTGGAGGTAACTTTTACGAATTTTGCATAAACTTGAAGATCTTGCGATCCTCATCCTATCATTCATGAGATAAAAAGTTTTAGATATGAATTCTCTTGTGAGTATATTGTAATTGGAGGTAACTTTTACCAGAGCTTTCTTGTTATTTTTGAGATCAAAAGTACGTGTTTGTTTTTGAAACGAGTTATAAAGTACATATTGATATGAAATGTATAAGGAATTGTAACATTTTATTTTGTAATTGATTTTCTGAACATAAAAATAGACTACTACTAATTGTGGCTCAGGACGTGGAGAGTAATGTTTTAGCTATACTTAATTTGACATATTTAATAATTAAGATTTTTTTTTGTGATTTAATATTGCTTCATATTAGAATTTTTTTTTGTAATATTCTATTAGTAAAGTATTTTTTTTTCCTTAAAATATTGCAAATGTATGTGTTTTAAAAAATATTCTAATTATTTTTTTAAAAAAAATTAAATTATATGAGTATTGGATTGTTTTATACTAAAAGAACTAAAAACTGATTTTTTCTGAATTTTTTAGACAATATAATACGTATATTTTTTTTAATACAATATAAAATTTAGATTTATAAATTTTTAATTTTTCAAGAAAGACCGAAGATTTTTTTATTTTTAAATTTGAACAAATCCTGAACACCACTAGCTATAAGGTTGTGCACTCTCCACTAAAAATATGAACGGTAAATTATATTGAAATATAAAAAATTTCATTTTAGCTGTTATCGAGATAATGCTTTTTTTAGGAAAAAAAATTCTATATGCAAATAAAACAAGTCATTTAATGGGATCTTTAGTAATAAAATTAATGGATTTCTTTATTTTTTTACTGAAAAACGTAAATTTTAAAATTACAAAAATTAATATTATAACATAATATTCATCATGAAGAATAAAAATAGTCAATTAAAGAAGCTGAATAGTTAGCAATTGTATAGACACAAGAAATTGAGAAAAACATATTGTTTTGATTTATTATTACTATTATTTGGAAAAAGAAAAAAAAAAGGAAAAATGTGTGATACTCTAGCTCTTATTCAATGTTTTAACTTGCAAAATTTGTTAAAGCAAGTTAAAAGAGTTTTTATTTTGGGTCATATAATAAAGTTGAAATATTTTTATAATATAAATTAAAAATAAAAATATTAATGTACATAAGTAAACTTTACTCTGTTTTCTGATCATACCTTCTCTCCCATAAAAATGAAAATTTCGTTTCTGCCCTCATGATATTGCATAAAATAATCAAATTAATGACTTGGTGGAAATCCATTAGCTGCCTGCGCAGTCAATTTTCCCTTTTCTTATCATACCTTCTCTTTCCATTTGCCTTCGTCAAATGCCCTTTTCAGTTTTCTCTCTTTCAATCGTTGAACATGTATTGAAATTGCAGATGTGGTTTTCTTGGTATTCTATTACTTACTGGGTAGGCAAAAGATTTCGTATCAGAAATTTTATAAAAAAATTGCTTATAATTTTTTATTATTATTAACTTAATTTTTAAATTAAATTATGGATGGAATTTGGAAAAATTTTCCCCTTTTTCTATTTATAGAAATTGAGATAAATAGAAGTGCAGAGGTGGAAGTGATTAATAACTTTACTTCTGAATTCAGAACTCAGAAGAGTCAAGTCTTCTTCATCATTAATCAACGCCAAATTGCAGTGATCTTTATGTTATTTTATTTTATTTTTTAAAATTTACTTTTGGCAGCTTCACAATTAGATTTTCCACCTTTAATGTTGATTTTCAATTATATATGGGAATTAAAGAATAACAAATTGGTCACTTAGTTTTATTTGATTTTCTAATATACTTCTAGAAGTAAGAATCAAAAATAAAAATCCATGAAAATGGATAGTATATCAATTGAAATTTGTCAATTTGATGCCAAACTTATGAAATATTGGAGGCAGTGGGTTTGGTAATACAAGGCAGTGGCTGACCAATTTTTTTATAAAATTCAAATGAAAAAAAAAAAGAACTGTTATTGCACTATGAAAATTACCACAAAAAAATTCCAAAACATTAATTAATATTATTTCAGGCACATATGATAATTAATCATTAATAGTAAATTAATCAACATGTTTTGGGGCAAAAGCAAAATCTTTTTACTCTCAACCACTAATATTTATGAGTGTTTAATATTTTCATAGCGAGTGTAAAAAATATTATATTTTATGTTGCATACTAACCTCCTAATGAAAAGAGAAAAAAAAAAAAAATTTCAACAAAAATATCATATAAAAGAATTGTCACCCCACCCCAGTGGGTAGAGAGACAACCAAACCATCCTTTCTCTTCTTGCATCAGAAGCAAGAATGGGTAATTCTGCTTCTTCACCATCATCTTCTTCTTCTTCTATAATGAACAAGATTAAAAACTGCGAATTAGCGAGGCATCTTCCTCAAAGAAAACAGATATCATCTTCCTGTTGCCTCGGATTATACAAGGTAATTTTAAGCTTTTTGATTCTGTTCATTTGCTTTCTGATTCTGTCACCCATAGCTACAATCAAAATTCTCTCCATTTTTTGCTGTGTCTTTTCAATGCGTTATTTCGTGAGAGTGATGAAACAGTTGTTGAATAAGACAAGCAGTTGCATCCATATCCATTTACATAGCTCCAAATTTATTTTTTTGTTGGGCTGAAGCCCATGGCCTTGCTTCATGCAAATGGCCACTGTATCTATCTATTTCACCCACACAAAAATGTTAACATTTTCATATCTTCTTTCATAAATTGAATTAATTTTATAATTATAAAAATAAAAATTAATTTTTTTTATATTCGATTCGTGAATAAATATGTAAGCTAGAAATTTACGCAAAAATTATTATTACTTAGATATTAATTTGGGTTTTTTTTAAAATTATTTAAAAATCAAAATTTTTTTTGAACATTTATTTAAACAATTTTTATAGTAAATGGCTGACCATGAAATTCTCAAACTTTATTTCAAAATTAGTTTTTGAACAAAATTAATCATATTCGGTTCAGCTGTAGCTGATAGTTAATACTTAATTGATATTAATATTCGAAAAAAGTAACTGAACTGTTACTATTAGATAGTAAAATTATCAATTATGATATAATTTATTTTTTAAAAATATATATTTTTATATGATATATAAATAAATACAGTAATTATTTGATATAATTATTTATTATAATTAAAATAATAAAATATAATAAATTTTAAATACATATATGTAGTAATTAAAAATATAGTATATATTTTTGTTATTTAAAAACAAACAATATTACTAGTTTAATTTCTATTTATAATATTTTTATATTTATAATTATAAATAATTTATTAATTGAAAAATTAATTGGAGGAAGCAAGTATTTTGTAATTAATTAAAATTTATAAAAGTAATATAGTCAAAATAAAAAATAAAATAAAATTAATTAATAGGAAACATTTTCAAAATGAAACTTTTCAGCGTATTGGAACTAAAATAAACAGTTGATTGAAACTAAAATCAGCTATCAATTGCTGATTGAAATATTTTACTAAATACTACTTTAACAATTATTGAATATCAAACAATTATCAATTCTTCTAAAAAGCTGAACTAAATATTATCTAATTTACAAATATTTTACCTCACTTCATATATATATATATATATATATATATATATATATATATATATATATATATATATACGCGCTTTATTTTTACACTCTTATCTTCAAACAATTAATTTTAAAACAGATTAATCCTTAGAAAATAATAAATACTTTATTTTTTAATTTTTACAAAAGATTTAGAGTATCAATAATGATTTTATAGGAAAATTTTCAAGTATGGAACAAGTTATATATATATATTTCAAGAATTAAACAATCTAAAATTTTAAAAGGAAGTTAAATGATTTAGTTGATTTATTTAAAAGTGGAGTCACATTAATTAGGCAATAAATGCTCATAATTATAATTATTATGCTATTTTTTATTTAAATTGATTTTTTAATAAAATCAGAGCAAAATAGAATATCGAAATTTTCTTAAATCAGACCGACTGATCGGTCCGATCCAATTTCAGCAATATTGCTTTGCCTGAGGAGTATATGCAGCAAAAGCCAACGTGATTCAGATTCACAAAATCACGATTCATAAAATTAAAAATAGTCAGTCAGCGGTGTCCTTTTTTATCTCCTTTTTCGGAAAAGATCCGTTTTTTTTCATTTTTCTAACAACCAACTGAACACACACACACTCTCTCTCATTCTTAATAACCACTCTTCAATCTCCATCTTTCATCCCCCAAATTCATCTTTCCAGGTGAATCCTCTTCTCCTTCTGATTTGATTTCTTCTGCTGTCTCACCAAATTGGTGGGAAATGATTCTGAGGAAAATTGAGAATTTGAATTTCCCTTTTCCGCTTACGAACCAAACAGTAAAAAATTGGGTTGCTTTTTTTTTTTTTTTTTTTTTTTTCTCTCCTTCTATTCAATTCCATGGAAACTATTCCTATAACGGTTCCCTGAATTGTGAATGCAGATGGATTCTACTATGACAGATTCTGATCTGGAGTCTATTCTGAAGGAGTTTCGAATCCCTTCTTTCATTTTCCAACCTGAATTGGATGATGATGATTCTTTTGCTCCTCCTGAGTGTCCCGTTTTAGTCTTTATCAACTCCAAGAGCGGTGGTCAGCTCGGCGGCGATCTGCTCCTTACCTACCGTTCCCTACTCAATGAGAAACAGGTCTTTTTTAGATGCCTAATTTGTTTCTGTTATGCTAATGGACTTGAACTCAATGCGTTGCATATTTCTATTTAGGTGTTTGATTTAGGGGAGGAGGCTCCTGATAAAGTGTTACGGAGAATTTATCTCAATCTCGAAATGCTCAAGTCTCGAAGTCAATTAGTTATTGAAATTCAACAGAGGCTCAGAATAATTGTAAGCTTCAATTACTATTGCTATTTCCTATTTCTCGCAAAAGCCTTCCAGTTTTCAGTTCTATGTTTATAAAATTTAAAGCTTATTTGGTTACTAAATGGTGTAAGGAAAAAGAAAAGAATTTTGACTTTCCCTGCTTTCCCACCAATTTGGTGGGAAATGATTTTCGCCTTTGAAGGGAATTGAGAATTCAGATTTTTCCCTCTCCATTTATTAACCAAACAGTTATTTCTTTTTCAGCCAATTCTCTCAAAACAACTATTAGGTCCCAGAATTCAAACATGCCAATGTACGCAACTATTGGTTAGTTAACATGAATTTGTATTCATTAGGTTGCAGGTGGTGATGGAACGGCTGGCTGGCTTCTCGGAGTTGTTTGCGATCTCAAATTCCCCCATCCACCTCCAATTGCCACTGTGCCTCTAGGAACAGGAAATAATCTTCCATTTGCGTTTGGTTGGGTGAGATTTTGTATCTCTTTAAAATGCTGTTCTACAATCTCTTCTGTTTGTGTCTTAGTGGGTTTCATTAAACTAGCACTCAGGCCAGCATACACACTTCAGCAGCTCGTTTGTTCTTTTGTTGTACTTGAAGAATTTTTCTTTTTCGTTTTTTCTCCAAAGAACTGTTCTTATGGATTTGCATGTATGTCTCTAATTTATGAAATAATTTAATTATGTTCGTTCTTCTGTCTACAAGTCCTACTATTTTCATTTAGAAGACCTAAGCAGTGAAAATTTGAAGCAGATCATGACATGCAACTGCTTAATTTTCAGGGAAAGAAGAATCCTGGAACAGATCGTAATTCTGTGGTGTCTTTTCTGAAACAAGTGCAGAAAGCGAAGGAAATGAAAATAGACAAGTCAGTCAACAAGGCATTTTTTTCGATTTTTCCTCTCGCCATGTACATTTTAAGTTGGATTTCTATATTACTTATTTTGAAAAACTGCTTGTATGCTTTATCAGCATTTTTAAACTCTGAAGAGTCGTTGGTCAGAAACACTTCCAGATTCCTTTAACCAAATTCATATTACAATTCTTCACAACTTCTAATTTTTATTTTCTTAAGCTCGACCATTTAGTAGATTTTCGTTCCCAAAAATCTATTTTCATCATATGTTGTATTTTACTATTTCTTTGGTTCTGAAATATTGAGATTTACGGGACAATAAATAAATATATGTTTGGTGATTATTTTATTCATTTTATTTTTTGCTTTTCATGTTTGTTTTCCGTGCGGCCTTATGTGATAAAGCTGGCATATTCTAATGAGGATGAGGGCACCCCGCAAAGGTTCTTGTGACCCCATTGCACCTCTTGAGCTACCACATTCGCTGCATGCATTTCAGCGTGTTTCTCCAACTGATGAACTCAACAAGGTATGCAGTCTATCTACATTTTGCCTTTGTACTCCCTATAACTTGCTCCTGGGCCTTTCTATTGATGAATTATATCCATATCCATAAAAAAGTGTACTTTCATACCCAGAAATGATGTTCTTAAAGAGATTGAATGAAAATTCTTTTTTAAAATGTTTGAACTTGTGCCTTTTGCACTAACTTGAGTTTCTGCCTCCCGGGGTTGAATTTTTATGCATTACTGTTTAGCCTCTTCTAAACTCTTACCAAGGGTTAACTTCTAATAAACTGAGAGAAACACTGGAAATCATGGTAATAAAAGATGCTCCAAAACGTGCCATATGATACTCAGTCAGTGCTGATTGAGTCCTGTTTGACTATTTTGATATTTTTTCCTCTTTTTTAGGATATATAGCATGTTTTTGCAAGTAATATTTTTGTTTCCTTCTTAGGAAGGTTACCATACATTTCGTGGGGGATTCTGGAATTACTTCAGCATGGGTAAGATTTCCGACCAAGATAAGAGTATGAAATCATCATTCTTGCGAAGTTATTGGATCTTATAGTTTTTATTGATGAAAATTGCCGTAAATTGATTACTAATACTTGTTTATTTTCTTTATCAAATGTACCTCTAGAAGGGATGAACCTAGGATATAATTTCAGGGAGGGCAAACGTGCACATCTTATATGAGTTATATGGGTCATGATACAGGAGTAATTAAGGATAAGTGGAGGTAGTGAGGCAATAACAGAAAAAAATACATACTGTCGTTGAAATTTTAGTGAGGCAGTGGGGACCACCCTTAATCCGCCCCTGACCTCTGGGCTGACAAATTTTCTACTCGTTCATTATTGGAGCAGTTTCTCCAACGAACATTTGACTCAATGAGTGCAGCTGTTGAATAATAATATGTTTTAAAAGGATTAAGGAGTCCTGATATTTATAATTTCAGACAACATATATATGATTATAAGCAAGAGAAGTAAACATAAAATCTGCGGTGAACATCAGTTTAAATTTTTGTTTCACAGGCTTGTTATGTCCTTTAGCTTCTATTATGAAACTGAACTGCAATGGATAAATTTATTTCGATTTTTGTTGTTTTTTTTTACCATCCCATGATTCTTCATTTTTAAACCTTTGATTCTCAATAAAATCAGTGGCATGACAACTACATATCTTTTGTTGTTAACAGGAATGGATGCTCAAGTATCATATGCTTTTCATTCTGAGCGAAAGCTGCATCCTGAAAAATTTAAAAATCAGATAGTTAATCAGGTATTTTAATACCTTATGCTTTATGCTTTATGTATGGCAATGGGTTGATTCTTAATAAAATCATTCCCATTTATTCTGAGTACATTCTTGTGAGGCTGTTGCATAATTCAAATTTGAGTCATTGATAGTTTTATCAGTCACTTAGTGGGATCAAATTCTGAAAATTTATTCTTACTCTACAAATCGAGATTATACTTTGAAACACATTGGAAGTACTTCAATGCTTTTGACTTTTAGTAAATTTCTAGATGAAGGGTTTAAATATAAGCAATATGTATGGATAAGGAATTATGTTGCAATATGCAATTGCAAAGTGGAATATCTTCAACATGTGCAGCGTGTTTTTGCTTGTTGTGTTGAGCACTGTTCTAAGAATCGCAAGATTCATATCGATTCACATCTAAAATGATTTGACTCTTAGAGATAATCGAAATTAACATTGAATCAAGTTCGAATCGTATGAATTGATAGTGAATCGATATTGAATCGCTGGAATCGTACAATTCACCCACTTAAATTCTTTTTTTTTTTAAAAAAAAGAAACAAAGAATACTAAAAGGAAGAAGCATAAATGATGGTGCATGTAATGGCAAGAGCTAAGATCCTCCTCCTAGCACTTGGTACCTGACTTTTCTCTTTTACATGAAACTTATTTTCAACTTGGATAGATAAATATCGTAAGATAGGTCCCTTCTGATCTCATCCCCCATGCCATGGGAGTGAAACTCTAGTAAGCATTGCTGGCTGATGATGCCGATATAAAAACCTTTCCTTCTAAACTAGAGTCGGCTTATGATCTGCTAGGAATGATAAAGGGGCGGATTCGGGGCGGAGTTCCCCGTCCCATACTCCGACACTCCACCCCATACCTTTTCGGGAAAAAATTTTGGATCCCGTCCCTGCACCACATAGGGACGGGGATTCCCGACCCCGTCTTGTTTTCCGGTTTTTATTAAAATTTTTTATTTTATTTTAATGTTAAAATTATTTTTTAATTTTTACTTTTAATTAATTAGTTAATTATATAATTTTTTAAATAAAAAAATATTTTTTACTTAAAATAAGTGTTATATTTCTATTTATTATTTTTTAAAAATATTAATTATATTAAAATAAAAATAATAACAATATATAAATATATTGTTGGGGCAGGGCTCGGTGCAGGGATCAGGATGTCGTCCTCGTCACAAAAAATTCGGGGTAGGGGTGGAGAAAAAATTTTGTTAAAAAAACTGCCCCCTTCGGGGCAGGTCCAAATTGTCATCCTTATGATCTGCAAAGGGAGTTTTCCTTCTTTTATATCACAAGGCCGAAATGAAGAAATAAGGTGAATCCTTGTCTATGGAAACTTATGCTCTTTTTTTTTTTTAATAAATCGTCTATGTTCCCCTTGCTAATCTGTACACTTAAACCTGCTCCTTTATCCTTCTCGTATTTCTATATCATAGCTCAACCTTCTTTTTCCTCGTATCTACCATATATGACTTTTTCCTAATAATTCATCATGTAGTTTCCCCAAGCCAATTAAATATAATACAAATTAGATCCTCAAATTTGGTAAATTCTCCCTAATCTACTCTGGTTAAAACTTCATTTTAATCCTTAAATTTGGTAAATTCTCCTTGATCCTCAAATTAGGAGTGCTGATTTAGATTTTAAACTTTTACTTCTTTTTTGGGATGGTTAATTGAGGATGAATAATAGTGACATATATGTTATATGAATTGCTTAGTATTAGTATTAGTAATTAAATAGTATTTTTGGGTTTAGCCATTACTACATTTCAAAACTATGAAATATATAATATTAATATATTATTTCTAATTAATATTATCAATGTGAACTGAATCTTACAATTAGATCCGATTCTCGATTCACAAAATTAAAAAATTTGATTCTTGATCTGTCAACTAGTGCTAGTGAGAGAATACAAAACGTAATTTTATGTCATCATCCACATATATGGTCAGTTTCCATAACCAATCAAGCGGAACTAATTGAAAGCATAACCATTGACAAGTTATTTTACTTTGTTTTTTACTTTTCATTTTTAAGTTGCAGAGTGCTTTTTTCATACTACTGTTTGAACAACATTACTTGACAGTTTGTGGTTGAATAGACTCTTTGAGCATATCTAGCATCAAATTGTCAGAATAATGATGTGGAGAATTGTAATTATTTTTTTCTAAGAAAAAGTTTGGGAGTGACTGATATACTTAGTTTTGTGGTATAGAGCAAATTGGTGATGGAATTGGATCTTTGAACTTATGTTTGCACAATTTTCTATCTCTATTGCCAGGGTTGGTGGGTTTCATTGAATGATAGAACCTCTTTAATATGTCTCTCAAACTTAGATCCATAATAATGTAAAATTGTTTTGACTTAAAATTGGTCATGAATTTTCTTTCAATTAAATGCAAAGCCTCTTAGTTATCTGGTTAATTTTTTTTTTTTTCTACCGTAAAACCTTGAGCTACATTACTTAATTAGCCTGTAAGAACGTGCAGTATTGTTCAGTATATGGCTTGATCTTGCTTATGCATATCATATATTATTCTCGGTAATAAATGCTGCTTGCTGCTTGTCTAACTATTGCCTTCTTCCTTTTCTTTACTTTGGGAACCAGAGTACATATGCAAAGCTTGGTTGCACACAAGGGTGGTTTTTTGCTTCTCTTTTTCATCCTTCTTCAAAGTACGTATGAAAATTTGCTTCTTTGATGAAGGAACCATATTGCTTTTCTTTCTTCTGAGACATCCATTTTGACACTTTCATTTCAGAAAAATCCTAAAATGCTTTTGATCTTTGTGTACTTGTGTTTGGTAGTTGCAGTATTATTCATCAAGGTTATATCTACTTCTAATTATGTTAGACTGTTTTTCGTTTTTAGCAATTTTAACATATAAATAAAATTGATTTTTCATTACAGAGTTAAGCACATATTGATTTTTTTTCCCATGTTATTTTCTTTCATATTGGAGTAATGCTGTAAAATTTGTTGTCTGCAACAGTTAATTTTCTACTAATTGTAATCTCCTTTTCTGTAGTCATGAGATGTTGCAAAGTCTTCTTCAACTTGCAGCAGTTATATATGCTACTGTAGTCCTCATAATATTATGTTTTATGGCTTCCCCATTGAAATATTTTACCAAAACATTTATAGTCTTGCTATCTACAGGGAATTCATGTGTGTTTGCAAAACATTTGTAGTTAATCCTGTCAAATATTTTGTTCCTCATTTCACTTGTCCTATGAAGTTTTTAATTAAAGGAAAACATATATATGAATATGATATGTGATACATGCAATATTGTTTCAAGCAAATGATACCTTGAAAAGGGTAAGAGCACACGAGAAGTAATGGTGTGTTTCATTGTCCTAGTTGGTCAGATCCTAGGACAGAATATTTTGCTGGCTATTTTTTTTTTCTGCACCTCTACGCAAACTGTAAAACAATGTAACATGTATACATTTGGTTTTACAGGAACATTGCTCAGCTCACGAAGGTTAAGATCATGAAAAGACATGGTCAATGGGAAGACCTTAACATACCCTCGTGGTAACTTCTACGTGGGCATGCATTTCTTTAATCTGATGTTGTCTTCTGGTTTAAATGTTTGATCTATTCATTCCTTAACACTTAATGTTTCTCTGCTGCCCTCTTTTATTTTAACAGCATTAGGTCGATCGTGTGCCTTAACTTGCCCAGCTTTTCTGGAGGACTGAGTCCTTGGGGGACACCAAATATCAAGAAACGGTGTGATGTCAGTTTACTTGTTAACTGGCATTAAGTTTCAGCAAGTATATAATTTCTTACGGACTGATTATACTCTTAAGGACACTGATGAATTACTTTTTCTCCTTTATTTATAGAGAGATCTGACTCCACCATTTGTAGATGATGGACTTCTTGAGGTTGTTGGTTTCAGAGATGCTTGGCATGGGCTTGTTTTGCTTGCTCCTAATGGACATGGGACCCGTCTTGCACAGGTATGAAATATCGGTCAAAATCAGCACTATCGCAGTTAAGATACCAAGGGTTCGCTGAAATCGTTAACATGAAAAGTAAATTCAAGATATATGATTTATGATTAATGAGATCATCTAATTACTTATTAAGGATGTTTAGGATCCTTACTTTTTTGTGCAAGTAGATGATGCTATTTCTCGATCAATATGATGCATTTGTGTGGGTAAATTATGCCATATACCAAGTCTAGGAATTATTAATATAGCCTTAAATTTATGGCTTTCTTTTTGGAAATAGGCACGAAGAATCCGTTTTGAGTTCCGCAAAGGTGCTGCTGACCATACATTCATGAGGATTGATGGGGAGCCCTGGAAGCAACCCCTACCAGAAGATGATGATACTGTAGAAGTTGAAATCTCTCATCTTGGCCAAGTCAACATGCTTGCTACTCATGATTGCAAATCTAAAAGCATACGTGATCCTTCATCGCCAAGCAATCATGATGAAGGAGATAAAGATAGCGATGAGGATTCATCTGAAGAGCAGAAGAAATTCGGTGCAGCTGACTCATTTAGGATCCCAGAAGACGTTGACATTGCTCATTTTAGTTAGATTTTCCGAGTATATATTTCTTCGACTTAGGTGTTTTTGTAGGCTATCTTTGGACGTGCAATTATCTTCTTCAAATACTATTTTTATCTACCAAATATTTTCATTGCTGAATCAGCATTTGCATCTTCAGCTTTGTTTTAATAAAAACAAGGCATATTTAATGATATATGAGAAGGTACTCGATTGTTTAAACAGAATCTTAATGCTCAATAGACAAGATTTGTTTTTTCTACATTTGCACTATATTATACTTAACAGATGATTGACCAAAAATATTTTATAGCATAGTTTCTGTAAACTTGTACCCGTAAGGTGAAGATTGTTCTTAGTGCAAACAGCAAATGCAAAAAATAGTACTAAAAAGTTAACTAAGAAGCAGAGCTATACGGTTTAAAAACCTGTGGATTAATTTGGAGATGGTTAAGTCACAGCCGGTGTGGATACAACATTTAAGAACAAGATACATGTGGTATAATATAACAATGATATAAACATTCGTGATGTGAAGACAAGTACTATAATTACCATATCCCGAACAGCAGACTTAAAAATGCATAGCCCACAAGCTGTAGAATAGCACAAAAATCAAAGAGGCTTAAATTCTACCTCAAAGAGAGGAAATAAGAATCAGAATGTTGAAGATTTCTTAGGATTTTGTCAGTGTTTGTGGGAACGGTTACAGACTGGATTGCTGGCTCACATACTGAGTTTCTCCCAGACAACTTTTAACAGCCTCATTAGCCTTCTGTGACTCGGCTGCCCGCTCTTTTTGTTTCTTCTTCTCCCTGAAAACCATAGTTGTTTAAGTGAAAGAAACTATAAACGAGCTAATATACGCAAGAAGTATAAAACTGCCATATTTTTATCTAATATAAACAGATCATTCAAGTACACATCTAGAGTTGATATCACAAATAATTATCATGCACTATCATTTGGAGAATTGGTAACTCAATATGATACCATAACCCATAACGAAGGATCCATTGGATTAAACGATGGACTTTAAACTGTGATGTTCAAAAACTTTCTCCTGCTGGGCTAAAATCTGCAATTATCATTCCGATAAATTTGATGGTATGAACTGTCCTCTGAATTTCCCAATTAAAAAGTCACAGCTAAACTGTTTAATGCCAGATGATGGACAATTATTTTCAAAGTCAACCCATTGAAGTAAAATCTTCATTCCTTGCTTTTTAATGAAGAGAAACTGATTGTAAACAGAATCAACAATTTTCCTTTTTACCTTTCCATGTACTCCTTGAGTAACTCTTTTGCTTGAACCAATTTAGAGAGGAGGTTGCGATACACATCTAGGTCCCGATCCACACTTCTTTTATTGACATTTAATGCTGCACAAAGCTGTTCAATAGGAGTGAAAAGAAAGATGTCAACCCATCAATTAAAAATCTTTGTTTCTTACGACCATTCCTTACAATAAATGAAATTTTGCCACGTGGAAGTTTATCAGAGCAAAAACCGTTAGTGACTCATCAATCATCTGGACTCAAGTTGCTTTAGTAAAACAAAGAGTATGTACTGTAAATATTTAAAATTGTTTGTTGCTAAATTAGGAGTCCTGCCATTTGTAACTACTACACCTACCAAACAAGGACTTTGATCTAGAAAAGGCGGTAAATGATTATACAGTTGGAATATAACATATTATAATTGTTGCTACTAACAAATACCAAAAGCAAATTATTCACATTTTGAATAAATCTAGGAATTCCAACATTCCAGGGTAATAATAAGGCAATTGGTAGACAATACAGATTATATGGAAGAAATACAAGATTCAACCTTTTCTAATATTGTGGGCTCAGTAGCATTTGAAAGCTCTAAAAGACGAAATAGCCCAATGGCAAAGAAACGGCTGTAGCTAAAACTCCCACTTGCAGCCCTTCCTGCAATGTCCTTTAATATCCCTTCAACTTCACCATCTCTGGATGCAAAGTCAACCAACGAAGTGGAAGTCTGTGAACGAGCCCACTCTTCCAACTTTTTTGAGTCATTTCTATAGTGCAACAAAGCACAAAATTAGATAAACAGCCAGTAAGCCTATCTCTTGGATCACTGAAACATAGATGAAATGTCAAGCAAAATGATGCAACACTTAGCATAGAAGACGCGGTACCATAGGTTACCTAGAATTGCCAACTTACATTTTGCTTCATCAAAAGATAAAAGCATCAAAAAGAAAAAACAGTTCACATGGAAGACAAACCTATATTGCTCGGGTTCCTCCTTCAATGCCTTTATATATGCTTGAAAAATGGCCTCTCTATCTACATCACTTGGGTATCCTTCCATGAGTTGATCATAGACAGTAACAAAACCAAGGGCAAAGACAGGATCATAACGGTATGTCCTCTTGTACCTCATCAAATGCTGTTGGACAATCAGCTCTTGCAGAACGGAATTATAGATACCTGGAATTGGTTTCTTGTATGCCTTCAGAAAATTTAACTTGGTCTCAGATACAGTGGGCAAATCTGTAACCCAATCCCACCAGACCAAAAAGAAAAAAAATCATAAATGGTTCTGCAAATACGTTACTTAAACAAGTACCATTCATAGTAAAATCCATAAACACATGATAGAAACTTCTGTTACTTCTAATTCTTCAGCATCAAATATCAGCTTTAAAGTTAAACCCATTGATATGGAAAGACAAAATCCTTTACTCCTAATTCTTCAGCATTGCAAAATTAAGAGACTATAATAAACTTTTCTCTTAAATTATGATTAAATCATTCCTAAAAATTAGTAAATTCAACGGTTCGAGATATGAAAGAGCCCATATAACTAATAATCCATGAAAGGAAGCTAATTCATATTTCCTAGTGACATAAGACAAAACAATGCAATCAGTGAGCAATTGAAAGGATAAACTCTTTCGCTTTTCCACAATTCCTCCCCACCCAAAAACAATGGTCTAATAAAACTAGGGTATCAAAAAGAAATAAGAAAAGTAAAGAACTAACCTGCAGCAGTGGACATGCAGTGGATCACCATTGGAGAAGCGGAATTTGAAGCTCTAACGCCCAGATAATGGCAAGAAAAACCCACACGGAAGCGGAAAGAGTCAAAATTTGAAGCCAAGGAACGTGTTGAGGAAGAGAAAGCTTTTCTGTCGGTCGACGATTGTGCTATTGCAGAGAATGACACTGAAGTAACTGCCGCCATTGGTTGTAAGAATCAAGGACTAAGAGAGAGAATTTTCCAGGAAAGTTACTATATCATAACGGAAAGGGAGAGAAAATGCTAACAGATATTAGAAATTGGATTCCATGACATGAATCTTTAGTAAGAAAAAGAGGGAAAATGAGGTTAGAAAAAGGAGCTTATCCAATTCCAATGAATTGAATTGAAGATGAAATCGAAAATCGAAAATTAGATTTTTGTGAGGTTTAGAAGATAGCCGCTAAGGTTTTGACACGTTTCTTGTCTTTCTTGTTTTCTCTCTCTTACTTGTGTGGCTACGCTTCTGCTTCTTCTTTTGCAATCTACGACGTCGTTTTCATTATTATTATTATTATTATTATTATTATTTTGCGTGAAGGTCCATTTAGGACTGGGCACCGACCAGATTAGGCCGGTTCCGGGACCAGTTCGGACCATGACCCAACTGGAAAATGGTTCGGTCCGGATTCTTCCTCTTTCGATTTCAACAGTAAGATTACTGTTTTTTACCTTTTTTTAATATAAATTAGATAAAATGGAAAAACAAAAATATTCCTAACAGAAAAATAACAAATATATTTATAGGTATTATTATAATTTAAATTTTTAATTTTTTTCTCTATAAATACTAAATTCATTTCAATATTATTCATTTTCTATTTTTTACACAAACTTATTCTCAATTTCTTTACAATTTAATCTCAATTCTCTCTATATATATTTTTAACTTCTCTATAATTACACTTTCAATTATTGTTTTTCTGTAATTTCTTTCTAATTATAATTATACATAATCTAAATTTTTTCTTCAATTCTTTAATTCTCTCTAATTCTCAATTTTTTTCTTAATCCTACAATCTTTTTTCATTATCATTCTCTACACTTTTTTTAATATTCTCCAAATTTATTTTTACAAAATTTAATCATAAATAATGGCAAGTCATAGTGAAAGAGCAGTTTTTTATGAAAATATTATTGATTTAAAAAATTTTATTGAAAATTTGGATGAAGAGAGTGAGTTCGAAATTCCAACTGAAGAAAGCCAAAAAAATATGAATGATGAACAACCAGGTTCGGATCTGGCAGTGGCATCATTTGAAACAAAAATTCGAACATTCGATATTTTTCAAATTCATTTCAAAAAAATGATGGGTCGATATTGTGTGCAATTATTGTGTACAAACATACAAATTTAAAACTGGAGGTTGTTATGATACATTTTGAAGGCACTTGTAAAAAAAATATGCTGCTCAATTTGGAATAGATAAAAGGCAAAATCAAATTTTTGGGTACGCAACATCTTTTTCTTCTTCTTCTCAATTATTTCAATATAATGATGAAAAAAATAAAAAAAATTACAAAAATAATAAGTACGAAATATTTATCTTTTAGTTTTGGTAAAAAAATTAGATTTTTTTAATTATTGTCAAAATGCATTAAATTCATCTTCTAAATGTATACGTAGAAATATCCTTAAACGTGCTTTATATAATTTATATAAAAAAAATAAAAAAGAATTGCTTAAAATATTTTCTTCTTTGAATGAACATGTTATATTTGGAGTGATATTTGGAGTGATTATTGACAAATACATTCTTACATGGGCGTTATATGTAATTGGATTGATGGTGAATGACAATTACAAAAAAAATTAATTGTATTTAGAATATTTGATGATCGGCATACTACATATAATATTTTTAAAATGATAAAAAAATATTTTGAAAAATACGGCTTAGTTCATAAAAAATTTTCAATTATTTTTGATAATGCAGCGACAAATACCAGCTCAATTCAAGATCTTCAAGTATTATGTCAACCTAATATTAGATGTAGATTTTTTTTCATATTAGATGTGCATGTCATATGTTAAATTTATGTGTTTAAGATGATTTAAAATCTTTGAATGATATAATTGATCCAATTAAAGTAGCAATTTTATTTTTTTGGTCACATTCACAAATAATGAAATTATTTTTTCATGTCATATAGCTTATAATTTCATTGTTTATAGGTGTGACCATAAATATGAAATTATAAGTTTGATTTTATCTTGAAAATGACAAAAAACCTAAAAGATTTCTAATTGATGTTCCTGCTCATTGGAATTCGACATATGAATTACTCAATGAGTCATATGAATATAGAGAATTATTATACACATTTATTTCTAATAATGTGCCATAAATTAATTTATATCTACAACATTGGAATGTTTGTCAACAACTTTTAGATATTTTAAAAGTGTTTGATTATGCAATATATATTTTAAGTGGTGTTTATTATCCAACATGTCATTTATTATTGTGTGAATGTATTAATATTATTGATATATTTCAATATTATATTAATGATCCTATTTTGCATGATTTTATTTGTATGATGAAAAATAAATGGTTGAATTATTTTAAATATATTTATTTGATTAATCTTATATGTTGTGTTTTTTTTACTTTAGATGCAAAATAGAAGACTTATTTAATTTTTTGAATATTTATTATTCATTGTTAGGCTTAGGAGGTGATATTAGTGTTGAAATTGTAATTAATGTTGTAAAAAAATTAACTTGTGATTTATTTATGAAATTTAGTTTGATTTATAATATTACAATTGTTGAACCTTGAGAGGTATTTCTGTCATTTTGGTGTTAACAAATAAAATAGCAATAATGTATTTAACAATATTTTTGTTCTAAGTGTGTTAAATATGATATATCTTGATTAGAACTTGAAACAAAATTGAAAGAGAACTTATGAAAATTAAAATCAAAAGAATTAGCAAAGTCACGCCCGTGAATATAGCTGAACGCCAACTTTCCACTATTCAAAGTTCACGGCCATGAAAGATCATACTAACCGTGAATGATCATTCAATCACGCCTGTGAAACAGTATTCACGTCCATTGCAAAATATGTCAATTATTCCAGAGAGCTTCACGGTTAGAATCATCACTTGGACCACGGTTTGGAAGAATATTCATGCCCGTGAATGTATAAAGTCACGCCTATGATCAAACACTTCAAATTCTTCCAGAGAGTTTCATGGGCAGAGTCACCACTTGGATCAGGGCTTGGAAGAATATTTACAATTGTGACACATATATTCACGCCCGTGAATGATGACAGTGAAACATGTCAGGCGTGAAGTCAAGAGTTGGTTCAACGACTATTTTCGTATTAAATGCACCCAAATGACTATAATTCATAGAGAAAGTATAAATGGAAGTAATTTATGAATCCTAAACAAGAAGAACAAGATCAATAATTACTTTCTATCAATTAATCTTGTTGTAGCCTTGTGCATTAATTATTTCTCTCAACAAACCTCCATTCTTTGCATAAACATAATTGCTCATAATTTTTGAGCATTATAGGTTGGTGAGTATTTTCATTGTAATTAATTACTCAAGTGAGTTTGGGTATATTGGGTTAAGAGTGAAACACTTGCAAGGGTTTATTGTGTGAGCCATAAAACACAAGGAATTAGTTTTTGTGTGAGCCATTGAAAAATACAAGGGAATTTCTGGGTTAGGTGTTAGCCAATTAAGAGAAACACAATAGTTGGGAGTGAGCTTGTAAAACTCCATTGTAACACTTAGTGTGTTAGTAAAACACTCAATCAAGATTGTGGAGAGGAGTAGGGTTTGTTAATACTCGAACCTCTTTAAATTTGGTGTGTGCATTCTCTCATTTCCTACTTTATTTATTTTATTTCGCACCTTAAAGTTAAGAAAATTTTATTTACTAACCAATTCAACCCTCTTCTTAGTTCATTGTCTGGGCAACAATTGGTATCAGAGCTTGTCTAGCAACAAAGTCTAAAAAGTGCTAGCAAAGATCAAGAAATGACCAATGAATGATTTCAAAGTCTCAAGCCTTACTTCAATAGAGCAAACTACGCTCATTAGAAATTTCGAACGTAGACTTTATCTAAATAGTGAGGGAATTGAAGTCTGGGATAGTGTTCGGAAAGAATGGACACCACCAACTAAGATAGGGGTTGATGGTGAAGAAAAAATTCTTTTAAGCGATGATTGGATAGAGCCTCAACAAATAGCGAATTTCAAAAATAAAAAGGTTATAACAATTCTCGTAAGCTCCCTATCTATTGAAGAATGTGGTAGAATCCAACATTGTCCTACCACATATAGTATGAGGAAGACATTGGAGAATTATTATAAAGGAACTAAACAAGTTAAATCCAAGAAGATTCAACTTCTCACGTCAGAATATGAAATCTTCAAGATAAAATCCAATGAATCCATCACCAATATGACAAATCGTTTTCTAGACATCATCAATGGCATGAGAAATTTTGGAAAACATTTGAGCTTAGAAAATATGAATAATAAAATTATGAGAAGCCTTCCTCTCAAATACTATGGTTCAAGAGTTGCGGGCATAAAAGAAGCCAATGAAGACATGAGTGTCATGCCTATTGATGTGCTTATTGGAAAACTTCTAACGCACGAAATGACAATAAAAAGAGATAGAGAACTTGAAGTTACAAAATAGAGACCACTTACCTATAGTCGCTAAGTTAATATACTAATACGAATTATTGATCTGTCGTTTAAGTTTAGACTCAACAACCATATTTACTTATGGTCTCTATTTACCGACCACATTTTCTTGTAGTCGTTATTTAGAGACCATATTTTCTTGTGGTCTTTATTTAGAGACTACATTAGTTGTGGTCATTATATAGAGACCACATTTATTATGATATCTATTTAGATACCATATGTACTTGTAGTCGCTAATTAATGACCACTTTTGTTGTGGTCATTGTTGTTGTTATTATTATTATTATTATTATATTTATATTTAATATAATAATAAATATAATTTTTATTAATATATATAATAGTAATTAAGACATTCATTTGTTATTAGATTAATCAAATAATTAATGTATCCAATTTAATATATTAAAGTAAAATTGAAGTTTGAAATTAATACTGAACTCCAATTTGATCAATTGAACTCAAGAATGAAGCATAATTTAATCAATTAATATTGAATTTAATAATAATTTATTAATTAAATTTAAGTTCAATTAAGTAAATGAACTTAAATTTGATTCAATTTGATAATTGAAACTCCAATTTAAGTACAATTTAAACAAATGAGGTTGAATTTAATAATTTATGAAATTTATGTTCAATTAATTAAATGAATTCCAATTTGATTCAATTTGATTAATGAAACTCAAATTTAAGTGCAATTTAATCGATTGAGTGTTAAAATAATAATGATTTATTCAATTTAAGTTCAATTGCAATTGAACACCGTTTTAATTTAATTTGATCAATTGAATTTCAATCTAAATTGAATTTAATAATTTGAGATTCAATTTAAATTCAATTAATGAATGAACTATCAAGAAAATTAAATATCTTTGTTATTAGGATGGTAAACGGAGTGTGAATTTTTCCGAACTAAATCGAAAAGCCAAGGAAAAAGATCTAAAACTGAACTATACTGTTGATTTTTTTACTAGAACAGAATTGAAATGTACCATTGACTTCAATTTTGACGGATTTAAATCTTATGGTGATATCCAAACAGAGAACTATACTAAATTGTACCAAATTATTTTGCACTCAAATCGTACTAAAAAAAGTAATATTGAAATGTCTATAATTAATAATGAAATAGTTTACACATAATAATATAATATTATTCATAAATTTTATACTTTTATTATATAAATATAATATAATTTTAACTTATTGTTATATACACTTTAATCCATAAAACTAAAATTACAAAATTATTAATTATTTAACAAAATTAATATCACATTTATAATAATAATAAACTCAAATAATCAAATAATTTTATATGATAAAAATAATGTTATATGCTAAATATTTTATGATAACAATGTAGATAATTGAATTTATAATGTCCATGCAAGTTTAAGATAAACTAACCATAAAGCAAATTAACTATATTTGTTTTTAAGTAAACAAAAAAATATTTATAAGATATTTCTAGTTTTCATTTTTTTTTACTTTAATTCTTTTAATTACTAATTATATTTTTTAGCATTTATAATTTATTCTAATTGAAGTATATAATAAATCAAAATTATATTAATATACAATTGGTAAACCAATTTAAGCATCATTTATTGTAAAGTAATTTAATTTTAAATAATATATATTTATATACTTTATTTATATATATATATATATATATATATATATAAGTTTATATATCTTATAATTAAAATTTACCTTGTATTCTATGTTTTTATCAAACTAATTATTTATTATTATTCTATTTGTATTATATGATATTTTATCAAAAGAATTGTATTATATCAAATTTGAATTATAATATAAATTATATTAATAATATATATATATATATATATATATATATATATATATATATATATAATTAATGTACTAAATAAATTTAAATAATAATAATAATAATAATATTATTATTATTATTATTAAATAGCCATAAACTTACATACTTATACTTTATAATTATATATTTATAATTAAATTAGTTAATATATACACTATTATGTTATTAATTATTTAAAATTTAAAATTATAATATTTCTAATATTATTAAAAAAAATCCTAAGTATTTATAATAAATCTTAATTTTAAATAATACTTGTATTTAATTAACAACATATTTTAAATAATACTTGTATTCAAAAATCAAAACAATATAGTTTGAGAGAGTATAAATATAAATGACTTTAATTTTAAATGCTAGTTTGATTTCTAATAAATTGATAGAAATATTGAAAAGGATTGAATTATTTTGTAATATTTCATATAATATTTCAAAATTTTGATTTTAAATAATATTGCACTAAATAAATTCTATTTTTCTAGATTGGTACTTAAATAGAGAATTCAAAGTTGTGTTTAATTAAATTAATTGTTAATATATTAATTATTAGATGACATATATAATAAAAGTTATCTAAGAGAGAAAAATAATAAAAAAACATATTTATTTTTTTGTTCAAAAATCAAAACTAAGGAGTATAAAAATAAAACCTTATAACTATAAGGTGACCAAGTCTAAAGCTAATATCTACCGCCTCTCTCAATTTTTTCGCCCCTCTTTCCTTTCTCTCCTCCTACTCAGCTCCTCTTTCTCGACTTCTCCATTTGTAGCCACAAACAATCCAATTGGTCCTCATTCTTCTTCCTCCTCCTTCTCAATTTGCAACCCAAGCTTCCACATTCCTCATTCTCCTTCTCCTTCTCCTTCTCCATTTACAGCCCGATCTCCTCCTCTTCCTTTGCCATTTGTAACTCGAGGATTTCCAATCATCGGTCATCCAACTCCAACTATACAAATAGCCATTTTTCTCTTAGTCAGGTAAGAGAATTAATTTAAAAAAATATTTAGCTCCTCTAAGTTTGATTGAGGTTACAAATATCAAATAATTTATTTTTTTTTCAATTATAAATTAGAAGTTTCCAAAAATTTCAATCTCAAGATGAGATTTTATTTTCAAAAATGCAAGCTGAGGCTCGAGCTCATAGCCTACAGAAATACAGGTTTCCATCTGCCTCTTTCATTTTTTTGTTGGATACATTTGTTGCTTTGTTGATCTAGGTGTGTGTTATTATGAAGCATGATCATGATCTTCTAAGGAATTGAATTAGTTGGAATTTAGTTATTTTAACTTTTATATCGCTGGTATTTTATGAATGGTCAAATATGTTGTTGTTGAAATAATTAAGGTTAATAGACCATTTTGAGAGTGATATTCAGGTGGATTCCATAACTCGATTTTGGAAGGATAATCGGGATATGTGTTCTTCCACATAAGAACTATGAATTATAATTTTCATATACTCAAAATAATGAATATATGAATAAGAAATTGAGGCTCAAAATAAGCCCCTTGCTAAGGAAAAAGGAATTCAATCATAGGGAATCCCACATAGAAAAAGCGAAAAGTTGAAGGAAGGGTTTACATCGAAAGACTCATACTTACAAGGTTAAGTAGTAAAGTATAAGGCACTCTCTCGCGAGCATAGGCACAGAGGAAGTACAAATCTATGGACCGAACTAAGGCTAATGCATGGGCGTGTGACCTGCACATACGAATGTCGAGCTAAAATTTTATGGTTTAGGCCCAAACTAACTTTTACATTTTTTTCTGGAAATATTTGAAGCATGTGATAGAAGGCCTTAAGCCAATGTCGCATGCGCAATGTTTTGTCGCATCTGCAATAGTGAGCGATGGAAACCTATTGCGTGATAGTGACCAGTTGAAACCTGTCATGCTTGCCACAATGAGGCAATAAACAACTTTCCAGATTTTAACTTTTGAGCTTCTTCAGTTTCTTGAATTACAAAATTGAATAGGTAGATTTGATAAAGATTAAATTGTAGCCTTAATGGAGATTAAATCACAATTATTCTTTCCTTTTCTCTAATATAAATAAATGTATCTATTTATGTTGCTTACATCTTTCTTTCTGCCTTTGGAAAAATTCTTCTCCTTTTCTTATTTTTTTTCTTATTATGACAGATAGACTCAACTTTTAGTTTGTTGTGAGCATTTTTTGTGTGTTCAACATTTGCTATTTAATTTGTTGTATCTTAGGAGATAAATTCCGATTGTCCTAAACACCAGTGGTAGGGACAAATTTGTCTTAAGGATACTTTATGAGACACTACCCTCAGATTCCTCTTTTCCTTATCCAATTTATGATATTGGATTAACAATTTTTCTTATTATTTTTCTAACAATCTTAAGGCAAATACTCGCAACTTGTTAATCTTAGTATTTATCTTGCTGAAATATAATATTCCGTTTGTTATATTTCAAAAATGGAGAACATGGTAATTGCTATCAATGTTCAGGATGGTTCCTAGGGGCCATCAGTTACTGCTGCATGGGTTGTCTCTTTGTTGTACTTGTCACGGTGCTTGTGAATCATGAAGAGAAACCAGAAAAACTCAATGGATTGAATTTTAAAAGGTGGCAGCAAAAGATATTATTTTTATTTGACTCCCTTGAACCTTGCACGATTTTTGACTAATGATGCTCCTATTCTGAAGGAAGATGAGCAAGATGTCTAAGTGAGGATGACTTATAATAGTTGGCATCATTCTGACTTTTTATGTTAGAATATGTCATGAATGACCTACATAATTTGCTACACAATGTTGTTGAACCTTGAAGGGTATTTCCATCATTTTGATGCTAACAAATAAAATAGCAATAATGTATTTAACATACTTGTTCTATAAGTTTATTGAATAGGGTATGGAATATGATGCAAAAATGGAAGACTAACTTTAAAAGTCAAAAATTGAAGAAATAGCATGTTCACGCCCGTGACTGTTTATGTCACGTCCGTGATATAGCTTAGCAACAACTACCCAACATTTAAAGTTCGCGGCCATGAAGGACCATAGCAACCGTGAATGATCATATTAGTCATGCCCGTGAAATAAAGTCACGCCCATAAGAAAACATGTCAAATTCCTCCAGAGAGCTTCACGGCCAGAGTCACCACTTGGACCACGACTTGGAAGGATATTCATGCCCGTGAAAGAATAATGTCACGCCCATGATCAAACATTTCAATTTCTTTCAGAATGTTTCACGGTTAGAGTCACCACTTGAGTCACGGCTTGGAAGAACATTCACAACCATGACACACATATTCACGACTATGAAAAAGGAAAGAGAAACATGTTAGGCGCAAAATTAAGAGTTGGTGCAATGGCTATTGTCGTATTAAATTCAACCAAACGGCTATAATTCACCATGGAAGTATAAATGCAAGTCATTTATGAATCCAAAAAGAGAGAATAGCAATTACATCGAATCAAAATCTTGTTGTAGCCATTTGTGCATTAATTTCTTTCAAACAAATATTAATTCTCTGTAAAAATCTTTTTGCTCATAATTTTTGAGCATTATAGATATATGAGTGTTTCTTTTTGTAATCTAATACTCAGGTGAGTTTGGGTATATTGGGTTAAGAGTAGAACACTTGTAAGGGTTATTTGTGTAAGCTATTAAAACACAAGGAATTGGTTTATTATGTGAGCCATTAAAACAAAAGGAATTTTCTGGGTTAGGTGTGATCCATTGATAGAAACACCATAGTTGGGAGTGAGCTTATAAAACTTTATTTGTAACACTTAGTGTGTTAATGAAACTCCCAATTGAGATTGGGGAGAGGAGTAGGGTTTGTTAACACCTGAACCTCTATAAATTTCTTGTGTGATATCTTCCTATCCCTACTCTACTTAACTTTTCATTCCGCACTTAAAAGTTAAGAATTTTTAACATCCAATTCAACCCCCCTTCTTGGTTCATTATCTGGGCAACAAATATGTATAATGGAATTAATACTACAAAATAGTTATGGGAGTCTTTGGACCGAAAATATAAATCTAGGTCATACACTTAGCAAATTGGATAAGCATGATGGGTGAGCTCAAGTTCTTCCTAGGTCTACAAATAAAACAAGGAAATGAGGACATATTCATCAACCAATCCAAATATGCCAAAGACTTAATTAAGAAAATTGGAATGGAAGGATGCAAAAATGGCAAGACTCCAATGAACACATCAACAAAATTAGACAAGGATGAAAAGGGTAAGAACATTAATGAAAAGCTCTATAGAGGTATGATCGGATCACTCTTATATCTTACTCCCTCTAGACCCAATATAATGTATAGTGTATGCTTATGTGCTCACTTTCAATCATGTCCTAAAGAATCTCATTTGAATGCTGTGAAAAGAATTTTAAAATATTTACATGTCTCATTGCATCTAAGTTTATGGTATCCTAGAAATTCATCCTTTCACATTATAGGATATTCAGATGATGATTATGTTGGAAGTCTCTTGGATAGGAAGAGTACTTCAGGTACTTGTCATTTTATTGGTGAATGCTTAGTTTCTTGGTTTAGCAAGAAACAAGTTTCAGTTGTTCTTTCTACCGCTTAAGCAGAGTATGTGGCTACAGGATGTTGTTGTACTCAAATCCTTTGGATGAAACAACAACTTAAGGATTATGGTCATAGTTTGGACCATATACCTATCAGATGTGACAATACAAGTGCTATAAACCTATCTAAGAATCCCATTCAACACTCTAGAAGTAAGCATATTGATACAAGACATCATTTTCTTATAGATCATGTTCAATATGGAGATATTGTATTGGAATTTATAAACACAAATAATCAATTGGCAGATATCTTCACTAAGTCTCTAAATGAAGAAAGATTTAACTTCATAAGAAGAGAGCTTGGTATGATTGCTGGATTAACTTTATGATTGCCAAATTTGTCGAACCTTGATTGTTAATCTTGTGTTATTATCTCATCTTTTAAGGTATGAAGTGGCTAACTTTATAGAAAGATACGTTAAAATGGATATAAGCACCTTAGAAATCCTTTAGTCTTGTTTTAGACTTAGTATTATTTAATGAGGGTTTTAGGCAATTCACGCCCGTGACATATATTCACGATCGTGATCATAATCTCCAAAAGCTCCAGTAGCTTTCACGCCTTGCTTTAAGACATGCTTCACGGTTGAAGGTAGTAAAGATTATGTTTCACGCCCATAACCTTTTCTGTCACTCCCGTGAAACTCTTTGTTCACGACCGTGACACTTATTCACGACTGTGAACATTTCCACCAAATACTTACAGAAGCATTCACACTTTGTGTCACGCTTTGTGTCACGGTCACAAGCAGTGAAGATTGTACTTCACGACTGTGACTCATTTGTCACCACTGAGAAATTTCATCATTCACGCTTGTGACCATTAAATGTCATGACCGTGGATCATTTTATATTCTTCATCATGGGTAGAGTGCCTCTTCAGCAAACCGTGAACACGACATTTCACGTCTGTGACTTAGCATTCACGACTGTGAAGATGTCGGCTATAAAACGTTTTCTGCCATTATTTCTCTCATTTCTAACTCTTCAACTTCTCTTATTTATCACCATTCAATTCCATTTCATAGATTCCGGCCCCCTAGCAACATTTTCCATCTATAAATACCTTCAAAAACTATTTCATTTATCAAAAATCAAAAATCACTAGGTACTCTTCAGAATCCCATAATTTTTTTTTTTCAAAAATCAATTTCAAAACCAAAAATGGAACCCAGTTCTTCCAAAGGACCAGAAAGAAGTCTTATGCTTTAAGAAGGTACACAAACTACCCTCTCAATATCATTCTGGAGCACTGTCATCCAAGGTACTCGGTTCTTAATAAAAGACCACTCCTTTCTTCTCGATCATTTGAATGGCATGTTGTCAGGACCTTTGGTCTTGAGACAAGCATGATAGAACAACTCTAGGCTTGTTGTCTAAAAGATTTTTTTGATATCCATCAACCAACTCTAAGGGAACCTACCCTCGAGTTCCTTAGCACCCTGCAAGTCTCTCCCACCGGCACTGTGAAATTTTAACTCTGCAAACATCTGAACACCCTCACTGCAATGGAGTTTGGTGACATGTTCAACCTTCCCTCCGACAGTACACTCAATGAAAGTGAGGTGGAGTTCTATGCCACTCAGGCATGGACTCATTTCGGACTCGATTGCAGCTGAGACGTTAAGAAGATGAAGAGCACCCACCTTCGATTACTAGTGCATAAGTAGTTACATAGATTTCTAACCTATAGCATCTTTGTCAGAGGGGAAAACAACGGTTTAATTCAGAAATCTGAGCTATTTCTCCTGGAGATGACCCGAAGAGTCCTAACAGTGGTTCTATCTCGATGGTTTGCAAACCATCTACTATCAATTTCCATGAAGCCCTCCGGAGACATTTTGATCGGTGGGTACATGACTCACCCTGCTATCAAGCTTGGTTATCTGAAACTAGAAGAGCACAACTTCAACCTTGTACCAACACATCCTAGAGATCGGCTAGACGTCAAGTCTTTTATCAAGATGGGAGTGGAATTTCGCATAGTTCATGAGAATAACATCTACTATCGCTTCACCAATACAGCTGGTGAGATTATTTGGGAAGGCAATGATTCGGACGACTTCAAAGCTGGCCTCCAAGGAATCCAGCAAAGAAAAAGAGTTCGAGTCGAAATGGCGACCCCAAAGGTTGAGCAGAAAGTTGGACAATCCTCGGCCTCTACACCGAACTTGGCTTAGCAGGTGGCTGACCTTTTGGTACCTCGTTTTGACCAATTGCAAGCTTTGATGGATGAGAGATTGGAGAACCTCAAAAATTTCATGGAGTCTCGCATGGAGAGCCTCGAAGCAGAAGTAGCTCACCTTAGAGATGGGATGTCTAGATCCAAATCTAGCTAGAGCTTTAGTTTTTTGTTTGTTTTTTTAATTCATTTTGCTTATTAGTTTCTAGTATTGCAAATGTAGAACTTTAATTTACTTTTCAAACCTTTATACTTTTCCATTTGGTATTAATATAATTGCATTAGTTTTCCCTTATGATTTATCTTTTATGTTCTTTTTGTTGATGAAAAAAGGGGGAGAACCTAGCAGTATAATTGAATTAAATGAATATGCAAGTTACATGAATGCAAATGTGTTGATACTTTGAATATACCTTCAATATACTTTGCATATACTTAACTAGTTAAAAGCAAAAAACTTGATATAATTTGCATATACTTAACTAGTTATAAGCAAACAACTTGATATACTTTAAATATACCTTCAATATATTTTGCATATACTTAACTAGTTATAAGCAAAAATTTGGTATACATTGGATATACTTGGAATATACCTTGCATATACCTAAACTAGGAAGCAAGTATCCAATTCTTAAAAATTCTTGCACTTTATTATTTTTTTTATCTTAAGTATCTTTTGAGGGGGAGACTTCTCAAAAAGAACATATTGCTAGATTATTTGTCACCATAAAAAAGGGGGAGATTGTTGAACCTTGAGGGGTATTTCAGTCATTTTGATGTTAATAAATAAAATGGTAATAATGTATTTAACATACTTGTTCTCTAAGTTTATTGAACAGGATATGGAATATGATGCAAGAATGGAAGACTAACTTTAAAAGTCAAAAATTGAAGAAATAGCATGTTCACGCCCGTGACTGTTTATGTCACGCCCGTGATGTAGCTTAACGCCAACTACCCAACATTTAAAGTTCACGGTCATAAAGGATCATAGCAACTGTGAATGATCATATCAGTCATGCCTGTGAAATAAAGTCACGCCCGTGAGAAAACATGTCAAATTCCTCCAGAGAGCTTTACGGTCAGAGTCACCATTTGGATCACAACTTGGAAGGATATTCACGCCCGTGAAAGAATAATGTCATGCTCGTGATCAAACATTTCAATTCCTTCCAGAATGCTTCACAGTTAGAGTCACCACTTGAGTCACGGCTTGGAAGAACATTCACAACCGTGACACACATATTCATGACCGTGAAAGAGGAAAGAGAAACATGTCAGACGCAAAATTAAGAGTTGGTGCAATGACTATTTTCACATTAAATGCAACCAAACGACTATAATTCACCATGGAAGTATAAATGCAAGTCATTTATGAATCCAGAAAGAGAGAATATCAACTACTTCAAATCAAAATCTTGTTGTAGCCATTTGTGCATTAATTTCTTTCAAACAAATATCAATTCTCTGTAAAAATCTTTTTGCTCATAATTTCTGAGCATTATAGATTTGTGAGTGTTTCTCTTTGTAATCTACTACTCAAGTGAGTTTGGGTATATTGGGTAAAAAGTAGAACACTTGTAAGGGTTATTTGTGTGAGCCATTAAAACACAAGGAATTGGTTTATTGTGTGAGCCATTAAAATACAAGGTATTTCTGGGTTAGGTGTGATCCATTGATATAAACACCTTAGTTATGAGTGAGCTTGTAAAACTCCATTGTAACACTTAGTGTGTTAGTGAAACTCCCAATTGAGATTGGGGAGAGGAGTAGGATTTATTAATACCCGAACCTCTATAAATTTCTTGTGTGATATCTTCCTATCTCTACTCTACTTAACTTTTCATTCCGCACTTAAAAGTTAAGAATTTTTAATATACAATTCAACCCCCCTTATTGGTTCATTATCTGGGCAACAAATAT
The DNA here is from genome assembly GCA_023653625.1 of Triadica sebifera. Lineage (NCBI taxonomy): Eukaryota > Viridiplantae > Streptophyta > Magnoliopsida > Malpighiales > Euphorbiaceae > Triadica > Triadica sebifera. Next base: position 23,242,095 of record CM042894.1, read on the forward strand.
GTATAATGGAATTAATACTACAAAATAGTTATGGGAGTCTTTGGACCGAAAATATAAATCTAAGGATGCTAGTGCCAAAAAGTTTATAGTAGGACGTTTCCCTGGTATAAAATGGTGGATTGCAAAACTGTTGTGAGTCAAGTGTAAGAGCTTCAAGTTATCCTTCATGATATTCATGTGAAATGGATGAACTTTGTTAACCTTGAGGGGTATTTTCATCATTTTGATGATAACAAATAATATAGCAATATTGTATTTAACATACTTGTTTTTGTAAGTATATTATACAGGACATGAATTAAAATAGCAAGAATGGAGAATTGGAAGAATAATCTTTGAGAAACAAAAAGCAAGAAGTAGCATGTTCACTGCCGTGACTCTAGGAGTCACTCCCGTGAAGGAAGCTAACCATTACCAAAACCAACATTTGAAGTTCACGACCATGAAGGAAAAAAAAACTGTGAAGTAAGCATTTCAGTCACCCCCATGAAGCAAGGTGTCACCCCCGTGAAGCTTCATGCAATTTCATCCAGAGAGCTTCACGACCAGAGTCACCACTTGGCTCATGGTTGGGAAGATAGTCACCCCCGTGAAGGAAGGTGTTACCCCCGTGAAGGCTTCATTCAATTTCATCCAGAGAGCTTCACGACCAGAGTCACCACTTGTCTCACGGCTGTGAAGAGTGTCATGCCCGTGAATGATTAATGTCACGCCCGTGACTCTATATGTCAAAACATACCAGAGAGCTTCACGACCAAGGTCACCACTTCAGTCACGGCTTGGGAAGAACTGTCACCCCCGTGACAAGCATATTCACGCCCGTGACCAATGAAAGAGAAAAATGTCAAGCGCAATTTTTTGGTTGGTACAACGGCTAGTTTCTTATTTAATGCACCCCAACAGCTATATTCAGCCATGGGAGTATAAATGGAAGTCATTTATGCATTAAGGAATAAGAGAATGATAAGAAAAACAAAAGATTAGCATATACTTCAAATCACAATCTATCTTGTACTTTCATACTTTGAGAAGAAATCAATTCTCTGTAAAAATCTTTTTGCTCCTCATATTTGAGCAATAAAGATTTATAAGTAGTTCTCTCTGTAATATTTACTCAAGTGAGGTTTGGGTAGTTCTGGGTTAAGAGTAGAACACTTGTAAGGGTTAATTGTGTGAACCTCTAAAACACAAATTAAAAGCTTGTTTGTGTGAGCTTGTAAAACACAAAGTGTAGGTTGTTTGTGTGAGCCTGTAAAACACAAAGTGTAGGTTGTTTGTGTGAGCCTGTAAAACACAAAGGAATTGGTTATTGTGTGAGCCATTAAAACACAAGGGATTTCTGGGTTAGGTATGAGCCATTGTGAGAAACACTATAGTTGGGAGTGAGCTTGTAAAACTCCATTGTAACACTTAGTGTGTTAGTGAAACTCCCAATTGCGATTGGGGAGAGGAGTAGGGTTTGTTAACACCCGAACCTCTATAACTCTTTGTGTCTGATTTTCTATATCCCTCCTAAAATTAACTATTTATTTCCGCACTTTAAAGTTTAATTTTTAGAAACTCCAATTCAACCCCCCTTCTTGGTCTAATATCTGGGCAACAATTGGTATCAGAGCTTTGTCTAGCATCGAAGCCTAAAAAGCGCTAGTAAAGAGTAAGATATGGCCAGTGAAGGATTCCAGAGTCTCAAACCGTACTTTGATGGAGCAAATTATGCCCATTGGAAGTTTAGGATGGAGATATACTTGGATAGTGAAGGAATTGAAGTCTGGGATAGTGTACAAAAAGAATGGACACCACCAACCAGAAGATGAGCTGATGGTGAAGAGGAAATCCTATCAAGAGATGATTGGACAAAGCCCCAAAGAAGAGCAAATTTCAAAAATAAGAAGGCAATGACAATTCTATCAAGCTCATTATCTATTGAAGAGTGTGGGAGAATACAGAACTGCTCAACAGCATATAGTATGTGGAAGACATTGGAGAACTATCATGAGGGAACTAAGCAAGTCAACTCCAAGAAGATTCAACTTCTAACCTCAGAATATGAGCTCTTCAAGATGAAATCCAATGAGTCAATCACTGACATGACCCGTCTTATATCCATTATAAATGGAATGAGGAAACTTGGAAAGCATTTGAGTTTGGAAGATGTAAACAATAAAATCCTGAGAAGTCTTCCTCTTAAAGACTATGGCTCAAGAGTTGTTGGCATAGAAGAAGCAAATGAAGATATGAGTATCATGAGCACTGATGTGCTGATTGGCAAGCTTCTCACACATGAGATGGCAGTAAAGAGAGATAGATAGCTTGAAGCAGAGCCAGAGAAAAGAAAACCCTTAGCACTCAAAGCCTCTACTTCAAAATCTCAAGAAGAAAGTGAAGATGATGAAGAGATGAGTGATGATGAAAATGAGGACATCGTTATGCTTTCAAGGAGATTAAAAAGAATCATTGAGAAGAAAATGAGCAATTCCAGAAAATTCAGGCAAAGAAACCTCAAACAAACTTCAAATGATACACACAGAAGTAAGGAAGAGGTAAAATGCTATGAATGTGGAAAGAAAGGACATATCAAACCAGAATGTCCAAGGCTCAAGAAGCATAAGAGCAAATACCAAAGAGACAATGGGGAGAAAGGTCACAAAGCCACATGGGATGACGAAAGCTCTTCAAGTGAAAAAGATGATAATGAAAGTGAAGAGGTCAACCTATGTTTCATGGCTATTGAGGATCACGTCTCAGACAAAGTAAGATCACTACACTCATACTCTTTCAATAATGATAGTAGTGATAATGATAGTAATAGTGATAGTGATGATGATGATGATGAGCAAAGCCTAATAGAAGAATTAAATATAGAATTAGAGAAATATAGAACTAAATTTAGTATCTATAGAAATAATATCTCTAATTTGAAAAATAAGATAGATGGTTTAGAAAAGGAGAACATAAAGCTTAAATCATCTAATGAATCTCTTCAAAAGTCATTAGATGAATACTCATCAAGACCCTCAACAGCTTCACTGTTAAAAGAAAATAATACTTTGAAAAATGAAGTTGAGGAACTTAGAAATTCCATTTCTAAATTTCACAAAGGTAAAGAGAGCTTAGATACTCTTATTGTGTCTCAAAGATCACCCTTAATTAGACATGGTCTAGGATTTAAAGACACATCATCATCCTCTCACAAAACTATATTTGTTAAATCTAAAGAATCTCACATCTCCACACCTGTTAGAACTGCACCAAGAAATAAGATTGTTAAACCTTCTATACAGAAAAAGAATAATCATGCCTTTATGTATAAGAAGCAAGCGTCTAGAAAAATGCAAATTAATCATGAATGTGCATGCCATTGTTCTCAAAATCAGTCAAATAGAATTATGGCATTTAAACACAGTGTAAAATCAAAAAGCAAGTTTAGACCAAAACAATGTAATTATTGTATGAAAATGGGTCACATAAATAAACATTGCTGGATAAGGAAAGCTCATTGGGAACCTTCATGTGCTAACCCCCAAGGACCCAAACTCATTTGGGTACCTAAATATCATACTTGATTTGTAATTTTGTACGTATGCCTCAAGTCCACAATAAACAAAAATGCATGGCTAGTAGACAGTGGATGCTCAAGGCATATGACAGGAGACAAAGAACTCTTCAATGAAATCAAAAGTATTGATGGAGGTAAAGTTACCTTTGGAAACAATGCAAAGGGTAAGGTAATTGGAATTGGTTCTATTGGTGTTAATGGTACTACTTTTATTAAGGATGTTTTACTTGTTGATGGCTTGAAACATAACTTGTTAAGTGTAAGTCAATTATGTGATAAAGGAAACAAAGTAACCTTCACTTCAAATGAATGTCTTGTAATCTCTATTGATGGTCAAGAAATATTTAAAGAAAATAGAGATATCAATACGTACATAATAAACTTACATGAACTATCTAACCATTCCTCTAAGTGTCTTGTGACTACTAGTGATGAATCTTGGCTGTGGCATAGAAGACTTGGTCATGCTAACATGGACTTAATACAAAGTCTCAGCACAGGAGAGCTAGTAAAAGGATTACCAAGAGTTAAATATGAAAAATGCAAGACATGTGATCCTTGTCAAAGAGGAAACCAACACAAGTCATCTTTCAAAGCCAAAAACATAGTAAGTACTTCAAAACCTCTTCAACTCCTACATTTAGACTTATTTGGACCTACTAGGGTTGCTAGCTTAGGAGGAAAATATTATGCATTTGTCATCGTAGATGATTACTCTAGATTTACTTGGGTAATTTTCTTAGCTCAAAAGAGTGATGCTTTTGAAAATTTCAAAAACTTTGCTAAAAGAGTTCAAAATGAAAAAGGGTACTGCATTTAAAAAATAAGAAGTGATCATGGGAAAGAATTTGAAAATGAAAACTTTGAAAGCTTTTGTCTTGAACATGGCATTTCACATAATTTCTCATCTCTTAGGACACCTCAACAAAATGGGGTAGTTGAAAGGAAAAATCGAACATTAATTGAAATGGCTAGAACAATGCTTAATGAATATGAATTACCAACTTATTTTTGGGCAGAAGCCACAAACACTGCATGTTATATTTCAAATCGAGTTTTCAAAAGACCTTTTTTAAACAAAACCTCATTTGAGCTATGGAATGGAAGAAAGCCCTTGGTATCATACTTTAGAGTATTTGGATGCAAGTGTTTTATATTAAACACAAATGACAATCTTGGAAAATTCACCTCTAAGTCTGATGAAGGTATCTTTTTAGAATACTCTACAACTAGCAAAACATATAGAGTATTTAATAAAAGATCATTAACAGTGGAAGAATCCATGCATGTTGTTTTTAATGAATCTAGTAGACTTGATCTTGTGAAAGGTAGTGCTCTTGATGATGTTGTAGATAATATGGAAAAACTTGTCATTGAAAATGGAAAAGAAGAAAACGATCAAGAAAATCTACTACCTCAAAATCAAGAACAAATGGAGCAAGAACTTCCAAAAGAATGGAGAATGAACAGAAATCATCCAAAAGAGCAAATAATTAGTGATCTATCAAGGGGAGTAAGTACTAGATCTCATTTCAAGCATTTAGTCACTGACATTGCTTTTATTTCACAAATTGAGCCTAAAAACATTGATGAGGCTCTTAATGATGAAAGTTGGGTAATTGCCATGCAAGAGGAACTCAACCAATTTGAGAGAAATAAGGTATGAAACCTAGTACCAAGACCCAAGAATCATCCAATCATAGGCAGCAAATGGGTATTTAGAAATAAGTTAGATGAACAAGGGTTAATAACCAGGAATAAAGCAAGACTAGTTGCAAAAGGATATAATCAGGAAGAAGGTATAGACTATGATGAAACATATGCACCTGTAGCTAGATTAGAAGCTATAAGAATACTCTTAGCATATGCATGTCACATGAATTTCAAACTTTTTCAAATGGATGTGAAAAGTGCATTTCTAAATGGTTATATAGATGAAGAAGTGTATGTAGAACAACCACCAGGTTTTGAAAGCTATGATTTGCCAAATCATGTTTTTAAACTTTCAAAAGCTTTGTATGGTTTAAAACAAGCTCCAAGAGTTTGGTATGAGAGACTAAGTTCTTTTTTACTAAAAAATAGCCTCACAAAGGGAAATGTTGACACTACACTGTTCATCAAAAATCATAAGCATGAGATACTAATTGTTCAAATTTATGTTGATGATATAATATTTGGTTCTACTAATGAGCTGCTTTGTCAAGAATTTGCTAAGTGCATGATTAGGGAATTTGAAATGAGCATGATGGGAGAACTTAAGTATTTCCTTGGTCTACAAATAAAGCAAAGCAATGAGGGCATATTCATCAACCAATCCAAATATGCCAAAGACTTAATCAAAAAATTTGGTATGGATGGATGCAAAAATGCCAAAACTCCTATAAGCACATCAACAAAATTGGATAAAGATGAAAAGGGTAAGAGCATTAATGAAAAGCTTTATAGAGGTATGATCGGATCACTTTTATATCTCACTGCTTCTAGACCCGATATTATGTATAGTATTTACTTATGTGCACGATTTCAATCATGTCCTAAAGAATCTCATCTAAAAGCTGTAAAAAGGATTTTAAGATATTTACATGGAACATTGCATCTAGGTTTATGGTATCCTAAGAATTCATCTTTTTATATTATAGGATATTCAGATGCAGACTATTCTAGTAGTCTTTTGGATAGAAAAAGTACTTCGGGTACTTAACACTTCATTGGAGAATGTTTGGTTTCTTGGTTTAGCAAGAAACAAGTTTCAGTTGCTCTCTCAACTGCTGAAGCTGAATATGTAGCAGTTGGATGTTGTTGTACACAAATTCTTTGGATGAAACAACAACTTAAAGACTATGGTCATAAGATGAACCATATACCTATAAAGTGTGACAACACTAGTGCTATAAATCTTTCAAAGAATCCTATTCAACACTCTAAAAGTAAACATATTGACATTAGACACCACTTTATTAGAGATCATGTTCAACATGGAGATGTTGAATTAGAATTTGTATGCACAGAAAATCAATTAGTAGATATTTTCACTAAGTCTCTAAATGAGGAAAGATTTAATTTCATTAGAAGAGAACTAGGTATGATTGATGGATTAACCTTGTGATTGCAAGAATATGAAATCTTAATTGTTGATCTTAAATCATATCACAAGTTATAAGATAGAAATTTTGATGAGAACTCATGTTTTATGAAGTAGAATCTTTGTTGAAATGATTTAGTCTTATTGTAGAACTTAATTTCAATTTGATGAAAATTATAGGGGAGTCACGCCCGTGACTTAAGTGGCCTAAAGAGGCACAAAATTTATTTAATATTTATATTTATTTAATAAATTTAATAAATTATTTAATAAAAATAAAATTCAAATTGAATATTTCATTTCTATTTAAATAGGCCATATGTACCTCGGGAGACCCGGCCCATTCAAATCAAAATAGAACGAGCACCTACGACTAAGGGGAATGGAATGTCGACCACTTGGTGAAATGATCTTCTAATACGACGTTCACGACTTTGGTTCACGACATGCTTCACGGCTTCAAGTGGTGAAACATAGTTTCACGGCTTGAGTCACGCCCATGGATAAGAACATTCACACCCGTGATGCATTTTCACTCCCGTGAACAATTACGCCTCAAAAACTCACAGAAGCTTTCACGCTTTGGGTCACGGCATGATTCACGGCTTCCAGTGGTGAAACATAGTTTCACGGCTTGAGTCACGCCCGTGGATAAGAACATTCACGCCCGTGATGAATTTTCACTCCCGTGAATAATTGCACCCCAAACTCACAGAAGCTTTCACGCCTTGTGTCACGGCTTGCTTCACGGGCATAAGTAGTGAAATTCAACAGTTCACGCCCGCGACGTTATATTCACCCCCGTGACCTATGATCATTCACGCCCGTGAAATTATTCACGCCTTCATTCACGGATGGAACACTGCTTCAGCAAACCGTGAACACGACTATTCACGCCCATGAAACCCTAAGTCACGCCCGTGAATGTATCGAATATATAAGAAAACAGCCGGTTACAACCTTCATTTCAACTCTCCATCTCCCAAAACCGCTCTCATTTACTCTCATTCATTGAGACATTGAAGATTCCGACCCCAAAGCCTTGATATTTCACTATAAATACCACCAAAAGTTTGAATCTTCAGCAGAAATCATACATTTCTAGGGTCTTTCATCATATTTTTCCTTCAAAAATTTTTCTTTAACTCCATCAACAACTAAATCTTCAAATATGGAGTATGCTTCATCAAAGGGAAAGAGAAAGAAGTCCCATGTACCGAAGAGGTATTCAGATTACCTCATGAACATCATTCCAGAAAGTTGCCATCCTAAGTATGCAACTTTGAAGAAGAGACCTATTTTATCATCAAGGTCCTTCGAATGGCAGGCAGTCCATAATCTTGAGCTTGAGATGGCTATGACAGAGCAACTTCAAGCCTGTCATCTAAAAGAATTTGTTGAAATTCATCTGCCAACTCTACGGGAGCCAACGCTGGAATTTCTCAGCACCTTGCAAGTTTCACCAACTGGAGTGGTGAAATTCCAACTCTGCAATAATGAAAACACCCTCAGCGCCATTGCATTTGGAGAATTGTTCAACCTACCATCTGATGGCATTCTAAATGAGACTGAGGTAGAATTCTCTGCCCCTGCAGCCTGGACTCATTTTGAATATAACTGTAGCTAGGACGTAAAGAAGACAAAGAGCACTCATCTCGTGGCCCCAGTACACAGGTATTTGCATAGGTTCCTAACCTATAGCATTTTTGCTCGGGGAGAAAGTAATGGAACAATCAGAAAGTCAGAGCTCTTCCTCTTTGAGATGGCTCGTAGGGGAGTCACAGTGGCACTTTCCAAAAGGTTTGCAAACCATCTTCTCTCCATTGCCACCAAGCCCACAGGAGATATTTTGATTGGGGCATATGTCACTCATATTGTAGTGAAGCTCAATTATTTGAAGATGGATGACCATCACTTCAACATCATTCCTGCACATCCATGAGATAGGCTGGATATAGAGTCATTCATCAAGATGGGAGCAGTTGTCAGAATCGTTTTTCAGAATGATATCTTCTACCGCTTCACTGATACTGCTGGAGAGATTATCTGGGAAGATCATGACACGGAGGATTTTAAAGCAGGCCTCCAGGGAGTCCAGCAGAAAAAGAGGGCTCGGATTGAGGAAGCACCTCCAGTAGTCGAGCAGGACATTAGACAATCCTTAGCTTCCACACCATCCTTAGCACTGCAGGTGGTCGACCTCCTGGCACCACGTTTCGAGCAGCTACAGACTTCCATGGATGAGAGGTTGGAGAACCTCAAGAACTTCATGGAGTCTCGGATGGACAGCCTTGAGGCTGAAGTAGCTAGGCTTCGTGATAGGATGTCTGGCTAGGAGATAGGCTAGAGTGTAGCCTAAATTTGATCTTTTTTAGCTTGTTTGTCATTTTTATGTTTTGATTATGTAGGAAATTTTTAAATTTCCTTTCTGAATATTTTAACTTAGCTTATATCCTTTTCCTTTATGCGATATATATTTGCTTTTGATTACTTCAATCTTCATATCTTTTTTTGATTGATGACAAAAAGGGGGAGAAAACTAGCAATATATGATAAGCAATAGATGATAGGAAACATAAGATCAAACTTGATATATTAAGGCAAATGAATTTTGAATCAAATAATTGACTTTGAAATGGTTTAAAAAATCTTGATTCAAAATTTTATATACAAATGGGGAGAAAACTAGCAATATATGATAGGCAACATATGATAAGGGATTGGTATCAAACCAGCAATATAAGAACATTGAATCAAAAAGTGAATGGACTTTGAAATGGATTAAAAAATCTTGATTCAAAATTTCATATGCAAAGTATATAAATTGAGCTTTATATACCTTAGATACAACTTAAGTATACTTTGCATATACCTTGCAACAAGTTACAAATATAAATATGCCATGATATACCGTAAATATACCGTACATATACTTCATGTCTTGAAAAGGAATTATGGTATGTATTGGATATAACTTGCATATACTTAAAATCTAATTTAATGCTACATCTTTATTTACTATTCTTGCACATTATAATTTTTATCCTAAGTATATTTTGAGGGGGAGACTTCTCAAAATCACATATTGCTAGATTATTTGTCACCATCAAAAAGGGGGAGATTGTTAACCTTGAGGGGTATTTCTGTCATTTTGATGATAACAAATAATATAGCAATATTGTATTTAACATACTTGTTTTTGTAAGTATATTATATAGGACATGAATTAAAATAGCAAGAATGGAGAATTGGAAGAATAATCTTTGAGAAACAAAAAGCAAGAAGTAGCATGTTCATTGCCGTGACTCTAGGAGTCACTCCCATGAAGGAAGCTAACCGTTACCAAAACCAACATTTGAAGTTCACGGCTATGAAAGAAAAACAAACCGTGAAGTAAGCATTTCAGTCACCCCCGTGAAGCAAGGTGTCACCCCCGTGAAGCTTCATGCAATTTTATCTAGAGAGCTTCACGACCAGAGTCACCACTTGGCTCATGGTTGGGAAGATAGTCACCCCCGTGAAGGAAGGTGTCACCCCCGTGAAGGCTTCATTCAATTTCATCCAGAGAGCTTCACGACCAGAGTCACCACTTGTCTCACGGCTCTGAAAAGTGTCACGCCCGTGACTCTATATGTCAAAACATACCAGATAGCTTCACGACCAAGGTCACCACTTCACTCACGGCTTGGGAAGAACTGTCACCCCCGTGACAAGCATATTCACGCCCGTGACCAATGAAAGAGAAAAATGTCAGGCGCGATTTTTTGGTTGGTACAACGGCTAGTTTCTTATTTAATGCACCCCAACGGCTATATTCAGCCATGGGAGTATAAATGGAAGTCATTTATGCATTAAGGAATAAGAGAATGATAAGAAAAACAAAAGATTAGCATATACTTCAAATCACAATCTATCTTGTACTTTCATACTTTGAGAACAAATCAATTCTCTGTAAAAATCTTTTTGCTCCTCATATTTGAGCAATAAAGATTTATAAGTGGTTCTCTCTGTAATCTTTACTCAAGTGAGGTTTGGGTAGTTCTGGGTTAAGAGTAGAACACTTGTAAGGGTTAATTATGTGAACCTCTAAAACATAAATTAAAAGGTTGTTTGTGTGAGCCTGTAAAACACAAAGTGTAGGTTGTTTGTGTGAGCCTGTAAAACATAAAGGAATTGGTTATTGTGTGAGCCATTAAAACACAAGGGATTTCTGAGTTAGGTGTGAGCCATTGTGAGAAACACCATAGTTGGGAGTGAGCTTGTAAAACTCCATTGTAACACTTAGTGTGTTAGTGAAACTCCCAATTGCGATTGGGGAGAGGAGTAGGGTTTGTTAACACCCGAACCTCTATAACTCTTTGTGTCTGATTTTCTCTATCCCTCTAAAATTAACTATTTATTTCCGCACTTTAAAGTTTAATTTTTAGAAACTCCAATTCAACCCCCCTTCTTGGTCTAATATCTGGGCAACAAACTTGAGTGAGACTTTTCAGGTGGCTACTATTATTAAAAAATTACCCCTTGATTGGAAGGATTTTAAAAACTACCTTAAGCTTAAGTAGAAGGAAATGAATATTGAAGAGCTAATTGTTAGAGTTCGAATTGAAGAAGATAACATAAGCTCTAAAAGAGATAGGAGGGGCTTGAATTCTTCTGAGGAACATTGTCAAACATGGAAAAAGTTCCAAAAGGAAGAAAACCAAGGAGTCCAAGACGGGACCCAAATGTGGAGTTTCGAAGAAGAAATTTCTTGGTAAGTGCTACAATTGTGACAAGATGGGTCACAAGGCTTCTGATTGTAGGCTTCCAAAGAAAAAGAAGAACAATGAAGCTAATCTCATGAAGAATATTACTTAAGAGGTCTCTAATATTACTCTTGCTACTGTCATATCAGAGGTGAACCTGGTTGGGTCTAACAATTATTTTATCACATTTATTGATGATTGTACAAAATATTGTTATGTGTATTTACTTAAAAACAAGGATGAGGCTATAGAGAAATTTAAACTCCATAAGATTGAAGTTGAAAATCAACTCAATAGGAAAATCAAGGATTGTAAAGTGATCATGGTGGTAAATATGAATCACCATTTGGAGAATTTTGTGCACAATATGGAATTATACACAAACCATAACACCTTATTTTCCTCAGTCAAATAGTGTGGTTGAAAGAAAAAATCGTACCTTGAAAAAAATAATGAATGTAGTGCTCTTAAGTTCTAGGATACCTCATAACATATGCGGGGAAGCCATTTTGTTGGCTAATTACCTTTCAAATTATGTGCCCCGTAATAAGCAAGATAAAAACCCTTATGAATTATGGAAAGGAAGAAAGTCTTCCTATAAATATTTGCGAGTGTGAGGGTGTCTTGCTAAAGTAGTTGTTCTGTTACCAAAAAAAGTAAGGATAGGTCCAAAAATAGTTAATTACATTTTTATTGGCTATGCACATAACAGTAGTGCTCATTGGTTTTTTATGCATAAATTGAAAATTTATGATATACAGAAAAATATGATAATTGAATCAAAAAATGCATCATTCTTTGAACATATATTTCCTTGTGGAACTTCAAAAGAGGAAAAATATTCAGAAGAGGAAAAATAATCCAAACGAACTCTTGAGGCTATTACTGAAGATAATCAAAGTCAAAATCAAGTTCTAGGAGGAGAACTCGATTTTGAAGTTGAGCCAGCTGAAATAGAGATTCAGCATAGTAAACAATCAAGGTTAGAAAAATCTTTTGGACCAAATTTTTTGACTTATATGTTAGAGGTAGAACCTCAAACTTACACAAAGACTGTAAACTCTTCAGATGGTCTTCTTTGGAAAGAGACCATTAAGAGTAAGGTAGACTTTATAATACAAAATCTTACTTGGGAGTTAGTAAAATTTACCTCTAGGATGTAAACACCTCGAATCCAAGTGGATCTTCAAAAGAAAGATGAAGGCAGAGGATTCAACTGATAAACATAAAGCTAGGATCGTATTTAAAAGTTACAAACAAAGAGAATGCCTATATTATTTTGATACATATTCTCCTGTAACTAGGATAAATTCTATAAGAATGATTATTGCGATTGTTGCATTGCACAATCTTGAAATACATCAAATGGATGTAAAAATAACTTTCCTAAATGGAGATTTAGATAAAGAAATCCACATGATACAACCTGAAGGCTTTATTGTCCCAGGAAAAGAAAATAAGGTCTTTAGATTAGTTAAATCTCTATATGGTTTAAAACAAGTGCCAAAGGAATGACATGAAAAGTTTGATAGTGCAATATTTTCTAATGGTTTTAAAATCAATAAGTGTGATAAATGTGTTTATGTCAAAGACACTAGTGATGGTTTTGTCATATTGTGTCTATATGTTGATGACATGCTCATTGTTGGTAGTAATGATAAAATAGTCAAGTCTACCAAAGATATGTTAAACTCGAGGTTTGATATGAAATATATAGGACTAGCAAATATGATTCTGGGAATAAAAATCTCAAAAAGATCAAATAGAATTACATTAAGTCAAATGCATTATCTGGTTAAAATACTTGGTAAATTCAATAAGAATGATACAAGTATTGCTAGAATCCCATTGGACTTGAGTCATCATCTATCTAAGAACATAGGAGAAAGTGTTTCTCAAGTAGAATATGCATGTGTAATTGGTAGTCTCATATACTTAATGAGTTGTAAAAGACTAGATATTGCTTATGCAGTAAGCAAATTGAGTCAATATACAAGTAATCTAAGAACTGATCACTGAAAATGAATTGTAAAAGTACAGAGGTACTTAAGGTATACTCGTGATTATGGACTGTATTATACCAGATATCCAGCTGTTCCATAAGGATCTAGTGATGCAAACTAGATTTCTGATATAAAATATTCGAAATCTACTAGCGGCTATATGTTCATACTTGCTGGTGCAGCTGTGACTTGGAAATCTTTTAAACAAATTGTCATAGCTAGATCCCCAAAAGAATATGAGTTTATAGAATTAGATAAATGCATTGAAAAAGCTGAATGTCTACACCATTTCTTAAAAGATGTTCTGAAATGGGAAAGTCCCGTGCCACCAATTTGCATACATTGTGATAATCAATATGCAATTGGAAGGACACAAAGTAACATGTCTAATGGAAAGTCTTGACATTTCCGTCATAGACATAATACCATAAGGCAACTACTCTCAACTGGGATTATTGTTGTTGATTATATAAAATCAAAGGATAACATTACGGATTCACTAACCAAAGGGTTAAATATAGAGTTAGTTGATAAATCATCTAAAGAAATGTGACCTAAACCAATAAGATAGTAAAGTCAATACAAAGGAAAATTCAACTTAGTTGACTAGAGATCCCAAAGATCTAGGTTCAATGGGACAACCTAATTATAGATACGTGGTGAGATCACTGTGGGGGTTAAACCAGTGATGTTATTGATGGAAATATTAAGTTATGCTTTTAATGATATTTATGAGTAAGATATCACCTATGTGAGAGAGAAGTGAGACTGTTTCAAAGGAGAATTGTGTGAAGCCTAATTCTCTAAAACTCTCATAGAACTAAATAGATGTTCATAGCTAAAATGAATATAATAGTGAGAACTGAATTGTGTCAAGAGAGATTCCTGTATGAAGTATATTATTATTTACTCATGTAGCTGAATAGTTCAATGATATTATGTCAACTAGTTAGCAAGTCAATAAATATATTTTCATAAAGGAAAGTTCAAATGGTAATACTTATCCTATGCAAGTTTCGATCAATAAAACTCTATCACATAGTAAGGTTTTGTTCGTCTTACTTTTTATCCAATTTTATTCATTTGGGAGATTGTTGGAAAAATTGTGGTTAATAGACCATTTTGAGAGTAATATTCGGGTGAGTTCTATAACTCGATTTTGAGAAGATAACCGAGATATCTGTTCTTTGATATGAGGACTATGAATTATGATTTTTATATACTCAAAATGATGAATGTATAAATAAGAAATTAAAACTAAAAGTAAATTCTTTCTAAAAAAAAGGAATTCAATTGTAGGAAATCCCACATAGGAAAAATAGAAAGTTTGAGGAATAGTTTATATAGAAAGACTCATTCATACAAGGTTAAGTGAGTAAAATGGAAGGTTCTCTCTCACGTGCACAGGCACAAGGGGGTGCAAATCCATGAACCAAACCAAGGCCAATGCGTGCGCATGTGACCTGTGCACACGAATATTGAGATGAAATTCTGTGGTCTAGGCCCAAACCAACTTTTACATTTTTTTTCTGGAAATATTTGAAGCATGTGATAAAAGGCCTTAAGCCATTGTTGCAGATGGAAACCTGTCACGTGAGCAACATGTTTGTCACGCCTGCATGACAGTGACCAGTTGAAACTTGTCATGCGCACGATAGTGAGGCGATAGACAACTTTCCAAATTTCAACTTTTATGCTTCTTCAGTTTTTTGAGTCATAAAATTGAATAGACAAATTTAATATTGATTAAATTGCAGTCTTAATGTAGATTAAATCACAATTAACTCTTATTTCCTCTTCTCTAATATAAATAGATGTGTCTATTTATGTTGCTTACATTTGTTTTTCTGCCTTGGAAAAATTCTTCTAATTTTCTTATTTTTTTCTTGCTGTGATAGAGAGACTCGACTTTCAGTTCGTTGTGAGCATATATTGTGTATTAATTATTTACTTTTTAATCTGTTGTATCCTGTGAGATAAACATCGGTTGTCCTAAACTCCAGTAGTAGGGGGTGAATTTGTCTTAAGGACATTGTGTGAAACACATACCTCAGATTCCTCTTTTCCTTATCCAATTTCTGATATTGGATTAACAATTTCTTATTATTTTTCTAACAGTTTTTGGGTGTCTTTTCTTCATTTTTATCCTACTAAGTATAACCTGTATAAGTTTGAATTGAACCTGTTTAGCATATTTATTTTTGTCTTAATATAAAACTTGTTGGTTCGATTGAGTTATCTATGAAAATGATGTTGAGGGATTTTAAAAATTGAAGTTTGGGTGATTGTGGAGCTCAAAATTAGTGACATTCTAAATTTAGTTCTCTTACCAATTACAACTCGAAGAACATAAATGTATAAGATGATGATTTCAGGCAACTGAACATCTCTTCAAAATGGATTTATAGATATCTATAACTAGTCGGCTTTATTCCTTGCATGTCTTGCGTCTAGGTGAATTAATAGTATTAATAAAATTTGAGTTTCATCCAGGTTTCTGACAACATATTAATATCCATTAAAAGATGGCCATTACTACCATGACTTTTTTTTTTTATTATTATTATTTTCACAAACACATTGGTGGCTTTTTTTTTAGGGAAGGTATTGAAGTAAAAAGATATACTATATCCAGAAACCTACAATGTGAATTTTATTGTAAAACAATCATAGAAAAGGAAATTTGCTGAAGTTTTTAACTTGTGCAACTTAACATATACATCTGACTCCATATATAAAGTTGTTGACTAGTAAATGGCTCCATTATTAACTGACTACATATTCTCAAACACTTTGAATTGAACGAAGCCCTAATAGCTACCCCCATTTCATTATCAAGAAATTACAGCTATCTTTTGTTCTAATCTGAGCAAGAATATAACTCTCTTTACAAACATGTGAAATTACTAATATTGTCTATCAAGAACCTGACATCTAAACAAAAATTTCAAACATTCAATTTGGCATTTTTCTCTTAAAGTTACAGACGAATAAATGAAGATAATGTGGTGGCTTACAATTCATCCCTTCTGTTTTATTTATTTTTTATTTTTTATTTCAGTCGATGACTGAGGAAAGTAGGGAAAAGTTTTAGCAAGGAAAAAAGTAAATCTTCTCTTAATCTTTTCTTTCCTTTTTGTTCACACAGACTACCAACTATATTCAAACATACTTTTTTTTTTTAATTCTAAATCTTTGGTAGTTTGAACCTGACTAAATTCTGTTTGAACTAGATCGGTCCGCTAATTAATTACTTAAATACTTAGTACTATAAATATTTTGAGAGGAATTTGCAGAAAGGAAATTATGTTTATGGCTTTACTAATAAGAAAGATAGTCATATGATAACGATAATAACATCATTAATTGATGGTGCAATGCAATCAATTTTGGAGATGAGGATAATGACTACATTAATTGATGGCTCATTTATCTCCTATCACTTGCCTCCCATCTAAGCTATCGACGTTTTCATTCAGATTTACCCCTCTTCTTATATTTATATATATAGATAAATAGATGTATATATATGTGTGTGTGGGAAATTTCTATTTTTATTTCATAAAGTATGGGTTTTACACTATACTTTTAAAACATGTAAAAAAATCAACATTTTTTTCATTTTTTAATTAGACTTTCAATTTTTTTTTGTACAATTAGATGCGTATAGTTAGTTTTTTCATTTTAATTCTTCTGTCTAATATTTCATCATATCTAACAGAAAAACTACATTGCACTCTATGATTGGAGGGTTTTAATTGGAAAAATAATGAAATACATGGAGTTTTTTGAAAAAAATTTCTCCATGGTGCATTTTAAATAATATGATAAAATTATATATATTATAATGTTTGTTGTAAGTTTATAAGTCTAATTCTAATAGAAAAATAATTTAGAAATGGCTCTTCTAAAATATTTTTTTTTCAAATCCTTTTAAAATTCAAGCTTCAAAAGATAAATAGTAAATTAAGCATTTAAAATTTTTTAATATAATAAATTGAAAATTTTATCATTTTTTAATTATAGTTAAAGTTACAAAATGTTTGGGATTTGAAAATACATATAATCTTATCTTATCAAATAAAATAAATGTAAATTATTTTGATTAAGGATTGAATTGAAAAAGTAGTGAATTATTGTGATTTTACTTTGGGATGAATTACGGAACTAGATTGATCTGACCTAAAGGGATCAGGACCAGATATTCCTACAGGTTGATGCTTCTTTAGCTCCGTTTGACATTGAGTTTGCCAAAAGCGCTTTTGGAGAAAAAATTTTATTTTTAAGTTTTTTTGAGTTTTGAAAACTGCTTTTGAAGAGAAACAGATAAATAGATGTTTTTGCCAGAATCAGGTTTGGAAAAAGCAATTTATAAAAAATTAAAAAAATCAGTCAATTAAATCAAAAAATTTTAAACCTGCTTTTTGAACACCTAACAGCAATTCCAAACGCCCCCTTTGTAGAGCCGGTACTTATATAGGAAAGGTCAGAACAAGGTCTTTAGTTCTATATTTGATGTATCAACCTATGCACCCTAGTTTGATGTGACTCATCAACGGATTAGAGAGCTTAAAGCATTGTAATCTAACCTATAGCAGCATATGCAGATACTTTAGTCGAGTGTGTAGCAAGCGGTGGAGGAGAGGAAGCAGTAGATGGCGTGTGTGGAATGTCTTAGGGCACATAACAGGTACCCTCACCATCATTCACATATGGACAGTAGTTGCCAGCAACATTCTGATGATCAGTCGTCTCTAGATGATCATTAGTAATGATTTGTGCTTTCATTTTTTTTATTCTTGTATTTTTATTTTTACAAACAACACACATTGTAGCTAAAATTTTATTGTATTTCAAATTTTAAAATAATATAAATAATACTTATATTTTTATTAAATAAATTATTGATAATATAAATAATAATTATTAGTTAACAATATAACAAATTAATAATTATTTACATATTAAATTAATTAATTCAATTTAACAATAATAACATTAATATTAATATTATTATAAAACATATATAGTGATCACTTTTGTAAGTCCTATTAATTAAAGTTTAATTAGAATAAGTATATGGTATAAATCGAAAAAAAATCTGATAGATAATAGAGATTAAAATAAATGGAATAATTAATTAAATTAGAAATTAAAATAAATTAAATTGATAGACATGATAAATTTGATTAAATTAGACCACATAATTAAATTGTATTTTTGGTAAAAATTAAAGGGATTAGATATAAATAAATATGTGAAAATAAATAAATAAAATAAAAATAAATAAATAAAATGAAAAAGAGAGAAAAAAAAGACTAAAACGAGAGAAGGGATGGGGAGGGGAAAGTCAATTAAGACTTTGCCCCATTTTCTTCCAACTTCAACTCTTTTCTTCTTATCATCATCATCCCTTTCTTTCCTCCATATCACAGCTCCAATTCTTTATCCTCTCATTCATGATTTGCAAGAAAATTTGCTCCAAATAAATCTGATCTTAGTAAGTAATATCTTTCCCATTATTATTGTATTATTAGAACTTTTTGGTTATGTTACTGCAGGATACTTCACTCTATTTTTGATTATCTTGTGAATCGAATTTAGAGAAGTGTTAAACATAAAAGTTGTTCATTTATGTCTAGTTTATCTGTTTGTCAAATTTAATTGAATGATTTTGAGTATATGAAAAGAAATAGTCATTTGAGTGAGACTGGTCCCTGGAAGAGTATCAACATGATACTCCATGATTTTTGGTCACTTTGATCATCTTAAGGGTTAAATATGAGGTTTTGCAAAATATAACAGTTGTAGATATATGTGTTATTTAGGTCTCTACCAAATTTTGTATAAATATCTCTTGTGTAGGTTAAGTTATAGTGAAATGAACTATAAATGTTCCTTGATTGAGTTGTATTCTGGTACCTGTGCAGCTCCAGTAAATTCATGTTCCTTTTTAAGTTTTTTAAAGCTCTAATTAGCCAAAGTTCAAAACATGAAATTTTTATTTCTATGTTTTATCTAAGTTCCTGTGAAAGTCTCACCTTAAGATGTCAATTATTTTGTGAGTTATGAGTTGAACAAGTGAACTATCAGGTTGTCATTGTATTTTGAACTAATTATAGATCCTCCAGTATTTGAGAACCTTAGAGACTGAATCTGGAAATAAGGTAAACATGAAATGAAAGTTGATTATGTCAAGTACTGACATGATAAAAATAATTAATTAATAGTTTTAATTGTCCATTTCTCTACCTGAGGACTAACATAGGATATATGGTGCCCCATTATGGGGAAGTTACGTTACTGATATGGATATAATTTAGGGACAGGGTGGCTTAAGCTCTGGGAGTGCCACTGATCCTGATTACACACAGATGACATGATTATATTCGGTCAATATGGCTTAAGCTCTAGGAACGCCCTTGACTCGAGATTATAGTGAGTAGGATGGCTTAAGTTCTGCGAGCACCCCTATTTCATACCCTGTATCTTGACAGTCCGGGAATAAGATTTTGGGCTAATCAATCATAGAATAAAATATAAAATTTTATTAATTGATGTAAGTAACAAAGTGTAAAATGTTTACATGAGGTGGTGCAAATTTAATTATTGAATAAGGTTATTATGTTTATTCTTTTATGTTATGTATTTATTTATTTTATATGACAAATATGTAATAAAATTTGATGTGCCATGATTTTATTTGATACATATATTTGTGTGACTGCCTGGAGAAAACTTTAATACTTATATGTATCACTAAGCTAGAGATAGCTTAGCGTGGGTTCTTCTCATGCAGGAATTAAAACTGTGGCTAGTAGATAGTGAAGTTGATCAAGAAAAAATCCAAGCTCATATCAGTAGAGATACAAAAGACGTAGTTAGAGGGTTTTTTACCTATTATATTTTTTTTAGTTTGACTATGTATATGGTTTGTAGTAGACATGTCTCATACGTTAATATTGTATATGTAAATAATTATGTAATATAATCGGGTGTCATATGTATATACAATATAATGATAAATATATATTGTTAATTAGAATGACTTGCCTAAACCAATATAAATAAATAGATTAAGTTATTTAAAATGAAAAAGTTTTAATTCGAACAAATTTATCGAGTTAAGCTTGTCACATCCTTCTTATATATGTGGGATTATCCCTAATATATAAATGAGGCATCATAACTTTGTTGTGATCTCAATTTAGAGACCACATAAGTGGTCGCAATATGGAGATGATAAAGTTTAAGATCTTTATTTAGCGACCACTTGCTACCACAATTGTGGTCACTAACTTGCTACAATATCCATGGTTTTTATTTAGGACCATATAATTGGTCACAATATGAATCTTTTTCAACCATTTCGTTAGAGACTACAAAATATGTGGTCTCTATGTGATCGCTAATTTGCTACCATATTATTATTATCACTAAATTGTGACAATATTTATAGACCTCTACAATACGGTTGTTATATGGTCACAATTTGGTCAAATTTGTCTTCCAAAAGTACGATCGTATAGTGAAAACTATTATGGTCACTAAATCAAGACCACTATTTCATGGTCGCTAATTTTAGAGAATATAAAGATCGTGGTCTCTAAATAAATACCATAAGAAAAATATAGTTGCTAAATTCACTTAGCGACCGGATTTTTATGAACTAATAGTCGTGGTCGTAGTGTGATTGCTAAAGTTGTTTAGTAACCACTTAGATACCACTTTTGATTGTTTCTATTTGTTGACTTTTGTAGTAATTTTTTGACTTCAGTTGATGATTGCAATAGAGTAGTGTGGAATTATTTGATTAATAATAAAGCCCAAATAGTTACAATACTTGACAAATATTTTAGAATGATAGAAACACAATTTCATACCAAAATATAAGTCTTTAGGTCAGATAATGGCTCTAAGTTTTTGAGTTCTTAATGTCAAAAACTATTAACCTTTTTTGGAACCTTACATCTTAAGAGTTGTGTCTACACCCCACAGCAAAATGGGCTTGTCAAAAGAAACATAGGCTATAATGCAAATTGCTAGAGCTTTGATGCTATAATTTAAATTGCCACCTGAATTTTGAAGGGTCTCAGTTTTACATGCTATATTTCTCATTAATAGATTGCCAACCAAAATTCTTAATTGGAAAATCCCTTTTGAAATCTTTTTTTTCTAGCCTTTCTAGATTACGCTATGCTTAGAAGTTTTGGGTGTTTTATAATACCCACCCATAAATATGACGAAATTCCTCTATACAAGTGGATGCTACATGACTGTATCCATATAAACATATATAATATGCGTAACAAAATAATTATTTGTCATATAACTGATAATCATATATTGTATACATAATTTCCTAAATCCAAATGTAAATCAAATCCATATTTAAAAATAATATAGTTTGAGCAACAACTGCCCTTATTACAAAATTTAACATTATATAAAATAAAATAACTTAATCAATTAATCAATTTCGACTAAATATCTAACTTTATTTAAAATATAAATAAACGACTATCTTTATCCCATGTCATGAGAAAATCACAAATGAAATAAAAAAAAGTATCCAACCCAAGTCAATATGTTAACTTTAACTATTTTGATGAGCTTGGACTCATTTTCTCTTCAACTCAACTGTTTAACGGCTCCAAACCTGCGTGCAGGGAAACCTATATGCTAAACTATTTAAAGTTTAGTAACCCATATAAGTATAAAAATTCTAACATGCATTCATATCTATACATAGTATAATTAGATGTACTGTGTACGTACCTGAGTGTTTTATCATGCCATCATATAACCAAATATTTTATCCATACTTAGTTTACTAAATTACAGTACATACATGACATAAGCATGTAATCAATTTACATCATCCTATCTATATAGCAAACATATCAGATAATGTCAATTTTGCATTTTTCTGATTCCATACACCTAGTTACTAGTTTTTCTTATTCTTGTATAGATTATAACAGTATTTGGTTGCCACATTTCTGATTTACTTTATCACTGGTTTAAACAATTCATTGTCCAATACTCTAAACTTAGATTACCCGGATGTGGGTTGTGAAACAAGAACGCTTTAATCCGAGCTTCAGCCACCATGCTTACTAACTATATCTATTTGTATATTGCTCAACCAAGCTTTTCAAGTCAAGAGCGGTGTCACCCGAGCTTAAACCACATTGTCACTAAAATAAAAATCCATGTGCTAGATATTCTACAGTACCGTAACATATTCAATGACATGTCATTTATCCTATGCTAGTCCTCGTATGGAGAATTGACATTAATAAATAAGATCTAATTATTTATCACATTTCGTAATCAATTTATGAATTCCATATAACATCTTATAATTTAAAACATAATAAGCATATCCATATTCCAGTTTAGGTTATCTTACTATATACCATCTCATTTAATTATTCATGGTGTTTGTCCAAACCAAAATCATATAATTCCATCCTAAAATTCAAAATACGATTTCTAGTTATAGGGTATTCATGGGAGTGAATGATTAATTTGGTTAATATTTTAATTTTAAGCCATAAATGACTTAATCTCTTACAATTAAATATACCAATATTCAGAAATAATTTATTCTATATACTAGTGCTTTTAGTTTTACAATCGGGACATCGAAGTAAAAATCAAGTTTTTCGATATTTTTGTGGAACCGCACCTTAAATTTTATTTCATACCCTAAGCGTTAGAGTCTTGACACCAAATTATATTGACAAGTTCATGTCAATATTTTCTATATTATGGTGTCCTCCATTGACAATGAAAACATTGTATGTTTTATGATTGAACCTCATTTTTCTCGGTTTTCGTAAAAAATTTGACATTATTTATTTGAAATCAATTTTTCTCACTTACAATGGTCCAAATTTAGATTTCGGTTATATCAGTTCTGTTTCGATTATAGACGCAAGTGGTTTTAGATCGGTCCGGTGCATCTGGTCACGAAATACATATATCAATCGGAGTCTAAACTGACGGATGTAACAATTCTTTCCCTCTTAAAAGATTCCATCCATGAAATCATACTTTATTGGTTTTTATTAAATAGTTGTGGATACTGGCTCCGCATGTGGCTTCCCTCCTATATAATAGGAATAATCCCATTACATAAGCGGAATGACATAAACAAGCTAAATGAAACTAGTATGAGTTCAAAATTTTCATTTAATAACTTAATTGATATTTTTTTAATATTCGAATATACATACGAATTCAATTATTAAAATATACCATCCTGTTACATAAATATTATACTTCATTATAACTATCAAAATTAACGGCTTTCACCTCACATCTAACTATATATATAATAACAAAATACAAGATATGTTCTTAATTGTATATAAGACATGTCTATCAAACCCATATGCATGATAATGAACAAAATACAAAAATAATATGCATATGACCCTCAACCAGTTCTGACGCGTCTTCTCTAGTATGAGCTTGTACTTCCTCTATCAATTTCATAATTTACTATTTGCAAACTCTAGTTCCTATGCGGAAAAAACTCACGCTAAGCCATTTCTAGCTTAGTGGTAAATATAAGCATTTAAGTTTTCCCATGTAGTCACACAAACATGTGGCACAAAAACCATGACATAATTTAAATAAATTATTGCATAAAATTTAGAAAATATTATAATAAAATAAAATTTATGTTCCATTATATTGTCATCATATTTGCATCAAGACATGAATTGCATATATTCAACCATATATAATATATAAAATATTAAACATGCTACATCCTCTCATGTTTCCATATTTTATCACATTTCTTACCATGTCCTTTAAATCATTTATTAAATTTCCACATATAGACTTAATTTAAATAAATTTTTTATATATTATTTTAATTTAATTAGTTTCCATAACTCATTTTAATTTTATTAATTTTTCTAAAATTAATTTAGTTTAGTTAACTCAAATCTCAATCCATATAAGCCTAAATATTTTAACATATAGTTGTCAAAGTTGCATGGTAGATAATTTATAATACAATTCACAATAATCTAACATACATTATACAGGAATAAACACATGACTATACAATATTGCCAAATTCATTGATAATATATATATAACTCAATTATAAATTTAACTTACCTTAATAAATATTTATAATTCATGTTATCTCACACATTTATCTCTCAACGTTTACATATATGTCTTTTAATTAATTTATATATAATATTTTAATATAAATAGCCCAAATCTCATTCCCGGACTGTCCAGATATAGGAAGTATAGTAGGACCGCTCGTAGAGCTTAAGCACTCTACTCACTATAGTATCAAGTCAAGAGCGATCACGGAGCTTAAGCCTCATGACCAAATATAATCACATCATCTATGTACAATAAGGACAATGGTGCTCTCGGAGCTATCACTACCCTGTTCCTAAAACATATCAATATCGGTACCGTAATACCTCGTAATAGTGCACCATCTATCCCTAATTAGTCAACAAGTTGAGAACTGGGCAATTAAGGTTATTACTTATTTATTTTCTTTATATATTAATTTTTTGGAATCAATGTTCCCTTTTTATTTATAATGAAAATATGATTATAAAATTTTAACATTATATAATCATATAATATTCCATTATATATAACCATTTAAATAATATTGACATACTTTAATTAGTTTTCCATACAATCAAAGCCAACAAATCTTTTAATACATAACCAAAATTTATAATACCTTTATGAATCCAAGTATGCTATATAACCTCTCTTTTCATACCAAATACATATGTCATACATAAGTTTCTAACTTCACTCTTTATTGTCATAATTATTCAATAATCATCATTAATAATTATCATATTTTTAATCAATCATATACTAATCTATATTGAAAAATATATTATGTTACATATTCCACATTCACACCCCTTAACATACATATACAATCTTAAAACAAATATTCCTATATTTTAACAATCAATTATTCATCTATATATCTAAACATGCATTAACATGAAATTTTATTAATTAAACACTCAATTCATTTTATTTAATCATCAATCTAAGTCGCATGTTATGATAAACACACAACATTTTATCAATAATTCAAAGTTTACAAACCTTCTATCTCAATAACTATATATATATATTATTTAAAATCTTATTTATCATAATTTATATGCCACATACATTTTCCACTCATTTATATTTCCTAGCACGCCATCGTATCCATTGACAATCATTTCATCTTTTAATGCATTATTCAAATATGTAATTTATTCAATTAACACATAAGCATGCAATAAAGGCAAACCAAAATGCATATATGTACAAACCTCAATGGAGTTTTTCCAAAATCTAAAATTTGGAGCTTGTCTACTTTTGTTGCTCTTCCTCTTACTGAGAGCCTAATATAAAAATATAATTGATTAATACCTTGTTAAAATACTTATTTTTATTATAATTTAAATAAATAACTAAACTTTTTCCTAAGCGGTCATATGACATTTGAGGACTATTAGCTCTATAAATTTTTCTACACTTATCCAATTTATATGATTATTATTTCTAATTACATTTAACATGTAAAAATATATCATACTAAAATTTTAGAATTTTAGAATTATTATACAATTTTTAGTGTAATTTTAAATGTTGCTATGTTTTTTGCCCTTACGCAGTTTTCAAGTGCTATATTTAAAAATTATATCTTTCACTGTGTATATTCACTTATTATGAAAATTTTTATACGATTAGATACGTTAATTTGGAACATTTGTCATGTTTACTACATTTTCAGATTCTGCCTCTAAGGTTTTCAAATACTAGATGATCTATAATTGGTTCAGAATAGAATGACAACTCACAAAATAAATAACATTTTAAGGTACGACCTTTACAAAAACTTAGCTAAGAAATAGAATTAAAACTTTTATTTTTTTAACTTTGGTTAATGCGATATAAAAATAGGTCAAATATGAGGACAAAATTACCGGAGCTATGCAGGTATATGGAACCAACTTCATCAAGGAATAACCATAGTTAATTTCACAATAAATCAACCTACACAAGAGATATTTGTACAAAATTTTGTAGATATCTGTATCACACATAAGTCCACAACATTTATGTTTTAAGTTACCTTAGATTCAACTCTTAAGAATATGAAATTGAGCAAAAATCGTGGAGCATCCTGTTGATACTCTTATAGGGACCAGTCTCACTCAAATGACCATTTCTCTTCATATACTCAAAATCATTCAATAAAATTTGGCAGAAAGATAAACAAGACATAAACAAATAATTTTTGTTTTTGATACTTCTCCATATTCGGTTCATAAGTAATAAAAAAATAGAGTAAAATATACTGCTGCAACATACATTTCAAAGCTCTAAGTAATACAATAGCAGTGGAAAAGATATTACTTACCAAGAATAGATTTATTTGGAGTGATTTTGATGCAAATCTTGAGTAAGATCATGAAGAATGGAGTCTGTTATTGGGAGGAAGGAAAGGGATGATGGTGGTAGATAGAAGAGTGTAGAAACTAGACTAAAATGGGGCAAAGTTGACTTCAGCCCCTTCTCTCGATTTTTCTTCTTCCTTTTTTTTTTCTTCTGTTGTGCCTTTTTTTTTTTCTTCTTCTTATTCTTCTTCTTCTTCTTCTTCTTCTTCTTCTTCTTCTTATTATTATTATTATTATTATTATTATTATTATTATTATTATTATTATTATTATTATTATTATTATTCCCTTAATTTTTACCCAATATACAACTTAATTTTGTGGTCTAATTTAATCAAATTTATCATGTCAATCAATTTAATTTATTTTAATTTCTAATTTAGTCATTTATTCTATCTATTTTAATCTCTATTGTCTATTATGTGTTTTCTATGTATACCACATACTTATTCTAACTTAGACGAATGAGTGGACATTGCACCACATAACTTCTTTGCTTTCTCGTGTTGCCTCCTCAACTGAATGACTACACCAAAGGACTTTTACCAGAGGTACCTGCTTATTTTTGAGTTGTTTTACCTCTATTGCTATAATGGTTATCGATTCTTCTTCATATGTCAAATCTTGTTGTACCTATATTCTTTCCACTTGAATGTTATGGGATAGATCAGGCTTGTACCTCCTAAGCATAGACACATGAATCACATCATATATCTTATTCAATTTTAGAGACAGGGCTCTATGCTACTGGTCTCACTCACTCTAATACTTCATTAAGGCCTATGCATCTAGGACTCAATTTGCCCTTCCAGCCAAAAAAGAACATTTTCTTCCAAGGAGATACATTCAAGTATACTTTGTCACCTACTACATACTATGACATCCTTATATCAATCATTTTATACGTACGTTATGTGAGTTAATACGATTATAGCCCTTGTTTGCCAATTTATTTTATTTTAATTTACTTTAATAACCATTATATTATTATCACTTAATTGATCCTTTTTATTTTCCAAATATTTTAGCAGTATAACGGCTCTAAACTTACTACCCCACCTACAAAGCAAACAATTCTCATCTCATTTTTGGGCACAACAATACACATATAATACTATATATTCTCCATTCATCCATAAATCCATATTTCATTATTTACATATATAATAATAATTCATAAATATCATTTATCATAATATGTACAATATTTTATTCCTACAACTCCATATCCATCTTTATATATACATACCATTTTTAATACTAGCCTACTATTATTTTATTCTTCCGTCATTTTATAAACTTGTATGTTTGCTCCTACCTTCCCTACTACTACCTGCACGCAGTCAAATAACTACATGCTGAGTATTAATATAAACAGTAGTAATTACTAATCTAAAAATTTTCATTGCCTATATTTTCATGCATTTATACATGCAATAACATTTTTAATAAATTATTCAAATTTTCTATTTAATATATATTTATTATTCTTTTATAAATATTTTACTCTTATTTCATTATTTAATATCTTTATAAAATTAACAATATTTATCATTTTAACTCATTTTTTTTCCAATTCCTCTCAACTTACTCATTTTTTACTTTTCTTCTTTAATTAATCATTCTTTTCAATTTTTCATTTAATTAGCTACAAAATTCACTTTAATTCTTAAATTTCTATTTATTTACGATTATGTCACTACTCAATATTTATTTTCCTTTTTAACTGCATAATTTAACATTTTATTTCATTTTCTTCCACTTATTTCTCATTTTTCAATTTTACTATTTTTTTCTTTTGTCACAATTATCACTTTTATCATTATTATAATTATTATATCATTTTGTTATCTTTATCACTTTTATCATAATTATCAAATTTATCACTTATGTCATTTTTATCATATTTTATTATTTTTCTCATATTTTTCATTTTATTCATTTTTATCATATTTTTCACATTTATTATTTTTATTATATTTTTCACATTTATCATTTTTATCATATTTTCACTTTTATCATTTTATTCAAATTTGTCACTTTTATCATTTTTACAATTATACCATTTTTATCATTGTTATCATGTTTTTTTACTTATTTTTCACTTTTATCATTATTACTACTTTTATTTAAATTTGCCCATAGTTTCTATTTGATAGAAAATTTTCGGACCAAATACATGAGACGTGAACCTAAAAGTCAATTTATACTGAAGAGTAATCATGAAAGATCACCCGAACACTGTACTGTACACTATTTATTGAATCACTATTACTATAGTAGAGCTCATTGGACTACATAAGCGAGTCGTCATAACCCGCACAGCGGTAATGGTGTCCATATGGCTAGTCAATTATATCTTGAACTAGATTTAACCATCAGAAAAATAATTAAGGACATTATTTCATTTCTTTAATTCAATTTTCATTAAATTCATAAATTTCATTATTTTTACATTATTAATCACTTAATATTTTATTCTTTCATAATAATTTTATCACTACCAAAATTTTTCACATTTTTCATTCTAATATATCAATATTTCATTATGGATAATCAATTAAGTTATAAACTCACTAAATACATTTTATTCATTATTTTTTATTTCATGCATAATATAATCAATAAATAGAAAAATATTCAATATATCATTTAAAAATTTCCAATAAATTTCTACACACTTAAAATCATATTTTCTTGCATTTCATGACTAAATTTTCATTTAATTAGCAAGAAAAATATTAATTTATCTTTCATTTTTTGTCCTATAATTAATATTCATCATTAAAATTTTTCTTTCACCTTTTTATTATTCATTTCACTAATTAATACATTCATTATTCCATATGTATCATAATATTACATTAAAATGTATCTATTCCTTAATATTCATTTTCACATAATAAGGTCATATTTTATAATTTCCACCAATTAATTTTTTTAATTGAAATTAACCATTCTAGTTCACTTTTAATAATTTCTTAATCATGATTTAAGAATTAATTAGCAATTTGATGCAAAATACACAAAATTCTTAATTTTCTATAACCCCATATCATGCTTAATTAATGAAAATAAATAGATTTTGGAATCACTAACCTTAATTTCTTGTTTAGCCTTCCTAATCTTCCTTTTCCTTATCCCATGATAAGAGAAAAAGCTCATCGTCACCATAAATCAAACCAAGAACAAACAATCAGGGGACCTGAGATAGTCCTACTTGAGATATTGCTTTAAAGAATCAATCTCTTTTTCCATCTTTTGTAACTTTACTGCCTTTGCATGAAAGGTTGAATCATACATCCTTGTGGTTTGTTCGTTCCCGAGGTATTGGTGAAGAGCAATTTTTCTAAGATTATTGCAGGAAATTGGAAATTAGGGCGTCTTTGTTGAACTTCAATCCAAGCATAAAATTCTTGGATCCTATCTCTCCATTTATGTGGAGGGATATCATCAAGCCTAAACTCAGAGAGGAGGATGAAGACCATATCATTGATCAGGACTTGCAGGAAGATGAATTTTTCAAGCCCAACCTTGCAGACGTAACTGTTACAAAGCCAATGCACTCCAGTTCTCAGTCTTTTAGATTTCCCTCCAAATTGTCCAAAAGGTCCAGACCTCAAGCAAATCAGGAGTTTTGCTCAGTGGTATAGATTCCGAAGCAATTGAGCAAAGAAGATCTGTAGTGGCTATGTTATTTACTCCAGTGATCTGAACTTGCACTTTTTAAGTAGTGAACGCATGTGGATCCTGTAGCCCACCTTCTTTTGAACCTACCATGGCCAAAAATTACACTTCATTAATCCACCAATATTTTACTTCTTTAACTCAGATAAATTTTATATTTATCATCTAAATACCTTAAACTACCTATTTGAACCATTAAACTAATTTAAAACTACAAATTTCACTTACCTTAATTTGGTATCGTAGCTATTCTCCTTGAATTTCCTTCCACTTTATCATTCCAAATGAAGATTAAAAACTTCTATTAGCTATTAGAGATGCTGAAATTATTTTTGGGTGGTTGATTTTGGTGTAAGAATTGAAGAAAATTGGAAGATAAATGTGAGGAGATAGGTTCAGCCATACAAGTGGATTTGGGGAAGAATCAGTTGAAAAATTATCTCTAGAGAATTCTGATATTTAGGGCAATTTATAGTGGGTTAAATTGGGTGAGCTTGGGTCAAATAAAGCCCAACCCATTTAGGCCCAATTATGCACTATAAATTATTTTTCTCACTTTCTAAGCTTAATTTCACCCAAATTAAATTCCATAATTCATAAAATATTTTTATATGTCTACATAAAAATTTTCAAGTCAATCGGAGTCTATTTTCTGTCAAGCTCACTCAAACTGGACTGATAATTCAATTTTCAGTATTACTGTAAAATTTCTTTTTCACTGTCAAATAATCCTAAATATTATTTAGAGTCTATCCATATCTTAAAATAAATTTTTGGATGTCGTTTGCTATTTTTCATAACCCGATCAAAGTACGGTCAACTAACTATTTAATTAAATCGGGTTCCCATTGTTTTCTTAGTTTTAACTTTTGAGGATTTATTTGACCTTATTTTCACTCCAAATTTTACCCTCAGACTAGTCATAACCTATATTTTCCAATGATCAAATAAAATATTTTTCACCAACAGATGTATTTTTGAACCCAGGTATGCTGATCAATCTCGGAAACTACAGTTTACGACTAATTTGACATTTGGGCCATTGCATAGAATTTCTGCCTTTCACCAATTGCCTTAAGTCTGTCTTGGATAACCCTAATTTTCTCCTCAGTCTGCTAAACTAAATCTAGTCCTACTAGCTTTTGTTCACTAAGTTTTGTCCAACAAATTGGACACCTATTCGTATAGAGATTCATATGGAGCCATATCGATATTAGCCCAATGACTATTATTATAAACAAACTCCATCAATGACAAGCATCTTTCCCAACTACATTCAAATTCTATCACACAACTCTGTAACATATCTTATAAATTTTGAATCACCTGTTTGGATTGACCATCTTTATGTGGATGGAATGTTGTATTAAAGTTAAAGTGGGTTCCTAATGGTTCTTGGAAGCTCTTCCAAAACTAGAATATGAATTTGGGTCTCTATTAGAAATTATAGATATTGTCACACCATGAAGTTGGACTATCTCGTGTACATGCAATTCTGTTAATCTGTTTAGAGAATAGTCTATTTGAATTGGCAAAAAGTGTGCTAACTTGGTTATTTTATTCACAATTACCCACATTGCATCATGTTTGCTATGGATCAGAGGTAAGCTGGACAAAAAGTCCATCGTGATTCTTTTCCACTTTCATTATGGTATGGAGATAGGTTGTAACAACCCTGAAGGTAACTAATGCTCCATTTTCACTTGTTAACATATTAGACATCTGATAGTAAATTCTGTTATGTCCTTATTCATACTAGACAACCAATAACATACTTTCAAATCCTAGTAGTTTTAATATTGCCCTGGTGCATGGAATAAACTGATTCATGTGCCTCTTTTAGTACCTTTTGTTTCATGCTTACTTTATCAGGTACACACAATCTGTTGTTAAAATGCACACTACTATCAAATTCCATTGAATACTCAGGTCTCTCCCCTTTAATCACAACTTTAATTGCTTTACATAACTTGGGGTCTTACCTATGAGCTTCCTTGATTCTTTAGAGCAAAGTAGGTTAGACTCGTAGTTCTACAATTAAGAGGGTTAACTTAAAACATAACTTATCATTATTAAAGATTAAGGTATCTAAATTTCTTAGGATTAAAATTTACCTGCTAGAGTTTTTTGACTTAAAGCATCGACTACTACATTCGTCATCCCTAGCTGGTAGTCTATCACATAATCATAGTCTTTTATCAATTCCAACCACTACATTTGTTTGAGGTTAAGCTTCCTTGTGAAGTAAATATTTTAAACTTTTTTGATCTGTATAGATGTAACATTTCTCTCCATACAAATGATGTCGCCAAATCTTTAAGGCAAATACAATAGCTGTCAACACCAGATCATATGTCGGCTAGTTCAACTCATGTAGTTTTAGTTGTCTAGAGGTATATGATATTATCCCACCTTTTGGATCAATACATAACCTAAACCATTTTGTGAGGCATTATTATATACCATAAAGTCCTTCTCCAGAGTGGCTTTCGTCAGAACTGGCAGCTTTGTCAATATAGCCTTTAACTGGACAAAACTACCCTAGCACCTATTTGTCCACTTGAATTTAACATCATTTCGAAGCAATCGTGACATGGGTGCAGCTATAAATGAGAATCCCTTCATGAATTGTCTATAATAGCCTGCTAATCCTAAGAAATTCTAAACCTTTTATCACATTCTAAGGTGGTTTCCAATCAAAAATAGCTTATATCTTACTTAGATCAACTTTAATGCCTTTAGCTGATAAAATGTGACCTAGAAAGCCCTCTTCTAGCAGCTAAAATTCACATTTCGATAGCTTAACATACAATTGATTTTTCCTTAAAGTCTAAATCACAATCCTCAAATGTTGATCATGCTCCTTTAGACCTTTAAAGTAAACCAAGATGTCATCAATAAAGACTACCACAAACTGATCTAAAACTGCTGAAGTATTTGTCAAACCAAACAGCATAACTAGGAATTAGTAGTGACTATAATGAGTCCTGAAGGCTGCCTTGAATACATCACTTTCTTTAATCTTTAGTAGATGGTATCCTGATCTGAGATCAATTTTAGAAAATACCTCTGCACCCTTTCATTGATCAAACAAATAGTCAATTCTGGGTAAGGGATACTTCTTTTTTATTATCCCTTTATTCAGTTGCTCATAATCTATGTATAGTTATAAGGTGTCTTCCTTCTTTTTCACGAGCAACACTGGTGCACCCCAATATGACACATTGGGTATGATGAACCCTTTGTCTAACAATTTTTGCAGCTAGACTTTCAACTCTTTTAGTTCAGCTGAACCCATTCTATAAAGGGTGATGGATATAGGGGTTATGCCAGGTAACATATCTATTAAAAATTTTACCTTTCGATCTAGTGGTAATCCTGGCAAATCTTTGGGAAAAACATTTGGAAATTTGTATACAGTAGAGATATCCGGAAGGCTCAGTCTCTCCTTCCTAGTATTCACCTCATATGCTAAATAGGCTTCACTTTCATTTTGAATCAATCGTTAAGCTTTCATGGTGAAAATTACATTAGTTAGTAATCTTATTTTAACATCTTGTACCACCCTATTTTCACATCCAGGCTTTTAGAAGACAACTCTCCTAGTTGCACAATCAACTACCGCACCATAATGAGCTAACCAATCCATGCCTAAAATAATATCGTACTTATGGAATGAAAGCTTTATCAAATCAGCCGGATATAGCCCACCCTAACTCATCAAGGTTAGCTATCAATACACTATGTTCACCTTAATATTATGGCCTAAAGGATTCATCACCACTATATTATAGTCTAAAATCTTAGTCTTTAAATTCTTCCCAACCAGTAACACAGTGTATATATACAAATGTGTCGACCTTGGATATATCAAAACATACATATCTAAGCCAAGTAAAGAGAAAGTACCAACAACGATGTCTAAAGCGTCTTACTCATTCTTATCTCTTAAAGGCATATGCCCTAAATGGTGCCATAGTGCTTCCTTCTAGCCTATTCACGGTATCTGACCTAGCCTATGTAGATCCTATCTTGCCTATTCTCATATAGCCTCTACGTTTTCCTTTAGTAGGCATAGATCCTTGAGTCGATACCAATTCCACTCCAATAGACACTATACTTTGACTCTAGTACAAGCAATCCCTCCTCAAATGACTATTCCTCCTCACTGGTAGTAGGCCTTAGATAACATCCAACACTTTCCAACATGGTATTTGCCACATTGCCAGCACAAGAGGTATATGGTAGATCTTCCCTCTACTAAAGTTAGAGTCCTAATAGATGAGGGTATCATACTTGCGGGCTTACCATGCCAACCAAATGCACTCTATCCCTAGGTTCCGGTCTGAAATCTACCTCTAAAAGATATGGCTTTCTTACTCATCGAGAATCCTATACTAGGCAGAAAAAAGGGCATTTTGTCACGGCTCCAAGTTGTTGTCTTCCTTTCATCAATATCAGCTTCTTCTACACTCTATACAACTCTCATCACCAATGAAATCCTCAATCCGAGATGTAGATACTCTGCCTCTAATAGGTGCCCTCAACACCCTCTCAAACTGACGATACATGTTAATCTCATCTTTAATAATTTCCTCAGCATATTTACTAATCCGAGTGTACTTGTTTTTGTACTCACTCACTATCAAATTATTATGCCTCAAATCTAATAACTTTTTCTTCTGATTTGCATACTTTCTAGGAACATACTTCTCTCTGAACTCTTCCAAGAAAAAGTCTTATTCCTATAATAGAGATATCGTATATCTATACTTTTGTTATGTTATGCAATCAATATCCTAAAAGAGTAGCTCAGTTCTCTCAAGCTTGTACTCTGCTATCATGGTGTCATCCAGTTTGCAGTCATAAAAGTCAATGGCATCCAACTTGCAGAGCTTGTCAAATTTCAGCTCTATAACAGTAGTCCTAGCCGATCTCTAAAGAATCTCAGCCATGTCCTTAAGCAATCACTCATTCTCTCTCACACACACACACTCTCTCATCCTAGAAATAAAGCCTACCTGTCCTGCCCATCAGAAGATCTACTACCCCTAGCTGTTTGCTGTCGTGGGGGACGATACAAAGAATTTATACTAAACTTTATACGATCTTAGCACAAAGGAAAATTTTTTAATTTATATATTTATATTTTTACAGAACTTTATACGATAAAACAGGTCATAAATATTTACAGTAATCTATACCCAACAGTATGCAGTTTTTATTATTATTATTATTATATATATATATATATATAGTGATATAAAAAGAAACCAACCATATTTGGGTGGCTGCCACTATTGCTTTGCTCCATAAGTAAAACCCACTAGTCTAACGACTCTCTCAACTAACTCGTCGCTTTCGGCCCTTGTCCTGATACCTACACGAGAGAAAACTAAACTCTTGCACTGAGTTTTAGCTCAGTTGTACAATAACTTATAATAATGATCATTTTAGAAAAGCATATAAAATTGAAAATCAATGAAGCTTTTTTTTCCATGAATTATGTATAGAAATAGACATAAAACATTTTCAGTAAATGGATGTAAGAGCAAAATTTTTTTGAAACTAATTCCATTGGTGTGCATAAAGTAAGCATATAATTGAACATAAAAACTATATCCATTTACTAAATAAATCTTCATCCAATCCATATATTAAGATGTCATAGACCTACTCCTAAGGAAATAAGGGATACCATCAAATGATGGAAATCTCAAAGTCAAAGATAACTACATGACCCAAAATAATATTATCTGATCCAATATAACTACAAGACCAGGCTCAATCCAAGATAACCACAAGTCCAGTATATAAATAATATGTATGGTTTAAGATAACCATAAAATCCACATTATACCTCTCATGACTAATATTGTAACACCCACTGATACAACCGGAAAACCTTCACGCACTGTACCGATAGATGTCACGGTATTATTTTGTGAAAAACTCATTAAATTAAAAATTTTTATATTTAAAACTTGTTTAAACATCATAATGCAAATTATGTATAAAACCATCATAAATAAAATCTCAATCCAACGATTGATATCATAATATAAAATTTGTTTCTGGTTTCACTAGCCTCATATTACAAAAATACATCATAAGATATTATTACATGTTCTTAAAACTAAAAGACATGTAAAATATTATCCCAAAATATCCAAGATATAAACAAAATATAAATATAATATGAATAATAACACACCTAAACAGGGCACTCTAACTAAACTCTAGTGGCTTGCTGCTCTTTTAATCAACTCCTATCTTCTAGCTCTGGACTTACGTGTAAGAAACCTACACGCTAAGTAAACTACTACTTAGTGGTACATATATGCATAAAAATTCTACATTTAACTCGTGTCATACCATGTAATGAAATTTACCTCATGATCATTCCTAGAATCATACATTCTATTTGTTTCATGCCTCAATGTAAGTTCACATGCGTATTAATACCATAAACATCATATAATATTACCATGTATATTATACACATATTTACAATACCATAATTTCCTTTTTATATTCATTTAACTTCCATTTTTATATCGCCCGAGACTTTTTATTCTCAAGAATCAAGTATAAAAATCCATTTTTATGTTGTTACCGTTTTAATAATATTATCACCCAATACTTCTCTAAGCTTTCATTACTTCAACTGTTTCAGCCTTAGAACTCTAAACTTTGACTATCCAAATGCAGGACATAAGACATGAGCACTCAATAACCCAAACTTAAGTCATCCTGCTCATAACCTGTATCAGCTCATTCGAGCCTCTCAAAGTCAATGGCGTTCAAAAACTTGAGCTTAAGCCACATTGATTGAGTAAAATATCATGTTAACATATCCAGGATCAATACCTCTTAGTCCCAGAGTCACATTGTCCTCATATAAAAAAACAGCTCATTACAGTACCGTTTCCTTCTTCAATAATATACATCTATCCTATATAATACTAGAGATCTGGGCTTTTGATCTCATAACCATTTATCTTTCGACTCATTTTAAACACATGCTCTTACCAGTATTTACTTTTCCATTTATGCATTATAATATCCAATACATAAATGTCATATCATGTCATCCACATGTTATTTACCAAGTATTCATACATTCATAACATGCCATTAATCCATTTTAGCAAATTGTTCATAATTCAAAAATGTACATATTATATATTAAAATAGCTTCATAGGTGTGAACTACTTATTCATAGCTGTGAAGCAACATTTCATGGTTACTTTACCCGTGAACCATCACGTGAAACATACCATTATGGGTGTGAATTACTTATTCATGGCTGTGACACCATATCATCATGGCTTTTCAAACCATAATATAGCCTGTGAATTTCTAGATTCATGTAGTTCACAAGACCCGATATTCATGGCCGTGACACTTTTATTCTTTAACGTGAATCACATATTTCCAATAAACTCAAAAACAAAGCAAGAACATGCATTTCATGCAAAAACACTAAGATTAACCAATGTTAATCACTCCTATCAACGCACAAGGCATATGGCATACCCATAACATGTCTTAACATCATTAAAACACAATAAAATTAACCAAATATGCCAAACATACCATTTTACCTCATTATAACCATATTATGTTTTTACTCATACAACCATATCATTAGTCACCATAACATGCCTTTTAGATTCTCATTTTACATTTCAAAACATAAAAACATATAAGATGCATGGAAACAAATTTAAATGCCCATATGTACATACCTTTCACCAAAAAGGTGCCTTAACTATCCCTTCAAGCTTTTCAAGCTTGATTTTCTTTTTGTGATGTGTTCACTTGCCCTTCAGCTAAACCTAACATCACAAACATGTTTTTATTACAACCTTATAATGTTAAACAAACTCAAACTAACCTACTGATTTCTACCTTAACATAAGCAAAAACTCTCTTAAATCTCCATGTTTTTCAAGCTTCCAAACTTAACAATGGTGTTTAGGATTTCTCTAAGGTGGAGAAGATGACTAAGATGTCATAGAGTGTGTCAAAAGTGATAAGGGGTGGTGGAAGTGGTTTTAAAGCAAGATTTGATATAGAGAAAAAAGAAAAGTGCGACTAGTCATGGCCAATCGACCTACATTCATGAGCATAACACTTAACCTTATAGGTGTGAAATGTCTTTCGTGGTCGTTACTAAACTATTCATGGGTATGAAAGTTCTCTCTTCTCAAACACTCCCGCCATGTCCAAAACTCTATCGTTTGAATCATAGAACAACCTTTCACAGGCGTAAACAAGTATTTACGGGCGTGAAAGCTTTCCATTTCAAAATTTTAACTTAAACTTTAACACATCTTAAACCCCATCATTTCCCACTCTAAATACATATATAATTTATAGGCCCTATTTTACGAGTGTTCACAAGCCAGATAGTTCCTACCCTATTGACATGCCAATAATTCTATACCACACTGTCTATATTAATATATGAGTTTAACATCATATATATGATGTTAAAATATTTATTTCACCAACAAACTTTCTATATCAAAATATTTTATTTCCATCATAATCAATTTCTCATAAAACATTTCATGCCAAAAGGCATACAAAATCAATTTAAATCACTACTAGCCTATATTATAAGTTAATGTACAAACCCATTATAGACTTTTCTTGCATATATCGGCTCCTTTCCTTTATCTAGTATGGACGCTTGTATCGTAAGTGCCTAATAAAATCTGTATAATTGAATATTAGCATTTGTGGAATAAAAATTCCTTTATTAATTGAAAGACTATCCTTTAAAAAATAATTAGACATCTCTCATGTAAATTTTTTTAATCCCTTGCAATTAAATGTGTCAATATTTACAAAATAATTTGCTCTACACACTGACATTTTCGATTTTGCGATTGGAGTATCAAAGCAAAAATCGCATTTCCCAATATATTTTTGTGAAACTGCATTTCAAAATTTATTTCTTTGATTTCATGCCCTAAATATTAGACTTTTGACATGGAATTATACCTACAAGTTCATCTCAATATTTTCATAGTGTCCTCCATTCACGATTCCCTGATAGTGCAAAAATCGTGTATTTTACGGTCGAATTCTGTTTTTCTCAATTTTCATGAAAATTTTAATATCACATGTTCATAGCTAATTTTCTTACTTATTCTTAGTCTGAATTTAGACTTCAATCATATCAGCTCTGTTTTGATTGTAGAAACAAGCAGTTTTCAGTTGATGTGGCGAGTCTGGTCTCGAAGTGTATGTGTCGGCCGGAGACTAAACTAGCAGATGTGATAACTCTCTCCTCTTAAAAGATTTTATCCATGAAATCATACATAATTAATTTCCATTGAATAGTTTTGGATATTGACTCCGTATGACCTTTTCGCTTTCTTATGTTGCCTCATCTCCTGCATGGCTATGCCAAAGAACTTTCACTAAAGGTACTTGCTTGTTTCTGAGCTATTTCATCTTTCTTGCTAGAATGACTATTGGTTATTTCTTATACATCAAATCTGGTTGTACCTCTATACTTTCCACCTCGATGACATAGGATGGATCAGACCTGTACCTCATGAGTATGGATACATGAAACATATTATGGATCTAGTTAGACCGAAATGCATGTATCGGTTGGGGCCTAAACTGATGGACGTGACAAACTCTGATAGTACTTGATGTTTTGCCTTAACTTATTGAAGTTAGGCATATGGTTGTGCACTTTATTATATCTCTCTTCATGTATGTCCACTAGTATTTATTTTTTAGCTCATGATACATCATAGTGCTTTCTGGGTGCATAACATATTTGGTCTCATGAGCTTTTTGTAGGATCCTCCGTCTCAACTCATCAATATTGGGTACACATAAGCAGTCCTAATAATATAGCCTACCATTTGGCTCAACTTTATATTAAGGTTTCTCTGCCTTAGAGACCAACTTGTGTCCCAACAAGTTTAATATTCTACTTCTGGATCTATGATCTCCTAATTAAGTGTAGGTCGGATGTACACCTCTGCCACCATCTTCCTACTCAATGCATCAACTTCCACATTGTCCTTGCCCAGATGGTAGTCAATAACACAGTTATAATCTTTATCAGCTCTAACCATCGTCTTTGTCTCAGATTAAGGTCACTCTATTTAGAAAGGTATTTTAGACTATTTATGGTTTGTGTAGATTAAACATTTCTCCCCATAAAGATAGTGGCGTCATATCTTCAATGCAAAGACAGTGGTTGCCAATTCTAAGTCATGTGTGAGGTAATTCTTCTCATGTGTGTTCAGCTACCTGGATGCATATGCCATTATCTTACCCTCTTGGATTAGTACACACCTTAATCCATTGTGAGAAGTATTGTTGTAGATAAAAAAAAACTCATTATAGGGACTGGTTGTTTCAAAATAGGAGCCTCTATTAATGTCTTCTCCAGACTTTATAAATTGTTATGACATTTCTTTGTCCATTTGAATTTCACCTCTTTCCTTAATAATCTGGTCAAAAGAGAGACAATCTTAGAAAGGCCCTTAACAAATCTCTTATAGTAACTAGCTAAACTAAGAAAAATCCTGATCTTTATTACATTATATTTAGGCTTCCAACTCAAAACTGCCTTAACCTTGCTAAGATCAACCCTTATACCATCTGCTGACATAATGTGTCTAAGAAAAGTTACCTCATCAAGCCAAAACTCATATTTTGAGAGTTTGGCATATAATTTATGCTCCTTAAGTTTCCGCAACACTATTTTTAAGTGCAAATTATGCTCTTCAAGTGTTAATTATGCTCTTTAGGTGTCTTAGAATACACAAGAATATCATCTATAAAGACCACAACACATTGGTCTAGGTCAGCCTGAATATCATTCATCAAGTCTATGAATAGTGTTTGAGCATGAGTTAATTGAAAATGTATAACTACAAATTCATAATGCCCATATCTGGTGTTTAACACTAACTTAGCTCTGTCCTCCGCTCTAACTCTCAGCTAGTGATACTCATATCTCAAATCAATTTTTGAAAACACATATGTACCTTCCAATTGGTCAAATAGGTAATCAATCTATGGTAACAAATATCTGTTCTTGATTGTCACCATATTTAGCTATCTATAGTCTATGCATAGCCTTACGAACCCATCCTTAATTTTTACAAACAACACCGGTGCACCCCATAGAGATGCACTCGGCCTGATGAATCCCTTATCTAGCAGTTACTACAATTGAGCCTTAAGTTCTTTCATCTTAGATGGTGCCACTATGTATGACGTTATTGATATAAGTGTTATGCCTAGTGTGAGCTCAATTAAGAACTCCACCTCTTTATTGGGTGGTAATCCTAGTAAATCATCTGGAAAAACATTTAAAAATTCTCTAACTATAGGGATATCCTTAAGATATGGATCTCCTTTTCTGGTGTCAACCACATGAGCCAAATAGGCTTTACATCACTTCCTCATCGTCCTTTAGGCCTTCATCATAGAAATAACTTGTGGAGGCTATGGAAATAACTTATCTTCCACTTTTAGCTCTCCCTGTTCAGGTGTTTTAAGTACCATAATTTTTTCTTGATAGTCAATAATTGCCCATGCTATGAAAGTCATTCCATGCCTAATCTGGCACTAAACTCATGAAAGGCAACTCTATCAAGTCTACAAGGAATTCTCTCCTATGAATAACTAATGGACACCATCTGTATACTCAGTTCACTATCACATTGTGCCCTAGGTGATCTATAACATCAATCTTATTGTCAATTTTTTCACTAACCATGTTATGTTGTCTAGGTGTACTTTTGCATATATAAGATTGTGTGGAACCTAGATCAACTAATGCATAAAATATCTGAGTCATGTAAAGAAAGCATACCAACAATCACGTTAATAGCTTCCTGGTACTCTCTAGCTCTCATAGTATAAGCTTTGGCTGGAACTCGGCCTAGTCTTGTCTTTTAATAGTCTTTAAGGCTGTTTGGGTAGGTCCTGAATGACCTTGTCTGGTTTGTTGTCCAGTCTGAATTAGAGCTAACCGTGTAGTCTAAGTAGGTGCATTGTTAGTAATTAGATGATAATCCTTTTTCAGATGCTTCTTAAACCTGCATTTGAAGTAAGCACCTATTTTTAACCAAGATTCCCCTCTACAACTCTTGTGGCAGGTATCACAAATTGGAACACTACCTTTGGTAGTCTGGGTTTGAGTGCTATCGGCTACAAATGTAGCTTTAGAGGGTTACCCCCTCTTATGTGGTCCTATCTGTATATAACTTCTACTATATCTTTGACTCTTATTCTAATACTGTCTTGGGTGGTAACGACTCTTCTTGCCTATGAATTGGGCTATTGGAGCTACTATCTACCTAGAGGTTTCCTTTGCCACTTTTTTTTCCTCTTTTCCACACTAATGGCATATGAGACCAACTTAGTGAAACTAACATGCGGAAGCACTGTTGCATAGTCCTCAGTCTTTGCATTAAGGTCATCCTCAAATCTTATGCACTTATTTATCTCATATGTGATCAAATCTGGAGTGTATTTATTCAGTCGAGTAAACTCCCTCCGACACTCTATCATAGTCATCTTGCCTCGCTTGAGATTCAGAAACTCTTATTTTTCTCATTTATGTAGATTCGAGGGACATATTGATTTTTAAACTCTATAATAAAGAAATTTTATATCACTAGTTGGGGAACCTCTAGTTTCAACAAAACTAACTTCCACAAGTCATAAGTATCCTCCTGTAGCAGGGATATAACGTACTTGGCCTTTTTATTAGTAGCCACCAAAAACTTATCACAAACCCTCTTAACTTTTTCTAACCAGTATTTTGTAGTAGTAAGATAATCATCCTTGGTTCCTATAAAGTCTATGGATCCAAACTTACAAAGCTTATCTAGTTGTACCTTTAGCTACAATGGTGAAGGTGGAGGAACTAGTGTTGGCTGAGGTATAACTCTAGCAATCTACTATAGTAGGTCTGTCATCTGCTGCATCAAAGGAGTTTGAAACAACCTGTCCCTAATAAGGAGTATGTCATCTACAATGATGCTTTTCACAATACGCTGAGGTGTGTACTGATACAAGAAGGTAAGGTAGTGGCATATGCATCTAGGCAGCTGAAGACACATGAGAATAATTATCCCACAAATGACTTGGAGTTGGAAGCCATTGTCATTGCATTGAAGATATGGTGCCACTATCTTTATGGGGAGAAATGTTTCATCTACACAAGTCATAAGATTTTGAAATAAAAAGTACATAGAGAGACTTTATCTAAGATAGATGGTGGTTAGAACTGATAAAGGATTATAATTGTGTTATTGACTATCATCTGGGTAAGGCCAATGTGGTGGCCGATGCATTATGTAGGAAGATGGGGGCAGAGTTGCACATTCGACCTACACTTAATAAAGAGATTATAGATGCACAGAGGTAGGATAGTAAACTTCTGATATTTGTTACATTGCATTGTAGCTTCCAACTCATAATTGCCTTTGCCTTACTATGATCAACTCTTATACCATATGCTGACACATGTGTCTAAGAAAAGCTATTTTATCAAGCAAAAACTCATATTTCAAAAGCTTGACATACAAGTTCTACTCCCTAAGTGTCTACAACACTATTATTAAGTGTTGATCATGCTCCTCAGGTGTCGTAGAATACACCAGAATATCATCTATGAAGACCATAACACATTGGTCTAGGTAAGGCCTAAATACCTTATTCACCAAGTTCATGAATACTGCTGTTGGAGCATTAATTAACCCAAAATGCATAACTAAAAACTCATAATGCCCATATCTGGTACTGAACGCAATCTTAGCTATGTCCTC
This sequence comes from Triadica sebifera, assembly GCA_023653625.1. Taxonomy (NCBI): domain Eukaryota; kingdom Viridiplantae; phylum Streptophyta; class Magnoliopsida; order Malpighiales; family Euphorbiaceae; genus Triadica; species Triadica sebifera. Next base: position 23,286,473 of record CM042894.1, read on the forward strand.
CACTCTAACTCTCACCTAGTGATACTCAGGTCTCAAATCAATTTTTGAAAACACACTGCACCCTTCAACTGGTCAAACAGGTTATCAATCTTTGGTAACAAATATATGTTTTGATTGTCACCTTATTTAGCTATCTATAGTCTTTGCATAGTCTCATAGACCCATCCTATTTTTTACAAACAATATCGGTGCATCCCATAAAGATACACTCAGTCTGATGAATCCCTTATTTAATAGTTCCTGCAATTAAGCCTCTTTCATCTCAGATGGTGCCACTCTGTATGGAATTGAGAATTCAACCTTTCTATCGAGTGGTAACCCTAGTAGATCATCTAGAAAAATATATAGAAATTCTCTAACTATAGGGATATCCTTAAGATTTGGATCTCCATTTTTGGTGTCAACCACATCAGCCAAATAGGCTTCACATCCTTTCCTCATTATCTTCTCTGCCTTCATCATAAAAATAACTCATGGAGGTTATGGAAACAACTCACCTTCCACTTTCATCTCTCATTCTTAAGGTGTTTTAAGTATCACAAATTTTTTTGGTAATCAATAACTGCCCCATGCTGTGAAAGTCAATCTATGCCGAAAATGGCATCAAACTCATGAAAGGGCAACTCTATTAAGTCTGCAAGGAATTCTCTCTTATAAACAATCAATGGGCACCCTATGTATACTCGGTTCACCATCACATTATACCCTAGGGGGTTTATAACCTCAATCTTATAGTTATGTTTTTCACTAACCATATTTATATTGTCTAGGAGTGCTTGTGTATATATAAAAGTATGTTGAACTCAAATCAAATAATGCACAAATATGTGAGTCATGTAAAGAAAATATGCCAATAATTAATTCAATAGCTTCCTGGTCATCTCTAGCCTTTATAACATAAGCTTTGGCTGGAACTCGGCTTGGTCCTAGCTTATTAACAATTTTTGTGTTGCTTGGGTAGATCTTGAATGACCTCTTCTAGTCTTCTATTTAGTTTGAGTTGGAGTTGATTGTATAGTCTGAGTAGAAGCTCTGCTAGTAATTAGAGGAAATCTCTCTTCATTTTCTCTTTAGATTAGTATCTGAAGTAAGCATATGTTTTCAACTAGCATTCCCCTCTATGACTCTTGTGGCAGGTGTCATAAACTAGAATACTATCTCTAGTAGTTTGAGTATGAGTGCTACTGACTGCAGATGTAGCTCTAGAAGGTTGCCCCTCCTATGTGGTCCTCTATATGTATAACTCTTGCTTTGTCCCTAACTCATATCTTGAGACTGTCTTGGGTGGTAATGACTTTTCTTAACTGTATACTGGGGTACTGGAGCAACTGTTTGCCTAAAGGTTTCCTCTGCCCATTTTATTTTCCTTTTTTCCACACTGATGGTGGATGAGACCAGCTTATTGAAAATGACATGTTGAAGTGCCGTCATATAGTCCTCAGTCTTTGCATTAAGGTCATATTCAAGTCTTTTGCACTTGTCTATCTCATCTGTGATCAACTCTAAAGTGTATTTAATCAGTCGAATAAATTCTTTATGATACTCTATAATAGTCATCTTGCCCTGTTTGAGATTCAAAAACTCTTTTTTTTCCTCATATATTTAGATCTGAGGGACTTATTGCTCTTTAAACTCCATAACAAACAAATTCTAGGTCACTAGCTGGGGAACCTCTGGTTTTAACAAAACTGACTTGTACTATTCATAAGCATCCTTCTGTGGTAGGGATACAATATATTTGGCCTTTTGATATGTAGCCACCTCAAACTCATCACATACCCTTTCAACTTTTTCTATATAGTATTATGTAGTAGCAAGATCATCATCCTTGGTTCCCAGAAAATTTGTGGCTCTAAAATTATAGAGCTTTTGTAGTTGTTCCTTTGGCTTTAGTGGTGGAGGTGGTGGAAACGATGTTGGTTGAGGTACAACTATAGCAATTTACTACAATAAGCCTGTCATCTGCTCCATCAAAGGAGTTTGGCCCTGCTTGACCTATTCATAAGCCTACTGGCTTAGGACCGGCATTGCCTTTGGACCCTGAACACTAGTCCTACAAGTTGACACCATCTCACTTTAGTCCTACAAGCCTACTAGCTCTCAGCTATATCATTCAATTTAGATGTCATCTCACTCTAGTCTTACAAGTTGACAGAGAAGTATCCCAAGTCAGAGTCAGACAATCCATGTTATGTATGCATGATAACCCCCTTATCTATTTAGGTACAGAATCACCTAAATCTAAGCTTTGATACTATTAAATGTAACACCCATTCATATAGTAGGAAGAAATCCCACTATACAAATTGAAGACATATGACTGTATCGATATAAACTTGTCTAACATGCATAATATAACAATTGTTTGCCATATAGCTGATAATCGAATACTGTATAAATAATTTCCTAAATCCAAATGTAAACCAAATCCATATTTGAAAATAATCTAGTTTGAGCAACAATCGTTCTTATTACAAAATCCAACATTATATAAAATAAAGTAACTTAATCAATTTCGACTAAATGTATAACTTTATTTAAAACATAAACAAATGACTATCTCTATCCTATGTCATGAGCAAATCACAAATGAAATAAAAAAGTAATTGACCCAAGTCAACAGGTCAACTCTAACTACTCTGACAAGTTCGAACTCCTATTCTCTTCAACTCAATTGTCTAATGGCTCCAAATCTGCATGTAGAAAAATCCACACGCTAAGCTACTAAAAGCTTAATGATACATACAAGTATAAAAATTCTAACATTCATTCATACATGCACATAATATAATTAGATGTATTGTGTACATACCTGAATTCTCCATCATGCCATTATATAATCAAATATTTTTTTCATACTTAGTTTACTGAATTACAACACATACATGATGTATAATATATAATCAATTCACATGATCCTATCTGTATAGTAAACATATCATATAATGTCAATTTTCCCCTTTTCTAATACCATGCACCTAGTTACTGGCTTTTCTTATTCCTATATATATTATAATTATATTTGGTTTCCATAAGTGCTGGAGTTAATAATATATATCTATGCAATGCTCATCGTTTACAAGTGCTTTTGAGCCAATATATATATATATTGAAGATAAGTGCCTTCGAGCTATTGGTTCATGATTTTTTTTGTTTTGTAATATGGTGAATAACCTATCTGTGACGCTCATGATAGCCTGACACTTTTGTCAATGAAGCTAATCTATATTGATACCTATCCTTTTTTTTTTTCAACGAAAATCTTCTGTTGATTTTGATGGATACTTTTGAATGAACCATACTGCAATATTAACCAATTGGATTGGTAATTTTATTCTCTCTTTCCACAAGAGAAGATAGTGAAGGAGCAAAAACATACTTTCCACTGACAAACATAATGATGTAATATGAAGACTTCTGTTCATTTAACAAGCTGGTTATTTGGGTGAGCATGACAGTTTTAGTTCATCTTCTTTGCATAAAGATCTTATCTTTGCTTTCCACTTCCTCGGTTGATATAAATCCCAATTCATTTTCGCAATATTTATTTAGACTGGATATGCATTTACCATGAAAAAAAAATGTTTACAATTAGTTGCATTTACTGTATAAGGAAATAAGTGTTTACAGTCAGTTACATATTTGTAAAATAAAAATTTATTTTTTACATGACAATTTATCATCTGCATGGTTTATGAATGAATACCAATTCAAATAAGAAATTTCTCAAAAAAAAAAGTAATAATTTCAGATTAACTTGTACATGGACTGTAGAGTACATGGATAATTATATACATCCACCAGGAAAAAAAAATAGGTCATTGCATTAAGAGCCTAGTGAGCAAGTTAGCTGCCTTGGAGCAGCAGCTGCAGTCTCCATTCAAGTGAAAGCAGGAAAAACAACAGAATAAAATATGGTTGAGCTGTTTCTTCATAGTTTCAAAGATGAAGAGTAATTTAGTTGGAAAACATTTCTTGCGTAGACTCAGTTTATAATGGATCAAAGCAACGGCAGAATGCTTTGCTTGATTCATATTCATCTGAGACTAGATAATTATTGACCTTAGTTAGGACCCCAACAGCTCAAGTACATGACAGTCCGCAGCGACTCCTCTGCCTGCTTAAGCTTATGATCATCACTGTTATTACCATTTTTATTCAAGTTTTTGGCATTGAATTTACCTGAAAAGCTTGTTATTTGCTTGGAGGAAGCAGAATCTTTGACATTTCTTGAAGATTTGTCTTTAACTCCTAGCATTTTGTTGGAAACTTGGTTCAAGAAATTAATTCCTTACTCATATATGGAAAAACATTGTAGAGAAACTCAGGAGTTCTTGTCGTCTGTGCGGAGGGAAGAGGAGAGCCTGACTAGCTTCTATATATAGAGAGAGAGGGAAAGAAATTAAAGGGTCTTATCCTGCAAATTGCTGCTTAAAAAAGGCTGTTAGATCAAATATTCATTCACTCAAAGATCTTGTTAGTCCACATGGCAAAAATCCATTCTTTTGGAATTTAATAAGTTGCTCATGAAAGCCAAATCAAAAAGTACCATTCATTCTAATTGAAGCTGTTGACCATCTTTCACTCTTGCAAACAACACTATCTAGCTAAAAGCAATTTTTTTTTTCCTAAATCCGATTTATTTACCCATAAATAAAATTTATAAAGGTTGATAGAATTTTTTCATATAAAAAATGAAATTTTTTTTATCTTAATCATCTGGATCATATATATATATATCTGTAAAAAACTTATTGTAAATTTTTTTTATTGACATGATAATACATTATTAACTTCATTCATTAATAAAAAAAACCAAAATAGAAAAGAATCCTAAGATTACCCATTTATAATTCTATATTGAAGATTTGATTATAGATTACCAAACTTGTAAAAATCCAAAACTAGGCAAAGCAATGGCCCCCATGTGAAGGGCTAAACAATAAATAATTAAATTCATTTTTATGGGCAGCTACCATAACTAGCTTGACAAAGTTAATTACTTTCCTATCTTTTCTTAACTACGTTGCTTAATATATAGCTTCAAACTTGTCTTTAATTAATATGAAGTATATATCCCTGCCCCCCTCTCAACACCAATATGTAAGTAATTGAGATTAAACAAAGATAGGAAACACGTTGGTTCAGTACTAGTAGCAGCAGAAGGCATATAATCACGTGAATTGGTAGAAAGCAAGGACACGTTAAAAGCCTAGATGGATAAGATCGCCATCAGTGGCATATATATCTAGTATTTTAAGTCAGTGGATTAAAGTTTTATAAGATAAATGAAAATTTTAATGAAACATATTAGTGTTTTAATACAAAATGAGGTTATTATTTTTTTAATTTTAATTCTTAGTGGAATAATTAATAATTTTTCAATGGGATTAAATTTAAAAAAGAAAAAAGAAAAATTTATTAGGTAAAATAGGAAAATTTTCAAGTGATGGGTTAATAGATTCACTCTTTTATATGTGGATATGCCCTGATTACCATGTATTTATTTCAATGAAGTCAATAACATAAGGACATATATAAATAAAATAATATTATAATTTTAGGTTTAATATATATAAAAATATTTATAAATACACATTTAAATATATCAATAACATATCAACTAAAGATATTTAAAAGTAACAAATTAAGATAAATTGAAGTGTTTATATGGTTTTAGAATAAGTCATAGAAGGAATATTGCACTACCTAGCCACGTGTACAAGAGTACATGATATTTATGTAGTCTTCAGTCACGTAGAATAGTTTTTCTTTTGTAAGCACTTAGTTATTCGATTAGTAGTTGCATTATTAGATTTATGTATACAAGTTAGAGTAGTTCAAGCCCTCCAATATAACCAAGAATGTTATATTATATATGATTTAAAATGTCATAAATTTAAAATTTTGATCCATCATAATCATAATGACTTATAAAAAATATAAAACATTATATAACATTAAAAAATTTGATAAAATTAAAATATTTAAGTACAATATTTATATGGTCATACATAAGCCTAAATTTTTACAAAATGAGTTATTACAAAATTACATATATGTAAGAATAAAAATATGTAAATCTATAACAACTCAAATCTAATTAAAAAAAATACAACCGCTATATCACTCACTCCAAATATGTATCATCGAATCTGATCTTTGGATACCCTCCTTTTTCGCTCCAGTTATAAGCTTCAAACATACGCATAAAAAACTTATACCCTAAGCAAATTATTGTTTAGAAGTACATAACAATATTCAAATCACCACAAACAAATGCAATATAAATGATATTCTTACAACATACCATAATGACTTACCTCGAAGTCTGCAATTGTATTAACTCATATATTACATTACATACCAAAATTATTTCATATATTTATACCAAAATGAACATGACATATTAACAAAATCAATCATACAAATGTATATCATACTTAAAAAGTTAATTAAATGATTTCATTGCTTGTTTTACTCATAACAAGACTAAATTCACTAGTACATAATAAAGTTATATGTGTCTGTTATTTTATATTTTATGCATCTGTCAAATAATAGACAGATATATATGAGATGCATATGATATAAATTTTATATGTCTGTCATTTAGTAATAGCATATGCATATAATCAGATTATACGCGTCTGTCATTTAGTATTAACAGACGCATATAATCAAATTATACGCGTCTGTCATTTATTAATAGTAGACCATATAATAAGGTTATACGCTTCTGCTATTTTTAACGACAGATACGTATGACTGATTATATGCGTCTGCTATTACTAAACGACAGATGTCTATTGTCTTTTTTTTTAAAAAAAAATTAAAACTCATATTATATTGCTACCATTCATATATAACCTGCTTCAATAACCCACAATAGACATCCAATATTCAAGTCACAAATACTCAATAATCAATAATTCACAAGACAACACAAACTAAAAAAATAAAATAAATCAAAGCGATACAACATCATGCCTAAAACAACTCACATGAAAATAATTAATCCACAAGTTCTTCAAAATTTTTTAATTTAAAATTGTGTTTCTCATTAATATGAAATATTTTACAAAAATAAATAAAAAGATTACATACACTCTCTCATAAAGTAATTTGACCACATATGTCGAATTTCATTTATTTAATTTTGACTATATGATCCATTTTCAAAAGCCTACAAGAGAAATCAAACAAAGAATAGAAAATATGTTAAAAATGAATAAATTAATAGCTAGTTATGTATCATACTTGTAATATAAATTGACTAGTATTTGAAAGAACATACCTTAAGCAATGTTGTATCACTGTTATGATATACGACAATTTCGTACATATACCTCATGACGTAATATCCGCATTCAACACCTCCTTGTTGTTGAGGCCACTTAAAATGGAAAAAACAACAAAGGCCCATGTCAAATAAAGGATTATAAAATCATAAAAACTTCAATCAAACTAGTAATTCAGAATATAAAATTCTCACCGAAATGTCATTCCATTTTAACCTAACACCTTTATTTTTTTCATCTTTTATTGCATAAGTTCTATAGGCTCTGAAAAATAAGTGTATATCAAAATCGGCATTAATATTGAAAACACTACAAACATTGTAGAAACTATTAGCTAGTAGTATTATAACTTACAGGTTAATATAAGGTTTCAGACTTATATCGCGGCTACCACGAGCTAGAGGATCCATGAAAAATGACTCACTCCATTCACAGCAAAATACAATTAACATCCAATGATTACTAGAGATATACAAATATGTTGAAGTTAGTAAAAATGTTAAGAATAAAAATTATGCAAACATGAATATAAATGTTTCTTACTCCTGGAAGAATGGTAGCAGAATGAAATATTTATCTCTTTGTTCCTTCAAAGCTTCTATAATATATATTTCTGCTATGTTAGTCTCTGTGAACATCAAGCGAATCATTGCTGGACACAGAAATCCGATCGACGATATAAAAAATGTATCGCACAAGTTATGAAGATACTTGTATGGATGAATCACAATACATATATAAGTATTATTTTTGTATTTTTTAAATTTATCTTATAATATTAGTAATAAATAGTATAATCTTACATCATAAATATACGAATGATCGAGACATCAAGCTATTCTATGGAGAAGAGTTGAGCGATGTCTTCCATATCAACATGAATCATTAGATTGTCTACTAGATACTTAAACACTGTAATGTCTGCAACAACTTCAACAATATACCCAGTAGGCAATTTAGCAACCATCTCATGCAGCAACCTCATGTCACCACTCAAAATTGCTAAACTTTTCTCATTAACTAAAGACCCATGTTGCTTTGTAGCTGATTCTTTCTATAAATCTCTACCTTGTTTATTCTTTGGAGCCTTCTTTAATTGGTTGGATTTAAATTTTTATCAATTAATAATAATTATGATATATTATGATATATGAAATGCGATAACCTATATTTTATTATTTTATAAGTTTAGGAATTATTACCTCTCCAAGAACCACGAGATGTTGTGGCCATTGAACAAAACTACCTTTTGTTTTCCCAACTGTAGTTAAGTATTCAGTAGGCACATGAAGTTGGGCTTCATGACAGCCAGATAATACTTCATCTACAGATACCTTGACGCGATTGAGCATGATAGGTCGATTGTGCACCATAGCATCAATAAGGGATGGATAAATCATCCCCCTTGCCACAATCACCTGCTTACCTTCATTAATGGTATCAAGTCTGCATGATGTAGGTGTCTACAAAAACACAAAAAATCAATATTAGGTAGATTAAAGTGGAAGTAGAAGTAATGAAATTCAAAATTTTTACCTGTAATTCTGATATTGGAAATGGTGGGTCCATAGAGTGACAACTACTAGAAGTTGGGCGAGCAAATGAAGGACCCATCTCCACCTCCATATCAGGGCCAATTTGAGATGACTTCCTAGTCCTTTCCTCTATCATACTCTCAAGATGTACAATTTGTGCCGAGAATTTAGCAAATAATTTGGCCTCTATTTTAGTCTCAAGCTCTTCTATAACTTCAGGTGAGATGGATGTTGCTAGTTTCCTTTTTCCAGGATTACCCTAAAATTTCTTGATGGTCACAACACTTCCAACACCTCTCACATAGGCAGAATGTTCGGGCTTTTCAAGTGCACGTGACAATATGTCATCATGCCTCTCTGGTACCCAACTACCTTGGGTGACTTCTTCCCATAATATCTCCTATTCACCATATAAACAATATGTTATAAGCAATCACATTTAAAAAAAAGATAGCTTGATATCATTGTTTGTTTAGCAAGTTATACTTACGATTTTTTTGCCACCTCTTTTGTCTTTTCTATTGGGATTATATAATTTTCTTCTTCTGTCATTTTTGTTCTAGCTCTTACCCAATCGATTCAATAATCCACTGAGTCCTTTTCCCAGCATAGCCTACACGACCCAAGAAATGTGGATGCACATTCTTTGCTCTCTTTGCCTTCGCCTTGGAACTGATTTGCTGTTTAAAAAAAATAATGAAGATCTCATTATCATGTCTTGCATAAATGTAAATGTAAATTGCATTAATCTACTTCATAATTAGTACCTCATATTCTTCAGATTCATTTGCTTGTTTAAACTCCTCCCAATCTTTCTCAGTGATGAAGTCATATAATCCCAATGGTGACTTTTGCACGGATTTATTATTTATGTACTTAACCACCAATCGATACTTAAAATCCTTCCATTGCATTCCAATAGTTTTTAGTACAATATTTCTCTTATCGTTCGAAATGTTGAACTCTTTCTGCAAAATAATATTTTATATTAATTAGTTTTAATTCTTTACAATCAAAGTTGTTAATAAATTTGAAGGAAAGTTACATTGATATCTTCCCAAATTGTATTTTTAAGACCCATATCGACCATATCCCAACTTTTTATAGTGATGTTCACATGGGAACGTGCTATAAGGCCAACGTATGAACTAAAAATATCGGCGTATGTTCCTATTGGGCAATCAAACTCATCGAAATCTATTGTCTTTTGTTCATTCCCTTGCTTTTTCAATTTTTTGCACGTGGTAGCTCCCCTAGTTTTCCTTTTTGTCATGATACTTGATGGCTTAGAATCTGATTGTTCATTCGACATGATTTCCTGTAACATAAGCATAACAAAGAAACATGTTAGTATAATCCACAATAATAACACTTTATTTCAAAGGGAAATAAAAAAATAGATTTATTTGATAAGCAATAACAAAAGCTGGTAATTATGAGTATAAACCACATTAATCATATTACATATTTCTAAATAAACTTACAATAAACATATATGCATCAATTATTGGCGATTTTCAATCCATAAGCATTCAGTATGATCATCACGCATGTAATTTGAATTTAAAATATCTTCCCCAACGTAGGTAAACCGATAAAAAATGGAGGAGTCTCATCAAACGGATCATATTCTTCCTCATCTACCATATCATCGATACCAACAATACGCCTCTTACCTTGAAGAATAATAGACCACTTATTATCATCAGGGTGAACAATATAAAATACTTGCTTAGCCTGTGAAGCAAGAATGAATGGATCATCGTGATAACCCAATCGGCTAAAATCGACCAAAGTGATTCTTAACTCATCCACTTGAACACCGCGTCGATTATCAATCCATTTACATCGAAGAGAGGAATCATAAATTCCCTATAATCAAGCTCCCAAATGTCTTCAACTACATCATAATATGACATCGTAGCATCTATTGACATGGTGTCTTTAGCACTAGAAAATTCTCCTGATGAAGCTATCAAAGTAACTCCACTATTTTGCATTGTGCTTTTGTCATCCTGACGTTTAGTGTAAAAGGTATATCCATTGATGTCATATCCTTCATAAGACCGTATATTCAACCTAGAGCCATAGGCTAACCATTTTATGATATCAGTTACATCTTTTAGCACTTATGATAACTGAGCATCACTCGGTCTTTAAACCATCCAATAAAAGAACCATTATGTTCATTTGTCAACCATATTTCACCTTTGGATGGATTCAGATGCCTTAAAATGGACATGTGCTCTTCTAAATATGGATGAACTTGTGTAAGGTGGTGAAACACAATGAGATGTGCTTTCTCACGCATCTGAGCACCAGGTAATACCATTTTAAATCCAATTGTTCCTTTACCTCCAAGTCTTCCCTTGTGATGAGACTTAGGAATGCCAATAGGTTCAACACCTGATAAGTAATCTATACAAAATTCAATACCCTCCCCAACTGAGTAACCTTCAATAATACTACCTTCAGGTCGATATCGGTTCCTCACATACCCTTTTAAAATACCCATGAATCTCTAAAAAGGATACATATACCTCAAATACATCAGACTTCACAATTTAATCTCTCTCACAAGATGAACAACCAAATGCACCATTATGTCAAAAAATAAGGTGGAAAATACATTTCAATTTGACATAGAGTAACAACAATATTGGCTTGCAACTCATCCAAATTCTCTGGATCAACGACCTTACAACAAATTGCGTTGAAGAAAAAATAAAATCTTGTAATAACATTTCTTACATGATTTGGTAGTATGCCTTGAATTGCAATCAGTAAAACTTGTTACATCAAAACATGACAATCATGAGATTTCATACCTATCAACTTCAATTCTTTCATTGACACAAGACTTTTTATATTTGATAAAAATCCATATGGAACTTTAACACCATAAAGACACTCACAAAAGCTTATTTTCTCTTTTTTAGACAATGTATAACAAGCAGGGGGAAGATATGTTCGTTTCCTTGTATCTTGAGGCGCTAACTCCATCTGTATGCCCATTTCTAACATGTCATTTTTCTTACTTTGATACCATCTTTTGTTTTTCCTGCTATATTCAACAATGTTCCTATTATAGCATCACAAACATTTTTCTCCACATACATAACATCAATACAATGATGAACTGGTAAATATTTCCAATATGGAAGATCCCATAATATATATCTCTTTTTCCAAGGACCCTTTTGAGCAGATTTAAAAGGTTTACCAAATGCATTATCAATATCTTTAACTTGTTCAAAAGCCTCATTTTCTGTTAACAGAAAACGAGCTACTCGCATTTTTGTATATCCATTGAAAGACTTTTTCTTCTTACGATAAAGGTGATTAGGAGGGAGAAATGTCCGATGACTCATATAAACATTTTTCTAGCTATGATTTAAACGTTGGTCCATTGTGTTGTCCTCACAAATCGGACACACTTTTGCTCATTTTACGGTGTACCCAGATAAGTTACCATAAGTCAAAAAATCATTTATAGTGCAAAATATCATGACATGTAAGGTAAACATGCTTTCACTATATGCATCATACACCAGCACACCTTCATCCCACAATAGTTTCAAATCATCAATAAGTGGTGCAAGGTAAACATCAATATCATTTCCTGAGTTTTTAGGCCCTGATATCAACAACGACAACATAATATACTTACACTTCATAGTCAGCCAAGGAGGCAGATTGTAAACCGTAAGAAGAATTAGCCACGTGTTATGTTTACTATTGAGTGTGCCATGGGGGTTGATTCCATCCGTACAAAGTCCAAGCCTCATATTCCTAACTTCACCACCAAATTCTAGGAACATTCTATCAATTGTTCTCCACTGAGGAGAATCTGCAGGATGTCTCAGTTTTCCATCATGTTTTCTGTCTTCTACATGCCACCTTAAGTTTTTTGCATCTTTTGCATTTGCAAACAGGCGTTTGTATCTTGGTATTATAGGTAAATACCATAATACTTTAGCTGGAGGCCCTTTTTTATCCTCAGAAGAAACTGTCCCACGTTAGCGTGACGCTCCATACCTTGGACACTTATGCAAGTCCTTATATTCATTTCGGTATAATACACAATCATTTGGACATGCATGTATCTTCTTATATTTCATACCCATGGGACACAACATTTTCTTAGCCTCATATGTAGATGTGGGAAGCTCATTTCCCTCAGGAAGCATGTCTTACAATAGTTCTAATAGTATTGTGAAACTCTTATCAGTCCATCCATTTTTTGCTTTCATGTTACAGAGTATAAAAATGGCTAACATTTTGTGAAATTATTGCAACCGAGATACAAAGGTTTATCAGCATCGTTTAACAATATCTGAAGGTATTCTGGCCTTTCCACAAAATGTTTCGTATCATCCATAATCTCGTCTACACGATCATTCTCTTCCTTATCAATGTTATTTTCTCCTTGTTGATCAAATTCATTATTATTAGAACGTGTCCTAGTTAAATCACTCTCACTATGCCATATCCATCATGTGTAACCTTCCTTAAAACCACGCCTTATTATATGAGATTTCACTATATGAACATCTCAAAATTTTTTCTCGTTCTTACAATCAACACAAGGACATGCAATCATTTCTTCTCTTTCCCTTATTTGCTTTTCTTCCGCAATTCTAACAAATTCCGCAACTCCATTCAAATATTCAAATGTAGTGCATCTACCATACATCCAACTTCGATCCATATCTAACCACACAAAAAAGGTTCAATATATATAAGCCTCATTGCTTTTTAATCAGGAGAAATATTATATATAATATCCTTAAACATCTAATGAGTAAATCTTAAATGGGTATTTAGGCTAATTAAAATTTTCACATTTTTTATGCTTTCGCGTACATATGAATTAAAACACCAATTCTAGTAGCACCACCATATTCAACATCACCACATTCACATCCACCAATACCGTATCCAACATCAATACTAGCTCTAATTTGGGTAGCACCACCACCACTACTGTCACGTTCGTTAGTTTAAGCCTCAATCGACACATGGGTTTTACATGATTGGTTTTGGTGAGCTTACTTATTGACAATAGATTATGATTGAAATATGGCAAGTATAGAACATTGGTTGCATCTTGCAGGACCTTAAGAGTAGTTGGCAGATTGTGGAGCGTCAAAAACTTTTGTATTTGGCATATTGTGGAGCGTCAAAAACTTTGCATACCAAAATAAAAAATACAAAACAAAAATTACCTAAAAATGGCTCAATACCATCGACGATCTTCTTTTTAGTACAAACAAATCATCCAATATTTTCACCCCAATACCGTTGGCGAGCACATCTCTAGTGTGAGAGAAACGATGGTCGAGCTCAATTTGTTGAGACGAAATGTATGAGAGAGTTTCAGAGTAGTGCAATTTGTTACAGACGAAATGCCATAGTACTAAAAGATGCTCATTTTTGGTTTTTAAAAACTTATATGTGTCTATCTTAAATAATAATAGACACCAATTATAATAGCATATGCATTTGTAATTACATAATGACAAACGCTTAAAACTTTATATGTCTATCATTTATAATAACAGACACATATAACTTTGACATATTTACAAAAATGTCATTACCTATTATATAGCATATGCGTCTGTCATTAATTAAAGACAGACGCCTATAATATTTTTATGCGTCTGCCATTAGATAAAAACAGACGCCTATTACATTTTTATTTAATATTTAATATATAAAATTAAACTTAATAATAATAATAATAATAATAATAATAATAATAATAATAATAATAATAATAATAATAATAATAATAATAATAATAATAATTATTATTATTATTATTATTATTATTATTATTATTATTACAAATACAAACCTATAATTAAGTAGGCATGTAGCGCCCGCAACCTCCTCACCCGAACTGCACATGCCCGGATAAGGAAGCACTGCCGCCTATCTTTCTCATACTTCTTCTAATCGCTATATTTTTTTTTCAATACTCAAGTATATATGGATATAAACAAAAATCAGAGTGCAATTTATTTATATAAAATAGTAATTTTTAACATCAGAGTAATTCTTAACAAACTTTAAAAGTAGGTTTTATAAACTCAAACATTTCTTTAATATAAAAGACAAATACAAAAGTTTCAAAACTTGTAACCCACTTTCTCAAGATTCGGCTGTTTTACTTGAATGGGATCACCGCTTGCTTTATCTAGCGTCTTCAGCTACCTTTCTATATCTGCATGGAAATTAAAATCCACGCTAAGCTCTAAGCTTAGTGGTGCATATAAATAAGGCAATATACTATATTATGCAACAAGCATTAACAATTATCATTTTGTGCATTAAAATGTTTGCATGCATGACTATCAACATATTCCTATTTCATACAAGTATAAATGTCATGCTCATATAGACAATGTTATTTTCATTTATCTTTAATGGCAAATTATTCTGTAAATCTCTTTATCATTACATTTCAATCTCATATCATCATCATTTTCTTATTCTTTCCTTTTCTTATTTTTCCGACATATCCTCATTATCTTGCCCACATCACTCTAAATTTTGGACTGACTGGATACGGGTTATGGATCAGGAGCGCTCACACAAGCTTATGCCACCATGTCCACTATCTGGCTCATAAGAGCTTCTCAAATCAATGGCGCTCACACAAGCTTATGCCACATTGATTGAGTATAATGTCATCATAGATGAATAACCAGATCAAGGCCGCTCACATAAGCTTATGTCACCTTGTCCTTATTTATATGTGCTCATCGGAGCTTTCTCAAGTCAGTAGTGCTCACACAAGCTTTAGCCACACTGACTGAGCATCCTAGACCAATGGCGCTCACACAAGCTTTAGCCACACTGACTGAGCATCCTAGACCAATGGCGCTCACACAAGCTTTAGCTACATTAGTTGAGGTATAGTATAGTACCGTTCGCCCCCTTAATGACATGTCACCTATCCTGATTCTAGTCCGCAAGTAGAGTAATGGGCTTCTTTATATTTTCACATCAATCATTATTCTCAAATTTCAACACATCCACTATTCTCATATTTATCAACATCACAATTTTCTTATTTTTCAAACATATAGTCATACTCATACATCTTTTCATTCATTTACTAGATTCATCAATATTCTCATATTTATCATCTACATCAGATTTCATTTATTATCCAGGACAATCCATTTTTCTACATCAATTCATTTTTCTATATCACAACATATCACATTCTCACATCAATATATATATACCTATATCTATATCCATATCATTCTTATTTCACTGGATAGACAATGACTTTCATTTACTTACCTGAATTCTTCATTTGATAACCACATTCATAATTTCAAATACAGAGCATTCACGATCGTGATTACTAGTTTCATGTCCGTGAATTAGTTCACTTTCGTGATTCCAAGTCGTGAACGCTACTGGAATGAATCGCCCAAAAGCATTCACGACCGTGATTACTCATTCACGCCTGTGAATAAGTTCACTTCCGTGATTCCAACCCATGAACGCTTATGGAATGAATAGTACCATTTCCATCCAGAAATTCACCACTGTGAATCCTCAAGTTCACGCCCGTGACTCAATAGTCACACCCGTGACTTTCAGCAGGAAATCTACATATTCACATTTCATTCATTCTAACATCATCCAAATCATACCAAATTCTATTTCATGCATTTCTAAGGCTCTTTACTCAACTTATTACTTTTCAATACATGTAAATTCCTTGATCATACAAGATTTTCTAACATGCATAATTAATTTAAAGTCACACAAGAATCTCATTCATACATGTCTAATCCTATGGTTTCATTCCATGATCATCATCATTCTTGAAATCCATTTATCTAAAATCATGTTCAACATACATTATTTCAAACAAAAATAGGCTATTGCCTTAAGTTATGAACAAGCTCCTTCACTCTTTTAGGTAGATTTCTCTTTTCCTTTGCTCCTTAGAGCTTGTTCTTTGTCATTTGGAACTCCTACAACATCATAAATTATTATCATCATCATCTGATTTCCTCAAGACCCTAAGCTCTCTTTTTCTCTCTCAAAACTCTAGTTTCTCTCTCTTTCCATATAAGTCTTGGATGAGCTCAAAATTTGAACTTCCTTTAGAAAAGATGAAGAAGAAGAGAAAATACTTCTTACCTTACACTTGTCTTCACTTGATCACCACTTTGGAGATTTTCTCTCTCTACCAAACTTGATTTCTCTTCCTCTTTCTTGTTCTTTCCAGCTTTCTTAAAAGTTATGGAACATGAAGCTGGCGTGACTGGTAAAGCAAACAGAGAGAAGGAGGCCGAAAATGAAGAGAATAAGAAGAAAAGAAAGCCTTAAATAGGGTATCCAAAAAGTCTTCATGTGGGACCCACCATTTGACCATTTTCTCCCAATTTTACACTTAATCAATATTAATTCACTTCCTTTAGTATCATGGCCGGAAAACACTATCAAAATGTGCCCAAAATTAATATGTTGATTATCAATTAATCTCATTAATCCTCCAATTTTTGGAAATTTGCAATTTGACCCCAAAACTTATCAAATTTTGCAATTTAGTCCTTTACCGTAAATCAACTTCTATAAACTCTTTAATCACTTATTTAGGCATTTATCATTTAATTTATCCATTACTTGATCAATTTTGTGTAAAAATCTGAATTTAGACTCTGATCGGTCCAACGCGTCAATGTCGCCACATGTGCGACTCGAGGCCTAAATTAGCGGATATTACAAGTCAGCCTTTAATATTTGTTATATATATATATAACTAAAAATAATAAAAAAATTAAATTAATATTAATTAATTAATTTAAATATCAATTTCTCTTTTTTAATTCAATTTTTTAATTAGCACTCTTACTTTCCAAATTAATTAATTTATTGTAATATATATATATATAGTACTGTTAGAGACGACAGATGAAAATGCTTGTGTTTTTTTAAAAATAATTTATAGGTGTCTGTCTTAAATTATAATAGACGCCTATTATGTAGAATATGCGTCTGTCATTTAATAAATACAGACACCTAAAACTTTATATGACTGACATTTATATTAACAGACACATATAACAAGCATACAACCTGACATATTTACAAAAATGTCACCGTCTCTATTTTAAGCGTCTGTCATTTACACAACAGACATATATAACCTTTAACTTAAAGTTGTTAGTGTACTAGTGATTGGATACAAGAATAGCGTATGGCATTCACTTAAGCCCTTAGGATACCTGCCTAAAATTTTTAGAACACCTATCTGAGGAAAATAGTGTGCACAAAATATATATCGAGGGAAGCTCACTTAGCATAATCCCTAGGCCTTCAACAATCTCGAACATGACCAACCTAGGTCATCCGATACTGATCTCCCCTTAATGACATGTCATCTATCATAACTATAGTCCTAGTTAGAGTATTGGGCTTAACCATTTATCTCACTTACCATATATAATTCATATATTAACCATGATTCTCATAAATCATAACCATAACATGCATTCTTATATCATGCTATAACAATACGAACAAAAGTCAATCACCTCAAAACGAATCAACCTAAGTTCACGTGCAAACATGAACAAGGTCAATCCCATGATAATTTCTTCATGCATGTGAAGAATGTGCACAAAACAGACATAAGCCTTCATAATCAAGCTCACAGTTTAGTTCATAGGTAGAGTTACCTGTGAATAAGACTTCACGGTTGTGAACACATAGTTCAAGCTCGTGAAGCCTGCTTTAAATGATATATGTTGTATGTTTAATGGTTATAATGCAATGACTTAAGCTATGTGTTCGAAGGTAATTGGGTAACCAACAAAGGATTTACCACTCCTAATAGAAGGAGTGTATACTTATGGCCTCTTGTCAGGATCATTACTCGTAAATCTCTGGCTAAAGTGGAAATGTCATGAAGATAGTCTTCATTGACATATCTAAAGAGTAATGAGCCTCAGGAACAAGAACTAATATTACTTAGACTAAATGTGACATAGTCGGTCTACTGAGAGTTGACACATGTTCATATTTTAAACCAAGTGGTGTATAGAATGGTGAAAGGATTAATTGCATGAAAATTGTATATATAAAGGTTTATAGTTAAACCACTAACTTTTTGGATAATTGAGGGTCATGATGTATTGCTAGATACTACTCACGACTTGTTTAAATTAATTGTTATTTTAAGTGGCCAATATAACCAGAAACCTAATGGGTCACACACATTGGAGATGTGAAAATGAGTAAAATAATCTTGGATGAGATTCAAAAATATGAGATAATTATTTCGGATTGGATCGTGATGAAATTGTATGAAAACATTGCTTGAATGGGGTCACGGCCTGTACGAACCTAATTGACCTTAATTAGCAAATTAAGGCAAAAACTCCAAAATATTTTTTTTAGAAATTAAATAAATAAAAAATAAAAAATAATAGTTATTTTTCTTATTCTCTTAAAATAGAGCATACATCATTGCTAGCAATTTGATGTTTGTTCAAATATTTTCTTATAGTTTTTTCTTATATTTTCATATGGATTAACATTAGAGACATCTTATTATAGATTTTTGTGGTTTTCTACAACCCAACAAGATGAAAATTTGAAGAACAAATCAAGAAATTACAAGGTATAATTTCTAATCTTTATGTTTTGATGAATTAGTTTTAATGACACAAGCAAGATTATTGTTTTGGGTTTTAAAAATTTTAATTTTTTTCTACATTTATGAATGAGATTTGTCTTCAAAACCCATTTGCGGTATCAGAGTCTCTTTGGATCCACTAAAATTAATTTTAATTGAAAGTACAATGAGATTGTACGATTTTGATGGTTTTGGATTAATAAGTTTGAAAATTTGAAATTAATTTTTGAAATTTGTTTTACATATTTTTCTTCTCTAATCTGATCATGAGATGATTAATAAATGATATTTTGATTAAAAAATAGTTTGAATATGATTTAGATAATTAATTTTGGATTTATTTCAAAAATGCTAAAAATTGCATTGTATATGAATATATGTTGTTATTTGGATTAATTGATGGGGTTGTTCATATTTTTATTTTAATTTGATTATGGAAAAATTATTTATACATATTGAGAATGTGTTTAAGCCTCTAGAAGTATCCAATAATGAATTAAAAGTTTTTACAATTAATTTTTCAAACAAATACAAAAACGAGACTGTTTTGGCATACCCGTCAGGATTATTTTTTTTGTATGTGATTATTTTATTTTCAGCACTTTAAAATAATTTTTATATGATTAAAAATGTTTTATTTTGATGTTATATACATAAAACAATCTAAATTTTGAAAAACAAATGTCGAATGAATCATTTTGAGCATCTAGGTATATTGATTCGTTTGTCTTAGTAATGTTGGCTTGTACTAAAAATATTTTGATGAACGTGAGTTGACATAAAGATGCTTAGAATGATGATTTGAGGTTCTGAAATTTTTTGAAATGTTTTGGAAATTAATTTTGAATTAATTTAAATTGAGCAATGGTAATTATAATATAACTAGAAATTGGTCTGTATATTAAAATTAAATTATTTAATTTTAACATCATACTAATTTGATTTTAAGGTGAATTGATTATGAAAATATGAAATTTAATTTAATTTGATTAAATATTAAATTACATATTGAAATAATATACAAAATTAAATTAACCGAAACAACACAAGTATGCAATTTTGGTTCAAGCATTGAATTAATTTTCAAATTGAAATCTAAAATTGTTATTATTTTATTTTATTCTATGCATTAAAGAATGCATGTTAGGGGCGTATGGAAAGACATGATGGATAATTATGGGTTTAGGCCTAATGTGATTGAGCATATATGATATCATTTTATTTTATTGTAAATAGGACATGCATGTCCCTGTCTCTCTATCTTTCTCATGTATGTCTCTTCTCATCTTACTCCTCTCAAATGTAAATTGAGGTTTTCTATACTTTGAAATATGTAATTAGATTATATAGAATTAAGATAAAATGGAGATAGAAAGGAGCAAAAGTAAAGGAGGTGGTGCAATAAACAAGAATACTTAGAAATATGAATTTGATTTTTATTTTGGGTTGTAAATTCAAACATATACCTAGGTAAGACAATCAATATCTCTTTGGCTCAAAAGAATGATTTTAGTATGTCTATAATCATGTCATTTAGTTAATGTAACTATTTTTATATATTCATATGATGAATGTATGATATATAAAAACATGCAATAATAACATGATGAGACTCAACAAAGAAATCTCTCACTAAATAAACAATTAAGTCTTTCGTCTTCCATTAATGTGGAAAGAACCAAAGTTCTTCTAGAGTTAGGGTTGCTGAGTTTTCTCAAGCTCACTCTATAAGATATGTTTCAAACCAATAAAATTAGATTTCATGATTAATGGGTTGGACTTAATCGATATCATTAGCTCATTACTTTTGTGCCAAGGTTAATGTGTATTGGAGATGAAGTTGGGTTAGTGTACGTGAGATGTACACATATCAAGAGTTGATAGCCTAATGTATGTGCACACATCAATTAGTTAGCACAAGATTCAATAGTTGCATGAATAATGCAATTGGTATGGATTAGATACCTACCAACCAAACTAAGGATGACTTGTTAAGTTGCCTCAAGGTTGTTATTAACTATTTAGATATCGACCCACTAGGAGAAATTCCATATAGGTTATTTCAGGTTTGTAGTGAGGGCTATGGATTTGCAATAAAATATTGAGAGTCATAATACAATTTATTAAAGACCTAATAAATATACATTTTCATGTACATTCTAACATGCTTTATTTTACATCTAGGTTGCTAGAATCATCATTATGTCAACAAGTGTGAATTTACGATCACTAATGGAGTCAAATAAGTTAAATAGGCCTCAATTTTTATATTAGATAAGGAATTTGAGAATAGTTATCAAATCCGAAAAAATCGGATTCTAAAAAGCTGTCTATGAAACCTAAGTAAGACGTGGCTAAGAAGAAAGTCAAAGAAACTGCTCCAAAGGGGACATACTTCCATTGCAACAAGGATGACCATTGAAAGTGAAACTACAAGGCCTACTTGGAGTCCTTGAAGAAGAAGGCATCTGATGCCCCTATCTACTTCAAGTATTTTTTTCATTAAAGTTAATAATGTTTTCAATAATAATATATGGGTATTAAATTCCAGTTGTGGCTCACACATATGCACTGATATTCATGGTCTAAGGAATAGCAGATAGCTCAATAAGGAAGAGTCGGACCTGCACGTTGGAAATGGAGCAAAGGTTGTTGCATTAGCTATAGGAACTTATGTATTGACCCTCCCTAGTAGGCTTATGTTAAATTTAGATAATTGTTATTATGTACCTGTTTTGACTAAAAACATTATTTTTTTCAAGTTTAAATAAAGATGGTTTCTATTTAGCTTTTAGTAACAATTGATGTTATATTATGTTGAATGTTATTCTTTATGCTATCGGTACATTATGCAATGAGATATACATATTATGCACTTACCTATTCTTCACTTCTCTTTCCTTTTTCCTTTACTTATTTGAACTTGTTCTTTGTCAATTTGAGCTCCTATATATATATATATATATATATATATATATATATATATATAATCATCAACAACCTTTCTTTATCAACCCTCTTTAACCCTTAAAATGTTTCTCTTCAAGACCAAGCTCCAAATGAGCTTAAAACATCATATTCCTTCAGAAAAACTTAAAGAAAAGATGAAGAATACTTTACCTCAAGCTTTTTCCTTCTATGGCTAAACTTTTAGAGGTTTCTCTCTCCTATTTGCTTACTTATCTCTCTTTATTTTTGCTCCCCTAAGCTTTCTCAAGCTCTTCTATGCATGAAAACTTACTTTTCCATGGTTTTCTCACTCTTTTCCTCACTTTCTCTCTTTAGAACAAAGTTTGGCTATGGTGGATTAGGGGAAACTTGGGCTGATTTAAGAGTGAAAAATTCTATATGAAAAGAGATAAGGAAAGAAGAAGAATAATTAAGAAGAAAATGACAAAAATATTTAATGATAAGTCCACCTAAGCTTAAATATCTAGATATTTTTGTTAAATTAGCTTATTTATGTTAAATTAGCTTCTTAATGTGTGACACTTGGTTTGGCCAACCATCACATGTATTTAATATCCAATTCATGTATTTAAATAATAAATATCTCACTTGATCCTCCAATTTTTGGTAAATTACAAAATAATTATTTACAAAATAATAAACACTTTATTAAATATTTTCCATAATTATTTGCTATTATTTTGATTATTTTTTGGTTAAAATCTAAATTTAGACTCTGGTCGAACTGACAAGTCGATTTAATAATTTGTGCGACTTCGAGTCTAAATTAGCAGATATGATAAACATAAACCCTATTATACATGGTAAGGTCTATGATGAACTTTGTGGAACTCCCTAAATCCTTTTGAGATTATGCACTAGAGACTGACATTTATATATTAAATAGAGTTCCTTCGAAGTCAATTGATGTTACTCCATATGAGATGCAAAATAACCAAAAACCCACACTTTCTTACATGAGAGTTTGAGGTTGTCCTACTTATGTGAAGAGAAAAGTGTTAGATAAGCTGGAAGCTAAGTTTGATCGATGTTTGTTTATGTGATATCCAAAAGCATCATATGAATATCAACTCTACCACCCCTTGGAATAAAAAGTGTTTGTTTCAAGACATGTTATATTTTTAGAGAGATAATTTCTTCTAAAAGGAAATAGAGGAAGAAAAATTGAACTTGAGGAAGTTCAAGATGCTTAAGCAGATGTTGATCAACTGCCTGAACCCAAGCCTATTATTTATATAGATGACATAGTAGCTCAACCTTCTGAAGCACAAGAGCTTCATAGGTGAAGTAGGATATGTACTGTTCCAGAGAGAGATGGATTTCTCATTAGTGAACACAATGAAATATTGCTCATAGAAAATGATGAGCCTACAACTTATGAAGAAATTTTGAATAGTTCAGAATATGACTAATGGCTTCAAGCCATGAAAACAAAAATGGATTCCATGTATGAAAATGGACTTTGGTTGACCCACCCGAAGGGATAAAGCCTATAGGGTACAAGTGGGTTTTCGAGAAGAAATCTGAGATGGATGGTAATGTGGTTACCTGTAAAGCTAGACGTAAAGCTAAAGGTTATCATCAAAGATAAGAAATTGATTATAATGAAACTTTTAGCCTAGTAGCTATGCCTAAATCCATAAGGATACTCCTAACCATTGCTGCTCATTATGATTATGAGATATGAAAAATGGATGTGAATATGCATGTGTACTCCTAACCGACATTGTGTACATGTGTACATGACATAACTAAGAGTGCAATCGTATTCATTATGTTATATGTAGATGACATACTACTAATGGAAAATGATGTCTTAGTCTTTTAATAAGTCAAAATTTGGTTATCCAAGAATTTCTTTATGAAAGACATTGGAAAAGTAGTCTATATTTTAGGCAGATGGATCTATAGAGATAGATCTAAAAGATTACTTAGTTTTTCACAGTCTACATACATAGACAAGATGCTAAAGAGGTTTAGCATGAAACAGTCCAAGAGATGATATATTTCCATAACCCATGGGATTACTTTCTCAAAGTCTACATGTTTAAAGATACAACATGAGAGGACATGGATGACTTTGATTCCATATGCTTTTGCTATAGGATCAATCATGTACATTATGTTATGTACAAGATCCGATGTTTCATATGCTATGAGTGTCACGAGAAGACACCAATTAGACCTTGGTGAATGTCATTGGGTGGTTGTCATGAATATCCTTAAGTACTTGTGTCACATATGCTAATTTAGACATGTAATCGCGCGACTTGTTAAATCAACTTGACGGTTTGACCGGAGTCTAAATTTGGATTTCTACTGAAAAATAATTAAAATAGTAGCAAATAATTATGGAAAATATCTAATAAAGTATTTAAAATATTTTAAGATGTTAAATTACAGTAAATGACTAAATTGTAAATTTTAAAAAATTTAGGGTCAATTTGCAATTTACCAAAAATTGGAGGATTAATTGGGATAATCATCAATTAAGTGCATGATTGGGACATTAAACACATGGAGTCGATTGGCCACACTAAGTGGAAAATTTTAAGAAGCGAATTGACATGCATGATTCCATTAATTAGTCATTAAATGCATATAACTTAGGTGTCCCCCTTTATTGATTAAATTTGTCATTATACCATTAATTACTCCTTCTTCCTTATAACTTAACATCTAAAATACTCTATTCTCTACACCAGCCCCACATTTCCTCAAGTTCCTCCATAGCCAAAGATTAATTCTAGTGAAAGAAAATGTGAAAAAGAGAGAGAAAGACATGAAAAATTCCATTTTTATGCCCAATAAAGCTTAAGAGAGCAAAGAGAAAGAGAGAGATTAGGGTTTATGAAGTTTTAATGATCTCTTTTATGAATTTTAGGAACTCAGATTGACCAGGATTTAGCTCAAAGGAGCAAAGAAAAAGAGAAAGAAAAATAAAGAGAAAGAAAAGAGAGGTTTGTGCATAACCTAAGGCAATAGCCTATTTTATTTTTTTTATTTGCATGATTTGATTATTTGGCATGTTGATGATTCTGAATTAATAGTATTTTGTGATAAAAATCTCGGGATGCATGTTTGCTAGACTTAGGATCAATTTTGGTAAAAATTGAAGATAGTTCTTATATATGTTTTTTGCTGGAAATGGATGAGCAGTGAGTACTTAAACTATTATAATTTAATTTATGGAATTTGGTTTTATATGTTATTTATTGGGTTTGAAAGATAAGAAATAGGGATCTAACTTTTATTCATATCATAAAACCTGAATATATTTGTAATTATCCAAAAAAATTCATAAAGTTCAGACTTAGAATCTGTCTAGAAAATTCTGGGCAGAATTGTTAGTGACCAGTCAGTGTTCATTTTATCATATCTTTTGATACATAACTCAGAATTAAGTGATTCAAGTTGCATATTAAAGCTAATATCCAGAAACAAAAATGTTTAAGAATATCATGTAAATAAATTTAGATTGTAACAGGACCAAAATTAGGGTCCAAAATAGAGAATGGAATCTGCCAGTGATAGGGCATCATATGAGTTATGCAATTTAAAGAGTAAAATGATATGAACCTTGTTATATTATGTAAAATATTATTTTAATTGAGTGATTATGTGATTATTTTGAGTCTTTAAATGCATGAAAAGTGTGAATTTAATTGCTATGAATTTTAATGAGATTGTGTAAGTCCTAGAACACCTAACTAGAACTAGACTTGGGATAGTTTAGAGGAAGTATGATGAAAATGAATACCATTAATGGTATTATTATTGAAGCCGATAATGGCACAATTATTGAAGCTGGTAATGACACTATTATTGAAACCAGTAATGACACTATTATTGAAGCCAGTAATGACAATTATATGCGCACATCATATTCCCGGGTGGCACTCCTAAGTGCCTGGATGGCAACTCCGCTATCCTAGTCAGTAGTTCATAGGTGTTTTGGGAATAAATAAAGAAGTTATGAAAAATAAATGGATTATTGAAAATAAAAATGGAATAATGAATTATGACATGGATAAAAAGATGATTTAGTGTTGTGGGCTATAAAGAAGGATTGAAAATAAAATAAAATAGAAAAAAATATAATAATATGGAACCATGAAATGTGATATGGATAATTTGAGATTTATGCATGCTAGAATATTAGGAGATGTATATTTGCATGGAAAGATGATGTGTGCATAAATTGATATATGGCAATGCATGTTGCATAAAATAGTTTATTGTCTTATTTATATGCACCACTAAGTCAAGAGCTTAGCGTAGAAGTTTCTTTTATGCAGATATAGTAAAGTATAAATAGAAGATAGTAGATAAAACTAACGGTGACTTGATCCAGTAGAGCAGCTTATTTCAACCACAGTGGGTCACACAACATGTTATTATATAAAAATGTATTTTTTTCTTTTATGTCATGATTTCTTTTACATTGCAAAGTAAATAAATAGTAAATAAAGAAAAATATATACAAGTGATTTTCATTTATACATAATTTAAGAATGATATTTTAATCGATGAATTCAACATATCACTCCCTTATCTGGGCACGTGTTGCTGGGGTGAGGGGGTGTGACAACTTGAAAATGACAAAGGATGTATTTTTAATATATAGAGTGGAGGTTTCGTTGTGAGCTGGTATACTGATGTCAGCTTCCAATCTGATAAGGATGATTCAAAATCTTAGTCAGGTTATATATTCACACTAAATGGTGGAGTACTTAGTTAGAAAAGTTCCAAACAAGAAATGACTGTTGATTCCACAATCGAAATAAAGTATACTACAGCTTCCAAAGCAGCAAGGGAAGCAGTTTGGATAAAGAAATTCATCATGGAACTTAGAGTGGTTCCTAACATTTTTAATCCAATACAATTGTATTGTGACAGTAATGGAGCCCTTACACAAGCAAAAGAGTCACGATCTCATCAAATATCCAAAAATGTACTTAGAATATATCATTTGATTACAGAAATCATTAGTAGGAATGATGAAAAGATAGAAAGAGTGCTCACTAATCAGAATATTTTTTATCTTTTAACTAAGCCACTTTCCCAAAGGAAATATGATTCTCATGTACTCGCCTATAGAATTAAATATAAAGATGATTGGCTTTAGTGCAAATGGGAGATTGTTAGAGAAGTGCTCTAAAGGCAATCACCTTTAACTCTTATTGTACAAATTTATTTGAATAATAAAAGATATTTTCATTAATTTGATACTCATTTGATATATGAATTAATAGTGGTGTTAAATCAATTAATGAAGTCCTTGATACATAACATAGTATGAAGGAAATCATGATGAGATCATGATATTAAGATTCTTATCATGTGTAATTATGTTAGTATCTAAATTATCCATTGTCATAAGATTAATAAGATAGGACATTGTCAATCTGGATAGACTAGCATATGTTATACTCCTTGATTGGATCAAGTAGTAGATCACATAATCTGTAAATATGAGATTTTTAGAGTTAACATGTGAATGCTTGTTAAGTGTAGCTAAGTATATTGGATGACCTACTATGAGACAGTCATATGGATAATCTTTTCAAATGTGATGCCCCACTTATATATTAGGGATAATCCCACATATATAAGAAGAATGCCACAAGCTTAACTCGATAAATTTGTTCGAATTAAAAGTTTTTCATTTTAAATAACTTAATCTATTTATTTATATTGGTTTAGGCAAGTCGTTCTAATTAATAATATATATTTATCATTATGTTGTATTCATATATGGCACTAGATTATGTTACATAATTATTTACATATACAATATTAACATATGAGACATGCCTACCACAACCATATACATGGTCAAACTAAAACAAAATATAATAGGTAACCAACCCTCTAACTACGTCTTTCGTGTCTCTGCTAATATAGGTTTGGATTTCTTCTTGATCAACTTCACTATCTACTAGCTACAACTTCAATTCCTGCGTGAGAAGAACGCACATTAAGCTATCTCTGGCTTAATAATACATATAAGTATTAAAGTTTTCCTCAGGCAGTCACACAAATGCATGTCTCAAATAAAATCATGGCACATCAAATTTTATTACATATTTGTCATATAAAATAAATAAATACATAACATAAAAGAATAAACATAATAACCTTATTCAATAATTAAATTTTTCACCACTTCATATAAGCATTTTACACTTTGTTACTTACATCAATTAATAATTTTTCATATTTCATTCTATGATTTATTAGCCCAAAATATCATTTTCGAACTATCTAGATACGGGGTGTGAAATAGGGGCATTCGTGGAGGTTAAACCACCCTACTCACTATAATCTCAAGTCAAGGGCGCCCGCGGAGCTTTAGCCACCTTGACCTAGTATAATCATTTATCCATATGTAATTACGATCAGGGGTGCTCTCGGAGCTATAGCCACCTTGTCCCTAAATCATACACATATCGGTACCGTAACTTCCCCATAATGGTGCACCATCAATCCTATGTCAGTCCGCATGTAGAGAAATGAGCAATTAACAACATTAATTACGTGTTTCTATAATCAATACTCATTTCATATTAACATAATCATATACTCACAATTTATTTCAATACCATGTAATAGCATGATATTTTATCAAATATTAGCATAATGTTAAGTTCATAGTTAATAACATTTCTATAATTTTAAAACATGTCATAATATAATATTTCAATATTGTGACAAATAATTCATGTCATGGGCACACAATCATTCACAGGGGCAAACCAGAATACATATATGTACAAACATCGATAGTGTTTTTCTTTTCCAAAATATAAACTTAGAGCTTGTTCACTTTTGTTGTTATTCTTCTTGTTGAGATCCTAATTCCAAAATATAAATAATTAATACGTTGATAAAATATTTATTCTTAATATATTTTAAATAAATAACTACAATTTCTTTTAAGCTGGAACATGACCTCTTATGACTATTGAAAAAATACCTTTTTCTATACTTATCCAATTTATATGATTCCTGTACCTAATTAAATTAACATGTAAGACAAAAATATACTAAAATTTCAGAATTTTTGAACCATTACACAATATTTGGTATAATTTTAAATGTTGCTCTGTTTTCTGCCCTTAGGTAGTTTCGGGGTACCATATTTTAAAATTTATATCTTTCAATGTGTAGCTTCAATTATTATGAACCTTTTTATAAAGTTATATATGTTAAGTTGGAACATTGTTTATGTTTATTTCATTTACATATTCCATCTCTAAGGTTCTTAAATACTGGAGGATCTATAACGAGTTCAGAATACAATGACAACCTAACCAGTTCACTTGTTTAGCTCATAACTCACAGCATAATTAACATTTTAAGGTGAGACTTTCACAGGTACTTAGATAAGACATATAAATAAAACTTTCATGTTTTGAACTTTGGCTAATTCGACCTTTAAAAATCTCAGAAAGGAACATGAATTTACTAAATTTGGTA
Source organism: Triadica sebifera (assembly GCA_023653625.1). Taxonomy (NCBI): domain Eukaryota; kingdom Viridiplantae; phylum Streptophyta; class Magnoliopsida; order Malpighiales; family Euphorbiaceae; genus Triadica; species Triadica sebifera. Next base: position 23,316,439 of record CM042894.1, read on the forward strand.
CCAGAGGTACCAGAATACAACTCAATCAAGGAACAACTATAGTTCATTTCACTATAACTCAACCTACACAAGCGATATTTATACTAAATTTGGTAGAGACCTAAATAACACATATATCTACAAGTTTTATGTTTTACAAAACCTCATATTCAGCCATTACGATGATCAATTTAAACAAACACCGTAGGTTATTCTGTTGACACATCTCCCTAAACTAGTTTCACTCAAACAAATTTATCTCTTTATATACCCAAAATAATTTCATGAAATTTGACAGACATATAAAAAACAGATATATAAACAACTTTTATTTTTTACACCTCTCCAAATTTGGTTCATAGGATACTAAAACTAGAACGAAATACACTGCAGAAATATAATCTTAAAAGCTCTAATAACACAATAACTATGGAAAATAGATTACTTACCAAGAACAGATTTGTTTGGACTGATTTTGATGTAAATATTAAAGGAAAGGATGAAGAAATGGAGGCTAGTGGTTTGAGGAAGAAGAAGAATGGATATAACTTTGATAGAATTGTGTAGAGTTAGGATAAAATGGGGCAAAGTCAATTGACTTTCCCCTCCTCCCTTCTCACAAATTTTCTGCTTTTTTTTTTAATTATTTTTTTTATTTTTATTTTTTTATTATATATCTTTTTTTTACCAAAAATGCAATTTAATTATGTGGTCTAATTTACTCAAATTTATCATGTTAATCAATTTAATTTACTTTATTTTAATTTTAATTTAGTCATTTATTCTATCTATTTTAATCTCTATTGTCTACATGTGTTTCCTATGTATACCACATACTTATTCTAATTAAATTCTAATTAGTGGGCATTACATCAAATGTCAGTGATAATCTCATCATAGCAATGGTGCAAGTATCCTTAGACTTGAGCTATTCAAGGATATCTTATATACGATTCTATACTTTGACGTTATTCCTTGTTGTCTCAGAGAGGTTGCTCATAGGGTGGTGATTGGGTACAACTTGAGGTATTTGAAGGTAATTGGTTAACCAACAAAATATTTACCACTTTTGATAGATGAAATGTATACCCATGGTCTCTTGTTGGGGTCATTACTCGAGAATTTTTGGCCATAGTGGAAATGTCATGAAAATAGTCTTCATTGACATGTCTAACAAAGTAACAAGCCTCAGGAATAAACAAACAACTAGCATTACTTGGGCTAGATGTGATGTAGTCAATCTAGTGAGAGTTGATATATGTCCATACTTTGAACCAAGTGGGGTATAGAATGGTGAAAGAATTAATTGCATGGAAATTGTCTATGGAAAGGTTCGAAGTCAAACCACTGACTTTCTAGTCAATTGGGGGTTATAATATGTTGCTAGATATCACTCATGACTTGCTTAAATTATTGTTATTTTAGGAAGCCAACATAACCGGGAACCTAATGGGTCACACTCATCGGAGATATGAAGAATGAGTAAAATGGTCTTGGATGAGATCCAAAAATATGAGAGAATTATTTCAAATTGGACCGCAATGAGATCATAAAAAAAATCACTCGAGTGGGTCACGGGCTCACGTTGGCCAGCAGCTAGACTAATTGGCCTTAATTAGCCACTTAGGGCCAATTAAGGCAAAAAAACAAATCCCAAAATCCCACTTCTTATCTTGTGCACTTTGTACCTAGACTATTTTTAGGGTAAAAATATTTTTGAATAATTCAAAAGCCAGAATATTTCTTTTAAAAATTAAATATGAAAAATAATAGTTATTTTTCATATTCTCTCAAAAAAGAGCATATACCATTGCTAGCATTTTGAAGTGTGTTCAACCATTTCTCTTATAGTTTCTTCTCATATTTTCATGTGGACTAACATTAGAGATATCCTAACGTGAATTATTGTGGTTTTCTACAATCCAACAAGGTGAAAATGTGAAGAACAAATCAATAAATTGCAAGGTTTAATTTCTAAGTAAGATCTTTACTTCGAGTCTTGAAATTTTTAAATTTTTAGTACAATTATGAATGAGATTTGTCTTCAAAACCCTTCATATTTATACTCGTCAATGTGGCTTAAGCTCTAGGAGTGCTATTGACTTGAGTCGCACCGACTAATTCTCATGATTATAGATAGTGGCAAAGTGGCTTAAGCTTAGAGAGCGCTCTTGTTCATAACTCGTATTTGAAATAATTAGTATTGAAAGTTATTGAGCAATCATATGAAAGTGATTTAAGAACATAATGAAATGAAAAAAAGGTTGAAAGCCCCAAGAATACACAGTTAATATGTTATATGCTATATAAAATGGAGTTACATGTTCTCTTTCTTATGATTCAATGTTTAGTGACTTATTGCTCCCATAAGGTAAGGTATTTCACGTGATATTATGATTTCACTTTCATGCCGTGATATTTTATATACTGCAATGAATTTTTTAAATGTACGGTTGCATGTTGAATATTTATGCCTATATGTACCACTAAATTTTTAGTAGAACGTCGAAGCCTTGTAGATAGAGTTGAAGTGATTCAGAAAAATTCGTCCAATATTAGAGACAATAGTTTATACTTGACATAGATTAGAGATTATACTTTTGTATTTTGTACATGACATAAGGGCTTGAGTTATTTACTTATGCACATGTTTGTATTTCAAAGTATTATGTAATTGTGTTAATATATGTATTTTTATATACATCAAGTCAGTTGTGCCCAAACATGATGGTTTTAATTATATGTTGGATCTTTGGATCAATGATGGTTTTATGGATGTATGTTATATGATATGAAACATGTTTTATATATGAAGGAGTTTTATGATCAATAAATATTCAAAGAAAAGAAAAAGTTTTAAATTTTACAAGTCTTTTGCACATCAAATTTTGTATCACCCACTCATTTATTGGGTTGATTCTAGTTAGGCAAGAAGGCGCTACAAGAATTATATACTAGAATGACATAAATGTTAGTTATGGTATTAATGAGCTTAAATGAGTCTTTTTAGTTTAAATTTTGTCTAAATGTTGTTAAAACATGTTGCTAACATGAAAAATGCATTAGAATGTATGTGGTTTATGCTCTGTTATGACATATTTTCTATTTGAAAATCTAGATTCACATTCGGGACAAAAAGGATTTATGGCCGTGAAACACTTAGCAATAAATTTCATGCCTCGCTTCACGATCGGCTTCACAGCTAAGGAAGTCATAAATGCATGAGTTCACATTCATGAATAATATATCGCGACCATGAATATTAATACCATAGTCTTTCATCATTCACACTTAGAATTCGCGATTAGTTTCACGGTTAGGAAGCCATGAAGCTTAGTTTCAAGCTCGTGAAGAAATACTTCACGCCTGTGAATGATATATATTTGCAACCAGTAGTGTTTACTTTTTGATTCATATGTAAATCACCCATGAAAGACACATGCAATACCCCCTCACCTTAGCCAACGAGTGGTCGGATAAGAGAATACAATGATACCTCCTCTCGGAAATCAATTATTTGATATTGAAAACTAAAACTTTTTTTTTAAAATACATTTCTAAAATACAATAATTGTAAACAATACATATTAATTAAATAAAGGATATTTAAATATATTTTTAATATACAAAATAACTAGTTTACAAAATTTTTTCAAACTTATATAAGAACAAGATTTAATTTACATACTAAATGAAAGTATTAAATGACAAAAGATTCAAAAATATGAAACCCATTATATGGTAGTTTTGTTGCTTCACTGAATTAGGGAATCACCAATTTTATCTACAGTCTACTATCTACAAACTTTTCTTCGTTATATCTACACGAGAGAACACTCTCACACTAAGTTGTAGGCTTAGTGGTGCATATGGAAAGCTTTTAAACTATAATATGCAACATACATTCAAATGCATCCTAGGGTCTACTTGAATACCATTTGATGAGACTATATGACCCATAAAACTAACTTTCTCAAGCCAAAATGCACATTTCGATAAGTTAGCAGACAATTGTTTCTCTTTCAATGTCAACAACACGATTCTGAGATGTTGATCATGCTCTTCTCTATATTTAGACTACACAAGGATGTCATCAATAAACATTATTATGATTCGATCAAGGTAGGATTCGAATACCCAATTCATCAGGTCCATGAATATCATTGGCGTATTTGTCAAGCCAAATGGCATTACTAGGAACTTATAATGTCCATACTGACTCCTAAAAGTCATCATGGTTACATTTGAATCTTTAATATTCAACTGATGCAACCTAAAACAAACATCTATCTTTAAAAGATATCGACTCTTTTCAGCTGGTCAAACATGCCATCAATTATGGGCAGTGGATACATATCCTTAATAGTCACTCTATTAAGCTACCAATAGTCAATACAAAGACATAGGGTGCCATATTTCCTTTTTACAAATAAAATTGGAGCATCTCATGGTTAAACATTGGGTTGAATGAAACTCTTGTCAAACAAATCTTGTAACTGTACCTTTAGCTTTTTCAACTCAGCAGGTGCCATGCTTCAAGGAGTGATGGAAATAGGAGCAGTTCTAGGTACCAAATCAATAGCAAACTCTATCTCCTGATATGGAAATTAACTTGGCAGCTCATCTGAAAATACATTTGGAAACTCATATAGAGTAGAGATTAACTTTAGACTAATTTGCTTTGTGTCAACAACATACACTAGATAAGCTTCGCATCCCTTACTGATGAGTTTATTGGCTTTTATCATCAATGTCACATTCTCTGGATATCCTCTATTCTCACCCATCACCACTATCTCATCTGATTCTGGAATTTTGATAATCATATGTCTCCTTCCACAATCTATAATTGCTCTTTCATGAGCTAATCAATCTATAACACCTATATTTACAGCTAGGTCAAACCTCACTTTATAGACGAATGTCATACAACTGTATCTATCTAAACTGTTCTGAATTAAAAAATTTCTAACATATTCCTATATCAATATATTCATATTTTAATAAGAAGCAACTTTTAACACAATCTGTATAAAACTATTTCTTTGTATCGGAATATTAACCAAAAACCATACCAAAAATTGGCTTGGGCAACATCTGCTCTTATTACAAAATCAAACTTATTTAAAACATAAGTCAATTATTTGTTTCTGTCCCATAAGATGCATAATAACAAATTAGATTAATAAAATAAATGAATAGATCAAACTTAGGTCAACTCTGACTAGTCTGACTGGTTCTATCTTCTCTTCAAGTCAACTCAACAGTCTACTAGCTCCAAATGTGCGTGCAGAAAAACTCACACGCTAAGCTACTGAAAGCTTAGTGGTCTATATAAATATTTAAATTCTAACATGCATTCGTATATCAATATACAACTCACATTCATAAACATATTTGTAACCACACCATTATAGGCATATATATTCACATAAAAGTTCATTCATATTGAATTGATTTTAATACATCGATAGCATGCATTACATAAGTGATTCATACAATCATGGTTATAGTCCATTTTCTCATAGCATTTCTATGTCATCATAATCGCATTATTTTTCTTAATGTATTGCAAGTATACCATTGCTAATTCCACACACACACACACACACACACACACACATATATATATATATATATATAGTTTTCACATCCTTTTTCCAGGATGTATTTGTATTCAAATTCCTATATTACAAATTTATCATTTTTTAGTCCAACTCTCTAAACTTGGACTACCTAGATAAGGGTTGTGAAAGAAAAGTGCTCTACACACGAGCTTAAGCCACCCTAATGAGCAATGACTGCATGCATATGGGTACAAGGGCGCTCTAATATGATCTTAAGCCATCTTGTCCCTAATCCAGATATGTTACCATTGAGCTTCTCAAATCAGGAGTGCTCTAACACTATACCCTGATGAGCAATGTAATAATCGCATGTATAAATATTATACGGTACCATAACCCTTTTAATGGTATGCCACCTATCCTATCTAGTTCTTGAATAGAGAATGATCATATATATTCACTTTTTGTATATTAACATCATTTATGTTACATTCCATAGTTTCACAATATCATCACGTATCGTTATGATACTCATAGCACTTAGTGCATTCACATGTTTCGTAGTCATGAATCATCTTTTAATTAACCTCATTTGATCATACCAAGTGTGTGTGTATATCATACTCATATAGTTTCATCACATCAATTAATTTATTTGTTAATGGATACAGAGCATTCACGGGCGTGAATGGTATGTTCACAATCGTAAAGCCTCAGTCATGGGTTGTCTACCCGTGACTCAGCCGTGATTGGCTCATGATCATTCACGGGTGTGAGCATTGGTTCACGAGAATGAAGCATGACTTCCCAAGTGTAACTCATCAAACATAAGCAATATTCTAGCATCGATTCTAATTCTACACACATTCGTGTAAAATACTAAAGCTAATCAATGTTAGCCACACCTATCAACAGTTCCCATATTCCACCCTAGAAAAATTAATTACAAAAATACATTTAGTCATACTTGAATCCACCAATCTAGGCTCAATGCCTCATTCATCAATGCCAAATCATCAAAACGTATTCACTGTCAATATATCAATTCCAAAATTAAGAATTTAATTAACTTTATTCCATCAATGCCAAATCATCAGTTTCATGTCATTTAGCACATCAGAACCACAATTCACATCATAAGCATATCTAATCTAATAAAATAAATCTACATACATACATAATAATGAAACCTTAAAACTTGATCCTCTCACATCTACTACCTCTAGTGGGTGTCTCCACCTTCAACATTAGTCCCTAATATGAAATCAAAGACTATATTATCATTCTAATACTTAAATTAAACTATTTATGCCATAACTAATAAAAACCTCATCTTAGTATTGATTTAATGGTTATAATCTCAATCCCCCCATTAAACCAAATCGAAATAGATCAAATAACATAGGGCAACATGACCTCTTACCTCTGTTACGTGAAAACATGTGCATTCTTAAATTAAAAATCGTGTTCTTACACTCTTTGATTCCAAAATTGATATCTATGGTGAAAACCTTGTTTTTTCAATATGTTTAATCTCTTTTTTTATGGTGGGGATTTGGACTTGATAAAAAACATTCAAAAGAATTTGATGAAGAATGATTTTTGGAGTTTCAGAGGATTGGTGGCTAGGGTCTTAATTGAAATTATGTGAGTTTTCAGTTGAAATATAAAACTGCTATATTTAAACCTGCAGGTCTTTATGGGCATGAACCATAGTGTCATGATCATGAAGCTCTTTAGCTTCAGAATTTGAATTTTGCAACATTCACGACCGTGATAACATCTATCACGGGTGTGAACATTGGGAACTTCACTTTTTCTTATATGTTTTATTATTTTCAAGTTAAAACAACCCTTTACCCCTATATACCTCTTATATACTCTCAATATACCATTTTTAACATATAATTGCTAGGCCCTAACTTGCGGGTGTTACATTTCTCTCCTCATTAAAGAATTTCGGCCTTGAAATTACCTGATGTATTTTCTTTGAACTATTGTGGGTATTGAGCTTTCACCACCTCTTCACTTTCCCATGTAGCCTTTTCTGTTGCATGATTTCTCCATAATACTTTGACTAATGGTACTTGTTTGTTCATGAGTTCCTTGATTTCTTTGGCGAGAATCTGAACTATTTCTTCCTCATATGTCAAATCTAGTCTAACCTCAATGTTCTCAACTGGAACAATATAAGAAGCATCTGATTTGGATCTCCTCAATATAGAGACGTGGAATACATCATGAATATTGCTCAACTCTAGTGGTGGAGTGAACCTGTAAGCAAACTGTAACACCCCCACCCAAACCACATGTGCCCGAATGTGGGGGCGCTACTGCCTGTCTTCTTTACTTCTTTAAAGCGCTAATTTTTTTTATAATAAATAATGTACATTTTATTTACATAAGATAATATTTATAAATACCAATTTACTAATTAACAAACTTTGAAAACTAATTTACAACTTATAAGTATATCTAATGAAAAAAACAAAATACAAGCGTTCAAAAGTTTGTGACCCACTATTTCGAGATCGGTTGCTTTAATTTGAATAGGATCACCGGTTGCTTTATCTACCACCTTTAGCTACCTTTCTATATCTGCACGGAAAGAAACTTCCACGCTAAGCACTAAGCTTAGTGGTGCATATAAATAAGGCAATATACTATATCATGCAACAAGCATTAACATGTACATTTTATGCATTAAAATCTTTGCATGTTATTCCTATCAACATGTTACTATTTCATACAATTATAAATATCATGCTCTTATATACAATGTTATTTTCATTTATCTTTGATGGTAAGTTACTCTGTTAATCTATTTATTATTATTATTATTATTATTATTATTATTATTATTATTATTATTATTATTATATCTTAATCTAATATCATCATGATCATCATTTTTTTTGCTTTTCTATTTTTCGACTTAGCTTCATTATCTTGCCCACATCACTCTAAATTTGGACTAACTAGATATGGGTTATTGATCAGGAGCGCTTCCAGAGCTATAGCCACCTTGTCCACTATCTGGCTCAACAGAACTTCTCAAATCAATGGCGCTCTCCGAGCTTAAGCCACATTGATTGAGTATTATTTCATTATAAATGAATAACCGGACCAAGGGCGCTCTTCGAGCTTAAGCCACCTTGTCTTCAATTTATATGTGCTCATCAAAGCTTCTCAAGTCAATGGCGCTCTCCGAGCTTAAGCCACATTGATAGAGGAATATCTCATATAGCACAGTACTATTCGCCCCCTTAATGACATGTCATCTATCTTGATTCTAGTCTACAGGTAGAGTAATGAGCATATTCGTATTTTCAAATCAATCATATATCTTTATTTAATTTTTATTTTACATCCATTTCATCATCCTCATTTTATACATCACATCATCATCATTCTCAATTTCAACACATCAATATTCTCATATATCAACATCTCAATTTTCTTGTTTTGCAACATATCATCATCCTCATACATACTGAATAACATCTTTTTCATCTGTTTAACTAGATACATTGGTAGATAATCATATTCATAATTTATTTGAAAATAGAGCATTCACGGCCATGACTACCAATTCATGCCCGTGAATTAGTTCACACCCGTAATCCAAAGCTGTGAACTCTACTGGAATGAATCGTGCCAAAAGCATTCACGGTCGTGAATACTCATTCGTGCCCGTGAATGAGTTCATGCCCGTGATTCCCAATCATGAACGCTTCGAAATGAAAAGTACCATTTCCACACCCAAGTCACAACCATGAACCATCAGGTTCACGCCCGTGACCTGATAGTAACGCCCATGACTTTTGGCAGGAAATCTGCATATTCACATTTCATTCATTCTAATTACACCAAATCATATCAAAACACAACTCATGCATTTTTGGAGTCCTTTTTTCAACATATCATGACTAATACATATAAATGCCTTACTCATAATTAAATTCTCTAACATGCATCACTTAATTCAACAAATCACAAGAAAACTTATTATTTATCTCTAACATATGATTTCATGCCATAGTCATCCTTAATGCATTTCAATCATCAATTATCATACTAAACATGCATTATTTCAAACAAAGATAGGCTATTACCTTAAATTATGCACAAACCTTAATCTTTCTCCTTCACACTTCTAGGTAGCTTTCTCTTTTCCTTTGCTCCTTTGTGTTTGTTCCTTGTCACTTGGAACTCCTACAACATCATAAATCGTTATTATCATCTGATTTTCTCAAGATCTTAAACTCTCTTATTCTCTCTCAAAACCCTAATTTCTCTCTTTTTCCATATGAGTCTTGGATGAGTTCAAAAATTCAAATTCCTTTAAGAAAAGATGATGAAGAAGAAGAATCACTTCTTACCTTACTCTTTTCTTCACTAAATAAAACTTTTGAGATTTTCTCTCTCCACCAAACTTGATTTTCTTCCTCTTTCTTGCTCTTCCTAGCTTCCTTAAGAGTTATAAAGCATGAAAATCGCTTGCTCTTGATCGTTTTCCCCTTTTCTCTTCCTTTCTCCTCTAGAAATCAAGATTGGCTATGGAGGAAAAGAAATGGCAGACATGGAGACTGATTTGCAAAAGAGGAAAAAGAGAGCAGAAAATGAGAAGAAGAAGAAAAGGAAAAATTAAATAGGGTACCCAAAATTCTTTATGTGGGACCCACCATCTTGACCATTCTTGACATTAGGCTTAAAGAACCCATTAACCTCATTATTTCTCATTGAGTATCCGGCCGACCTATTTAAAATGTCCCCAAAATTAATATGTTAATTAGCAATTAATCTTATTAATTTTCCAAATTTTTGGTAAATTACAATTTGACCCCAAAACTTATCAAAATTTGCAATTTAATCATTTATCGTAAATCAACTTCTTTAAACTTTATAATCACTTAATTAGACATATATCATTTAATTTAGTCATTACTTGATTAACTCCGATCAAAATGCGAATTTAAACTCCGATTGGTGAAACACGTCAATTTCGCGATAGGTGCGACTCAATGTCTAAATTAGCGGATATTACACAAACTCTCGCTAAAATCTCATAAGACCCAATAAATCTCGGGATCAATTTGCCTTTCTTCTTGAATCTCATAACCATTTTTCATAGAGAGACTTTTAAGGAAAACCTTGTCTCCCACTCCATACTCGACATCTTTTCACTTGAGATTTGCATATGACTTCTGTTTGTCTGAAGCTGCTTTCAATCTTTCATGTATAATCTTCACATTTTCTTCTGTTTCTTTCACTAACTCTAGCCCTACTAGCCTTCTCTCACTAAGTTCTATCCAACACAAAGGTGTTCAACCCTTCCTACCATATAATGTCTCATAAAGAGCCATCTTGATACTAGACTGATAGCTGTTATTATAAGCAAATTTCATCAATGGAATATATTTACCCTAGCTACACTCGAATTCAATCACATAACTCCTCATCATATCTTCAAAGATTTGTATGACCTTCTCTGATTGCCCATATGTCCGAGGCTAAAAAGCTATATTGAAGCTGAACTTGGTACCTAAAACTCTCGGTAGACTACTCCAAAATTGAGAAGTAAACCTGGGGTCCCTATCTGAAATAATAGAGACTGACACTCCATGTAGTCATATTATCTCATTGATATAAAGCTCTGCTAGCCTATTCAAAAGGAAATCCCTCCTGATAAGTAAGAAGTGAGCTAACTTCGTAAGCCTATCCTTAATAACCTATACAACATCATATTTTTGAGAAGTCACTAGCAATCCAATCACAAAATATATAGTAATCTACTCCCATTTCCATTATGGTACAATAATAGATTGTAGTAGTCCTGATGGTACCTGATGTTCTACCTTGACTTGCTGACAAGTCAGGCACCTATTCATATACCCTGTGATATCTCGTTTTATACCTGTCCACCAGTACTTACTCTTCAGGTCATTATACATCTTCGTGCTTCCAGGGTGCATAGTATACCTAGTCTCATGTGCTTCTTGTAATATTCTATGTCTTAGCTCAACAACACTGGGCATGTAAAAGTGGTCCTGATAATATATTCCACCATCATACTCAATTGTATAATATGATCTCTCCCCTTTAGATACCGCCTTGACTATCTGAATAAGTTGATTATCCTACCTCTGTGCATCTACGATCTCCTACTAAATTGTAGGCCAAATGTATAACTCAACCATCATCTTCCTAGTCACAGCATCTGCCACTAAATTGGCTTTTTCCTGGGTGGTTGTCAATCACACAATTGTAGTCCTTTATTAGATCTAAGCACCACCTCTATCTCAAATTGAGTTCTCTCTATGTAGACAAGTATTTTCAGACTCTTATGATCTGTGTAGATGAAACATTTCTCCCTATAAAGATAGTAAAGCCATATCTTCAATCCAAAGACAACAGCTGCCAACTCTAAATTGTGTGTGGGGTAATTCTTCTTATGAACCTTCAACTGTCTGAAGCCATATGCCAGTATCTTGCCTTCTTGTATAAGTACACACCCTAGTCCATTGTGAAAAGCATCACTATAAATGATATACTCTTTATCAGGAACTGGAAGTGTCAAAACTGAAGCCTCTATTAACATCTTCTTCAAACTATCAAAACTCTCCTGGCATGTGTTAGTCCATCATATTTCACATATTTTCTCAGTAGTCTAGTTAAAGGATAAGCAATCATAGAAAATTCTTTGATAAAACTCCTGTAATAACCAACTAATCCAAGGAAACTTTTGATCTCTGCCACATTACGAGGAGACATTCAACTCACAATGTGTCCCATAAACACTACCTCATTAAGCCAAAATTCACATTTTGAGAACTTGGTATATAATTTCTGCTCTTAAAGTGTCTGTAACACTATTCTTAAGTGCTAATCATGCTCATCAAGTATCTTATAATATACTAAAATGTCATTAATAAAGACCAAAACACATTGGTCTAAGTAGTATCTAAACACCCTATTCATTAAGTTCATAAAGACTGTTGGAGCATTAGTTAATCCAAAAGGCATAAACATAAATTTATAATGCCCACATCTAGTTCTGAACACCGTTTCGGCTATATCTTCAGCCCTAACTCTCAACTGGTGATACCTTGATATCAAATCGATCTTTGAAAACACACATGCACCCTTCAACTGATCAAATAGGTCATCAATCTATGGTAATAGATATTTGTTCTTGATTGTCACCTTGTTCAACTATCTATAATCTATGCATAACCTCATAAACCCATTTTTATTTTTTACAAATAACACCAGTGCACTCCATGGGGATACACTTGGCTTGATATGCCCTTTCTCTAACGATTCATATAGCTGAGCTTTAAGTTCTTTCAATTTTGATGGTGCCATTCTATATGGCACTACTGATATGGGTGTTATGCATAGGGTGAGCTTTATAGAAAATTCAATCTCTATGTGAAGTGGTAATCCTGGTATATCTTCAGGGAACACATTTGGAAATTTATTTACTGTAGGGATATCCTGAAGTTTTAGACCTCCCTTTATAGTATTAACCATATATGCCAAATAGGCTTCACATCCCTTCCTCATCATTTTTTCTACCTTCATCATTGATATAATTTGTGGAAACTGTGGGAACAACTCACCTTCCACTTTCATATCTCCCTACTTCGGTGTTTTAAGCATCACAAACTTTTCTTTGCAGTCTACAACTGTCCGTTGTCGTGTAAGCCAATCCATGCCTAAAATGGCATTAAACTCCTAAAAACGAAACTCTATGAAGTTTTTTGGGAACTATCTCCCTTGTACAAACAAAGGACAACCTTTATATACCCAATTCATTATCATATTGTGCCCTAAAAGGTTTGTAACCTCAATTTCATATTCTAGATTTTCACTAATCATATTATGTTGCCTAGGAGTGCTTGTGCATATATATGCGTGTGTTGAACCTAGATTAATCAATGTATATATATCAGAGTCATAAAGAGAAAACATACCAACAATCACATATATAGGTTCCTGGTCCTTTCTGGCCCTTATGGCATAAGCTCTAAGAGGCGTTTGGCATGCTCTTGGTCTATTAATAGTCTCAGAGACTACCTGGGTAGGTCCTATAGGACCTCTAGTTTGTTGCCTAGGTTGAGATGGGGCTAATTGTATAGTCTGCACTGGTGCACTACTAGTCATTAGAGGAAAATCTCTTATCATATGCTCATTTGATCTTGTTGCCCAGATATTGTACTAAGAAGGGGGGTTGAATTGGATATTAAAATTTCTCAACTTTTAACTACGGAAAGAAAAGTTAAGTTGAGTAGGGATAGGAAGATATCACACAGGAAGTTTTATAGAGGTTCGAGTGTTAACAAACCCTACTCCTCTCTCCAATCTCAATTGGGAGTTTCACTAACACACTAAGTGTTACAATAGAGTTTTACAAGCTCACTCCCAACTATGGTGTTTCTAACAATGGATCACACCTAACCCAAAAATTCCTTGTGTTTTAATGGCTCACACAATAAACCATTCTTGTGTTTTAAAGGCTCACACAAATAACCCTTACAAGTGTTCTACTCTTAACCCAATATGCACAAACTCACTTGAGTAGTAGATTACAAAGAAAAACACTCAGAAATCTATAATACTCAGAAAATAATGAGAAAAAAGATTTTTATAGAGAATTAATGTTTGTTTTGAAAGTATTAAATGCACAAAATGGCTACAACAAGATCTTGATTCAAAGTATTAGCTATTCTCTTGTTTTGGATTCATAAATGACTTGCATTTATGCTCTCATGGCGAATTATATTCGTTTGGTTGCATTTTATGCGAAAATAGCCATTGCACAAATTCTTAATTTCGCGTCTGACATGTTTCTCTTTCCTCTTTCACGGTCGTGAGTATGAGTGTCCCAGTCGTGACTGTTATTCCAAGCCGTGACTTGAGTGGTGACTTTGGCCGTGAAGCATTCTAGAAGGATTTGAAGTGTTTGATCATGGGCGTGACATTATAATTTCTAGTCGTGGTCCAAGTGGTGACTCTGGCCGTAAAGCTCTCTTGAGGAATTTGACATGTTTTCTCATGGGTGTGACTTTCTTTCACGGGCATGACTGATATGATCATTCATGGTTGCTATCATTCTTTATGGTCGTGAACTTTAAATATTGGATAGTTGGCGCTAAGCTTCATCACGGGCGAGACATAAAAGGTCATGGGCATGAACATGCTATTTCTTCTTTTTTTTTTTGTCTTTTTAAGGTTAATCTTCCATTCTCCATTATTGCTATCATGTTCCATACCCTATTCAATAAACATAGAAAACAAGTATGTTAAATACATTATTTCTATTTTATATGTTAGCATCAAAATGATAGAAATACCCCTTAAGGTTCAACAATCTCCCCCTTTTTGATGTTGACAAATAATCTAGCAATATGTGCTTTTGAGAAGTCTCCCCCTCAAAAAATGCTTAAGATAAAAAATTATTGAAGTGCAAGAATTGTAAAGAATGATGAAGTATAACATCAAAATATGCTTCCTAGTTTAGGTATATGTAAGTTATATGCAAGGTATATCCAATGTATACCAAATATTTACTTAAAACTAGTTAAGTATGTGCAGAATATATTTAAGGTATAGTCAAAGTATATCAAGTGCATATTCATTCATGTAACTTGCATCAAGGTATATGCAAAGTATACTTAAGGTATATTTATGGTATATCAACTCATTTGCATACTTGCATATTCATTTGATTCAATGATTCAAATATATTGCATCCAACTTTAAATATAATACATTGCTAGGTTCTCCCCCTTTTGTCATCAATAAAAAGAATAAGAAAAGATAAATTATAATGGAAAACAGATGCAATTATATTAATATTAAAATAAGAATACAATGATTTGAAAAGTGATTTAAATTCCTACATCAAACATGCTAGAAATTAACATAGCTAAAATATAGTCTAGCTAGATTTTGAGCTGGACATCCTATCTCTAAGGCGAGCTACTTCTGTCTCGAGGCTCTCCATACGAGACTCCATAAAATCCTTAAGGTTTTCTAACCTCGCATCCATCGAAGCCTGCAATTGGTCAAACTGTGGCGCAAGAAGATCAACCACTTGCTGAGCTAAGTTCGGTGTGGAGGCAGAGGATTGTCCAATTTCCTACTCAACCTCTGGGGTCACCGTCTTAACTCGAACTCTCTTTCTCTGCTGGATTCCTTGGAGGCCAGCTTTGAAGTCATCCAAATCGTTGTCCTCCCAAATAATCTCACCAGCTATGTTGGTGAAACGGTAGTAGATGTTGTTCTTATGAACTATGCAAACTGCCGTTCCCATTTTGATAAACGACTCGACGTCTAGTCGGTCTCGAGGATGTGCCGGTATAAGGTTGAAGTGGTGCTCCTCTAGCTTCAAATACCCAAGTTTGATAGCAAGGTGAGTCACATACCCACCAATCAAAATATCTCTAGAGGGCTTCGTGGCAATACATAGTAGATGGTTTGCAAACCATCGATATAAAGCCACTGTTAGGCCTCTTTGGGCCATCTCTAGGAGAAAGAGCTCAGATTTTCGAATCGATCTGTTGTTGTCTCCTCTAGAAAAAATGATATAGGTTAGAAACTTATGCAAGTACTTATGCCCTGGGATCGAAGGTGGGTGTTTTTCGTCTTTTTGATGTCCCAGCTGCAGTCAAGCCTGAAATGAGTCCATGTCTGAGTAGCATAGAAATCCACCTCACTCTCATTAAGAATACTATCAGAGGGAAGGTTGAACATGTCACCAAACATCATGGCAGTGAGGATGTTTGGATGCTTGCAAAGTTGAAATTTTACCATAGGAGATACTTGCAGGGTGCTAAGGAACTCAAGAGTTGGTTCCATTAGCTTCGGTTGATGGTTATCAACAAAATCATTCAGATGATAAGCCTAGAGTTGTTCTGTCATGCTTGTCTCTAGACCAAGTATTCTGATAGTTTGCCACTGAAATGATCGAGAGGAAAGAAATGGTCTTTTCTTAAGAGCTGTGTACCTTAGATGAGAATGCTTCGGGATGATATTGAGAAGGTAGTTCGTGTACCTTCTTGGAGCATGAGACTTCTTTCCGGTACCTTTGTAGGAGCCGGATTCCATTTTTGATTGAGAAATATATTTTGGAAGAGAGAAAAGCTTATGGAATTTCGGAATATAACCTAAGGTGTTTTGATTTCTGATGATGGAAATGGTTTTTGAAGGTATTTAAGATAGAATGAGTTGCTAGGAGGCCGAAAGCTTTAAAATGGTATTGAATGGTGATAAATAAGAGAATTTAGAGAGTTGGGAATGAGAGAAAAAACGGCAGAAAATGTTTTATAGCCAACATCTTCATAGGTGTGAAAGCTAATGTTGCCCAGATATTAAGCCAAAAATGGGGTGTTCAATTGGAGTTTTAAAAATTAAACTTTAAGGTGCGGAAATAAATAATTAATTTTAAGAGGGATAGAAAAACTTTGACACACAGATTTATAGAGGTTCGGGTGTTAACAAACCCTACTCCTCTCCCCAATCGCAATTGGGAGTTTCACTAACACCCTAAGTGTTACAATGGAGTTTTACAAGCTCACTCCCAACTATGGTGTTTCTCACAATGGCTCACATAATAACCAATTCCTTGTGTTTTACAGGCTCACACAAACAACTTTCACTTTGTGTTTTTACAGGCTCACACAAATAACCTTCACTTTGTGTTTTTACAGGCTCACACAATAACCTTTTGATTTGTGTTTTTAGGATCACACAACTAACCCTTACAAGTGTTCTACTCTTAACCCAAAAATACCCAAAGCTCACTTGAGTAAAGATTACAGAGAGAAACACTCACAAATCTTAACTGCTCAATAAATGAAGAGCAAAAAGATGTTTACAGAGAATAGATTTTGTTCTCAAAGTATGAATGCACAAATAGCTTGTAATAAGAATTAAATTCAAAGTGTATGCTATTCTTTTGTTATTCTCTTGTTATTCTCTTGTTCTGAATGTATAAATGACTTCCATTTATACTCTCATGGCTGAATATAGCCATTAGGGTGCATTAAATACGAAACTAGCTATTGTACCAACCAAATAATCGAGCCTGACATTTTTCTCTTTCATATTTCACTGGCGTGACTATATTTGTCACGGGCATGACATTTCTTCCCAAGCCGTGACTGAAGTGGTGACCTTGGTCGTGAAGCTCTCTGGAATGTTTGGACACATTGAGTCATGAGAGTGACATACATATTCACGGGAGTGACAATCTTCCCAGCCGTGATTCAAGTGGTGACTTTGGTCGTGAAGCTCTCTGGATGAAAGTGCATGAACATTCATGGGGGTGACTGAAATGTCCACTTCACGGTTTGTTCTTCCTTCATGGCCGTGAACTTCAAATATTGGTTTTGGTAACAGTTAGTTCTTTCACGGGCGTGACACATAGAGTCACGACAGTGAACATGCTACTTATTGAATTTTGTCTTTCAAGGATTATTCTTCCAATATCTATTCTTGCTATTTTGATCCATGTACTGTATAATAGACTTAGAAAACAAGTATATTAAATACAATATTGCTATTTTATTTGTTATCATCAAAATGATGGAAATACCCTTTAAGGTTTAACAATCTCCCCCTTTTTTATGGTGACAAATAATCTAGCAATATGTGATTTTGAGAAGTCTCCCCCTCAAAATATACTTAGGATAAAGAATTTATAAAATGCAAGAATTGTAAAGAATGATGTAACATTGAAATAAACTTACTAGATTTTAAGTATATGCAAGTTATATGAGAAGTATATCCAATATATACCATAATTCCTTTTTAAGGCATGAAGTATATGTAAGGTATACTTAAGGTATATCATGACATATTTATTTTTGCAACTTGCATGAAGGTATATGCAAAGTATACTTAAGGTATATCTAATGTATATAAAGATCAATTTTTCAATTTTATACTTTGCATATGAAATTTTGAATCAAGGTTTCTAATCCTTTTTAATCTATTTCAATGTCAATTCAAATTTAATTTTTGATTCAAAATTCATTTACCTTATTATATATTTCTAGTTTCTCCTTAATTCATTTACCTTAATATATATTGCTAGTTTCTCCTTAAATTTCTAGTTTGATACCATTTTCCATATATTGCTAGTTTTCTCCCCCTTTTGTCATCAATCAAAAAAGGATAAGAAGATATCAATGAGATAAACAAAAGCAAATACATTAATTAAAGGAAAAGATACAAACAAAGTTAAATGTTCAGAAACAAAAACAAACATAAGCAAAATAAACAAGTAAAAACAAGTAAATTTAGGCTACACTTTAGCCAAACTCCTAGTCGAACATCCTATCACGAAACCTAGTTACTTCAGCTTCAATGTTGTCCATCCGAGACTCCATGAAGTCTTTGCGGTTCTCTAACCTCTCATCCATCGAAGTCTGTAGCTGCTCAAAATGTGGTGCCAAGAGGTCTACCACCTGCTGCACTAAGGTCGGTGTGGAAGTCGAGGACTACCTGATGTCTTGCTCAGCTACTGGAGGTGCTTCCTCAACCCGAGCCCTTTTCTTCTGTTGGACTCCCTGGAGGCCTTCTTTAAAGTCCTCCGTGTCATTTGCTTCCTAGATGATCTCCCCAGCAATGTCAATGAAGCAGTAGAAGATATCGTTCTGGAAAATGATTCTGACAACCGCTCCCATCTTAATGAAGGACTCGACATCTAAGCGATCTCGAGGATGTCCAGGGATGAGGTTGCTCATCCAGCTTCAGATACTTAAGCTTCACTCCTATGTGGGTGACATATGCCCCAATCAAAATATCTCCAGTAGGCTTGGTGGCAATGGAGAGAAGATGGTTTGCAAACCATCTAGAAAGTGCCACGGTGAGTCCTCTGTGAGCCATCTTAAATAGGAAGAGCTCTAACTTCCTGATAGTCCCGTTGCTTTCTCCTCTAGCAAATATGCTATAGGTTAGGAACCTATGCAAATATCTGTGCACTGGGGACATGAGATGAGTGCTCTTTGTCTTCTTGACATCCCAGCTACAATCATGCCCAAAATGTGTCCAAGCTCTAGGGGCAGAGAATTCTACCTCAGTATCATTCAGGATGCCATCAGATGGTAGACTGAACAATTCCCAAAATTCGATGGCACTGAGGGTGTTGGGATTGTCGCAGAGTTGGAATTTCACCACTCCAGTAGGTGAAACCTGCAGGGTGTTGAGGAATTCCAGTGTTGGTTCCCTCAGGGTTGGCTGGTGAATTTCCATAAAGTCTTTCAGATGACAGGTTTGGAGTTGTTCTATCATAGCCATCTCGAGCTCGAGACTTCAGACTATCTGCCATTTGAAGGACCTTGATGACAGTAGAGGTCTCTTCTTCTAAGTTGCATACCGAGGATGGCATTGCTCCGGAATACGATTCATGAGGTAATCTGCATACCTCTTAAGAGCATGAGACTTTTCTCTTTTTCCCTTGGATGAGGCAGTCTCCATTTGTTTCGAAGAATTCGGTTTGTGATGGAGTGGAAAACTTTTGACAAAAAATCTTTATGAAAACCCTAGAAATGTATGATTTTTTATGAAGATTTGAACTTTTGGTGGTATTTATAGGAGAAGTTTGAGACTTGGGGGCCGAAATCTTCAATTTCTCAATGAATGTGTGTAAATGAGAGTGGTTTTGGGAGTTAGAGAGTTGAAATGAGAAATATAACCGGCTGCTCTTTTATATACTAGATACATTCACGGGCGTGAAGTGCGTGTTCACGGGCATGAATGGTCGTGTTCACAGTTTGCTGAAAAAGTGTTCCACCCATGAATGAAGGCGTGAATAAGTTCATGGGCGTGACCTTTGAATATCACGGGCGTGAATGATCAACCGTCACGGGGGTGAACAAATAGTCACGGGCGTGAAATGTTGAATTTCACTACTTAGGCCTATGAAGCAAGCCGTGACTCAAGGCGTGAAAGCTTCTGGGAGTTTTGAGGTGTTAAGGTTCACGGGAGTGAAAATGCATCACGGGCGTGAAATTTACTTTTCACGGGAGTGAATGAAGCCGTGAAAATAAGCTTCACCACTTGAAGCCGTGAACGACACTGCCTCTCTTTGCCATTTAAGTCACGGGCGTGAACATGTGTCACGGGCATGAACATGTGTCACGGGCGTGACTCCCCTAAATTTTTATCAAATAAAATTAAGTCCTAAAAACACAACTAAATCATTTCAACAAAGATTCTATTCCTTAAAACATAAATTTTCATCAAAATTTTTATCTTATATCTTGTGATATGAATTAAAATCCTCAATTAAAATTTCATAATCTATCAATCACAAGGTTAATCCATCAATCATACCAAGTTATCTTTTAATGAAATTAAATCTTTCCTCATTTAGAGACTTAGTGAAAATATCTGCTAATTGTTTTTCTGTGCTTATAAATTCTAATGCAACATCTCCATATTGAACATGATCTCTAACAAAATGGTGTCTAATATCAATATGCTTACTTCATGATTGTTGAATAGGATTCTTTGAAAGATTTATAGCATTTGTATTGTCACATTTAATAGGTATATGGTTCATCTCATGACCATAGTCCTTGAGTTGTTGTTTTATCCAAAGGATTTGAGTGCAACAACATCCAACTGCTACATATTCTGCTTCAGCAGTTGAGAGAGCAGCTGAAACTTGTTTCTTGCTAAACCAAGAAACTAAGCATTCTCCAATGAAGTGACAAGTACCTGAAGTACTTTTCCTATCTAAAAGACTACCAGCATAGTTTGCATCTGAATATCATATAATATAAAAGGACGAATTCCTAGGATACCATAAACCTAGATGCAAAGATCCATGTAAATATCTTAAAATTCTTTTTACTGCATTTAAGTGAGATTCTTTAGGACATCATTGAAATCGTGCACACAAGCAAACACTATACATTATATCGGGTCTAGAAGCAGTGAGATATAAAAGTGATCCGATCATATCTCTATAAAGCTTTTCATTAATGCTCTTACCCTTTTCATCCTTGTCCAATTTTGTTGATGTGCTCATAGGAGTCTTGGCATTCTTGCATCCTTCCATACCAAATTTCTTAATTAAATCTTTGGCATATTTGGATTGGTTGATGAATATGCCCTCATTTCTTTGCTTTATTTGTAGACCAAGGAAATACTTAAGCTCTCCCATCATGCTCATTTCAAATTCCCTAGTCATACACTTAGCAAATTCTTGACAAAGAAACTCATTAGTAGAACCAAATATTATATCATCGGCATAAATTTGAACAATTAGTATATCATGCTTGTGCTTTTTGATGAATAATGTAGTGTCAACATTTTCCTTTGTAAAGCTATTTTCTAATAGAAAAGAACTTAGCCTCTCATACCAAGCTCTTGGGGCCTGTTTTAAACCATACAAAGCTTTTGAAAGTTTAAAAACATGATTTGGCAAATCATAACTTTCAAAACCTGGTGGTTGTTTTACATACACTTCTTCATCTATATAACCATTTAGAAATGCACTTTTCACATCCATTTGGAAAAGTGTGAAATTCATGTGACATGCATATGCTAAGAGTATTCTTATGGCTTCTAATCTGGCTACAGGTGCATATGTTTGATCATAATCTATACCTTCTTCCTGATTATATCATTTTGCAACTAATCTAGCCTTGTTCCTCGTTATTAACCCTTGTTCATCTAATTTGTTTCTAAATACCCATTTGCTACCTATAATTTGATGATTCTTGGGTCTAGGTATTAGGGTCCATACCTTACTTCTCTCAAATTGGTTAAGTTCCTCTTGCATGGCAATTACCCAACTTTCATCATTAAGTGTCTCATCAACATTTTTAGGTTCAATTTGAGAAATAAAAGCAATGTCAGTGACTAGATGTTTGAAATGAGATCTAGTACTTACTCCCCTTGAGAGATCACCAATGATTTGCTCTTTTGGATGATCTTTCGTCATTCTCCATTCTTTTGGGAGTTCCGATTCGTTTTCTTCTTGATTTTGAGTTAGAGAATCATTTTGATGCAAATGTTCTTGATTATTTTCTTCTTTCCCATTTCCAAGATCAAGTCTTTCTATATTTCCTACAACATTATCAAGAACACTACCTTTCACAAGATCAAGTCTACTATATTCATTAAAGACAACATGCATGGATTCTTCAATAGTTAATGATTTTTTATTAAATACTCTATATGTTTTGCTGTTTGAAGAGTATCCTAAAAAAATACTTTCTTCGGATTTAGAGGCAAATTTTCAAAGATTGTCTTTGGTGTTCAATATAAAACACTTGCATCCAAATACTCTAAAGTATAATATCAAGGGCTTTCTTCCATTCCATAGCTCAAATGAGGTTTTGTTTAAAAGAGGCCTTTTCAAAACTCGATTTGAAATATAACATGCAATGTTTGTGGCTTCTGCCCAAAAATAAGTTGGTAATTCATATTCATTGAGCATTGTTCTAGCCATTTCAATTAAAGTTCAATTTTTCCTTTCAACTACCCCATTTTGTGGAGGTGTCCTAGGAGATGAAAAATTATGTGAAATGCCATGTTCAAGACGAAAACTTTCAAAGTTTTCATTTTGAAATTCTTTTCCATTATCACTTTTTATTTTTGAAATACAGTACCCTTTTTCATTTTGAACTCTTTTAGCAAAGTTTTTGAAGTTTTCAAAAGCATCACTCTTTTGAGCTAAGAAAATTTACCCAAGTAAATCTAGAGTAATCATTTATGATGACAAATGCATAGTGTTTTCCTCCTAAGCTAGCAATTCTAGTAGGTCCAAACAAGTCTAAATGCAGGAGTTGAAGAGGTTTTGAAGTACTTACTATGTTTTTGGATTTGAAGGATGACTTGTGTTGTTTTCCTCTTTGGCAAGGTGCACATGTCTTGCCTTTTTCATATTTAACTATTGGCAATCTTTTTACTAGTTCTCATGTGCTGAGACTTTGTATTAAGTCCATGTTAGCATGACCAAGTCTTCTATGGCACAGCCAAGATTCATCACTAGTAGTCACAAGACACTTAGAGGAATGGTTAGATAGTTCTTGTAAGTTTATTATGTATGTATTGATATCTCTATTTCCTTTAAATATCTCTTGACCATCGATAGAGGTCACAAGACATTCATTTGAAGTAAAGATTACTTTGTTTCTTGTATCACATAATTGACTTACACTTAACAAGTTATGTTTCAAGCCATCAACAAGTAAGACATCTTTAATAAAAGTTGTACCATTAATACCAATAGAACCAATACCAATTACCTTACCCTTTGCATTGTTTCCAAAGGTAACTTTACCTCCATCAATACTTTTGATTTCATTGAAAAGTTATTTGTCTCATGTCATATGCCTTGAGCATCCACTGTCTTAGGCTTGCTAATCCTTGATTA
This sequence comes from Triadica sebifera, assembly GCA_023653625.1. NCBI lineage: Eukaryota > Viridiplantae > Streptophyta > Magnoliopsida > Malpighiales > Euphorbiaceae > Triadica > Triadica sebifera. The sequence continues at coordinate 23,340,388 of CM042894.1, forward strand.
TTCCTTTTACGTATAGAGGGATTAATATGCTTATTTCTTGGTGCTGTCTTAACAGGTGTGGAGATGTTAGGTTCTTTAGACTTAACAAATATGGTTTTGTTAGAAGATGATGATGTGTCCTTAAATCATAGACCGTGTCTAGCAAAAAGTGGTCTTTGAGACACAATGAGAGTATCTAAGCTCTTTTTACCTTTGTGAAATTTAGAAATGGAATTTCTAAGTTCCTCAACTTCATTTTTCAAAGTATTATTTTCTTTTAGCAAGGAAGTTGTTGAGGATCTTGATGAGTATTCATCTAATGACTTTTGGAGAGATTCATTAGATGATTTAAGCTTTATGTTTTCCTTTTCTAAACCATCTATCTTATTTTTTAAATTAGAAATATTATTTCTATAGGTACTAAATTTAGTTCTATATTTCTCTAATTCTAGGTTTAATTCTTCTATTAGGCTTTGCTCATCATCATCATCATCACTATCACTATTACTATCATTATTGAATGAGTATGAGTGTAGTGATCTTACCTTATCTTTCACTTGAAGAGCTTTTGTCCATCCCATATGGCTTTGTGACCTTTCTCTCCATTGTCTCTTTGGTATTTGCTTCTATTCTTCTTGAGCCTTGGACATTCTGGTTTGATATGTCCTTTCTTTCCACACTCATAGCACTTTACCTCTTCCTTACTTCTATGTGTGTCATTTGAAGTTTGTTTGAGGTTTCTTTGCCTGAATTTTTTGGAGTTGTTCATTTTCTTCTCAATGATTCTTTTTAATCTTCTTGAAAGCATAACAATGTCCTCATTTTCATCATCACTTATTTCTCCATCATCTTCACTTTCTTCTTGAGATTTTGAAGTAGAGGCTTTGAGTGCTAAGGGCTTTCCTTTCTCTAGCTCTGCTTCAAGCTCTCTATCTCTCTTCACTGCCATCTCATGAGTGAGAAGTTTTCCAATCAGCACATCAGTATTTATGATGCTCATATCTTCATTTGCTTCTTCTATGCTAGCAACTCTGGAGCCATAGTCTTTAAGAGGAAGACTTCTCAGGATTTGTTGTTTACATCCTCCAAACTCAGATGTTTCCCAAGTTTCCTCATTCCATTTATAATGGCTAGAAGATGGTTGGTCATGTCAGTGATTGACTCATTGGATTTCATCTTGAAGAGCTCATATTCTGAGGTCAGAAGTTGAATCTTCTTGGATTTGACTTTCTTAGTTCCTTTATGATAATTCTCCAATGTCTTCCATATGTTGTATGTTGTTGGGCATTGTTGTATTCTCCCACATTCTTCAATAGATAATGAGCTTGATAGGATTGTCATTGCCTTCTTGTTTCTGAAATTTTCTCTTCTTTGAGGCTCTGTGCAATCATCTCTTGATAGGATTTCTTCTTCACCATCAGCTCCTCTTCTGGTTGGTGGTGTCCATTCTTTTTGTACACTATCCCATACTTCAATTCCTTCACTATCCAAGTATGTCTCCATCCGAAACTTCCAATGGGCATAATTTGCAACATCAAAGTAAGGTTTAAGACTTTGGAATCCTTCACTAGCCATATCTTAATCTTTACTAGCGCTTTTTAGGCTTTGATACTAGACAAAGCTCTGATACCAATTGTTGCCCAGATATTAAGCCAAAAAGGGGTATTGAATTGGAGTTTTAAAAATTAAACTTTAAGGTACATAAATAATTAATTAATTTTAAGAGGGATAGAGAAAATTTGACACACAGATTTATAGAGGTTCGGGTGTTAATAAACCCTACTCCTCTCCCCAATCGCAATTGGGAGTTTCATTAACACACAAAGTGTTACAATGGAGTTTTACAAGCTCACTCCCAACTATGGTGTTTCTCACAAATGGCTCACACCTAACCCAAAAATCCCTTGTGTTTTAATGACTCACATAATAACTAATTCCTTGTATTTTACAGCTCACATAAACAACCTTCACTTTGTGTTTTTACAGGCTCACACAAATAACCTTCACTTTGTGTTTTTACAGGCTCACACAATAACCTTTTGATTTGTGTTTTTAGGATCACACAACTAACCCTTACAAGTGTTCTACTCTTAACCCAGAAATACCCAAATCTCACTTGAGTAAAGATTACAGAGAGAAACACTTATAAATCTTAATTGCTCAATAAATGAAGAGCAAAAAGCTTTTTATAGAGAATAGATTTTGTTCTCAAAGTATGAATGTACAAATAACTTGTAATAAGAATTAAATTCAAAGTGTATGTTATTCTTTTGTTATTCTTTTGTTATTCGCTTGTTCTGAATGTATAAATGACTTCCATTTATACTCTCATGGCTAAATATAGTCATTAGGGTGCATTAAATACTAAACTAGCTGTTGTACCAACCAAATAATCTCGCCTGACATTTTTCTCTTTCATCTTTCACGGGTGTGACTATGTTTGTCACGGGCGTGACATTTCTTCCCAAGCCATGCCTGTAGTGGTGACCTTGGTCGTGAAGCTCTTTAGAATGTTTGGATACATTGAGTCACGGGCGTGACATACATATTTACAGGCGTGACAATCTTCCCAGCCGTGATTCAAGTGATGACTTTGGTCGTGAAGCTCTCTGGATGAAAGTGCATAAACATTCACAGGGGTGACTGAAATGTCCACTTCAAGGTTTGTTCTTCCTTCATGGCCGTGAACTTCAAATATTGGTTTTGGTAATGGTTAGTTCTTTCACGGTCGTGACACATAGAGTCACGGCAGTGAACATGCTACTTCTTGAATTTTGTCTTTCAAGGATTATTCTTCCAATCTCTATTCTTGCTATTTTAATCCATGTCCTGTATAGTAGACTTAGAAAACAAGTATGTTAAATACAATATTGTTATTTTATTTGTTATCATCAAAATGATGGAAATACCCCTTAAGGTTTAACAGCTAAGTCATGGGCGTGAAATGTCGTGTTCATGGTTTGTTGAAGAGACACTCTACCCGTGATGAGGGATGTGAAATGATTCACGGTCGTGAAATTTAAAGGTCACAAGCGTGAATGATGAAATATCACGGTGATGACAAATGAGTCATGGTCGTGAAGTACAATCTTCACTACTTGTGACCGTGCGACAGAGTGTGACACAAAGCGTGAACTCTTTTGTAAGTTTTTGGTGGAAATATTCACGGTCGTGAATAATCATCACGGTTGTGAATGAAGGGTTTCATGGTGATGATAGCAAAAGGTTATGGGCATGAAACATAGTCTTCACTGCCTTCAACCGTGAAGCATGTCGTGAAGCAAGGCGTGAAAACTGCCTAAAATCCTCATTAAATAAAATTAAGTCTAAAGCATTTATAAGGAGCTTATATCCCCTATAACATATATTTCTATTAAGTTAGCTACTTCATACCTAAAGAGATGAGACAAAGACACAAGATTCTCAATCAAGGTTCGACAATTTTGGCAATCATAAAGTTAATCCATCGATCATACCAATCTCTCTTCTTATGAAATTAAATCTTTCCTCATTTAGAAGCTTAGTGAGATATCTGCCAATTGATTGTCTATGCTTATAAATTCCAATACAACATCTGCATATTGAACATGATCTCTAATAAAATAATTTCTTATGTCAATATGCTTACTTCTAGAGTGTTGAATGGGATTCTTAGACAGATTTATAGCACTTGTATTGTCATATCTAATAGGTATATGGTCCATACTATGACCATAATCCTTAAGTTGTTATTTCATCCAAAGGATTTGTGTACAACAACATCATGCTACCACATATTCTGCTTCAGCGGTAGAAAGAGCAACATAAACTTGTTTCTTGCTAAACCAAGAAACTAAGCATTCTCCAATAAAGTGACAAGTATCTGAAGTACTTTTTCTATCTAAAAGACTTCTAGCGTAATCAACATCTGAATAACCTATTATGTGAAAGGATGAATTTCTAGGATACCATAAACCTAGATGCAATGAGTTATGTAAATATTTTAAAATTCTTTTTACTGCATTTAAATGTGACTCTTTAGGATTTGATTGATAGTGAGCACATAAGCATACACTATACATTATATCAGGTCCAGAGGCAGTAAGATATAAAAGTGATCCGATCATACCTCTATAGAGATTTTCATTTATGCTCTTACTCTTTTCATCCTTGTCCAATTTTGTTGATGTGCTCATTGGAGTCTTGGCATTTTTGCATCCTTCCATTCCAAATTTCTTAAGTAAGTCTTTGGCATATTTGGATTGGTTGATGAATATGCCTTCATTGCCTTGTTTTATTTGTAGACCGAGGAAGAATTTTAGCTCACCCATCATGCTCATTTTGAATTCCCTAGTCATACACTTAGCAAATATTTGGCAAAGCAATTCATTAGTAGACCCAAATATGATGTCATCAATATAAATTTGAACAATTAGAGTATCATGCTTATGCTTTTTAATGAATAATGTAGTGTCAACATTCCCCTTTGTAAAATTATTTTCTAAGAGAAAAGAACTTAGTCTATCATACCAAGCTTTTGGGGCTTATTTCAAACCATATAAAGCTTTTGAAAGTTTAAATACATGGTTGGGAAACTCATAGCTTTCAAAACTTGGTGGTTGTTCTACATAAACTTCTTCTAAAAATCCATTTAAAAAGGCACTTTTTACATCCATTTGAAAGAGTTTCAAATTCATATGGCATGCATATACTAAAAGTATTCTTATGCCTTCTAATCTAGCTACAGGAGCATAGGTCTCATCATAATCTATTCATTCTTCCTGATTATATCCTTTTGCAACCAACCTAGCCTTATTTCTAGTTATTGAACCTTGTTCATCTAGTTTATTTATAAATACCCATTTGCTTCTAATGATTTGATGCACCTTAGGTCTAGGTACTAAGGTCCATACCTTACTTCTCTCAAATTGGTTAAGTTCCTCTTGTATAGCAATCACCCAACTTTCATCATTAAGAGCCTCATCAATATTTTTTGGCTCAATTTGAGAGACAAAGGAAAGATTAGAAACTAAATGTTTGAGATGAGATCTAATACTTACTCTCTTTGTAGGATCACCAATATTTTGCTCTTTGAGGTGATCTTTTGTGAATCTCCATTCCTTTGGAAGCTCTTGTCTGTTTACCTCTTGATCTGGAAGTAGAGAATCATCTTGATGTGAATCTTCTTGATCATTTTCTTTTCTTTCATTTTCAAGATCAAGTCTTTCCATGGTAACTACAACATCATCAAGAACACTACATTTCACAAAGATCAAGCTTACTAGATCCATCAAAAACAATATGCATAGATTCTTCAACAGTTAATGACTTTTTATTAAATACTCTATATGCTTTGCTAGTTGTAGAGTATCCTAAAAAGATACCCTCATCAGATTTAGAGACAAATTTTCCAAGGTTGTCTTTGGTATTCAATATGAAACACTTGCATCCAAATACTCTAAAGTATGATATCATGGGTTTTCTTCCATTCCATAGCTCAAATGAAGTTTTGTTTAAGAAAGGTCTTTTGAAAAATCAATTTGAAATATAACATGCAGTATTTGTGGCTTTGGGCCAAAAGTAAGTTGGTAAACCATACTCATTGAGCTTGTTCGATTTTGCCTTTCGACTATCCCGTTTTGTTGAGGTGTCTTAGGAGATGAAAAATTCTGCGAAATGCCATGTTCTAGACAAAAATTTTCAAAGTTTTTATTTTCAAATTCTTTACCATTATCACTTCTTATTTTTGAAATACAATATCCTTTTTCATTTTGAACTCTTTTAGCAAAGTTTCTGAAGGTTTCAAAGGCATCACTCTTTTGAGCTAAGAAATTACCCAAGTAAATCTAGAATAGTCATCGACGATGACAAAGGCATAATGTTTACCTCATAAGCTTGCAATTCTAGTAGGTCCAAAAAGATCTAAATGCAGGAGTTGTAGAGGTATTGAGGTACTTACAATGTTTTTAGATTTGAAGGATGACTTGTGTTGTTTTCCTATTTGGTAAGGTTCACATGTCTTGTCTTTTTCAAATTTGACTTTTGGCAGTCCCGTTACCAGCTCTTGATGCTTTGAATTAAATTCATGCTTGCATAACCAAGCCTTCTATGTCATAGCCAAGATTCATCACTAGTAGTCACAAGACACTTAGAGGAATGGTTAGATATTTTGGGTAAGTCTATTATGTAAGTATTGACATCTCTATTTCCTTTAAATATCTTTTAGCCATTAATAGAGGTTACAAGACATTCGTTGGAAGTAAAGATTACTTTGTTTCCTTTATCACATAATTTACTTACACTTAACAAGTTATGTTTCAAGCCATCAACAAGTAAGACATCTTTAATAAAAATAGTACCATTAATACCAATAGAGCCAATGCCAATTACCTTACCCTTAGCATTGTTTCTAAAGGTAACTTTACCTCTTTCAATACTCTTGATTTTATTGAAAAATTCTTTGTCTTCGGTCATATGCCTTGAGTGTCATATCCGCTAATTTAGACTAAAGTCACGCGAGTTGTTAAATCGACTCGTCGGTTTGACCAAAGTCTAAATTTGGACTTTTATCGAAAAATAATGATAATTAAGTATGGAAAATATCTAATAAAGTGTTCAAAATATTTTAAGATGTTAAATTTCGGTAAATGACTAAATTGCATATTTTGAAAAGTTTTGGGGTCAATTTGCAATTTACCAAAAATTGGAGGATTAATTGGGATAATCATAAATTAAATGCATGAATTGAGACATAAATTGCATGTGGAGGCCAGCCACACCAAGTGGTAAATTTTAATAAGCCAAGTAATATACATGCATTTAGCATTAACATAAACTGCCAGTTACAGGGCAGCATGTGAATTGAGAAATGAAATGAGTAAAATGATGAGAAATTTATTATATTATGTAAATATTATTTTAATTGAGTGATTATGTGATTATTTTGAGATATTACATGCATTAAAAGTATTAAATTAATTTTTATGAATTTTAATGAAATTGTATAAGCTGTAGAACACCTAACTAGAACCAACTTAGGATAGTTTGGCATGCCATATAGGGGGGAGTATGATGAAAATGATTAAATCCATTAATGGTATCATTATCTATGCCGGGTTTGGCAATGTTATCTACACTGGGTTTGACACTGTTATTTATGCCGGATATGACATTATTATCTACGCCGAGTTTGGCACGGTTATCTACGCCGGGTTTGGCACTTATACGCATATCATATTGCCCGGGTGGCACTCCTAAGTGCTTGGATGCAAACTCTGTTATCATATTCAGTGGTTCATAGGTGTCTTGGGCATAAATAAAAACATAAATAAAGAAGTTATGAAACATAAAAGAATTATTGAAAATAAAAATGGAATTATGAATTATGGCATGGATAAAAAGAAGATTTAGTGTTATACAATAAGGTGATAATAAAATAAATAAATATGAGATAAAATAATATAATTTGATGTCTATACATGCTAGAATACTATGATTTGCATGAGAATAATGATTTTATTATGTTAAATAAAATGAGATACAATAAATTGATGTTATGCATACTAGAATATTATGAAATGTATGTTTGCATGATTTGATCATAAATTGTTATATGACAATGCATGTGACATTAAAAATAGTTTATTGCCTTATCTATATGCACCACTAAGCCAAGAGCTTAGCATGGGAGTTTTTCTCACGTAGATTTAGTAAAGAATAAATAGAAGATAGAAGACAAAGCCAACGGTGACCTAATCCAGTAAAGTAGCCTGTTGCACACATCGTGGGTTACACAACTTTTGTGTATTATCTTGTAAACTTTATTTTGTAGTATTTGTAAAATAAATAATATATTTTGTAAAGAACATGTTACTATATAAAAAGGTAGATTAACTTTTATGTTATATTCTTTTATAAATGCAAAGTAAATAAATAATGAATATTGGAAATGAAAAAAAAATGTACGAGTGATTTTGCTTTATATATAACTTATATAATGATATTTTAATTGATGAAGTCAGTGTAGCACACCCTCATTCGGGCACGAGCTGCTGGGGTGAGGGGGTGTTACATTGAGCATCTACTATCTTCTAGCCAAACATTTTTTTTATTGTGGACTTGAGGCATACCTTATCCGAGACGTGATCCTCTATAGCCATGAAGCATAGGTTGACCTCTTCACTTTCATTGTCATCCTTTTCACTTGAAGAGCTTTCGTCATCCCATGAAGCTTTGTGACCTTTTTCCCCATTGTCTCTTTGGTATTTGCTCTTGTGCTTCTTGAGCCGTGGACATTCCGGTTTAATATGCCCTTTCTTCCCACATTCATAACACTTTACCTCCTTTTTACTTCTTTGTGAGTCATTTGAGGTCTGTTTGAGGTTTCTTTGCCTGAATTTTCTAGAGTTGCTTAATTTCTTCTCAATAATTCTTTTTAGCCTTCTTGAGAGCATAGCAATGTCCTCATTTGCATTATCACTCTTTTCTTCATCATCTTCAACTTCCTCTTGAGATTTTGAAGTGGAGGCTTGTAGTGCTAGAGGCTTTCTTTTTTTTGGCTTTGCTTCAAGATCTCTATCTCTTTTCACTGCCATTTCATGTGTAAGAAGTTTGCCAATAAGCATATTGGTATTCATGATGCTCATGTCTTCATTTGCCTCATCTATACCGACAACTCTTAAGCCATAATTTTTGAGAGGAAGACTTCTTAGAATTTTGTTATTTACATCTTCCAAGCTCAGGTGTTTCCCAAGCTTTCTCATGCCATTTATGATGGCTAGAAGACGGTTGGTCATGTCAGTAATTGACTCATTGGATTTCATCTTGAAGATTCCATACTATGAAGTAAGAAGTTGAATCTTCTTGGATTTAACTTGCTTTGTTCCTTTATGATAGTTTTCCAATGTTGTCCACATGCTGTAAGCAGTTGGGCAATGTTGTATTCTGCCACATTCTTCAATGGATAATGAGCTTGAGAGAATTGTCATTGTCTTCTTATTTTTGAAGTTTGCTCTTCTTTGAGGCTCTATCCAATCATCTCTTGACAGGATTTCTTCTTCACCATCAACTCCTCTTCTAGTTGGTGGTGTCCATTCTTTCCGAACACTATCCCAGACTTCAATTCCTTCGCTATCCAAATATGTCTCCATTCGAAACTTCCAATAAGCATAATTTGCTCCATCAAAGTAAGACTTGAGACTTTGGAATTCTTCATTGGCCATATCTTGATCTTTGCTAGCACTGTTTAGGCATCGATGCTAGACTAAGCTTTGATACCAATTGTTGCCCAAATATTGTACCAAGAAGGGGGATTGAATTGGATATTAAAATTTATTTACTTTTAACTGCAGAAAGAAAAGTTAAGTTAAGCGGGGATAGGAAGATATCCCATAGGAAGTTTTATAGAGGTTTGGGTGTTAACAAACTCTACTCCTCTCCCCAATCTAAATTGGGAGTTTCACCAACACACTAAGTGTTACAATGGAGTTTTACAAGCTCACTCCCAACTATGGTATTTCTAACAATGGATCACACTTAACCCAGAAATCCCTTGTGTTTTAATGGCTTACACAATAAACCAATTCTTTGTGTTTTAAAGGCTCACACAAATAACTCTTACAAATGTTCTACTCTTAACCCAATATACCCAAACTCACTTAAGTAGTAGATTATAAAGAAAACACTCACAAATCTATAATGCTCAGAAAATAATGAGCAAAAAGATTTTTACAGAGAATTAATGTTTGTTTTGAAAGTATTAAATGCACAAAATGGCTACAACAAGATTTTGATTCAAAGTATTAGCTATTATCTTGTTCTGGATTTATAAATGACTTGCATTTATACTCTTATGGAAAAATATAGCCATTTTGTTGCATTTAATGCAAAAATAGCCATTGCACCAACTCTTAATTTCACGCCTGACATGTTTCTCTTTCCTCTTTCACGGTCGTGAGTATGAGTGTCACAGTCATGACTGTTCTTCCAAGCAATGACTTGAGTGGTGACTTTAGCCATGAAGCATTCTGGAAGGATTTGAAGTGTTTGATCATAGGCGTGATATTATAATTTCACGGGCATGAACATCCTTCCTAGCCGTGGTCCAAGTGGTGACTCTAGCTGTGAAACTCTCTATAGGAATTTGACATGTTTTCTCATTAGCGTGACTTTTTTTCATGGGTGTGACTGATATGATCATTCACAGTTTCTATCATTCTTCATAGCTGTGAACTTTAAATGTTGGATAGTTGGCTCTAAGCTTCATTACGGGCGTGAACATGTTATTTCTTCATTTTTTATCTGTTTAAGGTTAATCTTCCATTCTCCATTCTTGCTATCATATTCCATACGCTGTTCAATAAAATTAGAAAATAAGTATGTTAAATACATTATTGTTATTTTATTTGTTAGTATCAAAATGATGGAAATACCCCTCAAGGTTCAACAGATCCATATATGAAGTAAGCACCTGAATTCTTCTAGCAGTCTCTTCTGTGACTTTTGTGACTGGTGCCACAAATTGGAATACTATATATGGTAACCTATGTCTGATTGCTACCTACTGCAAATGTATATTTGGAGGGCTACCCCTTCCTGTATGAACCGCCCTGAGTATAACCTATGTTCTATCACTGACTCTTTCCATGAGAATTTGGGTTAAATCGACCCTTCTTGCTATAAGGCTAGGTCACTGAAGTCACTGTCCATCTAGTAGCTTCCTCAACTTTCTTCCTCTTCCTCTATTACACACTAACAGTGACTGCAATCAATTTGGTCAAGCTATCATGCTAAAGTGCAGTGACAAAAATTGCTTATCTCTACATTAAAGCCATACTTAAACCTTCTGCACCTATCTCTCTCACTGGTGATCATCTTTGAGGCATATTTACTCAATCATGTAAACTCTCTCTGATACTCGATCACTGTCATCTTGCCCTATTTGAGACTCAGAAACTCTCTATTTTCTCATCTATATAAATTGGAGGGACATATTATTCCTTGAACTAGTCATGAAGAAATCTCAGGTCATAGGCTATGAGACATCTGGCTTTCAGCAAGACTGCTTTCCACCAGTCATAAGCATCTTTCTGTAGCAAAGAGACAACATACTTGGCCTTCTGATCAGTCTCAAATTCATCATAGACCCTCTCTATCTTCTCAATCCAATACTCTGCAGTAGCAAGATCATTATCCTTTGTTCCTAGAAAATTAGTGGCTCCAAACTTATGAGCTTGTCTAACTGTACCCTTGGTCTTGATGGTGGAGACGAAAAAGCTGGTGCTGGTGCTGGTGGTACAGCTCTAAATATCTATTGCAATAATCCTACCATCTGCTGCATTAATGGTGTCTGGTCCTGGTGATCTTATTTAGGAGCCTGTGGTTCAGGGACTTGTACTACACCTAGACCCTAAATACTAGCAACACTGGATTGGTTTGATGCCCCATCATTTGGAGAGCTTTGGCTCTCAGCCATATCGTTCGATTCAGATGTCATCTCACTCTAGTCCTATAAGTTGACAGAGAAGTAGCCTAAGTTAGATTCAAACAAGACATATGTATGTATGTATGATAACCTCGTAATCCACTTAGGTCTAAAACTGTCTAAACTTGACTCTGATACCACCAAATGTAATACCTATTTGTACAGCTAGTACAAACCTCACTGTACAGATGTCATACAACTGTATCTATCTAAACTATTATGAATTAAAACTTTTCTAACATATTTCTACATCAACATATTCATATTTGAAAAAGATGCAACTTTAAATACTTATTTAACACAATCTGTATAAAACTATTTCTTATATTTAAATATTAACCAAAAATCATACCATAAATTGGCTTGGTCAACATTTGCCCTTATTACAGAATCAAACTTATTTAAAACATAAATAAATTATTTGTTTCTATCCCATAAGATGCGTAATAACAAATGAGATGAATAAAATAAATGAACAAACCCAACATGGGTCAACTCTGACTACTTTGATTGGCTCTGTATTCTCTTCATGTTAACTCAATAGTCTACTGGCTACAAACTTGCATGCAGAAAAACTCACACGCTAAGCTACTAAAAGCTTAGTGGTATATGTAAGTATTTAAATTCTAGCATATCAATATACAACTAATATTCATAGGCATACCTGTGTGCTTGACCATACCTCCATATGCATATATATTAACATAAAATTTCATTCATACTAAATTGATTTCAATACATCAATAGCATGCATTACATAAGTGATTCATACAATCATGGTTATAGTCCATTTTCTCATAGCATTTCTATGTTATCATAATCACAATATCGCATACCATTAATAATTATATATATATATATATATATATATATATATATATATATATATATCTGATTTCAAGTTTTCACATCCCTTTTATAGGATATATCTATATTCAAATTCTTGTGTTACAAATCTCTAGTTTCTTAGCCTAACTCTCTAAACCTGGACTATCTGGATAAAAGTTGTGAAATAAGAGTGTTCTAACATGAGTTTAAGTCACCCTGCTGACTATTGTATCTGTCTATAGTACTACCACTGAGCTTCTCAAATCAGAAGTGCTCTAACACGAGCTTAAGCCACATTGATAAGCAATGACTGCATGCATATGGGTGCAAGGGCGCTCTAACCAAAGCTTAAGGTACCTTGTTCCTAATTCGGAAATGCTACTACTAAGCTTCTCAAATCAGGAGCGCTCTAACACAAGTTTAAGCCATCCTAATGAGAAATGTAATAATTGCATGCATAAATATTTTATGGTACCATAACCCCCTCTACGGCATGCAACCTATCTTATCTAGTCCTTGAATAGAAAATGGGTGTATATATTTACTCTAGTTATTAACATCATTTATCTTACATTCCATAGTTTCACAATATCATCACGTATAGTTATGATATTCATAACACCTAGTGCATTCACATGTTCCATAATCATGACATCATATTGTAATTAACCTCATTTGATCATACCAAGTGTGTGTATATATCATACTCATGTTGTTTCATCCCATCAATCAATTAACACATTTCTGGATACATGGCATACATGGGCGTGAATGGTATATTCACACCATGAAGCCTCTGTCATGGGTTATTTACCCATGACTCGGCCGTGATTGGCTCATGATCATTCATGGGCAAGAGCCTTGGTTCAGGAGCATGACCATACTATGTTCATGCATTCACAGGTGTAAAGCTTGGCTTTTCGGGCGTGACTCAGTAAACAGAAGCAATATTCCAGCATCGATTCAAGCCAATTCTATACACATTTATGCAAAATACTAAAGCTAACTAATGTTAGCCACACCTATCAGCACTTCCCATATTCCAGCCTAAAAAAACAATTACAAACATGCATTTAGTCATACTTTAATTCATCAATCTAGGCTCAATGACTCATTCATCAATGCCATATCATCAAAATGTATTCATTGTCAATATATCAATTCCATCTTATATTCTAGTATTAACAATTTAATTAACTTGATTCCAACAATGCCAAATCACCAATTTCATGTCATTTAACACATCAAAACCACAATTCACATAAGAAGCATATCAAATCAAATAAAAATGAATATATACATATAACTAATAATTGAGCCCTAAAACTCGATCCTTTCATGTCTACTGCCTCTAATGGGTGTCTCCACCTTCAACTTTAGTCCCTGATACGCAATCAGGGACTATATTATCGTTATAATACTGAAATTAAACTATTTATGCCATAACTAATAAAAACCTCATCTTAGTATAAATTTAAGGTCTATAATCTCAATCCCCCCATTAACCCAAATCGAAACAGATCAAAGGACACAGGGGAACATGACCTCTTACCTCTGTTATGTGAAAACATGTGCGTTCTGAAATTAAAAATCATGTTCTTACACTCCTTGATTCCAATATTGATATCTATAGAAAAAATATTGGTTTTGTTAATCTATTTAATCTCTTTTTTATGGTGGGGATTTGGTCTTGATCAACAAAAATTGAAAGGATTGGATGAATAATGATTTTTGGGGTTTTAAAGGATTGGTGGCTAAGGTCTTGATTGAACTTAAGTGAGTTTTTTTTATCAAAATATGAAACTACTATATTTAAACCTGTAGGTATTCACGGACGTCAACCATAGTGTCATGACAATGAAGCTCCTCAGCTTCAGAATCTGAATTTTTTGACATTCACAATCATGATTGCCTCTATCATAGGCGTGAACACTGAGAACTTCACTTTTTCTTATCTTTTTCATTATTTTCAAGTTATCACAATCCTTTACCCCTATATACATCTCATATACTCTCAATATACCCTTTTTAACATATAATTTATAGGCCATAACTTGTGAGTGTTACACAATCCATTCCCAATATCACATTAAACTCATAGAATGGTAGCTCTATCAAATCTGCTAAAAACTAATCACCCTATATCTCAATTGGGTAACTTCTGAATACCTTGTTAACCTTCACATTTTGCCCTAATGGGTTAGTCACTGAGATCTCAAATTATATGAATTCTAGCTCTAACCTCTCTTGATTTGATAAGGTGTGCATATGTAAGAATGTGTCGATCTAGGGTCTGTCAATGCATGGATGTCAAAGCCAAAAAGAAAAAATGTATCTACGATGACATTAGGTGAATCCTAATCTTCCCGAGCTCGGATGGCATATGCTTTGGTTGCACGGCTTGGCTACCCTTTAGCCTTTCAACCATCTCTGACTGGGCTCTACTTGTCTTCCTCTACTTTATCTTCTGCCTCAATCTCTACCCTAACTGAAACCTTGTATTTTTACTAGCTCAAAGCTCCTAGAACTTTGCCTTACTATAGAAAATGGTAGTCTTTCCTTTGATGGTCCTTAGAGCCAGATATCAAACAGGCTCCTGTTGTTCAACAAGACTCGCCGGTATGTGTACGACCATAATCCTACACTAGTTTGTGGCATGGGTCTCCTAAAATCTCTATCCTTTGATGGCTGCTAGATTGCCAAAACTCTCTTAACTATCCTGGGAACAAAATAGAGAAGTCCATCAATAGTAAAATGGATACTTGCAGCTTGATCGTATCTTTTAACCCATCTTTAATCAGTCTACACTTATCGGCCTCTATAGACACAATGTTGTTGGCATATTTGCAAAAATGTGTAAAGTCTCACTTATACTCAAAAACCAACATGTTTCTTTGCTTCAAACTCAAAAACTCTCTCTTCTTATTTTCTACACAAATTGATGGAATGTACTGCTCATTGAACTTATCCAAAAACTACTCCTAGGTGAATGGATCTGGTGCCTCAGAACTCTGATTCTGATCACCATCAATCATATGCATTCTCTTGCAATAGAAACACCACGTACTCATATTTCTATTCATTTATACAACGTAGCTGATAAAAAAACTCTTTATGCTCTCTCTAACCAAAACTCTGCTACTGATGGGTCATCCTCCTTCCTGCCATAAAAGTCTAGAGCCCTAGCTATCGTAGCCTCTCAAATTGCAAAACATATGGGCTACTATGTTTTCCTCTGTAATAGTTCAACTATATTTCTCAATAGCTCAACCTTTTTGGCATCGACACTTGACTGACCATGTGATGAAATAGCATTAGATCTATATATAGCAACTCGACGAATACTCGATTGTGATGATGCTTCTGTCTCTAAGGGTTTATTACTCTTTGCCAACTCAGCAATAATCTGCTGCAATCTCGAATCCATATGCTACCTATGTCATGAAAAGTAATGGTTCCAAGTAGTATGCAATAGTTTATATATATAAATGTGGGCACACATATGTTATGCAATACTTGTTATTTCCAAAACTCATTTTGAAAATCCAAAACAACCCAACTAGGCTATGATACCAAAAACTATGTAACACCCCCTCATCCTATTCAACGAGTAGTCGGATAAGGGAATCCTATGATATCTCATCTCGAAAATCAAATATTTGGTATTGAAAACTAAAACACTTTAACAAAAACACACACACACACACACATTTTCAAAATACAATGATTGTAAACAATACATATTAATTAAATAAAGAAAATTTAATTTTTTTACACACAAAAGTATTGGTATACAAAACTTTTTCAAACTTATATAAGGGTAAATTTAATTTACATAAAAAATAAAAATATTAAATAACAAAAGATTCAAAAGTGTGAAGCCCACTGTACGGTAGCTTTTGTTGCTTCATTGAATTAGGAATCCACAAGCTTTATTTATTATCTATAAACTTTTTTTACTATATCTGTACAAGAGAACACTCTCATGCTAAGCTCTAGGTTTAGTGGTGTATATGGAAAGACAATAAACTGTAATATGCAACATACATTCAAATGTATCCTAGCATTATATTTATGCAACTTCTATTCCTTTTAATTTTATTATATAGATATACTTTATTTATTTATTTCTTGCAATATTTGCTATTATTCTCATTTATTTATATGTACAAATACCAACACTCATTGCAAACCTTCCTCTACTTTTTTATTATGTTATTGTGCCAAAATACTCAGATTAGACACTAGAAGACAAAAACGAAGAATAAATAAATGAGCGCTATAAGACAATTATGTCCAACATAATACGTGCACTATGGCCAATGAACACTATAGCCTATGGGCACAAAACATATGAGCACTATGACCTATCATCTCAAATTGACATTTCAACCTATCTACCCATTATAGTCTAGGTTAGGCACATGCCATAAGAGCATGCACATACCTTTTTTTTTTCTTTTTACTTTAGGCCTCTTTCTCTTTTTCTTTATATTCTCTCATTTCTTTTGATTGTTTTTCCTCCAAGGTTGCACCTTTCATAAGCAAAATCACAATAAAATCCTTTTTTTTTAAATATAAATCTAATGTCATCTCTCATACTTTTTGTTTCTTCTCTCTTTTCTATAAACTTGAATTTTGGCTTTTATGTTCATTCTTAACTTAAGCTCTACTAATCTAAGGTTCTAAAACATTTTACATCCTTTTTATCACCATCAAAACTCTCCTAAATTCTTTCTTCCATCATAGGTTACAACCCACAACAATAAGCCCTTAAAACACCCTAATCACACTTTTCATCAAGAAAGAAATGAAAAGATGGATGTAAGCTACTTACTTTCACTTCATTCCTTTTATGGATGGCCCTAAAAATACTTTCTCTCTCCTCTTTACAAGTCTTTCCCACTATATTTGTAACACCCCCTTACCCCACTATAGTTCAGCAAGGTCAGTGAGCATTACCCGTCTTACTGTTTTATAAAATTAATGAAGTGAGTAAATTTTTTTTTTCTTTTCCGAAAATATTGCATAAACTAAAATAAAATTTCATACAATCCCAAATATTAAAACTTTTATTTATTTATAAAGTACATTAATTTACATTCAAATCATGTTCTTTTACATGGTGACTCACATATTTAATACACATGATATGAAATAAAAACGATATTTTAATTTACAAAGTTTTTTAACGACATATACCGAAAATTAAACCCAAAGCTTTTTGCTGCTTTCCTCCGGATACCCTTCTTCTTCTGACAGTCTATTTTCTATGGCTACACTTCTTCTTCTGACAGTCTATTTTCTATGGCTACACTTCTAAACCTGCACGAGAGGAAATCACCCGCGCTAGGCTACTAGCTTAGTGGTGCTTCAATGATAAAAATTTTACATACATATATATTTTCTCACATATTAATTACCCATTTAATAAATAAGACATAAAATAAAGAATTATATAAAATCAATAAATTTTTGCAAACATTCAATATCTAATAACTTTAATTCATATAACATTTATAAAACAAAAATCACATACTTCGATATTATTATTATTATTATTATTTATTTATTTGTGCCCATAACACCTATAACCGAACTAACTAATAGGAATAACGGGGTTGTCATTCCCGGCTTTCATAATATAGCGCCGAGCGCTTTTATAATAATGTCATTACCGGCTTTTGTTATATTGCCATTACAAGCTTAATAATTTTGCGCCGAACGTATTTATAAATTGCCATTACCGGCTTTTATATTTGGCACCGAGTGCCTTAAATCTCCTGATTGGCATGCCAAACTATTCCCTATTCTAGTTCTAGACTAGGTGTTTTTGGGCTTAACTATTTTTATATTAATTCACTATATTTGAAAAATGTCAACATTATTTAACTATCATAATTATGTTTATTTATTTTTGTTCTTTATTTCCATTATTATTGAAATAAAATCTCATACATAAATAATTTGTTAAATATTTATAATTACCATCAAAGTAAATATTTGCATGGATTATTACATATAGTATAACAACACATGCAAAAAGACCAATATTGTATGTAACTATGGCAGATTTCGGACTTATTTTTGGGCTTCCTTTTTAGCCCATATATAATTCGAATTTGAAGTTCTAGCCTTCTAAACATTTTTAGCTTATTGTCTTAGCTTTCAGATGCATCAAGAATCACGTACATCCCAATTTTATATCAAATGTTATGATTAATTCACTACTGCATCATCACAGAATTTTCTGCCCAGAATTTTTCTAGACAGATTCTAGGTTTAAACTTCGTGCATTTAACTGGGAAAATCTTGACATAATTAGATATTATAGTATAAATAAAAATTAAATCCCTGTGTCGTAGCTTTCATTTCCAACAAAGAACATATAAAACCGAGTTCCATAACTCAAGTTATCATCAAAATAGACAGAGTTGTTCCTGGAATTCTGTACCCGAGCCATCAATTGGCATCAATCCATATTTCAACCACATTCATCATTTGCAATCATTTTAATACTAAAATTTCCAGAATTACAAATACATTCATATGTCTCAATTATTTCACACCATTTTGTCTCATTTCCATATATAATATCAAAAGTCACAACAAAACACATAACATCTCAAAAACACAAACATAACAAACCTTAACATATAATTCCATACATATTAACAACATGCAAATTTTTTATCAATGAAGCGCATACCTAATCAGCCTTGGTTCTTCCCTTAATCCTTCTTTTTCTTCTCTTATTAGCTAGTTTTCTCCTTGTCTTTGTCACCGTCTTGAGGGCCTCTCACTTGTTCACTTATTTTTCCTATACAACCATACCATAACTCAATTCCAACATTCAATTTCAATGCTTTTCATGTCTACATAATATTCTAATGCTCCTAATATGTTTTACAACTTAATTGAGCTAAAATGTACTAAGGTTAAACTTCCTTCTTCACATGTCATGGCTGCCCAAAAATCATGTCCTAGTTCCCAATTTATTGTTTTTCAATTCAACACTCAATTCACCCTTAATCTATCACCAATTGTGGTGTTTCTATGTTAATTTCAATTTCCCCCAAATTTATTTAACTATGGCAGCCCCTCATTCATCCTTCAACATTATATTTTCTTCAATTTTTAAGCCATAAAATAATTACCTAATATCAAATATCATTAATTCAAAGTTTAATTACACTTCCATCAACTAATCACAAACTTAAATTTCTACTTCCAATCTTGCAACATAAGCTCAATCTACCAAACCTAATCACATCTATCATCATTATGGGTCTCAAATAGAAGGAAAAATATTGAATTTAAGAAAAATAAACTCACCTCAAGATCATTCCAAAGCTGGCCGAATTTCCCCTCAATTTTTCTCTTTTATTTCTCTTCTTTCTTCTTCCTTTCTTGTTTCTTTACTCTACTTTGTAGTAAGAAATTTTTAATTCTGATTTTTCCTCTCTCAAAACTTATTTCTTTCCTCACTTTTTCAAGCTTGATTTGAAGAGAAATGGAGATTTTTGGGAGAGCTATGGTGGACGGCAAAGAGATGAAAGAAGATGAGAGAAATGAGTTTTAACTGGTGGAGAAAATGAGGTATTTATCTTTTCTTTTTTTTTAGGTGAGTATTTGGTGGTTCCATGACTACATTAAGCTCTTCATCCATTGGTCCAAAATACAAATTAATTTTAATTGGATTTTAAACTTTAAGAAATTTCTTATTTGTCACATCTTCCTCCATATTCACACTTTTTTCCCAAATAATTTCCATAATACCGATTTTGACCATAGGAAGTTTTATTTTTTTCTAATTCTACCCCAAATATTTTTAATTCCAAAATAATAATACCCTTAACTATTTTCTCTTATTATTAGTCATTTTTCTTGTTTAAATTTAGACTCCGATTGAACCAGTGGACCCCACTACGGTCACGCGCAATCGGGGCCTAAATCACTGAATGTTACAATATTCTTCCTTTATTTGCATTCTCTAAGTCCCTTCTTGCACAAAATCTCCCTTTTTAGCACTTTCTCACACTTCATTTAGTTTCTTTCTCTAGAATTTGAGGATGGCTATGATGGTGCTATGGAGGAACGTGGGACTGGTTTTTAGGGTAGAAAATGAGTGTAAAATGAATGAAAATGAGAAGGTGGAAGAAGGATTCAAGAAAATTGAAGAAAAATCTAAATATGGGATCCACTCTTTGACCTTAGGTTAGTTTTTATTTTAATTATCATGTGATTAATTCAACAAACTTAGGGGAAATATTTATCCTTAGTGTGCCTAATTTATATTTAATTAGCAAATATCCATTATTGTCCTCCAATTTTACCAATTTTGCACTTTTGGCCCAAAACGATCAATCTTTTGCAATTAAGTCCCTTACATACTCTATCATTTCCCCACACATTAAACACTATGTAAAATACTTCAATGAATTATTTTACCATTATTTTATCACCTTCCTATAAAATTTTTGAATTTAGACTCTAATAGGATTGATTGCAGTTCACACGACTCGATACCCAAATTAGCATATATGACAGTCAGTGGTTTGATTATAAACACTTTCATCAACAATTACCGTGCCATTCTTACTTTCACTATATTATATCTCATTTGGTTCAAAAGCATGGACTATGTGTTAACCCTCACTAGATTGACTACATCACATTTATAGCAAATGATATTAGTTTTTATCTCTGAGATCCATTACTCTATTAGATATATCTTTAAGGATCATTTTCAAGACATGTCCACATAGAATAAAGATTTCTGAGTAATTATCTCTTACAAGAGGCTATAAGTATACTCTCTTTCTATTAGGAGTAGGCTATAAGATGAGAGAAATGGGTTTTAATTGGTGTAGGAAATGAGGTATTTATCTTTTCTTTTTTTTTTTTAGGTGAGTATTTGGTGGTTCCATGACTACATTAAGCTCTTCATCCATTGGTCCAAAATACAAATTAATTTTAATTGGATTTTAAACTTTAAGAAATTTCTTATTTGTCACATCTTCCTCCATATTCACACTTTTTCCCCAAATAATTGCCATAATACCGATTTTGACCATAGGAAGTTTTATTTTTTTCTAATTCTACCCCCAAATATTTTTAATTCCAAAATAATAATACCCTTAACTATTTTCTCTTATTATTAGTCATTTTTTTGTTGTTTAAATTTAGACTCCGATTGAACCAGTGGACCCCACTACGGTCACGTGCAATCGGGGCCTAAATCACTGAATGTTACAATTCTCTCCCCCTTAAGAAAATTTTGTCCTCGAAATTTACCTGATTAGGTGGAGCTGAATAACTGAGGATGTTGAGTTCTCATCATTTCTTCACTCTCCCAGATGGCTTCTGCTACTTCATGATTGCGCCATAGGACCTTTACTAGTGGTACCTTCTTGTTTCGTAGTTCTTTGACTTCTCGAGCTATGAATTTCATTGGCTCTTCACCATAAGTCAAGTATAGTTGTACCTCTATTGATTCCACAGGTATTACATGTGTCGGATCCGATCTATATCTTCTTAACATTGAGACATGAAACACATTGTGGATCTTATCCAATTCTGGTGGTAAGGCCAACTTGTAAGCCACTGGACTTACACGTTCAAGTATTTCGTATGGTCTAATAAATCTAGGACTCAGTTTCCTCTTTTTACCAAAACGCAGTACATTTTTCCAAGGTGAGACTTTCAAAAATACCTTTTCTCCGACAGCATACTCAATGTCCTTCCTCTTCAAATCGGCATAGGATTTTTGTCGATCAGTTGCAGCTTTTAATCGATCTTTGATTAATTTCACCTTCTCCTCTGTCTGTTGCACTAATTCTGGCCCCATAAATTTCTTTTCACCAAGTTCTGTCCAGAATAATGGTGTCCTATATCTCCTCCCATACAAAGCTTCGTATGGTGCCATGCCGAGACTAGTTTGACAGCCGTTGTTGTATGCAAATTCCATCAATGGTAAATGTTTATCCCAGCTACCCTCAAAATCAATTACGCAGATTCTCAGCATATCTTCCAACAATTGAATCACTTGTTCGGATTGCCCATCTGTTTGTGGATGAAATGCTGTACTAAAAGCAAATCGGGTCCCCAATGCTTGCTGTAGACTTTTCCAAAATTTTGATGTGAACCGTGGGTCTCGATCAGAAATAATAGATACTGGCACCTCATGTAGTCGAATTATCTCATTGACATATAATTCTGCTAATCGGCTCAATGAATAATCCATCCGAACTGGCAGAAAGTGAGCCGACTTGGTAAGCCTGTCAACAATTACCCATATTGCATCATGCTTCTTTTGTGTCAAAGGCAACCCAGATACAAAATCCATTGTAATTCTTTCCCACTTCCATTCTGGAATTGCAATAGGCTGCAACAATCCAGATGGTACCTGGTGTTTTGCTTTCACTTGTTGGCATGTCAAGCATCTTGTAGTATATTCCACTATATCCTTCTTCACTCCTGGCCACCAATAATGAGTCTTAGGGTTATGATACATTTTATTGCTCCCTGGATGCATGGAATAAGTTGTATTATGTGCCTCTTTTAGAATTATTTGCTTTAATCCGCTATCATTTGGCACGCACAATCTTCCTCTGTAACTTATGCTTCCATCATCTTCAACCTTAAAGTCAGGTCTCTCCCCATTTTTCACTGCCTCAGCAATTATCATCAATTTTTTATCTTGCTTCTGAGCTTTTCTCACTTGTTGCCTTAAAGTAGGTTGGACCAATAACTCTGCCAAAATAAATTATGAGTCTAATTTTTTTCAATTTTATTATTACTTTCTATATATTATATTATAATTGAGGAAAAATTAAACTATACCTGCTAGTGTTTTTCTACTCAAGGCATCCGCTACTACATTGGCTTTGCCTGGCTGATAGTCAATAATACAATTATAATCCTTGATTAACTCCAACTAGTGTCTTTGCCTTAAGTTCAATTCCTTTTGTGTGGGCAAATATTTGAGGCTCTTATGATCTGTATATATGTAGCACCGCTCACCATACAAAAAATGTCGCCAAATTTTCAAAGCAAACACTATTGCTGCCAACTCCAAATCATGAGTAGGGTAATTTAGCTCAGGAGGCTTCAATTGCCTTGATGCGTAAGCAACTACTTTACCCTCTTGCATTAATACACAACCTAGCCCATTATGAAAGGCATCACTGTATATCACAAAATCTTTCCCTAGTGTAGGTTGGGTCAAAACAGGTGCTTCGGTTAACATGGATTTTAGTTTCTCAAAGCTT
Organism: Triadica sebifera; assembly: GCA_023653625.1. Classification (NCBI taxonomy): domain Eukaryota; kingdom Viridiplantae; phylum Streptophyta; class Magnoliopsida; order Malpighiales; family Euphorbiaceae; genus Triadica; species Triadica sebifera. Next base: position 23,363,929 of record CM042894.1, read on the forward strand.
TCCTGGCACCGATCTGTCCACTCAAACTTAGTTTCTTTTCTGAGCAACTTAGTAATTGGTGCAGCTATGCTTGAAAATCCCTTCACAAACCTTCTATAGTAGCCAGCTAATCCAAGGAAACTTCGGATTTCTGTTACATTGTGAGGTGGCTTCCAACTTAGAATGGCTTCTATTTTGTTAGGATCAACCCGGATTCCTTCAACTGAAATAATATGCCCTAAGAATCCCACTTCTTCCAACCAGAACTCACATTTTGACAGCTTTGCATACAATTGATTTTCCCTCAAAGTCTGCAGTACTATTCTGAGATGCCTGTCATGTTCTCCCTTGTCCTTCGAATACACCAGAATATCATCTATAAAAACTACCACAAACTGATCAAGATAAGGCCTAAAAATTCTGTTCATCATATCTATAAAGGCAGTTGGTGCATTCGTTAAGCCAAATGGCATAACCAGAAACTCATAGTGGCCATATCGAGTTCTGAAGGCTGTTTTAGATACATCTGATTCTTTGATTTTCAGTTGGTGGTACCCAGATCTGAGATCAATCTTAGAGAATACTCCTGCTCCCTTCAATTGATCAAACAAATCATCAATTCTAGGTAGTGGGTATTTATTTTTAATTGTCACCTTGTTTAATTGTCGGTAATCAATACATTGCCAAAGGGTGTCATCCTTCTTTTTCACAAACAACACCGGAGTGCCCCATGGTGACACACTGGGCCTTATGAACCCTTTGTCGAGCAATTCCTGCAATTGAACCTTTAACTCTCTCAATTCTGCAGGTGTCATTCTATAAGGAGTAATTGATATTGGGCCTGTACCAGGAATCACATCAATAGCAAATTCTATCTCCCTATCTGGTGGTAACCCCGGCAAATCTTCAGGAAATACATCTGAAAACTCACACACTGTAGGGATGTCCTTGAGTTCTGGGCTCCCCTTCCTGGTATCTATCACATGGGCCAAATATGCCTCACATCCCTTCCTAATATATTTCCGAGCTTTTAATGCTGAAATAACACTGGTCAAACATGTTTGGCCTACAACTTGAATGATGGTGTCATCTTGCCCGGGAATTTTAAGTACAACTTTTCTAGATCGGCAGTCGACTATAGCTCCATGCTTTGTCAACCAATCCATACCCAGAATAGCATCAAATTCATGAAAAGGTAGTTCTATTAAGTCTGCTGGAAATTCTCTACCCTGAATAATTATTGAACTGTTTCTATAAATCTTATTCAGTTTCACACTATGTCCCAGTGGATTGGTCACAACTATATCATATTCTAAGGTTTCAGGTATCATGTTCCCTTGTCTAAGTGCAGCTGTACTTATGTATGAATGCGTGGAACCAGGATCTATCGAAGCATGTAAATCAAAATCAAATAAAGATAATTTACCAACTATGACGTCTGGTGCATCCTGGTCTTCACGAGCTCTCATCACATATACCCGAGTTGGGGTCCTACTACCTCCAGGTCTGTCAACTGTCTCTGATACCCTCCTGACTCTGTCTAGTACGACCACCTCTAAATTGGCTTCGACCTCTACCATGGCTCTGTATCGGTGTCATAGTCTGTGCTGGTGCCACACTACCTGTACCGAGTCTGGGACAATCTTTCTTCATATGGTCAGTAGCTCCACATCTCATACCCCAGTCAACCACCAACACTCTCTAGTCAATCACCAACACTCTCCTGTATGGTCCAAAATACAAATTAATTTTAATTTTAATTTTAATTAGACTCCGATTGAACCAGTGGACCCCATTACAGTCACGCGCAATCGGGGCCTAAATCACTGAATATTACAATATTCTTCCTTTATTTGCATTCTCTAAGTCCCTTCTTGCACAAAATCTCCCTTTTTAGCACTTTCTCACACTTCATTTAGTTTCTTTCTCTAGAATTTGAGGATGGCTATGATGGTGCTATGGAGGAACGTGGGACTGGTTTTTAGGGTAGAAAATGAGTGTAAAATGAATGAAAATGAGAAGGTGGAAGAAGGATTCAAGAAAATGGAAGAAAAATCTAAATATGGGATCCACTCTTTGACCTTAGGTTAGTTTTTATTTTAATTATCATGTGATTAATTCAACAAACTTAGGGGAAATATTTATCCTTAGTGTGCCTAATTTATATTTAATTAGCAAATATCCATTATTGTCCTCCAATTTTACCAATTTTGCACTTTTGGCCCAAAACGTTCTATCTTTTGCAATTAAGTCCCTTACATACTCTATCATTTCCCCACACATTAAACACTATGTAAAATACTTCAATGAATTATTTTACCATTATTTTATCACCTTCCTATAAAATTTTTGAATTTAGACTCTAATAGGATTGATTGCGGTTCACACGACTCGATACCCAAATTAGCATATATGACAGTCAGTGGTTTGATTATAAACACTTTCATCAACAATTACCGTGCCATTCTTACTTTCACTATATTATATCTCATTTGGTTCAAAAGCATGGACTATGTGTTAACCCTCACTAGATTGACTACATCACATTTATAGCAAATGATATTAGTTTTTATCTCTGAGATCCATTACTCTATTAGATATATCTTTAAGGATCATTTTCAAGACATGTCCACATAGACTAAAGATTTCTGAGTAATTATCTCTTACAAGAGGCTATAAGTATACTCTCTTTCTATTAGGAGTAATGAATACTATATTGACTATTCAACTATCTTTAAATATCTTATATCTAATCACTACCCTATGAGCAATCTCTAAGAGATAACAAGGAATGATATCAAAGTATTTGATTTAGTATCCAAGATAACCTTGAGGATATCAGGTCTAAGGATATTTACATCAAGATTTGGCAGTTTTGGACACAATACGATAAACACTACAACATGACATGACACGAACTTAACACGATATGTTACAAATATGCCTAATCTATTATGTCAAGATTAGGCAAGCTTAAAAATATGTAAAATATCTAATAATTAAAGTATTTAATTATGTATTAATATTTTACAAATATTCTATTATAATTAATTATATAAATATATATCAATAACAATTAGCAAATTAGTGATATAATTTATATTAGTAATAATAATATAGCTAATTAAATACTTAAATTATATATATATATATATATTTATACACATGTTATACCATACCAAATTATTACTACATTATAAAAATTAATATAAACTTATGAAATATTAATTTTAATTATTTGTATTATATACATCTGGGTATATATATTTATAAATGTGTGAAACAATTACATGACATGAAACAACATTCTTAAATTGACACAAATAGTGTCATAACACATTTACAAGCATAAGACATGAATTATCAGCTCTACTTACATTATTGCTATGATAATACTATCAATAATATTGAATAAATATTCATGTAATTGTCTCATGGTTTGGTCATTTAATATACTTGACTACTCTATCAAGAATCCGCATGTTAACTCTAAATATCTCATGTATACAATTTATGAGATCAATTGTTTCATCAAGTTAAGGAGTATACCATGTGCTAGTCTATCTAAATTAGTAATGTCTTATCTCGCTAATCATATGACTAGATTATTAAAAATATTGTTGAAAGATTAACACAATTGCACATGTTAGGAATATCACTATTATGATCTCATCATAATTTTCTTCATGTTGTGTTGTATACCAATGACTTCATTAAATAATTTAAGATATGTTGCCCAGATATTAGACCAAGAAGGGGAGTTGAATTGGAGCTTCAAAAATTAAACTTTAAAGTGCGGAAATAAATAATTAATTTTAGGGAGGATAAAGAAAATCAGACACAAAGATTTATAGAGGTTCGGGTGTTAACAACCCCTACTCCTCTCCCCAATCGCAATTGAGAGTTTCACTAACACACTAAGTGTTACAATGGAGTTTTACAAGCTCACTCCCAACTATGGTGTTTCTCACAATGGCTCACACCTAACCCAGAAATCCCTTGTATTTTAATGGCTCACACAATAACCAATTCCTTGTATTTTACAGGCTCACACAAACAACCTATACTTTGTGTTTTACAGGCTCACACAAATAACCTACACTTTGTGTTTTATAGGCTCACACAAATAACGTACACTTTGTGTTTTGGAGGTTTACACAACTAACCCTTACAAGTGTTCTACTCTTAATCCAGAACTACCCAAAGTTCACTTGAGTAAAGATTACAAAGAGTCCACTTATAAATCTTTATTGCTCAAATATGAGGAGCAAAAAAGATTTTTACAGAGAATTGATTTGTTCTCAAAGTATGAAAGTACAAGATAGCTTGTGATTTGAAGTATATGCTAATCTTTTGTTTTTCTTATCATCTTCTTGTTCTTTAATGCATAAATGATTTTCATTTATACTCCCATGGCTGAATATAGTCGTTGGGGTGCATTAAATAAGAAATTAGCCGTTGTACCAACCAAAAAATCGTGCCTGACATTTTTCTCTTTCATTGGTCACAGGCGTGAATATGCTTGTCACGGGGGCAACAGTTCTTCCCAAACCGTGACTGAAGTGGTGTTCCTGGTGGTGAAACTCTCTGGAATGTATTGACATATGGAGTCAAGGGCGTGACATTAATCCTTCACGGGCATGACACTCTTCCCAGCCGTGAGCCAAGTGGTGACTCTGGTCGTGAAGTTCTCTGGAATGTATTGTATGAAGCTTCACGGGGGTGACACCTTTCTTCACGGGGGTGAATGAAATGCTTACTTCAAGATTTGTTTTTCCTTCATGGCCGTGAACTTCAAATGTTGTTTTTGGTAACGGTTACCTTCCTTCACGGGAGTGACTCCTAGAGTCACGGCAGTGAACATGCTACTTGATTTTTGTTTCTCAAGGATTATTCTTCCAATTCTCCATTCTTGCTATTTTAATTCATGTCCTGTATAATACACTTAAAACAAGAATGTTAAATACAATATTGTTATATTATTTATTATCATCAAAATGACGGAAATACCCCTCAAGGTTTAACTAGATCTATATCAAATTCATAATTAATTAACACCATATAATGAAATACGTCTTTATTAAAAAATAAATGTGTACATCAATATCCAATGTGATTGTTTTTAGGGCACCTGTAACACCTCTTTACCATTTTGTGTCTCAGTCAGGTAAAGTAGTATCTTTGACTGACTAACTGATGTGTCTGCGTAGGACTTATAGATATACAACATATGTAAAATGTGCTTTTGCAAACTATAAATTAGTTCATGATTTTATTTTACAGACATTTATTTATTTTAAAATATACCTAATGCATAAAAAGCATGACAAGACGATCATTGTTTTTGTTACTATTGCGCTCCTCTAATGAACTTACTGGATATGCAACTCTCTTGACTTATGCATTGATATATGTTTCTTGTTTACTATCTGTGCAAGATACAAACAACACCCACGCTGAGTTTAAGCTCAGTGGTGCAAATTTTATAGTAACAGTCATTTAAAATATAACTTTATAATTATAATTTATTTCAATAAAACTCTGTAGTAAAAAATAATTATAAATAAATATTTTCTTTTAAAATACAAAATTAATTGATTGTAAATTGACACATCACATTGTCATTTAAAACATGAAAGTTCATTTATAAAGCAATCATCTCTTATTAAAATAATGAAAAGAAAATCATTTCATCAATAATATCAAAATCTCCATGGCAATTTCATAACACATTACATCCATATATCACTTAAACTCATCTTACATGTATATGACATATATCATTTGAACTTAAACCAATGACGTTGCAAATCTTAGAAAATTCGCTTAAAAATCACATTCATTCACTTGACAAATCTTTTATCATACCTATATACCAAATAATAGTTTCATTATTTCTCTGCCATATAATGCATCATAGACTTATCCCTAAGGAACCAAGAGATACCATCAAATGATGAAAATCTCAGAGTTCAAGATAATCACAAAATTATGGTAAAAAATAACCACATGACCTAAAATAATATCATCTGATCCAAGATAACTATGAGATCAGTATCAATCCAAGATAACTATATGATTGGTAAATAAATAATATGTATAGTCTAAGATAATCACATGAGTCATACAATACCTCTCATGACTAAAATAACCACAGGTCATAGAGTTCCTACCCTATTGCTATGCCAACAATCTCTAAATCATTGTCTATATTTTTATATGGGCAAGAACTGTATATAAAAATTGATTTAAATATCTCTATAGTCAGTATTATAAGTTATTAAAATTTGAAAAAGAATCTTATTTCAATAAATATTTGATATCAAAAATATAATATGTAATCCATATTTCAAACGAAAATAATTTAACATTAAATTTGAATATATATATATATATATATATATATTCACCACTTAAAATATATTTGATATTTTAATATTTATTTCAATGACCATTAGGATAAAAAATTTGCACAAATCTTTATGGGGTTTAGGATAAGAATTTTGCACAAAACTTTATGGGGTTTAGGGGTTTTACAATCATCTCATATCCTTTTTCCATTCAGGCCCGTTCTACATTGATGCGCTATTGACAAATTTAAATTGCTTACTTCACGTCTTTTGTACAACTGCTTTTGTATCTTAATAGTTCTAATTTATGTTATTTATCTAAATCTTGTCTTAAGACTCCTAGTTAAAGCTTCCTTTGTAACCATTAATCCGTGACACTTTGGTTCTTTGTTCTTTAGTTTAGATAAAACAAATTATGGTCCCTTCCTCAAAATTGCTTTGGTCATACTATAATCCAATCACTTTTAGATTGTTTCTTTCATAACTTTGATCCCATATGGTTCATCATCTTGTAATTTAATTTCCTTCATGGTATTCATGGTTTCGGTCTAACAAATCTTTATGCCTCAATTTTGGTCTAGCTTTCGACCAACCTTAATTCAATGCCTTCAAATACCTTTTTTTAATAAACTTTGTCCATTAGTTCTTAGGTATTTCAATATTTCAGTCTTGGTTCTTTTCTCTCTTTTTTTTTCATGTTTAATGTCCAAAATTACTAGTTGGGTCTATCATATGTCTCTACCTCATCAATTCAGGGTCCTATAATTCCAAGACATCAGAGACCTTCAAAGTCCCTTTTATAAGTATCTAGGCTATTTAAGGTCTTCCATTTCAACTCAGTTTCCATTACTAAAACTTACTTTTAACTTAATTTCACTTTCTTAGTGCTAATTAATTTATTCAATCATCTTGTTGTACTAAAATTTTAGTCCAAACCTCACTGTCACTTTCGGCCAGCACTGTATTCGCATTCAAACTCCACCATTTATTCTACTTCACTTTCTCCACTCAATTATTCTTCTAACCAATTAATTTAAGGTTCATCAAGCTCAACATAACCTCTCAATGTCTCGGTCCATGAAGGAAATTTTTTTCCAAAAATTTTCTTAACCAAATTTCTGGGTTTATTAATTACTAACTAACTTAATTTAACCAAAATATGCCCAAAAAAAAGAAATCTCGGATTCTCAAAATCAAAGGTCCTAAAATTTCAATACTCATCTAAAATTCTAATCTCTTTCATGGTTGTTACGACCATAACAAGTATTTCAACTAACAATTCTTTTAAGTCACTTCCAATATCATATGTAACATCTGGTGATTTAGCCTCTGATTACGTGTGACCGTAGTGGGGTGTGCTGGTTCAATTGGAATATAAATTTGAATCCATAAAAAATGACAAATAATAAGGGAGAATAATTAAGAGTATTATTATTTAGAAATTAAAAAGATGATTTCTAAAACTGGAAAAAAAATAAAATTACCTTATGGACAAAATCAATATTATTGGAATTGTTGGGGAAAAGTGTGAAGATGAGAAAATTAGTGAAAAATAAAGAATTTCTCAAAGTTTAAAAATTAATCAAGATTAATTAAGTTAATAAACCAATAGAAATTAGGATTAAGTTTAATTAATGGGGCTCACTTCTTAATCATAGTATAGAAGTCAAACAAAAAGAGGAATTCTACATTCTTCCACCCAAAATATCTAACTCATCTTCATCCTTTTTTCTCTTCTTGGTTGCCTTCCACTCTAGCCCACCAAAAACCTCCATTTTTTTTTCATTTCAAGCTTGAAAAAAGAGGGAAAAAATAAGTTTTGAGAGAGAAAAATTCATAAATTAAAGAGTTCTTGTCATAAGGGGAGCTAAAGAGCAAAAAGGAAGGAAGAAAGAAGAAAAGAAAAAGGAGAAATTTTAGGGGTAATTTCATCCCACTTTGGAGAGTCATTAATTCGAGTTTATTCTTCTTAAATTCAATATTTTCCTTCCATTTGAGATTCATGAGGATGATAGATATAATTAGAATTGGTAGTTTGAGGTTATTTGGCAAAAACGTACCTAGAATTTGAAATTGGTAACTAGTTGAAGAAAAGTGAAGTTAAACTTTTAATTAATCATAATTGATGTTAGTTAATTATTTTATGACTTAAAAACTAGAGAAATATAACTCTAATGGAGGAAGGAAGGGCTGCATTGGTTAAGGTAATTTGGAAAAAATTGAAATTAACTTAGGAGCAACACAATTGGTGATAAATGAAATGTGATTAGAGTGTTGATTTGAAAAAAAATAAATTGAGACTTATAATAAGGTTTTTAAGCAGTCATGACCTATCAAGAAAGAAGTTTAACCTTAGTACATTTTAGCTAAATTAAAGTCTAAAATATATTAGAAGCATTAGAATTTTATGTAGTCATGAAAAATTTTGAAAATGAATGATACAAATGAGATATGGTATGGTTGTGTAGGAAAACCAAGTAAGCAAATGAGAAGCCCTCAAGAGGGTGACAAAGGCAAGGAGAAAACAAATTAGTGAGGGGAAGAAAAGAAGAAAAAAGGGAAGCTCTAAAGTTGATTAGGTATGTGCTTCATTGATAAAAATCTTACATGTTTAAATATGTGAAATTATGTATTAATGTTTGATATGAATGTGGTTTGTCATATAATGTGATATGTTGTTGCTTTTAATTTTTTTTTATAACAATGAAACTAAATGGTGTGAAAAAATTAATATATGTGAATGTAATTGTGGTATGGAAACTTTGGCATAAAAATAAATGCATATGATGAATGTAATTACTAGATAGGTGTGTGCCAATTGATGACCATGTTGTAGAATATTTGGAGCAGTCTTGACTATTTTGATCATAACTAAAACTCTGGTAATGATATTGAGGTAAAATCAGTTGAAAATAAAAGTGGACTCATAAATCTAAAAATTTTATGCAGAAACTAAGTTTAAATTCTAACTGTAAATGAGATAAAATTTGACACAAAATCTCGGACCTGTAGGTATCTAGAAAATGCTGGGTAAGACTAATGAAATGTCATTCAGTAAAAAGATCATAACTTTTGAGAGAAAACTTATATTTGTATGATTTTTATTGCATCTGAAATCTGAGATATTAATCTACAATATATTAGAAAACTATAAATTCAAATTCGAACTATAAATGGTCTTAAAATGAGGCCCAAAATCAAAGCCGAAATATGTCATAACAAAAAAAATTTGATATATTGGGTTTTTGCATGTGGGGTGATGAATATATATGTTAATTAATGAGAATTTTTACTTTAATTGTAGTTATAAATGTTTAATAAATTTTTTATATGTGAGGTTCTAATGCAATAACAATGGAAATAAGTAACAAATAAATAAATAAATATATATGTGAAAATTTGGCACAATTATCATTTTTGAAAATATTGTAATTAAATATAAAAATATTGAAACCCTAAGACATCTAATCTAGAACTAGAATAAAGAATAATTTGACATGTCAATCAGGGGATTTAAGACACTTGATGTCAAATATAAAAGTCGGTAATTACAATTTTATAAATACGTTCGATGCAAAATTATTAAGCTGGTATTGCAATATTATAAAATCATGTAATGACACTATTATAAAAACGTTCGACACAATATTATAAAAATATGTAATGACAATCTCGTTATTTCTATTAGTTAATTCGGTTACAGGTGTTATGAGTACAAAGAAAATGAAAAATAACAATAATACAGGAGTATGTCATTTTGATAATATTGCATTAATCAAAATTGTTAAATATTAAATGTTTGATGATATTTATTTAATATCATCTAATTTTTTATTTTATGCCTTATTTGTGAAATTATTAAATGATACGTAAGAAAATATATGTATGTAAGATTTTTATCCTTAAAGCGCCACTAAACTATTAGCTTAACATAAGTAGTTTCTTCTCATGCAAGTTCTAAAGAAAAATCGTATATAATATAGTTATCAGAAAAAGAAAGGTACCTGAACAATAACTATCTTAAAGCTTATAAGAATAATTTAATTTTTATATTTAAAAAAACTTTAAAATAATTTTTTGATCAAGTTAATGAAATTTCAAATAACTATCAGTAAATATTGAACACTTATGAATCATCTATTATGTATGAAAAAAAAACCATCAGCTGAACTTGTTGACTTTTTCCTTTTCTATTAATTGCTTTTCTAGTTTTCGTTATGGTCATAAAAGAGAAAAAAAAATCCCTAAAAATCATCCCTCATAATTAAATTTTTTATTCTCTTTGAAATAATTGAGAAACCAACCAATTTATTATTGAGCTATATGAAATATAAAGACTCAAGATAATTAATATCCGCAAATCATAAATTAAACCTAGTTATATTTGAATTGAGTCCCAATTGTGAGAAAATTTGTAACCCTAAATTAGTTTTTTTGCAGCCACTTCACTTCCATTGATCCACATAGCTAGCTCATCAAATAAACAATCCCTCATAAAAAAAAAATAGTCATCAAATAATAAAAATACTCATGGGACAAGTGAGTGACTTTTACTTTTAAACTATTATTCGATTGATAAGTTATTTTAAGATAAATTCTCAATTTTATTTATAGCTTAATTCTTCATTTTCCGTTAAATTATTTTATTTCATTTTAAATAATTTTTACACTTTATTTTAATATTGATGATGAAATTGAATGTGCAATTCAATGTATGATTACAATAAAAATAAAATAAACATCTTTAAAAATGAAATGAGATAATTTAACCGTAATTAAAAAAAATAAGATTTAAAAACTCTAAAATTAATCTCAAGATAATTCAAGAAATAAATTTATCTTTCATACTAGACTTATGCCTTCAGAATTGTTATTCTTTTACATGGTTTTCAGGAGTGAACTCTAATATTATATTTCTAGGAATTCTTAATGGAAAAATTTGGCACCCAATTAGTTTAATTTAATCCACACGTTCAGTGAATGTGTGCCAGATAGCTTAAAAAATCACAAATCTGTCGGCTTCAACTCCAATACCTAAGGCTTTTTACGTATTATTGTAAGAGAAACTATGTGCACATTCGGAAGTAAAAGAAATTATATTATATATATTGTTTATTATTTATTTAAATTATGAATGATTTTATTATATATATATATATATATATATATATATATATATATATATAATGTATTCTTGTTAAAAGAGATCATGTATATAATGCAACATCAACATAATGCATGATATTAGAATTGAGTAAAGTTAAATCAGCCCTGTTTTCGGCCAAAAATAAAGCATTTTAATAAAATTCTTACCAACAAAAAGAATACCACAGGCCAAGCCCACTCAAAACCACGAGCTCAATGTCATAGCCTCTGGTTTTCACCTAAACTTTTGGCATCCCATCCCCAGATACATATATGTATATAACCGAACTCTTCCTTACCATTTGTTCATCAAACCAACACAGACTTGTTTGATATAAATCAGTTGTACCCATTTGTTAATTTTCATAAAAAAGATCTACAAAATGATTTCGGCAGGCAAATCTTGGATGGTAGCAGCAAGCATTGGTGCTGTAGAGGCTTTGAAAGACCAAGGCATTTGTAGGTGGAATTATGCCATAAGATCAGTTCATCAACATGCCAAGAATCATGTCAGGTCAATCTCTCAGGCCAAGATCCTCTCTTCTTCTTCTTGTTCTGATATGGGTTCAAGCATGCTCAGAGAAGAGAAGGCAAAACAACCAGAAGAATCCCTCAGGAAGGTCATTTGCTGTTGGGGTCCCAACTGAGCCCATCCATAGATAGGCCACCAATAGATTTAGGACATTTACACGAATGATGTGATCTAATTGGTTGCAAACTGATATAGCTCTTTTTGTAAATTTTAATGATTATAAAGGATATCAAACTCCTATTATACTTATTTACAATAAGTCCATGACGATATATCGAAGAAAATCAACTTTTGATTGAGAAAATCGATTTTCATTTATATTACTTTGTTAATATTTGCTAAAAAAAATATATGTATACAATTTCTTAAATTTCCATAAAATATAAGATATTTAATTTAGTTATAAAAAAATTCAAGAACCAGAATAAATTTAGTTGAAGTAATTGAACTGCGATACGCTCAATGCATTACACAGGCAATTTGAATTACATGGCTCCCATTGCTCTTAAGATTGAGATTAGGTCTGTCCCTACAAGTAAATCAGAATCAGGTAGTGAATTTGGGAAGTTGTTGATACTGGTACTGGAACTTGGAGTTGGTTCACAGATTGAGAACCTACAGACAGGGCATTGGGCATGGCTCTTGACCCATGGCACTATGCAATCCTCATGGAACATATGGTTACATGGGGTCACCATCACCATCTCTTTAGCCTCAAAATCTTCCAAGCAAACTGCACATCTCTTCCCTTCTTCTTCCTTCTCCTTGGCCATCTCTTTCACTATATTTGCAGCTTGGTCTCTGTAATACAAGCACAATCTCCTTGATATCCTCTTTGGAACAGGATCGTATATTTCTTTCCTCAGCTTCTTTAGTGCATTCATTTGCACATCTTGGGTCAATCTGGACGACTCTTCTTGTGTGGAAGGGCTAGCCTGTGTCCTATTACCCAGTACAATAATTTCCATATTGGAAGGGGGCCGCAAAGACAAACTGCAATTTTCCGTTCATGAATCATGATCACATATATTAATATATAGGAAGTATATTGACTAGGTTAAAAAAAACTTATTTAAATTTTAGAAATAAAAACTAATTATAAAAACTATTTTTTTAACATGATAATAAATTAATCGTTCTATATATAAATAGAGATACAGATTAAAATTTTCTTTTCTATACAGAGTTTGTATATTCATTTATATATGGACGAAATTAATAATATATTGTCACATAAAAAACTGATTATTATTTTAAAAATATAAGCAAATTGTAATATATTTTTATTTGACACTGTAACAAAATGAATAATTTCATTCATGAATGGAGATATGGACTGAAATGTTCTTAATTACATATGTTCATATAATTATTCATCGGCTAAGCCAATAATACATACCATCAAATAAAAATAATAATTTTTTCTTTACAAATGGAAAATCATTGTAGTTTTTTTTTAACGTGACAATAAATCATTATTTGCTATTTGATTCACGAATGAAGATATAAAACGAATCTGGGTGTTTATTTATTTTTTTTTTTGGGGCTATTGTTAAATTTAAGAAAATTTATTATTACCCCATTAAGCCGAGAGGTCCTGATATGATTGTCTCCTCTGTTGGTCGCCATGGATCATAAGCACCTCTCCTTCCATCCTGATCGATCATACAACAGGGAAAAACTACTGGATTTGTTCCTTAATTTCAGAATTATCATAAAAAGAAGTGAAATTCAAGGAGAAGAAATTAAACTTACCAAGCGAGGAAACATTGGAATTTGTGGATAATTCCTGTCATTGTTGTTAGGAACATAGTTACCAAAACCTCGTCCTGCTGGGATTCTGAAATTATTAACGTTGTTTCTGTTCATGGTATCTGATCATAAATAATTCCCAAAATTTCATTCATCAAATTAAACTAAATAATGCTTGTTATGGTGGAGCTCTTTTATTCCTTAAGCAATAAAATGATTAGCTTATAAGTGTTGCGAATATATGCTTGTCTTTGTCACGCATCTATTCTGATTTGAAGTCTTATTCTTCCTCCATTGGAGAGATGCTTGTCTGACGGTGAAGAATGATTCTCCTATGGAAGATGAAAAACTTACATAAGCTCTGATGAGAAAAGAATCTAATTCTAACTGAAAATTTCTTATTTAAATCAGGTTCGTATTGCAATACTGTAGAGTATAGAAAAAACAATATTTTATAAATATTAAACTGATTGTAAAAATCAATTTTTGTGTGGTAGTGAAGAACGACTCTTCTATAGAAAATAACTGATTCACACAAGTTCTGGAAATGAATCTCATTCTATTAGATAAATTTCTTGCTTAGATCATGTTTAGATTTATTTATAAACTGAGCTTATAATACACTATCAATGTCTATTCATATAAATTAGTAGATTAAATAAATTCTTATTTTATAAATAAAAATGATTGTAAAAGTTACCTTTATATATATATGTATATATAAAGTTGAATCCAAGAATTAATTTCAATAGGGACAAAGTATGGTATCACTGGCATATCAACAAAATTTCAATTATATTTTTAAATTTTTTTTTATCTTTGAAATTGATATCAATTTTAATTTGTGGGATCCGATTAATATTTTAGTATATTATATTCATTATTATCAATTAAAATATTAGTAATTATAAAATAATATATATAAAATAACATATATATGTCAGTAATTATATGAAGAACATAACAAAAACCATAAAATTGCTAGGAATCATATGTTTATATATGAAATATGCTACTATATGAATGAATATAATAAAAATTGTATAACTGAAAATAATTAATGAACAAAGAAATAATATATAACTGAACTGCCAATAATTAATTATGTTAAACCATTAAATGAGAAATATAATGAAAATTATATAATTATGGAATATAACATATAGCTGTTAGTAATTATATGAAATAATATAACAAAAACTGTATAATTACCAGCAATTATATAAAAGAACATAGAAATAACATATAATTGTGAGTAATTATATGAGAAATATATTAAAAACTATATAATTAATTATATAAACTTAATTTTATATTTTACATTAGTTTATAAACTTAATTAATTAGTTATGTATATTATTAATTAAAATTAGTTAATTGAAGAAAATATTTGATATTAAATATGTGGGGACTAAAGATAAATTTGAGAATGAGGATAAGATATATATATATATATATTATGCAACCCAATCATAAGAGGAGAAAATAAAAATTGTCCAATTAATTTTGTAGCTTGGGCACAATTCTTAATCAGTAACCAAAGGCTCTCTCGGCCTGTTAGAATGTGGTCCAAAAGTTTGGGCCACATTTAAAATTTAAATGAGTTTCTTATTTGGTTAAGGTTTAAATTGTGGAATAAATTTAAGGAATTGATTTTGATATTTGATGGACATATAAAATTCTATATAAATTGATTATCTCTCCACCTAATTAGGGTTGCAGAATTATAAAATACTTTTTTTTTATTAAGTTCTCTCCTACATAAAAATTAAAGTTAAGGAACAAAAATCAATAGATGTACGACCTCATCTTGACTGGTTCCTATTCTAAATTGATGTTGACACTACTGTCTATATAAGGGTTGCATTTACCAATAAAGGGTAATCCCTCCTTATATGATTAAGGGCTTCGCATATGAAGCAAGCCTCTAAAGCTTACCGACATTTTTCTCTGTGATTCTTCTAGTAGGTCCCATATAAGATAGCAAGATCTCTAGTTATATGAGTGCTAGCGATGGCTGAGGTAGTGTTAGAGGGCAGTCCCCTCTTGAAAGAACTGGACCAAGTGTGACTTTGTCCTCTGTTCTATCCCCTACCCTAGGACTGTCCTGAAAAGAATTAGCCTCTTTTTCCTGTAGTATATACCATACTAGTTGTGGGTCTTTTAGTATTCTCTTATACTCTTCTCTTTCTTTTCTTTTCTATCCTAATAGTGGCATAGAAAGGTGTAAAGAAGTCCCCAAGCTCTAGGGAAATGACATGATATCCTATGTTATCATTCAAACCGTCTTCAAAGCAGTGACACTTATCACTTTCGTCCCCCATAAGACCAATGACATATCTTCTCAACCATATAAACTCCTTTGCATATTCGAAAACTGTCATGCCCCTCTGTCACAAATTCAGGAATTCCCTTATTTTCTTATATATGTAGAATCAATGCACATAGTCTTTCTTGAATTCTGTAATAAAATACTCCCAAGTCGAGGGTTGTGGAGTATGTTGTTTTTTCAGAACTGATTTTCTCCACTCATATGCATATTCCTGTAGAAGCGATACTGCATATTTAGTCTTGTGCTCCTTAGCACACTCTAACTCTTCGAAGACTCTCTCGATCTTCTCTAGCTAAAACTTGACTACAACAGAATCATCCTCACTTCTCCCTCAAAAATCAGTGGGCCCATAATTCAAAAGCCTATCTATCTTCATTTTTGGTATTTCTTGTGGTAGCTGTGGAGTTGGTAGTGGATGTGTTTATGGTATAACATGTGGTATGGCCTATGTCAATTGTTGCAAGGTACCGACCATTAGTTGCATGATCGGTATGTCACCTAGATCCGTTTGTCTAATAGGTAGTTACTAAGGGGATATGGCAGCACTTGGACCTCGTATACTTAAAGCACTAGGCTAATTTGTAGCCTTCGAATCAAAAGAGCAATTACTTTTAACAACATTATGGGCTTCTAGCTCCATCTATACCTTATACTCTTACAAGTCGTAAGAAAAAAGCCCACATCATAGACATTAGAGAAATATTATGTATGCATGGTAACCCTTAACCCACTTAGGTTCAGAAATGCCTAAACCTAAGCTCTGATACCACTAAATGTAATGCCCTTTCGCCTAACCAAGGTTAGCCCCATTAAATAAGTGATTGTCACACAACCTGTATGTGGAAAACATGTGAAAATTTAAAACTTTTTCTTTGCACCATGGCTATGATGACTTGAATAAAACATAAAGTAAAAGTAATGTTGGACTTAACATTTAAAATCATATTTTAATAAAAATATGACTAACACTTGTTTAGGGGTTTACAAAAATACATGTCTTTGACATAGATTACATAATTCTTTCATTTACAGACATGTATACAAGTAAACAACCCCCTTACAATGACATGTAGAAAAATGCAAAAGTGTGACATGAAATGTCACCTACCCGCATAGGGTCTAATATGTTGTCTGTGATGTTCGTCTAGCTTTTCTTGATCAACTTCTATCTTTATCTACTAGGCTCCGACCGATATGGGGAAAACACTCACACGTTAAGCTACTGAAAGGTTAGTGCTACATATAAACATATAATTCATACATGCAATGACACATCATACATCAAAGTCATATATAATCATATTATCATATAAAACGTCATGGAATCCAAATAGATGCACTCATTCGAGCTAAGACACCTTACCACTGTCTATAATCATATGTTAGTCCAGGTTCATCAAGTCAATTGTGCTCTCCGAGTTTAAGCCGCATTGACTGAGTAAATATATAACTTTTGCATGCAATATTATCGATCATCATGTATGTGAGTCCAAGCTCCTCAAGTTAATGGTGTTCTCCGAGCCTAAGTCATATTGACTGAGTAAACATAAAACTATGGTACCATAAACTCCCTTAATGACATACCACCTATCCTACTTCTAGTCCTAGTATCGAGTCCGGACTTTACTTTATCTTTATTATACTTCATTATAACATTTATATCTTATAACATGCATACTTGATCATATGTAAATTCATTGTATAACATTCATTTACTAATACCCATAGAAGCATACTCAAAACATATCATAATGAAGGCATATGAATAGCCATTAGGTCATAACATTTAAGATAACACCATCTATTATTTAAAACAGGCTTCACGAGCGTGAATTATATATACACGGTCATGAACGCCTTAGTCATAACTAACCCTAATCATGAACCAAACCGTGAACCAAGTCGTGAAAGTTTATGCCCAATTTGTTCATTTACTTCAAGATCATAAAGAAACAATCACGGGCTAGATCTTATTCTTTTGATGAGATTCACGGTCATGAACACCTATTCATAGGCATGAATATGGGTTTTCCTGCAGCTAACAACATTAAAACATGCATTTATTACAAGTCACATATAAGGTCTCTAATGAATATCCCATGATGACCTTTTCCTATCAACATACTAATCATATTATGCATTTCATCATGTTAAAGCATCATTTAAACACAATCACTCCATTTATGCTTTTGTTCTCATAAACCATCATATGAAATGTTTATGTTTTTTTTATGCATATAATTATTCTTACTTACCTCTTTCACTTATTAAGGGATCATCATTTATTACTCTAATTAATATATCTTCAGACACATTTATTGCATGTAATACTACAAACATCATCAATACTCATTTAAGGCATATTTACACTTCTTATACAATTACTCATATCTCATTGCATTAATTATATCATTGAACTTTGCATTTAGCATATAAAGCATGCAATTCAATTATCACATAATTAACATACAACATGCCATAATTTGAGAATTTGAATGCATATATGTACATATCTCTAATGGAGTCTCAAAAACCAAGCTTCTCTCAAGGTTGCTTATCCCTTTGGTGGGTTTCACCACCCACTCTTTCAAATACTATCACATATAACATATATGTATCAAAATCTACAACATTTAAACTTAGCTTTTAAAGCCATAAAGATAAAAATTCTAACTTTTACCCTTCTTACAACCTTAATCTCATATAACTTCTTACTAATACTTGCTATAACTTTTAACTACTAAAAGAGATGTATTTAACTATAAACTATCAAGGTCAAGATGTAACTTAATCCATTTGAAAATAGGTCTCTACCATAAATGAACTAAACATGATTAAAGTTATGGAATCTTGTAAAAATAAAAGGGAAACGTGATTCCTTACCTCAATCAAAGGAAACACAGCTTGGATAGAAGATTCATCTCCTCTTTTCCTCCTATGGTTTGGCCTCCTCAAGAACACCTCTTCTCTATGTTCCTCTTACACAAACTTGCTTAAACTTTGATCATTTACTTTAGATTAGGTGTTTAAAGTTAGGAATCAAACAATAACTTAAGGCATTGGCCTATGGTATAAGAAATCATTGAATTTTAGGGTTCCTTTTGATTTTTAGGTAGTGAGAAAAAGAAAGAACAATTGATAAAATTTATATCTGACGATGTTCACGAGTATGAAAACTACTATCATGGTCGTGAATCTGCTTAAACTTAGAATTCCATCTCGCGATGGTTCACAGTCATGAAAGTATTGTCATGGGTGTGAACCTTATGACATTTCACTTTCTTGTCTTTTTCAACTCTTTTCTTATAACACTTACTCATATATTTATATATCTTAATTTGTATTAATTATTAAGCCTCAATTATGAGCGTTACACATCATATGGATATGTATTCAATGTTAGTGATTGTCTCATCATAACAATTGTGCAAGTATCATTGGACTTGAGATGCTCAAGATTATCTTGGATACCGAATGTTATACTTTTACTTCATTTCTTGTTATCTCTTAAAGCTCACTTATAGGATGATGATTGGATATGACATGAGGTATTCGAAGGTAGTTGGGTAGTCAATAAAGGATTCACCACTACTGATAAAAAAAAAGTATATCTATTGACCTCTTATGGGAGATCATTACATAGAAATCCATACCTAAGGTGGACATGTCTTGAATATGGTCTTTAATGATATAACTAATAGAGTAATGAATCTCAGAGGCTATAACTAATATCATCTGAACTAAATGTGATGTAGTCAATCTTTTGGGAGTTGACACATAGTCCATGCTCTAAACCAAATTAGGTTAGTATGGTGAAATGATGAATTGCATGGTAATTGTGTATGAAAGGATTAAAATTCAAACTACTAACTTTTTGGTTTATTTGGTGGTCATGATATGTTGTTAGATATTACTTATGATTTGCTAAGTCAAAGACAATTAATTAGAGATCAATTATGGTAAAACAGTTTGACTCATAGGGTCCTAATTGGATTGAGATTTATTCTAAGACTTTAGTTGCCAATATGAGTGAAAACCCTAACATGTCACATACATAGAGAGAATGAATGAAATGTAAAATGAGCTCTAGATTGGATCTAAACATGAAAGAGAAGAGACAGACAACTTCAGCAGTCGCAACATAATTTCATGGTCATGATGTGATTTTAAGCATGAAAAGGTCGTATAGTCATATAATGCCTTCATAAGGACCTTTGCACATACAAAGGATTCAATGGCATTTGGCTAAAAAAAGGAATCACAGGTGCAATTCCCATGTAGCGATCGCGGTCATGATTCTCGATAGTAATGTAAATCCCAATCGGATTAGGATTATTGCATTAGGGTTTTGACTTCTCCTACCCTAAAAGGATTAGAGGTCATATAAATACTCTTTTTAAAAGTGAATTTTATGGTTGTCCCTTCAAAGAAATAAGAGTTATCTTTCTCCTTTCCCTTTTCTCTTTCACATGGAAAAATATCCATAACAAGAATTTAGGATTTTTTTCCATCCTATGGTGATTTCCTTCTTCCTTTACATGGATACTATTAGAGGAAATCCTAACTTTGGATTATTGTAGTTTACTACAATCCAACAAGAAGAAATGCTTACAAGTTAAAAGAGATAAATTTGCAAATTTAAAAAGTTAATCACTTTACCCATGTGATGGTTGAAACTCCAATTTCAAAATACAAAGGCAATATCTTATTTTTATGTTTTAATTTGTAATTTTTATGTTGCCTTTAATGTATGAGATGTATGATTGAAACCTAAAAAAGGAAACCTATAATATATTTTACGTGTATGATTATGTGAATTTATTAATTTAGTGAGCATTTATGCATTTGTAGTTGTTCCCCTACATTTGCATGCTTCTGTTGTTACTATCTTTAATGGTTTAAACTTATCTAAATGGCATGAACAAGTCAATTTACATTTAGGTGTCTTAGATCTTGATGTGACATTTTTAGAAGAAAATTCTACTAACATTACTGATGCAAGCAATGAGGTTGAGAAGTTAAAATGTATAGCATAGGACAAATATAATAGATTATGCCTTAATTTCATGAAAATGAAAATTACCAACAATATTAAGTCTACTCTTCCAAAAAATGTAGCAACTAAAAAATACCTTAAACTTGTGGATAATGCTTTTGTTCTGCTGAGTCACTTGCAAGGACACTAATGGATGAACTCATGACCATAAAGTATGATGGTTGTGAAGTATACATCAACATGTTCTTGATATGACTAATAGTGTAGCGAGACTTAACAGTCAAATGTATATGGTCTGGCCCAATCCTAGGATTAGAAAATCTCCAGTATTATTTTGAAAAGTCAGAGATTTATAAATTAAAGTATTGGAATTGCATTGAAAAGAAAATATTCATATTGTATTGTTTCAAAAATTTGAGACAATTCAATACAATTTTTCAGTTTTTTTGATACTAAATAATATGATACAAAATAATTCGGTACTTGGATAATATAAATTTCTTAAGAAAAATGAATTAAAACATTTTTTAAAAAACTAATTAAACCAAGTTGTTGCTGAGGTGCTGCATCGAGATCTAGTGCTAGCTCATCACGTGGGTAGTTAGCTATTAATATGAGGC
Source organism: Triadica sebifera (assembly GCA_023653625.1). NCBI lineage: Eukaryota > Viridiplantae > Streptophyta > Magnoliopsida > Malpighiales > Euphorbiaceae > Triadica > Triadica sebifera. The sequence goes on from CM042894.1 coordinate 23,385,635, forward strand.
AGACATAGCTTATGAGAAACATGATAGACTTGCTATAGAGAGATATATAGCCAGCTCCATTAGTGCTACAATTTGAGAGATTGTGGAAGTTAGAGGCACCAGATTCTTATAGAAAAAGGGAGGATGATCCTTATATATCAAAGTTCTGGTTGGAATGAGCTGAAAGAGTTTTTGACCAGTTACACTACACTGATGAGCAAAAGTATGAATATGTAGTGTCTTTGATGCAAGATCATACATATGACTGGTGGCGATCTGAGTCATATAGTTTAGAGGCACCTGATCCCATGACTTGCGAATTCTTTTGGAGAAGTTCAAAGAGTAATACATTCCCTCTATTTATACAGATGATAAGAATATGACAAAGACTTCACACATGGGGATATGATGGTAACAGAATATGACAAAGACTTCACACATCTCTGCAAGTATGCTAGCAGCATTATATCCATAGAGGCTAATAAATGCCAACGATTTGAAAATGGGTTAAAGGATCCGATTAAGCTACAGGTCTCAGCCCTACATCTGATGAACTTTTCCAGTTTACTACCATATTCTAGAATACTTGAAAGCGTTTAGCAACACATCAACCAACATAAGAAAAAGGATTGAGAATACTCATGCCACATTCGAGTGAGGGACCATCAACTGGTAAGAGAGCAAGATCTTTTAGTGGTCGATTTTAGGCTGGGGGTTCCAACATGCCTTCTTCTTATAGGTGGGGACAACCCATAAGATATTTTTCATCAGCAACTAGTGCATTGACATAGGTCCCATGTAGATTTTTACCTCTACTAATATGTTAGCATTGTGGTCGTCCTAACCCAAGAGAGTATTGGTGGATGATGGGAGCTTATTTGAGATGTGGCTCCAAAGACCATTTGAGAAGAGACTGCCTATTGCCATAGTTTGGTAGAGGTTTTGGGAACACTGAGCCAGTACAAATGCAGACTTTTGGACTAGGTAGAGGAGGTCAGACAAGGCCTAGCCAATTCAGATCAGAGATAGTTGAGAGGCCGAAAAGCAATAGAGCTTGTTGGGTTTTGAACATGCATCTCATACATATGATAGTGGAAACATAAAATTTAATTAAACCCAAAACCTATGGAATGCCCTATGAAATTTAAAATCATATTGAACCATTCAATTGGAGAAGTTGATTACCTTTGTTTGCAACTCTTGATCTTCCAAGTTGTGAGCTTTTGCTTCTTTGTTAGGTTGTAGCAAACTATAACAATCCAAAGCTAGGATTTCCTCTAAGAGTATCCACATGAAGGAAAAAGAAGAAAATCTCTAAGGAGAAGGGGTGACAAAGGTCCAAAGTGCTAGCTATAAAAAATTGTCTTATAAAAGAGAAAAGGGAAAGAGAAAAAATAACTCTTATTTTTCTTAAGGGAATAGCTACAAAATTTACTCTATAAAAGGAGTATTTATACACTTTCTAATCCCTTTTAGGATTGGAAAAGGAAAAGCTTTAATAGGTCCCTTTCCATAAGGTATATGGCCCAATGTTGACCAAGTCAACAATCCTAATCAAAATTGGATTTGGCCCATTTTTATAACTCTTATAAAAATTTCAATTCTCTTTCTCTCTCACTTGGATCTTATCCAAAACTCATTTTATATTTTCTTCATTCTCTCTATGTGTGTGACTTAATAGGTTTTCTGGTCAAACACTTTTGACCCATAATTAATTTCTAATTAATTTTCCTTAACTTAGCACATAGAATGAAATCTAGTAACACATCATGATTACCCAATTAACGAGAAAGTCAGTAGTTGGACTTTAAACCCTTTTATAAACAATTATTATGCAATTCATCCTTTCACCAAACTATACCTTATTTAGTTCAAAGCATGGACTATTTGTCAACTCCCACTAGACTGACTATGTCACATGTTAGAGAAGTGATCTAAAGGCAATCTCCTTTAGCACTTATTGTACAAACTTATCTGATTAATAAAAAGTTTTTTCATTAATTTGATGTTCATTTGATATATGAATTGATAGTGATCTTAAATCAATTAAGGAAGTCCTTGATACATAACATAACATGAAGGAAATCATGATGAGATCATGTGTAATTATGTTAGTATCTAAATTATCTCTAGTCATAGGATTAATGAGATGGAATATTTTTAATCTGGACAGACTAGTACATATTACATTTCTAAATTGGATTGAGCAGTAGATCTCATAATCTGTAAACATGAGATGTTTATAGTTAACATGTGGATACTTGCTAAGTGTAGCTAAGTACATTGGATGACCTGCTAAGAGATACTCATATGGATAATTTATTCAAATGTCAATGATAGTCTCAACATAGCAATTGTGCAAGTATCCTTAGACTTGAGGTACTCAAAGATATCTTGGATACTGATTTTGTATTTTGAAACTGTTCTTTGTTGCCTCAGAGAGGTTGCTCAGAGGGTGGTGGTTGGATATAACTTGAGGTATTCAAAGGTAATTGGATAACCAACAAAGGATTCACCACTTCTAATAGAAGGAATATATACTTATGGCCTCTTATCAGGGTCAGTACTTGGGAATATCTGGCAAGAGTGAAAATGTCATGAAGATAGTCTTCAACGACATATCTAACAGAGCAATGAGCCTCAGGGACAAGAATTAACATTACTTGGACTAGGCGTGATATGATCAGTCTAGTAAGAATTGACACATATCCATACATTGAACCAAATTGAGTATAGAATGGTGAAAGAAATAATTGTATAGAAATTGTCTATGGAAAGGTTCGTAGTTAAATCACTGACTTTTCGGTCAATTGGGGGTCATAATATGTTGCTAGATACCACTTATGACTTGCTTAAATTAATTATTAATTTAAGTACCCAATATAACCAGGAATCTAATGGGTCATACACATTGAAGATATGGAGAATGAGTAAAATGATATTGGATGAGTTCCAAAAATATGAGAGAATTATTTCAGGATGCATCGCAATGAGATCGCACGAAAAATTCGTTTGGGAGGGTAACTGACCTATACAAGCGCGTGTGGGCTAGGCAAGCTACTCGCCTACCAAGTAGGCCAACTGGGCTTGCCTAGTGGCAACTATAGCTAGCCCAGCATGCGTGCAACACAGTGTGCAACAGTGGTCATTGGCTTTCTTTGGCCTTAACTCGACCATAATTGACATTCACTATTCATCAAGTTTCTTTTTCTCCATTTTTGACTTTTGATATTTTCTTTGAATATGATTCAAATAGAAATGACATCAAATGGCAGAAAAATGACATAAAAATATTTATTTGTGAAAAAAATATTTAAAAAATATTTTTGAGACATAAGAAAAATTCTCTTAAGAATACTTTCAAATTTAGAACTTTGAATTTGTTCAAACCATTTCTTTTGTTAGTTTCTTTTTTATTTTTCGTGTGGATTGTCATTAGAGACATCCTAGTATAGATTGTTGTGGTTTTCTACAACCCAACAAGGTAAAGATTTGAATTACAAATCATGAAATTACAAGGTATAATTTCTAACATCTATGTTTGATGAATTAGTTTTAAAGGAACAAGCAAGATCCTTGTTTTGAGTTTTGAAAATTTTATTTTTTCCATTGTGTTTTACAAATAAGATTTGTCTTCAAAATCCAATAGTGATATCAGAGCCCCCTTGTGTCTATTAAAATTAGTTTTAATTGAAAGTGCAATTGGATTGTACAATTTTGATGGTTTTGGATCAATAGGTTTGAATAATTGAAATTAATTTGTAAATTAATTTTAAATATTTTGCTTTCTTTAGTATGATCATAGGATGATTAGGGATGATTATTTTGATTGAAAAATGATTTGAATGTGATTCAAATAATTATTTTTAGATTTATTTCAAAATGCTTAAAATTGTCTTGTTTATAAATATATGTTGTTGTTTGACTTAATTGATGAGACTGTTTATATTTTTCTTATAATTTGATTATATAAATATTATTTATATATATTGAGAATATTTTTATGCCTCTGGAAGTATTCAATAATTAATTAAAAATTATTTTAATTAAATTTTCAAACAAACACAAAAATGAGACTGTTTTGTTTGATATTTTTGTATGTGATTATTTTATTTTCAGTACTTTGAAACAATTTTTATGCAATTAAAAATATGTTATTTTGATGTTATATGCATGCCAAAATTATTTTGCATGAATTTAAATTTTTTAAAAATTCTAGATGTTGAATGAGTTATTTTGAGCGTTTAAATATGTTAGTTCGTCTGTCTTAGTAATTTTTGCTTGTGTCAAAAATATTTTGATGAACTTGAGCTGAGCTAAAGATGAATAGAATGATGATTTGAAGTTCTAAAAATTTTTAGAATTTTTGAAAATTAATTTTGAATTAATTTAAGTTGAGCAATGGTAATTCTAGTATGACTAGAAATTGGTATGTATATTAAAATTAAAATTTTTAATTTTGACATCAAAATGTTTTGATTTTAAGGTAAATTAATTTTGAATTAATTCTAAAAAATATTGAATTTAATTTAATTTGATTAAATATTAAATTTCATATTGAAATGATATACAAAATTAAATTAACCGAAACGACACAAGTTGACAATTTTGGTTCAAGCGTTGAATCGATTTTTAAATTGAAATCCAAAATTGTTATTATTTTATTTTATGTATTAGAAAATGTATGTTAGGGATGTATGAAATGACATGACAGATGATTATGGATTTAGTCCCAATGTAATTGAGCATGCATGAATTTATTTTGTTTTATAATAAATAGGACATGTGTGTCCTTACATCTCTTTTTTTCTTGTGTATTTCTCGTCTCATCTTACTCTCCTCAAATGAAAATTGAGATTTTCTATATTTTGAAATATGTAATTAGATTACATAGGATTATAATAGAATGGAGATACAAAGGAGTAAAAAGCAAATGAGGTGGTGCCATAAACAAGTAGATTTATAAATAAGAATTTGATTTCTATTTTGGATTGTAAACTCATGCATATACCTAGGTAAGACTTAGTCAATTTCTCTTTGGCTTAAGAGATTGACTTTAGTATGTCCATAATCATGCCATATAGTTAATGTAACTATGTTTATATTTTCATGTGATGAATGTATGATATATAAAAACATGCACTAATAACATAATGAGACTTAACAAAGAAATCACTCACTAAATAAACAATTAAGTCTTATGAATTCCATTAATATGAGGAGAACTAAAGTTCTTCTAGAGTTAGGGTTGTTGAGTTGCCTCAATCTCGCTCTATAAGAATATGCTCAAACTATTGAAATTCGATTTCACAATTAATGAGTTGGATTTAACCTATATCATTAGCTTGTTAGATTTGCACTAAGGTTAATGTGTATTGGAGGCGAAATTGTGTTAGTGTACATGAGATGTACACATATCAAGAGTTGATAGCCCAATGTATGTGCACACATCAATTAATAGATAGCACAAGATTCAATAGTTACATGAATAATGCAATTGGTATGTATTAGATACCTACCAACCAAACTAATGATGGCTTGTTAAGTTGCCTTAAGGTTATTCTTAGCTAGTTGGATATCGACCCACTAGGAGAACTTCCATATAGGTTCTCTCAGGTTCATAATGAGAGTTATGGATTTGCAATAAAATTGTGGGAGTCATAATGCGATTTATTAATGACCTAATAAACATGCAATTTTATGTACATCCTAACATGTTTTATTTTATATCTAGGTTGCTAGAATCATCATCATGTCGATAAATGTGAATTTGTGATCACTAATGGAGTGAAATAAGTTGACTGAGCCTATTTTTTTGGATTGACTAAGGAATTTGAGAATAGTTCTCAAATCCAAAAAGATTGGCTATGTCACAGATGAGGCACTTCTGAATCCCCCTGAGGCTAATACTTCTGAAGATGTTCAGAAGGCAAATCAAAAGCATCTCGATGATAGTGAAATGGCAAGCTGTATTATGCTTGCTACTATGTCAGCTGAGTTGTAAAAGCAGCATGAGGCTATGGATGCTAATTCCATAGTCTACCATCTAATAGAGCTTTTTGATGAGCAAACACATTCTGAAAGGTTCAAAACTTTAAGGTTGCTCTTCTACACTAAGATGATTGAAGGGACATCTCCAATACAATATGCACTGAACATGAATGACTATATTGAGAGGTTGGCCACCTTGGGATTTGTGATGGATCATGAATTAAGTATTGACTTAATTCTAACTAGTTTGTCTTATAGTTGTTTCACATTTTATGCTTAACTATAGGATGAACCAAATCTCCACCAGTATTCCTGAGTTGATCAACACGTTCAAGATAGCTAAGTCATCTGTCAAAAAGGACAATAAGGTTGTGATGTTGGTGGACTCTTTTGGTTCTAAGAAGAAGAACCTTAGGAAGAAGAAGTCCATGAAGCCTAAGGGAGGCGTGACTAAGAAGAAGGCTAAAGAGACTGCTCTAAAGGGGACATGCTTCCATTGTCGCAAGGATGACTATTAAAAGAGAAACTACAAGGCTTACTTGGAGTCTTTGAAGAAGAAGCCATTTGATGCCCCATCTACTTTAGGTATTTTTTTCATTGAAATTAATATTGTTTCCAATAATGATATATGGTATTTGATACTAGTTGTGGCTCACACATATGCACTAATATGCAGGGCCTAAGGAACACTAGACAACTTAATAAGGGAGAGTCAGACCTATGCATTGGAAATGGAGCAAAGGTTGCTACATTAGCTGTACGAACTTATGTTTTGACCCTTTCTAGTGGTCTTATATTAAATTTGAATAATTGCTATTATGTACCTGCTTTAATAAAAACATTATTTGTGTTTCAAGTTTAAATAAAGATGGTTTCCATTTAGCTTTTAGTAATAATTGTTGTTCTATTATATTGAATGGAATTCTTTATGCTAGAAGTACATTATGCAATGGAATATATATATTAGATATGTCAAATCCAATTTTAAACATCTATGATAATAAAAGGAAAAAACAAGATATGTTGAAATCATCTTACATATGGCATTGTCATATAAGTGAGAAATGCATGGCTAAGCTATACAAGAGTGGTAGTTTAGGGCCATTTGATTATGAATCATGTGACATATATGAATCTTTCTTATTAGGCAAGATGACTAAATTACCCTTTAAGGGAAAGGGTGAGCGTGTTAATAGGCTTTTGGACATAATACATTTAGATGTATGTGATCCAATGTCCACACACGCTAGAGGTGGTTTCATCTACAGCATTACTTTTATCGATGACTACTCACGATATGGGTATGTGTATCTTATGAGATACAAATCTAAAAATTTTGAAAAGTTCAAAGTGTTAAAAAATGAAGTACAAAAATAATTTGGCAAAAGTGTTAAAACACTTCAATCAGATCGAGGAGTAGAATACTTGAGTCAAGAGTTTCTAGATTATCTTAGGGATAATGGGATATTATCTCAA